>JAUMIR010000003.1:269419148-270669148 GCA_030847615.1 Gambelia wislizenii
GCGGCTCTACAGGGGTGCCCCCCTCTCAGGGTCCCCGGGGACTCCCACCCCACCCCCTCCGCCCCCCTGGCTCCCAGAGCCTTACCTTGGTAAGCGAGGCTGCAGCGCGCCCCCACCGCCAGCAGCAAAGCCAAGCCGAGCGCGGGGCTCCTCATGTTCCGCGGCTACAGAAGGCGTCCGGCGCCCGCTCGAAAGGCTGCCGAAGTGGGAGCCGGGAGCAGGCGGGGGAAGGGAGGAGAAAACCGGCGCCGTCCCAGGCTGGGCTGTGGGGGCTCCCTCTTTCTCTCTCTCAATCCCTTCCCCTCAGAAAACTCCTCCCCTCCGTCCTCTTCCCGCCAAGGCGAAGCAAAGCAAAGCGCCCCACTCCCAGGCGCGCCCCTCTATGTTGGTCGGGGAGCGGAGTGGAGTCCAGCTGAGGCCGGAGGTGGGGGGGGGGGCTTTGCTAAATGTCTAGTGCACTCGACGAAACCATGCACGCCCCCCCCCTCCGCCAGAGCAGCTGAGGCGCCTTTCACTCCCTCCCTCTTTCTCAGGCTTTTCAGGATCCTTTCCAAATTCCAAGCACCGTCATTCGGGATTGGTTTCTTCAAAAGTTTCCCCACACAGTGGTCGAAAGTCTCTCCCCCACCCCACGACTCCCCAAAGATTTGTCTTCTCTCACAGTAGACTCCGTCCCTTCGTATTTGAGGGAAAGGAGGTGAGGAACACCATGAAGTGGTGAACTGGAAGAAGGGACCAGGAACCCATCCACCCCTACAGTTAGCGGCCTCGCCCCTCTTCCCGCCTCGTCTCCCCTTCCCCCAGCGCCAACCTGACCTGCGAGCCAGACCGCGGTGGTTACACCCGCGCCAGACAAAAAGTGAAGCTCCTCAGACTCAGTCTTGCTTCTAAAAGATTTGGCGGGGGGGGGGGGCTTTCCAGACTTCCTTTCTTCAAAACCATACAAGTCTAAAATAAGTGTTTTGCTCCAACATAAGGGGAGTGGTGTTCTCCACTGGATGCCTTATATGTACTCCCCTCCCCCTCTTTCCTCCAGTAGGGTTCACCTTTCCAGTCATGGGGCAAAGGAGAATTTAGAATTTAACCAAGGGGGTTGCTTGTTTCTAAATAGCAGAGCTGTTCTTTTTCTTCACCGGTTACATGGCAACATGGCTTTGGATGCTAGTTACTGGGAGCGACAGAAAGAAAGGGCTACTGCCTCCCTGAATTGTGGGCCTTCTAGAAGCATCTAGTCAGAACAGGATGCTGGGCTAGATAAGGCTTCGACCTGCTCTAACAGAAATCTTGCCACTGCTTCTGCCTTGGAGAATGTAGGAAAAGTCCACATAGCCCTGTTTGTTTGGAGTATGAGGAAGCAAAAGGATCTTGTGGCGTGAGAGAAAGAAGCTGTAGCATGGAGTGCATCTGAGGAAGTAGACATAGAATCATAGACTACCTCAGCTTGGTCCCGTCTTGGAGCCCTGCAGTCCAGACGGCACAGGGCATTTGCCCCATTTTGTCCCCAAGTAGTCCACACAACCCTGGGGGCCAAAATGGGGTGAAGCCCATTATAGTTGTCCCTTCATATTCGCTGGGGTTTGATTCCAGGACCCCCGTGGATACCAAAATCCGTGAATACTCCAATCCCATTATATGCAATGGCATAGCAAAATGGTGCCCCTTATATAAGATGGCAAAATCAAGGTTTGCTTTTGGGGTTATTATTTTTTTAAAAAAATATTTTCAAACCATAAATACTTAAATCTGTGGATACAGAGAGACAACTGTACATTGCTTTTTAAAAATACGTGGGGGAAACCACTTCAGCTGGCAAAAAAATAAAAATAAAAAATAAATCAGGCCCCACATAACCAAAGGAGGCCACACTGCCACACCAGACTCCATCATGCTGGTAATGGGGGAGGAACGGGCCTGCTCTGTGGGCAGAATATGCCAGTGGAGAGCCGGCATATTCTGGCCCATGTAGATGAGCCCTAAGGCTACATCTGCACTGCAGAAATAAAGCAGTTTGACACTGCTTTAATTGCCTTGGCTCAATCAGGAGGGCTTTAAACTGAGTCATATGGGGGAGGGAGACAGTATTCTGGAAGGCAAAAGAGCTGGAGAAAATAGTCAAGCTGTCATAGAGGGAACAAGGCAAACAGCGCAAGGACCCAACAGTGGGAGGCAAAAAAAAACTTGCACAGGCAGCATGTAAAGGGAACACATGGTCTTAGATGTCTCTACACTAATGCACAGAGCATGGGAAATAAGCAAGATGAACTTGAACTCCTAGCACTACAAAACAAATATGATATAATAGGCATTACTGAAACCTGGTGGGACGAGTCTCATGATTGGAATGTAGGAATAGAGGGGTATAACCTTTATTAGAGAAACAGGCCAAATAGGAAAGGAGGAGGAATAGCATTATATGTCAGGGATATTTACACCAGTGAAGAGATCCATGACATCAATACTGGAAGCCAGGTGGAGAGCATCTGGATAAAAATTAAAGGGGAGGGAAACAACAGGGATGTTATTGTGGGACTCTACTACAGACCCCCAAGTCAGACGGAGGAATTGGATGATGCCTTTCTAGAACAAATGAACACACACGCAGAAAGGAGAGATGTAGTAGTGATGGGTGACTTCAACTATCCTGATATTTGCTGGCAATCTAACTCAACCAAATCTTCAAGGTCTAGCAAATTCCTGACTTGCCTGGAAGACAATTTCATGGTCCAAAAGGTGGAAGAGGCAACAAGGGGGTCAGCTATTTTAGATCTGATCCTAACCAACAGAGATGACCTGGTTAATGGGGTGCAAGTGGTGGGATCCTTAGGTGAGAGTGATCATGTTCTCCTGGAGTTTGTTATACAATGGAAAGGAGAAGCCAGGCATAGTCAGACACACATTCTTGACTTTAGGAGAGCTGATTTCAATAAACTCAGGGAAATACTGGGGGTGATCCCATAGTCAGGAATACTAAAAGAGAAGAGACCTCAAGACGGATGGGACTTTCTCAAAAGGGAGATACTGAAGGCACAATTTCAAACAGTACCATTGAGGAAGAAAAATGGGAGGTGTCTCAAGAAACCAGGATGGATGACTAAAGAAATATCAACAGAGCTAAGTTTTAAACGGAACATGTATAAGAAATGGAAAAAGGGGGAAATCACCAAAGACGAATTCAAACAGATAGCGAACACATGTAGGAGTAAAGTCAGAAAAGCTAAAGCACAGAATGAGCTCAGGCTTGCTAGAGAGGTTAAGAACAATAAAAAGGTTTTTTTGGGGGGTATGTCCACAGCAAAAGGAGAAAGAAGGAAATGGTAGGGCCACTACGTGGAGAAGATGGCAAAATGCTAACAGGGGACAGAGAAAAGGCAGAATTACTCAACACCTTCTTTGCCTCAGTGTTTTCAGAAAAGGTAAAGGGGGACCAACCTGAGGATAAAGGTACAGAAGACACAACAGGGGAAATCCAGCACAGAATAAGCAAAGAGGTAGTACAGGAATACCTTCTTAATCTAAATGAATTTAAATCTTCAGGACCGGATGAACTACATCCAAGAGTATTAAAAGAGCTGGCAAATATAATCTCAGAGCCATTGGCAATAATCTTTGAGAACTCCTGGAGAACAGAAGTCCCAGCAGACTGGAGGAGGGCAAATGTCCCCCTCTTCAAAAAGGGGAAAAAAGAGGATCCCAACAATTATCGTCCAGTTAGTCTGACATCAATACCAGGGAAGAGTCTAGAGCAGATCATTAAACAGAGAGTCTGTGAACATTTAGAAGGCAATGCCATAATCACAAAAAATCAACATGGGTTTCAGAGTAACAAGTCATGCCAGACTAATCTGATCTCTTTTTTTGATAAAATTACCAGCTTGGTAGATTGAGGGAATGCTGTGGACATCGCATACCTTGATTTCAGTAAGGCCTTTGACAAGGTTCCCCATGACATTCTTGCAAACAAGCTTGTAAAATGTGGGCTAGACAAGTTAACAGTTCAATGGATTTGTAATTGGTTGACTGGCCGTACCCAAAGGGTGCTCAGCAGTGGCTCCTCTTCGTCTTGGAAAGACATGACCAGTGGGGTGCCACAGGGTTCTGTCCTGGGCCCAGTGCTATTCAACATCTTTATCAGTGACTTGGATGAGGGAATTAGGGGCATACTTATCAAATTTGCAGATGACACCAAATTAGGAGGAGTAGCTAATACCCTGGAGGACAGGATCAAAATTCAAGATGACCTGGATAAACTGGAGAGCTGGGCCAAAGCTAACAAAATGAAATTCAATAGGGAGAAATGTAAGGTACTGCACTTAGGGTGAAAAAATGAAATGCATAGATATAGGATGGGGGAGACCTGGCTGAATGAGACTATGTGCGAAAGGGATCTAGGAGTCCTAGTAGACCACAAGTTGAACATGAGTCAACAATGTGATGCGGCAGCTAAAAAGGCCAATGCGATTTTGGGCTGCATCAATAGAAGTATAGTGTCCAGATCAAGGGAAGTAATAGTGCCACTCTATTCTGCCTTGGTCAGGCCTCACCTAGAATACTGTGTCCATTTCTGGGCACCACAATTCAAAAAGGATATTGACAAATTGGAGCGTGTCCAGAGGAGGGCGACTAAAATGGTGAAAGGTCTGGAAACGATGCCTTATGAGGAGAGACTTAGGGAGCTGGGTATGTTTAGCCTGGAAAAAAGACGGTTAAGAGGCGATATGATAGCCCTGTTTAAGTATTTGAAGGGATGTCACACTGAGGATGGAGCAGGTTTGTTTTCTGCTGCTCCAGAGACTGGAACACGGAGCAATGGATGCAAGCTCCAGGAGCAGAGATTCCACCTCAACATTAGGAGGAACTTTTTTACAGTAAGAGCTGTTCGGCAGTGGAACGCACTCCCTCAAATTGTGGTGGGGTCTCCTTCCTTGGAGGTCTTTAAACAGGCTGGATGGCCATCTGTCGGGGATGCTTTGATCGTGATTTCCTGCATGGCAGGGGGTTGGACTGGATGGCCCTCGTGGTCTCTTCCAACTCTGCAATTCTATGATTCTATGATATGGAATTCTGGGATTTGTAGTTTTATGAGATATTTAGCCTCTGTCAGAGAGCTTTGGTGTGACAAATAACTACAAATCCCAGGATTCCATAGCATTGATCCATGGCAGTTACAGTGGTGTCAAACTGGATTATTTCTGCAGTACAGATGTAGTCTAAGCTTTCAAAAGACATGCTACAGCTTTTTTCTCTCAGTTAGTCTCAATTTGCTACAAGATCCTTTTGCATAAGGATATTTTCAGTTCTTCTAGCTGTCTGTTGCAACAAGGCCTTTTCTGGCTGGAATCCTGTTAACATCATATGAGGGGGGAGAGATGCGTTCAAATTGCCCATCCCATTTATGGGGATTTATGCCAACCCTATTAATTTCATTGGGGTTTTCATAGGTAAGGAATATTCAGAGGTAGCTTGCCATTGTCTTCTTCTGAATATACCCTACAGTACCTGGTGTTCCTTGGTGCTCTCCCATCCAAGTACTAAACAGGCCTGACCTTGCTTACACATGCATAGATTTCCCTATGGAAGAGGTTGGACATTTTTGCCAGTATTCATTTCACAGTTGCAGGAGCAGATTTACACGTGTCCTTGTGCTAGCAGATGTATCTATTGATGTTCATGAGTGTCTGTTGTGCAATGTGCTCTATGTGGGATTGCCTTTGAAGAAAGTTTGGGAACTTCAGCTGGTACAAAGAGCTTCAGCCAAAATTAACTGAGGAAGATTACAGAGACCTTACAACTCCTCTGCTACATTTGCTGCTAGTCTGTTTCCAGGCTCAGTTCAAAGTGCTGATGATAACCTATAGGTCTAGGCTATCTATCTGGACCCTGAGATCTTCAGGAGAGGCCTTTCTTTAAGTCCCAAGGCTTTGGAATTCCCTTCCTAGGAAGGCCAGAATGGCTCCCTCCTTGCTGTCCTTGTGTAGGTAGGCAAATACTTTTTTAAAAAAATCCAACAGGTTTTTATAACTGAAGTTTCTTAAAAGAAGGGGCTAGACAGTTCTTTTGCTGTTTTTATATTTTTAGTTGTATGCTTTATATAGGTTTAATATTGTGAATAAACATTCTTTTAATGTTGACCTTTTGTCTTTTTAAGCTATATTGTACTTGTTTTAATTCGTAAGGCATCTTGAGTTCTAGTTTTATAGAAAAGGCAGGGTGTAAATAAAGGTGGTAACAACAGGAGCAGCAGCAGCAGTCTTGTCAAATTAAATTTTTTAAGTTACAAAATTGCAAGGCGGGTCTGTAGGTCGGAGTGGTCAACTGAGGTAGGCTAGGGGGCACATTACCCGTCTAGGAGCACACTGATAACCACAACACACACACACACACACAAGTGACCCCAAATGTGCCCTAACACCCCCTAGACACTGGGGGGCATTTTTACCATGTTTTTAGGGCCCCTGGGCTAGTTTAGGCCCAGGAGAGGTCACTTTTCAAAACTAGAAGTGACCTCTGGTTAATTTCATGTTTTTAAAAAGGGCTTTTCCCAGGTTTAAACTGGCCTATGAGTGTTGAAAATGTGGCAAAAATGCCCCATGCCCCCTAAAGAGCATTTGGGGCATTTACAAAAAAATGAGCCCTATGAGGCTTTGAGAGCTACAAAAATGGCCCTGGGAACTGCATATGGCCCATGGGCCACACTTTGCCCAACCCTGCTATAGATTGTCAAAGGAATCTTTCATGTACCACACACGTTTTACCACCTCTTCCCTTTGAAATTCCTCTTCAAATCGCCCCTTTCCTAATTCTGATTTCCAACTATAGCCAATTCAGGAGAGGGCAAGGTGCAGCCCTCTCACATTAGACTGAAATTCCTATCACTCCTAGCCAGTACAACAGTCAGGAATGCTGGAAGTTGCAGGCCATCAGCATCTGGAACACCAGGCTTTGCCCATCCATCCCTGCTTTAAGTACTTGATGGGACTGACCTACGGTATATTTGATTCCCTAGCCCTCTCACCTTTTCTGTTTTCACACCATTTTTTATTGCAAGCATATTGGGAGTTGGGTCTTTTCTTTATTACTTGCAATTGTGTATTTAAAATGTTTGTATCCCACTGCCTCAGGATGAGCAGTCATGATGAATCTCAGCTCCAATCTATAAACAGAAATACAACAATGATACAATGCAATAATACCCAAATCTCCAACACACCCTTCCCCCACCAGCATCCTAGCACTCAATCCTGTTGGGCCAAAGAGATCTTCTAGAAACAAGGCATTACAGGATTGGATGAAGTTTTACGACAAACAGGTTTTTAGGCTTTTCATGTGTATCAGGTAATGGTAAGATGCATAACAGGCTCCTCTGACAACCTTCAAAAGTAAGAAGCAACTAGAGCTTTAAAGGTAATAAATGCACTTTGAACTGGACCCCAAACAGATTTGAACCAACAAAAATTATACAACAGTGGAATCACACGCTTCCAATAATTGGCTCTGGTCAAAAGTTTGCAGCTGCATTCAGCACCAGCTGAAATTTCTGGACTCTCTTCAAAGGTGACCCAAGCACAGTGCCTTTATAGCAATACATTCCAACTTGGAGTAAATAAAACCCATCTTCTTCAGAAATGGATGCACCAGATACTTAGCAAGGCAAAAGTACTCTGTTATAGCCGCAACCTGAAAAATCTTGGTCCAGAACACCAAGCTGTGCTCCTTCAAAGAAAGTTTTAATTCCTAACAGGTCACATCCCTGCTGCCAGATTAGAGGTTATATTAATTGAGTGCTTTTCTGTTTTGTTTATTCACTCTCATGAAGCCAATTTCCAAATAATGATTTAGAACTCCTGTAATGGTTCCCCTCCTTTCTGGAGCAGGAGATGGGATCCCTGAGATCATCTATGCTGCCACCTCCCACTGATCTTAGATCCCTAAGACCAATAACTCAGTGGGAAGTTACTGAGGAACTTTAACTTGTACTTCTCCACCCCAACTCTGCAGATACACACACACACTGAGCAGGTGAACAGAGTGTGGAAGAGAGGAAGTCTTTAAAGGAAGCTTTATTCTAAGCAAGCAATCTACATTAGTAACAAGGTATCTCTCACATGAAGGCACCTCCCTTCAAACACTCTTAGAAGTACAGTAGTTACAAGTTACAAACAACAGCCTAAGCCATATTTAGCCAAGGTTTTAAAAGAAACATTCCCCTAAACAACTTTATAAACACATTCCTATTCTCTTAATGAATGCAGATGTTCTGGGTCTTTGATGTCCATGGAGCAAGCTGGGAGCCTGGACTTTCTCTATCAAGCTCCCGTTTTGTCTTTCTTTGTTTTTCTTCAGCTGTGTGATCCCCTGGGGTTTTTATATTAATTTTCCTTAGAATTATCTCGAAGCTTTGGCCACTGGTCACTCTCATTGGGTCAGTGTCTTCTGTGATGTCTGATGCTGTTCTGTAAAGCTGACCCCCTCCCCAATAAATGTAACTTTAAACCTATGCTCCTAAACTGTGTCACCCAGATAAATGAGGAGTCTATTTCAACCAGATAAATGCCTCTCTGGGTTGAGTGGGAAAGTAGAGATAGACTTGAGTGTCATCAAGGCTCCAGATCTCCAGAGGATCACTCTCAGTGACCTCATGGCATAAACATCATGACCCTACATCATCGGGACCATGCTATATAAACAATTTACACAGCACTCCAAATGCAATAAAAGTGGTAGAAATTACATTCCATCTTATTAGGTCTTCTGATGTGCATGCATGAAAAGTATCATGTTCCTGCAAGAGAAAACACCAATTGCTTTACAAGAGAAAGGCATATACCTCTTCTGCAATTGAGTAACTGAGCTATTTATCAATTGCATAATAAAATGTTAGTTCAGGAAGGCCCTAGATAAATCCATTCTAATTAAATGTAATAATAGCACATGATAAAATAGAAAGAACATATCAGACTCAGAAAGAATACAGTAGAACAGAACAGAGGAAGACTGTTACATTGCTAGGAATGATGTGTGGGAGTATTTCTAGCACCAAGAAATCTATAAACAAAGTTGAAGAGAACTAGGTGTTTTTTTAAAAAAAAAATCAAGCTTCTCCCTTTGTCTAGATGAGAATTCACTCAATTTACCTAAGCTTTATGTGTCAAATCAGATACACAGATATTTGGTATGCACATCCATACATTTGAGAGCAACTATATCCTTTTTCTAAAAGACTATACATATACCATAAGAATGAATGAAATTTTATTACAGTCAATGACCAGCATAAACAATATAAAAATACAGTATAAAATAGGACAGTATTATACAATACCAGAAAATTGTACAATGTTGAACAATGAAAAAAAAGTGAAGACACCATTTTTCGTCGGCAAGCTATTGCAGCAACACAAAAACTTGCCACCTTGGCTGTAATCCTTGGTTGCCGGTCAGCCAAAAGATAGTCAATGTAAAATGTATCAGATTTACACCATAAGAAAGCATTGGACTGGGAGAGGTGTCTTTAAAAAAATTGAAACACAATACAGTACTTAAGTCTATTTCCACAGATCTAAAAATTTAATGAGTGTCTTCATGTGTCACTTTATACATAGTATGTTTCTTCCAAGATTGTCACATAAAGGAAAACGTTATGCATGAAGAACTTGGAACCATTCTCTAGGGTAGCTGAGCACCTTGAGAACAAATAAAGCAAGTACTTAAATATAGGCTTCCATATTACATTTAACAAAGGTTAAAGGTACTTTATCATGCTTATCAGCCAGGTATCAATGTTAACTATTCAGAGACACTTGCATTTCCTTTATCCTTCCTTGCTGCCTGGATGGTTTTGTAGCACTTTCCATGCAGCACAAAATAAAAACCAAATTCTAGCAGCAGAACCAGCACTTACACAACAGACTGTACTTGGTTATTGCAGGTTGTCATTAGACAGATTATTCCCTACATGTGAATGAAGCAATTTTAAAGAATTTTTTATTTGGGGTATTTTTGAAGAATGTGTGCTTATCTAGTTACCTATTAATCTCACAAAGGCAAAGGAATTGTATATATTGAGTTACTTTGCTGTTAGGTTTGTAAGGATTTCATCTTAGTTTTGCTGTTATGTACCATCAAGTCAACTTCAGTTAATGCTGGCTCTATGACCAAGAGGCCTCCAACAGATCCTGTTATTAATAGCTCTACTCATACTTTGCAAACATAGGGCCATGGTCTCCTTGATGGAGTCAATTCAAATGCATGTGGCCTTCCTCTACTTCTACTACCTTTAACTTTACCAAGCATTATCATCTTTTCCAATGAGTCAGATCTTCAGTTTTGCCATTTTGGCTTTTAGGGAGAGTTTAGACTTGATTTGCTTTCAGACCCACTTATTTTTCTTTTTGGTGGCCCATGGTATCCATAGCAGTCTCCTCTAGCACCACATTTCAAATGAGATGATTTTTCCCTATGAGATTCCTTCAGTGTGCAGCTTTCACATCTGTACATAGAAATCAGAAATACTATGACATGGATGGTCCTAATGCTGGCATTCAATGATATATCTTAACACTTACCTAGTTCCTTCATAGCTGCCCTTCTAGCCCTTGGTCTTTTAACAATTCTAATGTCTTCATCACCCACTTTAAAATTATGTAAATAATTAGTGGTCATTATATTTCAAGGCTGCCCTCGAAAAGTGTTCGGAAGCTGCAGCTAGTGCCAAATACAGCAGCCAGACCAGTGTCAGATGTGCATTTTAGAAACCATATATCACCGGTCCTGCAAGAATTTCACTGGCTTCCAAGTTCAATTCAAGGTGATAGTGTTGACTTACAAAGCCCTAAATGACTTGGTGCCAGGATATCTGAAAGCTCACCTTATCCCATATGAGCCTGCCAGAAATTTGAGATCTTCAGAGGAAGCCCTGTTGCATGTCTCAACACCTTGTGAAGTTAGGCTGGTGGGTACACTTAACAGGTCTTTCTCTGTTAGCAGCGCCTCGACTATGTAACTCCCTACCCAAGGAAGTTATTTCCATCTTTTCTAAGTCTCTGGCAGGCAGCCAAAACAATGTTCTTCCGTGTGGCATTCAGTGTTTGAAAATTATAGAATCATAGAATTGTAGAGTTGGAAGAGACCACGAGGGCCATTCAGTCCAACCCCCTGCCACGCAGGAAATCACGATCAAAGCATCCCCGACAGATGGCCATCCAGCCTCTGTTTAAAGACCTCCAAGGAAGGAGACCCCACCACGCTCTGAGGGAGTGCGTTCCACTGCCGAACAGCTCTTACTGTCAAAAAGTTCCTCCTAATGTTGAGGTGGAATCTCTGTTCCTGGAGCTTGCATCCATTGTTCCGTGTTCTCTGGAGCAGCAGAAAACAAGCCTGCTCCAACCTCAACGTGACACCCCTTCAAATACTTAAACAGGGCTATCATATCGCCTCTTAACCGTCTTTTTTCCAGGCTAAACATACCCAGCTCCCTAAGTCTCTCTGTGTTAAAACTGGATTCTAGGATTGTTTTTAGACTGCTTTTAGGAGTTTAGTATTTTAATATGTTTTTAAAATGTTTTAATCTTTGTATTGTTTTAATTTGTTCATCATCTCAGAGCCCTTGTGGGCTGGGAGACTATAAAAACTTTAAATAAATAAAATTTAAAATGTTTGTTTTCTTTAATATTCAACTCTGCTTTTGCATTTTCTTCCTTAAATTTTATCAGTACAGTACTTGTTCCAAGTCTCTATTTTTCTGCTACTAATGTGGTGTAATTTACATATCTTAAATTGTTACCTTGTAAATTGTAAATGTGGTGTCATTTACATATCTTAAATTGCAGCCTTATTTGAGAACTCATGCTGAACCAGTCTTGAAGAGAAACGACAATGCAGAAAAAAATCACAACCCAGAAACATCACCGAAGGAAACCTTCTACTGTGCTTTCTGCAACCGGACTTGTCTATCTCGGATTGCCCTTTTTAGTCATCAGCGCGCTTGCAGAAAGCGCGGAATGAGTCCTTCCTGAAACTTCGTTTGTGAAGAGAAGCCAGAGAGAGAGAGAGAGAGAGAGAGAGAGAGAGAGAGAGAGAATGTGGTGTTATTTACATATCTTAAATTGTTGATGTTCTTTCCCCCAATTGTGTCACCTTCCTTTCTGTATATATTCTGTGTATAAATTAAATAGCCTGATAAACCACAGCCTTATCTGACCTCCAAGCTAATGGGAAACAATTCTTTCTCCATATTCTGTCCTGACAAATTCCAGAGTTTAAGCCACACATCAGGACAACTGAATATTGTGGCACTTGCATTTTTTAGTCTGAACCATACTTTAAATGTTCTATGTATAATAATATATAAAGCACAAGCTAATTTTATATCTGAAATTTGGTGTGCTTCATTAGCCAATACATGTTTGCAATATGATAGTGTTTCTTCCTCTTCCAATTCTGAATAGTTGTTATAATCCCAGATGTTCCTTTTTGTGGGGGGGGGGAACTGAAATGTAAATGGAGCATTTTCAGTTTGTAGGGCATTGGACTGGCCTTTTTAATGACTCAGAGCATCAAAAAATGAAGTCACTATACCACTTGCTCTTGTCCATCATCCACTCTCTCCTAAGCTGTTGTGCAGTAGTCCTGCTTATGAAAACATGAAAGTGAAGCTGCACAGGATGTACATGATCTGCATTATTTCGTTTTAGGGATAGGGATAAAGGGAATAGGGACGACACTAAGTGAAAGCATATCATATCCCCGTAGCAATGCTTTACCATTTCAAGAATTATATTTTTAAATGGTTTCTATCACAGGCATGCCTTTCTTCTCTCCAGACCAATTAAAGTTTCCCCCTAAACCCCTTCCAATATTTTTCCATATAACAGACACCCCCGGATCTTAAAGAATGGTAGATCCGGGGGGAGGTGTTTTAATGATGGGCATGGAAACAAGCGCAGGGGTTGGCCAGGGCGTAGCTATGCCCCGGCTAGGAGGAGACAGGGGCGGGGCTCAGTCAGGGCCTATTTTACCCTTTGCCGCCCCTGACTAACTCCTCTTTTCAACTGGATTGAAAAAGGGAGAACATCTATCAATTGGAACCTTTTGAACCTGGAGGGAGAGTTAAGTTGGCTGTGCTGTGCTTGTGGGGTTGTATGATTGAGCAGCAGCCCAGCAGTGTGGTTGTGTGATTTCTGATTGAATTCTGAGTGAATTTAAGTAATCTTACTTAATAGACTTTATTACATTGGTCTGTTTCTTTGTTTCCTTTGTTCCCCTTTGTTTCTCCACGTGGTCGATACCCCCCCCTCCCCTCTCTGGCAGTTCTGATTGACTAATTAATTTTAATTGGCACTCTCGGATTGACTAATTAATGTTAATGCAGTTTCTGATTGATTTTAATTAATTGAGTGATTGATTAATTTAATTAATTGTTTCACTCCTGTTTCTCCACGTGGCTATTTCTGATTGATTGGTTTTAATTAATTGAACTTTTAATTAATTGAACTTTTGAATAATTGGCTTCCTTCCCTCACCTCCCGGGCCTTGGTTCTTGGCAGCCTCCCTCCCGGGGACTCCCGTGCGGCCTCGGCACCCCACCCTCCTACCCAGGCCTTTGCTGTCCGCTGCTCAACCCGCTCAGCCTCTGCTTCGCCACTCGGCCCGCTCGGCTTCTGCTCGGCCTCCGCGCCCCATCCGCCCACCCAGGCCTTGGCTCTTGGGGCCTCTCTTTGTTCCCGCTGCGGCCGCTCGGCCTCAGCGCCCCGCCCTCCCATCCAGGCCTTGGTTCATGGGGCCTCTCTTTGTTCCCGCTGCGGCCTCAATGCAGGCTTGGCTGCCGCTCACCCCGCCTGGCCTCCATACCCAGGCCTTTGGCCTCCGAGGCCTTCCCCCCAGCCACCGATCGTCCGGGCAAAACAAGGGCCTAGGCGCCACGAGACGCTCCTGGCCTCCCTACTCCCAGTGGCCTGCTCGCCCCCCTCGCCCCCCCGGGCCTCCACGGCGTGCTTCCCGGACTCCACGGGGCCCCGATTGCCAGCGGCTTTTTCTGGGCCCTCTGAGCGGTTTCCTTGCTCACTCGGCCTCCTCACGGGCTCCACGTGGCCCCGTTCCCGCCGCTCCATGCAGCCCCACCTCCACAGCATGCTTCCCGGCCTCCTTGCTCGCTCACGGCCTCCACGTGGGCGCCACACGGCCCGGATCCACACTGCCCTGACGTGGCCCGGATCCACGCGGCCCTGCCTCCGCGGCATGCTTCCTGGCCTCCTTGCTCGCTTGCGGCCCGCCACACGGCCCTGACGCAGCCCTGATCCCCACCGCTGCGCCAGCGGCCTATCCCTGCCGCTGCTCCCCGCCTCCTCGCTACCTTTGCTGCTGTGCCCAGAGTGCCCTGTGGCCCTCACGCAGCCTGCTCCTTCTTGCCTCTGCTGCCCCCACTTAACTTTTGACTTAACTTTTGAGTTAATTGCTTTAGTTACTTAAGCTGTAATTACTTTGTAGTTACTTTTGAGTTATTTGGTTTAGTTGTTTAAAGTTACTTTTAGTTGCATTTAGTTACTTTAGAGTTATTTGCTATTACAGTTTTAGTTTAAACTTAGTTTTAGTTGTGTTTAGTTACTTTTGAGTTATTTGCTATTACATTTTAGTTACTTTTAGTTACTTTTAGTTGCTTAAGTATTAATTACTTTCAAGTTATTTGTTAGTTACTTTTAGTTGCTTAAGTATTAATTACTTTCTAGATTTGCTATTACTGTTGCTTAAGGCTTAACTACTGCTGACTTATTTGCTATTACTGTTTTAGTTACTTGTAGTTGCTTTTAGTTGCTTAACTTTATTTTTGAGTTCTTCCTATTACTTTTAGTTTAATAATTACTTAAGTGTTACTTAAGTGTTTCGTTACTTTTAGTTACTTAAGTATTAATTACTTTTGAGTTAATTGCCTGGTGGAATTTTTCAAATTATTTAGAACCCTTTTCACTGGCTTTAGAATTACTGTCTCTACATGGCCCTCAGAAAGGGCAAGAAGGGCAGTAAGGGTAAACAGCCCGCGGAACCCGCCCACCCTCGCAATCCTGTAGAGGGCGTTTTACAACAAATTTTGGACCGCCTGTAGGCTTTGGACGATGCGTGTCTACCAAGGCCTCCTAAGCGTCCGGCAAGGGACAATGCCGGGGGGTTGTCTAACGACGTTGCTAACCAACTTCTTGCCCTCATCCAGGCCTTGGAGGAACAAGGGGAAGCGGCGAACCGTGACACACAGGATGAGGAGGATTCACCTGGAGAGGGACCCAGCAGAACACAGCAGCCGGCTCCCCCTGCTCAGGGTGAGTTGCCTAACGACATGACTAACATACCGGCTTGGCCTTGGAGCCAGCCTGATTCAACAATGATTCTAACACTCAGGGATTCACTACCATCCCAGGCAGCCCGACCAATGCAATGTTTGGTTGGTATTCGGGTACGCAGGGAGGAGGGCCAGTAATTCCAATGATGTCCCCTTACACGGGGAGTCACCTTGGATCACCGCCCCTCGGAGGGCAAGCACCAATGGTGCCGCCACACAGTCCTTTAGGCCTTGAGCAGGCTCCTGCTTTGGGTGAACATCTGGCCCAGGCTACTAAGGATAAAATCTTAAAAGGGGAGTATGTTGACATCTCACTCCTTTTCCAAGAGCTGGACAAGAAGGAGAAAGATGAATTGAACGAGGGAGAAGATAAAAAGGAGACGCGTCGATAGGACGTGGTCCAACTGGTTAGCAGGCTTCCTGATATATGCCGGGGTTGTATCCCACAGTCAGCCCCACAAGTCTTATGCCCTCATAAGGTACCTGGACATCATATACAGGGCATATGTAGATTTTGCTGGCCTAGCCTGGCTTCAATACGACGAATCGTTTAGGCAAATGGCGGCTTCCTACTCAACTCAGAGGTGGGACGTTATTAACTTGCACCTGTGGTTGCAGGTCATGTCCCCAAGCCGGGGGAAAGGGCACAGAGCAGGCATTTGTTGCAGAATGCCAGACCTGGCAGTGCTACGCGCCAGTCCACCCAATTGACCCAGCCAGCATCGCAAAATCACCAGCTCTTATGTTGGGAGTTCGGCTATAAAAGGGCCTGCACCCGCCGCCCTTGTACTTTTCGTCACGAGTGCTCCATATGTGGTGGAGGGCACTCATTCCGCAATTGCCCCAAGGGGAAAGGACAGTTTGGTAGGGAACAGCAGGGAGGGAGAAAGGGCCCAAACAACCCTGCTTTGCAAGGAAAAGGGACCCAGTCCAATTAGGTTGGATGCTATGGCTGCCTGGCTGTGCGTTTACCCGGACCGGTTGGCAGCTCAATACTTACGGGACGGTTTTCACGAGGGCTTTCGCATCCCTTACCAAGGGGTGCGCAAGCCTTACATTGCACCTAATCTAAAATCTATACATGGATTGGAACATGTAGTCAGGCAAAAGATTCAGAAGGAAGTTGCAGAGGGATGGGTCCTAGGCCCATTCGTTAACCCACCTTCCCCCAGCTTTAGGGCCTCGCCCTTGGGTATTGTCCCAAAGAAGACACCAGGCGAATTTCGTTTAATCCATCATCTGTCTTACCCAAGGGGTCAATCAGTTAATGACTTTATCCCACAGGAGCTGTGCACTGTTCAATACACCTCATTCGATGCAGCTGTTAAAGTTGTCAAACGGCACGGCCTTGGCGCCGAACTTGCTAAGTGTGATATCAAATTGGCATTTCGCCTCTTGCCAATTCACCCTGATGACTTTGAGCTATTGGGCTTCTCATTTGATGGCCTTTATTACATGGACTGGGCAATGCCTATGGGTTGCTCTGTCTTGCGTCCTGATTTTTGAGAAGTTCAGTACCTTTCTTGAATGGGCCGTTAAGCATAAAACCGGCCATGATGGGGTAGTACACTACCTGGATGACTTTCTCTTTGTTGGCATGTTTGGTTCTGGGGTCTGCTGCTCCTTAATGGAGCAATTCCATGCCCTTATAGAGGAATTCGGGGTTCCCCTTGCGCATGAAAAGACGGAGGGCCCGAGTCACCAATTGGCTTTCCTGAGTATTGAGATTGATACAGTTGATCAGTTTTGTCGGCTCCCCTTGGGTAAGATAGATGACCTTAGGAACAGGATTGCATACTTCCTGCGTCAAAACAAAGCCATGCTGAAAGAATTTCAGGAACTGATAGGCCACCTAATTTTTGCATGTAGAGTAATAGCGCCTGGCAGGGCCTTCCTCCGGCGCCTATGTGATTCCATCGCTGGGGTTTCACAGCCTCACCACAGAATTAGGGTCACCCGGGAAATTAAGCTTGACTTGGACATATGGTACACCTTTTTGCAGCAGTATAATGGGGTTTCCTTTTGGAGAGATGAGTTACGTTTAGGGGACGCTCTTAAGGTGTCCTCGGATGCTGCTGGCTCCCTAGGTTTTTGAGTATACTATGCCGGGAGGTGGTGTGCTCAACTTTGGCCAAGTGACTGGACTGGTACCGGTGTCACCTCTGACCTGATCTTTTTGGAGCTCTTTCCAATATTGGTCGCGGTCAGGTTGTGGGCGCATGAATTCGCTAATTCCACAGTCCGTTTTTGGTGTGAAAACATGGCCACGGTTCAGGTAGTCAATTCTCTTACCTCTAGATCCAAAAGGGTTATGGCAGTAGTTAGAGCATTTACACTCCATTGCCTGAAGTACAATATTCTGTTTACTGCGTCCCACGTAGCGGGGGTGGACAACGGCATTGCCGATGCTCTCTCCTGCATGCAGATGGATCGCTTCAGGCAATTAGCACCAGGTGCCGCCGAGATGCCAGATCCGATGCCAGAGGATTTGTGGGAGCTTGGACAGGTGAAATAGTGAAGGCCATCAGCCTTTCCATCGCTCCCAGCACTAGAAGGGTATATAAGCGAGCCATTCAGGAATTTTTTGAATTTCGGAACACCATGCGGCTACCTAACACCTGGTCGGTACCAGTCCCCCATCTTCTTCATTTCCGTGTATTCCTTAGGGACAAAGGCCTTGCCCCCCCAGTCAATACGATCCAGGTTGGCCACCTTGGCCTTCTGGAGTAAGGCCCAAGGCCTGCAGGACAACACAGCAGATTTTAGAATAAGAAAGGCATTGGAGGGATGGGCCAGACAGAGGGGTAAAGCAACAGATGATAGGCAACCCCTCTCCCCAGCAATTCTCAAAGGCCTTTTCCAGGTATGGCCCAACATCTGTACAACACCGTTTGAGGTGGCGTTGCTACATGCGGCTTCCCTAACGGCCTTTTTTGGCACCTTACGCATCAGCGAGCTGGTGGTAGCGTCAAAGAGGGACAAAGCTGGCCTTGCTCTTAGTTTGGGTGATATCAGCATGGGCTCCAAGGAAGTCACCATAATGATCAGGCGATCGAAAACCGATCAGCTGGGGAGGGGCATGAGCATTATACTGCGCGAGTGCCAAGACAGGACCCTCTGCCCGGTAGTTGCCCTGAGGGAGTATTTGAAGTTGCGGCCACCACAGTTTGGCCCCCTTTTTTGCCATGCGGACAGATCTCTTCTGACTAGGTATCAATTTTGGACAATCACAAATAAAGCATTAACACGTCTGGGTTTGGGTGGCGTGCGATTCTGTTCCCATTCCTTTAGAATTAGGGCTGCCTCAACGGCCGCTGCGATGGGTATGCAGCCGGAGGCCATTAAGAAGCTAGGACGATGGAAGTCAGCTGCTTACAAGGGATATGTCAGTCCAATTTGCCATTGACTGAATAGGTTGTTGTGTTCTATGACTGTCTGTGCTTTCTTTTGCAGATGTGAGATACCGGGTACTGATTTGTGGCCACAGCTTTGTGTATTGGGCGGCACGCCATGCCAGGAGAAGCCACTTGGGTCTGCAGCTGGGTCTCGGAGACATTGCCTCTATCGAATGGCTTGGCAAACGGGGTTTGAGGTGGAATGGTCTAATCAATTTGCTGTTTCAGGAGTGTTGTGGACCTCCACCGCATGTGCTGGTGATTCATCTGGGAGGAAATGACCTGGGCCTATTGAAAGGCAGAGCTTTGACCCTCCAGGCCCTTGCAGACATGCGACGTATCAAGGTGGTGTGGCCGCACGTGTTTCTGATTTGGTCTGACATCATTCCATGACTCTTACCCTGGTGAAGGTTACCCTAAGCTGTTGGACATTGCCCGAAAGAAGGTGTACAAGGCTGTTCACAGGGCAATGGATGAAGGCCTCAGCCATTTCATCCAGTACCCGGGGATTTCATACAAATGCCCAGATCTTTATAGGGTTGACAGGGTCCACTTGTCTGACAGAGGGATCCAGTTATTTCTTGAGGGTATGCAAAAAGGGGTGAGGGCTGTATTAGCCTCCTGTGTGGGGGATAGGGGCTAAGTGGACACTTGCCCCCTATCTGTGGCAGGGAGTGGGGAGACAATGATCTGGCGTTCACCTATGGCAACCTCAAGTTGAGTGGAAGGATGGGCCTCACTGAACTGTACCGGCATCTTAATGGATGGGGTACAGCAAGGTAGGCTATCCTTAGGGCCAGCATCGGGTTGCGATCCTTCTCAGAAGCTACACGGCTTAAGGATTTGCTGCCTGGTGCAGGGCCTTCCAGCAGATGGCACCCAAAGGGAACCCCGGATACTGGGATCCCCTTTGGGGCTCAGGTGAGTCGCCCAGGGAAGCTGGGAGATAGGTCACTTGTGACCAACTGCCCAGCTGCCCCCGCAATGGATCTCGCCCTGACAGGTTTGCATACCCCAAGAAATAGACAATAAATAGGTAAGATAACAATAAAGTGGCCCGTACTTCAACCCAATCTTCTGTGTCTGGTCTCGTTATTTCATGCATCAATCATTAAATTTATTGCTCTCTCTTTTAAAAAAGAAACCCTTTAAGAAAACTGCCTGTCAATTCTAGTCAATTTAATGATTCCACTAGATGTCATGGCAATAATTGGTAAACTGGAAATAAGATTTAAATTTGTTGCAGTTCAGCCAAGCCTCTTCTCTCTCCCCCGCCATCCCAATTTTGCTTCTATAGTTTCAAGTTAAGAAAGCTGTTTCAGAGTGAAAGTCATAGTAGTGACAAAGAAGAGCATTACTTCCATTGATCTGTGGAAGGAACTGTCTGTAAAGTGGTAAGAAAGTGCTAAATTACCTTGCTACAGAGACATGGCACCTTTAAATACATTTGAAGTTTATTGCTTCCTTTGAAAGTCAAACAAACCAGAAGAGAAACACTTTAAAATAGCCATTCTTCTGGCTTTTTTCCTGAACCAAAAGAATATTTACAATGTGCATTTACACCTATAGATTGATTTAGGAAAAGAAATCATAAAATGCCTTAATCAAACCTTTGAAGTACAAAAATATATTTTTATTACAACACTAAAGAGTTAAGGCCACAACACTTCTGTAAGACTATGATACCCATATTTGTTGGAATAACTATAATTATGAATGCAAATAAATACTAGGAAGTAGGCCCCAAATCATCTAAATCAGTCTGAATATGTACATTTTACACAAACACAAATCCATCAGTCTAATCATTACATATAAGCCATTATTGTTTTCAAGTATAAATTGAAATAATCTGCTTGCAAGCTTCCATTCATGACATCACGTATATGCAAGTACCACTCAATTCAACATTATAGTACTACACAGGTAGAGGATGTCTTTCTGTCTCGATTTGCTGGTGGCAGCTCCCTTTGACTTCCCCCAGCATGGTTCTGGTTTTCATCTTTACTCTTTTCGTCAGATACACACACTTGATTTCTTGTTTGCTCTTCACTCTGAGGTAGTTTTTCAAGTTTGTTTTCATCACAGTTGCTTGCATTCTTCTGTCTTGAAGACTTTCGTTTAAAAAAAGAAAACTAAAACACAGACAAACAATTATAAATAACTCTTAAAATAACTAAGTAAGACTGAAAACGGTTATATACTGTAGTTAAAAAGGAAGCAGCCCGGACGTGTTCACCCCATCTTGAGATAATATGAAACAATACATATTTCTAGTGAGATGACTCAAATGCATGCACTGTACCCCATGATTTCTTAGAATTCAATCCCACTTGAGTTCAATGGGGCTTACTTCCAAGGAAGTTTGCATATTATTTCACTTCTAACCCATGAAACAGTATGATGAATATAGCCAATAGAAATAGGCTAAAGAAACAGCATTCCTAATGAATTACTGAAACACAAACAAAGCATTATGCAGCTGTATGATAACTGGTAACAGATGGTTGTATACAACACCCAAGCAGATTGCAGAAGTTTATGCTCACAAAATAAACGGAGATATATTCCCAGCCAATAGTTCTCTTTTGAGACTGAAAAACTTATTTGATATGTAGCATCTTTGATTGTAAATTTATTTTAGCTAAACAAGTGATGGCCATTATTTTCCAAGTCATCAAGACAGGTTAACTTCCATGTTAACCACACAAACCTGGAAAGAAAGTTGGTTTTGAGTATCTGTAAAGTGTTATAAAGGGGCAGAATATCTTGGTACACATTATCTTGGAAATACATAGATCACAGAACCAGATTGCATAATTCTTTTAATTTTTTCAAACATGTACAAACATGGTACCACCCTCTCCATACTGTACTATTTTAAACTATAAGCTGGTGAGTGCAAGTTCCAATATGCCTTCCTGATTTCTTTTTTTTAAATCTACCTGTATATAGAAAATCACATCTGAGACTCATTGATAAAAATCTTCCAAACATGAATTTTCCATTAAAAAACAAGAAATTTAAATTTTTAAGGCTCTTTCACCTGTAGTTTGAATTTATGTTGTTTAAAAAGAGTTGTCATATGGTATCATATTTCAGATCCACACTACACAAATAATCCAGTTTGAAACTGGATTATTTGCCATGGCTCCTTCCTACACAATCCTGGAATTCATAGTTTGGTGAAGAACCAGCACTCTTTGGCAGAGAAGTCTAAAGACCTTGTAAAACTACAAATCCGAGGATTCCATAGGAAGGAGCCATAGTAAATAATCCAGTTTGAAACTGGATTATTTGTGTAGTGTGGATTTGGCCTGAACTGGTTCTAAATTAAGAGAATATAGCAAAGGGTTATAATATATTTCCTGACAAATCAAACTATAAGGCAGCTTATCAACACATAAAGAATATCACTTCATATCCAAACCAAGAGATAAGGATATAAAGTACATATATGCATAAGAAACTAAATCTGACTTTTTAAAAACCAGGAACAAAATCTGAATTTAATGTCAAAACAAGCAAAATCCCATGAAAAAGGGATGACTCAGATTAAACTGTCACTTACAATGTGCAATCTACATTCAGTTGTGCAGCTCATAAATCACACATACAGATTATCCATTCTTGTCTGGTACTGCACTGAATAGTAGCTGACTATCAATAGGAGTCTTGCTAAATTCCTCAGGATTGCCCTGTACAGGTGTTAAGCCTGAACATAGGGCATGCATAAGAGCTGAGCACATAAGAACTTCCTCGAACATTCACAACCTCATAATGTAAAGAAAACTGACTGCTATATGTTGCTGTGTGCCTTCAAGTTGTTTTTGACTTATGGCCAATGTGAGGTGACCATATCATGGGGTTTTCTTGGCATGGTTTGTTTGAGGGGGGTTGTCTTTGCCTCCCTCTGAGGCTGAGAGAATGTGACTTGCCTATGGTCACCCAGTGCAAACCCTGGTCTCCAGAACATTAGTCCAATACTCAAACCACTACACCACACTGGCTTTCTACTATTATATTGCTATACATTAAACAGTATTTATAGAGTGCATCTAAATGGACTCTTTAAGAGATAAAACATTCATATGACCCCATGCATTAACTGCACCTATCTTCAGTCCATGCTATTTCTTACTCTGTAGAGAGGGGAGAGCATCACAGGACTAGAATGCATGCTGGATAGCTTAAAGCATATGTTTAGCTTTGATAGGGTCAGATTCTAAAGATCATGGTTTACCGTATTAACTTACCACAATGGGGAATGGAAATTAAAAAAAAAAAAGTAAATGAAATGTGATGGAAAATTCTTTCCATGGTTAAAGATATGTATCAGATGTACTAATAAGAGTTTTTCTTTTTTTTTTTTGCTGTCCAATTGCATAGATTTACGTTGTTGTTGTTGTTACTAGCTGGACCCGGCATACCATACGCCATTAAAAAACTCCCCCCAAAATGGCCAGGAACCTCATGACAACCCTGTGAGGTAGGCTAATGGGTTTAAGTTTGCCCCCCTGCTGCCAGTTCTGCCCCCCGCTGCTGGTTCTGCCCCCTGCCACTTGTTCTACCCCCTGCCACCATTTCTACCCCCCCTACCACTTGTTCCACCCTCCCTGCCACCATTTCTACCCCCCTACCACTCGTTCTACCCCCTGCCACCATTTCTACTCCTCCTGCCACTTGTTCTATGCCCTGCCACCATTTCTAACCCCCTGCCGCCATTTCTAGCCCCCCTGCCACTAGATCTACCCCCACCACCATTTCTACCCTCTGCCACTTTTTCTACCCCCTGCCACTCATTCTACTCCCCTGCTGCCATTTCTACCCCCACCGCCATTTCTACCCCCTGCTGCCATTTCTACCTCCCCTGCCACTCGTTCTACCCACCCCCTGCACTCCAGCACACACCACATTCATCCCCATGTTACTCACTGTCCCTCTCCAGCAGCCATGTTTGAGATCTACATGGTCCCGCCCCCAGTGTGCTGATTGACTGCCCAACAGACCTGTGATTGGTTGGTCAGTTCGCTAAGCAGCCAATCAGCACACTGGAAATGGCAACATACCCAAGCGAATTATATTATATATATAGATTGTTGTTGTTGTTGTTGTTGTTGTTGTTGTTACCCTTTTTGCCTTGTCCAGTAGTCTTCCAGAACTTCTGTCATGACTGCCTGCAATTGCTGGAGAAGAACTGTTTGTAGCATGAACTTCAGCTTTCTTATTCTCTAAAAATAACACAATAGATTAGAAACCATTTCTGTAGGCCCCTTTTCAGTTATAGCAAATCCAAAACTTAATATCATGAGAATTTAATCTTGAATGAAACAGTATAGCCAAACCTCAAGAATTTCAGTTTCTTTTAGCCCATACCTATTTTTAGCTGTTGTTGTTTTTAAGTGGACTCCAGATGCTTATGACAGATGATTGGGTTTAATATTAATGGGTATGTGAAATGTTTTGTCTAAAACTTTTACAGGAGACAGAAGGCAGGGCATGCTCAACATGAAAGCAAGAAAACAGCAAACAGCCCACTGAACAAGGTAACATTCCTGAGTTCTTTAGTAGTAAAAAAGACTATTCTGCATTACTAAGATCACCTCAAAATGGCAGGTACATTTGACTCTCTCTCAATTTGACTCTCTTTTGACATGCAAGCAGCTTAGCAAATACAATGTCTAAGAAACAAACACTTCACAGTCTGACCTGAGAAAGATCTGTATCAAATCATAGGGGTCAGCTACATGGCATTTTTTATTCCAGGAAGAAGCAAGAAATAGAGAACTTGAATCTGTCACTCACTGTACCCACGATTTGTCATGGGTAGCAAAAGTCTCGAGTTCTTTGGATCTGTTGTTTACACCTACTGAATTATGATTGAGTGGACCTTGGAGGGGGCAGGCTTGCAAGGGAAGCCTGGCAATTCAGGATCCACCATTTTAGAATATCCCTTGAGTCCGGTCCCCTGCTGCCTCCAAAGCCCAGCTGGGCTGTGTGTGAATTGTTGAAAGGGAAAAGATCTCTTGCTGCAAAGCAGCAGGCGCGTGCGAGGGTTTTAAGTGTGGGAGAGAGCAAGAAATCCTCTGAGGTCAATCCCATCTCCTGCTTGTCCTCAGCTACTGCCTCTTCCTCTATTCCTCCCTTTTCCCTGTTAGCCAGCGAAAGGGGAAGTGGGGGAGGAAGGAGGGAGAGGCAGCAGCTGCGGAAAGAGCAGGTGATGGGACTCTCAATCCCATCTCCTGCTTGTCCTCAGCTGCTGCCTCTTTCTCCATACCCCCCTCTTTTCCCCATTTGCTGGCTGCCCACGGGGAAAAGAGGAGGGGTATGGAGGAAGAGGCAGCAGCTGGGGAAAGGGCAGGCTATAGGACTCTCAATCCCATCCCCTGCTTGTCCTCAGCTGCTGCCTCTTCCTCCACCCCCCCTTTTCCCCGTTCACAGCCTCGGCAGCGGAGGCTGAGGCTGAGGGCGCCAGGCGAACCGGGCTAGCGAGGCAGGGAGATGGGGCAAGTCCAGAGGAGAGCCGGTGACGAGGACGAGGGAGGGAAGAGGATGAATCAGGACCATGGGTGGATCGGAGAGGTGGACCGAGTTGATGTTACAAGAATTGGAGCATTGATCTCTCTCCTAGCCCCAGCGAAGGAAGGACAGCTTTTTGCATCGCCCTGAGCGCTTCGCAATGGGATTCCTCGCGTGTCAAGAGCAGCTCCTCTTCCTCCTTTGCAGAGATGCATTTAGCCTGGATTGATTTCTCGCTCTCTTCCACATGTAAATCCCTCGCGCATGCCTGCTGCTTTGCAGTAAGAGATCTTTTCCCTTTCAACAATTCATTCACATTCACACTCACACATTCTCTCTCTCTCTCTCTCTCTCACACACACACACACACAGCCAGCCCCCTCCAAGGTCCAACCAATCATAATTCAGCTCTGCTGTGTGCCCCATATCACGGGATGGTTGCTGATTGATCAGACAACCAATAGTGCAGTTTTTCCTGGACATTCCAAAAAAGTACGAGGAAAAAACAGGATGGAAAGTCACGGGTTTACTGGGTTTTTTTGCTACCTCTCCTTCAAATACACGTGTCTGCCCCAATGAGTGTGAGGACACTGTAAATAGTATTGAGAAAGACACTGGCATGGAAGTTACCAACCCAGAAAGAGCTAAGACTTTTTCTTTTCTTTTGTTTTAGAAAACACAGAACACTCCTTTCCTCTGAACAGGAGTCTACTGATCAGTTCAGTATTTCTAAAACCAAAGCTGTAAATATTAAATGTTGAAAATAAAATGGTATATTTTTCCCACCTTGCTTAATTGCATCTTCATCTGGAATAGCACCTTCTTTCTACAAGTAACAAACAAACAAAACCCCAACCCCAAACAAGAAATTATAACATTAATTTTTTTGTAAAAATATAAATATTTGATTGAGACAGGTTTCAAAAGAATTATCTAAAAGAAATATGAAAACACTACTTGTTAAACAGAATATCAGACACCCTGTTGTATTTTCAAATAAGTATGCAATGGCTAACTTAAGCTCTATAAGATATACAGTGCCTTGCAGAGGTTTTCACCTACCAAGAAGTGCCAATTTGATTTTGTTTTCTTTACTTAACTTTGCACCACAACAAAAATCTTTGTACCTTCACAGCACTGAGAATCTTGTGTACATCAAATGGCAACAAGGCCAATTAAATCCATTTCAATTCCAGGTTTTAACACAACAAAATGTGGAAAAATCAGAGGGTGTGTATGTATGACTACTTCTGCAAGACACTGAATACTGAACAGTTGTTTCACTGCTACAGCTCAATAATTATGTCAGGAAGATAGAACATGAAGTGCTTAAATAAATTATAATTGAGATACAGCACAATCTTGAGAGTTGCCCCTGAGGGTCTCTCTCCGCTATTACACACAAATGCATCCCTACCAGAGTTTCATTTAACCAACTGCACTGTCCTCCACTTTCTGAATGTCTCCTGCGTTAGCAAAATACTCTTTGCTATGTCTCCTATATACCTGAGACCTTCTCCAATGCATCTCTTTCCCTCTTTCAACTCCCTCCTCAAAATTCAGTAGTTCCTAGTAACATAGCCGGCAACCAAGCCTAAGCATATGTAACTGAAATAACTGCATATTGCTTCTCTACTATTCTTCCCTCCTCTTTCTTTTTCTCCTCTCTGTAAAATTTTAGATTCCAAGCTCCTTTGGGCCAGAACACATTCCCTACAATGTACCATATTCATTGATCCTGCAAAATAAGTAAATAAAAGTGGCAAAAACCTACTTCAGACCTCTTCAATGTGTATTCTTCTGATCTTATTCAATATTTTCTCTTGGTTAAGCACTGAAGGAATCCCTGCTGTAATGCTGATATATAACTAATGTGCAGTTGATAATGGAATATTTATCACTTCACATCCAAGAGGTACAATGCTGGAAATGAATGGATGATTTACCTCTACAGTTTCTGTAGTTATATGATTGTTTTCCTCACTCTCACACAATTTACCGCTTTGTCCCACATCTTTAGGTGTTTGGCTATCCTTATGTTCTGTTGTATTTTGTTTTTCCGTGCCTCTGTCTTCCTTTTCATCACTGTTGTCTTCTTCATTATCATCACCACCACCACCAGTCTCTTCCTCATCTGATGATTTCTGATCCTGTGGTATCATTGAAGAAAGAAATGTTATAGCCCTTGTTCAACAGAATGAATAAAGGTTTCCAGTCACATATCAAACTTTACACTGGTTATGTCCTGCAGTCCAGAATTTAACAATTTAAACTATTTTAAGGGCTTAATTTACAGCAAAATCTGAGAACTAAGGCAGTAAATGTAAGGTAAACATATATTCTTGGATGTGCTTCACATTACAGTGAATAATTGGGTATAAATAACATTGCAGATGGTTTACCTCTATAGTTTCTGTCACCATCTGATTTTCTTTTTCACTCTTTGATGATTTATTGCTCAGCCCCTTATTTTCAGGTGCTTGATTATCATTATGATCCACTGTATCTTGTTCATCGCCTTCATGCTTGTCTATTTCTTTTCCATCATAGTCCACTTTTTCTTCACCACCATTACCACTTTTTTCCTCATCAGATGATGTTTCAATCTATGACAGGAATGAAGACGTATATTTTATAGCTTGTGTTAATCAGAATAAAAGATTTGTTACTTCAAATCATTCTTTCACAATAGTCAAAGAATGCAATCTAGAACTTCACAATTTAAAGGATTGGGGGGGGGTAGAATATGTGCTGCAATTAGAGAGGATTGCTGCAACTATGAAGTAGATACACTACCAAATTGTAACCAAGGACTTCAACAGGCATTGAATCCAAGATCCCCCTGCAGGCTTTCAAATTACAGTTGTCCCTTCACATTCGCGGGGGTTAGGTTCCATAGACCCCCGCAAATGTGAAAATTCCGCGAATAATGACAGCCCTCCACCCGCTCTCCCCAAGCGACCCCCGAGGCCTCCGGAGGCCTCGCGGTCGCTCTTCCCGGCCGCCCCCCGCCCTCCCCAACCGACCCCCGAGGCCTCCGGAGGCCTCCAGGTCGCTTTTCCCTGCCGCCCCCGCCCTCCCCAAGCGACCCCCGAGGCCTCCGGAGGCCTCCAGGTCGCTTTTCCCTGCCGCCCCCGCCCTCCCCAAGCGACCCCCGAGGCCTCCGGAGGCCTCGCGGTCGCTCTTCCCGGCCGCCCCCCGCAAGCGACCCCCGAGGCCTCCGGAGGCCTCCAGGTTGCTTTTCCCTGCCGCCCCCCGCCCTCCCCAAGCGACCCCGAGGCCTCCGGAGGCCTCGCGTTCGCTCTACCCTGCCGCCCCCCGCCCTCCCCAAGCGACCCCGAGGCCTCCGGAGGCCTCGCGTTCGCTTTTCCCTGCCGCCCCCCGCCCTCCCCAAGCGACCCCCGAGGCCTCCGGAGGCCTCGCGTTCGCTTTTCCCTGCCGCCCCCCGCCCTCCCCAAGCGACCCCCGAGGCCTCCGGAGGCCTCGCGTTCGCTCTTCCCGGCCGCCCCCGCCCTCCCCAAGCGACCCCCGAGGCCTCCGGAGGCCTCGCGGTCGCTCTTCCCGGCCGCCCCCGCCCTCCCCAAGCGACCCCCGAGGCCTCCGGAGGCCTCGCGGTCGCTCTTCCCGGCCGCCCCCCGCCCTCCCCAAGCGACCCCCGAGGCCTCCGGAGGCCTCGCGGTCGCTCTTCCCGGCCGCCCCCCGCCCTCCCCAAGCGACCCCCGAGGCCTCCGGAGGCCTCGCGGTCGCTCTTCCCGGCCGCCCCCCGCCCTCCCCAAGCGACCCCCGAGGCCTCCGGAGGCCTCGCGGTCGCTCTTCCCGGCCGCCCCCCCGCCCTCCCCAAGCGACCCCCGAGGCCTCCGGAGGCCTCGCGGTCGCTCTTCCCGGCCGCCCCCCGCCCTCCCCAAGCGACCCCCGAGGCCTCCGGAGGCCTCGCGGTCGCTCTACCCTGCCGCCCCCCGCCCTCCCCAAGCGACCCCCGAGGCCTCCGGAGGCCTCGCGGTCGCTCTACCCTGCCGCCCCCCCGCCCTCCCCAAGCGACCCCCGAGGCCTCCGGAGGTCTCGCGGTCGCTCTACCCTGCCGCCCCCCGCCCTCCCCAAGCGACCCCCGAGGCCTCCGGAGGCCTCGCGGCCGCTCTACCCTGCCGCCCCCCGCCCTCCCCAAGCGACCCCCGAGGCCTCCGGAGGCCTCGCGGCCGCTCTACCCTGCCGCCCCCGCCCTCCCCAAGCGACCCCCGAGGCCTCCGGAGGCCTCGCGGCCGCTCTACCCTGCCGCCCCCCGCCCTCCCCAAGCGACCCCCGAGGCCTCCGGAGGCCTCGCGGCCGCTCTACCCTGCCGCCCCCCGCCCTCCCCAAGCGACCCCCGAGGCCTCCGGAGGCCTCGCGGTCGCTCTTCCCTGCCGCCCCCCGCCCTCCCCAAGCGACCCCCGAGGCCTCCGGAGGCCTCGCGGCCGCTCTTCCCTGCCGCCCCCCGCCCTCCCCAAGCGACCCCCGAGGCCTCCGGAGGCCTCGCGGTCGCTCTACCCTGCCGCCCCCCGCCCTCCCCAAGCGACCCCCGAGGCCTCCGGAGGCCTCGCGGTCGCTCTTCCCTGCCGCCCCCCGCCCTCCCCAAGCGACCCCCGAGGCCTCCGGAGGCCTCGCGGTCGCTCTACCCTGCCGCCCCCCGCCCTCCCCAAGCGACCCCCGAGGCCTCCGGAGGCCTCGCGGTCGCTCTACCCTGCCGCCCCCCCGCCCTCCCCAAGCGACCCCCGAGGCCTCCGGAGGTCTCGCGGTCGCTCTACCCTGCCGCCCCCCCGCCCTCCCCAAGCGACCCCCGAGGCCTCCGGAGGCCTCGCGGTCGCTCTACCCTGCCGCCCCCCGCCCTCCCCAAGCGACCCCCGAGGCCTCCGGAGGCCTCGCGGCCGCTCTACCCTGCCGCCCCCCGCCCTCCCCAAGCGACCCCCGAGGCCTCCGGAGGCCTCGCGGCCGCTCTTCCCTGCCACCCCCCGCCCTCCCCAAGCGACCCCCGAGGCCTCCGGAGGCCTCGCGGTCGCTCTACCCTGCCGCCCCCCGCCCTCCCCAAGCGACCCCCGAGGCCTCCGGAGGCCTCGCGGTCGCTCTTCCCTGCCGCCCCCCGCCCTCCCCAAGCGACCCCCGAGGCCTCCGGAGGCCTCGCGGCCGCTCTTCCCTGCCGCCCCCCGCCCTCCCCAAGCGACCCCCGAGGCCTCCGGAGGCCTCGCGGTCGCTCTACCCTGCCGCCCCCCGCCCTCCCCAAGCGACCCCCGAGGCCTCCGGAGGCCTCGCGGTCGCTCTTCCCTGCCGCCCCCCGCCCTCCCCAAGCGACCCCCGAGGCCTCCGGAGGCCTCGCGGTCGCTCTTCCCTGCCACCCCCGCCCTCCCCAAGCGACCCCCGAGGCCTCCGGAGGCCTCGCGGTCGCTTTTCCCTGCCGCCCCCGCCCTCCCCAAGCGACCCCCGAGGCCTCCGGAGGCCTCGCGGTCGCTCTTCCCTGCCGCCCCCCCGCCCTCCCCAAGCGACCCCTGAGGCCTCCGGAGGCCTCGCGGTCGCTCTTCCCGGCCGCCCCCTGCCCTCCCCAAGCGACCCCGAGGCCTCCGGAGGCCTCGCGGTCGCTTTTCCCGGCCGCCCCCCCGCCCTTCCCAAGTGATCCCGAGGCCTCCGGAGGCCCCATTGTCGCTCCCCTCGCCACTTTCCCTGGACTCCCCTCGCCTCCCCGGCCCTCCCCACTCCCTCCTCAGGCCTTCATGGGGCCTCCGGAGTGCCTCTGGGGGCCCCGTGAAGGCCTCCCCAGCCCTCCCCACCCCCTCCCCAGGCTTTCATGGGGCCTCCAGAGCGCCTCCGGGGGCCCCGTGAAGGCCTCCCCAGCCCCTCCCAGGGCTTTCACGGGGCCTCCGGAGGCCCCGTGTCGCGGTTTTGGGGGGGCCCGCGGGGGCTCTCCCAAAACCGCGAATAATCAAAACCGCGAATGTTAAGTTTGCGAAAGTGGAGGGACAACTGTATTGTATTTTGGATTCAACCAAATTTCAAATTTACAAATTCAAATTTACATCCCTAGTTTTTAAAGTTATTCAATAAGTTTCATTTTGCACAAATTAGAACTGTCTTTTATAAAACTGAGACTTTACTCAGCAAGGTAATATATTAATATAATTAATCAAACTGTTCAATTTGTATCCACAGAACAAGAATAAGAGGCAAATTTTGTGCAAGCTATTATTTTGTGTAACTATGCACTTATTGTAAAAACTTGGATAATGTTGCCATTCTAACTACCCCCCCCCATCTCAGAGTAAGTTCCATTGATTCTGTGTGTGTCCCTTCAAATCACCTATCGAGGTATGGCAACTCCATGAATGTTCTTATTTAAAATTTATAAGATCATGTTATAAGTTTGGAAATTCTCTCTGAATAGCTAGTCTCATTTGCAGTTACATATTGTGTCTCCCACACACACACTCAGTGCCTGGCTAAAAACAATTAACATTAACTGATATGAAGAAATACCTTTCAGCAACAGTTACACTTGTCTTCAGAATAGAAACATGGCTGCTAGAAAATTCCAAAGCATATGCAAGAAAAAAAATGCTGTGAAACTCTGCAATCAAAAACCAAGGCAATTTAAATTTACATCTAAGCATCAGCTCTCAAATGATTAAGGCTGTAAGAAAGCTCCTTTAAGTCTTCTCTTACTTCTAGCACATCTCCAAATTCCAGGGTGTAAGAGAAAAATTAAAATGAATTAAAATGAGCCCCACCTCTGTAGAGGGGACAGTTATACAGAAAATTTACAAACTACTTTATCCTTTTTGTGTCCAAGTATAAGTAATCAAATAAGAGGTTTTTGAAGTCAGAGCATTTGATGAAAGATAAACAAATACAAAACAAACACACACACACACACACGTATATATATATATATATATATATATATATACACACACACATTTCCAGCACATAACGATACACTCATACACTCTTAGACTAAAGCTACTTAAGTTACCTTCTGGCATGTCAGCTCCCAGAAAGCAAAATCTCTTCATTATAGCCACAGCATGCATTTGGATTCAAATCATTGTGAGAAAAACAAAGCTTTTTCTAACAGTCATTTTGTTTAAACACAAATCTCAAAATTTCTACTCCACCCTTGCCCAATTCCATTGTCCTATGACAATACTATTCAAAGTAGCAGTCAGTCTCTTGACCAATGCTAGTCCCTGAAACATTGGCTGCTGGTCCCTGACTGGTTTCCAGGAAAGAAAGAAACAGTTGCAGCCAATGGGCACAAATATGGTGCTGGTCTCTGGCATACTGAAAACAACAAAACAAAACAAAACTATCAGTCCCCCAACATCAGTGCGTGAGAAGCACTGTCCTATGACATCAGTTTTCCCCCCATATAACATCATCTATGAAATCTGACTGAAATAGATGGCCCAGAGGTTCATTTCATCAGGACAAAGCAAAGACAGTTCTGCACTCCTTTAATGAGCTGAGCATGAGAAGCAGTGAAGTTGAGAGAAAAGGAAAAAAAAATACTTTTTATTGGTTAACATTGAACAAAGTGTGAAAAGAAAAAAAGCAGAATCCAAGGATGAACTTAAACGCGTGATCTACTTAAAAGAGATTCATCAAATAGCCCTCCTTTTGTGAAGTTCCATATTTCTGTTAAGTGATGAGAAACTGAAAGGCATACCTTTGGCAAGCAAATACATGATGGGGCCTGTTAACAAGGCTGTAGCAAAGCACCCAGACCTATATACCAGCCAAAACACAGGGTTCTAACGTCAACATCACATAGACACTGGAGCACCAGAAACTTTCTCCCCCCCCCCCCACAAACTGAATACCCATTCCAAACACATTCTGCTAATGCTGCCCCTCCAAAGCCTGGCAGATGCTCATCATCCCCTGTTTAGAGTGAACAGCCAGTGTGCATGCACACACACTTTTTCAAAAACACAGGGAAGTCCATACATGTTGACTTCTTAAGTGAATTTTAAAAAGACAGAAGCAATCTTGGAAAAAATCCAGACCACCATTCTGTAATTCAAGCTTTTCAAAGCTTTTTTTTTTTAAAGCAAAAGCATTGTAACTTCGGTAAAGGTTGTAGCTTGTATAAATATTGCAGAAGCTTGGGCAAATGTCATGAAATGGTTATGCATTATTAATACATTACATGGGAGTGTGAGGCTGGAGAAACAAGGCTTTTGAGAACAGAATTGGGTCAGTAGTTTCCTGTACAGATCACTTATGATTCTATTCTGATGTGGACTTTATTTTCCAGTATAACACCCTTTGCATTTATCAAATACTTGGGATAAAATTTCCATTAAATATGGAAGGCAGTTTAATCCTCATGGTTGGAGAAGATATTTTAAAAATAAAGTGCTTATCGATGAAACTAATACTGTGACATAGAGGGAATGAATGGGCTTCATTCCAAATGTTCTCTTTCTATCAATCCAACCACTGGCTCAGTCACTAATTTCTTCCTTCTGTATAATTACCATACCTTAAAACTAAGTGTTGTATCACACAAGTCAAGGGTATATGACCAGATGTGAGGACTAAATACCATTAGAAATTGGCACACAGTTTTTACTGGGGCTATGAAATCCTGAACTGTCCCAGGTTAGAATGCTCTGGCAGGATGGTGAACATGGGCATCTCCCAAAACCATTCACAAAATTTTACTTTTACAGCTATGCAAAATGGTAAAAATTAGCATTTTCAATTCTTTTAAAAGTAACAGTGTTCCAAAATGAGCAGACATACTCACCTACACATACAGTCATCTAACAACGATCAAGATATAATATAACAAACTGGATTTTAAAGATGCACCTTAATAGATTTTCCTTGTTTTTTTCCAGGTTGTGAGGCTATGTTCTGGAAGAGTTTATTTCTGACATTTTGCCTGCATCTGTGGCTGGTATCTTCTTTCTCTGAAGATGCCAGCCACAGATGCAGGCAAAACGTCAGAAATAAACTCTTCCAGAACACAGCCTGGAAAAAAAACAAGGAAAATCTATGGATGCCGGCCGTGAAAGCATTTGACTTCACATGCATCTTAATATTTATTAGAATTTCATAAGGCACATCAAATACACTAAACTGACTGCACTCTCTGTGTATGGGAATATATTTGGAAAAGACTGACAATGGAAAACACATCCTTCTATATATCATTCATCCACTTGTTTGTCTAAACTGTATTAAGATGCTTTATCCTTCATCTGCATGTATATTGAATTGAAAACATACAATTAGATGGGGCAGTCAATTTTTAAGGCATGTTTATACCAGTCACTATCAACAGTAACCAGCCAGATACTCCTGGGAATCTTACAACCAGGGCACACTAGAAATAGTTGCTCCAGTTAGTGGCACCTAGCAGCTGGTAATCTAACACTGGACAAAAGTGTTTCCAATAGCCTGTTCTGTCATCTTCTCCTTTCTACTACCACATGTAACAGTTGAACAACTGCAGCCAGACAGCTCCACTATACAGTATACACCAAGGTGGGTATTGTCCACAGTCCCCAAAATGCTCCCTGAATGTTAGAAGTTCAGGTCTCGACTATGGAAGCTACATGTGGGCAGACTGCTTTTTTAGAGGACTGGAATCAACAATTCCCCTTCTCAGCAGGACCCTCTGCAGCCCCCCAGTATGAAAAGTGCTCAGTCCTCCAAAGGAGATTTTCCAGCAGAATGGGGGACAGCAGGGCAAGCAGGGGCTCAGCAAAGATAGCCTTATTTTCACTCTACTAGCAGAAGTATGCTGATGGATCAGAAGCCTTCAGCAGATGGAAACAGCCCACCCTGTGAGGAAGCCTCTGACTAAAAGGTTCAGATTCCAAGAGAGGTGTGGATAGCTCAGAGCATAAGCTCTGTATAAACAAAGATGTTTAAAAGAATTAGACACTCTTAACATGCTAGGAGACTGAACTTCAAATAATGAAGTCTCTTGACTCTGCTATGAATTCAACAGGTACATGGCCCTCAGGCAAGCTAATATTACCTCAGTCTTTGCTCCTTCTATCAGTAATATGGGGGATAACACTAGTGAACTACTTTGCAGGGTTGTTAGTACTGCTGTAAGGATTATAAACCAAATTAAAAAAACATATTGAACCCTCGAAAGCATAGAGAAATGTGATACACTGGTGAACACTTCTTTGCACTTCTTTGGCACCTTGCACATGTAGGTCTAGTCCTGCAGCAACAGGAACTGAACAATAGAGAAAGTATACTCAGCACAGGCAAGTAACTGATTCCAAACATGAGATAGTTACAAACACTGCATCTGAGCAGATTTCTACCTATGCATGATTATTTTAAAAGTGTTTTTTAAAAGCTGAAATTGGAGGCAGTTTTATAAACACTTTCAGTGTTTGTTTTGGGCAAAAAAAAGTTAGAATTGCCATTTGGCATAGTACTATAGAAATCTCTGTGAGAAATTCACCTACAGGGCTATTTTAGTGTCAAATAATGTGGGAGCACATTGTTCCAAAATTGTTCTGAACGTTGCAGTCCATTCATTGCATGCTGTTTTGATGTCACTTTTTGTTTAGGGATTTTTATTTTACTGTTTGTCTCCAGCTTTCTACTTTTATTATTTTCTTGTTGTTTGTGACCTTTGGTTTTTCTGCCTACTTTTTCTTCCTCTTCATGCTCATCTTCCTCTTCTTCTTGGCTGTCTTTATTTTTTACTACCTCCTCCTCCTCCTCCTCCTCTCCTTCCTCTTCCTCCTCCTCCCCTTCTCCTTCCTCCTCTCCTCCTTCTTCCTCCTCCTCCTCTTCCCCTTTTCCAGCCTCTTCAGCTGCTGATTTATCTTCCATCTCTCCTTCTTCTTCTTCTTCTTCTTCTTCTTCTTCTTCTTCTTCTTCCTCCTCTTCTCCTCCTCCTCCCTCCTCCTCCTCTTCTTCCACATTTTTTTCTTCCTCTTCCTCCCCTACTTCTCCTTCAGCTTCTTCTTCTTCCGCCTCTTCTTCTTCATCATCTTCCACACCTTTCCCCTCTCCTACTTCCTCCTCCTCCTCCATCCCTCCTTCTTCTTCCTCCACTCCTTTTTCTTCCTCCTCCTCTGCTTCAACTTCCTCCTCAGCCCCCTCTTCCTCTATCCCTCCTTCCTCCACCATCCTTTCTTCCTCCTCCATATCTTCTCCCTCTTCCATACCTTCTTTATCCTCCTCCATCTCCTCTTCCTCGTTTTCTTCCTCATCTCCCCTTTCTTCATCCTCCTGTTCTTTCCCATCTTCCTTTCTTTCATCTCCTTCTCCCTTCCCATCTCTTCTTTCTTCATCCCCCTGTTTCTTCCCATCTCCCTTTCCTTCATCTCCTTCTCCCTTCCCATCTCCCCTCTCTTCATCCTTTCGATCTCCCCACTCTTCATAAGTTTCTTCTTCTTCAGTCTTGTTTATCTCCTTTTCTTGCTCCTCCCCCCAATCATTCTCTTGTTCCTCCTCTAATATGACAGTTTCCTCTACAAATTCACCCTCTTGTATGTTTTCAGATTTTTCTTCCTTTTCAACCTCATCTACAGCTTCTTCTTCATCTTCTTGTAGTTCAGCATCTGTGTCATCTTTTTCTTCAGTGCTTCTTAGTTGAATATTCTCTTCTAGTCCATCCTCTAGCTTAGCCCCATTTTCTGCTTCAGACTGCAATTCATCTTTATTTCTGTCCACGGCTACTACAGCATCTCCCTTATGGTTCTCACTAGCTTGATTTTCACCTTCCTCTGCTTCAGACTCTACTTCACTGTCAACTTTTTCATCTTGACCCCCATCCTCATTTTCAGCCTCTTCCACACCCATCTCACTTTTTTCACTGCCTTGCTTACTTTCTGTATTATCTTCTTCTGCATGGGCATCCTTATCTGACCTCTCCTCTATGCCCATCTTCTTTTCAATCTGGCTGTGCACACTGGCATCTTCAAAGCTTTCCCTTTCTTTATAGGCATATTGCTTGTCTTCCCACTTGATTTTTCTGTTTTCTACTTCCATTTCTCTCTTTGTCATGTTTTCATACTTATACTGATTTATCTGAAGAACATATTTTGCTGAGCCATTGCTTGTTTCCTCACTTGACGAAGATGACACAGTTACAGCTATTTGTTTCATTATTTTTTCTTTGTGTTTAAACTGACTCTGTTGTTTGTTGCTTTCTTTAGCTTGCACATACATTGTCCCACATTCCTCAGGTTTCATTACTTTAGCCTTGGCTTTATCCTCCTGATGAGCCACAAATAACATCTCCATCATATTATCTCCAGTAAGACTAAGAGGTATCTCTTGTTGAGTTGATCTGGAACTTAATTGATTTACTTCTTTCCTTTTTGCTCCTTTAAATTCTTCTTTAACTGTCTGCTGAGTGTCAAATTTCATTGCACTAACAGAAATGGACTGTTCAGATTTACTTTTTGAATACTTTTTGCCAGCCTTAATTTTCCTCACAAAAGCATCATAAGATCTTTTTTCTGTAGAACGATCCTCCCCAAAACACACTGAATGTGTAGGTTCCACCTGAGAAGATGTTTCATCCGATTTCAATCCCTCTTGAACCTGGGAGAGATCAGATTTTTTCAACCCACCCTTACCATCAATGTTCACTTTTGCATTTTTATTTTTCTTCTATTCCACATGAGAAGCAAGAAAAGAAAAGAAAAAAGAAGAGCATTAAGAACAAAATAAGAGCAAACAAGAGAACAAAAAAACCCCAGAACATGGAAAGAAAGAGTAAATAGCTTGATAGGATGATACAGAAGCATAAATACAGAAAATGCAAAAAAGAAAAAAAGCCAATAATGGGTCCAGAGAAGCACAAGCTTATTTATCCATCCTCACTCCCATCCCCCCCAAACAGCCCATGTGCCCTAAAAATCTAGAAGTCTGAGGATGCAGAGGAAGTTTGTCAAAATGTGTGGGTGTATAGGTGGGAAACATCCTTATGCAAGTGGAAGGATCTTTTCACTTGCATTGGGCATATGTGGATCTATCCCTATAATTCTCATGCCACAGTAAATATATTTCTATAATTTTTATTTGTGTTGCTACAAGACTATGATTATATGACTTCATTAAATGTTTATAAACCACATTATTTTTCTTTCCGATGGTTCATTCTAACTTGTTTGCTGATTATTTAGAGTATGTACATTAACATTCTAATACCTACTTTTTCAAGTTTTCATTTATTTGTATGTAGTGTGCCCTTGTCAGACAGGGTGTCCTAATGTAGATTTCCAGTGTGTACATTCACATGCTGCACAAAAGAGCTTCCCTGTTCATTTTAGTGGAGAAAATAACTGTTTTGTGCACCAGTTCTATTGTTCATAAGGAACTACCTTCTCATGGTGAATGTCTTGTAAGCTGGAGAAGTCATGGTTTATTAAAATAAAAATAAAATGAGGCAAACCACATTTCTTTTCAGGTGTTTATAATGCCATATAATGTATAGCATTCCTGTTTGGCATCAGTATTAAAAAGATTTGTCCTGTTTCCATTTTATTACTGAAAGCAGGAAAGTAATTTACAGCAGACTAGATTCAGAGGATTTCAAACAAAAACTGTATCTACATAAAGACATAGTGGTACATTCTCAAATCATTACAGTAAAAACCAAAATGAAATAATAAAACAAAGTCCTACAATATACTGACTTTAAAACAAAAATGTCTTTCTTTCACTGGTTGTGTTGATTTTAGTTGTTACAGATGTATTGCTTAATAGAGGTGGTATTTTGAAAATAATAGTTTACATAAATTCAAGTAATTTTTGTGTGTGAGTGGAACAGACTGTGTGAAGGAGAAGTATATTGCTTAAATCAAAATATATCCATAATCTGTTGTAGGAAACCAGTAAGTTCTAAATACTGCATTAATGACAGTACAGTCATCCCTTCCAATTTGCGGCTTTGTAATTCACAGTTTTGTGAATTTGCGGATTTGCAAGGCTGCGGGGAGAGGGGTGAGTGGTTTTCGGCTTTCCCCCCCACCCCCAGGGAAGGAAAGCTGACCAAACTCGAGCCTGCTGGCTTTCTGCACGGCTTGGATGGAGGGGAGGCGAGTTGCCACCTCCCCATCCAAGCTGCTCACGGCCTGAGCTACTGGCTTTCTGAGTGGCTTGGATGGGGGGGGGGAGGTGGGTCGCTACCCCTCCCATCCAAGCCGCTTGTGGCCTGAGCCTGCTGGATTTCCAAGCTGCTCATGGCCTGAGCCTGCTGGATGTCCAAGCGACTTGGATGGGGGGGAGGTGAGTCACCCCCCCCCTTCCAAGCTGCTCGCGGCCTGAGCCTGCTGCCTTTCCAAGTGACTTGGAAGGGGGGGAGGTGAGTCTTCACCTCCCCCCATCCAAGCCGCTCGTGGCACAAGCCTGCTGGCTTTCCGAGCAACTTGGATGGGGGGGGGGGGAGATGAGTCGCCACCCTCCATTCCAAGCCGCTCGCAACCTGAGTCTGCTGGCTTTCCCAGTGGCTTGGATGGGGGGGGGGAGGCGAGTTGCCACCCCTCATCCAAGCCACTTGTGACTTGAGCCTGCTGGCTTTCCAAGTGACTTGGATGGTGGAGAGCGAGTTACCACCCCTCATAAGCCACTCATGGCCCAAGCCTGCTGGCTTTCCAGCAGCTTGGATGTGGGGAGGCAAGTCACACACACCCCAGTGAAGCTGCTCCCAGCTGAATGGCATGGTGGTGGTGGTGAGGCGAGTATTTGTGTTTTTTTTATTTTCACGGGGGTCTTGTACCAATAACCCCCGTGAAAATGAAGGGATGACTGTATTATTAATTAATAGTAACTAAAGGATTAGTTGATTTACTCATTATTGTAGGTTTTTTTAAGCAACAAAAATAAACACCTGAACATACATATGCAAATTGACAATACCTTTTCTTTTTGAATTGGTGATAACTCTAACGATTGATCGCTGGGATTCAGTTTCATCACATGGGTCTGAAAAATGTTTTGATAAGAATATGTAAGTAACAGCACCAAGATAACAAGATTCATAGTCATGCTGTTAGTGCCCCTGATGAGCCCCACCTCCAGAAACACCAAAATTGGCTTATTAATAATTTGGCTTATTAATGTGGTCTTCCATGGGGAAGAGCAGTAAAATATCAGGGACTCGCTGTAAGGATCCGAAAAGGCACATGTTGAAAGCCATGCATCACCCAAAGGAAGAACTACTAACAAATTCCAAAATATGAGGAAACATAAGAGGTCAAAAGGGCATTGTTTGCACACACCCAAGTGACAGACGATTGATCCAATTATCTATAGATGGAGTAATCCTATGTCTGAAAGGTATCGAGCTCTCCTTCTCAATCACCCAGTCATTAAAGAGGCAGCTCAAGCCTTTGTAAATCTAATCATCAGGACATTTAAGGCAGTTGCAACGCATTAGCATCATCGGACACCTATTGTTGAGACCAGGCATTTTCCTGGAACTCATTGTACAGTCTTTGGAGACTCCTAGAATCTATTGTTTCAATCCAGGAAACTCCTCATCTCAGGGCACATTTTTAGTATAAATACTGGCCCAAAATCATGCCTTGTTGCACACAGAGCCTATTCCTGAGGACACTACATCTCTCTGTGTTAGCCACTCCAGATTCATCCATCCACGCTGCCAGTTTGCTCAACGACAAGACAGATGTTGTATATCCTCAGAAACATCCCTATCTATCCCTCTGGCAACCTCTCTTCTTTCATTCCTAGTGGTCTTGCGTGAGTGCTTTATCATATGAATGTGTGTGTGATTGGTGTTATTATTTTAAAGTTTTTAATAAATAGCATTGTTAATTTTTCATTTTTGCATTTGTGTTCATCTTTTCAAAGTTAGTTGGGGTATAGAAAGGTATAAAGGTCCCTCTCTCTGTTGCCCCCTTTTGCATTGCTAAGGTCAAGTTGCTGCTAATTTCCTCAACATATTAGAAACTCAGTATTTTCTTGGAATTTCCAAGAGCACTTTGGGTAACAATGTAGTTTGCTTTTCTACAGGAAGATCTCAAAGCATTTTCCAAGCAAGAAGCCTTATGTCTAAAAGCTAATTTCTGCTGGGAATCTTCAATATCATCTGCTACCTGAACAGGGTGGTGAGATGAACTTTAATAGTTGTGTGGAAGAAGGAATTTCATTGGATGAAGCTCGCATAACTAGTTTCACCTGCTAATATTTTGACTTCTTAACAACCATGCAAGGCACAAGAACTTCTTTTTTTTCATGTGGCCACTTTATATCTGAACACTTTATCCAACAACTATTATATAAAACAGAATATTTCACACTAATCCAGAATTAAATAAATTGGTTATCTTCACGTTACCCAAATACTACATGAAGATGACCAAGTAGTACCCACCGTCAAGAATAGCACTCACTTGCCTCCTTTGACAAAAAAACCTACACTATGATTTAGTATTATGAAGATGAGCCTCAAGCTCATTTACTGCTGCCTCCTCTCTTCTGGTGCAACTGCAAGAAGATTTGCTTCCATTTTAAATCATAGTTTAGCGTCATGTCCAAACTAGGGTAAATGGTGTTAGTGCTATTCATGTTTACTAAACTGACTCTAAGCTGACTAAACTGTAGTTAACTGAAAATGAAAACAGAAGTTTTGGATCTTCCTTGCAGCCATACCAGACAGGAGAGAAAGGAGAGCATGAGTCTGAGGCTCATGAATGTAATACAGTCAGATCCTCATATCCGTGGGAGTTCAGTTCCTGGGGGTCAGTTACACGGCAAAATAAATCTGCTAAGACTTTGCAAAGAGTCCTAATAGTTCACATGTCTTTCAGATCAAAGTCGCCGTATTCAGAAGGAGGGGGTCAAAAAACCCCATAAGCCGTGCAGTATCAGCTTTCGCTATTTTCTCTGACTTTTTCAATGAAGTTTGCGAAAATGTGCACAATTGGTTGTGTGAACTACTGATGCACAAAAGGCTGTGGGAACTACCAGCAATCTTCCCGAAATAGCCACAGCAGAGCTGAGCCGTGATTGGTTGGACCAACTGTGGAGGGGGCAGACTTGCAAGAGATACAATGAGCCTCAAACGAAACGATCCAGCCACTGTTGTTATACCAGTGCTATCCCCATCCCAATCACCCAGCTGTCTGTCTCCTGGCTTGCTTGGCTGCTGCGGCTGAGGGATCCCCACTTAGCCATAATTACTGTTCGTGTGTGTGTGCGTGTGTGTGTGTATAACAGAGAGAGAGAGAGAGTAGCGATCTGCTCTGCCGGCTGTTCGCTCCCTCACCCTGCTGTGATCGTGTTCTTGTGTATGTGTGTGTGTGTGTGTGTGAGAGAGAGAGAGAGAGAGAGAGAAGCAGTCTGCTCTGCTGGCCGTTACATGTCACAGTGGGTGAGGGGAAGGGGGGCTTGAGGGAAGCAGGACAAAGGGGAAGCCTGCAACTCCATTGCTTCTGGCGGCTGGGTGATCATCCTGCCCAAGACCATCCTCCACCTGGGAATCTAGCCTGCTTTCCTTGCCTCCTTTTGTCATTATTCCCCCACCCCGTGGTCTCCCTTCTTTTTTGGTTGGTTGTACATCTCTCACCCCCACAACCAACGATTGGGGTGCTCCGGTGGCCACGCCCCACCTTTGCCTATGTGAACAACAAAGCAGAAAACTTACCAACTCAACCAGTTTTGCACTAAATCATTTAAATTACACAGCACTGGTGCGAAAATGCGCGAATGCACAAACTATTGCAATAAAAACTGCCATTTAACTGAGCCCCTGGACTTACTGCAGACACCAAAAACTGTGGATAATAGCGAACCCTATTAAAATAAAGGACTACTGGTATAAACATCTGATAGAGTTGTGCTGGAAGCCTTAGAAGACGCCTAGAAAGGATGCCTCTCTAAGCATTTTCCAGTGTGACTGTATGGTATGTGTCCCTATTTTTTTCCAGCCGTGGATAACTGAAACCACAGATATTAGTTTCGTGGATACAGGGGTCCAACTGTACTCACTGTAAGTTAAGCATTATGTTCAAGTGAGGCTGTTTTGTGATGTTTATAAAGAAAGTAGCTGGGGCTTAACTTGTCTGGGAAGAAAAAGAAAAACCAGGTCATTAGTTTAAATGAAAGAACACATTTCTGTAAAATTTACATGTGACTCTTCCCTGTTCAAAGACAGTCACATGTGATTATTCCCCAGCAGCACCTATATCATTTGTTATCAGGAAGTGTAAAACATTACCACAGTGAATGTCACATTCGTTACTTACCGTGAAGGTGCATTCTGGGATTGGAAAGAGGAGGAATCCATGACTCTCTTCGTATCATTCAACCCAGCATCAATGGGTGCCAAGAGGTCAAGACTAGCCACATGGATAAAGGCTTGCATCTGGTTGGCCTATGACACTGCAAAGATGCCCAGGCCCTCAGGAGTCACCACACACTTCACTTGATTGGCAGTCACTTCAGCGGCTTTTTTAACCAACGCCCCCATACTGGAGATATGCAGGATGGCCACTTGGAGTACCCCTTCCTCTTTCATCCGACACAACAAAGTGGACAAGTTCAGGTCGGCAGATGCTACCTTTGGGAGAAGGGTACTCCAACAGGTTCTTGCACATTAGACAGTCACTTCCACCTGGTGTGGGATACAGCTTGGGTACATCCCAAACGTCATGGATTCCTCCTCTCACCAACCCAGAGAATGCCACATTGGTTACTTACCGTGAAGGTGCATTCTGGGGTTGGAGAGAGGAGGAATCCACCCCACCCAACGTGACTGCTGCAACTCAGTTTCCATGGAGAAGAAGAAGTAAATGCCAATAAATCTCACATAGATAATATCTCCTTTTTTTCTCTCTCTCTATGAGCTTGGGTAGTCAGGGAATTGACCTCATGGAGAGCAGAGGGGGTTGAGTACAGGAAGACACGTCAGCTTACAAAAAAGTTAAATCGCAACTTCCTGCCTCTCTCTGGGCAGTGAGGGGACCAATCCCAAACATCATGGATTCCTCCTCTCACCAACCCAGAGAACGCTCCTTTCTACAATATATTTAAATTCTGACACGTGAATAATGAGTCCCCCGCCGCCAGTAAAATGAAGGGCAAAAATGTTATTTATTGTTCTTTGCCCAAGGAGAATTCTGTTTGATGGGCCACATTACTTGTTCCATTGTTTCATGTTCTGAATATTTTAATCTTGAATATTTTAATGAAAATAGCTCTAATATTTACCCTTACCCTTCAATTATATTTGTCCCCTTCACAAGCTAGAAGTCCCAAGATAGAGTATTGATTGTTTTCATGGATACATGTAATGATTTGTGTGATGGATGTCCACAGCACTCAGTACAGAAAACAAAAAAACAACCCTTCACTTTAAGGAAACTCTGAATGTATCAGCAGAGTCCACATTTCCTAAACAAACATCACCCATTTTCTAATCTTAAAACTAAAAGAAGACACTCATCCAACTAACAATTCTAAATGTAATATTCAGCAGGCTGTGGTCAAATATATTATTGTAGAACCATATATCATACTGAGTAAGTTCTGGATTCTGAACAGAACTTGAGATAGAAAGCTGTAAACGGATCTGATAACAATGGTTTAAAAATTGCTCAAGAGCAAGGTGCTATAACTCAGTAGCAGAACACATATAAAAGATTCTCAGTTCAAACTCCAGCATTTTGACACAGGGTTGGGAAAGTCTCCTGCCCAAAGCTCTGGAGAATCACTACCAATCAATATACTGACACTTAGCTAGATGGACCAATAGCCTAACTCGATACAAGGCAGCTCCTTATATTCCTATATATTGGATTGAAACGATTGTCAGAATGCTTTAAACATTTTGTTTGAGAAAGGATGCAGTGCACACTAGCTATTGCTCCTGTTACAAGTAAGAGCAGCTAAACAAGCCAGGGAATTTCCATTTATCGATTGTTTATTGTGGCTTCTGAACTGGGTACACTGTCTTCTCTCACCAGACAATTCGAGTCTTAAGCCATGAACAAAGCATGGCTATGATTCTGGCTTGGCTGGGGAGACACAACCCAGTGCACTGGGTTCAGATGTAACCACAAACAGAAAGTTTGTGTCTTGTTTAGCTACTCCCCACTGCAGGACGAGCCATGCAGAAGCCATTAGGATTTTAGGATTCTGGTTTAACTTGCCATCTGAATATGGCCAATGAATTCCTCTGATTTCAGCAGAAAATAATAGAATCAAAGTTGGAAGGGGACTCATAGGCCACCAAGTCCAACGTCTTGCTCAATGCAGGAAATCCAGCTAAAGCATCCAGCTAGAGCATCTCCAGGGGGCTGTCCAGACTCTTTTTGAAGATGTCCAGTGAAAGAGGACCTACCAGGTAATTGGTTCCACTGTTGAACCGCTCTTACTGTCAGGAAGTTCCTTCTAATGTTTAACTGAAATCTACTCTCCTGTAACTTAAAATCATTAAACCTAGTCCTACCCTCTGGGGCACTCATGTCATCCCCCAGTCTCCACCAAGCTAAATATGCCCAACTCTCTCAACCTTTCCTCATATGTTTTGTTCTCCATACCTCTTATCATCTTTGTTGCCCTCCTCTGAACCTGGTCAACTTGTCTATATCCACAAAACTTGTCTATAGCCTACATAAATCCACATTTGTATAGTTTTAATGAACACAGTAGGACACATAATGAGATGGGCCGAGAAATGGAAGACAGCTGGGAACAAGCACCAGTGTACCTTTTAAAAGAAACCAGGATGTTCTTGTGGAAAGTGACCTTGGAGCCAGTTAAGCAAGATAGACTGTAAGGCACTTTGAACATTACAAGTAATTTATACCAGCTGTATGAAGAGCAGCAGAAATCTTTTAGTTTTCAAGAGAACTAAGGAGCTGCAATCAACCACCAGCCTAAAAAGCTAAGGACAATGAGATTTTTCATAGTCCTAACAGGTGCCACAAGTCATGATATATTTTGATATAGCAGAAGATTCTATGGCTGGTTCTCATGGTAATGAAGCAGTATGAAAGCTGTAATACAAGAAAATGCCTCTCCCACATACACATTCAAAGCACACAAGCACTGTTTAAATGTATTACCATATTCAAGACATCTGTGGTGTCCCCAAGGGTTCTGCCCTCATTTTCATCTGAATCATCCTCCGCTGAACTCTCTTCTGTATCACTGTTCTCTTCTTTCTTATAGCCTTTAAAACAGAATCCAGGATGTACAGTAAGAAATAGCTTTTTTTTTTTGGCAGTTGTTTTTCAGTTCATGACTGAGATATGAATGAAGCAGAAAAATTCTTGTCTGACCCATCTAATGAGAGAATTAATTTTGTTTCAATTAAGTACAATGTGTGAATGAGAGCAGACATTGAAGTGAGTTCCTTTTCCCTACTGGAACTCGTATGTTTTGCTTGCCTCATGTAACAAATAGCCTGTGGAACTGAGGGAGTGGTTTTAAATTGGGAAAATGTGGGTGGGGGAGCTTACAATGGGTCTCATGAACAATGATCCTTGTGTATTAGGCTGGTGTGTTTGCTTATAAACACCCATTCCCCCACCTTAAAAGTTACTCAGTAGCAACAGCAGGCTACATGACAAGGATACAAGGACAAGAACCAGCCCATGCAACAAGCTTCAGGACTAATTGTGTTCCTATATTTTCTTTGTCACCATCATTACAGACTTATTAATGGCACCCACAACATTAGGGGTTCATTTATTCACTTGTTCATCTTACAATGTGGAATGCACTGTCTTCTCTCAGCCGTGCCCTTCTGCATCCTGCACAGGGCAAACAGCTTACTCTACAGAAAAGAATAAATGGACACTATTCTGAAATTAGAAATGGCAATACTTAAAAACCAGTAGGAGACTACCTCACTTTCCTGGGACAATCTGTGACTGACCAAGTGGTAGCCATTGTAAAACAGAAAAATCTAAGGGATATTAGAAAGAGAGATTGCTGAGTTCACGAAGTTCCAGTCTATCACCAGAGACTTGAACTGGAGCTTAAGTTTCTTATCACAGGATGTATTAACTAGTTTACCTAGTGCTAGAATGTTTGAATAACTGACAACTGTTTTATGAAAGGTCAGTTTTAATGATGTAACTGTTGCTATTAATACTTTTCCACATTTAATTTTCCTCTATCCTCACTGTCTACAATCTTAATTGCAACATGTACTGAATAACACTTCGTGCATCTGACAAAGGGGCAGCAGTCAATGAATGCTTATGCTATAATAAACTTTTTAGTTTTTAACAAGGGTCTCCACTGTTTCTGTTGCAACAAACTACCTGTTTATGTTTATAGCAACACAACAGAAACCAAGGTTCAAAATATAGTTTACCTGTTTCATAGTCCAAAGCAGATGCAGGATCTTTTTGTCTCTCAGCTGCTTGGGAATCAGGGTGGTTTGCTCTGGGTATACCAAGGGAAACAGTGGTGCTAATGCCACCTGACACAGGCTTTAGGATGCCTTCTCCCAATGGAGGGAGTGTTCGCACTGATCGACTAAGTTGTTCTGGTGATTTTTCCTGGAAAAAGGGATAGAAGAAAACAAAGCCCCCTTTAAACCACCTCAATGGGTAACCAACAGTTAGTTGTCAAGCTGAGGGCTGCATTTGCTTTTCATTTTTCTGGAGTTCATTTTTCTACCTTCTGTCAATCAATACATAGTCTGTCCAGTTGCCTTGAGAGTTATCATTTTAAGACTGGAAGCCTTTTTCTTCCTGCTGCCACCGTCTACATCAACATTGTTATACCAGTACAGTGCACCAACAGAATTCTAGCCTAAATCATGAAATCAGCTCTGGGACCATGTTCTTTGGACCCTTCTGGGCCAGATCTAAGACATACAGAAATGCCCTCAGGTTTAAAGTTAAAGATGTTCATACCACGCTTAAATGAAAACTCAAGCCTGTGAGTTGGAGGTTATTTAATCCAATGCTTCTTAAGCAATCTGCCATGCAGAATTTGCAATTTCTTCCCCAGTGTGCTAGAGACTAGTGCCATATATGTGCCATTGGCTACAATTGTTTTTTTCTCTCTCTCTCTCTTTCTTTTTCAGATACTGTCCAGAGACCAGCAGCTGATGGTTCATGGACCAGTACTGGTCCACAGACCACCACCTTGAGTAGCTCTGATTTAATCCATTTTTCAGTAAGATAAAGATATAAAGGAAAATGACATGCTAAGTATAAGACAATAGCATAGAAACTTGATTGTCTATTGATTTATTAAATATATTTTCACACTTTCTATATAATATCTATGGTCGCATTCAAAATGTATTATGCAAGTTGCCTGGCTATTTTTATTTATAAAGTAAACATGGATTCTTCAAGTGTTTCACAGTAGCCCTCTCTCAAATTAGGCCTGCAGAAGTAGAAACTATCAGGCTAGACATAGTTCAGTGCAGACACAACTTGTACTGCACCTCATGGTGACCTGCAAATAGATGCCATCATAATGTTAGCACAGTGAGTAGGCTGTGCACTAAAAGATGCTGTGGGGACTGACTTGTCCTGTTTTATAAGGTTAGAACTAGTTAAATTCTAACTTGTGGTATGATTATTTGAAACAGAAGCACTATGGGAAAAGATGAGACAAGGATTCTGCTCTTTCATATGGACTATCAAATCCAAGAATGAAAATAAAAAATTACTAAATTTTATCATGAAAAATGAGGAAATTTTAAAAATACAGGAAATTCCTTAAATATGGAAAACTTGGGGTAGGGAGATAACTCTGTTGACACTCATTAGAGGCAGTTAAAATTTTACCTTCTCTCTCCGACGCACACGTGCTGATAATGTTCGATGAAATGTATCTATTACTAATGTATCTCCGCCTGTTTCAGTGTCTATAGCAGATAAGCTGTGTTCATTTTGGTCTGGCACATGTGTTTTAACTGAACCTTTAAGCCTTGGTGAGGCAAAAACCAGCATATGACAACCACCACAGGCTACCTATAGCATGAGAACAACAAAGAGCATTAATGTAAGCACTTGTCTTCATGAGTATGGTGGAAGAAGAGTAAACACAAAGCATACACACTTCAGAGCATTCATCTCTTGGTACAAGCACCTGCAAAAACAATTTTCAAGGCCATTTCTATTTTTGGTATTTCAGCAAAATCATCATAGCAAACAACAGACATCAAGAAAAAAGAAGACGGATAACAGCATGAGATTAAAATGTTCAATTGTTAAGCTCAGGATTTCTTTTTTTGAAGAAAAAAAAATATTGGGCTTGGTTTCCTTAGGAACACAGTCAGCCTGTAGTTAATCTGTATCAATGCAAAGCTAAGGCCTGAGGGAAATTGACAAAACCACATTCTTGTGCCCCCATTTTGTAACTATGCTCCCCCACCAGTGCCTGTACCTTTCTGAGATGCTCCCCACCACTTTGTTCCCTGCAGCAGTTGCTGCCAATGTTTTAAATACAAATGTATATGGTGGGACAGGAAACCTTTAGAGCTCTCCAAATGACAGTGAACTACTACTTTCATGATACTTCACCATAAATCAGGCTGGGCAGGGATTCTGGGAACCAGAGTTCAACAACTTCTGGAGGATCACATGAGACAACAACCATAAAATAAAATTGTCACTATAAAGATACAAACATGGCAGCACTTATTAGATGTGACAGCTTCTGCTGTAACTGTAATCATGAATAATTTTATTTGCAAAAGCTTGTTTTATGCATTTATGCATACAGATAGAACATCTTGGGAGGGCAAAACAGTCATGAAATTGGAGGGTTGGGGAATCCTATAGGCTAGAAAGGGATTTCAAAACACAACACTCTATTGTCATGGGTTGCACTTGTGGAAGACTGTTGAGGAGTCTAGCCACTGGGCTTCTCATCCAGCCATACATATTATGCTTAATATATATAGCCACATCTATATATGTTATCTTGCTTTAAAGCTGAGATTTTAACTGTTTCACAGCTTCACTGTACTCTGTTTGAGTTTCATTACATACTCAGTAAAGAGGCCTTGAGCATGAAGGTAAACATTGTGCTTGTCCCAGTGCTGATAAGGAAGCTCCCTCTCTCTCTAGATAAGAATTTCAGTGCCCTCTTACCTAGAAACCCATGTTTGCTAGGGTATATAAACCTCACCTATGAAAGCTTTCTTTGTCCTGATCTCAATAAGGGGAACAACAACACCATATCTGAAAACCAGAAAGGCCCATTTGAAACTAAGACAATAATGCAACATCCAGTACAAACCAGGAGACCACCTGTACTGGAAGATGTATCAGAGGTCAGCTACAGGGACATGAAAACACTTTCTTCATTTATGTTCTCAGGAAAAAAACACCACTCTAAATAGTATGCTTTCTTCAAACTGAATTCTTTCCAGTGTCTGAAGACAGAGATAGGGTAGACCTGTTGTAGTGAGAAGGATCAGAGTTCACCAGAGGTCATTTCCAAGGCAAAAGTTGTGTGGGTGTAAGCCTGCTAGAGCAGGAAGTGGAGTGGGGAGGATAAACCTACAAGGTGAAAGAAGAGCAAAGGGCTCTGTTTCCTTGTTTCTCTGCCTCCCTTCCTTTGCTGTTGCAGGTTCCACCATATACACCTTAGAGTGCAATCCTGCATATGTCTCCTCTACAAAGAAGTAAGTCGTACTGAATTCAATGAGACTTACCCCAAATAAATACAAATATTCTCTCCCTTCCTCCCTCTCTCTGGCTTTTCTTCGCAAACGAAGATTCAGGAAGGACTCATCCCACGGTTTCCACAAGTGCGCTGATGACTAAAAAGGCCAATCCGAGATAAACAAGTCCGGTTGCAGAAAGCACAGCAGAAAATCTCCTTGGGTGATGTTTTTGGGTTGTGATTGTTTCTGCGTTGTCGTTTCTCTTCAAGACTTGTTCGGCGTGAGTTCTCAAATAAGGCTGCAGCATTGTGGATAGTGTGTCTCCATGCCTCCCGATGTGAGGCCAGGGCGGACCACTGTTGGTGATCAATTTGGCCGAGCCTGAGATGTTGTTTCAGGGAGTCTTTGTAATGCTTTTTTGGAGCGCCCCTCTTACACTGACCCATGGCGAGTTCACCATAGAGTACTATTTTTGGGAGGCAATGGTCTTCATCCTAGAAATGTGCCCTGCCCAGCGCAGCTGTGTTTTCAATATCATGGCCTCAATGCTGGTGATCCCTGCTTGCTCAAGGACAGCAACATTTGAAACATAGTCCAGTGTATATTTAGGATTGTGCGTAAACAGCGCTGATGAAAGTGTTCGAGGAGTCGTAGGTGGTGGCGATAGGTGACCCATGTTTCAGATCCATAAAGGAAAACAGACAGTACAATGGCTCTATACACACTGATTTTTGTGCTTTGCCTCAGGTGTTTATTGCTCCAGACTCTTTTGTGAAGCCTTCCAACTGCACTATATTCCTTTGCTAATCTGTGATCAATCTCTTTGTCAATCTTGGCATCTGAGGAGATGATGCTTCCCAGGTAGGTGAACTGCTGAACCGACTTGAGCACAGATTTGCCGACGGCAATGTGGGGATGGTGGTGTTCATCCTGCGGTGCAGGCTGGTAAAGAACTTCTGTTTTCTTCAGGTTGACTTCCAGCCCAAACAGCTCTGCAGCTGTTGCGAAGCAGGATGTTAGGCGCTGCAGAGCTGCTTCTGTGTGGGCAACAAGGGCAGCATCATCAGCGAAGAGCAGCTAACGGACTAGATAGTTTAGAGTCTTAGTGTGAGCCCTCAGATGGCTTAAGTTAAACAAGCTACCATCAGTACGGTAACATATATAGATGCCGTCGTCTTCTTCAAGCTCTGACATAGCCCTTTGGAGCATCATGCTGAAGAAGATTGTAAATAAAGTTGGTGCAAGAACACAACATTGCTTCACTCCATTAGTTATTAGAAAGGGCTCTGAAAGAGCATCGCCATATCTGACTTGACCACAGTGGCCCTCGTGTAGCAAGATAATCATTTTAAGGAATTTGGGGGGACATCCTAGTCTTTCTAGGATCTGCCACAGACCTTTTCTGCTCACAGTGTCAAAGGCTTTGGTGAGGTCGACAAATGTTACATAGAGACCCTTGTTCTGCTCCCTACGTTTTTCCTGCAGTTGTCTAAGGGCAAATACCATATCTGTAGTACTCCTATTGGCTCTGAAGCCAATACAAATATTACTTCAGCCTTAATGTTATAATATCACCAAAAAGCACAAGTCCAAAATGCAAGTGCTGTAAAGAGATTTTAGTATGAGGAACAGAAGAGATCCACATCACTTTGAAGTGTTTTCATCTCACACAGTGCAGCCCTGTCTTCATTCAGACACCTCATACAAATATTTTTCTCAGTCTAAACAGAAGGACAAATGATAAACCGATCATCCAAAGAATTTCCATTTTCTTCTGTGCTCATCTATAATTAAAGCATATAATGCTGTACAGCATACAGAAACCTTTAAGCAGTTAGGATTCCTTTAAATAAAACATAAGTATTTCAAAGCATAAAGGGGAAAAAACTGGAGCCTTACCGAATGTACAGTAAACCTCAAAAAATTGGAACATAACGTAGGTACAAATTGATTTGTGTAATTTTCTTCCCCAAGTCCTAACTTGCCATGCCGTCCATCTCCAAAGGTATACATAAGGCCATTCTCTAAGTGTGGAGAGAGTAGTATGTTTACTAACGTGGAATGCAGAAGAATGTCAAATAGAGTGGACAAAGACATAGTCCCAGCAAGAAACTAAATAATTTAACAAAGGAAATCACTTTAATTCCAAGAGCAGAAATTCTAAAATATGAATTTCAACTTGTAAGATTGGTTTTTCATTAAAGTAAAAGAAATAAATAGAAATCACACAAAATACAATAAAACTGATATAGATGTACCACCTAGTGGTGGTTGTGAAAACATGTGAAAAAACTGAGTCATACTTTCCACCCCTCAAGTCCTACTTACCAAATATTTTTCCACCCTCTAGTCCTAAATTCCTCACTGACAGCTAGAATGTCAACTGAAGACTACAGTTTGTAAAGGCAAGAAAAATATAGAGCAACTGAACCAAATCTATAGGAAGTCCAGTCAATGGTTATTGATGCAAGCTTATTAAACTAGAGAAATAACTTTACTCAGAAAAGAGGCTTGCAGAGGAAATATCAACAGTCCACAAATTGCATCAATAATGCATAAATGAGATTTTGCATAATCTTGACAGATAGGAAGAGACAACTGGTGGACATATTTATTGCACAGCATGAAGATTTACTCAAAAGCCCCGATGACATCATTAAATTAATGATGTACTGTATACTGAGACTGATGTATTCTCAGACTTTAATGATGCATGATCAGACTGGTATCTAAATGCCATGAGGCAGATTTAGCACTCTGAAAAACAACTATTAATTAAGGCTAACTGAAATTTTTGCTTGATTTTACATGTTAAAGATTCATTTCCATGAAAATTATAAGCACTTGAAAACTTGGTTCATATGTATGCTCCCTGAACCCATTTCAAACCATCTTTCTGAGCTTGATTAGGAAACAAACCATGATTTGTGAAATGTAATGAAAAATCACACTTTGCCTAAATTTGGAACTGAGGGAGAGAATCAGAATATAAGAGAGGAGCAATGCGGAAGACAAAGCACCTGTATCTGGAGCACTGTCTCAATGATAAATCTTTCAGGTGAACCAAGCCACCACCTAGGTTTTCTTTTTAAAAAAGCTAAACAATATATACCTAAGGATTAGTCTGAAATGTGTTCAAGACTACCAGAGACCAAACAATTCATTTGGGTTCTTACTTTTACTAGTACTTAATTAGTCTATAGTAACCATTACACTCTCATACTGACGTATCCCCTCCCCCTCCTTTCCCCATTCCTGGAAAAGGCACAAAAGCAAAATCAGAACTGTGCAAAAATACAAACACATATGCTCCCTACCATTTGTTCAGATAATAGATGTATTACTTTCCTTACTACTGCCCTACAGAATTTCAATGCTGCTATGAAGTCCCCTCTTCCCACCCCAGTACTGTTCTCTTAACACTATTCCCTCTTCTCCTCACATACTCTTTTTCTTTTTTGCTGGTCTTTCTCTCCCTCCACCTCAGTACTCACTCAGTCTTTACCCCTCTTTACACTCTTCTCCCCCTTATGAGGCAGCAGGACTATCTCTCTAACTGAAGAGGTCAGAGGCCCCGCAGAAGAAAGTATCACACAGAGGCACCTAGAGGCTTCATGGAGAAATCAATATCCCAAACCTGATTGCAGGTGGATCTCTAGGGAAGGTGTGCAGTGTCTTTCATCTATTGGATACAAATTAATTAATATGCTACAAATTAATTCATTTAAATTAATGTATTTGAACATAACACAGAGATGCACACCTCTTGTTGTTGCTATGTACCTTCTATTTGGTTCCAACTTAGGTGACCCTATCACAGGGTTTTCTTGGCATGATTTTTTCAGAGATTTGCCACTGCCTTCCTCTTGGCTGAAAGAGTGTGACTTGTCCAAGGCCAAGTCTAAGTTGGGATTTGGGCCCTTGTATTTCCAGAGTTCTAGTCCAACACTCAGATCACTACACTACGTTGGTTCTTGCACATCCCTAAGGTCTGAACCCCATGCCTGAATTGTGGCATGTATATGAAGGTCCTAGGCAAAGACAAACACACAAACACTCTCTTTTTTGTTATTATAAATAACTTTATATCATACGTAAAATATGCAACATTTCACAAATACCACTGTAAAGGTATATCAGAGCTGAAAGCATACATACCTGTTATTAAAGCTGTATGGTTTTCCCCACTAGCAATATTTCTAATTTTATGCATTCCCAAATGATCCACAATCTTTGGTTCAGAGGTTTCAAAAACAAATGTACCATGTCCAAGCTGCCCATATTGGCCAAGGCCAAAGGTGTAGACATCTCCCTCTGTGGGGGCGAAAGGCACATAAAAGTCATATTCTACATAAAGTCAGCCATCATCCAAGGAATCAGTCTAGGATAGTAAAACACTGCTTAGGAAAATTCAACTGGAGGTGGTGGTGTCCTTGTAGGAAAACAATGAAATGCAAGCTGTCCTATTAAAGCAGGGCTGGACAAAGTGCAGTCCATGGGCCAGACTATATCACCTGTGTAGGGGTGGGGGATTGTGGGAAAAATGAGGCTCTGCTACTTCTAAAGGATGCCAGGATCATCTGGTGTTGTGGTTTTTTTGTTCTATTGTTTTTGTTTGTTTGTTTTTGTGAAGGCAGCTTGTGTGGGTGAATGGGGGGCTAGCTCCAAATCATAAGAATAGAATCTGGAAGTGGATGCCTGGTAAATTGGGATTCTGATTTTCACTTTTGGGGGGCTCTCAGGTTCTTTGCCTGGCCCAGGTCATGTTGCATGCTGGGACCAGAAACTTGGCATAAATGCATAGCTACCATGATTTTTTTTAAAAGGAAAGGTCATAGATCTATATAAATAAAATTAGAAATAACTAGCATATTTTAGGAAAAGGAAAATAAGCAGTTTGATATCACTTTAACATATATTATATTAAATTATCTTATTTATTTATTTATTTATCCACAGGGTGGTCACCAATGGCTCCTCTTCATCCTGGAAAGAAGCGACCAGTGGGGTGCCACAGGATTCTGTCCTGGGCCCAGTGCTATTCAACATCTTTATCAATGACTTAGATGAGAGAATAGAGGGCATACTTATCAAGTCTGCAGATAACACTAAATTAGGAGGGGTAGCTAATACCTCACAGGAGAGGATCAGAATTCAAAATGACCTTAACAGATTAGAAAGCTGGGCCAAAACTAACAACATGAATCAACAGGGAGAAATGTAGGATACTACACTTGGGCAGTAAAATGAAAAGCACAGATATAGGGTGGGTGACGCCTGGCTTGATAGCAGTACAAAGAAAGAGATCTATGAGTCTTAGTGGATCACAAACTGAACATGAGTCAGCAGTGTGACGCTGCAACTAAAAAAGCCAATGGAATTCTAGGCTGCATCAATAGGAATATACAGTAGTGTCTAGATCAAGGGAGGTAATAGTGCCACTCTATTCTGCTTTAGTCAGACCTCACCTGGAATACCATGTCCAGTTCTGGACACCACAATTCAAGAAGGATATGGACAAGCTGGAACATGTCCAGAAGAGGGCGACCAAAATGGTAGGAGGTCTGGAAGCCATGTCCTATGAGGAGTGGCTTATGGAGCTACGTATGTTTAGACTGGAGAAGAGAAGGTTAAGAGGGGACATGACAGCCATATTTAAATATCTGAAGGGATGTCATACTAAGGATGGAGCAAGCTTGTTTTCTGCAGCTCGAGAGACTAGGACACGTAGCAATGGACTCAAACTACAGGAAAAGAGATTCCATCTAAACATAAGGAAGAACTTCTGACCGTAGGAGCAGTTCAGCAGCGGAGTGTTTCTTCCTGCATGGCAGGGGGTTGGACTGGATAGCCCTCGTGGTCTCTTCCAGTTCTATGATTCTATGATTTATTTATTTACTACCTCCCTTTATTTAGATTTAACTATTATTTACTGCAAAAAGAACAGCATTTGAATAATCCAAGATACAGACTTCTGTGCAACAGGACAGGAAATTGTGTGTGTGTGTGTATATATCTATGTATGTATGTACGGTATACACACACATACACACCCCACTTTCATTCTAATTATTTTTCATACTCAACACAAAGAGTAAAGAATATGTGAAGTCAAAGGCTTTCACGGCTGGCATTCATAGATTTTCCTTGGGGTTTTTTGGGGGGGCTGTGAGGCTGTGTTCTGGAATAGTTTCTTTCTGACGTTTCGCCTGCATCTGTGGCTGGCATCTCTGAGGATGCCAGCCACAGATGCAGGCGAAACGTCAGAAAGAAACTATATTCCAGAACACGTCCTCACAGCCTGGAAAAAAAAAACCCCAAGGAAAATCTATAGTAAAGAATATGGTTCAAGCAAGTCAGGGGAGATGCTGCCAAACCTTAGGGCGAAGCAACCTGCTTCAAGCTGCACCATACATATGGGAAAGAGAACTGGAGTTGGTGGCTGAATGGTACTTGGGATGGGTATGTTTTGCCCCCCACCAAAAAAAAAATTAGAAAAAAGGAGGAACAAGAAGAGGCACAATTTGGGCTTTGCATCAGGCAGTAACATGTCTTGGATTGGTACCAAAACAGGTTTTAGATCAGAGCCAGGGACCATATGGCCCTTCAGATGTTGTGAGACTGCTGCTCCCACCACGTCTCATCATTGGCTAACCTGACTGGAGCCCACAGGAAATGCACTAAAACAATAATTTCAGAGGGCTATGGGTGCCTCATCCCTTCTAAATGAATTGGAAAGTTCAGTATGTGAACACCTGAATTTACTTAATTAGCACATATTTTACCATTATTTAGACATGGATATACTTGATGTTTCCTGTTTGTTACATGGTTATTGAAAAATATACTATGGTTTCTCAAAGCCATACATATTACTCACTTAAATAGATAAGGAAATAGATAAATGAATGAGAATCCTTAATATATTTTTACTCAGGATATAAGTGTAAATACCAGTCTTTGCCCTACGCTTATTATTAAAGCTCTCTCTACTGGAAAAATACAGGAGCAAAAGAAAACAACTGCCTCCATAAAAAACACAGATTTCCTAGATTTTTACTCTTGCCTTAGACTCTTGCAAATCCACCGATATTCTGCATTTTTAATACTGCAAAATGTATTCCCGTAGCTGTGGGGAGGAGTTCTAGCTATTTCAGAAGACTGAAAGTCCAGCTCTGTTCTAAAGCCTATTTCAAATGTGTGAAAAATCTGAAAACCATCTATAAACTCCAGACATAAAGTAAGTATAGGTAAACTAAAAAGATTCTTGACTAGTTTCCCCATGCTTTAATTTGTTTCACATCTGAAACCTCCCTCTCCCCAACAACTGTGCAAATCAAATGTTGATTGAAGGAGCTATGGATGAGATTACTAGCTGGAGTAATCAACCATGTAAGCAAGAACTGTTTCAACATCCTCTTCCTGCAATTAAGTCCTAGCCTTTTTCTATTGTGTGTTTGTGTGTGGTGTTTCAGTGTTGTTTTTTTTTTAATGGATTCAACTTTACTGAAGGTCACCTCCATTATTTAATGCTGAAACTGAACAACTCGTCCTCCTTGTACTTCTCTTCATTAGAGAATACAGCTATCACAGCTGTACTCATATTTGGCTATTATCAAGACAAGTTTCTGGGCAAAGTTTAGATTATTATTAAAGGTACTCTCAACCACAGAAGCTATTCTTTTGCCAATACTCAGCATTAGAGATGCTATTGTAACTTAAGAACATACAGTAAATCTTGATCCTGCAGTCTTCTTGATGTCTAGAAATTCAGTTCATACACCTCCACTTTCTGGCCAGAGGAAGGCATAGCTTCAAGAGCCTCTTGATATACCTCATAGAGATATGACAAGGCTGCAAAAGCTTTCAGGCTGAGCCACTTCATTTGATATAACAATAAGGACTTCACCTCACTCAGTCCCTGTCAGGGCCTTGTTTTGCTACTACAGTTTTGCCAAGTCTGGCCTAAACTCCAATTGTCAGTCCCAATAGTTCCAACTAGAGTAGGCCCATTGCTTCATGCTGCTCTAGTTTGGATTACCACCTGGATATAGGCCCTGGTCCCCTTTTCCTCCAATATAAAGATATGTCAATACAACTGTAGGATACATACACACAGTATGAACCCTCAAATTGGAACCTTCCACAATTCTTTCTGCTAACAGTGCAATACTAGGAACTAAGTCCACTGTGTCAATGGGACATGTTCCCAGTGAACCATGCCTAGGACTGTTCTGTAACTTTTTACAGATATGTGTAACAAAGCAAATGATTTTGTTCGAGTGTTCTATGTCAAACATCATCTCACTTTGAGTACATCTTGATTGGTGGATTTTTCGCACTATCTGCTACTGATAATTTTGTGAGAAAGTGATTTAAACCCAGCACATTCCATTGTTCACTATACCTTGTTATCTGTTTAAATTTCCATTTGCTTCTCCACTCCCAACACTAAACTGTATACCTTATTTCACAGGACCAACCTATGAATTGTTTAGACCATGGGTGACCCAGCTCTGGGGGTCTGGGGGCAAATTCTCAACCCCTAAGACCCACCATAGGCTTTAGCAGCTCCAAAGAACAAAAATGGAAGCATCCAGAAGTCTGCTTTTAGATTTGTAAATCCCCCATCTGCTTTAGTGTTTGCAAGGAAAACAAAGTGCAAGAGCAGCTTTGCCCTATTTAATGTAGGGCTCCTGATCCTGGAGGCTTCCAGGAACAGAAATTGTATTTTTTTTAAAAAGTTGGATTTATATTTCTTTGGGGTGCTTCAAGGATGTGTGCGTCTGGGAACAGACTAAAAAGCAGAGAAACAGCCTGACGGGGCACATGTGACCCATCAGCTGCAGGATTCCCACGTCTAGAATTTGTATAGTCACCTTTACCAAACCACCTTGGCTGTTCTTTCATTAGGAAAGAGACATATGTTGGTCTCTCTTAGATGCCAAGTTAAATCCAGGCTTTTGATTAAAACTTTTCTGGCTTAATCTTGTTATCTTTGAAAACGTATGTGTACAGGGTTTTTAATGGTTAGCTTTTTCTGCAGTTTTAACTTGGTCATTTATTTAATATGTTTTTATCCTATTTAAATTACAGTCAGCCCTCCATATCCACAGATTCTGCACCCTTGGATTCAACCATCCATGGTTTGAAAATATTCCCTCCTCCTCCCTCTCTCCCCCAACCTTCCCCCCAAAAGGAGCATTTTACAGAAGGGAAATGGGAAGTTTACAAGTTTGGTTGAAGTATAAGGATTTATTACAAGAACAACAGGGAAACTGGGTATTCAAAAACAGGAAACAATTAGAGAAGGAGGGACACAGAATTCAATGGTTAAACTATTATCAATTAAGAGATAGATTTAAAGAGGATGTCAAGAATTTGGGTTTTGAAAAAGATAAAATGGAATCTGAGACTTGATATGCTCCAAAAACCCTCATTTAATTACCAAGTTGTATAAGATGTTATTAAAATTGGAAACAGAGGATGAGCAAATTAAGGATTGCATGGTGAAGTGGGCAAGGAATATTGGACATACATTACAGTTAGATCAATGGGAATTAGTGTGGTGTAAAAGTTTAAATTCACCTGTTGTTATGACTTAAAAAGAAAATTATTATAAAATGATGTACAGGTGGTACATGTCTCTGGAGAAATTGGCTATAATATATAAGAATATTAGCAACAAGTGTTGGAAAGGTAAAGTGTTGGAAATATAAAAAATCATGTGGGTTCCTTCTACCATCTTTGGTGGACCATTTTACTATGCCATTGTATATAATGGGACTTGAGCATCCACAGATTTTGGTATCCACAAGTGGTCCTGGAACCAAACCCCAGAGGATACCAAGGGCCCACTGTATTTTGCTCTTATATGGAATTATTTTAAAACTGTTTATACTGTTTTAATTGTATGCTGCCCTGAAAACTCATGATAGAAGGTGAAACAGAAATATTAATGAATGAATGAATGAATAAGTGTCGGGGTAGAACAAAGGCCTATTTCAGGGTTGGGGGACCTGTGGCCCTTCAGGTGCTACTGGGCACTAATTCCAATTATCATTCACCATATGGCTAAACATGCTGACTGAAGCTGATGGGAACAGAATTCCAGCACTATCTGGGCAAGTACAGATTACTCAGCCCAATCCTGTATGCTACTTCCCACAGTGGTTAACCAGCAGTCTATGGAAAGCCTGCATGAAGGACATGAAGCTGATACCTCATTAATTTCTTCTACTAAGCTGTTGTTATTGTTGCTATTATAATCATTTATATCCTGTCTTTCTCCCAATAATGGGACTCAAGGCAGCTAACAGCACATTTAAAAATAATACAAATTAAACACTATATAAAGCCATTAATAAAAGTATAAATATAAGTTATTTGAAAAGTGATTAAACAATTTATAAAGTTAAAACATTAAAGTTTATTAAAAGACTATATACAAATTATAAAAACAGCACCGCACAGCATTAAAACCACACCCCAGTCAGTTTCTAAAAACCTCATGGCATAAAAATATTTTGACTTGCTGACGGAAGGAGAACAAGGATGGAGCCAACCTGGCTTCTTTATAGAGGGAGTTTCAAAGTCTTGGAGCAGCCACCAAGAAGGCCTTCTCCCTTGTTTCTCCATCATAAGCCAAACCAAACATTTTGTAATCTCTTCTTAAAATTTTCCTCCCTTATTGACACACTGCATAACATTTGCTAAGGGCTTTGTGGATGTACATATATAAGTGTGCAAATTTAGTATGATTTTAAGGTGGAAGAAATATACAGAACCACCCTTGTATCCACAGGGTACTGGAAACTGCAGACAACAGCAAACCCTATGAAAATGAATGATTTCCAACCAAGCATACCAAAGAGTCACACTGGAGGACCTAGAAGATGCCTACAGAAACCATTTTTTTTAGATGCAGGTAAATGAATCTATGGATACGGGTCCTGCAAATACAGGGGCTGTACTGTACTGTATGCATGAACCCCCAAGTCAAGGAGCAGGAAAAACTGAACAAAAAAAATATAATATAAACTCCACTTGTATACCTGCAAGTGCTACTGTATGTCCTCCTCCACAAGCAACCTTACTGACCCTACCAGAAATTCCAGAAACAAGTTGAGGAATCTTGTTGTTTTGTAGTTGCTTCGGTGACAAACCTAGCTTCCCATTCTCAGGCTCTCCAAAAGTATAAAGCTCCCCATCTCCTGCAGAAAACAAAGCAGCAAGGTTGTGACTAATGCCAGAAGGAGAAAAAGAGGTTTGTCTGAGGAATACTTTTGCCTGTTTTCTTCCTAACAAGTGCTACTTTCCAACCTATGATTATATTTAAATTTTTTCTTAAAAACAAAGCAAAACTAGCAGTTCAGAGGAGAGCATATCCTCTACTGGGATTCCTGCTGTACCCCTGGAGAGCTATACAACCTACTGTAGCTGTTGCAAAGCCATTAAAAAATGGTGGTCTTGAGGCTGCCTTGGATCTGCTGAATCAAAAACGCCTTTGTTCACTGGGAAGAACTCAAGATCAGACCATCCATCTATACCTACCTACAGATAGTATTACTACCTGCTCTTCTCTCACTTAAACCAACAAGGGGATATTTGTGTTTGGAGTACTCATGTTGCAAGGAAAAAAAGACACCTCACTTCCTACCATCTTCTGTCCTGGCCAGTGCAATCCAGCAGGGCTTTGGAAGGGACAGATAATCTATCACTTTGCTCTCTCATGCAACCCTCCTTGTAACTTTCCAAGCTGCTCTGCAAGTATCAGACTCATTATCAGATTTGTAATATATAACAATGCAAAAATAGAATCTGAAATCTCAACTATTAATAATATGTAACCAAATCTCCAAGCTGTGCTTGGAGACTTAATGTTACTGATCAATCTATGTATATGAGTGGTTCCCACACTTACGTGTTACTAAGGCAGAGTGGTAATATCCACAAGAGATCCAGGAAACAGGTTTTCCAATGTCCACTTGATGAGGAACATACACATTTGCTTCATCACCCAAGCCAATTTGTCCTTCAGAATTGTCTCCCCACATAAAAAGTTGTCCATCATCTTAATAAAAAGAAAATTTAAAAATGTAAAGCAAATGTTAATTTCTTTAAAAAGATAAGTAATACAAAACACAGCAACTATGATTTCAAACTGCAATATCTGGTAAATAAATATACAGCAAGACACTCTCAAAACAACAGACCTTAGCAGAACAAACTGTTTAACAATGCAATTATAAGTCAGAAACTAAAGGTGTACCTGTATTATATCATTATATCAATTTGTTTCCACTTTAACTGACATCCTAAGGAATCCTGGGTTTTGTAGTTTAGTGAGGTATGTATTATTCTCTGTAAAAGAGCTCTAATATACTCCACTGAACTACAGTTTCCATGGAAGGACTGATTTGATTTAAATCCATCTACTATCAGAGTAGTCTATGTACCTCACTTAACACAAATTTCAGGATAGCTTAGGATGGTTAAAGTGTTATTGAAATTATATAAGTATTATATAAATAACTGTATAAAGATGTACAGTTCTTTAAGAATCCATTAAGAATATTCTGTATCAGCTTATCTGAGGTGTTTTCATTATTTTTATAATGCAAATATTTAGCCTTTGGAAATTTTGATTTCAAGCTTCCACAAATACTAAGCAGAAAGCATCAAAGCCATCAATTAAGCGCTCCTTTTTCCATGAGATTTATGTTAGCTGTTGGCCTCACCAGTTAGCGCTGCTGATGTGTAGGATCCAGTTGCCAGCTGTTTGATCTTGTGCTGGTTGGTAAAAAAACTAATTAGATGAAATGTGCTTCTTTCCTCTGTGTCACCTAATCCCAACTGCCCTTCACTGTTACCTCCAGCAGCATATACATGTCCTTGTTCTGCATACAGAAAAGCACACATAGCGTAAGTACACTTTCATCTGAGGATACAGCAGCAACACCCAAATCCCACACAGCAGCCCATCAAACCAGTTCATATTTATTTTCCTCCATGTATTTCTTCCATGATTAATCTTCATCCAGGCAGATGAGACATTTTAGCTAGATCTAAATTGTAGGCATTTATCAATGTCACTTGAAGAACGATAAGTAATCTGCCTGGGTTCCATCCACTGAGCCTGTACATGGTGGTGTTTTTTTTAAAAAGTCAACAAATGGCTAGGAAAAATGGTCTCAACAGATCGGTTCCACGTGTGTTACTTCTTCTTCTTTTTTTCTTTCTTTTTACAAACAATGAGTATTAACAGCTACTCAAAACAAATGTTCTGTATCACATGAACATGTGTTTTCTGACTCTGAGTGTTCAAATATTGTGCAATACCTTTGATTTTATACAAACACTTCTGTGGACGTGGGTAATTTTTATAGGCTACAACATACTGGAATTCTCATTGGGGTTAAAAAACACCACAGATTAAAGTACTCAGTGGAAGTGTGTATGTGTGTGTGTACACAAGCTTGGGTATGTTTCCTTTCCTAGTGTGCTGACTGGCCGCTTCCCCTCCCTCCTCTCACTCCCTCAGCCAACCACCCACATGCAAATTCCCTCTCCACCTCACAATCCACTCAATCTGCATCTACACACACATCCTCACAAGGGCCCCTCCCTCTTCTCACTCTGTCAGCCACTCACCACCCACATGTAAAACAATGCAATATTTTTTAAAAAAATAATAGCATGTAGCTGAACTGTTTGAACCTTTCAAATCTACTATAATGGCATATGTTACGCTGGGTACAACTACTATATACTGTATATATATGGTTAACGGTGAAACTCGGTTGTCCTGAATTGTTCAAAGCCTGCTTATAGAAATTAGTATCTAATTTATTAGTTTTGGTTTATTAAATTTATGAATAGCTTCTCATGCCCAAAGTAGTCTTGAATAGATTAACAAACGTTCAAAATCACAAAGTATAAGATCTAAAAACACATTAACTAAATAACCACACAAACAACAATAAAGGACAAAATTTTGAGAGATACAGCTACATTTGTCTGTTTCAATATAAAAAGGAGGAAGAAGTCTGTGTCACTTTTAAAACTAACCAATACATTTCACCATATTTTTTATGAACTCCAGGCCACTTCTTCAGATGTACAGAATGAAGCCTCAGTAGACAGACATATTTTGCACAATACTGCCTTCTCAGAGGTCTTGGGTGGCATACCTATATTTCCTTAGAGACAGCTCCCCAACTTTAAACAATTCCTTACCTACAACAGAACGTACAACAGAATATACAAAATCGATAGAAATACGGGGATAAAACCCTGCTACACACCTAGATTATCACCTCTGCCTCCACATATACTCTGATAATACCCTTATGGATTCTTATGGATCCTAATAATATTACCCACAACATCAGGGCACATTTAGTTGTTCATCTTCCAGTGTCATCTCCAGCTAGTAATGCTTCTGAATTCTACATAGGACAAACAGGACAGTCTCTAAACAAAAGAACAAATGGACACAACTCTAACATTAGAAATTGTAATACATAAAAACAAATGAAACAGCGCTCAGTCACTGATCTTGAGGTGGCTGTCACGAAACAAAGGAACTTCAATTGGAAACTGAATAATGAGACATCTGAATACAGTCCCAAATTCCTACCTAAATATCTGAACAGAGATAATGCTTCTTAGCACACTACACATATTCATGTGCTAGCTTTCATTACAGCTGCACAGATACAGTGTTTTCCCATAACAGTTATTTTCTTTCTGCACTCAATACCAGTGTAGTATAACTACAAGACAAAAGTTCTTTTCTACCATTACACTTCCACCCATTCACCTGTGCTTTACACAAAACCACATCTTTTTCTCTTACATATCACACTCTTCCCCCCATTTGTACATGTGTCTACTACATCTTCACCCTATGTATCTGAAGAAGTGGACTGCAATCCACGAAAGCTTATGGTGAAATAAATACATTAGTCTTAAAAGTACTACCTTCCTTCTTAAAAAAAAAATAAAGGTTACCCCTCATCTAGCATAGGAGTGAACAACAAAAATAATCACCAAAGCCCAGGCCATTAAACTAATCTGATACCCAGGAAAGGAAAAATGGTTTTGCATGGCACCTAAAAGATGATACATTTGGCGCTAGGTGGGCTTCTCTGGGGAAATCTACAACTGGGGGGCTACTACAGAAAATGCCCATTCCTTTATCAACACCTTTTGAGCATCTCTTGGTGGGACTAGATTGAAGAATCTCAGATGTCCACACATATTTACATGGGGAAAGATGGTCCATTTGAGATACTGAAGTCTCAAGCCATGCAGGATTTTACAGATCAAACCCAGAACTCAGAAATGAGTTCAGAAACAAACTGGTAGCCAGCACTAGCAAATCAAAACTGGGGTTATATGCTCACAGCTGGCCTATAGCTGATCAGACCTTCTGGCTCCAGTGAGGTTTTCTTTAAGAGGTCACACCACTCAGGTGTCTCAGGATAGCTTCTTCCAGCAAGGAGGCATTAATCACTTGCATGGCCCACATAGCTATCCCTTTTCTATTCTATTTCACTAGTTTTTACCATACCATTTCCCCATAACCTCAATATATACAAATTGAAACTCATTCAACACCCCTTAAAACTGATCTGCTACAGCTGTGGAATCAAGGTCTCACTTAATGGAAGCAGTTTTATCTTCCAAATGCCTTACAAACAAGTCAGTGGGCCACCCTGTTTGGAACCTCTGTTGCAGAGAGGAATTCTAGTTTGCAAATGTACATTGCTAGAGCATGCATAAAACAGTAGAGTTTTTATTCAGGGCTGGAAATCAATATTTAAAGATAAAAATGATTTATGGTTTCATTCCTACATGAAAGAAAAATAATCTTTGCTGAAATCCATCTTACAATGCCTATGGCAAAAATAACAGCTTTAAACCAAGAGAGAGAGTGGGGGGGGAGCGGGAGGGAGAGAGAGAACTCTTAGGCAGATACTTAGATGTAGGGGTGTAAGTGTGTGACTGCACACATGTATTAACCATATCCTTTCTCCCTCCCTCTCTCTATTTGTGTTGCTCCCTCCCTTTCTATTTGTGTTGCTCTGAGTGCAAACAATAAAATGTTAGCGACTGGCTTTAAGGGGCACACTGACACCTGTTATGGAACACAGACTTTGAGTCAGGAAAGGAGGAGAGACAATAAATTTTCCATTACTCTCCAAAACAATGCCAATTGTGGGGGAAGGAATAAGGATGGCAACCCTCTCCCTCTCAACCAACTGCTAGCTTACAGTTATAAAGAGAAGAGGAGGCAAGCAGTGTGCTCTGGTACATACTTTTCTTCCCTCCAATAAAGGAAGTGCCTCCAGCGATTGGGAGGAGGCAGCATATTTTCAAACATTTATTTTTTCTGACTTTACAACAAAGAGGTGGTTTGGGGAGGAAGGAGAAAAGCAGTCAGGTGCTTGGAAAGTGAAGGGATGAATGCACATTCACGCAAATGTACAACCACACCTCTTTATGAGAGGAGCAGGGGAATTTGTTCCTCCATTTCTCTAAGCGAATGTTCCTGACAGAGCAGCTACAGGGTTGCATTTTTAACACTTTGCAACCCACTCTAACGAGGAACCATTTCTGAGAGATGAGGTAGGTGGAAGTGAATGAACCTCTCATTTTGAATCCAGTTTAGGGGATTTACAAGGATTTATTTATCTCACCTTGATGACTCTGAAAATTTCAGGGTCAACTTAATAAAAGGGGACATGGCCCTACCCCTTGCCCAGTCCACCCTAACAGCAACCAGCGGGTGGGAGAATGAGGACATAGATGAATTCCTCTCCCACCCCTGCCCACCAGTCAATTAATCCCACCTCCCCAACTGGTACAGCAGGAAGGGGCAGAGGTTTCACTTCCTCCTACATATTTCACTTTCTCTTTTTCAGCTGTTGCAGGAAAATCAGGGACTAAGACCCACGAATGAAAGAAAGTAGAGCTTTATTGTAATACGCCACTCAGCCTATTGCACTTGGTGGCAGAAAGAAAAATATAGCCTGTCATACTGAAAGGCACTTCATTCGTTTGCTGAAGAAAAATAAATACAAAGAACATGACTCAAGCTGCCATATAATTAACAATTTGAGGCAATTAATCTTTCAAATTTTCATTTTATTTCATGTAGTTTATTACACTGTCAACTCTGCCCTATGCACTCAAAAGACATTCTATTGTATACTACCTAATTTTAGTGGTGCTTGTGAAGAGAAGGCAAAGCTTGGAAAGCTCCTATTTGGTCTACAGCTTCCAGTTTATGGCCATGCTGGTCGGGAGATTCTGAGAGTTGTAGTCAACAAAAGTAGTAGTAAGATTTCCAAGCGCTTTTTAAAAAGTATGCCAACCCTGCATTGAGCTCTCCTGCCTCAGCTACCTTCATGCTCATGCATAAAGGCTATCTATCTCATTACCAGCAAAGTTCCTGGCCATCTATGCATATACAGCACTGAGGGTCTGATGAGGAAGGGAGTGCTAGTCCCTTCCTATCTCAAGGCTAGCCAACCTGTTGCTAGAGGACAACTTCCCCTATCTCTCACTATTGTTGACTAGGGCTAAATGGAGTTATAGTCCAGTGACATTTAGAAGGCCACAAGATGCCCTCTCCTGTTTATCAAATCGTTGCTAAGAACCTGTGTAGACGTAATGCTGGTTTCATAGGTGGTATGGTTTGCAAGAGACAGTCTTGGGAGCAAAAGCTCCTTGCTCCCCTTTCCAAAGTGAAGATAAAAAAACTCAAACATATACACATGCTACCCTTCCACACAGGTTTATTGCCCATGACTACTGGATGCAATCCTGTGAGATTATGTACTGATTTCCATTTTCACAAATAGGAATTGTGTGTCAGTTCCTTTCTGAAGGAAAGTTTCAGAAAAGGCACAACAATATATGAGTATATGTCATGGATGACAAACATGTGTCCTTCCAGATGTTGCTGAACTTCACCTCTCATTATCCCTTGCTATGCTGACTGCTTGAATTTGCAATTCAACTACATCTACACAGCCACACATCCCAAAGCCCTTGTATATGTACATCATATAGGCAAAGGTTAGTTATCAATTAGTCATTTAGTATCAGTGTTAAAAAACAGACTTAATTAGCCTTAATATTATTCAAACATGCAAACTACAAATGTTAATGATGGCCATAAATTTAATTACAGTTGTCCTTCCATATCCACAGATTTGGTATCCATGGATTTAAGTATTCACAGCTTGAAAATATTCTTTAAAAAATAATAATCCAAAAAGCAAACCTTGAATTTGCCATCTTATATAAGGGACACAATTTTGCTATGCCATTGCATATAATGGGACTTGAGTATTCACAGATTTTGGTATCCTCGGGGGGTCCTGGAACCAAACCCCAGAGAATATGAAGGGACAACTGGTAGATACATGTTTAAACTGATATTCTCAAACCAGTTTAAAACACATTTATGTTCTAATAATAGATACTCATAATTTACAAGTAAACAGGCATAAGAATACTAAGGCATTGTTAATTTTTTTAAAAAAATTAAATTTACACAGTAAGAAACTTTGTATCTTATTTACACCTCTTCCAAAGTGTGTCATTTCACAACATTAGTGAAAATATGCAAGACTTCCTGATAAGGAAGGGAAATTTTTCCTATAACTATTAAGAACACTAGGAGAAATAATGTACAGAAATGTAGAAGATCTACATATCCAGACATTTTATTTAGATTAACTAAACAGAAAAAATATATTAAGAATACATTTGGGAGAGCCACAGTTCACTATACAGCAATAGCTAGATGTTGCCTGCTTTAGGTCCAAGTTCAATTTTAGGCAACTCATGTTAAAGAAACTCAGGTGATAAGGTTGGAAAAACCTCTGTCTTATTTATTTTAAACATTTATACTCTGCCAATTCTCTAGAGAGCTGAAGCCCACTGATATAAGGAAAAAATTATAAATCAACAATGTGAAACACTATTGACAATAGGGTGGGAACTGTGTAGCCCTCCAGATGTTGTTGGAAACACCCAGCAGGCCTGTTTAACATAGTCAATGGTGAGGAATGCTGGGTAATACAGTTCAACAACATCTGGAGGGCTGTACAATTACCAACTATGCTTTATAATCTAACAATAAAACATTAAAATATTAAAACAACAGAAGAAACTATCAGAAAACAATAGACATTATTCAAAAGCCAGAGACAGCTAAAACCCAAATGAAACTATGACAGCAGTTCAAAATCCATACACCTTTTTGGAAAGGAAGAGTCTTACAGAAGACTATCAGAGGAGACAGGCTACATCTGGAAATGGAAATCCCAGAGTGTAGGTGCAGTCACCAAAACGTCTCTTTCCCTAATCTCAAGGAAGCTGCCTTGGGAACTGCAGTCAATCAAAGCAAGCATTTCACATCAAAATGGACTATTTGTGTGTGTGGTTCAGTATGAATCAGCTTCTTATGCTTATGCATCTGTGACAAAGTCCAGGCTCAGAACACAAGTGCAAAGATGACACAGGAACATGTTTTGTGTACAAACGATATAAATTACATACCTGTACAAATCAAAGTGTGGTTTCTTCCGCAAGCAGCTAGTTTCACTTTTTCTGGTTTTAAAGCTATGGATTAAAGAAACAGTCATTACTACTTTAAGAAGTTATATCTATTAAATGTGCTTGGCACACCAGCTTTAAAACTGTTCTGGAGTTATCCAGTCATGCATTAATGATAAGATGGAACATTGCAACAATGTTAAGCTGGATCTTCTAATTACACCTGAGTTGTAGAAAGGACACTAGATTTCACTATAGATATCTCTTATATTATTTCTGAAACAGAGCTGATGCTTTTTGCCTTCACTGCTAGAAACTAACAAAAATTTACATTTTTCACTGTATCCAGGATGAACAAAAAGAAAAGATATTAAAAACACACACACACACACCAAACCCCTAGAAGCTAAAAACATCTGAAAATACTGAAGAAAACCTCTTGGGGGTTGTTTACACGGGCAAATATTCCCCTAAATATACCGCTAAGATAGCTCATAGTTCCCACGGATCGCAGCACAGCATTGCCTCATTCAGAAGGGGGGAAGGTAAAACACCCAAATATAGCGTGACAGGGGATGTCGCTATTTTTGCAGGAATATTTGCAATGTAGTGCTTTATTGGCAGTGTAAACTAGCATTCCGCTAAGGGTTAAAGCACAGCTGCATTGTGATTGGTTGATGATGCAGGGGTGGGCTTAAAAGAGGGGCAGGGAGGAGGCAAAGACAGTAGCCATTAGAGAAGAAACTTGCAAAAATCCTGTCTGCTATTTTGCGAGCCAGTTTGCAAAAAAAAGAAAACAACTTTCATTCAGGGAGCATTCCTTCTCATCCTCTCTGCTGTTTTGAAAGTACTGTATGTAAAAGCTCGTTTGTCACTTTTATCCTGTGCACGGGGGAGGGAGAAAAACCATTTCACAAAGGGCTGTAGCAAGTTGAACTGCTATTTCCCCCCCCTCTCTCTCTCTGCTTGGGGGAGGGAGGGAGGGAGGGAGGGGGGGAGAGAGAGAGAGAGAGCAGCTGGAAAAACTTGCGATCCACGGCATGGCAGCAAGGTCTTTTAGCAGAGAGATTACTCTCTCTCTGCTTTATGGAGTGAGTTCATTTACAGGCAGATTTACAGACACACAGAGCCACACCCCCCACACTTATTCAAGTCTGAACTTCAAAGCGACATAATTAGGAAAAAAACCTGACTGGCACAGCTGCGGAAAATAATTAAACCACAAGTTGCCGCAATAAATCTGCTGTGTAAACCGGCCCTTGGCTTAGCAAAGGCATATTTTAACATGATGAAAGATATATAACAAGACATTGCATCTTCTAGAAATCTAAAGTGACATTAGAGAGCTCTTTAAGGTATCTATTATAAATCTAAATGCAAACCTTTCACACAAGTTGGCTTGTTGACAGCATTCTTGGTTCCAAATCCTAGTTGTCCCCAGTTGTTGCTTCCAAACATATAAAGCTTACCATTTTCTACAGAACACAGACATTAAAGAATGTGAGTATTCAAAAATCACGACATTACTTTGGAAGAATTGCAGCTAGCCACAGAAGAAGTGGCTAAATAGTAGGCTCTAAATCAGTTTTAAAGTTATCTCATCTTCTTATATTTCAAATACCATGTCTTATGTACTTCTTATATTCAAATATACTTATATTTCAAAATAATAGTGAAGCCACAAGTCTTTTAAAAGAAAATCTCTGTCTCTCTCTCCCCCCCCCCCCCCCGCCCTTGGGAGTTCAGAAGTTACCTAATACTAACATTTATGAGATTTGGGTTGCCGTTAAACAATTATGACTTCTAACGAACTCCAGAGGGTAGCTGTGAAGTCTCTTGTTTCACCTTTAAAGACTACCAGAGCAATCCTGTACACATCTATGCAAAAAAAAGTCTGACAGAATTCAGTAGAACTTAACTCTAGGTAAGTGTGCCTGCATAGGATTGCAGCCAAATGGTGACATAAATTAGGTAGTGGATTGTAATCCACAAAGGTTTATGTTATCATAATTCTATTAGTCTGTCAAGTGTCACAAGACTGTGTTATATAATTTTTAATAATCGCTAATATATTTTTCAAAAGTGGTTTGATTGGCTTCCTACAAAGACAAATGAGCTGTAAGTGTTCTGCAACTTCAGCATTTATGTCTTTCAAAATCATTTCCAGCCTAGTAGTGGATTTGTAGACAACAATGAGTTGTAAACTGTGTGAATTCAATTGGTGTTTGAATTGTGGAGTTATCACTGTGAATATGATTTCAAGGATCGTGAGAGACTTGATTTTGTCATCAATGTTAAATCATCACTAACTGCTTTCTTTGTTGATACTGTGAGCTATTCCGGGGAAAGATATAGGAAAGTTTAGAATATAAATAAACAAATCATTAATATGCTGTATTGGGTATGTACTTACTATTCAAGTAAATCAAATATAACCATATTTGATTTACTGTATTTGCATTATGTTTTTAAATACGTGTCTTCATAGATTAGGGAGGTGTACATAAAATTAATGCACTTCAAACCGGGGAGACATGAACTTCCACGTCATATACATAGAAAGTGCAAGCCACCATGCTTCATTTGCCATTGATTCTGCACATATCCAAGGCTATCCTCAGCTCCATGGTCAGGGCAGCCTCCTTTACCAGATCAATTTCACATTTCCCTCCCTAAGTTTTGAAATACATCTTCCTAAAATGCTAATATAGAGAGAGTGGTAAAAAACTAACTTTAGAAATATAAATAATGAAAAAAAAGGTCTTTAACCTCTTAGCACTAACCTGTTACAACCGAAGTATGTTCATCTCCACAGGATATGTGAAAAGGCTTGTCATTTTTAAACCAGAACTTGCTAGGCACGTTTTCTGCAAATTTGCATTTTCCAAATGTGAATACAGCACCTGATTCTAAAAAGAAGCAGCAGAAATATTAGTTTGAGTTTAATTGAATATGGTAACCCCACTAGATAATTTGTTGCTTGATAACATATAAAAAAATTCTTGGTGTATCCCTCTCTCCCATGTTCTGCTAATACACACCCACAGACACACACAATTTCTTAGAAGGGTCACATATTTATTGGAGAGCATTAACAGCCAAACAATATTACCAAGTGAGGATGGGTTGAGATTCAAAACACATCCAGCATGAAAACAGGAAACCCATCCAGGGAGATGTCAATAAAAACAAAGGGGGGGGGATTTCACTGGGCTAGAGACAGTTTTCCACATCTGAACACTTTCCTAGTAAAGATATACTGCCTGAAAAATAGACTCCACAAATACTAGACTATCAGCTCCAGGGGAAAATGCCACCAGAGGTGTACAAAACTGGGAATGTGAATTTCTAACACAATCCTTGCCAGCTGTAGAGCAAAAGTAGAACATACCTACAAAGTCAAACAGATTAGCATCCTTAAAATACACAACACCTTTTCTCCCCCCCCCTTTTTTTTTAAAGGAAAAGAATAGTGAAAAGCCAGCTTGTACATACAGGTTGACTCCTGTATCCATAGATTCAATATCCATGGTTTCACTTATTCACATCCACAAATATGTATTTTCTCTCTAGGTATTTTTAGGTCCTCCAATGTGCTATGGTAATCTTCCAGCATTCTTTTAATTGAAAATAATAAGGTTCCTTGTTATCCTCAGTTTCAGGTATCCACGGGGTCTTGGAATGTATCCCTGCAGATACGGGGGTCAACTTGTATTTAGTTTTCTTCACCACCTTTTGTAAAACCAGCTTCCATGCATATGTACTACAGAGCTCTGATGTCTGCTGACTGACCCCAAGGCATAAAAATCAATCCTGTATTGAAAAGATGTTAGCCAGAGTCAAGTAACACAGCCTTTCAAATCTGCTCAGACTTCTGGGACAATAATCTACAACAACATCCCTAGAAGCATAAGAACTATGTGGGACTCTGAATTCAAAGTTTGCAACCTAAAAAAACCAACTCTGCCATCTGCTAAGTAAATGAATAAAGTTGAGAATGATAACCACGTTAGAAGGTGACACAACGCCCATGTGTATGTGTTTGTGTGTGAACAAGTGAACATGTATGTAATACACCTAAGAGATCAAAAGCCCATTCTTTTGCTTTTGCATCATTAGTATAAAGTAGGTATAGCCAGTGTTTCTTAACCTGTGGCCCACAGACTCCCAGGGGTCCGCAATGTCCTACAAAGGCTTGTAGGCTACTTGGCCCAACTCTTCCTTTCAGTGGAGTGGCCACATAGCAGGAGCCGAGGTAAAGGCTGGCTGGCTTGGCCTGTGCATTGCCATTCAATCTGCTCCAGCCACAAACTTGCAGGAAGAAGCAGGAGAAAAGTCTTCCCTCCCCCTCCAGTGTCTCTGAGGGAAGGATTAATGGATGGCTTATTATCTGGTGGTGGTGGTATTATTATTGTTGTTGTCTTAAATCTTGAGTTAAGTTTTAGGGGGTCCATGGCAACAATAGATATTTAAAGGGGGTCCCAGCCACAAACTTGCAGGAAGAAGCAGGAGAAAAGTCTTCTCTCCCCCTCCAGTGTCTCTGAGGGAAGGTTTAATGGATGGCTTGTTATCTGGTGGTGGTATTATTGTTGTTGTTGTTGTCTTGAATCTTGAGTTAAGTTTTTGGGAGCCGATGGCAACAACAGATATTTAAAGGGGGTTCCAGACACAAAGCATTCCCTCCATCTCCAGTGCCTCTGAGGGAAGGCTTAATGGATGGTGTAATTATATTGTTATTATTATCAGGTATTATTATTATTATCATTATCATTGGGGTTTTAAATCTTGAGACTTGGGGGTTCCGCAGCAACAAAAGATATTTAAAGAGGGTGAAGAAACGGTTAAACGGTTAATATGCCTACATTGGTGTAGGCATATTAGACAGCACCATAGACTTCGCATGGTCAGAGCTGAAAACGCACCCGCGCCTGAGGGTCTGAGGTAAGCGTCACAGAAAGCAACGGGGTATACTTCCGAGTAATCCTGTGGCAAAACCCTCCCGAAAGGCGCGGGAGGAGGAGCTGGCGGGGGGGGGAGGGTCCGCCTGCCCGTCACGCGCCCGCCTCGCGGAGACCGCCAGTGACGACAGAGGCAGGAGAGGGTCTCTGGCACAAACCATACAGAGTCCCGAAGAGGGGGGGGCTGGGACTCACCGGGCACCTGCTCCTCGGCCTCCCCCATGACAGGCTGGAGTGGGGGGAGGCGCCTCGGTCTCAGCTGAAGCCGCCAGCCTCCGCGAGCCCGGAAGTAAACAAACCCTCTGCCTCTAGCAACCGAGGCCGCCTTTTACCATAGAGAGTGGCGGGCAGAGCGTACGCTCTAGGTGGTGCCCCGCAGAGGTTCTCTCTCCAGCGCCTCTCCTCCAAGGATATAGCCTACCCCAGTGGCTCTTAACCTTTTCTTTACCAGGGACTCCGCCCCATTAAATATATTTTGTTGCGTGGTCCCCCAAGACCTAACTCAAGATTTAAAACCCTAACAACAACAACAACAACAATAGTAACAATACAGTAATAATATATGATGATGATGGTGATGATAATAATAATACAATTACACAATCCATTAACCCTTCCCTCAATCCTTCTCCTGCTTCTTCCAAGTTCGTGGCTGGGACCCCCTTTAAATATATATTGTTGCCATGGGCACCCAAAAACTTAACTCAAGATTTAAAACAACAACACCTCTCTCTCTGGCTTTTCTTCGCAAACGAAGATTCAGGAAGGACTCATCCCGCGCTTTCTGCAAGCGCGCTGATGACTGAAAAGGGCAATCCGAGATAAACATGTCCAGTTGCAGAAAGCACAACAGAGGCTCTCCTTGGGTGATGATTCCGGGTTGTGATTCTTACTGTGTTGTTGTTTCTCTTCAAGACTTGTTCGATGTGAGTTCTCAAATAAGGCTACAGCATTGTGGATAGTGCGTCTCCATGCCTCCTGATGTGAGGCCAGGGTGGACCATTGTTGGTGATCAATTTGGCTGAGCCTGAGATGTTGTTTCAGGGAGTCCTTGTATCGTTTTTTTGGAGCGCCCCTCTTACGCTGACTCATGGCGAGTTCACCGTAGAGTACTATTTTTGGGAGGCAATGGTCCTCCATCCTAGAAACGTGCCCTGTCCAGCGCAGCTGTGTTCTCAATATCATGGCCTCAATGCTGGTGATCCCTGCTTGCTCAAGGACAGCAACATTCGTCACATAGTCCAGTGTATATTTAGGACTGTGTGTATACAGCGCTGATGAAAGCATTCAACAACAATAATAATACCACCAGATAATAAGCCATCCACTAACCCTTCCCACAGAGGCACTGGAAAGGGAGGGAAGACTTTTTTCCTGCTTCTTCCTGCAAGTTTGTGGCTGGACTGGATTGAATGGCAATGCACAGGCTAAGCCAGCCAGACTTTGCCTTGGCTCCTGTCATGTGGCTGCTCCACTGCAAGGAGGAGGTGGGCCAAACGACTTTCAAGCCTTTGCAGACCCCCTGTGAGGACACCGTGGACCCCTGGGGTTCCACGGATCCCATGTTAAGAACCACTGGTCTACCCCACTGGACCTGTATCAGGATTTCTGTCTGAAGCTGGCAAACTTCTCCATGGGCGTGGTTAGCGAGAGGAGAGACACTGATGTGCAAGCTTAAATATAATGAGGATTTTACTTGTAGACTTGGAAATAATCATGCTCGGAGTGCACTTAGGCAGCTTTAGGGGTAGAGGGGTGAGGTAGTAAACGTGCAGCAGAGCTAGCTCCAGAGACTGGGAGGGGGCTAGGGCAATAGAATATTATTGGAGCTCCTCCGGCACTACCTCTTCTTGGTATAATCGCATCTGTTCCAGCTGTAGCCCAGACCCCTGGGGCTTTCCCTGTTTGAAACAAAAACAAGTCCTGCATCCAAAATGACTTTTCCTCTGTCATATCCATATTCCTTGTTCCATTACACCAACCTAAACACCTCCTATCTCTGATTTTGGAACCTAAGCAGGGAAAGGCCTAGTTCATCTTTGGATGGAAGACCACCAGGAACCTCTACTCAAGGCTGTGAAAGAATCTGAATATGGCTGTTGCAGCCAGAGTTGACAATACTGGGCTAGACTGATCAATGGTTTGTTTCGATAAGAATCACCTACTTGTGTTTCTAATCATTTTACCCTCACTCCATGTTGTTCACCTGACTGTTGCAGGCTCCTTCCATCCTTCTACACTAAAGTGGCCCTCCAGGATGTTAAATAAGAATTCTCATAATTACTCACTATTCGCTATGCTGGTTCACGGTGACTGAAACCTCTGTTGGACAACACCAGGAGGGCCACATGTTACCTAGGCCTGTTCCACATATTTGCTCAGCCAGATGAGTCAACGGAGATGGGATCCTGTGGCTTCAGCCCCTCTAACCACATCCAGCTCCCCTTTGCTGTCTCAAAGGCCATGTTCTGTGGAGCCTAGAAGACCAAGTGGCCAACTCCAAAAACATGTCTTTTTTTTTCATCTAAAGAATACAACTACTGTACAGTAGGACCTCCATATCCACTGGGGATTGGTGCTGGGGGGCCCTGTGGATACTGAAAATTGTGGATAATAGCAAACACCATTAAAAATAATTGGACTTCTGGTTTAAATACCATAGAGTTGCCTAGGAGGACCTAGAACATGGCTAGAGAGGACACATTTTCTAGGAAGATTCTGGTAGGTGTGCTGTTTTGTTTCTCTGCCACCAGCCAGTGTCTTTAATATACAATATCTGGCATAACGTTGACTACGGGGTTGTCCACAAGGTGAAAATACCCCTCACAGAATTCACTCAGAAAACGAGCTGTCTTAATGGGATCCCGCATTGTCTCATCATATTGTGAAGGGGGGGGGAATGAGGGAAAATTATGCAAGAAAAGCCTTCACAGCTTTTCGTGACTTTTTAAAAAAAAAAACAACAACAGAGATATGTGCATTTTCGCTCATTAAAACAAGTGATTCGACATGAAGCGCTTCCCCATGAAGGACACAGTGCAAACCTGATTGGCTGGACGAGCGCAGGGGGTGGGGCTGGGTTACAGGGCAAGTGTCCACTGCTGCCATGTTGGATTTTCGCTTTAGCGAGTGATTGCTAAGGTGATAAAAAGGAGGCTTGTGCTATTTTTTTTTTTATCTTTCTATTTGGGAAAAGGTGAACTATCACTTGTGCACACCACAGAAAGAAAGTTTTTTTTTTAAAAAAAAGGTGGGTGGCAGATTTAAAAACCAGAGTAATCCGCTCACCTTGGCAGTCTCAACTACAGGCCTACAGTTGTACTACCAAGGGCAGGGCCGGTTTAAGGCACCAGCGGCGTTAGCATCTGCAGGGGCCCCCATCATTGTGGGGGCCCCGTAGTAACCCTCCTCCTGCAAAAACATTATTAGTACGGTAATAATCTGAATATCCTGTACTGTGAATAGCTTAGGTTCAGTTAGGTTACATTGACCTGAGATAAACATACGGGGCCCCCAAAATAAAGCATTGCAGGGGCCCCCAAAATTCCTTAAACCAGTCCTGACTAAGGGAAAGCAGGATGTGAAAAACAAAGGCCAAAACAGAGTTAGTTAAACCACACTTGATATGTATTATGTGGTCCTGGAATTAAGCAGGTAAGAAACTTTTACGAGGAAAAAGATGGAAAATATAACACTGAAGCATAAAAGAGATAACCAAAAAATCTGGTAATTTCACAAAAGATTTCAGATGTTATGCATACACAGCCATCCTCCCTTCCCTCTGATTTCCAGGTGGTGGGGACAAGCAAGAGAAGAATGCTACTATTACCTATCCCATTTGCAGATTTCTCTGAGATATTTTACTATAATTTTATTTCAAGAATCCACTGTGGTAGAAGTTGCAGCAAAAACAAAGAATTCCACTGCACCTTAAAAACTAACAAGTTTATTAAACATGCATTCTCTTCTCTATGAAAATGTAAGTTTGAATTATTATGCTAAAGAATTCCAGCAGCCTGTATGTTTATGTAATACACACACACACACATATATAAATTCTCTTGCATATGTTGTCTTTCCCAGTGTGCTGATTAGCTGCTCAGGAAACACACCCAACCCACACCCAACCAATCACCACCCACATGCAAATTCCCTCGCCACCTCACAATGCACTCCTGTCATTCAATCTGTGGTCCAGATTGGGACCCAGACAGTCAACTGGCGGCGGTGGGACAACGCTGCCGCCACTGTAACAGGACTCAGGCAGTCAACTGGTGGTGCTGGTGGTGGTGGTGGTGGTAGCAGCGGCGGCAGCGGCAGGGCAACAGAGTCACCCTCAGCAATTCCAGGAAAAGTGTATAATGCTGAGAATGGGGAGGAGGAATTTAAATCCACTAGCCTACCTTACAGGGTTGTCGTGAGGTCTACTGGCCATTTTGGGGGAGTTTTTTTTTTTATAGCATATGGTACGCTGAGTCCAGCTAGTAATAAATATAATCTTTAGATTTTCCTTGTTTTTTTTCCAGGCTGTGAGGCCGTGTTCTGGAAGAGTTAACTTCTGACGTTTTGCCTGCATCTGCATTTCTCTGGAGATGCCAGCCACAGATGCAGGCAAAACATCAGAAGTTAACTCTTCTAGAACACAGCCTCACAGCCCAGAAAAAAACCAAGGAAAATCTATGGATGCCAGCCGTGAAAGCCTTCGACTTCACAATATCATCTTTAAAGGGTCAAGAGACTCTTAGCAGTTTTAATGTTCATCCTGCCAGTATTTATCTGTTTGTATGACATTCCTCACTGGGCTCATACCTTTGAACAAAAAGAGCAGCTTTGTGTTTCCAGAACGCTTATTCATTTTGTACTACTTACGTATAATAAATGTTAAGTACTGTATCTTATTACATAAACATGCTGAATGCTAGTTTTAAACGTATGCTTTCTTCTTCCATCAATATCTCAACTACTTTATTTAGCCTTTAAAAATCACTTTTGTTACAATAACCAATGAAAACCATCTCATTAGTGAAGAAAACGGGACAGTTTAGGTTACACCCAAAAATGTTTGTTTGTTTGTTTGAGAACCCTGCAACAAAGAAGATCCTCTGACCCTATTTAACTCAGAGTTTTGCATTGGTTCTACTGTATGTTTGTCATATTCATCCCGCATATGGAGACGTCTACTTGAAACCAGAACTGAGTATGTGTTTGTGCTTTTTTAAAACCTCTTTGTAACCAGAGAGATCCATGGGAAAGATCTTCATGGTGAGAAAAGCAGCGCGCCAAGTCTCTCCTCGGTTCCACCGGCTCTACAGCGCCTCTTAGTGGTTGATTTCCGCGTGGTCTGAACACACCGGAGCCCGGATGGCTGCTCTCGCGAGGTGCTTCCTCCCGGGAAGGGATCTTTTGCTGTTCGTGACTGTGCAAGAGATTTACCAGACTCTGCCTTGTTGGAGTATAAGGGCTCATTTATGTACAGTCGCATGCAAGGGGATGGGTAGTTCTTGCAGTGTACAACGTGCTTGCTCCTCCCTACCAAAACATGGGGCTTTTTAGGTGTTTTGTATTGGCCAAAACATACAGGTTAGAGAGTAAAGACTGGTTTGAGTGGCCATGGGCTTACCTTAGTCAACTTACCCTATTTCTACCCCCCTCCCCAATTTGTAACATGGAAGTAGCTTCCTAGCCATCACCATCCTATTTATTGGTTTATTTTCTGCCTTTCTCCAAAACTGGGACTTAAGGCAGCTTACAAAAATTAAAAACAAGATAGCATTGACACACACACACACACACACACACACGGAGAAGCCTTTCTTTTTCCCTTCATTATGCTGGACTCTATCCGCTGAAGCCGAGTGAGTGATGGGAGACTCAGGAGTCCTTTTTGGAAAGAGTTACCTTATCACACAGTGTATAACTAATCTGTGGAACTCCCTGCCACAAGATGTAGTGATGACTGCTCACTTCAAAAGGTTGCAGGGCAAATTCATGGGCTGTTAGTGGCTCCTTCTATGGAGATTTTAAAACAGCGGCTGGATGGCCAGCTGTTGTGGGTGCTTTGATTGGGTATTGCTGCAGGGCAGAAAGGGGTTGGACTAGATGGCCCTTGCAGTCTCTTCCAATTCTATGATTCTATGATTCTATGTTGCTACCATTAAAACAAAACACTATCAATCAAAAGGCATTCTTAATGTGCCCCCTCCCAAAAAGAGAGGGTAGAGCAATGGGGAAAGGGAAGGGTGCAATATTGTCTCCAGGAATGCCCTAAAATCACACGGATTGTGTGTGGCAGGCTGGTTGTACCATAAAAACTATCCTTTGTTGCCTATGGTAAATGAATTGTTTTTAAGTGGCCAGATAAAGGAAGCTATTCTCAGCTGGAAGATTATCTCTCTCCCCCGCCCCCACTCCAATCCCATGTGGCTTTATTGGGCAAATAGGATAGCTTGGGGAGAAAAACACATTTTGTGGATACAGGTATTTGCAAATTTACTTTTGTTATGTGAGTGCAAAAACCATGCCTCCCACAAGGGGGGGCTGACAAATCTCTAGTCTGGGGGTCCTGGGATTAGGAGGGCCCCCTGGCTTGATATTGTAAGTTTCTATTACAGTTGTCCCTTCATATTCACTGGGGTTTGGTTCCAGGATCCCCCGTAGGTACCAAAATCCATGAATACTCAAGTCCCATTATATGCAATGGCATAGCAAAATGGTGTCCCTTATATAAGATGGCAAAATCAAGGTTTGCTTTTTGGATTATTATTTTTTAAAGAATATTTTCAAGCCATGAATACTTAAATCTGTAGATACCAAATCCATGGGTACAGAGGGACAACTATATGTAAATCCATTTTGTGTTTTTTTTTTTAAAGTAATATAAATATTACTTTGGTGTCATAATTTAAGCTGATTTATTTTAATGTTTATCCTTAATCCTATAGAGCATCTCGCTGCCCTTAACCTTAGCAGTAGGTAGGGGGTGCCAATGATCCTGGCCTGGGGGCCGCTTCAGGATGTGGGGGCCATAGCAAAAACTATATTGTGAGTGCAAAAACTAGGGTGCTGTTTGTTCCCCACAGTGCCTCTGCACAAGCAGTACGGTACTCCCTATATAGTACAAGCAGTGTGCAAGAGATACATACGTGACTTCTCACCTGATGCTATGATCCTTGTAACTCAAAATACAGCTATGTTATAGAGTCAGGCAAGGGCCAGATGATTTTTTTTTTAATGAGGCCATCTTGTCCTAGCACTGTGCCTTCTCCATTGCTCTGTGAACTGCTGGACCTTTGCTGTTGCTTCATGGGTGCTTAGATGGAACTGCTTTGACAGTTGACTTCAGTTTTTAATTGCTCCTATTGTTCTTTACATGTTTCATATTTTGCTTGTTGGCTGTCCTAAGGCCATTTGGCTGAAGGGTGGAATAGAAATTCATATGAGAGAGAGACAGAAAGAGACAGAGAGAGAGGCAGGCAGACACGCAGGCGTGTGCAAGTTTTTAATAGACTCTGATGATGCTTTCTTAAAAGAGTTCCATTTTGTATGCTGGGTTCAGTCATTTGCTGTGCCAGCAAGAGTGGGTGATAAGAAGGGAGAATGGATACATGTGTGTTCACACTCACATGTCTGGTGTGTGTGATACTTCTCAAAAACAGAGGAGTGGGATGACTCTGCTTTGCTACCGTGAACAGATTGTTAGCAGCCTAGTTGAGCCATAGATACCATTGTTTTTGACACAACTTCTCATGTTTAATGGCCCAATGGATTTTACAACTCATGTAGTAAATGACAGTTATCTATTCTGTTTGCGTAAGGTTGCATACCATAGTAGGACTGAGCAGTTCTCACAACAGCTAGAGATAACACTGTCTCATGATAATTTTACCTTTGCTCTTTCACTGAAAGTCAGAGGATTCTCTGTTTCATCTGGCTTTAGCTGAAGACTTTTCTTCAACAAACACAATTTAGCATTAAATAAAGATGCTGTTTAATTTTAGGTCCCTATTCAATGCAGGGGGTGCAAACAAGATCGGGAGACATCTGGTGCAATGTGTTCGGTAAGTGTTGAATTTAAAGATGTCGCAACAACAGAGCTAGATGTCCTCAGCCATACAGTCCAATTTCTTTGCAGCTGTGACAAGCTTTCTGAGATGCGTGAATGATGTCTTTCTTGGTTGCTTAGCAGCATTTATTCATAAACCACAAAACTAAACCTAAAAAATAAGTCATTAAAAATCTTTCAGAAAATGAATATGTCAGAACTTTATCTGTACTTTCTTTAATATTTGCACATGTCAACTGATGATTTTATGTACTGGAAATAATTTTGTACGAGCATTTTGGATCAATGAATCTGACCTATTCTTTAGAAATGGTTCTGACTTTTTCTGCCTGGTATATCTGAGGTCAGACGAAGATGTCTTTCTTTTGTAGAGTGGGTTCCATAGAAAACATACTTTTTATAAGAAGCAAAAAAACAAAGTGGAGCTATTAAGTATTTTGAAAAATGTTTCTGATTGTTTCCAATTGTTTTGCTAAAGCCCGATAGAGGATTTGGTGTGGCAGCAAAGATGGTGTTATCTAAATGTTGGAAGGCTGCCAATATGACAAAAGGTTCTGAATGATATTATTAAAATGTGTTGATATGCAGATACAGAAAGAGTGTGTGTGTGTGTAAAAACTAATTTTGTGAGTACAGTGTTCCTTTTTTATTAATGATTTTATTAATTATTGGAATGTGCATTGTAGAAAACCCAATGTTTGGGGAATAATTATAACTGTATAATTATAAGGGAAACAATTATTTTCAGATAAATAACAGCCCACTATATTAACACAGTGTTTGTTGTAGTAGTAGTTTGTGTGTGATACTGAGCTATATATTGTAATTTCTATTGGGAAGATATCTGTATTTCTAACCTTTTATATTGCAGTTTCCACCTTCTGTGGAATCATTAGATTTTGATGCTGAATGTTTTGAGGTTAGGTTTTGATAGCTAAAACTGAGGCAGAATACACACACACACACAGAGCAGTGATGTCCCCAATCATTAGATTTTCCATGGGTTTTTTTCGGGCTGTGAGGTCATGTTCTGGAATAGTTTCTTTCTGACGTTTCACCTGCATCTGTGGTTAGCATCTTCAGAGAATGGTTGGGTAAGAGTGTGTCTGGGGTTTATATGCTGTGAACTCCTGTAGAGGAGTTTGTGTAAATTTGTGTAATTGAATGGTTAGTTTCTGGGTATAGAAATGCAAAGCTCATTGGTGTCTGTTTGGCTGATGGTTAGTTGATGGGCCATTATCTGCTGGGAATCCCCCTGTCCCTGGGTGGAATTCCTTTGTAAGTGTTGAGTTTTAATTCTATTGTATTTCAAAACTGGGAGCCAGATTTTGTTTACTTTTAAGGTTTCTTCTTTCCTGTTGAAGTCCAGGTGTTTGTGGATTTCAATAGCTTCTCTCTGCATTCTGACATGATAGTTGTTGGCCTGGTCCAGAATTTCTGTGTTTTTAAATAACATTTTGTGTCCAGATTGGTTTATAACATGTTCTGCTACTGACATGATAGTTATTGGCCTGGTCCAGAATTTCTGTGTTTTTAAATAACATTTTGTGCCCAGGTTGGTTTATAACATGTTCTGCTACTGCTGCTATTGAAATCCACAAACACCTGGACAACTTCAACAGGAAAGAAGAAACCTTAAAAGTAAACAAAATCTGGCTCCCAGTTTTGAAATACAATAGAATTAAAACTCAACACTTACAAAGGAATTCCACCCAGGGACAGGGGGATTCCCAGCAAATAATGTCCCATCAACCAACCATTAGCTAAACAGACACCAATGAGCTTTGCATTTCTATACCCAGAAACTAACCATTCAATTACACAAATTTACATATACTGGTACTCCTCTACAGGGGTTCACAGCATTTAAACCCCAGACACACTCCTACCCAACCATTCTCTGAAGATGCCAGCCACAGATGCAGGCGAAACGTCAGAAAGAAACTATTCCAGAACACGGCCTCACAGCCCAGAAAAAAACCAAGGAAAATCTATGGATGCTGGCTGTGAAAGTCTTTGACTTCACATTCCCCAATCATTATTTTCCCATAGCAGCTATTTTCATATATTGGAGAATGTAAAGATAATTGGGATGTGGAACAAGGCTAGGTCTTGCTAATGCCAACAGTCTTGCCACTTGGAAACCATTTGTTTTGTCCTGTATGAGCCCCATGGAACCATTGATTTCTATGGGTGAGAGAACGTGTTTAATTCCTAAATATTTGTTCACTGATGTTGTACAAAAGCCCTTTGCTTTTTCTTGATTGTTTACTGTTTTCTTCAGCCTTGCTGCTTTCAACAGATTGATCATTAAAAGGGGATTTTAATAGACTGATGCTATTTACATTATTGTGCCTTTAAAACGCAGAACAATGTTTTAATGCTATGATTTGTTTAATGGTGTTTTAGCATTACAACTTTTTGTCTGTATTTATTTGTATCTGTTTAAACTAATTATGAGCTGTATTGAGAGAAACAGGAAATAAGTAAAACATAATTAAATGAAAGCATTACGCCTTTGAATCAATCAATGAAGTGCCACTGTCTCACTGTGAAAAAATTGTTTCTTGGAAGGTATTCAGATCCTTGAAACATGAATCTTGTGGGAAACAGACCATAATTAACAATGTAACAAATCTTATTAAAGAAAGAATAGAGAACAAATAACAGGTTGCTTTTTAAATTAGCATGGTGTTATTTATGGTATGGACTTCTCTGTGTTTTCCCCCCTCCTGTTCTTTTTGTGAAGAAATATTCAAAGCATGAGATCTCACCCTTAGACCTATTCCAAAGCTTGATGAAATCTCCTGCCTTCTGCCCTAGATCAAGGCCACCAATTGCTTTGTCTGCCAAATCCCAATTGTTCCTTTTTCACTATTCTGCTCACCAGCTGCTGCTTCTTACTTAATTCCATTTTGGGGTTGGTCCAAGACCTTTTACCTTCTGAGGTGAAAGACAAGATAGCTCCTCCAAGCCAAGCAGAATGGCTGATGAATTTTACTTCAACAATAGCAACAGAACAGCATCCTGTGACCACCACTTTACCTGAGGACAACATACTCAGGGGCTTATCACACAAAGAAAGTGAAGCGGAAGTGAAGCCCAAGAATAGTGTGTCCCACCGTGCCTTATTACATGACGTCAGCGTGTTTCAACTGTTCTCCCGTTCTGTTCCCATGGGAGATGGTGGTAAAGGTGGGTCTTTTTGCTAATGGATTTTTCCAGTTAGCAAAAAACCTTGCATTTGCCACCATCTCCCACAGGACCAGAATGGGAGAACAGCTGAAACACACCAACATCATGTGATAAGGCAAAGCTGGCAGTGCTATTATCGGGCTTCACTTCCACTCCCTTCCTTCGTGTGATAAGCCCCTATGTGAGGGGCACAGAAAAGGGTTTGGATCACAAATAGCTCTGTTCTCCGCTCCCAACACAGGCATCATCCTCTGCTCCGATCTTCTCTCTACTTAATAGTACAATCCTCCAAGCAGTTCCCCATTCTCTTCCAGTTACCCCCAATTAACCCACAATAACACAGTTATTCAGCATTGATTATTTCTAAAGGCAACATTCTTAATTAAGGGTTTTTTTGTCATTTTCCCTGGAGTTCTAGGCATGAGCAACCTACAAAATCTCCCGTTCAGCTGAAAGGTCGTGACCTTCTAACTTTACAAAATTATACAGCTGAGGAAATCAAATATTTGCTTTGGATGGCATCAGATTTGAAAGAGAGAATCAAACACAAAGGGGAGGTATGTAACAGTTTAAGTGCACAAGACTTGTGTGACTTTAATGGCGATTTGTCGATTTGCTGTTGGAAACTAGGAAAATTTATAAAATCTGTCTTTTAGGTCTCACACACTTTTGAGAATGAATGCCTGATGTGTTAAGATACAACTACATTTTATTACTCTCCTGTAACATATGTAGAATCTTGCTGTTTGGTTTTAAATGTGATTTTTTAAAAATGTGATCACATACTGCAAACCTAACTTCCACTCTCCAACCATCTTTTATATTACTTAAAAGTAAAATAAATTGTTCGTACATTGAACAATAAACAGTGGATTAGAAGGATCAAACTTATTTGCTTTGAGTGTTAGACTACGATTCTGGAGACCAGGGTTTATGTCCCTGCTTGGCCATGAAAACCCCCTGGGTGACCTTGGGCAAGTTTCACACTCTCAGAAAACTCCATGATAGGTTCACCTTAGGGTCGCTGTAAGTCGGAAACTACTTGAAGGCACACAACAAATTCCTTGGTGAAATGTATCTGATAGCACGGGATTTTCTTTACCAACTTATCTTGGATTTAGCATACTCTGTTTTCTGATTGGTCACTGAAGAGAAACACTTGCTTAATATGGTAGTCCGATGAGGCAGCATCTCTGAGGAAATCCGATTGTCAGAGGAAAAGGAGGTTAATCCTTGAGAATATGCATTCTGTTAATGTCTGATTTGACTCTTAGCCAGCTTCCTGTTTCTTTCGCAACTGATATCAGATTCTGTTTAACAGCAAACTCAGGTGCTGAGTGCTACTGACAGAGCCCAAATGGCCCGATGGTACTGACATGTTACTGGCATATTCAAGGAGACCCTAAAGTTTTCAGAAATACTTCATCCCTCCCCTGCAAAAAGAACCCCTTCTTAAAAACCCAAACAACTCAATGAAGATTGAACATATTTAGTAGCAACAGAATACTGTGTGTTGGGTAAGAAAAATGGAAAAATGCAGGGATAGGGATACACCACTTGAACTCCTTAGAGCTTATATTATCCTCGAGGAACAAATGGCTGGTTAGCAGGATCTCTAAACAGGAGGTAAACATACAGTGCAGTAATTCTTTGCTGCTTTCATTACTTTCATAGGTTCACAACTGTAGATGATGTATAATTACTGCATAATCTTTTCTTCCAGTAATCCCTTAAATGATTGCTTTACTTGTATGGAACCTCCAGATTGTAGACCCACAGGGATCTAGCCCATAAACTTAATCTGTTTTACCTTGTTCCATCTTCCACATGACCGTTCGTTACCTCTTTAAATACATTTACTGTAAGCTTGAAATACTTTTGCAGGCCTGAAAGCTGTTCCAGGCCTGAAAACTATTGCACTGGGACACATCTCTGAATAAATATCTGCCCACTTTTTTGGGATCTGCCTACTCCACTCACTTTTATCTTGCCCACTTTTTGACTCTGCCTACTCTGTCCTTGCCTGTACTGTGTTCCCTTAGCCCTACTGACAGCTGGAATACAAGCCCTGATACTCTTCCCAAATTGGAATTTAACCCAGTGGCCCAAAAGGGCTCCCAACTTTCCATAACCTCCCACTTTCAATAGTGATACCCTTCTGTTCCAACGCCACATGTAAAACTATCAAAATACTACATCATGTTCTGGCATGCTCTGCACTTGGGTAACATAAAAGGCTAGCTTGCAATGTGACTACTGAATAGTGGAGAAGAGAAGGAGAACATATGATATTCCAAATAAAGTGAGGATGTGTCTGTACGGTTAGCAGAGCCATGTTTGAGATTGTTGTGGGACATTCTGTTATACATATGAATAAAAGTTTCCTGTGATCCTGAAATGCCTCTCTAACCAGAGCAGGAATAAATGAGGAGGAATAAATCTCAAGCGTAATCTACTAACACAACATTACTTTAAAAAACAGCAACAACTTAGTATTCTAACATTCCCCAATATAACTATATGCCATAATTTCCCATCCTAGATGCTGCTGAATTTAGGAAACCAGAAAATCAATAAGGTGAATGGTTGAGTTTGTTCCTTAATTATGGTAATGTCACATGCAGCCTTCATGCAAGCATAGCTCTTGGTACATCAGAGGATAAAGATAAGCTGTATGGGATCCAACAAGTCAAACATCAGTAAAGGGAGGGAAGAAATCAGTGACTTGATCATCCCCAGGATGTGTTACAAAATTTATAAATTATTACCTTAGAATTAAGCAAGTCTTAAGGGTTAAGGGAGGAACCTAGTGGAACAGTGGGATCCAATGGAACTGGGGCTCCTCAAAAACTGTGTCCCCAAAACTGGCCAGAAGGAGTGCTGGCAACCCTTATGAAGCCAGTTTTTCAGTGGTGCAGAGGGCTGCAAAGGAGAGAGGAGGGGGAGAAAGTTCTCCCAGTAGAGTATTAGATTCAGCCCTGACTTCTTCTTCTTCTTTTTTTTTTAAAGAAATCCCTTCAAGTGAAGTACAAAAGTGAAACATGGACATTTTCAAAATTCAGATTTGTTTTCTCAGATTATTTTTGTTTCAAATCTGCCATAATGTATAAGGGGTGACCAAGGTCCCTAAGAGTTGTAATAACTATGTATTCTTTAAGCTAATGCATGCTCTAGGAAGGAGTCATTCTCTAGGACCTAAATGCTTCCTTCCCATCTAGTGTAGTCCATGAAGGAGCTGAATCCTCTTGAGTTACAACCATTTGAGAGCGACACAGTGTTAAAAATTACTCTGTTGGGGCATAATAGATTTATAATGCACACTTGCAAACTATTATGCTATATTTTCTTTTCCATTCCTGTTTTTCAGTATTTGCCTTTGCTTCAAGGAAAATCCTTAGCGATGATTTTTGAGAAAAGAAGCACAAGGACTAGATTGTCTACAGAGACAGGTGACTACAAGCTGAAAAGTCATGACAGTAAATACATTTGCCTGTATGGACTGTGTAATATTTATCTCAGGATTACATTTTAACTCTAGACTTCAATAGCATAAAACATCTAGCCAAATGTTTGGACTTCCATGTTTCTTCCTTCTCCTGCCCTAATTTTTTAATCAGCCAGCCTGATGAACAGTTCTGGAGGACTTAAAAGCTTGCACGTTGTTATGAAATTATAGGTGGTCCTAATTGTCTGTCTGTCTGGATTTTGGATTAAGTTTTTATTTCCTGCCTAATGAAGTAGACTGCAGTCCATGAAAACTCATGCCACATAATCTCAGTTGACAGGTGCCTTAAGATTCTTAGCCATTAGTAATTAATTGTGATATTTTTGACCACTGAAACTACAGCTGCTGTATCAACTTAATTGTGTTGTGTACTTACTTTCTGGCCAGTCATAGAACAACTTTCTATACAGACATATTATACAGCCCCCAAATAAATAGCTTTTGTTTGTGTGTAAACAGTAGAATCAACTCAAATATAAGCACTTGAATTCTCCATGATTTCATGCTGAATGGATTAAGTCTATTAATTCCTGTAACAGAAAAAGGGGAACAAAGAAGGAGACTGTGATATTACAGATGAAGATGTCTGCAAGGTTAGTGGGGCGGTGCTTGAGATATGTCTGGCACATTTGGGTACATGAATGACAGGAATAAATGGGCTTAACTCACTCAGAGTTAAATGAATTAATATTCAAAGTGTTTATCTTTGTCTTTATCATACTTTAAATGTTTACAGGCAAACAAATGATATCTACCTAGGCCTGTAATAAATACTAGCTGGACCAGGCATACCATACACCGTTAAAAAAACTCCCCCCAAAATGCCCAGTAGACCTCACACCCAGTTGCCTCGGTCCTGTCACAGCAGCAACTGCCACCACCACCAATTGACTTCCTGGGTCCTATCACAGTGGGAATAGAAATGATATTACTGTGTAGACTTAAATCATAAGTGGAAATCGTGCAGCCCTGAGACACTGGTGAACTGGAAAGGCCTGTAGCCTTAGTAACTATAGCCAACACTGTAGCACATTGTTTGGTTGCTCCCAGTATGCAGATATGGCTGTGAGTGGCAGGAGTGGATTGTGAGATGGAGAGGGAATTTGCATGTGGGTGGTGATTGGCTGTTCCTGTCACTCCCTCAGCCAGTCAGCACCCTGAAAGAGGCTACATACCTAAACCCATTGTGCATACCCAGGAGGCAATATACCTACATACCGAATGCCATTGGGCATACCCAGGAGTTTTATATATAGAGATATCTACTTAGAAAATAGTTGTATGACTAGCCAGAAAGTAAGATTCATAACAGATTTAAATTTATATAATCACTGTAAGTATGTGGATATCCAGGCTTTTGTTGTCCATAGAATGCCTTTATCAGAGAGTGATAAATGATAACAAGATTTGGTAACTTTTTGTTATATCAAATTAAAAAAAGTTGTTGATGATGAGGACTTTATGGTGGTCATAGACATTTAGAAAATAACAACTATAAAACTGAATAGGGATAAAACAAATTCCAGCATATATATATATATATATATATATGGCTCGAATAGACACGATGGTATACTGCGAGTGGGTGCGCATTTTTGCCCATTCACAGCGATGCTGTTTTGTCTACAATTTTTTTTTTGCCTATTTGCATCTGTCTGCATCTATTTGTATGGAGTGGCCACACACACCAATAAAGGGCAATAGAGTAAAAATGTAAAAAATGTACAGAAATGCGAATTTGGATGGCCACACGTGTGAAAATGCACATTTTCTGGGAAACTCCAGGGAAAACCACTAATCCTTTTACTGAGTGGTTTGCTGAATTTTTAGCCCCCCTCCTTCTGAATACCATCAATCTCATTTGGATCACATTGGGACACATTGTATTCTATGAGAATTCTATGAGGAATATTTTCATTGTCTGGACAAGCTCAAAAAACCTTTAAATGTCTTTAGTAACGAACTGGCTGGGATCTGCTACTTCTGATAAAATTAAAAAGTTGAGACACATAAGAATAGTGAACATTTGTCAATATTTCTGGAATATAATGTACAGAATCAGGTGACCCATCCAGCTGAGAAATTTGCTGTCACATATGAGTAAATCAGAAGATTGCAGACTATACTATCAACAGAAATTGGTTAAATCTATTATTAAATAAAAATGTGAGTTTTTGAGCTTAAATCTACAAATTTTAATATCTGGTTTGAAAGACCAAAACAAAACAAAAAAAAGACTTTTGAGTGAAGGTTAAGACTTAAATGAAGCATTTGGGAGTTGGGGATCTGATTATTCCAGATGCAAAAATGTATTCTTCATTGGCTACAGAACAATATTGAAGCTTGAACACACAATTTTTAAAATATTTTTAATTTTTTAATATTAAAAAATAATAATGTTTAATAGTCAGCAGCTGTCTTCCAAATTCTCAGGTAGAGTTTTTTTTCCTAGCCCAGTTAAAAAGAATATCTAATCAGCAGTGACAGAATCTAAACCAGGGGCCTGTTTAAATGGTGAAAATACCCCTCATGAAATTCGCTGGGAATCCTACCAGTCTAAACAGGATCCAGCAGCAATCCACATTATTCAGAAGGAGTGGGGCCCAAAACGGCAAAAACAACAGGGTAAAAGCCTTTGCAGATTTTCATGTACTTTTTCACAAACCACGAGGCGGGTGTGCATTTTTGCTCATTTGGACTATAGACCAATAAAAGACTGAAAGGGAAGCACAAAACTGATTGGCCGGGCAAGAGTGGGGGCGGGACTTGCTAGAAGGGCAAGTGTCCACTGCCACCATGTTGGATTCTTGCCTTAGCAATCACTCGCTAACACGATAAAAAGGATCAATATTTTCTGTTTTGCTTTGGGGAACTGCTCTATCACAGCAGCACACCTTGGGACTACTTTTTTTTTTAAAAAAAAGCCGGCAGCAGTGAAGAACTAACATGAGTAAATCACTTGGAATGTGAGGCTTATGGGGGCTTCCTAGGCCAGAAAACCCATTTGGACATGTCACTGCTGCTGCAAGATGCCAATAGTACGAGATATTTGGGATTTTTTCCCCTTGTGTAGATGGACCCCTGGATTTTCTGAATACAAAGCTTGTCCTTTTCTGCTTAGTCAACACACCTTCCTGTACAATATACATTCAAAGTAAGCAGTACAGTATTAGTCAAATGTGCTTATACAGGTCCATATGGGTTCAGTTTGTTTTGGTTTATAGCCCTGAAGATGTATTGAATTCCCATGATCCCCAGCCAGCATGGCTATTGGCGTAATGCTTTAGAGAAGGTTTCTAGCATGAGTGTCTTTTATTGTATCTGGTCACTCAAAAAACAGGTAAAGGAGTAAGGGTAAAGTTTACAAAGTTTTCCAAGTAGCATGAAAGCCTTTCGGAGCACTGGTTTATATAGTAATCTCCTCTTACTTCCTGTGCAGCCTCATTATCAGAAACATTTAAGAATGTTTGTTACCCAATAGACAGGATCACTGTAACTATATCAGTTGTTAAACATAATAGCCGTAAACTTATCTCCTGTTGCCTTAACAGCTTTACAGGCTTTGAAGACATTGTACATGTCAATGGCTGTAATGCCATCTATTGGTGAGAATTCAGCAGTTCTTCAAAACTGTCTTGGTATGCAAAGGCACCAGATCCCATCTGATCTTGGAAGCTCAGCAAGGTCAGCCTTGGGTTAGTACTTGGATGGGAAACCACCAATGAATACCAGGTGCTGTAGGCTATATTTCAGAGGAAGGAACTGGCAAAACCACATCTGAGTATTCCTTGCCTTAAAAAACTGTATGAAATTCATGGGGTCTCCATAAATCGACAGGCAACTTGAAGACACAAACACCCGAGAGAAAGAGAGATCTTTGGCAAGTCACACTCTCTCTCAGTCTCAAAAGAAGGCAATGGCAAATCCTCTCTGAACAAATCTTGCCAAGAAAACCCTGTAATATGTTCACCTTAGGGTTGTAGTAAGTCAGAAATGAATTGAAGGCATACAACAATTTGAGGAAGATCCTATCAGATAAAAACACTTTTATCATGTAGTAATTTGGTGTGAAGAGCCAGGGCTTGTCTACATGAGGGGGAAAAATGGACTGCTCTGCAGTTATAGCAAGCCGCAGCAGCTACAACCTGTAGCTGAGACAGCGGGCTATGAGTGGTTTACTCATGTTTTTAAATCTGCAACCACCGAACTTTTTTTTAAAAAAAATTATGGTGTGCACAAGTGATATTCCACCTTTCCCAAAAAGAAAGAGAGAAAAAAAGATAGCGCAAATCCCCCTTTTTATCGCCTTAGCGATCACTCATTAAAACAAAAATCCAACATGGGGCAGTGGGCACTTGCCCTGTAACCAAGCCCAGCCCTCTACGCTCATCCAGCCAATCAGGTTTGCACTGTGTCCTGCATGGGGAAGTGATTCATGTCAAATTGCTTGTCTTAACGAGCGAAAATGCGCATATCACTGGAGTTTTTTTTAAAGTTGGGGAAAGTTGCAAATGCTTTTCTCATGTAGTTTTCCCTCTTTTTGGCTTCACAATACAACAAGACAATGTGGGATCCCATTAAGACAGCTTGTTTTCTGAGCAAATTCTGTGAGGAGTATTTTCACCATGTAGACAATCCCCCAGTGTGGTTTATTGAGTGTTGGGCTAGGACTCCAGGAGACCAGGATTCAAATCTTCACTTAGCCTTTAAACCCACTGGGTGACCCTGGGAAAGTCATACCCTCTCAGCCTAAGAGGAAGGCAATGACAAACCTCCTCTGAATAATAAATCTTTCCAAGAAAATCCTATGATAGCATACCTTCCAATATTTCACAGATGAAAACTTGGACACGTGAGGACTAGCAACATCAGTGTGGTCAAGATAGCAAAAAGTATTGATAAGAAAGAACATACAAACTAGGAGAGGCTGCAGAAGTTTGCTTTTGCAAGAGCATACTGGGATGAGCAAGATTCCACCCTCTCCTCCCTGCTGAGTTAATTGGGTACAAACTACTTTTGCACTTTGAACTCAGTTTGCAGAAACTGAAGTAAGGTGAGGACAAAGGGGAAAGGTGGGAGGAAGAGAACAAAACTGGAACATTTTAAAATCAACTAAAAGCAGCTAAAAAAGGTGGGCAGCAAGGGAGTAATCAGGACTGTCCTTGCCAAATTGATAGAGTTGCCAAAAGTCAGAGTTGACTTGAAGGCACATAACAACAACAAATATTGGTGCTGTATAGTTTGTTTGTTTTTCTCCACCCAATATCTGTCAGATGGAGGGAGTTGAACCAGATCTAGATGATATCACACAGACAGTAGGACAGCTTTAACTCTTTGCATACTTCTGCACTCTCAGTCTGGTTTGTATCCCTACACCTTCTGCTTGCATGGTGGAGGGCTTTCATTTGCTATCAGTCAGGTCAAGTGAGGGGCCTCCTGCCTTCCTCATCCTCCCCACTCCACCTGTCCAAGTGGATACCAAGTGAAATGGCTGATACTTGCTGTCAATTCAGAAAGAAGAGGTGCCAAAGGGTGATATCAGGGCCCTGTGGTGATGAGATCATAACAATCATATAGAGAAAACTTTGGAAATGTGATAACAGTGTGTGTTGTTTTATAAAGGTGGAAAAGGAATAGATATAGATGGTCTCTTTCTAAAAGATGTACTAAAAGTCTGCTCTTCCCGCAACATTTTCCCCATAGGTTTACTGTATGACAGGAAGAAAATGCATCAAGTCAGACTATTCCCACAACTGGATCTATATGCTAGAAAAGACTTGAGGAGTTAAAATTTCTGCTTGTAATGGGAATGTAAATTACTTACTGCAACACTTTAGAACACTTAGGTTGCACATTCTAAGGATTATTTCTGTTTTAGGATTTGCTCTCCTTGGAGGTCATCCTTGTTTCCTCACACTACAAGATATTCACCTGGGCATTAATGAGAGCATCACTGACACAGCACGGTATGTAGCATACCTTGTGACTGTTCCATTTCATTTGCGTATTTATATGGTACATACGTTTGCGAAGAAAAGCCAGAGAGAGAGAGAGAGACGTTTAAAGATAGAGTGAGATCAGGTGAAAAACCTGTATGTGTTCATGGTTCAAGCTGTCTGTGCACAGTATTGATTGGCAGGCAAATGGAACATCACTTACACGTGTGACATGCCAAGTTGTTTTTCAAAATGGCACCATGTTTAACATACATGGGGAAGGCAGCAGGGATTGTTGACTTTGTATTGGAATCAGTGGTTGATCCATTTATTGTACACCTGGCAAAGACTTGAGCAGCTAGACTCAAGGTGAAGAATACAGGATTTTTACCCCTCTGACCCCACATGGGCCAGAAGAGGTCAGAGGCATGACCATACTCTTGATATCTCAGGACTATGGCTGCAGCATCAACTGGACCAAGCTTTGTGCCTTCCTTCACTTTCCCCATATGCGGATTGAGAGTGGGATCAGAGCCATGACCACTCAGCCAGCGTTTTGAGAAGTAGATGAGCCTTGACCTCAAGTCTCCGTTGGCTCTCCAGGCCTGGCTAAATTCCTTTTCTCCTTCCTCATCTTCCACACATGGAGGAAATTAGGAAGGGGGAGCAAAACTAGACGCAGACCCCAAGCACTGGCTTCACTTGGGTTGGTGCACCATTGCCAGCATTGTTCTTTCTTTTCTAACAGAGAACATAGGGCAGGCAAAGCTCACCACTGTTATCTCCAGTGGAAACACAGAGAGGCTGTCTAAATGGTGAAAATACTCCTAACCAAATGCGAGGAGAATCCTACCTGTCTTAATGGGATCCCACATTGTATCACTGTATTTGGAAGGAGGAGGGACCAAAAACATCCAAAACTTCTTTGTGGCTTTTCCTGGAATTAAAAAAAAAAAACAGCAAGGGGAAGGTGCATTCCTGCTCGTTGGGACAAGTGATTCCCTTTGAGTCACTTTCCCATAGGAAGGAGAGGAAACACAAAACTGATTGGCTGGACAGTGGTGCAGCTTGCTAACAGGGCAAGCACATGGTGTCCCCATGTTGATTTTTCGCCTTGGCCTGGCTAGCTGCTTTTCTTCCCCACCCCCCCACTGCACAAAACTGACATGGCTGCCATCTTGATTTGTGGCCATGTGAACATCACAGAAGGGAGCTTCAAATATACTCAGATTTTGCCAAAATGCCATGGAGACTGAAGAACACTGCTGCGTATTGCTAATAATGTGCAGGTACATGTATTATTTCATCCCATATAGATGGGGTCAGAGATAACAGCAGAGATTCCCATTGTGTTTTCCTTGTCTTCCCATTTGGGAAATGGGGATAGAGGAGTCCCCACTGTTGTCTCTGTCTCTGGATTAGAAATAATGGGTCAGAGAGAAGTACCACGTAGTTCTTCAGTGGGTAGATTGGTATCACTCACAACCCATATTAGCTTCACCCCTTTTTTTGCTTTCAGGGTCTGAATCCAGGTATGTGCTGGAGAACCTATTTTCATAATGGGGATTTTGTCTCCCCGCCCCCAAGCATCAAGCTTTCTTTAAAGCAGTGATTTCCAAAGTGGGCGCTACCGCCCCCTGGTGAGCGCTGCAGCGATCCAGGGAGGCGGTGATGGCCACAGATGTATTTGGGGTTGATGAATAACTGTAAGGGGGCAGTGAAAGCATAAAAGAAAGAAGAAAAGATTTAGAAAAAATTGATTTATGTATTCCGCTCATAACGCTTAATTTTTCTTTGAACAACGTACTAGACGTTGGCTCGGTTCCCGCATACTCCCTCACTTGCATTGAGGTATGTGCAGTCGTGCACTGCTACTGTTCATGTGGTGCCACCGAATTGCCGTTCCAAAACACGTGAGCAAGCATTGCTGCGGGCAAATGCCACTCATGCGATTGGTCGATCGCAAGGCCAAAGCCTGAAATGGCAGCAGCAGTACTGGCTACTGGCAGTAGTACCAGCAGATTTTGGAGCACGCTATGAATCAGGAGATTTCCCATAATTATTACAGGAAAATTACAGTGTAATATAACTCTGAGGACTTTTTCGGACGGAAATACACCGCAAGAAGGGTCGTCCCTCTTGCGACGCTGCTGCGTAGCGTGGGGGGAGTTTTGTATGACGGCATCCCCTTGCCGATTCTGTTCCAGTACAGATCGCAGCTCCAGCATCATATTTGGCCATTTCTTAATCACGGTCAACTTTCGTGATTAAGAAATGGCCAAATATGACACTGGAGCTGCGATCTGTACCAGAACAGAATCGGCAGGGGGACAGTGTCGTATGAAACGCCACCCCCCCTGCCACGCAGCAATGTCGCAAGAGGGACGACCCTTCTTGCGGTGTATTTCTCTGACCGAAAAAGTCCTAAGTTAGATTGTTGTGATATTGTGACAAGTTAGTTAACTAACCAATAGTGTGACTATAATTGGTGAGTATTATTTATTTATTTTGTAATAATTATATGCACATTACAATTAATAATATCATGTTTATTTCATTAGTATTTATTTTAGTTTGTTTTTTACAAAAATATTTCAAAAAATTACAAAAAAATTAATTAAAAATACCTCCATAAAATTTTTATTTTTTTCTACAGATAATAATGGCTCAACCAAAGAAAAAATGTAAACAATATAATATTGAATATTTGAAATATGGGTTTATTGAGTCGCCTGTAAACAATACATTACCAATGTGCCTGATTTGCCAGAAAGTTTTATCAAACAAAGCTATGAAGCCTTCCAGACTACAAGAACATTTGACTAAAATTCATGGTGATAAAAAAGATAAGGATTTATCTTATTTTCGAACACTAAAAGAAAAATTTATCAAACAACCGACATTGGCAAAACTCTTTTCAACTGCAACCACACAAGATGGTGATGGCTTGCTTGCTTCTTACAATATTTTGTTAATGATTGCCAAATCGGGAAAACCTCATACTATTGGTGAAGAACTAATTATACCGCCTATAAGTGAAGTAATACGTACTGTGCTACACAAGCCAGCATCTGATATCATCAAGAAAATTTCGTTGAGCAATAATACAGTGCAAAAAATAATTGATGAAATGGCTCAAGATGTTGAAGATTTATTGTGTGGCTATTTAAAAACATCTCGGTTTTCTATTCAACTTGATGAGTCAACTTTGTTAGGAAATGAAGCTTTACTTTTAGCATACGTGCGGTTCACAAAGGAAGAACAAATTTGCCAAGAATTATTATTTGCTAAATATTTGCAAACTGATACTAAAGGAGAATCAATGTTTCATGCATTGGATGACTTTTTTAAAGAAAAAGAAATACCTCTGAGTAATATCATATCAGTAGCCACAGATGGTGCTCTAGCGATGGTAGGGCGCTACAGGGGTTTTCTTGCATATTTAAAAAAGGAGGTGCCAAATGCATTCACAGTACACTGTATCATCCATCATCAACATCTAGTTGCCAAAAATTTAAGTGCATGCCTACATAATTCATTGCAATATGTAATTAAAGCTATCAACACAATCAGAAGCAAATCATTGAACAACAGATTATTTAAACAGCTTTGTATTGAAAACGATGAAGAATTTAAACATTTGCTGCTTCATACAGAAGTTTGTTGGTTGTCAAAGGGTGCCTGTTTAGATAGGTTTTATAACCTGTTTAACTCGGTGCTGGCGTTCTTGAAAGATAAAAATGATGCGTTACGATCCAATTTAATTCAATCCAAAAGTGACATCGCTTACTTGACCGACTTGTTTCAAAAATTTAATGAAAGTAATCTTCAGCTTCAAGGTGATGAACTGAATTTAATAAAAACAAAATCTGTTATTTCTGCATTTGTGACAAAACTTCTTCTGTACAAACGAAATTTTGGACAAGGGGAATTCAGCCAGTTCCCAAATTTATCAGGAGCAGAAAAAAAAGATGAAGACATCCTTTCTTATTGTGAGCACTTGGATGCTTTCCATTCAGATTTTAATCAACGAATTGATGTTATTTTGAAAATGAACATACCTGATTGGATTTTGGATCCCTTTTCAAGTGCAAACACAGAAGAATCTCCACAGTTACAAGAAGAACTGATGGAAGTAACTACAAATGATGAACTGAAATTTAAATTCAAAAGCAGCTAACAAGAATTCTGGCTGCAAAAGGAGATCCCTACGGCTTATCCTGAAATATGGGCTGTAATTCAAAAGTTCTTAATTGCATTTCCTTCATCATATTTAGTGGAATGTGGATTCAGTGCGGTAACCAGTTTATTAACAAAAAGAAAAAAGAAAGAAACCAATTGCAAATAGTCAATCGCAGTGATTTAAGATTACTGCTGACAAAAATAGAGCCAAGGATTACTAAATTGGTAGCAGCATATCAGGTTCATCCTTCTCATTAAGATGATTTCAAATGTTTTAACTTTTTTTGTATTTCCTTTCTATTCTGAGTTCAATGAATAGTTTCATAATTTCAGACTTCAATGTTTCTAATTTATACCTTTCTTTACTATATTTTACAAAAAAAGTAGAAACATTAATACATATATCCTTCTGTTTAATTGCTATTAAAATTAAAAAAATAATAATTTCCAGGGGGCGCTGAGTAATATTTTTTCTGGAAAGGGGGCGATAGGCCAAATAAGTTTGGGAACCACTGCTTTCAAGCATACTTTTAAAATTCTGTCCAGCTCCTTTCTAAGCGAACTTCATTTTTCTAGCATATGAGAGAATTTATCTTTGTCTGCATGTATATTACAAACATATACTAATACAAAGGTAAATGCACACAAATCAAGATGCCTCTTGCTCTTTCCTGATTTTATATCTTAATATGTGTGCCAAACTACATTAAATGCTGTCAGCATCTTAGAGATGATTGAACAAGATAGGCATATGATGTAAAATTGAGCAAAGTGGAAGACAGAACACTACTGTAGCTTTAGGACTAGATGTTCAGGTTTGGCGAAGAAACCAAAGGATGTTTGGATAAAATTCTATGGCTGTGAATTTAGTCTGGCACAATTTCTGGCCAACAATTCACATTACAGCGAATCAGTATCCAAAACAGTTGCTATCAGATCTTTCTCCACAAATTTTAAATTTGCATTTGAAACCTGTTCTCCATTTTGACCCATAGCTTATCAATGAGGATGTCTATTTCTATTGACTATTTAAAAAAAAACAACCCCCCCCCCCACACAGCAAGTATAAGAATCCAAAAAGAAGGCAACATAATAGCATAAGCAGTGTCATGCTGGATCAGACCCAAAGCCAATGCAGTCCAGTAACACAGTTACTAACAAGATGCCTAGGAGAAGCCTGAAAGGGAACCTGAACACAATAGCACCACCCCTTTACTCATGTTCTTCAGCAACTGGTATTAGACATATGCTGTCTAAGGCCTACATTAAACAGTATGAATTACAAGGAAACAAGGGATAGTTATTTTCTTCTTCACATATAAAGTGGATTGTACATCACCACCACCACCATCATCATCATCATCATTTTATTACACTTATTTGATTTCATTTCCCCCAGTCTTGGACTCAAGACAGCTTATAAAAGTTAAAACAGATTAAAATTTTATATCATACAAAAGTAGATTGTACAAACCACCAATAAAATTAAATGCAGTTAAAATTTTTTTTCTTCTGTTGAATGAGTTTGTTTAGTTTCTTTGTGCATGACTGATTGATATTTTGATGTAAAATGCTCTTAATATATTTTTTACTCATAAGCATAGAGCATTTTTTAAGTGTTTAAACTAGTTAACAATTAAACATAAAGCTGTAATTAAACTTCTGCCAGTACTGCCAATTACCCAACAGCAGGGAGAAAAGCCCAATCATTGTTGCATTACTTTTGGTGATATTTTGAGTCGGTTTTGTCTGTATTTTGCTTTCTGTAGGGTATTGTCAACCATGACAGATGCAATCCTGGCACGAGTGTATAAACAGACTGATCTGGACGTGTTGGCACAAGAGGCCACAATCCCAGTCATAAATGGACTGTCAGATTCTGACCATCCTGTCCAGATTTTGGCTGATTACCTTACACTTCAGGTAATGTTCTGTTCCCTGATTTACAACTTAGCTTTAAGCAACTGCAGTTTTAAAATTCAGACATAAATTGAAACTGTTTGAGAGATGGTATCCTCCAGAAATATACAGATTAGCACAGGAAGTCAGAATGTGAGCAGTGAGCTAAGAAGTGACTGGTTCAAATTTTGCTATAGCCACAAATTCACTAGTGGACCTCAAGCAAATTGGCATTTCTAGCTTCAGTCTTTCCATATGTAATGTGGAACTAAGACTACAAATTTGGCAGCTGTGGTAGGGAATGCTGAAATAAAACAGAGAGAAATTTGAAATGCATTGCACAAAAGTTATGTGTATTTAATTCCTTTTCTTGGGAGCCTGCTGGTGTTTGTGCTTTTGTTGGGGGGGGGCACTCCGGTGCAGGCAATGGTCTCATCCAGATGGGTATCTTGGAGAAGCTGAGTGTGTGTGCATTTGGGTTTATGTCTAGGTGCATGTGTGTGTTTGGTGCTAACAAAGTAAATGAGACACAGTGAAGAGAATCATTGGAATTCCTCTACATCACCAGCTTTATGCCCATTCCCATTCTGATACTTCCTTTTATCTTCACCAGTAATGGAGATGGGGAGTTAGATTCTAGGGTCATGATAGCTGGGCTATTTAGATGCTGACAACCTTTTATACCCCATTGCCACCAGCAGATCCACCATACCTCATAGCCCTATCTCTTCTCCTGAACAGTCTGTTCTCTTTATATATGGCTGTACTCTTGACCAGAATGGCTCTTTTGGTATGTAGTGCTGGGGTGGGGAATCTTGGAGAAGGGGTAGGTGTCATGGTTTTTGGAAATAAATTACTCCAAGCAATAGTTTAAATTACATTTTCTAGCTATCTCTCATTCCTCATCCCACTCTGCCCTGCAGTTCCTGCTCTTGATAAATTCTTGCTCCAATATTACTGGTCTATTAGCAGAGGAAGGAACTGGCAAAATGGCATCTGAGTATTTCTTGCCTAAGAAAACCCTATGAAATTCATGGAGTTACCATATGTCCACAGGTGACTTGGAAGCACATACAGATTGAGTCTCCCTTATTCAAAATGCTTGGGACCGGGGTGCCAGTTAGAAGGTAATTTTTGTTGCGGGGCGTCCTGGGATTTTTTGATCCCGTATTCGTCCCTCCTTGTTTACACAATTTTTGTCTCTGAAATGGATATCCAGGGAGATCCTGGGATCATTGTTTACATGGCATCCCGTCCTGTGATATGTACCTTCTCCCACTATATACTATCCTGGGGTTTTTTTGTTTACACGAGTTTACGGTACTGGGATTTTTTTTTTTAGCTGTCAATCAAGGATGTGATTACTCATTTTTTCACAACCTCAGTGACGTACTTCCTTTAGAGTTCCACGCCACGAGTGATGCTATTGGCTGGCTCAAATGTTTGCTCAGGCTTCTGGTTGGGGATGAGGGGATGAATGAGAGTTAGGAGCGATCAGTGGCTAAACCCTGTGCTTTTCTTTAGAAATGAAAGATCACTATTTAAAGCCAGCTAAACTGGGGGGGGGAGGAGCAATCCGTTGGTGCTGGGGAGTGTGAGAGAGATCAAAAGCAGAGTGGATTGGAGCCCATGCACACACACACACACACAAGCCCAAGCCAGTACAAGCCGAGTGCAGGGGGCAGAGGCTTGCGGTTGTCCTGTCTCTTTAAAATGTTGACCCTTTAAGCAGAGGCAGCTGTGGAGTGAAGGTTTCAAGCCAGTGCAGGCGATCATAAGAGGAGGACACACAAGGCATTTTGAAAGACCCAGATGCTGGCATTTTTTACTCTGCCTTGTGGGGGGGGGTTGAATGAATGTGTGATCATTCGTTCAGACACTGGCATTTTTTACTGTGCCTTGGGGGTGGGTGGGTGAATGTTTGATTATCCGTTCAGACCCAGGGAGGAGATCCAGGCAGGGAATGAATGGGCGATCCTCCACCCACGATCTCTTTATAATTTACTCTCTCTTTAAAATTTAAACCCAGCATGCTGTTGAGGAACAGGTTAAAGCTGAAGGGTTTGCAGTTTAGAAATCCATTGAACAGGGTGATTTAGTACACGCGCACACACACAAACCTTCGTGCAGCTGGAAGGGATGCCTTTGTTTTCAGCTGGTGAGGCTGAATCTGTTGAACGGGTGACTGATCCCTCCTTTTCTGGTCGCTGATTTCTGAGCCCGCCCCCGGTCACCATTTCTGGTCATCACCTAGTACCGAGATAGCTTGTCCCAGACTGTTTACATTTCTGATTTTCCGAATCCTCCTGTGACTTTTTTAAAAACCACCACAAACTGCGGGATAGGAAGTCCCGCAGGTTGTGGGATAAAAGGTGGCCCCCCTTCCAAAAATCACGTGCCTGACCTGATGTATGTGTAAACAACCAGGGTTCAACACGAATTCTTCCCACTACATTTTCATCATGTAAACGGCACCTGGAGGTATTTAGGATTTTGGAATATTTTGGATTTTGGAATGCTTGCATATACATAATGAGATATCTTGGAGATGGAACCCAAATCTAAACACAAAATTCATTTCTGTTTTATCCATACCTTATACACATAGCCACACTATGCATACCTTATACACATAGCCACACTATTTTTAATAATTTTAATAACTTAATAATTTTAATAATTTTTAATAATTTTGTGCATGAAACAAAGTTTGTGTACATTGAACCATCAGAAAGCAAAGGTTCTCTCCCAGCGTGTGAATTGGGACCTTTGCATACTGGGCACGAATCCTCACTCTGAGGGGCCTGTCTGGGTACAGGTGACAGTGTCACTATCTCAGCTACCCATGTTGGACATTTTGGATTTTGGAATATTTCGGATTTTGGAATGCTGGATCAGGGATACTCACCCTTACACACACACAGCAGCAAGAGAGGGGTTCACTCATATCATACAAGCTCTTCCTCATGATATTGAGCCAATCCACTTTAGCAGATGTTCGATAAACCTTTCTTTTCAATGGTGTTTGAAAGGTTATTCAAACATGACAGTTGAAATGGCAAATGTTGTTGATTCTGGAAGTTTGCCTGAGACTTTTTTACTTTGTAAGTCACACAGTCAGTCCTCAATACACTTACCCAAATTATTTGTTTTACAACATTTCTATAACACTTTTAATTTTTGAAAAAACTCAAAGCAGTTCACAATAAACAGAAACAATAAACAGTAGCTAAAACAATGATATCCTTCAGAAACTATTTAATGTTTAACTATGTTTGTTGTATACCACTTAGAGTCCTGAACTGGGAAAAGATGGGATCATTAATAATAACAACAATAGTAGTAGTAGTAGTAATGCAACATAAGTAGCTGGTAATAGTTAACAATAATAATACAACTTAAGTAGCTGGTAATATTTAACAATCAGGAAATTGTTTATATTCCAAATGCCTCTTTCACATTAATGATCAGACAGTCTCATAAATAGTGAACAGGATGGTTCAAAGTTGATTTGACCTGCATATAGGAAAACCTTCACTAACTTCAGCTTGTTCTTTGTGAGCATTCACATTGTACATGGCAACTGTGTCCATGGACTTGTCTATACGAGGCTATAAAATGTGGATTGATGTGTACTAACGCCAATTTGCAGCAGCTTTCATTTGTCTTAACAATTTTTTGGCAAAATCACAGGCATGCAAAGCTATTCATGTTCGTTGTTCAAATGGGCATGCCTGCGAATCAAGATGGCGTGCATGAGTGCATTACTCATGCTTTATTGTCACCATTTACCACTGTTGAACAATATTTTTTTAAAAGCCTATCCAAGGTATGGAAGTGCAATATTTCTCTTAAATAAATAGGAAAAATGGGGAGAAAGACTGTTTCGTCAACTGAGCATGATTGCCATGGTAAAAATCCAACATGGCAATTTTGGGCACTTGCCTTGTTAGCAAGCTCTGCCCCCTTCGCACATCTGACCAATCAGCTTTCCACTTCTGCTCTTATTGGGAATGTCTCTCTCTTTGGCTTTTCTTCGCAAACGAAGATTCAGGAAGGACTCATCCTGCGCTTTCTGCAAGCGCGCTGATGACTAAAAAGGCCAATCCGAGATAAACAAGTCCGGTTGCAAAAAGCACAGCAGAAGGTCTCCTTGGGTGATGTTTTTGGGTTGTGATTCTTTCTGCGTTGTCGTTTCTCTTCAAGACTTGTTCGTCGTGAGTTCTCAAATAAGGCTGCAGCATTGTGGATATTGCGTCTCCATGCCTCCCGATGTGAGGCCAGGGCGGACCACTGTTGGTGATCAATTTGGCCAAGCCTGAGATGTTGTTTCAGGGAGTCTTTGTATCGCTTTTTTGGAGCACCCCTCTTACGCTGACCCGTGGTGAGTTCACCGTAGAGTAGTATTTTGGGGAGGCGATGGCCCTCCATCCTAGAAACGTGCCCTGCCCAGCGCAGCTGTGTTCTCAATATCATGGCCTCAATGCTGGTGATCCCTGCTTGCTCAAGGACAGCAACATTCGTCACAAAGTCAGTCCAGTGTATATTTAGGATTGTGCGTAGACAGCGCTGATGAAAGCGCTCGAGGAGTCGTAGGTGGTGGCGATAGGTGACCCATGTTTCAGATCCATAAAGGAGGATAGACAGTACGATGGCTCTATACACACTGATTTTTGTGCTTTGCCTCAGGTGTTTATTGCTCCAGACTCTTTTGTGAAGTCTTCCAAATGCACTATATGCCTTTGCTAATCTGTGATCGATCTCTTTGTCAATCTTGGCATCTGAGGAGATGATGCTTCCCAGGTAGGTGAACTGCTGAACGGACTTGAGCACAGATTTGCCGACGGCAATGTGGGGATGGTGGTGTTCATCCTGTGGTGCAGGCTGGTAAAGAACTTCTGTTTTCTTCAGGTTGACTTCTAGCCCAAACAGCTCTGCAGCTGTTGCAAAGCAGGATGTTAGGCGCTGCAGAGCGGCTTCTGTGTGGGCAACAAGGGCAGCATCATCGGCGAAGAGCAGCTCACGGACTAGATAGTTTAGAGTCTTAGTGTGAGCCCTCAGACGGCTTAAGTTAAACAAGCTACCATCAGTACGGTAGCGTATATAGATGCCGTCGTCTTCTTCAAGCTCTGCCATAGCCCTTTGGAGCATCGTGCTAAAGAAGATTGTAAATAAAGTTGGTGCAAGAACACAACCTTGCTTCACTCCATTAGTTATTAGAAAGGGCTCTGAAAGAGCATCGCCATATCTGACTTGACCACGCTGTCCCTCGTGTAGCAAGATAATCATTTTAAGGAATTTGGGGGGACATCCTAGTCTTTCCAGGATCTGCCACAGACCTTTTCTACTTACAGTGTCAAAGGCTTTGGTGAGGTCGACAAATGTTACATAGAGACCCTTGTTCTGCTCCCTACATTTTTCTTGCAGTTGCCTAAGGGCAAATACCATGTCTGTAGTACTCCTATTGGCTCTGAAGCCACATTGGCTTTCAGGGAGAAGTTCTTCTGCAATAGCAGGAACTAATCTGTTCAGGAGTATCCTTGCAAGGATTTTTCCAGCAATAGAGAGCAGTGTTATGCCTCGATAGTTTGAGCAATCGGATTTTGGTCCTTTTTTCTTGTACAGGGTGATGATGACTGCATCTCGGAGGTCTGATGGCAGTTCCCCTTTTTCCCAGCAATTCACAAGGAATTCGTGGAATTTTTCGTGGAGTGCATGACCTCCGTGTTTCCAAACTTCAGGTGGGATTCCATCAATCCCAGCTGCCTTGCTGTTTTTCATCTGCTGTATGGCCTTAAGGGTCTCTTCCAAAGTGGGAGCTATGTCCAATTCATTTTTCATTGGTTTTTGTATCATATATTGGATAGCTGAGGCTTGGACTACTCAGTTGGCGCTAAAGAGACTTTGAAAATGTTCAGCCCAACGATTTAGGATAGAGGCTTTATCAGTAATTAATGTTTGACCATCTGTACTGTATAAGGAGCTTTGGACCTGATAAGTAGGTCCAAACACTGCTTTAAGAGCTTCATAAAATCCTCTATGATCACCCAGATCTGCACAGCGTTGTGTCTTTTCTGCTATATTGATCCACCACTTGTTCTGCATGTCTCGGAGTTTTTGTTGTAGTTTGCTACATGTGAGGCGGAAAGCTGCTTTTCTTACATGACAGGTTGGCTGGGCGAGGTATGCCTGGTGAGCAGCTCTCTTCCTTGCCAACAGCTCCTGGATCTCTTGGTTGTTTTCATCAAACCAGTCTTGATTTTTCTTGTGGGAGAACCCGAGGGATTCTTCTGCAGACTGGAGGATACTGTTTTTGATATGTTGCCAAAGCACTGTAGGAGAAGGATCTGTAGGATGGTCTTCAAGTTTCGTTTGTAGATTTGCCTGGAAGTTGTCTCTCATGGTAGCTTGTTGAAGATTGTTGACTTGGAGTCTCTTCTTTAAGATGCCACCCCTCTTAGGTTTGAACTTAAGATGAAGATTTAGTTTACATCTGACGAGGCGATGATCTGTTTGGCATTCTGCACTGGGCATCACTCGGGTATGACGGACATCACGAATGTCTCTCTGACGGACTAGAACGTAGTCAATGAGGTGCCAATGTTTGGATCGGGGATGCATCCAGGTTGTCTTCAAGCTATCTTTCTGCTGAAAGATTGTGTTTGTAATAGTCAGCTGTTGTTCTGCACAGAACTCTAGCAGGAGGCGTCCGTTATCATTGCAATTTCCAACACCATGCTTGCCTAAGACACCTTTCCAGGCTTCGGAGTTCTTTCCTACTCTGGCATTGAAGTCACCAAGGATAATAATTTTATCTTCTACAAGGACTTTTTGTATGAGTTGGCATAGGTCTGTGTAGAATTTGTCTTTCTCTACAGGGTCGGCTTGCATAGTTGGGGCATATATACTAAAGAGAACAACATGTGGGAGGCGTAAGGAAATAATGCGATCAGAGTGTCCTGTTGGCAAGGTTTCGAGTTTGGAGGCAATGGAGTTTTTAATCATAAAGCCTACTCCTGAAAGATGTTTTTCAGTTTTGGGTTTGCCAGACCAGTAAAGTGTGTAGCCGGCGCCATGTTCTTTAAGGCTGCCTTCCTCATGGAAGCGAACTTCACTAAGAGCAGCGATGTCAATATTAAGCCGTGATAGTTCAAGGACTATTAGGGCAGAACGACACTCAGGCCGTCCACTATCTTCAGAGTCTTGCATGGTTCTGATGTTCCAGCATGCAAGTGTCAGTTTATTTACACCTTTGGAGGCCGGTGTGTGCCTTTGTTTCTTTGCCTTGGTTTGACCGCATCAGAAGATTCCCGTTGGCCGCGGCTAGCCAACCAGGTAGTTGGGGATGAACTGTCGTTAGGCCACCTTTTCTAGGCCCCTCTCCATATGGAGCAAGCAGTGCTCTCCTTAAAAAAGGCTGCTTGGTCGTTCAGGATGCTGCCGAACAAGACTGTCATCTCCCGGGTCAGGCTTGAGTGACCAATGTCCTGAACCACCTGCATGCCGGGTTGGGGCTGCGGCTTCCAGTGCATCTTTACACCTGCCGGTTTCGTCCCTTGCCAGTCGCTACAGGGCTTTTTTGGAAATGGATTTGTCCTTCGAGCCTGTGCAATGGATTTTTCTGGTGGAGCGCAGCGTGCACAGAACTGGCCTCACCCTTTAAACCAGAGATTCATCTGCCGTGGCCTTGCAAGCATGGACGTGGCAGTGAGGTCCTCAGGCCGTAGGTTTGATTAGAGTTTCCTTCTCTTAGATGGTTGACCTTACAGGGTTGGACGAGCACCATCTGCCCGGGTTTGGGATTAGAGTTTTCCTTCTCCTAGGACGGTTGCCACAAGGCTAGAGAGCCCATCCTGCCCTTTGACGCTCTTTGTCAGACCCTTCGGTTTTGACCTGTCTGGCATGGGAGACCCTACCAGTGGCTATTATGCCACCGCCAGCATAGCTCAAAACATCATTAGGGTACGCAAGCCTCTCTCCCACGACAAGGGGGCGTCAACCAAAGCAAAACAGTTGTCCCAATGAGTAGGAATGCACATTCCCCACTGAGCTTTTTAAAAAAAAACTTTGGGAAAAGCCTGCTATGTTTTTGGCGTTTTTGGCCCCGCTCCTTCTGAATACAGCTGATTGATGTGGGATCTCATTAAGACAAATCATATTCTCCTTTAATTCTATCAGGAGTGTTTTTGCCATATAGACAGCCCCCATTTCATAAGTGTTATTTGCAGAAATATGTAAAGTATGGCAGTTATGTAGACTTCCTTGAACATTCACATCTGCCCAAATTGGTCTGCAACTCCCCTACATTTGTACATAAGTATCTACGGACATACTTCTGTTGTTCACATTTTATGCTGTCACTTCAAGAAATGCCAGCATATCCATGGCAGAACCATTTGCTGCGTCAAGATGAATCACCCAAGTTCTGAGTAGGCGTACCTCAATATACATGAAGAAAATAAAGAAAAAATGGAAAACTGTGGGAGCCCTGCGGTGTACATAAATGGCTCTTTCCATAAATGTATATTCTGTTCTTTTTTTGTTTTTCTGCTATAAATATTGTTCAGGAACTGAAAGAACTACTGCACAGTAATGGAGGAGCAGTGACTCTTGTTTGGCAGTGAGATTCTCTGAGAAGCTGTTGTTTTTTCAGTCTCTGCAAGCGGCTTTGAAAGATGTAACACCATGAAATCTAATAAAAAAGAAATCATGGCCCCATTACAGTGCAGAGTGAAACAAATCACTTTTCACCTGTACTTTTTGTCTCCTCACAGCCCCATCTGCCTACCATTCATACAACGTATTTTATCACTAAGAACTGACAGGCTTTTAGTAATCACAAATGACTCACTGTTCTTATGTAACTATTCATTGCCTGTTGGGTGTGCTGACACTTATCCCTTGTCAGTTACCTCCAGGGATACCAGTTTAGAGCTGCATCCCCATTCATATTTCATTGTCTTTTAGTTTGCATGGTTCAGAAGGATGGACGTAACAACTGGGAGTTATTAATTGGCTTTCATCATTGGATAAACTATGCCTCTTCTTTCCAGAAATATGTAATAAAAAGTAAATATTTGATTGGATAACCAGTTATTATTGGCTTTATTCAGGCCTGTTCCACACTAGAAAAGCATTCAAAGCTATATCTAGAAATGCTATAGCCTTTGATTTGAATGCATTATGTAATTTAAAGCAACCCTAGTGGAGTTATTTTGCATAGTTTATTCTATTTCTAGTATACATAAACAAGAACAGAGTTATATAAAGCACAGAAGATCTAATCCTGGTCACTGAAAACAGTGCTGAGACTCCAATATTTTTTTTTTTTTTTAGATTTCAGTGATCATACATTGTCTAGTTTATCTCCACAGTTATAAGAAGAAAACTAGAAACTTGTTTTTTAAAAAAGAAAAAGGAGATGTTGCAAATATACTGTAACAATTTTAAATCTAATATAAAGGCAACACTAGTGCTCTGTGAAACATATCAAAGGCACTAGCCATTTACCCTTGGAAATATGGCTGGCTGGCTTTTCTTCGCAAACGAAGATTCAGGAAGGACTCATCCCACGCTTTCTGCAAGCGCGCTGATGACTAAAAAGGCCAATCCGAGATAAACAAGTCCGGTTGCAAAAACCACAGCAGAAGGTCTCCTTGGGTGATGTTTTTGGGTTGTGATTCTTTCTGCGTTGTCGTTTCTCTTCAAGACTTGTTCGTCGTGAGTTCTCAAATAAGGCTGCAGCATTGTGGATAGTGCGTCTCCATGCCTCCCGATGTGAGGCCAGGGCGGACCACTGTTGGTGATCAATTTGGCCGAGCCTGAGATGTTGTTTCAGGGAGTCTTTGTATCGCTTTTTTGGAGCGCCCCTCTTACGCTGACCCGTGGCGAGTTCACCGTAGAGTAGTATTTTTGGGAGGCGATGGTCCTCCATCTTAGAAATGTGCCCTGTCCAGCGCAGCTGTGTTCTCAATATCATGGCCTCAATGCTGGTGATCCCTGCTTGCTCAAGGACAGCAAGATTCGTCACATAGTCAGTCCAGTGTATATTTAGGATTGTGCGTAGACAGCGCTGATGAAAGTGCTCGAGGAGTTGTAGGTGGTGGCGATAGAGCCAGTACGATGGCTCTATACACACTGATTTTTGTGCTTTGCCTCAGGTATTTATTGCTCCAGACTCTTTTGTGAAGTCTTCCAAATGCACTATATGCCTTTGCTAATCTGTGATCGATCTCTTTGTCAATCTTGGCATCTGAGGAGATCATGCTTCCCAGGTAGGTGAACTGCTGAATGGACTTGAGCACAGATTTGCTGACGGCAATGTGGGGATGGTGGTGTTCATCCTGTGTTGCAGGCTGGTAAAGAACTTCCGTTTTCTTCAGGTTGACTTCTAGCCCAAACAGCTCTGCAGCCGTTGCAAAGCAGGACGTTAGGTGCTGCAGAGCTGCTTCTGTGTGGGCAACAAGGGCAGCATCATCGGCGAAGAGCAGCTCACGGACTAGATAGTTTAGAGTCTTAGTGTGAGCCCTCAGACGGCTTAAGTTAAACAAGCTACCATCAGTACGGTAACGTATATAGATGCCGTCGTCTTCTTCAAGCTCTGCCATAGCCCTTTGGAGCATCGTGCTAAAGAAGACTGTAAATAAAGTTGGTGCAAGAACACAACCTTGCTTCACTCCATTAGTTATTAGAAAGGGCTCTGAAAATATATCTGGAATATCTGGAAATATATGCTGTAGAATTGTATGCATGTATGGATGTGCAACAAGTATAATAAAATCAAGTTGAATGGGCTGAAGTCAGTGTTAGTCTTACATAGAATAAACCTATTGAAATTAATGGGACTTCTCAGTCATAACTAACTTAAGTGATAATTTGCATGGGACTTGATGCAGGTCCAGCATTGGATTTAGCCCAAGACTGCCAGTTTATGTATCATGTACAGTATGCCCATGTGCAACTAGCTCATATTTGGCTACAACTAAAGGAATTAATGGATGTGATTTCATAGCCTCTGTTTATAATCCCTGAGATTTCTTGGAGAGCAGGTGATGTTCCTGCAGACTAGAGATGGGCAGCGGTTGTCACTATCTTCAAAAAGAAGTAAATTGGAGGACCTGGGCAACTACCAATTAGTTAACTTTACATTGATAACAGGAGAGGTTGTAAAACTGATCATTGAATATTCTGCCTATGAGCCAGGTTGGGTTTATTAAAAAAAACACACAAGTCATGGCATACATCTTCTCTCCTATCTCTTTAAAACAGAGTTACAAGCTTAGCAGATAAGGGGTAATCCTGTGGATGTAGTGTATCTTGGTTTCGGTAAGACTTTGAACGAAGTCCCTCATGATATTCCTGCAGACAAGTTAGTAACGTCTGGGCAAGATTATACTCTCTCTCTGGCTTTTCTTCGCAAACGAAGATTCAGGAAGGACTCATCCTGTGCTTTCTGCAAGTGCGCTGATGACTAAAAAGGCCAATCCGAGATAAAAATGTCTGGTTGCAGAAAGCACAGCAGAAGGTCTCTTTAGGTGATGTTTCTGGGTTGTGATTCTTTCTGCGTTGTCGTTTCTCTTCAAGACTTGTTCAGTGTGAGTTCTCAAATAAGTCTGCAGCATTGTGGATAGTGCGTCTCCATGCCTCCCGATGTGAGGCCATAGCGGACCATTGTTGGTGATGAATTTGACTGAGCCTGAGATGTTGTTTCAGGGAGTCCTTGTATCGCTTTTTTGGAGTGCCCCTCTTATGCTGACCCGTGGGGAGTTCACTGTAGAGTACTATTTTTTGGAGGAGATGAATTTGTAGTGGCTGACAGACCAAATCTGAAGAGACTCAGAGCACACCAATGATTTCTGGAGAGAAATGACAATTAGTACAGGATCTGTCCTAAAGTGTTCAACGTCTTTATAAGCAGTTTGGCTCAATGAGAAGAATGGACGCTACCATGACACCAAACTGGGAGGCTTAGCTAAACAAGAGTGAGAACTATAGTGTGGTGGCAAAAAATAAAATTAGTGCGCTTCCTGGTTACATCCATGAACACTGGTGCAGAGGAAGGGAGAGCAGGAGGCATCACCCCCCTACAAGACTAGGCTGGGGCCACTGATCCCTCTCAGAAATGATCAGAAAAAATTGGACCACTAAGATTCCTATAGTTGAGGCTCCCGAGGAATTATCAGTTACAAGTGTATTAAGAATGATTAAATGATATGTAATGGGAGAATGCCATCACAGTGCCTGACTATCCCCTCAGGCACTATGATAGCAGTTGTTGTGGCCTGACTGGAGATTCCAAATCATAGCAGGAGGGAGACAGCCTTGATTTCAGTGACCTTTGAAAATATCTGTGCTCTGTAGATTTTTCATTGCACCAAGGAGTGGGCTTACCACTTGGAGTAGGAGGATGGTGCAGGGGAGCTTGCAGCATCCACTTTTACTTTGTGTGCTGGATAAACATCTGAAGAAGAAAGGTCTACTACAGTATTGTGACTCAGAGTTATCTTTGAGTAGCACCCACACAGTATATTTTTTCCTGAAATTTTTGCTTGCATTCTGCATATTATACAGAGATAATTTCCTAGACTTTTAGAGCATTGACCACTCATTTCTGAGTCATAGAGTTAGAAGGGATTCCAGGGACCATCTAGTCCAAGCCCTTGCCAATTCAGGAGTCTACAGTAAAGCACTCCAGAGAAGGGAAAAGCCAATCTGTGCTTAGAAATTGGCAACAAAAGAGAATACACAATCCTCCAAGGCACTCTTCTTAGTGTCCTTGTTATGCATGATAAAGGAAGAAAAAGATTGTATTGTAAATGAATACTTTATGAATAAAGGCCTGTTGTTGTTGTTCTTGTTGTTGTTATGTACCTTCAAGTCATTTCCGACTTATGGCTGCCCTGAGGAAAACCTATCACAGAGTTTTTTTGGCAAGATTAATTCAGAGGGGGTTTGCCATTGCTATAAAATTAAACATTATTTTGTTATTTCCATAATTATAAGGAGTCTGATCATTCAATACAGAAGCAATTTTTAACTGGGATAAATTCCCAATAGCTTCAGTAGAAGAAAAGAAAAGGACCTGCAGGAAAAGTTTAAATGGTAGATTTTCCTTGGGTTTTTTTCCGGGCTGTGAGGCCGTGTTCTGGAATAGTTTCTTTCTGATGTTTCGCCTGCATCTGTGGCTGGCATCTTCAGAGAAATGGTAAAGCAGATGGTAGAGATTTTATATTAAATGGTAGAGATTTTATATTAAATGGAGATTTTATATCTTAAATGGTAGAAATTTTATATTAAGATGGATTCCAAATATAGGTGTGCCTTTCTTCCCCCCCCTTTTTTTTTTTGGCTTGTTCACATATTTTCATTTGCTTTCACTTTGGATGTTTGGGACTTAAGGAGAGGGAAGTCCCTCTGGTGCTGCTCAATGTCTAGATGAAGAAGAAGCCCTCATTCTTTCCAGAGCTTGGCTTCTGCATACAGTATGCTATTTTTTATATATATTTTTGATCCTGCTCCCCCTTTATATCTTTTAGAACCTTAAATACATTTTCTTGATTCTTGTGCCTTTGGTCTGATTTAAGAACATAAGAGCCATGCTGGATTAGACTGAGGAGCTGCCAGTCAGTAAACCTGCCTACCAGTGTTGACCTCCCACACCCCCAAACTCCCCCCCCCGGTTCTAGAATCCTTGGTTGAATTAACAGAACTACTGTGTTCAAATTAAGGAATTAGTAGTACCATTCTATTCTGCTTTGGTCAGACCCCCTCTGGAATATCTGTGTGGACACCACAATATAAGAAAATATCTGCAAGCTAGTGTCAAAAAGGTGGTGCCCATAAGATATCAAAGTGTCTGGAAACTGATCACTAAGAGGAATAAGGAAGTTGCATACATCTAGCTTTAAGGAGAGACAATTGACAGGTAATGCAATAGCCATCTTGAAACATCAAATGGTCCGTCACGTGGAAGATGGAACAGGCGTGTTTCTGCTGCTCCAGAAGATGAACCCAAACAGTAGGTCCAAATTACAAGAAAGGAAATTCTATTAGGAGAAACCTCCTCCTTGTAAGAGCTGTTCAACAATGAATGGGACTACCCTGGATTATGGTGGATTCTCCTTCATTTTTAAACTTCTGTGAGGGAAGCTTTAGCTGTGGACTCGTCTACTGGCAGTGACTGGAGTACGTAGATGACCCAACTCTACAGTTTTATAATTCTATGCAGTGATAATACTGCTACAGAGTATAATGCATTGGAATAATGCTGACACTGTAAAGTTGATACACTAGAACATTTTAAAGAAGGGAATGAGAGGAAGAGAGGTTTGGATTGTCAGTTTGATGACGAGGAGTAATCCCTACTGGAAAACTATGCTAAAAATTATAAAAATTATAAACATGATACATTTGATAGTTAACAAATTCTGATAGCTGTTGTGATAATGTGGTTGCTCAGATCACCCACTGTCTTCTCATCACTCCTTGAAAAAAATCAGTTACCAATGTGTGCTAATTCTTTTGTTGTTGTTAGGAACACTACGGGTCTTTGAATGGATTGACCCTCAGCTGGATAGGTGATGGAAATAATGTTCTGAATTCTATTATGCTGAGTGCTGCTAAATTTGGGATGGATCTGCATGTTGCTACTCCAAAGGTAAGAAAATCTTGTAGCTGGGGAGAGAAGGTTTTTTTTAGAAACTTTAGTTAAAGTTGAACAATAGGATACAAGATAGTATGTTCCTCCTGAGAAGGTTCAATAGAGCAAACTACCAACTTTGAAAAAGCAAAGCAACAGCAGCAGCATCAAATACTCTAGCATCATCATATGAAAGCCAGATGAACTTTGGTTAGAAGCTATTTTTTAAATATCCAAATATATGGCCACAGATAATGCTGTTTTTCATTTGAAATGACATGGAACTGTCTACAAAACTATCCCATTTTCAGTTTGAGAGGAGCACAACTGTAAACGGGGTGTGGAAGATGAGGGAAAGGGTTGAGCTCCTTCTTCGTTCTTTAGATCTTGCCCAAACCACTGTACAAGGATTTAGCACTGCCCCAGTGCTGAAACATGTCAAGTTTGGCCCATTTGTATTAACCACACAATCCACATATCATTAGGCACATGGGACAGTTTCCAGAATTTGTGTCTAATCAGGTTATAGTGCAGTCTAAGAAATCTGGGGATGTAGTTGTGAAGGATGATTGCAACATACCTCCTTGACTTAGCAGTTAATGGCCACCATTCATTCTGTTCCACCTAAGACTAGGTAAGAATCCCAGACTAGTATTGTATTTATCTGAAAGTGAATCCATTATTCCTTTTCTCTTCTCCATTAGCTAAAATATAGTAAGTAGATGGGACAAACGAATGGGCTATATAAGGTAACCAGTGAATACTCAGTCCTAAAATCATTGGCAAAACAACTCCTTTTTCATTGTATTTGGAGTGGGCTGAAAATGAGATAAAGAACAATCAATTACATGCATCCACCTTGATGGACAGATTTTGGGTGCTACATTCTTCTTTATTGGGCCAACCAAAAATGCACAAAATATATCATGCAAGCTTTCAAACCTCCACTGGCTTCTTCATCAGGCAAAGATGTTAAAAATCATGGCAGTGTTAGAGTCACGGGCCTACATTTTGTCAATATGTTGTTTTTGTTGTTGTCAGGATGGTCTGAAGGGATTTCAATGCAGGCAGAGGAGTTGTATTTTACTGTATGGCCAACATGGCTACCCCTGGATTTGTTTTCTGGATTCTACATTGAGTCATGAGACTCAACATGCAGGCAGGTAGCCTGGTCTAATTTATGACTGACAGCTGCCCATGGCCCTAGGCAAGGAAGATGTAGAGTTGTGCATTTTGAGTTCCTGACAGATGACCCCACTTGGGGACAACTTCATTTTGATGACTTCTGTTATTGAAATGAGGAAAACTTTGGAATTGAGGTCCTTCTTACTGAAGCAATATAGATAGATAGGTTAAAAATGCAAGAAAAGCCCTGTGAGATCAGGTCAAAGGCCAACATTCTGTTTACACAATGGCCAACATATGGGAACCCACAATTAGGACATGAGCACAATAGCACTCTTGCTCACGTTCCCTGGTAAGTACTATACAGAGTCATTATGTCCTCTGATAATGGAGTTGATATGTAGTCATCTTGACTCCTAGCTACGGATGACCCTAAGATCCATAAGTCTGATTATAAAGCAGTTCAAACTCTTGGCCCTCACTACATCTTGTAATAGCAAATTCCAGAGTTTATGCCCTGTATGAAGAAGGGAGCTGCCTTATATGCTCAATTTTTCTTCTTGTGTGCATTCAAGTCATTTCTGATTTATGGCGACCCAAAGGCAAACCTATCATACAGTTTCCTTGACAAGATTTGCTCAGAGGGGGCTTGCCTTTGCCTTCCTCTGAGCCTAAGAGAGTGTGACTTGCCCAAGGTTACCCAGTGTGTTTCCACGGCCAAGCAGGGATTTGAATGCTGATCTCCAGAGTTGTAGCCCAACACTCAAACCACTACACCACCCTGTGTGGAAAAACTACACCATTTTTTCTACACAGTACTTAAGACTCAGTCAGTGTTAGTAGTGAAAATGAAATATGTTGTACAACTGTCATCTCTTTCAACAGGGTTTTGAACCAGATCCCGTGGTGATTCAAATAGCTGAAGATTTTTCCAGAAAGGTATGAATATGAGATTTTTCAAATGTTCTGTATCTGCATTTCCTGTGAACTCTATTTACTTCCTGTTTTGTTCATGGTAGTACCGCACCAAATTGTTTCTCACCACCGATCCTTGTGAAGCTGCCAATGGAGCTAATGTTTTGATCACAGACACATGGATAAGCATGGGGCAAGAAGAAGAAAAACAAAAGAGACTGAAAGCTTTTCAGGGTTACCAGATCACAATGCAGGTACAATACAAAACCCTTTTCTTTTTATTTTCTATGCTTTTTTAGTTTCCAGCAGATAATTTCAAAAACCTATTTGGCCTCATTTACATTAGTTTTGTGGTACTTCTTTGTGAAGACTTGAAAGAGTAGATATTTCTTTTTATGAAAATGTTGTGTACAACTATGTTAAAGTAACTGGTGATCATGTCTCTGTGTATGCGCATTCATGTTGCCTATTGACTTATGGATGCTCCATATATTGCATAGTCTTTTGTTAGGTAAAGAATACTCAGAGGAGGTTTGCCATTTCCTCTGAAATATGGCTTAACAGCCCCTAATATTCCTTGGCACTCCCCTATCCAAGGGCTGACCCTGCTTGGCTTCCAAGATCAGATGGGATCTGGTACCTTCAGGGTATTTAGGTGATGCAACACTATTCGAAAAGAATATGCCATATGGGGGAAATTTTCATTCCTGGTTTGGTGTAAAACATAAGCAGCATCCAGGAATGGTCTTAGTCCTCTCACCACCCAGGACAGACAAGGATGAGGTGACCAAGGACTTTTGGGTCACTGCAGGATAGCTTGGCTCGTCACACAAGTTCTACATACGGCAGAGAGACTCCCCCAAACATAAGGAGAGTAGGCTAAAACAGGAATTCTTCATCCATTCATGGATGCTTTCTTCACACCAAACTAGAAGGTATCTTCAGAACAAGTGAACAGTTTTCTAATCATTCATAGCAGAGAACAATAAACAGTGGCTGCATAGATGAATGGAATGCAGCAAGAGAGAGGCATCTGCTTTCGTTGTGAAACAGAAAAAAAGCAACACTGGTAGTGAAGTTTAGAACAGAGGTGAGAACCCCTGTAAATGATGGACACTAAAAGTTTAAATGAGGGATTCAATGAAATACAAGACAGGGTTTTTTTAACACAGATTTTTAAAATTTTCTTTCTAGTGTGAAACCAGTGTTACTTCTCTATTATCTCTCGCCATTCTCTCTCTCTCTTTTTCCCTATGAGATCCTTAAGGTATTTGTTTGAGATGTTTATTTTGTTGTTCAATGGATTTTTTTTCTGGGGTGTGTTGGGTATACACACTAAAGTGACCCTTATTTTTGAGTGGTTTACAGAACCCCCTTTCCTCTGCTCTCCCTTTGCAGCTTTAGTATCTTTACTAAGATATTAAATCTTACTCTGACTGAACTGTGCTAATCTGCCTGCTAGAAATAAAAACCTGTCAGGTAGAGTAGGGTTCACATTTTGGGAAAATAATATGAAATGTGTTTGTGGTTTGTTTATTTTTTGTTTTGTTTTTTTAAAAGCCATTTGGGTGAAATATTTCTTATAAAATTTGAAAATTGAATCTAATGCAACATTTAAAGTACGCACTTGAAAAGAACCATCCCTTTTACAAGAATCAATAGATCAATTGACTGTGTTTTAAATTCATTTCTCAGAATAAATCTAAACTACTTACCATGGTATGAATCTTTGTGTATATATTAGATTAATATGCAATGAGTTATTGATACAAAGGAATATATAGTGGCCTTCTAAGGTATGATTTAATACACAAGTATCGCCATTACAAAATCAATATATTGGCATAAGCTGGATGTACTAAATGATCCACCAACATTTTTCTTCTGAGGCCAAAGATGAAAAGCCATAATCAATATTTCTTAATTACGCTGACATATTTTGAGCTACACCGAAGGACAAGCCTTGCATTAACTGAATGACGTATTGGTCCCAGGGGAACAAGAACACAAAACTCCCACATTGCTTGTATTTATTAAAATCCGTAATATATTTTTGAATAGTTTATATATATATTTTCATCAGGGGCAAACTGATACAAGTTTATGCACTGCAGAAACAATTGAGAAGTCCAGTGCCCAACGTTTTCTAAAATATAGCCAGCATTTTAATAAATACAGGCACTTTGAAAGCTTTCTTTTCTTTTTGTTTCATTTGACAGGACTACATGAATAGACATAAAAGAATGAATTATATAAATATATCTTTTCCCCCACAAGCCACATGTGTCATATTTTGCACAAATATGATAAGGTGGCATGTGTATGCCAAATACTTTTTCCCCCTGGCACTAAAAGAAAATGAAAGCTGAGTGTACAAAGAAAGGGCTAAATACCACCTATCTCCTTATTAGACTGCAAAGCACAAAACCTGAAATGGACTACTCATGGCTCATGCAGCAGTGAGCAAGAGTAGCAAATTAAGAAGGGAAGAACCAAATGTATGTAACTAGTGTCCAAAATTATTATCTATATATCAATATCCAATGATTTACAATTATTTTTTAACAAATCACCAATGTACATTTGTTATACATTTCGTTCTCCCCTTCTCAATTTGCTACAGTTTCTGACAGACATCCAGCCCACTACTTTTTGTTTGCAGTGAGCAAGAGAGCAATTACTTTAATAACTGTGGGGAGGATGAAGCAACCAGAAGTAGAATACATATCCAATTCTTTCAGCTTATTAGACTCCTGTTACGTTGACATGATCCCAGCAGTGTTTGCCAAAATTGGAAACCAATCTTAACAAATATAGCAGGTGGTGCATCATTTTAGTTGTCAGCTTGATGCGGGGTCTTATGTTATTCATGTCATATACCCTAGCTCTATATGTATTTTATTCTCATTCTCTAGACTTGTAAAGTGGCTGCTCCTGATTGGACATTTTTACACTGTTTACCCAGAAAACCAGAAGAAGTTGATGATGAAGTGTTTTATTCTCCACAATCACTGGTTTTTCAAGAGGCTGAAAACAGGAAATGGACAATTATGGTATGGGCACTCTAATAGGCAGGCATGACACTGATCACACAAACAGGGTATTGTGTTGCCATGTAGATGATCCCACTCTGCTCTACTAACCTGCTTGGTGGTTACAGTCGAACTTCCTGTACCCCAGTGTATCAGATTCTAGGCCTATGTTGATATACAGTTGTCCCTCCGTATCCATGGATTTGGTATCCACGGATTTAAGTATTCATGGCTTGAAAATATTCTTTAAAAATAATAATCCAAAAAGCAAACCTTGATTTTGCCATCTTATATAAGGGACACCATTTTGCTATGCCATTGCATATAATAGGACTTGAGTATTCATGGATTTTGGTATCTATGGCGGGTCCTGGTACCAAACCCCAGAGAATATGAAGGGACAACTGTAGTTGGCTTAGGAGTGAGGAAGTAAATATCCTATTATTTTGACCTTACTTGTGAGGATGAATAATTTTTGCAGTTTTCTTTGGGCTGTCGGGGGAAAACAAATATTTTTGCATAATTCTTGCTTGGTATTTGTACATTCTAAAGTGTTCCGGGAAATTATTTTGTGCAGAAATACAACTGTGTTTTTCCATAAAAATCATGGGGAAGGTTGTGCAAATTTGCTGGGGCTTGAACAAAAAACCCTACACTCTTGTGAAAAAAAACCTTGGTATTTGGAGAGAATTTTTTGCATGAAAAAAATCTGTTTTTTTCCTTTTTTTGCACAAATCTGTTTTTTCACACAATAAAACGCTGTTTCCAGATAGCATTGAGCAATCAGGCCATGAAGCCCCTCACCTCCATGAGTGATCCACCGGGTGAGTCCGGCAGTACTGTTTCCGGATAGCTGTGTGAGGGGTTTTTTGGTGAAAAATTGCTGTCTTTTCTACAAAAAACACTTTCCAGATCACCATGTCTGTGTGTTTTCTACAAACTTCTACAAACTTGCCATTTTTGTGTGTGCAAAGCCCAGCAATTTTGCATTTTTAAAAGCCCATATGGCTATCTAGATTCAGTGTTCTTTTTGCATGAAAAATGTGATGTGAGAAAAACAGATTTATTATATTATATTAAAAACCTTTCCAGATAGTCACATGGTGTTTTTGTGCAAGAGTGATGGGGCTTTGCATGCCAAACAATCCGTTTTGCTTAAAAAAAAAATACACATGGCAGTTAAGAAAAAACGGTTGTTTATACACACACACACTTGTATTTCTGGGCAGGATACTTTCCTGAAACACTTCCAGGTGTGTGAATAGTGAGCAAAAACTGCAAACTTCTTGCCCTAGTGTTATTCTTCCTGACCAGGTTTCTGAGCACTAGGAAACCCATTTTTCATCCAGGGAATGAATAATGTCAAATATTTTATCCAACCCTACTCAGAAGAGACTCAGAAGACCTTTAGATGACTTCTAATTATCCTCTGGTCCAGTCCCCATAGTCCAGTGGTCCCCAAACTTTGGTTCTCCAGATGTTTTATACTTCAACTCCCAGAATTCTTGACTGTGTTGACCAAGTCAGCTAGGGCTTCTGGAAGCTGAAGTCCAAAACACCTGGAGGACCAAAATTTGGGAATCACTGCTATAGTCCTTTCCCCACCCCAGCAACTCTACCCATCTCTATGCCATGTAACAGGTTCACAGTCTTCCCTTTACCTACATTGGGCAATATTGGCTATTGTTGTTGTAGTGATATCAGCAAATGCCATTGTGCTGAAATAGCAGAAGACAGCACAGGTATAGTAATGGCAAGTTATGACATTGTGTGTGCTCTACAGTTCTTGCATCCAGTCCTGTGTGCTTATATGTGCTAGCACAGTAGTTCATGTGACTAGGATGTCAAAAAAGACAAAGACAAGTGTTAGTTCTTATTTGTACATAAATATTTATTTAGTTAATGGAAACCATTAGTAGTGAACAGGTTCAGAAATTTTTTAGAGCCCTGAGGGCCCCACTATTAGCTAACACACATTGGAAACTGTTTAATGCAGTGTAGATGTGTAAATAGTTATTGCTTAAAACAATTTGTAAGCCGCTCTGATAGCCTTGTGGCTGAAGAGAGGGGTATAACTAACTAACTAACTAACTAACTAAAAATAAATAAATAAATAACTATTGATGTCAGTTGCCATGGACTCTGTTAATATGTGCATATGAGTTGGAGTCAGCCATGAATATTATGAACAGGACATTTGAGTATGAGCTACACCACATGTGTAAAATGAATAAATATATGAAATAAGAGAAGTGCTGCTTGAAAATAATAGACTTTTCCATGAAAGCTGTTTCCTCTTATTTCAGATATTGTGGGGCTAGCTGTGGTTGTGTAGTGTGATAAAGGAAAGCACTTAGAATTAACCAGGAGTATTGTCTTATTTTATAATAAACTGAATGAGTTAAAATGGACCTGAGAGGACCTACTGGTAGCCTCTCGCCCAAAGGCCTACAGAAATCTGCAGCTAGTTCTGAAGTTATTTTTGGTACTGAATAATATATGACAGAAAATAGATAAGTGGGTCTCACACTGGGAAGTGAAGGTGGTTTCGGTTATCATTGGTGTTAATGGGACCCCTGAAAGATGCAGAGTTCTAGGCAAAGAGAGGATTCTGAGGCAGATTAAACCTTCTTCTCTCCACAGCAAGGCAGGGATTAAATGCTGCCCAGCAGATGATGCTTACTAGTCCACAAGGCATTTGTAGGGGTGATTGCATGTCCATCACTCTATTCTTTCTTATTTTTATTTTTATTTTTATTTTTTAAAAAATCACTCTATACTAATTGTGAGACAATGAAGCACTCTGCCACTCTGTTCTAAAGATCAGTTTCCTTCAGTAAGATCAGTAAGGTTATTGGTGCTGGATGGATAGGGGGAAATATGGAGTAGCCCTGGATGCTTTATAGCCAAGACTAGAGGAACTGAGTAAAGAAACATACAATGCATATATGATCTTAACACATAGAAGCATAATGAATTCTTACTCATTTTCAACAGGACAAGTTAGTTATTAGTGGAGAGGAGGAAAGCTAGTTACTGGAGTCAGAGAATGAAGAGTCAGAGAATATGTCAGAGACATATGGGGGGATGCTGCTACTTGCACTATAGCCTTGGCCTTAATAAAACTATAAATAAGAGACAACTAGATGAGACAATGGAGTCCTGCGAGCAAATATTCTGTTATTTAATTTTTTTGCAAATAGCAGTGGAAGAGCGGAGATCCAGACTAGGGATTAGGATGCTTCCAGATCAAAATCTCCTGGCCTTACTTATAGGTAGTTTTTAAGTTGTTTTCCCACAACTTTTCACATTTTTTTTTCTTTCCCTAGAAAATATATCAGGAAGGGAAAAAATTGAACTGATGCACAATATTTTTGAATGTTAGCACTAGGAGCCCTCTGTCTGGAAGTACAGTATATCACTGAGGCTTTCATCTCCCCACCCCCGCCTAGTTCTTCCAATGCAAATCCACACTTCCCCTACGACTTAGGGAAATTTTATCTGTGCACACTTGTACTGTATATCCAATTTTTCCCAGCTGGGCAAACAGTGGTTTCCATGAAATTTTCCTTGTGAAAATGGTGGGGAAACAAATTAAAATCCTCTTCCTTGATTGTTGCAGTGCTGATCCTTACTACCCCTTTCCCAGAGCTGCTGTTTGTCAAAATTTAAAGTTACCTATGTCAACTCCTTGAGGACCAATATAGTTGGCATTCAGAACATTAGGCTGTACTTTATTCATTTTATTTGATCACTCATTACCTATGTTTACCAAATTCCTGAAGGGGCAAGCGGGAAAGTGTAGGGCTAGCACCCATCTCTTGATGCTATTGTTTTTGCAGGCCACACTCCTAGGCAGTCTGTGTTTGACTCAGTCTGAAGGAGGTTGCCTTCTACCCGCATAGGGTTCCCAAGACCAGGATAGGAACTGTGGTAAATCAAGGTTCCTTTCCAGTGGAGGAACCTTGTATACATGTAGAAGATGCCCCTTCACAGATTCATATGGAATGCCTGAAATTGAGTTGACTGCCAGCCATATCACTAGAAGATTTTGAGTCAATATGTTAAATCCCAGCCTGTTCCTTTTGCCATTCCCCTCGTAGCTAGTCAGTCATGCTTCTAGGTTTCCCAAGCCTTCCACTTGTCTTACCTCATTACACAGCAACAATACAAGCCCACTTGACTCCTAGGCTTACGTATATTTCCCAGCCCTTCTCCCTGCTTGCCCACAAGCCCATGTTCTACTTTCCTCTTTGATGAAGACCCTGCGGCCAGGCAATTTCATCTAGGAACCCTCTTCTCTTTCTTGGTCCTCATGTAGCCCATAGGTTCACTGTAGAACTCCAGAAAGTGAGAACTGCTTGAGAATGTATCTGTCCTTTGACCTATACTTCGCCTGTCTGCTGTTAAACATAGAGGACTTTGGGATGATTGACAAATTTGATTGGCATATCCACAAGACTGGGTGTTTAGGTGGCTCTGAAAGGGGGGCAGACAAGATCATGGAGGATATTCGCTGTGATGGATGTATGCTAGCTCCAGAATAGTTACCAGGGAGCAACAGTGAGAAAGGGCTATTGCTTTCGTGTCCCACTTGTGGCCTTCCCAGGACCATGGATTTGGCCTTTTTAGGAAAGGTACTGGACAGGATTGTGATAATGTTTGGTCTGATCCAGCAAGACTCTTGTTATGTAAAGATTATTTGATGGTGAGATACAAAAGGCATTCTATACCTGCACTCTTCTTTATTAATATTGTTCACAATTCCTGCACTTCTGTATATAAACAAAATCATAACTGAAGTTAGGTACCTATGAAATCAGTGGGACAAATTAATTGTGACTTAAACCTGAATCTAGCTGGTTTCATTGGAAACTATGTTTCACTACCTTAGTTTCTGGATCCAACTGATTATGTATATACAGTGTATATAGTACTTTCCCCCAGTGTGACTAGTTATTTCATTTATTCTCTCTCTCCTAGGCCGTCATGGTTTCCCTGCTGACAGATTATTCACCACAGCTGCAAAAGCCTACATTCTGATTTTTTGGGTTTCTGCCAAGGGAAGAGATTCCTTACCAGCAGAACACTTTTTGCTCCACTTTAAAACATCAAAGATCAAAGCAATGATGATTGTTTAACAACACTGTGGAAGTTTCTATCATATTTGTTCCATTGGTTAAGTGTTACAGCTGCATTTCTTTTTATAGTTTCTTTTTTGTTCTATATCCTGCATATTGATTACTCTCCTAAATAGCTACAATTTAATAAAAGATCAATCAGAAATGAAGGCAGTAATTTGACATTACAGTAGTAGAACTGAAATCATAAATGCATCCAGGAGATGTGTACTGTACAGTGAGAATCGCTGTGATAGTCTCAAAAACTATCATATTTTCTTGCTGATCTTAGAGGATATGAAGTGTGTGTGTTTGTGTGTGAGAGAGAGAAAGAAAGAAAGAAAGAGATATGCCTTCTTCCCTGAAAATCCTTTACATGTTTCAAATCCAGTTGGGATGAATCTGAAATTGTTATCTTCAGAAAGTTGGTTTTTGAGTTGGCCAATTATACCTTGAATTTGGTCCCTGTGCAGAGAATAACTTCTAGAGTCTAGCTAATAAATTCTCTTTTCAGACTAGAGATGCTTGAGGAACTCGATCTTCACAAATTTAGATTGATCTGATTGGAATCTCCAAGATAAATGTGTGGGTTAGAACATAAGTAGCACTCAGATTTTGGACTTCTTTGAATTTCTAAATGTTGTTTCTGGTTTTAAAAAATGTATCAAAATGTAATTCAAGGAGTACATTTAGATAAAATGCCTTTAAAAATCCATCCTTTATCAAGAAAAAAAAATACATTTGGAAATATATTCAAATCCACATATATACCGGTATGTGCATTTTTATGTGGATTGTTAGAGTTTGAACATTAATGGGAAAAGGGTCAGAATGGACATTTATTCATTTATTTAATATCCCTCTTTTTTCCAAGTGTAGGAACCAAGGCAGCCTGAGACATGAATTAAACAGAGCGCAACTGAAATTCCAATCAGTTACAACATTAAAGAATAATTTAAAAATAAGCTATCCGATTAAAACCAAGCACTGAATTAAACATGTAAAAGCTTTTTAAAACGTAAGAAAGGGGGAAGTATACCCATATTAAAAGACTCTTCCTCGGCATCTCATTAGTGATCAAAAGTCTGTCTGAATAAAAAAAATCTTTACCTAGCACTAGAGAAAAGCCAGCCTATCTTCCTGTAGAAAGGAGTTCCACAGCCTGGAAGTAGCCATCGAGAAGACCCTTGTCGAATGCACACAGAACTGGCATGGATCAGAAATAGTCTGATATTTCCACCCCTAATTGAGATTGATAGGTTTCCTTAAAGTATATGGCAAATGAACTTAACTTTAGTGGCATCTTCATAGCTCTGTTCCAAAGGATTGTAGCTTGACATGTTGTCTGAGAAGGCACTGCCCATGGCTTCCTACTCACACACCATCCCCACTCATTTTGTTCTTTCATAGAATCATAAAGTTGGAAGAGACCAAAAGGGCCATCCAGTCCAACCCCCTACCATACAGGAACACACACAATCAAAGCACACCTGACAGATGGCCATCTGTCTGTTTAACAGTCTCCAAAGAAGCAGACTCCACCACACTCTGAGGCAGTGTATTTCACTGTTGAACAGCTCCAGAGACTAGAACACGGAGCAATGGATGCAAGCTCCAGGAACAGAGATTCCACCTCAACATTAGGAGGAACTTTCTGACAGTAAGAGCTGTTCGGCAGTGGAACATACTCCCTCAGAGTGTGGTGGGGTCTCCTTCCTTGGAGGTCTTTAAACAGAGGCTGGATGGCCATCTGTCAGGGATGCTTTGATCGTGATTTCCTGCGTTGCAGGGGGTTGGACTGGATGGCCCTTGTGGTCTCTTCCAACTCTATAATTCTGATTCTATGATCCTACCGTAAGGACGTTCTTGCTAATGTTTAGGTGGAATCTCTTTTCCTGTAGTTTGAATTTGTTGCTCCATGTCCTAGTCTCTGGAGCAGCAGAAAACAAGCTTGCTCCATCCTCAATATGACATCCCTTCAAATATTTAAACATGGCTATCATGTCACCTCTTAATCCTTCTCTTCTCCAGGCTAAACATACACAGCTCCCTAAGCCACTCCTTGTAGGACATGGCTTAGGGACCTTAGGGACATGGCTTAGGGACCAGACCTTTCACCATTTTGGTCACCCTCCTCTGGACACGCTCCAGTTTGTCAGCATCCTTCCTGAATTGTAGTGCCCAGAACTGGAAACAGTATTCCAGGTGAGGTCTGAGCAAAGTAGAATAGAGTGGCACTGTTACTCACATTGGCTTTTCTGGCTGCCACATCACACTGCTAACACATGTTCAGCTTGTGATCCACTAAGACTCCTAGATCCCTTTTTCATGTATTGCTATCAAGCCAGATGTCCCCCATCCTATATCTGTGCATTTCATTTTTTCTGCATAAGTGTAGTACTCTACATTTCTCCCTCATGAATTTCACTTTGTTAATTTTAGCCCAGCTTTCTAATCTGTTAAAGTCATTTTGAATTCTGTACCTGTCCTGTGGGGTATTAGCGATTCCTCCTAATTTGGTATCATCAGGAAACTTGATAAGAGTCCTTTCTATTCCTTCATCCAAATGATTGATAAAGACGTTGAATAGCACTGGGCCCAGCACAGAACCCTGTGGCACCCCACTAGTCACTTCTCTCCAGAATGAAGAGGAGCCATTGGTGAGCACCCTTTGGGTTCGGTTGGTCAACCAATTACAAATCCACACAAAAGTCGCATTCTCTAGCCCACATTTTACTAGCTTGCTTGCTTGCAAGAATATCATGGGGGACCTTGTCAAAGGCCTTACCGAAATCAAGATATGCTACATCTACAGCATTCCCTTCATCTTCCAAACTTGTGACTCTATATTAAAAAAAGACATAAGATTAGTTTGGCATGACTTCTTTTTGAGACACACCATGTTGACTTTTAGTGATCATAGCATCCCGTGATCCATCAATTATACTGCATGTAATGCAACATCAGTTATTGTGTGCTGTATTTAGTGCACTGTAATTATTAGATATAAATATATCCCCATTGAAAAAGGTTTCTAGTGAAACTTCCAATGTTTATTCCAAGATATTTTTTTAAACTTATACTTTATTGCAATAAATAGTTTCTAAAAGGAGGAGAATAAGAAAGAAAGAAAGAAAGAATAAAACAGTTGGACCTCCATAACCACGGATTTGGCATCCATAGATTCCAGCATCCATGGCTTGAAGATATTCCGCTGCCCCCCCCCAATCCCCCTAATCCAAAAAACAACCCTTGATTTTGCCATTTTATATAAGTGACCATTTTTACTACCCCATTGCATATAATGGGACTTGAGCATCCATGGATTTTTGTATCCACAAGGAGTCCTGGAACCAAACCCCAGTAGATACCAAGGGCCCACTGTAACACTGTTTTTGTTCTAACTTCAAATTTTTAATAAAACAGACCTGTCATCCTTTTGGGTGTGACAACTTTCAGAAAGAAAAAGGGCTTCAAATAATAATTAAATAATCTTGATGTTACTGCTGTGTGCTAGTCCTCTACTTTGAGAAGATCAGAAAAAAAAAGAAAAGATAAAATGAAAGTAGTAATGTTTAAAGGGAGTGGATGGGGATAGCTTGCTGTGTGTCAACTAAATAAGACATCAGAGTACTTGATTACATTAAGTGTTATTTTTGGAATTAAAGTCGGACCCCCCTATCTTCGGAACCAATATCCACACTTTCAATTATCTGTGGCTGAAAAAATAAGCACACATACCATATGGTTTCACTGGAAAATGCCTATAGAGGTGTCTTTTCTAGGCATATTCTAGATCTTCCAACACAACTCCATGGTATGTTTATACCAGAAGTCCTTTATTTTAATAGAGCTCACCATTAACTGTGGTTTCTGGTATCCACAGTAAGTCTAGGACCCAAACCCCCTTGTTGTAACCAATGCTCTTCAGAATATATGCCAATGCAGTTTTAGAGGACAATCCTTTTTGCATACATCACTTGCTGTTAATGTGCCAGTTCTTTTTTTATTATTTTTTATTTCATTTTAACCTTAAAACATACAACAAACATAACTCATTCTTTCATTTATATTAAATGATACATAATTTTCATCTTAATTATTGACATAAATTAATTACTCTCCACCCCAATACAAAGTGTTCCCCACCCCCAGGTCTATCTATACCATTTATTTCTTCCATTTTCCAAAATTGCAATGATTCTCTTGGAGGTGTATGCCCCTTTTTTCTTTTAAAAAAAATCTACAAATGGCTTCCATATTTCATCAAAATTACTACTTTTCCATAATCTTTTTTTAACTTTAAGTCTTCATGTTAATTTATCATTAATGACAATATCTCAAACTTCTCTATACCATTCCTCTATTTAATAAACACCTTGAATCTTCCAGTTTCTGGGTATCATTAATCTTGCTGCTGTTAGTAAATTTGTAATAAAATCCTTAATAACTTGGGTGCAGTTAGTCTCTCTCTCTCTCTGGCTTTTCTTCGCAAACGAAGATTCAGGAAGGACTCATCCCGCGCTTTCTGCAAGCTCATTGATGACTGAAAAGGGCAATCCAAGATAAACATTTCCGGTTGCAGAAAACACAGCAGAAGGTCTCCTTGGGTGCTGTTTCCCGGTTAAGATTCTTTCTGCGTTGTCGTTTCTCTTCAAGACTTGTTCGGCGTACGTTCTCAAATAAGTCTGCAGCATTGTGGATAGTGCATCTCCATGCCTCCCGATGTGAGGCCATAGCGGACCATTGTTGGTGATGAATTTGACTGAGCCTGAGATGTTGTTTCAGGGAGTCCTTGTATCGCTGTTTTGGAGCGCCCCTCTTACGCTGACCCGTGGCAAGTTCACCGTAGAGTACTATTTGTTGTAAATTGATAATAATGCAATATTTGGACACATTTCTAGATCTTGTCCTGTTACCTCTCTTACTTCTTTAAATACAATTTGCCAAAATTTCTGTACATATTTACAACTCCACCACATGCAGATATAGGCACCTTTTTCCTGGCATCCCCTCCAACATAACATTGAATAATTTTGATCTATTTGACTTAATCTTACTGGTGTCAGGTACCATCTCCATACCAATTTATAATAATTTTCTTTTATTCTTACAGACATATTTTTAAAAATTCTTACAGACCCAAGTCCCAAGTTTTCCCCCAACTCTGTTTATTTATTGGTTGCATTAAACCATAATCCCATATTGCTTTAAGATAATCAGTGTGCCAGTTCTAGTAGCTTAACTTTCCAAACATCAGCAGTGAGGTACAAGTGGGATTTTTAAGCCCACAGCATTAGATACCAATTAAAGCAGTACCAATTAATTAAACCAGTTAAAACTATTCTTGCTGACCTGATGTGCACCTGCACTTTAATGTATTCCTTTATTTTACTACTGTTTTTTAACATTAGCTGCTTAGTGTCAAGCCAGTGAATTACTTACTCAAGTCAAATCTACTTTTCCCATCCATAAAAAGGAGATAAATTCTTTCTTCCCACTTCAGAAAGCATTGTGAAACTAACTCAAACTTTACAAAGCAATTGGTGAATGTTGAACAGAAGTTGTGGAAGATGTGGAAGATATTATTGTGCCTTGCAGGCTTGTTATGAATGCATTAAATGGAATAAAAAAGAAATGCATACAGATGAGCAATGAGAAAGCAACAAAGGGGGAGGGGTGGAATATAGGAAAACAGCTCCCACAGGTCAGTACTGCTGAAACACAAATAAGAGTGTGATAGATGGGAACCCTGAACAGCTTAACTATATCCTTCATTATTCTGATATTTCTCTCAGTAAAAGTGTGATTATGACTGCTGACAATGTTTTAATTATGACAGTAATAACACTTTTCTTAAGTACTTTGAGTACTTCACATCCATTATCTCAGTAATCCTCAGAACAAGCCAATATTCATACTCCCATATGGGTTGTACTAACTCTGGCACATTTATTTACTCAAATAAGAAGGCTCCACCACAGACATGTTGGTCAACACAGAGAGATACAAGGTGGACATACAGAAAGTAAAGAGATGGTTATAGCTCCCCCAGCTTATCTACCAGTGATTTATGGATACAGAAGGTTTCCTTTCAAAAATTATGACCATTCACTGGGAGACAGATTGGGCATGCAGAAAAAAACAGCAAAAGCAAATAGGTTTAACTAGGAATGCATCCTTTCCCAACAGCTGTCTGTGCATTGGCACCAGAGATTTAAATACTTTTAATTGCTGCCATTGTGAGAGCATAGTCTTTTTTTTTTTTTTTTAGTCCTTGTCTACTGATGTCATCCTCAATGTGATTCAGCAATCAAGCTTCTGAGTCATACAGGCAGAGCAAGTTAATCACCAAAGGTCTTATAGAACGAAGTTATGCAGAGAATTGCAGTCAAAGATGGCACTTCAATCACATATGGCTGATTACCTCCAAAGCTTTGTGGTGTTGTATATGAACTGTGCATCTGTTACCAGTTCGCAGATGTCAGAAATGGAGGTTAGAACTAACAAAGAGGAAAAAAATAAAGTCTACATTGATTGCTGCTGCCGAGCAGTTCTATTTCTGTAGCCTGGATAAAATATGTTTAAATGGCTTTGGGGTGTTTTGAAGAATTGCTACCAGTATTATCACTGCAAGCCATTTAAAATGCTAAGCTGAACAACAGCTTGAATTGGCTGGTTTGGCAGGATATATATATATATGTGTGTGTGTGTGTGTGTGTGTGTGTATTGAAAGTGGATGTAATACTTTTTATTTTGTATAAATAGCTCATGGACATCTTCCTTGTTCATTCATGTAGTCCAGACATCCTCATAGTGCCTGTAGCCAATACCACAATACCAAAACCACCAAGGGAATGCAATGATTACACTGGAAACATTGACTTTATCAAAGCACAATATTATAGTTTAAATATACACTGGACTGACTATGTGACGAATGTTGCTGTCCTTGAGCAAGCAGGGATCCCCAGCATTGAGGCCATGATATTGAGAAGACAGCTGCGCTGGGCAGGGCACGTTTCTAGGATGGAGGACCATCGCCTCCCAAAAATACTACTCTACGGTGAACTCGCCACGGGTCAGCGTAAGAGGGGCGCTCCAAAAAAGCGATACAAAGACTCCCTGAAACAACATCTCAGGCTTGGCCAAATTGATCACCAACAGTGGTCCGCCCTGGCCTCACATCGGGAGGCATGGAGACGCACTATCCACAATGCTGCAGCCTTATTTGAGAACTCACGCCGAACAAGTCTTGAAGAGAAACGACAACGCAGAAAGAATCACAACCCAAAAACATCACCCAAGGAGACCTTCTGCTGTGCTGGACTTGTTTATCTCGGATTGGCCTTTTTAGTCATCAGCGCGCTTGCAGAAAGCGCGGGATGAGTCCTTCCTGAATCTTCGTTTGCGAAGAAAAGCCAGAGAGAGAGAGAGAGAGAGAGAGAGAGACTGTGGCCCGTGAGGTGGATTCCTCTGACAGGGTTAATTTTCTGACAGTCTTCAGAAATCTGTATGTGAAATATAACTTACTTTTTGCTGTGTGCTGGAAAAACTCATGACTCCTTTTGCTCTTTTGAAAATAAAGCACAGACTGTATTTATCGACCATTTCTAATGCAATTTTATGCCAGGACTTTAATAAGTCTTTTAAAATCTTTTCCAATAAGTGGAAATTGATAATATACAACTCTGTATCATTTCACAGGAATCAACATGTTATATTTCAGAAATGAGATTCATTATAGATCCTTATAGGTATGCTATATAGTGTGAAGAGGATTCTGTGTATACTCATCTTTACCAGTACAAATTGATCTTTCTCTGTAGTTGTGTGACCTTGCATAGAAACTGCTTTTCCAGGTAGCTAAAAATAGTTCAGCCACAATTTCACCAAGCTGGGCATTCACTTTCCACCAAGGTAATGTAATCTCCACATCATCCCCTTTGTACTGCATGTCCATTTACCTAGCAAGTGTCAGTCAAGTGCATTCCTCAGTCTCATATATTCTCAAAGGTTGTTGCTGGTGTTAGGAATTGCCAATGAATTATCCATTATAACACAGATGTTACCTTTTCTTTTGGGGGAGGCACCAAAAAGAACGACAATAACAAATACAGCAGCTAACAGCAACTTTTACTCTGTATTGATCATGTAAATAAATTTCAAATAAACAAAAGACAATCTGAATAGCATTTTCTCAGTCAGGGAACTCACCTTTATGCTTTTTTAATTGAATGGGGATCAGAGATGTTTTTTATCACGGCCGGTTTAACCATACTGCCAAATCAGCATCTGCTGGGGGCCTCGTAACCACAGGGGGCACGTCCCAACACACGTCCTCCCCCACAGCAGCCTAGCACATGCACCCTGATCCCCCTCCGCTGCCCACAATGCACTTCCTTCCCCCAGCCATGGTCCGCTCTGGGCAGCATTGCCCATGGGGTGGCACTCTCGGCTGGCCAGGCAGCAGCCACGGGTCCCCCTTCCTTCCCCCGGTCACCCGGTCGACCTCCTGCCACTCCAGCCACCCGTGGCCCAAGCAGCCAAGCGCAGCCAGGCAAGGAGAAGGGGAGCAGGGGAAGAAGTGGCAGTTGGCAGTCCCCACCTCCCGTTGGCTCCCCACCCACCAGCACCACGCTCCCACTGCCCCGATGCCCATGGCCACCAACCCCCCCAAGGAGCACCGCCCACCCCCTGGGAAGCCCAGCCCAGCCCTGGCGCCTCGGAGCAGAAGCAGCTGCTGGCTCTCCTGGCCTCGCCCCGCACCCCAGCCAGCTCCTCCGGCGCTCCCCTGATGCCTCCAGGCAGGAGCAGTGGGAGCAGGAAGTGGCCCAGGCTGGAGCCTGACTTGGAGGGAGTGGAGCTACCAGGCGGCGGCGGAGGAGGAGGATGCAGAGTAGCAGCCAGCCAGGTGTGAAGGGGAAAGATGCAAGCCCCCCCCCCAATTCCTTAAACCGGCCCTGCCTTGCCCTCCAGCCAGCTTGAGGCAGAGCGGCAGCAGCAGAGGAGGCAGAGAAGAGGAGGAGTGTGGCCCACCTTGCTAGGCCCTGAAGTAGCAGGCTCGGCAGGCCCCCATGTTGCTATAGCGACCCAGCGGCTGGTGGTCTTGTTGACTGGCCTCCCAAACCCCACCTGCAAAATGGCCAAAGGCAGCAAGAATCTCCTTACAGGCTGTGGGGTGTGGAGGAGAGAGATGGAGAGCAGTGGAGTGAAAGCGCCGGTTGCCACCTTTCAGGCAATATAGGTGAACATTTTTTAAAAAATATAAATACTGTATACACACACAAATATAGATGTACATACACACACACGTATATATACATACACATACATACATATACTTATATAGACACGCATATATATACACACAGACACACATGTATATATCTACAGACACACATATATAGATACACACACACATATATATATATGCACACACATTGATATACACACACATATAGATACACAGAAATATAGATATATAAGCATATACTTTACAAGCAAATAGGCTAGGTTACATTGACCTGAGATAAATATATGGGGGCTCCCAAATAAAGTGTTGCAGGGGGCTCCAAAATTCCTTAAGCCGGCCCTGTTTTTTATAATGGATCAGAAAGTATGGGTAGGATTGGCTATTATTAAAGATTATATATCTGCACTTTGTATGATCAGCACATGAATCGTAACATGACCCATCAGGAAACCTGTGTGGCAGCTGATGATAAAATGATTTTCCTTTAGTGGATTTTCCCACTGAGACTTTTATGAAGAACATGCAATGTAGTCTACCCTTCATGGCTGGTGAAAACCCATGTCTATAACATGATTCAGAGGCAAAATAAGTTCCTTTGCCTAAGATGGCAAGATGCTGACCTGAGAGAAGGGAATAAAATCCCTTTTGACACATGAGAGCTGTGGGGTTTTTTTTGGTGCTGTGCCAGTGTTTAGGTATTTTGCCAAATGCTGCTTCTCTTTCACTGTAAGTCCTTGAGACATTAATTCCTGGAGGGAACAAAGGAAATGCAAAGGGGTTAGATGGAGTACTTGTATGCCATGTCTGGAAAACTCTTTTATATAATAGCACTTAAAAACTAGTGGCAACCTGTTTTACTAGTCTGAATCAATGTAAGTGTTACTTACTTTACTATAGTCTGCCAAATCAGCATTGGCAGGAGGCCCCAAGGTCAAGGGCCCCCCTGCTGACCTCCTTATCTGATGAAGGAGACAGCCAGGAGGAGCGGCTGCTTTGTAGCCCCCTCCTACCCTCCTCCAAAAACCTCCTGCTGGCTTTTTAAAAAAAAAACAAACAAAAAAACAAGAGTCTCCCAAACTAGAAAGAGAAAGAGAAAAAAGCAGCAGCCCTCTCTGGCAGAAGCTGGAGGGAGTTTGCTGCTGCAAAATGCAAGCCAGCCAGGCATGTCGGAGAGGGGTGTGTGTGTGAGAGAGGGGGAATTTGAGGGTTGTCTCTTTCCCTCAGAAAGGGCTTCTTTCTTTCTTTCTTTCTTTCTTTCTTCCTTCCCTTTCCTTCCTTCCACATAGATCCCCTCCAGCCCATCTTTCCAGCTGCTCTTAACATGGTTTCCTGGGGTCTCCCCCCTCCCCTTCACTCCTTGGTCTTCAGCTTCCTCCCCTTGCTGCCAACTGAGTTCAGCCTGTAAAAGAAATTTGTGTGTGTTTGCCTATGTGCCTTCAAGTCATTTCTGAGTAAGGCGAACTTACCATGGGATTTTCTAGGCAAGGTTTGTTCAAAGGGGGTCTGCCTTTGCCTTCCTTTGAGGCTGAGAGAGTGTGACTTGCCCAAGGTAGCCAGTGGGTATTCATGGCTGAGTAAGGATTCAAACCGTGGTCTCCATAGTCATAGTGCGATGCTGAAACTTCTACAACACTCTAGCTCTTTTAACAGAAGAATATAAAGAATATAAATTAAAATTTGGAGTAATATTACTGGGAACAGTCGTTTTGTTGTTGTCACTAAAACACCAGTATCCCATTAGTGTTAATGTGAGAGGCATTGGCCTAGAGCAGTGGTTCTTAACCTTTTCTTTACCAGGGACCCCCTTTAAATATCTTTTGTTGCTCTAAGACTTAACTCAAGATTTGAAACCCTAATAATAACAGCTAATAATAATAGCTAACAACAACAATACAATTACACCATCCATTAAACTTTCCCTCAGAGGCACTTTTGCTTCTTCCTGCAAGTTTGTGGCTGGAGTGGATTGAATGGCAATGTGCAGACCAAGCCAGCCAGCCTTTGCCTTGGTTCCTATCACGTGGCTACTCCACTACAGGGAGGAGGTGGGCCAAGCAGCTTTGAAGCCTTTGTGGACCCCCTGTGAGGACATTGCGGACCCCAAGTTAAGAACCACTGGAGCAGAGAATGCTGGAAAAAGAACAATGCAACCAAACTTTGAGAAGGGTGCTGGCAGGGGGATTCTGGGACGTGTAATCCAAGAGTAACTTTCCCAGGCTCTGAATGCAGCCTAGAATCATAGAATCATAGGGCTGGAAGGTACCCCTACAGCCATCCCATCCAATCGGCTTCTGCCCTGCAGGAACACACAATCCAAGCATTCCTGACAGGTGGTCATCCAACCTATGTTTAAAAAACCCCAAAGAATGAGATCCTACCACACTCCCAGGCAGTGTATTCCACTTCCGAACAGCTCTTACTGTCAGGAGGTTCTTCCTACTCTTCAGGTGGAATCTCTTGTAGTTTTCCTGTACTGTAGTTTGAACCCATGGCTCCATGTCCTAGTCTCTGGAGCAGCAGAAAACAAGCTTGCTCCTTCCTCAGTATGACATCCCTTCAAATATTTAAACATGGCTATCACATCACCACTCAACCGTCTCTTCTCCAGGCTAAGCATACCCAGCTCCCTAAGCCGTTCCTCATAGGGTATAATGGCTTCCAGACCTCCCACCATCCTTCTCAGTATCTTTCTTGAATTGTTGTGCCCAGAACTGGAAACAGTATTCCCAGTGAGGTCTGACCAAAGCAGAGTGGAGTGATACTATTACTTCCCTTGATCTAGACACTACTCCTATTGATGCAGCCAAGAATCGCATTGGCATTTTTTGCTGCTCCATCACACTGCTAACTCATGTTCAGCTTGTAGCCCACTCTTTCTTTTCTTTGAGGAAATCTACACCATTACGTTAATTGCTAATAAACAAAAAATATTATGTTAGTGCCTATAATATAGTTTTTAAACTAAATTATTATTGGTAAATTATGTAATATAGTAGGCCCCTCTTATCCACTGGGGATTGGTTCTGAGTGGGGGGTGGATTCTGAAAACCATGAATAATAGTGAACTCCATTGAAAATAATGGGACTTCTGGTTTAAAATACCATAGAGTTGCCTTGGAGGGCCTAGAAAACAACTAGGGAGGACACATTTTCTAGGAAGACTCTATGGTAGGTGTGCTGTTTTGTGTCCCATGGATAATGAATCCATGGATACAGGGTCCTACTGTAATCTGAAGATCCTGTACAGTGAATAGGTTAGGTTACATTGACCTGAGATAAATATATGGGGGGCCCAAAATAAAGCATTGCAGGGCCCCCCAAAATTCCTTAAACCAGCCCTGCAGGCATCTATTTAAGGGATTGCCTAAATGGTGAAAACACTCCTCACGGAATGCGAGGATAATATGATCTATCTTAATGGCATCCTGCATCATATCGCTGAATTCAGAAGGAGGGGGCGCTAAATACATCATATATTCTGCTGGAAAAAAGCCTTTGCAGCTTTCCCCGGAATTTAAAAACAAAAAACAAATATCAAGTGTGGATGCACATTCCTGCTCATTGGGACAAGTGACATCAATTGATATGCTTTCCCAAAGCTGAAAGCTGATCGGCCAGAAAAGTGTGGGGGGTGGGGCTTGCTAACAAAGCAAGTGCCTGGAACCACCATGTTTTTTTGCCTTAGTGAGCAAACGCTAATGTGATAAAATGGGGGTTTGTTTGCTTGTTGCTTTTCTGTTAAGGCGAAATATTGTACTTTTGCACCTTAGATATGCTTTTTTTTTTTTTTTAATACTGTTTGGCCACAGCAACTGGTGAGAATAAAAATGCAAGTAATTCAATCATGGTGGCCATCTTGATTCGCAGGCATGCCCGTTTGCTCAGCAAACCTGGATAGCTTTGCATGCCTGTGATCTGCCTACCCCCCCCCCAAAAAAAGCCATTAAGACAAATCGCAGCTGCTGCAAGTTGCCTTTACTGCAGAGCAATCCGCTTCTTTTTGCCTCGTATAGACAACCCCTAACTTTCATTATTTTTCAATGTTATATTACACTCAGATAACACTGGTGACAGTTTAATAAAATCACCCCTATCATCATTTTCATACTGAGCTTGGCTGATTGTGTTCCTATCAGTTTGGATGTTCCTGGTATGCAAGTGTATTCATTAATAAATGAAGAGAAAAAAATAATAATCAAAAATTGCTTGATGGTAGCTTTCAAAACCTGCATGAGAAATAAGACTGTGCTAAAATTCTTCACTAATTTTCTTTTCAAAGGAAGCAATGAGTAATTCTACTAAACATTAAAAAACCATGTAGTCTTCAAAAGCTACTTGCAATTCGGGGCTTATTCTGTTTAAAATTCCCATGTGGTTGTTGTGTACATAAAACAGCCTTTTTCTGCAGAGGAAACAGTTACCTATGTGCAGGAAAAGAATTTCATGCTTAGAAAATGTGTTTTATGTATAAAGCACTATGTGCACATTTTGTGCAGAATAATATGCTAACATTTTTGAATAATTTTGAATATTCCCCACCCCCATTCCTAGCATATGGACAGGCAAGGTGTAAGGGAGGTAGATGTGGTGTCATAAAGTGCAGGGGTGAATGAAAGGGGTAGGAGATGTAGCATCAGATTGCAAAAACCAGGAGGGATGCATTGCAGAGGTGTGAGGTAAGCCTAGGGTAAGGCAGGGCAGGGTCAGTTAGGAATACGGTGAAGGAGGCAGAGGTCTTCCAGGAGGAGGAGAGAGATGTTATTCATTGCCGCAGGTGCTCTGCTCCCTGAGGTGTCCACTTTGTGATGCTGCTCTGAGGAAAGAAGAACTGGGAAAAGACAAGAGGAAAGGGTAGAAAGAAAGTATTATTAAGGTAGTTTCTTGATGTGAAAATCTTCAGATTTTGGGAAAATGGATCCAAACAATGATAAAGATAGCTCCCCCCATTTTTTATGGACGAATTCTGCATTTATTTGTCTTGGAAGCATGGTATAGATGTATGAACTGTTTCCACACACAAATGTCATACTAAGTTTAATGTGCAATAAATGGTATTTATTATGAATACCATTTCCCTCTATAATGTATACTTCCTCAGGGAAACAAAACAGCAGCTACAAGGGTAAGGATGTAGAAAGGGTTATATTGCGGAGAAATACAAAGATGGGTTAGCAGGGGGAACACATTTGCCATATTGGATTGGACCTGCTTTGAAATATTTATTTTGCTTGCACAAAGGAATACTTTTCAAAGTTTTCCAGGGGGCAGGTGTGTCAATCTTCTGCAGCAAAAACAACAGTGACTTTATCTACCCAAAAATATCTACCCTTAAATGCTAGCAAGTTTTATTTTGTATAAGTTTTTGTATCAAATGCATGGAGTGTTGCTTCACTTGGCAAATATTTATACAAATGGGTGGGTGTAATTCATAAGGTGAGGGAATGGAAACTTAACAATTATCATTACCTTAACTAGCATTAACTAACAATTGTTAAGTGGGAGCACAAACATGTTAGCATACATGAGCTTCTTAGCATGTACATTATGATGAAAAGCTGAATAGGTAAAAGAAAGTTAAACCAGACTTTTGTAGTTACAGTATAATGAAATATTTAATCTGTTTCTTTGAAGGAAATTACACCATCCTTTCCCCCTCCTATTCCAGTTGTTTGTTCTTACTTTTCTCTGCATGTTGCCCTGTAAATCAGATGGCAGTCACTCTCAGGACCCTCCTGTGACATTTTCATGGATCTGTAGCTTTTTGCCATCACAAAAAAATCTGATGGCAAAAAACAATGATTTGATGAGAACACCAGTAGAAGTGCCTGTGCATGAAAAAAAAAGTAATATCATTGTTGCTTTTATTTGTATTGAACGTCTGTACATGTACACTTTACATGATTCTCCCTCTCTATTAACCCCCAAAACAAACCTGTAAGGTAGGTTTGCTGAGAAGCAGTGGTGGCTCAAGACCACATGGCAAATTCCACAACCAGGCAGAGAACAGGGTGTCTCAGTTCGAAGTCCAGCACTTTAAACATTGCTCTATATTGGCTCTCTCAGTAAAAATGGTACGAAACTTCAAACACAGCAGAAGGAAAACAAGCAACAATTAATTGTGGAATTTGCATAATTAGAATGCAAAATTGTTGTTGTGTGCCTTCAAGTCATTTCTGATTTATGGCAACTCTATCACAGGATTTTCTGAGGGCTGAGAGTGTGTGACTTGCCCAAAATGCTAATCAAATATAATTTGCATATTAATCTGCATATTCTGGTTGTGCAAATTCCTCTAATTTACATAATTAGATGTCTGGATTTGAGGCAGTAGAATATGGCAACTCTACCCACTTCCTATATTTTTTAAAATATGTGGAAATGAGGAAGTTCTAGTATGCACACACTAGTTAGCAATAGGTCATACAAGGAGTTCTCCAGTAACAAAACTGTAGCAGCCTCAGGATTTTAGGCTTTGGCCCCCTATCCTTTCTGGAGGTGGGAAAAGGCCAGTAGTGACTGACTGTTTCAGATGAAAAATGTGGCTTTTTCTGCACCAGTGCTGTAGCTTCTAACTGGATCCTATAAATGAGATCTGGATACCTCATAAATACAAAGAAAATATTTGTACAGTGCGTTATGTTTGCATAATCATTATAAAGCATGATATACTGCAGTTTAACTTTCCTTTCCCCCTCATTATGATGAGCCAATTTAAGCTTCCCTGGGCCCTGGTCAAAGGTACCCATTTCTCTTTCCCCAGCCTTCACCTCTACCACAGTTTCCCACCCCTACTTCTGAGAGGGACAGGTCTAGCTGAATCCCTATAGCTCCCTTGGCATTCTTACTACACTTACTCGCAGGCCTCCAAGGGGCCCAAGGCTCGGAAGGTGTAGATAAGGAATTGGCATAGTGCAAGCTAGAGACATTAGAGTTGTGCAGACATATCATGTAGTTAGCGCGTGATCAGACAGTGAAGCCTGTCCAGCAACACAAACCAGCCAATTAACAAGAGCTTGAGCAAAGCTAACCTGCCCCGGCAACTAGATAAGAGAAGTTCTGCTTAGTAACATTTTTGAAGGCCAGAGATATGTAGCATTATGATTGGTAGTTCAAATAGCCATAGAAAGTGACCGAAGGAAATAAAATACTCCTGAAACAAAGAGAAGGGGCGGCAGTCTTTTTACCCTAGAGGGAGCTGTCCGCCCCAGCTGGAAAAAAATAAAGAATCTCAACTTCTACTACGGGACTTTGGCTCTGTTCCTTTCTTGCGCCGTCCTCAGACCCTATATGTTCGGGTTTCCTTTGGGATTCCCGTAACATTTTCTGGGTGCTCGTCCGGGATTTGAAGGGACGGATCGCAAGTGACAGAGTCCTAGTCTGACGATTGGTCTCACCGCATCTTCGTGCCTGCAGGATTCACCGAACCAGGTCATACGGCGAGAGGGATCCCGCATCAATTGACCGCTGGTGCCTCTTCGATGATGCCTGTTGGGCATTGAGACCGGTGCCGAACCTTGGTGGTTGATTGAGGTTCTTCGGGAGGACGTCCTGCAGCGCCTACTCTGTGACTCAGGCGAGTATGCTTGATTAAGTAAGAATACGTGGTGAATAGGTACCTGGGAAGTCGGGCTGGTGAGGGAGCCCCAAGATTCCAGTTCCGCACGATGGGGGGAGGTCAATCTAAGCAAGTAACCCCTCTGGATTGTATGTTACAAAATTGGTCAGAATTTAAGAGATATATAGATTCAGGAGGAAGGAGTAAAGGAAAATTAAGGACTCTTTGTCAATTAGAATGGCCAACTTTTCCCATTGAACCAAGGTGGCCAGGGATAGGAACTTTAGATCAGGGCATTGTGGACAAGGTGGCAAATTTTTGTGCCCAGTATCATCCAGACCAATATTACTATGCGTCTGCTTGGCAGACTATAGTCTATTTGAAACCCCGTCCGAGTTGGTTAGAAAAATGTAAATGTATGGTCCTCCAGACATTGCCACCTACTAATAATCCCTTTTTGCCTCTTCCGGATTCGGGTTCTCCGGAGGATGACCCTAGTAGTCCTACTGCCCCACCACCCTATGTACAGGCTGTGTACCCAAAACTGCCCACACCCAAGACACCCCCTGCGCCGTACCGAGACAAACTGCGGTCGGCAGATCAATCACAACCCCAGGTCGAGGAAATGCCGCCCTTGGAGGGAGAAGAGGAAGATAAATTGTGTCCTCTGAGACTTGTCAATCAGATGGTTCCAGATCCTGAAGGAAAACACAAACCAGAAATAATGGGGGTGTATCAGCATGTCCCATTTACTAGTAGTGACTTGTTAAATTGGAAAGCTTCCCGACCCCCATGGACACAGGATCCCACTGGCATGGCACAGTTGTTAGAAGGTGTTTTTCAGACGCATGACCCCACCTGGGCAGATATACAGCAACTTATGAATTGTTTGTTTACTACTGAGGAAAAGGCACAGATCATTAGCCAGGCTAGAGAAGAAGTGAAACATGATTACCCCACATACAAGGAAGGGGAGAGGCTCCTACAGATGCAGGAGGAGGCAGTTCCTTTACGTGATCCCCAATGGGATCCTAATAAGGCTGAAGGCAGGGAACGTCTTACACGATATCATGGATACTTAGTGAAAAGTATGAGAAAAGGTCCACCCCGACCCATAAATCTGAAAAAGATATATGACATCCAACAGGAAAAGGATGAGTCTCCTGGAGCCTTCATAGAAAGACTGAAGGCTGTCTATCGACAGTATAGTCCCTATGATATGGATGATGATAAAGAGGATTCCCAAGGCAAGCAGGCTCTCAAGCAGAGCTTTTTGGCTCAGTGTGCCCCAGACATACGAAGAAAGTTACAGAAACAACCTGGGCTTGCCCACATGACTTTGGCAAGGATGCTGGAGTTGGCGTCACAAGTGTATGTAGGTAGAGAGGATGAGGAAGGAAAGTTCAAAAGGAGAGCGGGAGTGATAGCAGCAGTTTTTGGAGTGAATACCCCTGAGGGAAGGGGTAGAGGAAAGGGCAGAGGAAGAGGAAGAATAGGAAGGAATCAGTGTGCGATTTGCAAAAAGGAGGGACATTGGAAGAATGAGTGTCCAGAAAAAGAAAAAGGTGCTGTACAGGCAGGGCAGAGAGGGCGAGAAAGAGGAGGTAGAGGAAGAAGTAGAGGACGTGGCTGGGGAAACCCACAGGGGTGGACGCCCCAAATGCAGGGAGCAGCAGCCACAATGACTATGGAAGCTATGAGTGAAGGAAGCTCAGGAGGAGGACAGGAAGAGTGGGAACCTCCGTTTCAGGAATAGGACAGACCGGCTCCCAAAGAAAATCACAGTTGTAAAATAGTAATTCCTGGTTGCCAGGAGCCATTGGTCAAGGTTAAAATAGGCAATCAGGAGGCCTCTTTTTTATTAGACTCTGGAGCTGCAAAATCAGTGATCAATACCCCTATCGCCCCTAATGCCAAAACCACCACCCAGATAGTTGGAGCAACTGGAAAAAGGCAGAGTTGTTCCTATTTGCAAGCAAGGACATGTCAGTTGGGGAAACGTATGGTCACACATCAGTTTTTATACATACCTAGTTGTCCAGTACCCTTGCTGGGGAGAGATCTGCTGTGCAAACTTAGGGCACAGCTGACTTTTGAAGCAGATGGAACCATAGAGGCAAACTTTAGAGACCCTCCTACTTCTAAGTTAATGTTAACCTTGCCGGTTGAAGAGGAGTGGAGATTATACCCTGTGTTGTTAGATAGAGCTGATTGGCAGACCTTTGATGTGCCTGGCGTCTGGGCAGAAGACAATCCCCCTGGATTAGCTAAGGATGTGGTTCCAGTGATAGTGGATTTAAAGCCTTTAGCTGTTTCTGTAGCTATACCACAGTATCCCTTGCCGAGAGATGCAGTGAAGGGAATTGACGAACATTTACAAAGGCTTTACCAGTGGGGAATTGTAATTGACTCTCAGTCCCCTTGGAATACACCACTTTTGCCTGTCAGAAAGCCAGATGGTTCTTACCGTCCGGTGCAGGATTTGCGAGCAGTGAATCAACGAGTGGTTCACATACATCCAGTCGTCCCCAACCCATATACCCTGTTGAGTTTGTTGTCCCCAGAGTTGAAATGGTATTCAGTCATAGATCTCAAAGATGCGTTCTTTTGTGTCAGGTTGCACAAACATAGTCAGCCCATTTTTGCTTTCCAATGGGAAAATCCAGAGACAGGCCAGCGAAGACAGGTTACGTGGTCCCGTTTACCACAAGGTTTTTGTAATTCGCCCAGTCTCTTTGGTCAGGCATTGGCACAAGACTTGGTGCCATTGACACAGGGGGGAAACCCCTGGAACATATTGCAGTATGTAGATGATATTTTGCTGGCTACTGAAACTAGGAGTGAATGCCTAGAAGGAACAGGGAAGCTGTTACAATTCCTGTTTGAAAAGGGGTATAAGGTGTCCAAAAAGAAAGCTCAGTTGGTGCAACAACGAGTTAAATATCTAGGTTTTGAGATAGAAGAAGGGACCAGAAGGCTGGGAATAGAGCGAAAAGAAGTAGTCTGTGCTATCCCCACCCCCACTACACGAAGACAAGTTAGGGAATTCTTGGGAGCTGCAGGTTTTTGCAGGCTTTGGATACCCAATTATGCTGTTCTAGCTAAGCCCCTTTATGAAGCTACAAAAGGAACAAATGCTGAACCATTTGTGTGGGGGGAGCAACAACAAGAATCATTTCAGAAGTTAAAAGAGGCTTTGATGAGTGCACCCGCCTTGGGGCTACCAGACATGGAGAAACCTTTTGTTTTATATGTAGGCGAAAGGGACGGTATTGCAATAGGAGTGTTAGCCCAGACCTTAGGGTCTTGGCCGCGACCGGTAGCCTACCTTTCTAAACAAATGGGCCCTGTTGTTAAGGGATGGCCACCCTGTCTGAGAGCAGTGGCAGCAGCAGCTCTTTTGGTAGAAGAAGCAAACAAGCTGACCTTGGGACAGCCTGTTATCTTAAAAACTCCTCATGCAGTAGTAACCTTGATGGAACACAGAGGCAGTCACTGGATGTCTAATGCCAAACTTTTAAAATATGAAAGTATTCTGGTAGATAACCCCAATGTTCAGATTCAAACTTGTACTACTTTAAATCCTGCCACCTTGTTCCCAATGTCTGAAGATGTGTTATTACAACATGACTGTGTTCAGACAATGAGTGAAGTTTATTCCAGCAGACCTGATCTCAAGGATAGCCCGTTATCAAACCCTGAGGTTGTTTATTTCACTGATGGTAGCAGTTTTGTAGAAAATGGGATTCGCAAGTCGGGATATGCTGTGGTTGATGGTCAGGGACATATAATAGCTGCCAAATCACTGGGCCCCACCGTGTCAGCACAAAAGGCAGAATTGATAGCCCTAACAAAGGCTTTGGAACTGGCACAAGGGAAAAGGGCTAACATTTATACTGACTCCAAATATGCTTTTCTGACCTTGCAAGCACATGGAGCCATGTATAGGGAAAGAGGACTTTTAACATCAGGAGGAAAAATGTTAAAACATACCACTGAGATTCTCCAATTGCTAGAGGCAGTGTGGAGGCCCAAAGAGATAGCAGTGATGCATTGTAGGGGTCATCAGTTGGGCAATGACCCCGTAATTATGGGAAATCGAAAAGCTGATCAGGCCGCTAGGGAGGCGGCCAGGCAAGTAACAAGTTTACATGAAACTGATGAGGCTCTTTTGTCTTTACAATTAGCCAGCTTTCTCCCAGAAGAGGTAAAATACACAAAAGAGGAGGAGGCCTGGGCTATAGCTGAAGGCGCTAGGAAACAATGTGGGCTGTTTGTTTTCCCTGACAACAGAGTATATATCCCCAAAGCTGTGGCATGGCATGTGGTTCAAGAGGTCCATAAACAGTCACACATGGGAAGCACTGCTATGTCTAAGTTTTTAGAGAGACAAGCATACTTTGAGGGAATCCCTACGTTAGCTAGACAAGTTGCCTTGAGGTGTGAAGTATGTGCAAAGACTAACCCTAGAACTGGTCCCTTACAGCCCCCTGGTGTTCAGGCAGTAGGATTCACCCCATGGGAATCAATTGTTGTTGACTTTACTGAAATGCCACCATGTAAAAAGTTTAAATATTTGCTTGTCCTTGTCTGTACCTTTTCCAATTGGGTGGATGCATATCCTACCACTAATGAGCGGGCCGAACAGGTAGTCAAGGCCTTGCTACGGGACTTGGTGCCACGAAGTGGGATCCCCCTATATATCGCGAGTGACAATGGCCCGTCTTTTGTACACAAGGTCACACAAGGTTTAGCCTCTGTATTAGGTATCACTTGGAAGTTACATTGTGCATATAGGCCTCAATCTTCTGGAAAAGTAGAAAGAATGAATAGAACCTTAAAAGGGACACTGTCCAAAATGTGCCAGGAAACGGGACTGGATTGGGTGACTGTTTTGCCAATGGCACTTCTCAAAATCAGATGTACTCCAGACAGTTTGTTGGGACTTTCTCCATACGAAATTGTTTTTGGCAGGCCCCCTCTTAATGTGCATAGGCTAGAGGGAGATGTTGAACAACTGGGAAAGTTAGAGATTGCAAAATCTGTCCAAACATTAGGCAAGTGTCTGAATCAGCTTCATCGATATGTCAAGACAATTAGATATCCGTTCCCTGTTACTGCACTTCACCCTTTTTCACCAGGTGATAGAGTATGGTTGAAGGACTGGAAATCTAATCCCTTGGGACCAAAGTGGAAGGGTCCTTATGAGATACTGCTGACTACCCCAACTGCAGCGAAGCTACAAGGAGTCAAGCCCTGGATCCACTACACCAGGCTGAAGAAAGATCATACCAAGGAGTGGCAAGTGGTACCTAGCGATTCCAATCCTCTGCGGCTTCGGATCAAGCGGTCCGGGGAAGACAGGGCAGCATCGCAACGTGAGCCCCCTGTCTGAGGTCAGGTGACCAAGCACCGCCTTGAAGCAAAGGAGCCTTGGCCAGCCGAGGGTCATGGCGAAAGAAACAATACTGATCCAGATGTCGGATGGGAGCTTCAAGTGGGAAGATGAAATAGAACAGCGCATGGAAGACAATATTCAAGAATGTCAGAGAAGGAATGCCCAGACTCAGACTGAGGAAAAGAGGGTTCCCCCACCCATTTGCCCCACAGTCATGCGCATGCCATGTATTACTTTGCAGACTGTAGTCTGGCTTTGGGTAATAGGTGTGTTGTTGTGGCTTTTATTGTTCCCTCTCCCATGCAAGGGGTTCTTAGAAAGCAATTCTCTAATAGTCTATTCCGCTCATATTGTTAAAGCTTTTAATATCAGTAAGTGCTGGGTCTGTCATCAAATGCCTACAGATTCTCATACTGGAATGCCCTTTGTAGTACACCAACTAAATGATATAGAATATAATAGACCCTATAGGCCAGACAATAATACCGGGTACAACTGGACACATTTAGAACCCTCCACTGGAGGATATTATCGGGTTGGGAAACAAAAGGGAAGGTGGTGCTGGAGCTGTAATGAAACTAATGGCCCTAGGGTAGGTTCTAGCACCTGTGAAATAGAAATAAGGATAAATGGCACCTGGGAGAGTAATTATATTTTAGCCAACTTAACAGGTGATGGCTACTATAGCGCCTGGACAATGACACAGAGATGTAAGAAGCCTTTTTCTGCACTAAGGGGCCACTATTTTGTGTGTGGCAAACGAGCTTATGCTATTTTACCTGAAAACTGGAGCGGAAATTGTTATGTGGCCACTATTTTTCCAGCTATAACTATCCGAGACAACCTACCTGTGGGGAAAATAAGAAACTATAGGGATCTGGAAGAATCCAAACAAATTGTAAAAGACTATCGACCTTTGCGCCATTGGGGAGGGCACCGAAGTCTGCTGAATGCCATGTATAGGGTACAGGCTGTTATAGAAATAATGGCAAACGAGACAAGCGAGGCTCTCACCACTTTGGCAAGAGAACAAGGACAGATTAGGCGGATGTTACTACAAAACCGGTTGGCATTAGACACCATGTTGGCAACTCAAGGTGGTGTATGTACACTTATCCACCAAGAATGTTGTATTTATGTCCCAGATAATGAACAAGATATAGAACAACACGCACAACAAATCATGCAAGTAGCACAGGTCCCACACATGGAAAAGGGTTGGAATTTGTGGGACTGGCTCACATCATGGTTACCTGATTTCTCATGGTTAAAAGGATTGTTTGTATTTGGCTTGATAACTGTGTTAATTAGCATTTTACTATGCGCATGTATACCTTGTTTGTTTAGGTGCTTACGTACTAGGCTTGAGGCTATGCTTGCTCATGATAGAAAAATTCTGCTTGCTTGCTGCGCATATCAGGAACTTAAGCAAACTAATGAACCCAACCACTATGTCTCTTCGCTTACAAGAAAAAGGGGGGAATGAGAGGGACAGGTCTAGCTGAATCCCTATAGCTCCCTTGGCATTCTTACTACACTTACTCGCAGGCCTCCAAGGGGCCCAAGGCTCGGAAGGTGTAGATAAGGAATTGGCATAGTGCAAGCTAGAGACATTAGAGTTGTGCAGACATATCATGTAGTTAGCGCGTGATCAGACAGTGAAGCCTGTCCAGCAACACAAACCAGCCAATTAACAAGAGCTTGAGCAAAGCTAACCTGCCCCGGCAACTAGATAAGAGAAGTTCTGCTTAGTAACATTTTTGAAGGCCAGAGATATGTAGCATTATGATTGGTAGTTCAAATAGCCATAGAAAGTGACCGAAGGAAATAAAATACTCCTGAAACAAAGAGAAGGGGCGGCAGTCTTTTTACCCTAGAGGGAGCTGTCCGCCCCAGCTGGAAAAAAATAAAGAATCTCAACTTCTACTACGGGACTTTGGCTCTGTTCCTTTCTTGCGCCGTCCTCAGACCCTATATGTTCGGGTTTCCTTTGGGATTCCCGTAACACTTCCACCCCATAAATTTTCTTGGCTCTCTGCTTCTCTCCTCCTTTCTTTTCTAGCAGAAACCACAAACCAAGAGATCGGCAGACACTCATTCCTCCCACTGAAGTAAAACCTAAGCATCAATATGTGCTGGGATTGAGGGGGAAAGAGCGGCTGTTTGATTATTATTGTACTCAAATGGAAAGGATTTAGGAAAACACGCAGAGCTGAGGTGAGAGGAGTGGATGCTTCAGGGAAAGGCAAGGGGGGTGAAACTGGATGAGTAGGCCTGTAATTGTAATGTGGGGCAGTGGGGGAAGGGGAGAGCAGCAATAAAATGCTGCAGTGTATCATCACCCTCTAACTCAGGCAAATGTTCTCAATAGTCTTGCAGTCCAAGCGTGGTCAGCAATGGGGAAGTTTGGGAGTGAGAAAGGCAGAAGTTATATCTTTTCCTTTTTTCTGGAGGGGTGTCCCCTGCTTTGCTACACAGGGCTAGAGGATACTAGATAGAGAGTAGAGTCTAGACCGGAAAATGACAATTTTATGGATATTTGTTGTGCAGTGGAGTGGGAATGCTAAATAGTAAAGGAGTAAATGATTCCCTTTTAAAACATCCCTGAAAAATATCCCAAATAGAGGAGTTTTTAAGCCTGGTGGCACATATTTCCCTATTTCTAATGCTTCCCCTCCCAGGGCATGTATTTTACACTGTTAGAGGCTATAGCATGTCAACTCTCCCTTCTCCTCCACTCCCACCTCTCACATCTTTTCCTGTTACCTCAACTGACACCTCAAGGTTCTGTGTATTCTGAAAGCTCATAGGTCCTTGTTAGGAATTTTGGAACTTTAAATATATATATATATATATATATATATATATATATATATGTATATATATATCCCCCCTTTAAATTTTTTTATAAGCTTATATACTTCTCTATATCTAGGGTGTGCCTTGAATCTGTAAAAACCACTACTTTAGTTTTGGGTGGTCCTGTTCCACTTCCAAATGGAAAAACACTCACAAATTCATTATTAGAGAGAATGATGAACAGATGCAAATGGTGGGAAAGTAGAGTGACTGAAGAGTGGAAGGAGAGTGAATTTGAGTCTCTTGAGGCATCATCTGTTTGAAAGGTTTCCAGTCCAAAGGCAGTTTAAATATAAACAACTATAAGAAGGAAGAGCAGAGGTTCAGAAACTGCCTATCAGCACTTTAGCAGTACCTGGAAAGGTATAAAGTACATAGCTCACCTGGTCATCATCTTCCCCAGCATAGAAAGAGCACTGTATTTCTAGGCAAATTATGGTAATTATTTTGAAATTTGCATATGTATATATACATTAGTGAGCCAGCATGCTATAGTGGTTTAGGTGTTGGACTACATCTCTGGAGACCAGGGTTCGAATCCCCGCTTGGCCATGAACACCCACTAGGTGACCTTTGGCAAGTCACACACTCTCAGCCTCAGAAAACCCTGTGATAGGTTTACTTTAGGGTCACCATAAGTTGGAAATGACTTGAAGGCACACAACAACAACAACAATATACATTAGCATTTGCTAATATTACACAAAAATTATCCTCTTCTTGTCTTCTTGGTGATATATTTCCTCTTTTCTAGCAACACAAAGAACTTTATCAGATCCCCCCCCCCCCGCCAACCCGGTTCTTTTGCCTGCATAACTTCTGCCGTTTTTATGCCAGCAAAAGAACTCCATATGCCACACTTACCTCCTATCCATGTGAAAAGGCTTCCCTGGCAATGAATGAGGAGTGAACGGGGCTCTATTCACTTCCTCTATTGAAATCCTGCAGATTCTCGTGAGAATACATAGCGCGGGAAATTCAAAAATAAAAACAAAAATAACAAAGTAAAGTTCACAAAAGCACATAAACACACTATAAAAGTCCCAAGTAAACTGGGGAGGCTCATAAAAAGTGTGTCACCTGCCTGGATGTCACGAACTCACCCGGAAGTGTTCTGGCCAGACTGGCCACTGACGCTGCATTCATGTGAGTACAATGGCATACGGATTCAAATGCTGGAAATGTCAGCACAAAAGCACCACAGGGATCAATTGATGGCTTCGGCTGTCAATAAAATAGGACAGGTTTTGGACTGGACATGATTGCGAACAGGTGATGTCGTCTGGAACATGCACCCTGTTGCGATCATTAGGCATCCTTTTGATGCCGTGTTTGCATGGTCTGATAAAGTCCTCAATAACCACCTTTACTGGAAGATAAAATGTTGGGTTCTTGGAATTCCACATATGGCATGGCAGATAACAATGCTATTTTGGGAGGGGGGGAAATACAAATTTAAAAGTTAATATGGTTAAAGCTAAATCTGAATGCAAAATAGTGGGATATATGGGTATTACTAGGGCAAAGACAGACTCTTTATAATAGTTACAGCTCTTGCCTCCCACCATGCTCAAGTTATTTCTGAAAATATCTTTGAAAGGAACCTTAACTTCTAGGGTAGGATGGCACTGCAGAATTAGGAACCAACAAAGGACTCCTTAAGCCCTTCCTGCAAATCAGTATGGGTGATTTAAGTTTAGAGAGTTTTAAAACTTACCCAGAAAACTGGATTTGTGGGGAAATAATTTTGGGAGAACCCACATATTCATCTGTATTGTTAATAAACATTAAAAGTATTCCAGTGGGTTCACCATATTTTACTAATCATAATCTCTGGCTTTTCTTCGCAAACGAAGATTCAGGAAGGACTCATCCCGCGCTTTCTGCAAGCGCGCTGATGACTAAAAAGGCCAATCCGAGATAAACAAGTCCAGTTGCAAAAAGCACAGCAGAAGGTCTCCTTGGGTGATGTTTTTGGGTTGTGATTCTTTCTGCGTTGTCGTTTCTCTTCAAGACTTGTTCGGCGTGAATTCTCAAATAAGTCTGCAGCATTGTGGATAGTGCGTCTCCATGCCTCCCGATGTGAGGCCAGGGCGGACCACTGTTGGTGATCAATTTGGCCGAGCCTGAGATGTTGTTTCAGGGAGTCTTTGTATCGCTTTTTTGGAGCGCCCCTCTTACGCTGACCCGTGGTGAGTTCACCGTAGAGTCGTATTTTTGGGAGGCGATGGTCCTCCATCCTAGAAACGTGCCCTGCCCAGCGCAGCTGTGTTCTCAATATCATGGCCTCAATGCTGGTGATCCCTGCTTGCTCAAGGACAGCAACATTCATCACATAGTCAGTCCAGTGTATATTTAGGACTGTGCGTAGACAGCGCTGATGAAAGCGCTCAAGGAGTCGTAGGTGGTGGCGATAGGTGACCCATGTTTCAGATCCATAAAGGAGGATAGACAGTACAATGGCTCTATATACACTGATTTTTGTGCTTTGCCTCAGGTGTTTATTGCTCCAGACTCTTTTGTGAAGTCTTCCAAATGTACTATATGCCTTTGCTAATCTGTGATCGATCTCTTTGTCAATCTTGGCATCTGAGGAGATGATGCTTCCCAGGTAGGTGAACTGCTGAACAAACTTGAGCGCAGATTTGCCGACGGCAATGTGGGGATGGTGGTGTTCATCCTGTGGTGCAGGCTGGTAAAGAACTTCTGTTTTCTTCAGGTTGACTTCCAGCCCAAACAGCTCTGTAGCTGTTGCAAAGCAGGATGTTAGGCGCTGCAGAGCTGCTTCTGTGTGGGCAACAAGGGCAGCAGCATCGGCGAAGAGCAGCTCACAGACTAGATAGTTTAGAGTCTTAGTGTGAGCCCTCAGACGGCTTAAGTTAAACGAGCTACCATCAGTACGGTAACATATATAGATGCCGTCGTCTTCTTCAAGCTCTGCCATAGCCCTTTGGAGCATCATGCTAAAGAAGATTGTAAATATAGTTGGTGCAAGAACACAACCTTGCTTCACTCCATTAGTTATTAGAAAGGGCTCTGAAAGAGCATCGCCATATCTGACTTGACCACGCTGGCCCTCGTGTAGCTAGATAATCATTTTAAGAAATTTGGGGGGACATCCTAATCTTTCCAGGATCTGCCACAGACCTTTTCTACTTACAGTGTCGAAGGCTTTGGTGAGGTCGATTCCATTAATTTCCTATGCAAGCAAAGTGATGCTCAAAATTAGACTCAGAGGAAGGAGGCATGAAAATTGGAGGAAGGAACTTCAACAATTTCAGGTGCGCAGATGACACCGTACTACTAGCAGAAAATAGCAGAGACTTGCAATGATTACTGAAGAAAGTCAAGGAAGAAACTGCAAAGACATGTTTACAGTTGAACATTAAGAAAATAAAAATAATGACCACAGATTATTTACATAACTTTAAAATAGATAATGAAGACATTGAAGCAGTTCAAGATTTTCCATACCTTGGCTCAGTCATTAATCAGAATGGAGGCTGCAGTCAAGAAATCAGAAGGGCAGTTTTGAAGGAATTAGACAAGATCCTGAAGTGCAAAGATATATCATTGAATACTAAAATTAGGATGGTCCATGCCATCATATTTCCCATTTCTATGTATAGTTGTTCTCTCCATTGACGTCCCCTTGCGACTCCTCGAACACTTTCATCAGTGCTGTATATGCATAATCCTAAATATACACTGGACTGACTATGTGACGAATGTTGCTGTCCTTGAGCAAGCAGGGATCACCAGCATTGAGGCCATGATATTGAGAACACAGCTGTGCTGGGCAGGGCACATTTCTAGGATGGAGCACCATCGCCTCCCCAAAATAGTACTGTATGGTGAACTCGCCACAGGTCAGCATAAGACCAAAAAAGTGATACAAGGACTCCCTGAAACAACATCTTAGACTCGGCCAAATTGATCACCAACAATGGTCCAACATGGCCTCACATCAGGAGGCATGGAGACACACTATCCACAATGCTGCAGCCTTATTTGAGAACTCACGCTGAACAAGTCTTGAAGAGAAATGACAACGCAGAAAGAATCAAAACCCGGAAACATCACCTAAGGAGACCTTCTGCTGTGCTTTATGGAACCAGACATGTTTATCTTGGATTGGCCTTTTCAGTCATCAGCACGCTTGCAGAAAGTGTGGGATGAGTCCTTCCTGAATCTTCATTTGCAAAGAAAAGCCAGAAAGAGAAAGAGAGAGAGAGAGAGAGAGAGAGAGAAGAGAGTATAGTTGTGAAAGCTGGAGAGTGACAAAAGCCAATAGAAAGAATATAAACTAATTTGAAATGTGGTGCTGGAGAAGAATTCTACAGATACCGTGGACTGCTAAGAAGAAAAATTAATGGGTCCTGGAGCAAACCAAGCCTGAACCCTCCTTAGAAGCCAAGATGACCAAACTGACTATCCTACTTTGGCCGTATCACAAGAAGACATGACTCACTGGAAAAGACAATACAGTAATGCTAGGGAGTAGGAAAAGAGGAAGACTATTATCCAGATGGATAGACTCAATCAAGGAAGCCCTGGCCCTGAGTCTATAAGGCCTGAGCAAGGTTGTTGATGATAGGGTGACTTGGAGGTCTCTCATTCATGGGGTCACCATAAATCGAAGTCAACTTGACTGCCATTAACAACGAAGCTGCTATTTCCAAGGGTGGTCCATGACAATTTAGTCCTGAGGTAAAGTACAAGTTGACTAGACTGGCAGTTGAAACTTACTTCAACACTAGCAGCAGGATAGAGTCCTCCAAAACCTTTGAGAGCAGCAGGGCACTTTAGGGAGTTGAGGACAGGCTGCTTGCATATCCAGCTCTGTCTTCCAAGAGGGGGATGACCAGAGGGTACAGGTAGAACATCTGGGCAGCTGGCATTGCTGTCCCTGAGAATCTGTAGCTTGAGGCAGTTGCTTCACTCTGCCTAAGGTATGGTGGCCCTGCTCCTTCCAGCAGAGAGAATTCTCATTGTGGCCAGCATAAGGTGTAGTTCACCAGAATCTATAGAAGCGTAAGTACTGTTTATTAAATGGGGCTCATTTGAGATCTCCACTTATCAGACTATGATAATGTGTGCCTTTTGCTTTGGATGTTAAGCCTCTGAACAAAAAATGTTAGTCAATGCACAAGAAGCAACCCCCGCCCCCATCAAAATCCAGCATTGTTCACATAATCTGTCTATGTCTCTTTTACTTGCTGTACTTCTCCTGAAGATAGTCCTGTCTGATTTTCTAAATCTCCAGAATGAAATATGACTCTCAGCTAAGAGAACTGTGGAAGTGAGAGCAAACATGAAGCTCTATGTACTCTAAAGCTGTCACTGCATGCTGTACATATCTGACTCTCCCTGAAGTAAAGGGAACCCAGGTTGCAAAGTAAGGGCTGTCTGTAGGATCTTCCCCTGGGAAAGGAGCCAAGTGAGGGCTGAGGTTTCTTCTCAGGCCCTGTCTATACGGTAAAAAAAAGTACGTATGGCATTTAGAAGATCGATCTTCTGTACACATGGCCATTCGGATGCATACGTGTCATTCAGAAGGGGGGCTAGTGAATCCCCCGTAAACTCCGTGGATTCGGTGTTCAGGAGGATTAGTGAATCTTGACCTAAAATCCGTACAGCCATTCGTATTGTCGATGGTCTGTACACCCTGTTCGCACACATATGAACAGGCCATGTAATCTGATTGGCTGGCCGAGCACAGGGAGCAGGGCTAGCAAAGAGGGGAATTGGGAGTGGCCACCATGTTGGATTCCCAGCTAAATGAGAGTCCGGTAAGTCCATGAATTTTACATTTATTCCTTTTCATTTTGTTTTGTAAATATGGAAAACCAACTGTCCACATAACAGGCACCTTTAAAAAAAATTTTAATTTAAAAAAAAAGCAGTGGGAGATTTAAAACTGCCACTTGGATCGCTTGCTCCAGCCAGCTAGATAAGGGGGTTCATATGGAGTTTAGGGGGGGTGAAAATCATGTAGGTGTATCGTACGCATACGAACAGCTGCCTTTTCAGATTTTTTACTCCCCAAACAGATTTTTTTCAAATCATGTAGACGGGGCCTAGGTCCCCTTGGCAGTGTTCTGAAATGAGAAGATGATCTCATTTATACAGTGATCTAAGGGCAAATATGTCAGGAGATTGAAGTATTTGTTGCTGTAGTTTTTGGGTTGGTTTTTTTTTTTTTTTTAATATTTCTGTTGTCCCAGATTATTTTCTGGCAATTCCCAGTATCAGATTGGACATTTTATTTCCACTCTTTAGTGGGATTTTTTTTTTAATTCTGAGACATATCAGAACCATATACTGTATTCCCTTTTCCTCTCCTCCTTTCTTTTCAGTTTTTAAAAAGTGCAATAGTGTATCTCTAAAAGGGCATTGCTACATTTGCCCTTCAAATTATACAACCACCTCAGCAAACCATGCTACAGATTTTTTTAAAAAAACCCTCTGGAACAGCCCTAGCGCAAATCCAAGAAATCACTACAAACAGGCCCCCAAAAGAATGGAACAAGTGGACGTGGAAGTAACAACAAGGATGTGTTTCATAGCATACTTCTTTAGACCGATTGAGGGGAACTCCTTGTTACCTATAACAGCACTTCCAGTGGTTGCAAGTGACAGAAACTCTCAGTTTACATTACCCACCTATCATCTCAAAAACACACACACACAAATTAGAGCTATTGTGGAAGTCTGTAACATCTGTACAGCACCATGGATGAGTGTGCAACAGCAGCCAACCAGCTTATCATCTACAAGTACTCTACTAGTGCAAATTACCCAGTTGCTTCAATAGTACATGACAAAAAAATAAGCAAATCAAGGATGTTTTGTCCATGGCTAACTTACTGGTATATGTCCCAAAACACAGCAGTCTGGTTTAGTCCCTTCTTCCACAGGTCAGAGAAATCAGAGATTTCTCAGAGATCTAATCTCCTCCAGCAACTCCTGCAAAAGTATTTGTTCTTCTGTAGTTGCTGCAGTTGTTACGATCAATCAGTCCAGGGCATAAATATAACAATCTACTGTGTCTTCGGTCATTGTTGGTTGTTCTTTGTTATATGATTTTTTTTTAAAAAAAAATAGCAATCTCAGGGTTAAAAGTGAAGACAAGCCTCTCATTTCCTTCCCCCACCCTTTCCTCCCTCTTCTGAATTTGCTCCCCATGCAGACTTCATAGTCTCAGCAAAACCATCTAGCCTTATTTTTGTAAAGAAAAACATTCCACATTCTGGCAGAGGACTAATCACTTTAACTCTTTGTTTTGCATACTTCAAAGTTTTCAAAATACATTCAAATAAGCAATCCTCAGTATTCTTTTAAGATCACTGTGCCCTGAATCCATTGAAAACTTTGTTAAATCACCCTTCCTGCTAAGCTTTTTGCTTGTAAGCCAAACTCTTGTAGATAGACTTTGTTTTCTCAGTTCTTTATCAGTAGAAGAAGTCGAACTCACCGAGGCATCAGTTTCACCACTGAATTGAATGATCTCTGTTCAAATGTAGATTCGGTAGTTATATAGATAAATGATTAAGAAAGTGGGGTGTTTCGCAAGTTCAATGTCCTTTTAAAAGGCTCACTAGAAATGGTCTGAGCTTGCTGGGCCACTGCCCCGCACACATACTTACTTTCTGCCTGCAGCCTCCCAGTAAGGAGCAGTGTTTCTAGAAAATGTATAGGAAATCGCACGCTACTCTCCTTGTCCAGAGAGAGATTTGCCCGCTGGAGCTTATCTCTAGCCAGAATTTTGGCCATTTTAGCTTTCCCTGTCTGCAGAGCTCACAGCAGAGATGTCAACCTGCATTGTTTCCCCACCTGGAAGTCCAGGACTGCCTCTCCCTCATGATGTAAACTTGTCAATTTGAGCGCTGCCTCCCTCATCTAACTAGACCAGCTAGTAAATAGTCCATGGGAATTCGGTTGAAAAGAATGAAACACACTTGAAAAAAACCCCACAGTTTTAAAAAAATACTTTAGGAACAGTACCATCTCAGCAAGTGAGTGATACACTGGCCACATCTGAATAGGATACACTTGTGTCTCCACACTGGTGTCGATGAAGTTATTCAGATCTAGAATGTGGAGCTGCCTTCTGAACTGAAGCTCCGGTTCTGCAATGTGTTGCCATAAGCATTAATAATTTCACTGGAGATTGTCTAACCATGGAGAAAGAGAAGGTGAAAGAATAACATAATCAGAAGAGCAGAACTGTAAAACAGGGATCGAATACTGAGGAATTTTCTAGCTTAGCCTCATGCTGTCCTCAAGACGGACTAGACGACAACCCCCTACCATCCTCAGACAGCATAACATGCATATTGTGCCATTGTTTGTACTGACTGGAGAAGATGGGAGCTGCAATTCAAAACATCTGGAGGGCTCCAAGCTGAGGAGGCTTGTCTTGCAATTGGACCTACCATTTCAAAGGTAAAAGCATCCAGTCCCCAGAGAAGACAATTCTTTGACTTTTCATTGTAACTTGTCACATAAATCATTTTTCACAACTGTGGCTGTCAATGATCATCCTAAATCCTTTCTTGCTCTTTCCTTCATACCCATAGTAACACACTATGTCAATTTCATAGTTGTATATGTTTTTTTAAATTTTCACTTCCCGGTTTATAATTTTATTCCCAAATTAAGTGTGCATCAAAATCCACAGGAGGATTAGGTAGAAATTTTATTTCAAACATCAACAAGTGAGAGAACTGCTGTCAGAGAACTGGTAGATGATAACTGTAAATTTAAATAATAAAGGGTAAAATCCTAAATACTCTAACAAGGGACTGAGCTTGTAAAACATTAAAACCTGTGGCTTGGGGTGCCCCCAAAGATAGCCTTTATTGTGCAACTGCCCTGCTTCATTAATGGAAGTTTATAGAGAGTCTAGACTTCACTGACTTCCATTTCTAATCTTCCCATATTTTCCCACTAGTTCTTCCAACGTTTCCTTTACCACAGAAAATCAATTAAGGAGAGACAGATGGAAAAGCTGCACATTACATTTTGATAGGCATCTTTCTTGCCTGGAAGCACCATATAAGCAACTGAAAGATCTTTGATCCTATTTATACACAAATAGTAACATCATTCTCAGATTGGGAATCCTTTAGTAGCCAAAATGGCATCATTCACACACACATAGAGATAACAGCAGACTCAGGGGAACTGCTAGGTTTTGTAAAAGTATATAAGAAACTTTAAAGGAGAAAAAGATGAGGGGGCAACTCCCCTGATCCTAAACAGTCCAGTGTTTACTATGCAGATTCTCAGAGCTGCAAAGATACTGATTGTTGGAGGGGAGGCAAAACTGAGAGAGATGGAATGGGATGTAGTATCCTGGAAGTGGGTGAGGTGGGTGGCTGTATGGCACTTTGGACAGGACACTCCACACTGCACTGCAACATATTGTAGCAGGTCCCACTTGGTCTTCCTGTTCTCTTCCACACTCCTCTGATTACTGCACATCCTGTCTATAACATGCAGCTCCTCACCAATGTTCTAAAAAGCATTTAGGGCATTATGTCTGCTTCTCTATGAGCTACTCATTCCTTTATCTTTGTTTCCTCTGATCCTTTTTGGCGTTGCTAAATACTCAGTAAGTAAAAGATTTAGGCCACCTTTATAATTCCCCCTACCATACACATTAATCTCAATCTAATAGGTTTTCCTTTTCAACACTTTGATTCCCTCACATGCAACATTATCTCTTCCCTCTGATCTGCTTGCTGCTGGATACTCTTTCCACTGTGAGTCTTGAAAGAAAAAGGCATGCCGTCTTGTCTGCAGAGCAAGATTTCTCTGGGCATCATAGGTATTGTATAGATGTCATATCTTTCAATAAGGACCAAACAGGTACATTGCCATGTACTGAAATCCAACTTTTCCTTTTGACTTATCCCTGTGAAGGAAATAGAATGTTTAGAAGTTACTTCCAAGTTGTACTTAAGTGTCTTGGTCCTCTCAGCCCAGAACACAGCAAATGGATTACTATGTCAAAATTAAACTGAGCAAGTAGACACCTTGTTCACCATCAATAAACTCTGTGGCTCCCATGACAAGGTGTTGTGACAGAACTTGATGTAGTGGTGTTTTAATGACTGAAATTATGAGATGTAGTTGCTCTTTCATGTCAGTCAACCTCATCTTGCAGCATCTGATTTTTTTAAATTACTGTCAACTATACTGTAATTTCTGACTCACAGAACATCTAAATAAAATTGTCTGAATACTCCTGAAGCTGTTCCAAAATCACTGGTATGTTCTTGGTACTGTCCCAAGGTATATCCTAAGATTTCCACCTAAACTCCAACAGTTCAATTTGCATCCTGCTTTGTAAAATGTATTTGAGATGTTCAGATGAAAAGCAGTGTAATATGTTCCGAAATAAATATCCCATTCTTCAGAGTACTCTTTCCCTCAAAACAATGAGTTGATACCTTCACTGGCTACTGGCCTGTTTCCAGGCACAATTCAAAACAGTGGTTGTGACCTATAAAAGCCCTATATGGCTTTGGTTCAGCCTATCTGAAAGAATCTTGATAGGATCCTGCCTGAGTTTTAAGATTCTCAGAGAGGGCTTTCTCTTGGTCCCACCACCATTGCAGGTATGGTTGATGAGGACACAGGAGAAAGCTTTCTCAGTGACGATCCCCAGGCTATGGAACTCCATCTCACGGCAGCCCCCCCCCTTCATTCTACTGGCAGGCAAAGCAGTTCTTATTTATTCAGGCCTTTGACTGTTAACTGGTCATTGCAGAAAGGTATTTTAATGAGGTGTGCTGTATTTTTGTCACCATTATTATGTTTTAACTGTCTTTTCACTATTTTCAATTAATGTTTTTAATATGATTGTTCATTTAATTGCTTTTTAACATTTATATTATCCACTGTTTTAACTGTATTCAGTTTTAACTTACATTGTCAGCCACCTTGGGTCCCATATTAGGAGACAGATGTGATGTAAATTAAATAAGTAAATACATAAGAGGGGTGAGGCTGAGAATTAGTGACTTGTCCATGGACACCTAGGGAAATTAGTAGTTCATCAGCAATTGAACCTGGATCTCTCAAGTCTAAACCTAGTGTTCCAGACACTGAACTATATTGGCTCACACTACTCCAAATCTATAGGATTGGCCTTTTATACCTTGTGTTATTTTTCTCTCATTTCACCCCAAAGTGGTTTACATCTACCATTTCCACATTATACTCCAACTGAGAACACCCAGTTTTCTGTTCTCCTACCAGTGGTGGCTTTCATATCAGAATGCTGGTGAATCTGATCTAGATTGTAGTCTGAATTTTAAATGTGTTTTCCAAGGTGCTGACCCTAACCACAAAATAGGTTCACCACTTTGATTAGCTGTTTTAAACCCAGAGCAAATTTACCACCCCATTGACATGGGAGCCAAAAGCCACCACTGTCAATATTACCCCTTTCCCGCTTCTCTTTTGGCGCATTGTATATTCTACCATCATCTTCATTCTCTTTTAGAACTTCCCCATTTGCTGTTTTTCTTTTCCATTACTTGGGTGATGGTACACTTCAGTAACATAAATTAGACATTTCCCAGAGACTAATGGGATTCTTTCACATTTCCCAGTCACATGTTTACATGCAATCACGTGGATGGCCACCTTAACCCAAATTATAGAATATAGCCAATTCTTTGATATTCCAAGATGGGGGTTATCAGGATAGGCTACAAGAGAAAGACACAAGAATGGACTTGTAAAAAACAAAAAACAAAAATGAAAAATCCCTATATCCCCAAAAACCTTCTGTTTTGGGTCCCCATTTACAAGAAATGTGGGATATAAATCAAAGAAAGGAAGGAAGAAATTTGCTGATTTTTTTCTCTCTCAGGCCATCTCTCAACTGTACTGCTACAGACTCATATACTCCAACATGTCACAGATGAAAACCAAGGCACTTGAGGCCAATCAACATCAGCAAATGGTCCAGGTGACAAATGTTATGAATGAGGAAGAACACACACGCTAGGAAAGGCTACAGCAATGGTTTTTTGTTTTGTTTTTTGCCTGAGCCTTACAGGGAAGAGCCAGATTCTGCCCCCCTCCTCCTTATTATCATTGCTATATTCTAGGCTGCATCAATAGGAGTCTAGTGTCTAGATCAAGGAAAGTAATAGTGCTACTCCATTCTGCTTTGGTCAGACCTCACTTGGAATACCGTGTCCAGTTCTGGGCACCACAATTCTGGAAGGATATTGACAAGCTGGAACGTGTCCAGAGAAGGGCAACAAAAATGGTGGGAGGTCTGGAAGCCATGCCCTATGAGGAGTGGCTTAGGGAGTTGGGTATGTTTAGCCTGGAGAAGAGAAGGTTGAAAGGTAACATGATAGTTTTATTTGGTTTTTATTTGGTTAACCAAATAAAACGATGTTTTTAAGATTTCTACGCTGAATTGTATAGAGATATAGCAAATGAAGAAGAAATGCAAAAGGTAATAAATAACTATCTAGACAGCCAAAATATAACAAAATTAATGGAGGATCAGAAGGCTTCACTTGACAGAGATATAACAATTAGGGAAATTATTGAGGCTATTAAAAGGTTAAAACTTGACAAAACCCCAGGGCCGGATGGATTTACCCCATTATATTATAAAAAATTAGAAGATATCCTACTCGTAACACTTCAAAAAACATTTAAGGCAATTAAAGAAGAAGGGATTCCCAATTCATGGAAAATAGCCAACATCACAGTCATACCAAAAGAAGGAAAGGACAAGAAGGACCCCAAGAACTATAGACCGATTTCTCTATTAAATATAGATTATAAGATTTTTGTGTCTATACTAGCAGAAAGATTTAAGACCATCCTAAACCAGATAATAGAAGAAGACCAGAATGGCTTCCTCTCAAAAAGATACATAAGAAATAATATAAGAATGGTAGTAGATCTATTGGAATATTATGAAAAACACAATGAAAAAAAAGTGGCATTGTGCTTTTTGGACGTGGAGAAGGCTTTCGACAATGTAAGATGATCGTTTATGAAAAAAGTCCTTGAAAAAATGAATGTAGGAGACAAGTTTAGGCTATGGGTAAATAACATATATGAAGAACAATATGCCCAGGTGATAATCAATGGAGAAAAGACAGGAAACATAAAAATTAACAAGGGGACGAGACAAGGATGCCCACTGTCACCTCTATTATTCGTGACGACAATAGAGATACTAATTAACAACATCAGAACAAATAGAAAGATTCGAAGAGCTACAATAAAAGGTAATGAGTTTAAGATCAAAGCCTTTGCTGATGATTTTGTTGTCATTCTTGAATAACCCAGGGAACAGCTTGAAGATTTCAAATACCTATTAGAAAGTTTTGCGAAAGTTTCCGGGTTTAGAATTAACAACGAGAAAACAGTTATACTTACGAAGAATATTAAGAGAGAGGAAGAAGACTTAATAAAAAAGATAACAGGATTTAAAATAGAGAAGAAAATTAAATATTTGGGGATCTGGTTAACTAAAAGAAATGTAGACCTCTTTGAAAATAATTACAATACAATGTGCAAAGGGACGATGAAAGATTTGATCAGATGGTCTAAAATTAATTTATCAATTTTAGGGAAAATAGCTGTCATAAAAATGATGATTTTGTTGAGGTTTATGTTTTTGTTTCAAAATATTCCGATAATAACTAATAACAACTGTTTCAAAATTTGGAACAAAGAAATACTTAGCTTTATCTGGGGCGGTAAAAAAGCGGAATAATATACAAATTTTTAACTGAAAGAAAAGAAAAAGGAGGATTTGCAATGCCAAACCTGTATAAATACTACCAGGCGTGCTCACTCTCATGGATAGAACCTTGGATTCGATTAGACAACACTAAAATTCTAGACTTGGAGGGGCATGACCTTATTTTTGGGTGGCACGCATATCTTATGTATAATAAAAAGAAAGAGAACGAAAGGTAACATGATAGCTATGTTTAAATATTTGAAGGGATGCTATATTGAGGATGGAGCAAGCTTGTTTTCTGCTGCTCCAGAGACTAGGGAGATTTTCAGACGCCTCTTGCCGTGCAAACAGCCCCTGGGGCAGTAATGAGGCTGCTGTGCGGCAAGGGGTCCATTTTGGATGATGCCGTTTCTCTGTCGGCATCGTCCGTGACTGTTGCGGCTAGCATTGGAGGCAACCGCGCTGTTTTTTACTCATGGACAACTTCCGTGAATGAAAAACAGCGCGGCCGCCTTCAATGCTAGCCGCAACAATCACGGACAACACTGAGAGAGAAACGGCGTCATCCAAAATGGACCCCTTGCCACGCAGCAGCCTCGTTACTGCTCCGGAGGCTGCTTGCGCGGCAAGAGGCATCTGAAAATCTCCTAGGACATGGAGCAATGGACTCAAACTACAGGAGAAGAATGTTGTAAAAAATGCAATGTCCATTCCACTCTGCTTAGCAAAGCAATGAGATTGTTTCAGAGTTTTGCAGCCAAAAATGTGGGCTTTGGGCAAAACTTGCATACCTCTGGTAAAGGAATTCAATAAAGGCTAAAAAGGTCTTTCATAGCTTTTATTATAAGAGAGAACAAATCAAAATAAAGTACAGAGAGCATTCATCCCTGCTTCTGTATCCTCCAAGGCTTCTTGAGAACTAACAGAGGAAAAATGGAGCCCCAAGCCCGCAAACACCAAAATCCCTCCCCTGCATCTATAATGGAATTCTTTAAACCTCCTTTAAGAGAAACTAAAGCTAAGCTCTGCTCCCATTCCTACTTATCTGGCCTTGGAAGCAAGAACAGAAAACCAAAACATTAAATGACAGATTTACAACCTTCAGTGAGACTAGCTGGAGCCATTTGCCTGGTGATTAAAATTACCCAAAGGGGGCCATAGATTTCTAACTACAATACTTATTTTCCCTGACACCCCTCTAATTTTTCATCCAGGCAAATGCATTTTACACTTCAGACATTACACCCAGCTTGTTGCACAAATAGTTACGTTTGATTTGACTCAATGCTTTGGTAAACAAATCTGTCACATTCTCTTCACTAGGACAATAAACCAAATCAATTAAACCATTTTGAATAGCTTCTCTAACATTCTGAAATTTTACAGCAACAGGGGGATTCCCAGCAGACAATGGACCATTAGCTAAATAGACACTAATCCTCCTTGCATATATCCCTCCAGGAACTAGCCATCCGAATACACAAAGATACATATCTTCTCCAACAGGGACCAGAGCATATAAACGCCACACACCCCTACCCAACTGTTCTCTGAAGATGCCAGCCACAGATGCAGGCGAAACGTCAGGAATAAACTCTTCCAGAACACGGCCTCACAGCCTGGAAAAAAAACATGAAAAACCTATGGATGCTGGCTGTGAAAGCCTTTGACTTCATATTAAAGGGACTTCCAAACAGATACAGATCACCAGACAAGTGGCAAACCCCCCTCAATGCTTCAAGCTAAAGATATAGGGGTGGGGTGTTTGAAGAGAATGGCTGTTAAATGAGACATGAAGATATATCATAAGTGTATATTAATAAGCTGTTTGATCCTGGTATAGGATTGCTACAAAATCATTACTTCTGAGCATCCAGTCTTGCTAAATCATGACACAAATTAAACTATTGCTGCAGGTCTTTTTTCCTCCTGAGAGTCACACAACTTTGTTCTTACAATTTATGTTGCAGGACAATCATGTTGTTGAACTTGGCAGGGTTGAAAACTCTATTCTGGCTTGTGTCCTGTGCCCTTACCTGCCTGGCCTATAAGGATTTTGCATGCAAAACATTTCTCATCTGCATGCCACGACTGTGGATATGTACACACACACATACACACACACATGTATATGTATAAATCTGTAAAATGTATGCACGTCAGACAGCAGTGAAAGACACAGAAGCCCTGCCAGCAATCCTATGTGTCCTAGGATTTTGAAAGAATTGAGGAATTCCATCTCATAGTGTACCAAACTCCTACCAGATAAATGTTGACATTCAGTAATATCTAACCTGTTCAGGCCAGTTGTATTTGGGAGTACTAAGCATGGAGTGTCTCAGAAGAGTAACTCCTCACTTTTTCTTACTGCCTTCAGTGTGCAAGACAAAAATCATTTGGTAGTGAAGTGTCACTGAATGTGCTGTGTTGCCTAGGAGCATTGTGGCCTTCCCCATCTGGTTCGTAAACATTAGTGTTGTCACAATAACTGACTTTTGCCCAGCACTCCCCCTCTTCATATCTCAAGGTGATATACAAAGAAATAAAATGCCATTACGAGTACTGTATTTTAGTTTTATACGAAAAGAGTGGTGAGATTCTGCATCATTTACTTATTTTCTAGCTGAGCACCCTCCCCCCCCCATGGTCATTCAGTGGCCAGGGAAGGGGGGTGGGAGGATGAGGGGCAGCCAGAGAAACAGCCAGCTTCATCCCTGCAGCCAACAGCAATGGGAAGGAGATCTCCTCCTAGACTTCCAGAAGGAGGACACAGAGGAGGTCCAGGAGTATGCCCTTTTCTTTTTGCAGACAGTTTATACAGTATTTTATTTGTATTTATTTATTGAATTTATACCCTGCCTTTCTCCCAAAATGGGAGGAACAGAACCAGGTGGCTGTCTGGCTAACTTTCATTCTCCCTCTGTCCTCCTCTGACCACTTGAATGGCTATAGGGGGGCACGCAATCAGAAAACAATAGGAAAGGAGTCATGTAGATGGAGCTGCAGAACTCTTCCATGTCCCACAACCCAAAAAGTTATATATACATCTGTCACTAAGAGGATACCAGCCACAAACAGTGTAGTGCAAAGTCTGTGTTACCCACAGCTGCTACCAGGACTCAATAAAAATACATTACATTCAGCCACGCTGCACATTTGACAATACTGTAGTAGATATTGTGAGTTTCACTGTGAGTTTGGGGGGAAGAACTGATACAGCTTTCCATATACTGTGTCTTTGCTACTTATGGGAACAATAATTTGAGAAAGCCCCTTAGGTATCCTGAACAAGCTGGTACCTACTGATTACAGCCCTTTCCCCTCCTCCTTTTACCTGACACTGGTAGTAGAGCATCTTCCCACATTGCCAGGCTAGTAGAAGAGACTTCAGGTCAGGTGTGAACAGCCCTAGTGGTACTAACTAATGTGTTGAAGTTAGGAACACCAGCAGCATGACTGAACATTTCAAATTATCTTTCAACAAAGAAGGATCCACATCAGAGGAGAACCCATGCTACCAGATTAATGCAAGGAAAGAGGTTAAAGTCTGCTAACTGCCCATAAAAAGTAGGAATGTGAATGGGATAATAATTTACTAGAATTTACCATGTATGTGGGACAAAGTAAGTTGAAAACAATATTGCAGATATCAGAGTACTCAGTCGCTACTGCTGATTAATTTACACAGAACTTTGTGTGTTCCACAAATCTAAGACACTTCCTAGTGGAGACAAGAAGCATTTTATACCCATAGAGACTATGTTGATTACTGATTGTCCATAGAAGATAATGTTACAGCAATGGTAGTTCTGTGAAAGGAAAACACAGTAGTACCCACCCATAGCAGCATCCTCCACACTAACTCAAACCTTCCCACCAGGGCATTCCCCCCCCCTTTCCTATTTGATTATACTGTTGATGGAAAAACAACTATGGCCATTGTTGCTGTTATTTGTTGTCAAATCAGCTTTGACTTTTGCTGACCTGTGAACAAGAGCCCTGGATTTCTACAGCCCTACTTAGATCTTGCAAACTCAGGGCCATGGCTTCCTTGATTGAATTAGCCCATCTGTCATGCAGTCTTCCTCTTTTCCGGCTGCCTTCTACTTTACTGAGCATTATAGTCTTTTCCAATTAGTCATCTCATGAGGTATCCTAAGTATGATAGCCTCAGTCCAGTCATTTTGGCTTCTACTGAGAATTCAGGCTTGATTTGCTCTTGGATCCTTTTTTTTTTTTTTTTTTTTGTATCCATAGAACTCTCTTCCAACACCACATTTCAAATGAATGGATTTTCTTCACGTCAGCTTTCTTCACTGTCCCACTTTCACAACCTTACAGTGAAATCAGAAATATATGAAATGGATAGTTCTGACTTTACTATTTAATGATATATCTTTGTATCTGAGGATCTTATCTATTCTAAGCCTAGTCTTCTGATTTCTTGACTGAGCCAAGATATAGAAAATCTTTAACTATTTAAGTGTCTTAATTGTTTACTTTTAAGTTATGTAAATCACATGCAGTCATTACGGTATTTTTGTTTTCTTAAAATCCACCTGAAACCTGTTTTTTGCACTTTCTTCCCAAATTTTCACAGCCAGGGTACTCTTCAAAAATTCAATGTGAATATTAGATTCAAGGTATTTGCAAAACTCAGAATATTAAAAAGCCAAATATATTTTATATCAATCCATAGATTATATGCAGACATTTTAATTTTATACTGGATTTTGCATTCTGAAGTAATTGTCTTAATCATGTCAATTGATAGAATACTTTTCATACTTATTTCTTCACAAGTATTTGTCATGTTGAATCCAGATTTTAAAGATTATTTCAAATTTAGAGGATTTTCCAAGAAAGCTTGCATCTCTGAGCTATGGTCGAATTGATACAGAAGTGAACCTTTACTTTGAATGTGCCAATCTCCTTTACTTTTGACCAAAGTAAAAGATTTTAGATTCCCACTTTAATTTTGATTTACATTTGTACTAGACCATACCGACAGGAAGGAGTGAAATCGTTAATTGATCCATGTGGTGATTAACTAGTTCATTAACCACGGATCAATACTTTTGATTTTAGCTAGGTTTTACCTGACCTTTGTAGTAATTTTCAGGCTATTCATCTGGAATACTACCACTGAGGTCAACTGACCTAATCAGAAGTAAGCAGTTTTAAAGCTGCAGGTCAAAAGCCGTAGTATGTTCTGAGCACATCCCTAATTCATTGTGCTACTTCAGTAAACATACCTGTTTCTCTGGCCCATATTTTGTTTTTATGACAGTGACATGATGTCAAGCCCATATCCTGTCTCTTATCACTACTGAATCCCCATACATGTTTACCCTGTTTTTCTTACCTGGGCTAGCAAATATCCCTTTCTCCTGTATGAAGCATTGATCTCCTTCACCCCTAAGTAGCCACATCACTCTCCATGGGAGAAGAAGACAAAGGGGCAACATTTTAACTCAGAAGGTGTGATTTACAAGTAGGCTCAACCCCTTACCTCCTCATCCTCCCATTTTAGAAACGAAACCACTGACTTTTCAGTAAGATGTGATGGTTACACCTCACCCTGCAAGGCCCTTTTCAAACAGCCAGTTCAACCTGTGGCAGCTGCTTGTGACAGAAAAACCTGTGCAAGCTGAGCGCCAATCCTGAAGCCAACAGACCAAATTGTTATGCACACAAAATTCAGTGTTTGCCCAGGCAGGTTCCAAAAGGGGAAACTGGTGTGTGGCAGATGGAGAAGGATTTGGTTGGTCCAGGTGTCTCAGACGTTTCATAGCAACACCACACGCCCACAGGTTGTGTGAACATGCCTTATGCTTTAATTAATGGGCACCCAAGAACATGCTTGTCTCCCTGTGCCAAATTTGCCTGCTTCTTGAAGTGGGGGGGAGTGAGAAACAGCTATCCCTCCCTCTCCCTCACAGGCATGAAACCTCTTCCCCGCCACGTCATTCTGTTCAAATGTCTCCTCAGTAAGAGATGCCGTGTTCCATACTGTGCCATGGTTATGCATTCTTCATTTTCTAAAAAGTATTTTATTGTTGTTATTCACAAAATACAATCTACAGTTATTTACTTATGACATACATTACTATCTTACTTAAACTACAAACAAAACTACAAACCACATAAAAAAGAGACAACATAAATGACATTGACAATTTATACAACAGTAAGGGCTTTCCCCTCTGACAAAGTGACAGCATGTTATCATTAATCATATTTTCTATCCCCTTTCCAACCAAACCAAAAAATAAATAAAAAAATAAAAACAAAAAAAAAGAGAGAAAATAAATAGCTTGTATCTTTACCCATAATCAGATCGTAATGATTAATTTCCTTAAGATGCAACAAAGATCATACTTGACAATAGAAATGTGTAGGCCTGGAAAAAAACTGGGAAAATTCAGGAAAAAAATGAGTTTTTTCCATTCCTTCCCCGAAGTCTTGTTTTTTTTCCCAAAAAATTGAAAAAAGGAAGAAAATTGATTATGGAATGTTTTACTTTAGCATGATGAATAAAATCTTTAAGACAATAAAATCTTTAATATACCAATTCTGATAATTTTATTCCAAATCAAATTGTACATAGTCATATTTTATGTTCCTAAAGTAACAGAGTGACTTTCAATCTGTAAAAAGTGCTAATGTTGCATTTTTTCAATTTTTCTGAAAATTTCCATTTTTTTCTAAAAAAAAATCCCCCCGGCTTCAAAATTTCCAGAAATTGTACATCTCTACTTGACAATAACAACGACAAATTCATCTGCTTAGTTTAACCATCTCTTAAGGAAATAAAATCTCTCTATATAAAACTCTTGGGTATGTTGCCTTTCCCAGTGCACTGATTGGCTGCTCAGAAAACACACCCACCAATCACCACCCACATGCAAATTCCACAACCTGCCACTCAATCTGCATGTACACCCCCAGTCTCACAAGGACCCCTGCATCTACATTCCTACCATGACAAGGACTCCGGGGAGCCTAAACAGAGCCCTCCCTCCACTTCTACTATACACTTCACTGTGGGAGAGCAAGAGGAAAAGCTGCTGCACCACCAAGGTCTGTAAGTCCAGGGTGGGAGAGCCAGCCAGCTAGGCGGTCACTCAGCAGTTGTATAGATTTTGGTGGTATTTCCCCCCATAATAATAGCATGAAGCTGAACCATGTGAACCTTTCAAATCTACTATAACAGCATATGTTATACAAGTCATATGTCAGTGCTGCCACTGCGACGGGACCCAGACAGTCAACTGGTAGCAGTGGGCTGCCTGCAACGGGACCCAGTCAACTGTTGGTAGCTGCAGCTGCGGCAGCAGCAAGGCAACAGAGCAAGTCACCCTCAGCAATTCTGGAAAAAGTGTAGAACACTGAGAAGGGGGAGGAGGAATTTTAAAATCCACCAGTCTACCTTACAGGGTTGTCATGAGGTCTACCGGGCATTTTGTGGGAGTTTTTTAATGGTTATGTTATGCCGGGTACAGCTAGTAATGAAATGAAATAAGAGATGGTTCTGCATTCTCCATTAACAAGGGCAAAAGCAAGCTGTGTCCAGTTCTGTGCACCACAATTCAAGATGGATATTGACAAGCTGGAATGTGTCCAGAGGAGGGCAACCAAAATGGTGGGAGGTCTGGAAGCCATTATGCCCTATGAGGAGTGGCTTAGGGAGCTGGGTATGTTTAGCCTGGAGAAGAGAAGGTTAAGAGGTGATATAGAATCATAGAATCATAGAATCATAGAATTGTAGAGTTGGAAGAGACCACGAGGGCCATCCAGTCCAACCCCCCTGCCACGCAGGAAATCTTGATCAAAGCATCCCCGACAGATGGCAATCCAGCCTCTGTTTAAAGACCTCCAAGGAAGGAGACCCCACCACGCTCCGAGGGAGTGTGTTCCACTGCCGAACAGCTCTTACTGTCAAAAAGTTCCTCCTAATGTTGAGGTGGAATCTCTGTTCCTGGAGCTTGCACCCATTGCTCCGTGTTCCAGTCTCTGGAGCAGCAGAAAACAAGCCTGCTCCATCCTCAGCGTGACATCCCTTCAAATACTTAAACAGGGCTATCATATAGCCTCTTAACCATCTTTTTTCCAGGCTAAACATACCCAGCTCCCTAAGTCTCTCCTCATAAGGCATCGTTTCCAGACCTTTCACCATTTTAGTTGCCCTTCTCTGGACACACTTCAATTTGTCAATATCCTTTTTGAATTGTGGTGCCCAGAACTGGACACAGTATTCTAAGTAAGGTCTGACCAAGGCAGAATAGAGTGGCACTATTACTTCCCTTGATCTAGACACTATACAGTCATCCCTTCACATTCGCGGGGGTTAGGTTCCCCAGACCCCCGCGAATGTGAAAAATCCGTGAATAACAATTGCCCTCCCCCTTCCCCGCCAAAGCGACCACAGGGCCTCCAGAGGCCCTATAGTCGCTTTTCCCCGCTTATCGCCTCCCCAGCCCTCCCCACCCCGTCCCCAAGCCTTCCTGGGGCCTCCGGAGACGCTCCGGAGGCCCCAGGATCGCCTCCCCAGCCCTCCCCACCCCGTCCTCAGGCCTTCCTGGGGCCTCCGGAGCGTCTCCGGAGGCCCCAGGATCGCCTCCCCAGCCCTCCCCACCCCGTCGCCAGGCCTTCCTGGGGCCTCCGGAGACGCTCCGGAGGCCCGAGGATCGCCTCCCCAGCCCTCCCCAGGCCTTCCTGGGGCCTCCGGAGCGTCTCCGGAGGCCCCAGGATCGCCTCCCCAGCCCTCCCCACCCCGTCCCCAAGCCTTTCTGGGGCCTCCGGAGCGTCTCCGGAGGCCCCAGTATCGCCTCCCCAGCCCTCCCCACCCCGTCCTCAGGCCTTCCTGGGGCCTCCGGAGCCTCTCCGGAGGCCCCAGGATCGCTTCCCCAGCCCTCCTCACCCCGTCCCCAGGCCTTCGTGGGGCCTCCGGAGCGTCTCCGGAGGCCCCAGGATCGCCTCCCCAGCCCTCCCCACCCCGTCCCCAGGCCTTCGTGGGGCCTCCGGAGCGTCTCCGGAGGCCCCAGGATCACCTCCCCAGCCCTCCCCACCCCGTCCTCGGGCCTTCCTGGGGCCTCCGGAGCGTCTCCGGAGGCCCCATGATCGCCTCCCCAGCCCTCCCCACCCCGTCCCCAGGCCTTCGTGGGGCCTCTGGAGCGTCTCCAGAGGCCCCAGGATCGCCTCCCCAGCCCTCCCCACCCCGTCCCCAGGCCTTCCTGGGGCCTCCGGAGCGTCTCCGGAGGCCCCAGGATCGTCTCCCCAGCCCTCCCCAACCCATCCCCAGGCCTTCGTGGGGCCTCCGGAGCATCTCCGGAGGGCCCAGGATCGCCTCCCCAGCCCTCCCCAACCCATCCCCAGGCCTTCGTGGGGCCTCCGGAGCGTCTCCGGAGGCCCCAGGATCGCCTCCCCACCCCTCCCCACCCCGTCCCCAAGCCTTCCTGGGGCCTCCGGAGCATCTCCGGAGGCCCCAGGATCGCCTCCCCACCCCTCCCCACCCCATCCTCAGGCCTTCCTGGGGCCTCCGGAGCGTCTCCGGAGGCCCCATGATCGCCTCCCCAGCCCTCCCCACCCCGTCCTCAGGCCTTCCTGGGGCCTCCGGAGCGTCTCCAGAGGCCCCAGGATCGCCTCCCCAGCCCTCCCCACCCAGGTCCCCAGGCCTTCCTGGGGCCTCCGGAGCGTCTCCGGAGGCCCCAGGATCGCCTCCCCAGCCCTCCCCAGGCCTTCCTGGGGCCTCCGGAGCGTCTCCGGAGGCCCCAGGATCGCCTCCCCAGCCCTCCCCACCCCGTCCCCAGGCCTTTCTGGGGCCTCCGGAGCGTTTCCGGAGGCCCCAGGTTCGCCTCCCCAGCCCTCCCCAACCCATCCCCAAGCCTTCCTGGGGCCTCCGGAGCGTCTCCGGAGGCCCCAGGATCGCCTCCCCAGCCCTCCCCAGGCCTTCCTGGGGCCTCCGGAGCGTCTCCGGAGGCCCCAAGATCGCCTCCCCAGACCTCCCCACCCCGTCCCCAGGCCTTCGTGGGGCCTCCGGAGCGTCTCCGGGGCCCCCGTGAAGGCCTCCCTGGCCCTCCCCCTCCCTCCCAAGGCCTTCGCGGGGGCTCCGGAGGGTCTCCGAAGGCCCCGCGGAGGCCTCCCCAGCCCTCCCCCCTCCCTTCCAAGGCCTTCGCGGGGCCTCCGGAGGGTCTCCGAAGGCCCCGTGGAGGTCTCCCCGGCCCTCCCCGCTCCCTCCCAGGGCTTTCACGGGGCCTCCGGTGGCCCCGTGTCGCGGTTTTGTGGGGGCCCGGGGGGGCCCTCCCAAAACCGCGAATAATCAAAACCGTGAATCTCAAGTCCGCGAATGTGGAGGGACAACTGTACTTCTATTGATACAGCCCAAAATCGCATTGGCCTTTTTAGCTGCCGCATCACACTGTTGGCTCATGTTCAACTTGTGGTCTACTAGGATTCCTAGATCCCTTTCGCACGTAGTCTCATTCAGCCAGGTCTCTCCCATCCTATATTTATGCATTTCATTTTTCCTCCCTAAATGTAGTACTTTACATTTCTCCGTATTGAATTTCATTTTGTTAGCTTTGGCCCAGCTCTCCAGCTTATCCAGGTCATTCTAAATTTTGATCCTGTCATCTAGGGTATTAGCTACTCCTCCTAATTTGGTGTCATCTGCAAATTTGATAAGTATGCCCCTAATTCCCTCATCCAAGTCATTGATATGATTGCCATGTTTAAATATTTGAAGGGATGTCATACAGAGGATGGAGTAAGCTTGTTTTCTGAGGCTTCAGAGACTAGGACACAGAGCAATGGATTCAAACTACAGGAAAAGAGATTCCGCCTAAACATTGGGAAAAACTTCCTGACAGTAAGAGCTGTTTGGCAGTGGAATGTACTGCCCTGGTGTGTGGAGGAGTCTCCTTTATTGGAGGTTTTTAAGCAGAGGCTGGATGGCCATCTGTCCAGAATGCTTTGTGTATTTCTGCATGGCAGGGGGCTGGACTGGATGGTCCTGGTGGTCTGTTCCAGCTCTATGATTGTATGATTTTACACCTAATATTGAACAACTCTTTGCATATAGTGTGCAGGTTTTTTTTAAAAAAAGAAATCACATTAGACTGGGAAGGATTCCTGATAATTAATGGGAACAGAGCAACTATGAATAGGGGAATTTAACCCTATCTTCCCTTGGTAAAGTTGGCATTTGACTTGGGGGGAAATCAAAAAGGAAGAACTTCATGATGGTAAGAGCTGTTCCAAAGGGGGATATACCACCTCAGAATATGGTGGACTCTCCTTTTTTGGAGGTTTTAAACAAAGGCTGGATGGCCATCTGTCTGGAGTGCTTTGATTGGGTATTCCTGCATGGCAGGGGGTTGGACTAGATGGCCCTTGGGGTCTCTTCTTCCAGGGCACCCACACTAGAGAAATAATCCAGGTTGAAACTGGATTATTTGCCATGGCCTCTTCCTCTGGAATCCTGGGATTTGTAGTTTGGTGAGGCACCAGCGCTCTTTGTCAGAGAAGGCTAAAGACCTTGTAATCCACACATCCCAAGATTCCATAGGAAGGAGCTATGCAAATAATCCACTTTCAAACTGAATTATTGGTGTGGTGTGGATTCCATAGACCTATATTGCACCCAGCCAGCCACCCTCCTCTCCCCTCGGGCTCCCTGCCCTCCAGCCCCTGCTGCCCCTTTCTGGTAAACGGGGGGGGGGGGGCGCCGGCGGGAAACAGGGCCAGTCTTCCTCTCCCTCCTCGGCAGGGCAGGTAGAGGTGGAGGCTGGGGATGGAGACGAGGGCCTCGGCTTCTCCGCGGCTGTGACCGCACAATGGGCTCGGGGAGGCAGCCAGGCAGCGGTAGGAGGCGGGGCAGGTGGGAGCCGAGGCGGCGGCGGCGGCCCAGTCCGGTGCAGGAGCTCTGCGAGCGGCCGCCACTGAGAGCCCTGCCGGCGCTGGGAGCAGCAGCAGCAACAGCGACCGCACCGTAATCGCGGCAGCCGAGGCAGGCAGGGAGGGAGGGAGAGGGGCGGGCGGGGCGGCGGAGCCAACCGAGCCCCCTCCTCCCCTTCCCTCCTCCTCCTCCCCCCCTCCTCTCTCGCGCGCTCTCCCTCCCCTGCCCGGAGCCAGCAGCCGGGATTTCAGTACAGTATTATGGCATCGAGGAGAATGGAGACCAAACCCGTGATAACGTGTCTGAAAACCCTCCTCATCATCTACTCCTTCGTTTTTTGGGTGAGTGACCCCCTTCCAAGCCATTGGAGCTTGGGCAAAGGATGGGGACCTGCTGGGGTGTGTGTGTGTGTGTGTGTGTGTGATGGGGGGTGCAATTAATCCTGTGGCTCACCCCCGGCTCTCTCTGTCTCTCCTGCTTGGGCATGGAGCAGGACTGCAAGGATTGCGCGTTGCAAAGGCGATCATGTCTGCTGCGCAAAAGGCTTTTTTTGGGGGGGGGGTTTGCTGTTGCCCGGGGGATATTGCAGCAGATACACGTCCCTTCCCCTCCATTCTCGGCTCCTGCTCTTGAATTTATCATTGAGAATGGCGGAGGGGAGGGTTGTGTGTGTCTGATTTGTACCCCCCCCCCAACCACCACCACCACCATCTTCGCGCACCTGGCCGCCCTCCCGTTTAAAAATACCCCCCCCCCCAAAAAAAGAGGCAGCCGGGGGATGAAAGTTGCTGGCTTGGACAGGCGTCATGCATCTCTCCCCTTCTCACATTTCTTTCCGCGATCGGATATATTCCCCCCTCCTCCGCCCCCCCCCCTTTTAGGGTCTTGCAATAGCTACGCCACTTGAAGCCTTGCAATAGCACTTGGTAATCAGTTGGTTCTCTTTGCGGAGGGGTTGCTGGCCACTGTCATGGCTTTGCGGTGGGGAATCATTTCTGCACATCTACCTCCTGGTGGATTTTCCAGAAGGGTTTGCGTCCCACACAGCGCTTCCCTTTTTAAAACCCTTGCAGAATGTTACGCATAGACTGTAGATACCTTTTAGGGCGTTTGGACCACCGAAAATGACTGTTACATTTTAACCTTCATCTCGAATAGATGAGATTTAGCTGGAAGGACTTGACCAATAAAGAGATCTGTCGTGTTTGGCGCACCATGCGTGGACAACACACAACCCTATACATCAAGCCATAGCCCTGTTTCATCTCTGCATCCTCTTGCCCATCCTTACTGCTGAGAAGTGTGGCAGGCAGCTGTAATACACTGTAAGAGTAAAAACAAATTAAAAGAAGGATTTAAAAAATAAAAAAAAAATCGTATGTTGACATGAACATGTATAGCATAGACCTTTCTAAAGAAGCTTGTTATCTCCATGGCTTCTGCTTTTCTACTAGCTGCAGGCTGCTCTTCTAACCACCCAAGCACTGTCCACTCCCAGGATTACAGTATATTTGGATGAACGCCATCTGCATTTAGTGCTGTTGACTTTATTGCTGTGCTGTTCATTCATTATAGCGGTGGTCAGTGCAGTTGTTGGCATGAGAAGGTTATGCCAAATAGAGACTGAATGTCATAGGCTTTAGCAAGAGAGTTCTGCTTAGCAAAACATGATACTTGGAAGTGTCACACATTTTCTCTCTGACTTGTGTTTTAACCTTCCCCTGTTGAAACATTACTGCTAACTCCTAGGAAGAGGTGCACCAAAATACGCCTTTTCATTGTTTGCATATCACAGTAATAAAAACAGACACCCCGACTTGCAATACAGTTAAGTGGGAGCACAAGATGAATTCCAAGTAGGGGAATTAAAGCTTCACTGCTCTCCGCTTCCATCTTACAAATGGAAGCAAGTTCCACTGAAGCCAGTAGGACTTCTTTGTACCTTAATGATTTTAAAATCAAGACATCAGATAAATGTATCCCATGGTGCTTGCTTTGGTTTAATTGTATGACGAGTATTTGGCTGTTACATCTTTTTGCATTACTGAGTACTGATTTCAAGACTGTCTGATTTCTGACTTTCCAAATGGAATACTGCCATTGTTGGTCAATTATTGTAAATATAGTGTCCATTTTATTATTTGGAGGGTTCTTCTTCAAGCTGATATCAGACTTCATATGGATTTGCTCTGTGCTAAGGGGGAGGCATCTTCTGCTGCTTTTTGCAATATTACAATATGATATTATGGTTTGTGACCCAGATACATTAAAAAGGACTTGGGTAATATGAGCCCTGATTTTCAAACAGCCTCTGGGGGCTGAAATTTTCTTTGCAAACTAACCTGTTGTTCATCAGATTGTAGACATAAACAGCACATCATATTGTTACAGTATCGGCTAATTAAAGATCCTTAGGTGATACAGAATCACAATACAATATAATGGTCCCTCTGTGTTTCTTAGAGGCCTTAATCTGCACATCAGCCATACAGTATACTGAAACATGCTAGCCATTTCATGTGGAGATGTGGGAGAAGCTTATTGAGCATTATCATTTTTAATAGGACTGTCATGTGAAATACAGTGAAAAGGTGTAAAATAGCTTTCCTCCTAAGCTCTGTTAAGCAAATATTTTTTTCTGATACAGCAGTATCATTTAGCCTGGAGGACAGCAGCCAGTGCACATACAGTACATTGCTTTTATAAAGCTCCTTTGTTTTGTTTTAAAAACCCTTAATTTTCTAGGACTGCTTTCTTGGCATTTTTACTTGGAAGTATGTCCCATTGAATTCAGTTGGGCTGACTTCTGAATAAATATACATAGGATTGAATGGCATGTTCTTTCCATTGCTCTTTCCATTAGCCTGTGTTTGTGTTGCTTCTGGACTGGGTTGCAAGGGAAACCAGACATATCATCCTCTTCTTATGCCTGCAAGTGGTTTGTCTTGGGCAAAGTTGAGGTTCAGAAGTTGGGGGTTTTGCACTGTTTGCCATGATTTGAAAGCTAACCACCACCAAATTGTTCCTTTCTTCAGTATTGTTAGGAAATAGTATTATCATTGCAAGTGTTGACTTACTGTGGGTGGTTAGAGAGTCTTATTCTATGGCTAAAGAGAGGATTTGCACCTGGAAATCTGTCTAATAAAGTCTTTTCATGAATAGTAATCCTAGGATATTTTTTTAAGTGTGCAAACCAGCTTAAAAGTAGGCCAAAAAAGAGTATTTATAAGGATGATGCAAAAGTGTGCAAAAAAAGAGTATTTATAAGGATGATACTGACATACTTGTCGCAAAATAAGCCCCAGTGCTGCATTTCATATGTAATGATATAGATGTAAATTCTATATCACAGAATTTGATATCACAGAAATGTAAATTATAATTTACAGAAATGTAAATTATGAAGCAGTTTTAAATAGCTGGAATTAAAGAGGGACCAAAGTGGATCAGAAAACTGAGTTAAGACAGTTCACATTGCTTTGTGCTTGGATTCTAGGCATAAAACTTGCTCATGAATTATAACTAGAGGTCGCTGCCCCCCCTCCAGTATTCGCGGGGGATATCTTCCTGGATTTACTGTTTATAAGTGACACTGGGTAATAGCAAATCCTATTAAAATAAAGGACTTTTGGTACTAACATATCATTGAGTTGTCTTGGAGGACCTAGCAATTCCTAGAGAGGACACATCTGTAGGCATTTCCCACTGTGACTCTATGGTATGTGTCCCTATTTTTTCAGCTGTAGATAATTGAAACCATGGATACTGTTTCCATGGATACAGGAGTGGGAGGTGACCGATACTTTGGTATGGGCTGACATATTATGGTTGTGCTATAGTTGCAGCTTCTCATATGTCTCACTGGTACTGTTTGATGGATAGATGCACACAAAATGGCTGGAACATAAAGGAAGTACCCCTGTAAGCTCCACTGATTTATGGGATTCTTTCTTTTAATAATTTCTGATGAGATATAGGGTCCACAAAGAAGCAGTAACCATGATCACACCCATAATCAATGATTATGTATGTAAACATTTGCTTTAAGTATATATATATAAAAAGGAAATTCCCAATACAATAGGATAATTTTAAAAAATGCTCACTTTTTAAAGTACTGTAATTATGATGCTCATTGGAAACAGTTTGATTTGTACAGCCATCTGTTGTTCTTGCACTGTTCCTCTGACATTTGTTTTATCCAAAGATTGTACTGTCAATCATGTAGATTCAGTGCAGTGAAGTGTAAGGGGAACATGAGGGGAGATGTCTTTAGAACAGATGATAAACCTTCTTGAGGCCTTTTTGATACCCAGTATTAGTGACATGGAACATGTTTCCCTGTTGTAAGAACAGAAACCACTATGGTAATATACAGCTTGACTCTCATATCCACGGGATCAGCATCCATGGTTTTACTTATCCACGTCTGGAAAAAAAGTCCTCTCTAGGCATTTTTCAGCTCCTCTAGTACAAATGGTTCCACTGGATGTTGTGATGGAGGTCATTCATTTCAATAGGGCTCGCTATCATCCATGGTTTCATGTATCCATTGTAAGTTGGGGAATATATCCCCCATGGATACTGGGGTCGACCTGTTCAAGAACATAAACACCAGGGTGCCGTTTACATGATGAAAATGTCCCAGGAAGAATTCGTGTTGATCCCTGGCAATTTACATGTACATCGGGTCGGGTACGTGATTTTCGGAAGGGGGGGCACCTTTTATCCCTCAACCTGCGGGACTTCCAGTCCTGTGGGTTGTGCCAGTTTTTAAAAAAGTCACTGGAGGATTCGGAAAATCGAAAATGTAAACAGCCTGGGACAAAATATCTCGGTACAAGGGGATGACTGGAAATGGTGACTGGGGGCGGGCTTAGAGATCAGCGACCAGAAAAGGAGGGATCAGTCACCCGTTCAACAGATCCAGCCTCAAAAGCTGAAAATAAAGGCATCCCTTCCAGCTGCACGAAGGTTGATGTGTGTATGCGCGTGCGTGTACTCAATCACCTTTTTAAATGGATTTCTACACTGCAAACCCTTCAGCTTTAACCTCTTCCTCAACTGCATGTTACAAAGAGATCGTGGTGGGCAGAGGGTAGCCCATTCATCCCCTGCCTTGATCACCTCCCTGGGTCTGAACGAGCACAGTAAAATATTCCAGCCTCTGAGCGAAAGAACACACTTTTATTCCCCCCCTCTGTGTCTGTGTCTTTCAAAATGCCTGTCTGTCGCTGGCTTGAAATCTTCACTCTGCAGCTAAAACTCTGCTGTAAGGGTTAACATTTTAAAGGGGAAACCCAAACCTCCCCCCCCCACCTCACTCAGCTTGATTTCAAAAGGAAAGCACTTCCTGCGTCTGAGCGAAAGATCACATTCTGGGTCTTTCAAAATGCAGCTCCCTCTGGTTTAAGCGTCAAGATTTTAAAAGAAATCCCAAGCCTCTCCTCCCCCCCCCCAACTCGGCTTGATTTCAAAAGGAAACAACATGGTTTAATTGTTCCTCCGTCTGAGCGAAATATCACATTCTTGGTCTTTCAAAATGCCTTCTGCCTCTGCTTAAATGGTTAACATTTTTAAGAGACAGGACAACACAAGTGTCTGCCCCCTCTCTCCCCCCCCCCCGCAGCCAGCCAATAGCATCGCTCGTGGTGCGGAACTCTAAAGGAAGTATGTCACCGAGGTTGTGAAAACACGACTAATCGCATCCTTGATTGACAGAAAAAAAAAACCTCTGGGCGGACTAAACGTATGTAAACAGCAAAAGCACGGGATATAAGAGTGCGGGACCAATAAAAACTTTTGTTGTGTAAATATCAATCATGGGATCTTCCAGGATTTCCTAAAGAGTGACAAAAATCGTATAAACAGCGAGGGACGGATACGGGATCAGGAAGTCACGGTAAGCCCCGCGACAATTTTTGATGTGTAACTGGCACCCAGAATACTTGTGAGTTAGGTGAATCTAGTGGTCTTTCCTAACCAGTTGATGTTCAGCTGAGAAGGCAGGATATGATTACACCCACCAATATGGTTCTGGCATTCTGATACTTTGCAATTGTAGTGTCAGTACTTGCTGTGGGGAAGTGATTCCCAGTCACAGATGATTTGTGAGATGGTGCCCTAGATGTAATCAGTGATATGTCAGAAGTAAACTGCATGTTGCTAGGTGACCTGTGATCAGTGGCAGACTGGCCAGGGTGTCAGCTTGCCCAATGGCAAGTGGGCCCCATTAAACATTAGACAATATGTTAAAAATGTTAATGACCTTTTAGTAGCTTGAAAATATAAAAGGAGTTCCAATATTATTACTGTATGCAATTAAAATGTATGTTGTATTACGACCCTCCAGGCAGGAGGCGTCCTCTGCGTAGAGGGTGTCTGGGCATCCGTCCTCTCCAGAGCTGGGCCAGTGGACTAGGGCTCCGGGCGGACTTTGTCTCTTGCGCATGGAGGCCAGCAGTTGGACCAGGACCACCCCCCTGGGAAGGAGGCCCACACTGGTAGGCTGGGCCCCCTGCCGTTCCTCCCCTGGGAAGCAAGGGGTCAAGATTGCTGATGCTGGTGGGCCCCCTGCAGGGGGATGGCAGCCCCTCCCGGCTCTTCCCCGGTGGGTCCCTTTGTCTCCTGGCAACCAACATTTTTAGACCCAGTCTGCCACTGCCTGTGATTGATTTTTCTTGGTATTTAACAGCAATAACAATTAAATGCAGGTGTATGGGGAGGAAGTACTTATTGGAGCGAGTGTGGATGTTCTTTTCCTCTGCAGTTCATTCACTTCAAATTATCCTTCTCCAATTGCTGTTTACCCTGTTGAAGAAAATACAGGTGCCTCTATCATGTGTGTATTTTTTTTCCTGTGCAACTTAAAGGAGGACCATTTAGATTGGGAAAATGGTGATGGTAAATGTTCCTTTGCCAGCCACTCATCAAATTAGCAGCTGTCAAAAAATCCACACACATACTTGGAGGTTCAGATCAGATCTTCTGATGTAATGTGTAGCATATACATGCATGCTTACTGAAAATCACTATGTCACGGTTTCACCACGACGGCTCTTTCCCTGAATGCATACCTATACTGGAACGTGGAAACAACAGTGATGCCAGATTTATTATACCTATCCTTGCAGGAATAGATTCTCTTTAGTCAAAACAACAGTTGAGATTTTAACACTGTTTTTTCACTGAATGGGACCATGAATAGCAACAGTGAAGTATGGCAAGGCAGATAGAACCATAGAATCATAAAACTGGAAGAGACCACAAACGCCATCTAGCCCAATGGGAGATGGACGTTTTTCCCACTGCAGTTTTTTGGTGAGGAGGAAGAGTATAAAGTCTCTATATATTAGTATATGTTTCAGTATTGCCATTTAAACAATATTGTTTTGTAAATTATTCTTAATTGCAAGCATGAAGACGTTCCATTAGGAATCTCAGAATAATGACCCTCTCTGCCTCTCTCTCTCTGTACAGAAGAAATACTGTACAAACATCCTTCAAACAGTGTTTAGATTTTTTAAAAAAAAGCTGTGATCAATTTATCACACTACTTGCAATGGAACTGCTGACGCAGTTCCATGCACAAAGGCACAAACTGTGTCTTAAAACAGTAGAATTTATGCTGTTTTTATGATAGTGCTTGTCTTTGAATTATTGATAGCATTAATCATTCCTGTAGTGAATATCTAATTTGGTTACTGGAATCAACACTTAGCCCCTCAAAATATATTTTCATTGGATGGCTTTGGTTTATTGCTTACCAAGTCAGCTCTGTTTTTATGCTGTCAGCAGATTATTTTGGGAAGATCAACTAGCAGGGCTATGTTGCTTTCCTTCTTAAAATAGGTTCTTTTTGACTCTATAGAGTGAACTATTCTTTACCACTCTTCAAAGAGAAATCTTGATGCAGGTTTTCTGGGTTATACATACATCATCTCTATAATAAAAGAAATTGCAATAGTAGCAGTGATATACTATGTGGGGCAAGCATTTTTCTCTCAATGTCCCCCTTTAAAATTTTGCCAGTGTTGTTACTAGATGGATGGTATCAATCTCATGGCTACTAAGACAAGAGCCTTAATTTTGCATTTTGGGGGGCTGTGATTGAATTAGATGGATTATTTCAGGAGAAGGCAAAATGGATGTGCATGAAATGTGGCTGTAATGTAGTTAGGAACTACTTTCGAAAACATGGGAAGCATGATAGATAGATAGAGGCAAGGCAGTCAAGGGAACAGATGAATAATTATAGCTAGAACCTCTTAGTAAGGTTGTGCTTGATGTTCAGTTTTTGATTCAAAAAGTATTCTTACAAGGGTGGGCAGTGGTATGTGCCAAGCTACCTTTTCCCTTTGTTTTGCAGTTTTGTCTCCTTGTGCTTGTTTCCAGGACCTGCTTTTCCTAATCAGCTGCTGACGCTGCTTCCTAAGATGCCTTTTAAAATAGTTACAGCCGGTAACAGGTAATAGGGCATTTCACAGATCTGCTAAATACAGGATTGCTAAAAATTAGCCCATGCAAGAAGGTGTGGTAAGGTTACCCTCTTATTCAAGGTTTTGTGAGTTACTCAGTGAAGGGAGAGTCTACTGCAGTTAAAGGGTGTGGATTGTATAATCTAGAGAAATAAAGTATACCAGGCCTAATCTCAGCAATTGCATGTAAATTAAGGTTTTCCTTGGGTGTTTTTTTGGGCTGTGAGGCTGTGTAACAAGGAAAATCTGTGGATGCCGGCCATGAAAGCCTTCAACTTCACATTATATTAAGCTTGCTTGAAATGTTATTTCAACATATACTGTATCGTATATCCTGAAAATGTAACATTTGGTGTAATGCATGTGAATATCTTAGAGGTCAATTTAGGACACGTGTGATGTGAATACCTATCACAAGGAATTTCTGATTTGCCTATAGTTTCTTGCAGTATAAATCAGTGTGGAAAACCCTTGTTTGTATGATTTAATTTGCAAAATGTTTCTGTAGTCTTAATGCATTCAACAGGGCTGGAAGAACAACTACTGTATACTCAAAAATGCAAGGCAGTGGCATGGCAGGATGGAATAAGCTCTGTCAATTAACTGGTATCTACAACGTGTATCCTGATACATTACAATGTGAATTTTTAGAAGGCACGCTGTTGTGTTGTAAGATTTAGCCATCTAGCTTTTGAGAAGTAATTGGAAGATAATTTATTTGGATGATGGAGGAGGAAGGTGGGCTGGCCTGGCAGGAATAAATTAGATGGTTGATAGTACATTTTCTTTTATTACGAACTTTTGCATAACATAAGAAGATCATGGGAATGGCTGAGAATGAAAAGTAATGTTCTGCTTTTTATTCCATATCCCTATTGGCCAGTGTAGGCCTATGAGTTTTTCTTCACAGCATAAGCAACTGTCTGCTGCCATGTAGTTGCCTGTGATTGTTCAGAGAAGCATTCATCTCTGTGGCATGCAAATAAAACTTGCAGCAGTTCCAGTTATTATATGAGCAGGAAAACATTCCACCAAAATCCACTATAGATTCTGTCTGCATGCAGCCCAGTCTAGTAATGGACTAGTCATATCTCAGCATGCACCCACTGCATAGTCATGGCTGCTCCTTTAGGCTTAAGAATGCATGTATTTCTAAGATGATAAAGTATAACATATGACTGCGTATGGATTTCCATACACAGTCACTTATTAATTTGGATTCTACTTTCTCTTTTGATCCTTTCGCTGTAATGAAATTATTTATTTATTAAAATACTTGTATCCCACCTTAAATCAGAGACTATCAGGATGGAGTACAATTAAAAGTAATTTAAACAATTTAAAATGTTGAAAGGTTACTGGCCTTTATTTTCCCCTTGTGGTCTGTTCTTGGTCATAGCAAGTTTGCATTTCAGGTTGCACAATGTCAGAGGCCAATCAATTGCTAAATCGTTTTGTACAGTGGTACAACAACATACAGTAGGATGGACCCCTTTATCCACTGATTCATTATCCACTGATTCAGTTATCCACAGGACACAAAACAGCACACCTACCATAGTCTTCCTAGAAAATGTGGCCTCTCTAGCCATTTCTAGGTCCTCCAAGGCAACTCTATCGTATTTTAAACTGGATGTCCCATTATTTTCAATTGTGTTCACTATTATCCATGGTTTTCAGTATCCATGCCCCCCCCCCCGAACCAATCCCCAGGGGATACAGAGGGCCTACTGTAATAAGATTCATACATCTGAATACAAATCCCAGGCATCAAGAAGTACATTGCATCCAGTTTAGGACTGTGTAGGATTCCACCCAGAGTTGCTGATTCTTTATTACACTTGTATCTGATGATACATGAGAGAGTTCATGGATCATCTGTCATCTAATTTGCATTATAAACTGGCAGTCATTTAGCAAGTTAGGAGAGAATGGCTGGATTGGAAATACCTTAGGGGATGGCTGGAAATGTTTGTCCATGGACCCCAGTTTGAAGTACTCCAAAGTCCCAAGATCTACTATTTTTTAAAACCCAATTTTATAGGTGATTTTTTTTGCACCCAAATGGCGAAATAGCCCAGTGCCACTATAAAACATGGTGGTTTTGCCCCCAGGACCTCCAAATGGCTTTAGAAGTTAATCCCCCCCTCCAATACACCAAAATCACCTGAAAATTGGTGCAACCTTGGGAGGGATTGGAGGGATGGAAAATGGCCCCCACCCCCTTTGTAGCTGCCCACCCTGTCTCAACAGTTAGAGCTGTGGGAATGTGCTATTCATATTTTATAGTTTTAGAAAGAACACATGATGTGTACACAAACTTAATGAAATGCCATGCAAATGGTTTCTTTCTGTTTATCATATCCTGTATATCACTTCCCTGTGTAGTGGCCATAGACATCTGTTAGCTTGATATTATATAGTACCACAGCATTTGCATTGACAGAATTAACCTGGCATTTTGTCAGATAATTCCTTATGCCTCAGTCACACACACTGGGGAGTAAGCCAGATTAAACATAGTAGCACCTATTTCTGAATAAACACACACGGGTTTGTGCTGTTAGTACATTCAGCCCTCCGTATCTACAGATTCTGCATCCATGGATCCAACTGTCCATGGCTTGACAATATTTTTTTTAAAAAACCCAAAAGCAAAACTTGATTTTGGTGTTTTATATAAGGGACACCATTTTACTATGCCATTGTATATAATGGAACTTGAGCAGCTACACATTTTGGTATCTTGGGGTGGTGGTGGTCTTGGAACCAAATCCTAGCAGATACCAAGGGCCAACTGTATATGACATTACTAACCCTCTGTGCTTTGGAAGTAAGTCTGTCAGTACAGAATGAGTAGCATTTCTGGCTGCTGCTCCCTTTTATCCTGACCAGGTATGTTTTTAATCACATGGGACTAGGGATTGTGGGTAGAAGGACAGCATACTGCAATGCTGTGAAGAGTTGGACCGGATGCATCAGTGCTCATGACCAAAGTGCTTTTGCTCGATGGATGCTTTATATGTTTATCTGAAGTTTTTGTGTGACTAAAAAAGTATTGCTATACCACCCTATACGTGAGTTCTCAGGGCAGATTCTAGCACTGGGTATAATTTGAGGACAGCAAGTTGTAGAAAGTAATTTTTGTTAAAAGAAAATTATGTAAATAATTGGATATTTGAATTCTGCCAATGTGCCTGGAACCATAGATTTCACTCCATTTCAGTATGTTTTTTTTCTTGTTATTGTTACTGACATGTATAAAATGAATTTTGAAATGTAAAGTACATTTATGAGGTCCCACTCTAATCCCACATACTTTATAATGCAGCAAGAGGAGTTTTGTACACTTGAAATCCATTAATATTATTAAAAGGCTAGCCGAAGAGGAAATTAGGCTGGGCTGACTAGATTTTCTTATTATAGTATTGATCAACATTTCAGCACAAGATCAATATGCTCTCAACCTTGAGAAGCAGCAGTTTTTGCATTCTGAAAATACAATTGCTTTGCACTATGACATATGTTTAGCAAATATGGGTGAACAAGTTGACAGTATGAAAGATAACCCTTAAAAAGCCAAGTGTCTGTAGGCTTGAGAAATGAATTCTCCCCTGAAATAGATGGATAGATGCTGCTCTTTCCTCTTGACACCATGATAGGAGGTGTGACACTTCTGTTCTGCACAGTAACTAACAGACCATTTGAGGTCAATAAATAAATCTTTAGAGGCAATAATCATTGTTCTGATTTTGACATTTCTTCTGTGACTGCTGAGGATACATTATGAAGCATTGCCTTTAATTTTTCTAAATGTATGTTTTCTTAAGCAGACCTCTGCAAGGTTTCTACTCTATTTCATTGTACTTGTGTTTTCACAGCAGAAAAGTGCTAAGAACAGCACAGAAATAGTAAAAGTCACTGAGGTTTGAATTGAAGAGGCTGGATACTTGCTTTCCAATGTCTTTTTCTTGAGACATCTCGACCTGCTTGAATAATGGAGGGCTTCAGGAAAGCTAGATGACGTTGACTTCATTGTAGTTTCAAAATAATTACAAACAGAATTGTTGCTGTTGAAGGCTTTAATGGCCAGCATCTATAGGTTTTTTGTGGTTTTTTTCTGGGCTGTGAGGCCTTATTCTAGAAGAGTTTATTCCTGACATTTTGCCTGCATCTGTGGCTGGCATCTTCAGAGAATGGTGGTATGTGGGTGTGTGGGCTTTATATACTGTGAGCCCTGTTGAAGAAGATTATATGGGTTACACAAAGGAATGCCTTGGGACAAGGACATTGTGTCCCAACGAGAGAGTTGAACAAAGAGAAGAACAGTGGGACATTGAAATGGAGGCATCATGTCTCCGAAACCCCAAAACCGTGTCAGATAAAAGGAATGCCTTGGGATGGGCTCATCTCAGGCAGAGAGGAACAAAGACTGGACTTCACAGAGTGACTGGTAGCCAAACTTTACAAGACTGTATGGACTTCCCAAGATCAACAGGGATTCCATTCCACTCCGACCCATAGTGAGCGCCATTGGATCCCCTATGTATGACTTGGTTAAGTTTCTAGCCACACAATTACAAACCCATATAATCCTCTTCAACAAGGGACTCACAGTATATAAACCCCACATACCCACACACCACCATTCTCTGAAGATGCCAGCCACAGATGCAGGCAAAACGTCAGGAATAAACTCTTCTAGAACACGGCCTCACAGCCCAGAAAAAAACACAAAAAATCTAGAATTGTTGTTGGCGGGGGGAATTCTGTGGAGGCCTAACCACCTCAGATGTCCCTCCAGCCTTCCCTCCCAGGGGAAGAACGGACTGGCCATTGATCTTACCACACTGCACTTGTTCTGCCTGCTCCTCACGTACCTATTTCCTGGTGGATTAAAATAACCCCAGGAAGTGACCCAATTCATGCAGATTTTCTGTGAAGTTTTGGGAGCTATGATTTGACTTCTCAAATAGTTTGGGTGGCAATAGAGATGAAGGTTTCTTTTAATGGTGGTGGTGGAGCTGGAGGCTTCTTTGTCTTCTATTTATCCCCCCCCCCACTTAAAAATAAATATTTTCAATCAGCCAAGATGCAGTGAAGCAGAAATGACATGCTCTGGTTGTGGGTAGTTGGGCCCTATTATGGAGAACTCTAGATTTCTACCTTTGGGAGAAGGGGGACTACAGTTCGCACTGCAGTCAGGAAGTACTCTACCCTACAAGAAGAGTACATTGAATGCCAGCCCTTATCCTCCCCATGTTGTTCTTGTTAACTGCTGTAAGTCGGCTTCAACTTAATGGCAACCCTATGAATGAGAGACCTCCAAGACATCCTGTGATCAACAGCCCTGCTCAAGTCCTGCAAATTTAGGGTTTTGGCTTCCTTGATTGAGTTTATCCACCTATAATGAGTTCTTCCCCCTTTCCTACTGCCTCCTACTTTACCAAGCATTAACGTTTTTATAATCAGTCATGTTGTCTCATGATAGAGCCAAAGTATGATACCCTCAGTTTGGTTACTTTGACTTCAAGGGAGAGTTCAAGTTTGATTTATTCTAGGGCTCATTTATTGGCCATTTTGTCAGTCTGTGATATCCTTCAGCATTACATTTCAAATAAGTTGATTTTCTTCCTGTCAGCTTTCTTCACTGTCCAGCTTTCATAACGCTCCCCATAATCTGCAACATACAGTATTGTTTTTTTGTGGGGTTTTGGGGTTTATGAACTGAAATGTCTTCCTGGTTCCTGATATGTCTTGTTCACTATACTTCTGCCTCTTGCCTTGCACTGGAATGATGATCTTGCAAAACAAATTAGGCTATCAGAAAATGGAAATAAAACCTCTGTGTTTGCATTATTTCCCACTCAGATTCATACCATTGCACATATAAGCATGAATTCTAGCTTTATCTAATTTGCATAATTTACTTATTTGATGAACCAAATTACTTATTTACTTTACTGAATGTATGCAAAAAGGACTAAAGCAAAGTAATAGTTGAACTTCCTTAAACATAAAAAGTAAGTGAATTATACAAAATCAAGGTTGTTTTTCATGAAACAAGAGACAGCAGTAAAGTCATACATGCTGGATTTTCCCATAACATTGCGGTATAAGAACTGTTATTAGGCAAAATTGTTTGGATATACTCAGAATTGACCCTTTTCCTGGTTTGTTTATGAAATGAACCTCTGCCTTTGCTAATAAAATATTTGTTTGTTTTGCAATAACCATTATTTGCCTTAGAGCAGGAATGTGAGATCTGAATTGAACTAGAGATGTATGCCCTGATCTTTGCCAATCAGTATTTTTATTAGCAGCTGCACATTATTCACTTGAAGCATTGTCTGGGAGACATTAATCCTCCCATCTGTTTCTTTACACAAAATCTAGGATATTCAACTTGACCTCTTTACTTTCTTTGTTTTAAGTACAGCAGACTTGTGTCCAGTTCAGCTGTTTTTTTTTAGCCACGTGGCTTTTGCCCCGAGATACGACAGTACTCTGTACTCAGTTCAGTGTGGCTAGGATAAAGATTACTTTCCTACATAGGCTCCAGAAGTTGTAGGGAAAGAACTCAAAGAAATGTTGCAGCTCTCAAGAGCGGTGGTATGCTTTTCATGCATTCTGTAAAATCTGTGGGGAAGAGGGTTTAAACATTCTTATTTTCATTCAAACATTCTACAAAGAGATTTATGCTGCTGCCACATTGCAGAAATAATACACTTGGCTCAATGCTATGGAATTCTGGGATCTGTAGTTTTGTGAGATATTTAGCCTTCTCTGTTAGAGAGCTCTGGTGCCACAACAAACTACAAATCCCAAGATTCCATAGGATGGAGCCATGATAGTTAAGTGGTGTCAAACAGCATTATTTCTGCAGTGTGGCAGCAGCCTTAGAGCAGCAATACACTGGTACCTGAATGACTTACAGTATATATGTTGTGGCTTGGTTTCCATCTCCCTGTTCTCCTCTTGCTTTCATAAACTTTATATCACTGCGGCTATTTGATATCTCTCATACTTTAATTTGAATTGTCTGTAATTTCTGGACAATCTTTATTAAGTATATAGAACCAAGATTTGAAAAAAGCATTACCCATGCTGTTTTTTTAAAAAACTTCATTTATATGGCATTTTTGGCCCCCCTCCTTCTGAATATGGCAAAATGATCCCATTGGGATCCCATTGGGACAAAAGGTATTCTTGAATGCTATGAGGAGTATTTTCACCGTTTAGACAACCCCTTGCTTCTGTTTGTCAGTGGCAAACAGTGTTCTTGGTTTTTTTGAGGTCTTGTAAAAGCACTGTGGGAAATGTGGGGTGTGGTTGGTAGCTTGGAGTGGTTGGAGTCAACTTCTGCTGGCCCGCTAGCTATAGTTTTCTGGACTGAGGTAATGTACCCACAGTAGTTCGTGCATTGACAGCTCCCCAATCAAACTCTTCCAGTGTGATCTCCTTGGGGCTGCCCTTGAAAATGACTCAAAAGCTCCAGCTAGTGCAAGATATGGCAGCTAAATTGCTGTCTAGAAGATCTAACAGAAACCATATAGCATTGATTTTAAAGGAATTGCATTGACTTAGAGCATGCTTCCAGTGTTTGTTATGATGTGTAAAGCCCTAAATGGCTTCGGATCTCAATGTTTAGAAGAGCTCTTCACCCCATATACTCTGCCTGGGGACTGAGTTCTACTGAAGGGGCCCTCCTCTGTGTCCCACCAGTAGAACCCATACACACACTGTATGACGATATGGAACGGAACATTGGTATCATCGTGAAGGTTCCTTTTCAGCAGCCATGGGGAGGGAGTCCTTTCCTGGGTATTGGCTCCACCTCCAACCAATCACAGGCAGGGCAACCTGAAATTTAAAATAACAAAGAACCTACCTCTCAGAGATGGAGCCAACCCCCAGCCTCCCCAGTTCTGTTCTGCCTTTCACGAAGCAGGCAGGTTTTTTTCCTTTGCTCCAGACTCCTACCGGGAAACAAAGGAACTAATATGGTGTCCTCCATGCACAAGTGTGTGCAAGGTGGAGATTTGTCCTCAGAGGAGGAAGATGCAGCCCTGGGTCAATTGGGGGCTCCCCCCTTGCAAGGACAAAGAGCTCTGTGGCCTCTTACTGGGGCGCACATTGAGCATTGTGGCTGCGGGTCAGGAAGGAGCAGAGCATGATGGTGCCTCCATTCAGGAGGTGGACCACACGTCCGCACAGGGCTCAACACCGCACGGAGCCCCCAAGGAGGCCTCTGTTCCTGGCGGAGCTGAAGAGGGAGACGGCGCCTTCCCTGAGGACCCTCCCCTGCTCTTGTTGGGAGGTAAAGTGCTTCTGCCCCAGCTGGCTGTGTGGATCGCCTTGATCATGCAGCAGATGCTGGAGGTGGGCGTGGGCCTTTGGGGTGAGCTGGGGGAGGCAATCCATCATTCCGGGGGAGGGTCCCCCTTCCCTTCCCTTCCCTTCCCGCCCCAAGCACGATGGCAGGCCCCAGTGGTAGAGTCACTAAGGGAGTGCCAGGGAGGCGGTGCTTGGCTGGGAAGTGGCACGGCCAAGCTGAGGCGCGGCTGCAGAGCTGTGAGAGGGGGGAGGGCTCTACCCGCCTTGCAAACGGCCACAGAAAGAGCACCATACCCAGGACCCCGACTGGGAAGGGGTACCCAGAGAGGAGGAAGGTGACTCTTACTCCAAAGAGGAGGGGGAGCTCTCTTCTGAGGGGGAGGGGGAAAGTGTGGAGGAACAGGCTTCCCCTCACCTTTTTGAAATGTCTTCTTTTGGGCTCCTTCTAAAGAAGGCTTTGAGAGCACTGGAGCTGGCACCAATGGAACCAGGTATGGGGGGGGTCCAGTGGTTCCTGAGCTCAGAGCCTCTGGAAAAGGGGTGATCAATGTGCTCCCCTTCCAGGGTATCCTTAAGGACACCATGGTGGGGGAATGGGACCAACCAGAGGCTTCAAGGACTCATCCCTCCTATGTTAAGCAGCTGTATTCCTTTCCTAATGAGATTATGGACCCTCTAAAACTGCCAGCCATTGATGCTCTGGTGGCTGGGCTAGTCTCTGGTTCGCTGTTTCCTGGAGATGGAGATGAGCACCTTAAGGTGCCAGACAATAAGAGGATTGAAATATTTCTCCGCAGGTGTCATGAGGCATCAGCACTAGCCATACGAGCAGCTGGGGCGGCTTCCATTTTTGCCAGGGCCACGATTAGGTGGTCCAAGGATCCTCTAACCAGTGTTCCTGAGGATGAAACGAAGTTCTGCCAGGGGATGAATAAGATTGCCAAGGCGTCTGCCGTTGTGGTGGATGCCAGCCTGGATGCATTGCGTTTCTCTTCCAGGGCAGTGGGGGCAAATGTGGCGGCTAGACGACAACTATGGTTAAGGAACTGGTACACCAGTAACAAGACCAAGGCAAACTTGTCTGGCTGCACTTTCAAAGGAGGAAAATTGTTTGGAGAAACCTTGGAAGAGGTTCTAGTGGAGACAAAAGATAAAAAGAAGGCACTGCCGTCTCTTCCAAAGAAGGACAGTAGGCCCTTTCGCTCCAAATATCAAGGTTTTAGAGGCTTCAGGAACAACAGCCAGAGGGATTTCAGGCCAAACAAGAACAACTGGAGTGCCCCAAAATCTTTCCACAGAACCAGAATGAATCAGTTTGCCAAGGTGGCTACAGCCCAGCCCTCCAAGCAAGGAGGCAAGGGTGGACAATCCCTTTGACTACGCGAACCTGCCAGTGGGTGGCAGACTGAGCAGTTTCGCTGGGATCTGGGAGGTTACCTCCTCAGATGCCTGGGTCAACGCAATGGTCAATCAGGGCTATACCATTGACTTCATAGCAAAGCCACCCCCCACCTTCGTCCAGTCATGCACGACCAATTGCTTGGAGAAACAATGGCAAATGGAGATGGTTATCTCACATCTGTCACAGATTCGGGCAATAGAACCAGTCCTGGAAGAGGAGAGGTTCCCCGGAACTTATTCTCTTCTATTTCTGGTTCCAAAGAAGAACAAGGACTGGAGAGCCATTCTGAGCTTGCAGGGAGTCAACCACTGGATAGCAAAACACAAGTTTCGAATGGAGACTCTACTCCATTCTGGAAGGCATACAGGAGGGAGATTATCTCGCCTCTTCGGATCTACAGGAAGCTTACCTCCACATAATGATCCATCTGGCACACAGACGCTTTCAACATTTTGCATACAAGGAAAGACATTTCCAGTATAGAGCTCTCCTGTTCAGTCTGTCCTCATCGCCAGGGTGTTCACCAAGGTTCTAATAGCCTTGGTTTCACATCTAAGAGCGCAAGGGATCCACATATTTCCTTATCTGGACGACCTTCTGATTAGTGCCTCAACTCACATCAGGGTGGTGCAGGACATGGGCAAGACCATTCAGTGTTTGGAATCACATGGGTTCCTGGTAAACAGGGAGAAAAGTCACTTGGAACCAGTGCAGAGGCTTCAGTATTTGGGGAATGTGCTGGACACCAGGGTTCATTGGGTGTTTTTGCCAGAGGACAGGAGGCAGAAGATTCAGGATCTGGTGCAGCTGGTATTGGAGCAGCCCAAGACTCCGTTGATGTCCCTAGCAAGGTTGCTGGGATTAATGATTGCATATATAGATTCAGTGGCGTGGACCAGATTCCATCTCAGGAAGCTCCAGTGGTTTCTCCTTCCTTTCCAGGACCTAATAGCACAGAAAGCATGCAGGTTTCTGAAGGTACCACTGGAGGTGAAGGCATCTCTGAATTGGTGGCTCTCGGGTCAGTTGACGACGGGAGCTCACTGCAAGGATCAGATGGCGCAGGGACTGTGGTTGACTCAGGAACAGGAGTGCAGCATCAATCTCTTGGAGTTGCGGATGGCGAGACTGGCCTTGATCGAGTTCCTTCTGTTGGTGGAGGGAAAGCAGGTGTTGATTCGAACAGATAACATCTCAACCAGAGTCCATATAAACAAACAAGGGGGGACTCGCTCACGGGTCTTCATGCTGGAAGCGGAATTGCTGTTCCGCTGGGCAGAGGAACATTTGCTTTCCTTCAGGGGAGAATATCTGCAGAGGAAATTAAATTCCCAGGCCGACTGGTTGAGCAGACACACGCTGGTTCACAGCGAGTGGAGTCTCAACAATCTGGTTTTTCAGATGGTGGTGTTTCATTTCGGGGAGCCGAAGCTGGATCTCTTTGCATCAGAAGAGAATCACAAACTGCCACAATATGTGTCCAGGTTTTGGACCCCTGGTGTGTGAGCCTTTGATGCTCTGACAATAGCTTGGCTGCGGGTGTTGTGCTATGCCTTTCCTCCAACAGCATTATTAGGTCGAGAGCTGCGAAAGATCAAGCAGGAGAGGGCTGAGGTGATTCTGATTGCACCCTGGTGGCCACAGAGACCTTGGTTTCCGGATCTGATTCACCTACAAGTTCAGGATCCGTGGCCTCTACCTCTGTGGCTGGATCTACTGGTTCAAAACGGTTTTCTGCATCTGGATCCAGGCTGGTTACGTCTTCACGCCTGGAGGTTGAGCAGAAAAGACTGTTAGAAAAGGGATATGACAGAGAGGTTGTCGACACCATGCTATGTGCCAGACGCCCATCCACCATTCGTTTGTATGAAGTGACATGGAGAGTGTTTTGCAGATGGTGCTGGGGAAAAGGCACCAGTCCTTTACGGGCTTCCATAGGTTCGGTTTTGGCCTTTTTACAGGCAGGTCTGAAAAAAGGATTGGCACCCAGTACACTGAAGCGACATGTTGCCACTTTAGGTTCCATTCTGAAGGGTACATGAGGTAAGCCGTTGGCTTCGCATCCACACATGCGCAGTTTTCTAAAGGGTGTTGCCTTCTTGCGGCCTCCTGCGGTTCATAGATCTCCGTCTTGGAAATTAAATGTGTACTAAAGGCCCTCATGCAGGGTCCGTTTGAGCCAATGAAGTCAGTGGATCTTAGTTTTCTTACTAAGGTGGCCTTTCTGGTTGCCATTACATCAGCCAGACGCGTCTCTGAGTTAAGTGCACTGTTGGTGCACGAGGAGTTGTGTATTTTTCAGAAGAATTCAGTAACCTTGAGATTGGATCCATCCTTTTATACCAAAGATGAATTCACTTTTCATAGGGCACAGGAATTGGTATTACCTTCCTTCTGTCCCAGGACGGTGGGGGAATTGGAAAAAATGTGGCACATGCTGGATGTTAGACGGGCGTTGAAGATGTATTTGAAGAGGACAGAGAGTTTTAGCAAGTCTGACGCCTTGTTTGTAGTGTACGCAGGGTATGCCAAAGGGAAAAAAGTTTCTGCTTCAATGATTGCGAGATGGCTGAGACGTTGCATTGAGCAAGCCTATGTCTCTAGTGATCTGCCTGTTCCGGCAGGCATCCAAGCACATTCTACGCGTAGTGTGTCAACATCAGCGGCCCTGGGACCATCAATATCCATATTGGACATCTGTAGGGCTGCGGCATGGGCTTCCTCTTCAATCTTTACCAGACACTATTGCATTGACGCATATGCTTCTGCTGACACAGCTTTCGGTAGACGGGTTCTTCAACAGGTGATTCAATAAGATAAAATTATATATATATATATATATATATATGTATGTATATATATATGTGTGTGTGTGTGTGTGTGTGTGTGTGTGTGAAGAGGGATGTTTGTCTTATGCCCACCCTATTTGGACCGCTTTTGAACATCCCAGGAAAGGAGTCCCTCCCCACACTGCTGGAAAACGGAATATTGGTATTAACCGTGAAGGTTCCTTTTTAGCAGCCATGGGGAGGGAAAAAAAGACACCCCCCAAACTTATAATGATAAAAAGAGTCAGTTAAAGAGGAAGAGAGTTATTCTTCTACTATTGTGCTCACTTTTGCATTATAAAGTTTATTAAATTCTTTGTATAATCTACGGTATCTATTGACCTTTGTTCTGGAGCTGTGGAACTATCTCTGGGGAGGCTGGGGGTTGGCTCCACCTCTGAGAGGTAGGTTCTTTGTTATTTTAAATTTCAGTTTGCCCTGCCTGTGATTGGTTGGAGGCGGAGCCAATACCCAGGAAAGGAGTCCCTCCCCACACTGCTGGAAAAGAAGACCTTTTCCTGCTATTACACACTGCTAGTGGAATGCCCTCCCCTTGAAGACCCATTTGGTATCAATGGTGGTTCCTTCCGGTACCAGCTAAGTATATGTTTGTTTGTTTTTTTAATTAAAGCCTCCCCGCCCCAAAAAACCCCTGTACACGTTATTAGAGACATGAAAGCCTGGAAAAATTCAGAAAAAGGTTTTTTCCCCCTAGTTTTTTTCCTGAAGCCTTTTTTGTTTTTCCAAAAAATTGAAAAAAGGAAGGAAATCAATTATGGAATGTTTTATTTTAGCATGATGAATAAAAACTTTAAGGCAAGGTGTTCATATGTTCTCTAAATCATTTCTAAAAACTGTACAGTATCAGATTATTCTAATTTCTGTGCACTGAGGACAAGCAAAGCCTAGGGGGTCGTTTACACGGGCGAATATTCCCCTAAATATACCGCTAAGATAGCTCATAGTTCCCACGGATCGCAGCACAGCATCGCCTCATTCAGAAGTGGGGAAGGTAAAACACCCAAATATAGCGTGGCAGGGCATGTCGCTATTTTTGCAGGAATATTTGCAATGTAGTGCTTTATTGGCAGTGTAAACTAGCATTCCACTAAGGGTTAAAGCACAGCTGCATTGTGATTGGTTGATGATGCAGGGGTGGGCTTAAAAGAGGGGCAGGGAGGAGGCAAAGACAGTAGCCATTAGAGAAGAAACTTGCAAAAATCCTGTCTTGCTATTTTGCGAGCCAGTTTGGGGAAAAAAAAAAGATTCCCAACAACTTCAAAAAAGGATTCCCAACAACTTTCAGGGAGCATTCCTTCTCATCCTCTCTGCTGTTTCGTCACTTTTATCCTGTGCACGGGGGAGGGAGAGAAACCATTTCACAAAGGGCTGAAGCAAGCTGAACTGCTATTTTCCCTCTCTCTCTCTCTGCTTGGGGGAGGGAGGGAGGGGGAAAGAGAGAGAGAGAGAGAGAGAGAGAGAGAGAGAGAGAGAGCAGCTGGAAAAACGTGTGATCCATGGCATGGCACAAGGTCTTTTAGCAGAGAGATTACTCTCCCTCTGCTGGAGTGAGTTCATTTACAGGCAGATTTACAGAGACACACAGAGCCACACCCTCCACACTTATTCAAGTCTGAACTTCAAAGCGACATAATTAGAAAAAAAACCTGACTGGCACAGCTGCGGAAAATAATTAAACCGCAGGTTGCCGCAATAAATCTGCTGTGTAAACCGGCCCTAGGTTACACACTGAACTCTCCAGTGCAGGAACAAGATGCATTTCTTTCTTTAAGGGGCACTGCTATTGTCACAAGAGAAGAAAAAGGTTTCAGTTTCGTATTTGCTTGTGGGTGGGTCTGTTTGGTTCATTTCTGTATTGTTCACTAGGCTTCGCTCCCTCTTCCCTTCCACACACTTTCCCTCCCCCTCCCAATTCTTTCTATGGGAATGGGTGTTTTATGTCTATTTGATACTTTTTTACTTATTGCAAAGGAAATACAAATAATTTTCTTTGTTACTAATGTTGATGGTTTCTTCTGGTCTTTTAAAACCTTTTTTTTTTTTTTGCCTGCTTCACATAAACTAGCAAAACGAAAGAGGTTCTGTACAATTCAGGAGAGTGTTGCACCATTTGTTACAAATTAAAAAAAATCATTTTGTAGTAATTGTTTGAATACACTGTATTTTTAATATACCAATTGTGATAATTTTATGCCAAATCAAATTATACATAGTCATATTTTATGTTCCTAAAGTAACAGTGACATTCAGTCTGTAGAAAGTGCTAATGTTGCATTTTTTCAATTTTTCCAAAAAATCCATTTTTTTTTCTGATAAAAAACAGGGAAAAAACTTTCCCCCCATGGTTTCAAAATTTCTGGAAATTTTACATCTCTACAAGTTATAAACTGTTTTAATCTGTTTGGTGTGTTGTTTTAATTGTTACATATGTTTTAGGCCAGTGGTTCTTAACCTGTGGTCCAGGAACCCCCAGGGGTCTGCAATATCCTCACAGGGGATCCACAAAGGCTTGAAGGCTGCAATAGCTGTTGCTTAAAACAATTTGTAAGCCGCTCTGATAGCCTTGTGGCTGAAGAGTGGGGTATAAATAAATAAATAAAAATAAATAAAAAAATAAGCCTGCCTCCTCCCCACAGCGGGGCAACTACATGACAAGAGCCAAGACAAAGACTGGCTGGCTAGCTTAGCTTGTGCATTGCCATTCAATCCACTCCAGCCACAAATTTGCAGGAAGAAATGTCTCCCTCGCTCCAGTGCCTCTGAGGGAAGGTTTAATGGATGGTGTAATTGTATTATTATTATTATTATTGTTGTTGTTGTTTTAAATCTTAAGTCTTGGGGGTCTGCGGCAAGAAAATATTTAAAGGAGGTCCCTGGTAAAGAAAAGGTTAAGAGTCACTGTTTTAGGCTGTTTAAATTATTCCTCAGTATTTAAATTTTACATATTTAAATTGTTCTGAATTGTTTTAAATTGATTTTATCTGTACACCTTCCTGAGATCCTGTGACATGGGATGAGATTAAATATTTTAGTTAAATAAATAAATAGCCAGCTGTCAGGGATGCTTTCACTGTAGGTTCCTGAATGGACAGGCAGTTGGATTAGATGACCCTGAGGTGCCTTCCAACTCTATAGTTTTATGATTCTGTGAGTAATAATAGCACACCACTTTCCCATACTGAAATCACTGTTGCCAGGACAATGCAATAAAGCAAAAAGGCTATCATTAACCAGCTCTGCAAAATATAAGAATACAAAGGAAAATATTTTGAGTGTTTCTCATTTTGGTTACATGTGTGCCCCAACATGCATAAGTGAGACATTCACTTCTGTAACTAAAAACAAATATTGCATGGATTGGGTCAGGAAATAATTTTTGCATATGTTTGATATCATTGTACAGTGGGCTGTTGGTATCTGCTGGGTTTTGTTCCAAGAAGACCCCCCTTGTGGATATCAAAATCCGTGGATGCTCAAGTCCCATTATATACAATGGCATACTAAAATGGTACATACCTTATATAAAGCATACCTTATATAAAATGGCAAAATCAAGGAAAGCTTTTTGGATTTTTAAAAAATATTTTTAATATTTTAATATTTAAAAGCTGTGGATAGTTGTATCCCTAGATACAGAATCCATAGATACGGAGAGCTGACTGTATTATTAGTTAGAAATGACAATTTAAAAGAAAAGGTAGGAATACATTTTATCTTATTAGTAATGATATCAACAATATACTGTATTATTTGCAGTAAAATATGTGCGGTATTACTGCTTTGAGTTATAATTGAGAAACACTTAGATACATTCTTAAACTTTGACTTTCAACATAGCCTTATTCAGTAAAATGATACTGGTTTATATTAAGCTGAATAATGTTAAAATTATAGCCCTTTTGGTTAAAAAAATGCTGAATCTGCTGCTTTTTATCCCGTTTGCTTCATCCTTTAATCTCAGTAGTAGTTACGACTTGTTGCATGGTGCAGATCAGCCAGCTTCTTCTTCCAATACCACAAAATAATCTTAAAGTATAATAAATGGAAAGACTGGAAGGAGAAATGCGAATCCAGCATAAAAAATATGAATCTGATTTTTCCATATGAATTAAGTAGCAGTTGGAGACTTATGGCTAAACTAGATGTGACATTAAATGTATCTTTGCATTTAATGTTCAGATTTTTTTTTTTAAATGCAAGTGAGATATCTTCCCAGTGCAAAGGTCAGATTCAGAGGAAGGATTTTTCTGAGGACCACAGTAAGGAGGAAGAGAGTTAAATATCCTCCCCCCGCCTTCCTTAGTGCAAGCATAGAGAAGGTAAAATGAACAGAGAATTTTGGGAGCTGAAGTAGATCTGAACAAGGAGGAAGAGTCTGCATATAAATGCAAGGGATCCCATTTTTTACTGAAATGACAAATTCATTGGAAAACAATTCTGAATAATTGCTTAGTGTGTACCTACTTTCTAAAGAAACCTACATCTCTGAATATGTGTTACAGTTATCTCAAACAATAATGAGTTTCTACTGAAAATGAAGATGACATGGAATCTTCCTCACTTGTGATTAAAACTCTGATTGAGACCAACCCTGGTAGTTAAGCAGTCACAATAAGAAAGTTAAGTTTTCAGGCTGCGGCATCAAACCTCTTTGTCCTGGAGTACCAAACACCTAAGATCTTCTCAGTTCTTGTTGTGGTAGTGCTTTCTAGGCAGTATCAAGAAATGCTGATTAGCTATGGGCTTAAATTACCATTTCTTAAGTAAAGCGATCCTGGAAAGACTAGGGTGCCATTTACACGATGAAAATGTAGTGGGAAGAATTCGTGTCGATCCCTGGCAGTTTACACGTATATCGGGTCAGGTACGTGATTTTCGGAAGGGGGCCCACCTTTTATCTCTCAACCTGCGGGACTTCCAGTCCCGCCGTTTGTGCTGGTTTTTAAAAAAGTCACTGGAGGATTCGGAAAATCGAAAATGTAAATAGCCTGGGACAAAATATCTCGGTACAAGGGGATGACTGGAAATGGTGACTGGGGGCGGGCTTAGAGATCAGCGACCAGAAAAGGAGGGGTCAGTCACCCGTTCCAACAGATCCAGCCTCACCAGCCAAAAACAAAGGCATCCCTTCCAGCTGCACGAAGGTTGATGTGTGTGTGCGCGCGTGTACTCAATCACCTTTTTAAATGGATTTCTACACTGCAAACCCTTCAGCTTTAACCTCTTCCTCAACTGCATGTTACAAAGAGATCATGGTGGGCAGAGGGGTGCCCATTCATCCCCTGCCTTGATCACCTCCCTGGGTCTGAACAGGCACAGTAAAATATTCCAGCCTCTGAGCGAATGAACACCCCTTAAATTCCCCCTCTCTGTGTCTGTGTCTTTCAAAACGCCTGTCTGCAGCTGGCTTGAAACCTGAACTCTGCAGCTAATCTCTGCTAAGGGTTAACATTTTAAAGAGGCAAGGGGAATACGAAGCCTCCCCCCCAAACCTCACTCGGCTTGATTTCAAATGGAAAACACTCGTTCGTTCCTGCGTCTGAGCGAAAGATCTCAGTCTGAATCTTTCAAAATGCTTTCTGCCTCTTCTTAAAGGGTTAACATTTTAAAGAAGCAAGGGGAATAACAAACTTCTGCCCCACTCCCCCCCCAGCCAGCCAATAGCATCGCTCGTGGCGCGGAACTCTAAAGGAAGTGCGTCACCGAGGTTGTGAAAACACGAGTAATTGCATCCTTGATTGAAAGCCCCCCCACAAAAAAACCCTAAAAAAACCCAGAACTTTGGACATGTAAATATCAGTCACGGGACCACCCGGGATATCCAGATCAGTGACAGAAATCGTATAAACAGCGAGGGACGGATTTGTGATCACAAAATCATGGTAAGTAATTAGGAGGGGTAGCTAATACCCTAGAGGACAGGATCAAAATTAAAAATGACCTGGATAAACTGGAGAGCTGGGCCAAAGCTAACAAAATGAAATTCAATTCGGAGAAATGTAAGGTACTGCACTTAGGGCGGAAAAATGAAATGCATAGATATAGGATGTGGGAGACCTGGCTGAACGAGACTACGTGTGAAAGGGATTTAGGATGGTGCTTAGTCACATTTCAAAAAAATCAGGTTTTTTTTAATAAAAAAAATCTTGTGATACATTATTTTTCAGTTAAATGAATCACCGTGCAGAGAAGAAAAAGCTGCACATAATGTGTTTAGCAGAAAAATGTAGCCAGAAATCAGCAGTAATTTCATCCATTTCAAATTTGTATGGATGGAGTTACAAAGGAGATTCAAAGGATGAAGCAGAGATGTATGTTCTCAGTCATGTGATTGGTGCAAAGCCCCTAACTGATGCCTTTAATCTCCAGTGTGTCGAGGCTTCTCCTCCCGAGGGCCAAGGGGAAGCATCAGCCTCACTTCTAGCTAGGTCCCCATCTTTCTTACATCAACCCTGTACAGGTGGGCAGCTTTTTAAGCTTTCCCTCCATTCTCGATATTATTGCTGCTCCTTAAGGTTGTTTTCTTCAAATGATTAACTACATTCTGATTATAAAGGAGTTTAACGAAAGCCAGATAAAAACTTGAGCCTTTCAGGTCACAGCAACCAAAAGGGAAGCTGAAGAAACGTCTTCGCTTCAAAATGCCAGCACCTCATCAAGAACGTTACACAGATTTTTTTTTAAAAAAGAGCTGATTTTGAGAGAAGATGCTGATGAATTGTTGCTGGTCTCATGTTTCTCCCTTTTCAGCTCCCCCCTCCCTTTCCTTTGTTCCTGTCATCTTACTACATTGTACTAACTGAGTGGTTATATTGAGCCATTAACCACTTATTCATCCTGCTTCCAAAGTAATAACTAAGCATATACTGTAGTTCTACTTCCCTTTTGCATTGCTTTTTGCCTCTTGTGATTATTGGTGTCTTTTGGTTGTAAACACTTCTGGGCAGGGACTGTGTTGTTCTAATTTTTGTATCATTTAACATGACTGAGAATCAAAGTCCAGTTTGTGTTTGAAGACACTGGCTTAATATGAAACCATTTATTGTGTTTGAAAATTATTATATGTCAGGGAGACACACAAAAAAACATCCCTGATTGGAAGTACTTACATTGCCTTCTGGATGACTTGTTTCAAAGCCAATTATAGCAACATCTTCACTTGTCAGTCATAGGGAAAGCAGGTCACATTGCTGTTTATATAAACATTTAAAGCCTGACACCAGCATTGAGGCCATGATATTGAAAACACAGCTGTGCTGGGCAGGGCATGTTTCTAGGATGGAGGACCATCGCCTCCCAAAAATAGTACTCTACGGTGAACTCGCCACGGGTCAACGTAAGAGGGGTGCTCCAAAAAAGCGATACAAGGACTCCCTGAAACAACATCTTAGGCTCGGTCAAATTGATCACCAACAATGGTCCACCCTGGCCTCACATCAGGAGGCATGGAGACGCACTATCCATAATGCTGCAGCCTTATTTGAGAACTCATGCCGAACAAGTCTTGAAGAGAAACGACAATTCAGAAAGAATCACAATCCGGAAACATCACCCAAGGAGACCTTCTGCTGTGCTTTCTGCAACCGGATTTGTTTATCTCAGATTGGCCTTTTTAGTCATCAGCGTGCTTGCAGAAAGTGCAGGATGAGTCCTTCCTGAATCTTCGTTTGCAAAGAAAAGCCAGAGGGAGAGAGAGAGAGAAATGTGGACTACTGCCGAATACTTAGATTTTGAAGGCTGTTCAGCAAGTTCTGAGAAAGCGGGGACTTTTATATAATATGCAAACTGGTAGACCTAAACCTTCCGGTTTAATAAGGCCTCTTCAGTCTAAAACCTCAAACTATGTGGACTGTGGTCTTGACTTTTCTTCTAAACCATTTTTTTTTTAAATTCTTGTGGATCTTACTTTTGAATAAGAGTACAAGTATGAAGAGACAATACTGTTTTTTAAAAACATATTCTTCAGAATGTCATTAACCTTAGCCTTTTCGTGTTTGATAGTGCAACTAATTCTGAAATTCTTTTTTCAGGTTAATGTAATGAATTAATTGAGTTTGGCCCGAGGGGGGGCGTGATTTTGAATTTGGTAAAGCTTAAGAACATAGTTTTTCTAGGGTCACATCTCTGCCTTTGTGTTTTGTCCATTTAATTCCATGTAGTTGTAGACTTGCTCTTATCTTAATAATAATAATTAAAAAATTATTTATATCCCACCCCTCTACAAAATGCAATCAGTTTCCCATCAACATAGATTCTCACCCCCCCCAACCTAGATAACATTGCTATTTTTAAAATGTGTTAACTGTGTCTACGTGAAGAGAAGTTGACTGCTGAATGGCCATTGCTTTCCAATGCATTATTCAAAATCCTTTTTAGACTCTGGCATACAGAGGGGCTTCATTAATATTTCAGGAGAAGCTATGATTCTCACCAAAAGGAACTCCTTCCCTTTCATTACTTGATACCTTTGTATTTCTGTGTAAAAGCAAAGATATTTGAAAGAGCAGACTCATTACTTTCCAAATGAACTGATAGTTAAACTATATCCTGACCTTGAGACTGATTCCAAGTAGAGGTCTAGTAAGCCTGGGATCAAATATTAGTGATTAAATTGCCTACTAAAAGGGTTGAGTTTTGTGATTTGAATTTTGTGAAGTAGCAGTACAGTTGGTCCTTGATTTGGAAGAGTTTTGTTTTGTTACCTCAAGGCCGATACTTGAATTGATTGCTCAAACCATTGTGGCATAATTTTAGTTGCTTATTTAAAGATGTTAGTTGGACATTCATTCTAAATTCAGATCAAGATAATTAGAGAAATTCTAGAAGACAGTATTCTCAGAATGATCATCAAACTACTGCCTTTTGAAGAAGCTGAAATTATAATTTCAGTTCCAAGTAGAGCTAGTACAAACTACAGATTTGAAAAATACACTGCAGGTTTGTGCAAGTTAGGTCTGCCACTTGTAATGACAGATAAAGTGCTGCCGTATTAAGGAAAAGATTAATTGAAGGGAGGTTTAACAAAGAAGTTCAAGCTGAATATATCAAGAGGTTTCCTGAACCAAGAACACCCAGCTGGTATAATGTCTTTGGCGTTTAATGACAAACTAATACACAACAATATAGGGAATTCCCACTTAGACTTGAAATGATGATTGTTAGAGGAAATAATGAAACAAATGGTTGGGCTAAATGAAAAACTCCTATGTTGGACAGATACATTAGCAGGGTCCCTCTGTGATCAGTCTTTGATCTAGACACTCTTTCCCCAACAGATTTGCTAATTACTTAGGGGAGGAATAAGAGGGCATTGAGATAAATTGTGAATGACATTAAACTTGGTGGTGTTTTTTTGTATCAGGAAAGATTAGAAGGTTATGGAATGAGAACTAAATAGTAGCTTGAAATAGAGTAACAGAATGAGAATTAAACTAAGAGGTAGAGAGTGCAAATTTATGGATTTAGGGTCATGCTTTTTTGGTATCTGTTGGAAATTAACTGTTGGAAACAAAAGAGGAGGATAGCCTGGTTTAGATGTAATGGGGGAAATGGTTTCCTATTATGTGAAAGAGCTGTAATGAGATTCAGGCACATCCCTAGTCTCTCTTCTACTATTTGGACACCATAAGAGATCAGAAACTTCCGTTCTCAGTTTTAAACTAGTGACTATCCCCTGCAACGTCCAGACTTGGGGGCTCTGGTTTGTTAAAATATAGGGGCTTGTCTAAATGAAGGAAAGAAAAACAGACTGCTCTACAGTAATACCAAGTCTCAGCAGCTGAGAGGGTGGCCTAAATCTGCTTCCACCAAACTTTTTTTTTTTTAAAAAAACACCTATTTCTAACGTGTGCACAAGTGATATCCCACCTTTCCAAACAAGGGAGAGAAAAAAAGATAGCACAAACCTCTGTTTTATTGCTTTAGTGATCACTTGCTAAGGCAGAAATCCAACATGGCGGCAATGGGTGCCTCCCTGTAACCCAGCCCCACCCCCTGCGCTTGTCCAGCCAATCAGGTTTGCACTTTGTCCTGCATGGCAAAGCAATTCATGTCAAATTGCTTCTCTTAATGCGTGAAAATGCTCATATCTTTGGAGCTTTTTTTAAAAAAGCCGGGGAAAGCCACAGGGGCTTTTCTTACGTAGTTTTTGCTCTTTTTGCCCCCCCCTCCATCACAATACGATGAGATAATGCGGGATCCCATTAAGACAGCTCGTTTTCTGAGCGAATTCTGTGAGGGGTATGTTCACTGTGTAGACAACCCCATGGTTTCAGAACAAGCCATAGTCTGAAACTACAGTTTAATCTCTGGTTGTTCTCACTAACAATAGCTTAAAGAAACTGTATTTCATGAGGTTCTGAGGAATGGGGGTTTGTTGATTTCTTTTGGGGTAGCATGGCTAGTGGTTTGAGTGTTGGACTACAACTCTGGGGACCAGGGTTCGAATCCCCGCTCAGCCATGAACACTCACTGGGTGACTTTGGACAAGTCATACACTCTCAGCCTCAGAAAACCCTGTAATAGGTTCACCTTAGGGCCTCCAAAAATTGGAAATGACTTGAAGGCACACAACAAATGAGGAGACTTGCTGAGATTAATTCATATAGTAGAAAATTGTTTTCCTGTTGCCTGTGAACTGGACCAGTATTTCATCTAAGAAAATGTTTTTAATTGCTCCCTTGGGGCACTTGAGGCATAACACAGGTAAGGTATCCATCTCCGTTCATGTTTCTTTTTAGGACTTTCTGAGCTAAATCTAGATGTTATTCCCATTTGTTTAGGCCTATTGAATCAATAAGAATTTAGTTGGGTAACACTCATGTAAGCTTCATTGATTCAGTGGCTCTACTCTACTACAGATTAACAATTGAACTTAGGCCTCAAGATTTTAGAGTTTTTGAGGTGGCTGTCTTGAGAAAGCATTTTTGTCAGGCTTCTAAAAACAGAAGTATTTCTAGTTTGTGGAAAGTAACAGAAATTTTTAATATGTATTTTTTGATAGCAACTGCTTTTTTCTGCCCCCAGGAACTCCAATATTTATTGTACTTAGAGATGTAGTACTGTTATTACTCTTCACATCATATCTTTGTGATATTTCCCCCCCCCCCTGATATATGACTTGGTTCAATTAACTAAAAGAGGTGGAACTACTTGCTCTTTAAAATACCTTTACTTGGTGTAACTTTTCTTTTCTTTTCTTAAGATGCACACTGTAGTATTTTGTAAATAGCTGTTACATTGTTTGATCCTAAACTAAAAATGAGTGTGATTTCCCACATTGCTGTAGTTCTGTATGAATTGGTGTGGCACAGTGACCTGCTGATTCTTTCTGATCTTCTGCTATCATCATTTAGAAGGGGAAACCATATAGAATTCAGTATGAAATTCTTAATAGAAATGATAAATGCTCTGCTTTAAATTTACTTGGTAAGGATATAGAAGAAATATCCACCTTGAATTGGGTTGGGTTGTATTTCATTGACCAAATCCAGAGCTGAGTCAGGACCTTGCAAATATCTATATATATAATTCTCTTGGGTATGTTGACGTTCCCAGTGTGCTGATTGGCTGCTCAGGAAACATACCCAACCCAGACCCAACCAATCACCACCCACATGCAAATTCTCTCTCCACATCACAATCCACTGCATCATTACCACACAAGGGCCCCTCCTTCCCTCCTCCCACTCCGTCAGCCACTCATCAGTCATGGACTGCGATGGGATCCAGGCAGTCAATTGGTGGCGGGGGCAGCAGGGTAACAGAGCGAGTCACCCTCAGCAATTTTGGGGAAAGTGTGAAATGCTGAGAAGGGGGAGGGGGAATTTAAAACCACTGGCCTACCTTACAGGGTTGTCATGAGGTCTACTGGGACTTTTGGGGGGAGTTTTTTTAATGGTGTATGGTATGCCAGGTCCAGCTAGTTAATGGAGAAATCTGCTAATTTTAGCACATATCCAGCTCTTCAAGAGAAAGAAGAGGATCCAAATAAGCAAACTTGATCATACCTGCCAACATAAGAGTTCAGAAGGTCATTTTACACTCAGTTTTAGGTTCCCTGCTTTGGCTTGATGGCCTAAAAACCCTAAAGACACCAGATCCCATCAGATCTTGGAAGCTAAGCAGGGTCAGCTCTGGTTAGTACTTGGATGGGATACCATCAACAAATACCGAGTGCTGTAGGCTGTCCCATTTCAGAGGAAGGAACTGACAAAACCACCTCTGAGTATTCATTGCCTAAGAAAACCCTATGAAATTCATGAGGTTACTATAAGTCAACAGGGAACTCAAAGGCACATACACACACATTGACAGTTAAAAGGCAGCCCTACATTTTCCTGTGCCTTGCAGGTTCCTCACCTTCATTGAGCTAATTATTCTTCCTCAAGATGGCCTATCTTCAATCTCATAGCTATTCAGTATGAGCTGTTCTGTAGTACTATTCTGTAGTACTATTCCTGCTGTACTATTCTTTTCCACCTCCTTATTTGATACCAGGAGTCATTGTGATGTAGTGGTTTGAGTGTTAAGACTGCAACTCCAGACACTAGGGTTCAAATCCCTGCTCAGCCCTGAAAACCCACTGGGTGACCTTGGGGAAATCATGCACACTCAGCCTCAGAAAGTTTCATGATAGGTTTGCTTTAAGGTCACCATAAGTTAGAAATGACTTGAAGGCACACAAGAACAAAAATTTTAATGTCATAGATAAAGGTACAAGATGGCAGCCTGCTCTACTAGAAACCTTCCTGCCATTATAATCCCTCTCTCCAGTCTGGCAGTTCTTAAGGATTCCCTTGGCTTTTGCTTGCTAAGAAAATGAAAGATGTGTTAATGTTAGGTTCAAAAAAAAAAAAAAGCATAGAGCCATGGGCTTTAGGAGTCAGTATTTGCTGCAGTAGAATTCCCAGTGAGCAAATGGAAACAGTGGTAAAACCGACACCAAGGAGAAAGCAATCTAAAGGGAACTGAACAATAGGCCAGCTGAGTGTAAACAGAGCAACCACATTAAGAATGGAAAACACACAGTGTCCTCTTTCAGTGAGAGTGCCTATGCTGAAGAGGCTGAATGAATTTCAGTTTTTTGTGTTACTGATACAACGAGCCCTCCTGATCCATGATTTTGAGCAATGCTGGATTGTCATGTCTTATACTTAAAAGGGTGGTGACGTGAACACGGATGCACTGAAGTGTCCGTGCACACGTCGCCACCATTTAATAATATGGGATGCGTCCATCTGCATATTTTTCATCCATGAAAGGTCTGAGAACTGAACCCCCACGGATCTGCCCCCCCCCTGTATTTGGAAATGCTGTTTATACAGGCTTGCAAAGCAAATAGAACCAAGATTTTATTTGTGTTTTTAAGATGAATAGTTTTTGTGAACAGAGTAGGTTTGTAGGAGGAAAGAAAGGCAGGGAGGAATACTTTTAGATATTCAATGGAAATTTTAATTCTTGCTGTGGTTTCTACAAGTTATATACTCTTGAAATTCCAGACAGTTAATAGGATTTTCGTTTCATTGTTTATGTGGCTTTCCTACTTATTTTAAATATTAGATACTGAGATACTTAGCTGCAAGTATTATTAAAAGGTCATTGTCCTTTTCATTTCTACTATTTTACTTAATGTTATAGATATTATTTATGGTCTGTGTGTTTGTGTGTAAAACATTCTGTGGTTTCATTTTCTGGAAAGTGACATAACCAGAGTAGTTGTTAATTGCCTTCATGTCGGCTTTGACTTATGGTGACCCTATGAATGAGAGACATCCAAGACACCCTGTCATCAACAGCCCTGTTAAGATCTTGCACACTGACTGCTGTGGCTTTCTTAATTGAGACTATTCATCTGTAGTGTGGTCTTCCTCTTTTCCTGCTGCCTCCCATTTTACCAAGCACATCTTTTCTAGTGCATCATATTGTCTCATGATACATTGAACCCTTGGTATCCAATGGGGTTTGGTTCTAGAACCCACCATGGATACCAAAATCTGTAGATGCTCAAGTCCCATTATATACAATGCCATAGTAAAATGGCAACCCTTATCTCTCTCTGGCTTTTCTTCGCAAACGAAGATTCAGGAAGGACTCATCCCGTGCTTTCTGCAAGTGCGCTGATGACTAAAAAGGCCAATCTGAGATGAATAAGTCCGGTTGCAGAAAGCATATTATATACAATGCCATAGTAAAATGGCAACCCTTATATAAAATGGCAAAATCAAGGTTTGTTTCTTGGAATTATTTCAAGTTTATTTGTCTGTGGCACAATGTCCATTACAATTTGGAATTTTTTTAAAAAAAATATTTTCAAGCCATGGATTGTTGAATCTGTGGATAAAGAATCTGTGGATACGGAGGGCTGACTGTATGTCTCAAGTATGATAGACTCAGTTTGGTCATTTTGACTTCAGGTGAGAGTTCAGGCTTGATTTGCTCTAGGACCTGTATATTGATCATTTTTGCAGTCTGTGGTATCTATAGAACATTCTACCAGCACAATGGAGTTTTTCATACATGCATTCACACCCCATAAATATACTCCATGTCATGAAATGGTTCCTTACATCCAAAAACCTGGAATTGTGTCAGCATGCTTTCAGGAATAATTGTGGCCTCTCAGGTGTTCCTGATCTATGACATGAGAACACAAGAAGAACTGTATTGAGTTATAGTCCAACTTTCTGTTCCATATAGTAGCCAGTCAGTTGCCTGGGAGAAGCCTGCCAGCAGGGCAGCGTGACTATAACTGCACCTCCATCCTGTACTTCCCAATAAACTGATATACTATATAACCATCTTGACTAGTAGCCACTGATGGCCTTATCCTCCATTAATTTATCTAGTTCCATTCTAAGGTCATCCAAGTTGACAGCCATAACTATACCTTGTGGACCTTAACAGCTGAGATCACATGTACCAGTCCCACTACAAGGAAAAAGTGTGCTAAAAACTAAAGAAGTGAGTAGAAAGAGAGTTCTTGATAGCAGAACTACCAATGCATTTGGGGTCTTTGTAAGTTTGTTTCTTTTATATAAAAATGGTTGACCGTAAAATCTTTCGGAATTCAGTCTTGGACAGGAATATTGAAAGATTCCCATACTACTACTACTACTACTACTACTACAGTACTAATATTTATTTATACCCCACCCCTCTGTTAAAACAATCGGGGCGGCTTACAAAAATTAAATACAATACAGATAAAAATCCCTAAACACGCCCCACCCCCACCCTCCCCCATAAAAAAAATACTGTTTTGTGGCATTGTTTGCTGCAGTAAACATGGAGTGGGGGTGGACAATGTCCAGAGTTCTGGGGACCATAGCTACCCTTCTGTGACCTTGACAGACCACATGCCGTTCTGACCCTTTCTCCCTCACACCATGGCCAGTTGCATAAAACAGATGGGGAGTGTATGTGGTGAAATAGACAATTCCAACCCCTTGAAGGTACAGTTTTCAGACCAGATTTGGGATGTAGGCTACAGTTGGGGACTAGGGGCAAACTGTGCCCATGCTGATAGAAAGTGTGGAGGGGAGAGATCTAATCCAAACATTCTGCGGACTCAGATTGAAGAACCACATCTGGTTGTGGTTTCACAGGTCATATGTTCCCTTTGACCCTGAGCATTTGGGAATGTGCATCTCCTGCTAAACTTTGCATGACATACTCTGGTATACACGTGGTGTCATATAAACACATAGCACCGATGAATAGTCTCTGGATCCAGCTTTTTCTCTGCATTCCTCCTGCCATTGATTTCTTCTAGTAGAAAACACAGTTATTAGTTGTGTAATGCAGTTAGAGGTGAAGTTATTTTTGCACGCAAAATAGAGAGAGAAAGGAAAACAGCACCAGATTGTCCTTCCTGAGTAAAAATTGGCTTCCTTAAGCCTAAGAAACTTTGCTGAATATTTCTTCAAGGCCTTCACTGGAACTCACTTTCTGTCAGACTGAGAGAGACTGCTAGGGAGTACCTGAAGGACAAAGTTTTTAAAAAACCAAACACGATCCCCCAGTTGTTTTGGAAAGCTTAAAGCCTATTTGAGAGCTTGTAAAGTTGGGTGTTTAATTAAATGCTCTGTCATCTGGTTGTTAGTGCCTGCCTGTCTATTATTTTGTCACAGTTGCCACCCTTCAGTCACTCCATACCTCTTATTTTGCAGCTGTCAGATAGACTCCCAAGTCTTGTACACATCCACCACTAAGTAGTGAGTAAGTGTAATATGGAATGCATTCAATACCCACTCTTAGTGGGCAGAGCTTTGTGTAATTTATCAACCACTTCAGTGTGGAGAGTCAAATCTTGTGTGCACACATGCATGCTTATTTGGGTTAAACAAAGACCTCAGAAACAAGCCTGGTTTACTTTCTGTGTGATAGACATTACAAGGAAAGCAATAAAGGCACACTAAAGAAGTACAGTAGGACCCCTGTATCCACTGATTCATTATCCACTGATTCAATTATCCATGGGATGCAAAACAGCGCACCTACCATAGAGTCTTCCTAGAAAATATGTCCTCTCTAGCCATTTTCTAGGTCCTCCAAGGCAACTCTGTGGTATTTTAAACTGGAAGTCCCATTATTTTCAATGGTGTTTACCATTATCCATGATTTTCGGTATCCATGAGCCCACCCAGAACCGATCCCCAGCAGATAAGGGGGTCCTACTGTACCAGACAAAAAGCTTCTTACTGGATTGGAAGCCAGATCAGCTTTAAGTAAGGAGTTGCCAGCCCTCTTTCTTGCTGGATTGTGTAAAACTGTACTTACAGCTTGATCCTAAAGAGCTAGAAATGCTGCTGAAGTTCTGCTGAGTCAGGTTTTGAAATGAACGTCAAGGGTTTGAAATGATCTTTACAAGCCTCTATAGTGGGAGAGCCATCATGGTGTAGTGGTTTAAGCGTTGGACTAGGACTCTGGAGACCAGGGTTTGAATTCCTGCTCAGCCGTGGAAAACCACAGGGCCACCTTGGGCTAGGGTTGCCATAATTCTCTGCTACAAAACTGGGACAAAAGTATACAGGACTGGATTGGGCGGACTATCAACAAAAAAAATAATAATAGAAATTGTTTTTTGTTACAGGATTTCATAGGAAGCAGTTTCAAACTAGATTATTTGTGTAGTGTGGATTTGGCCCTGGTCTCATGTCCTAATCCAACACTCAAACTGCTGCACCACATTGGCTCTCAGATTGGCTATGCAAGTAGAAACAGTAAAATGCCATCATTCATTTTTTTCCAAAGGTGCCAGTTAGCAACCAGAGGCATTTGAACTAAAGCTTGCTGCTCTTCCCCAGAGCTTATAAAAGTTACTTTTTATTACAATCCCCAGCTACTGGCTGTGCTGGCTGGGGCAATTATGGATGTTACAGTCTCAAGCCTCTTTCCAGCTCCATTGTGGGGCTTGGAACATGAAGGGAGATCCCCCTTCCCCTTCTGAAGCCTCTTTCCATTCAGCTACTAGCTGGTTGTCCAAGGGGGGTGGCCTAGGAGGCTAGAGACTCACCGCACACACGCAAGTAACGTTACTCTGAATCTGACTCTGCTGCTGGCCTTCTTCCCTCTGACTTTCCTTCGCTGTCTCTGCTGCCTGCTCTGCACTCTCCCAACTCCTGCCTTCTGCACTCTCTCGCCTAGACTGCACTCTCCCGCCATGTGACCCCAGAGCCTGCAGACAGTGAGCCTGGAGTCAGAATATGGGATCTGCTGCTTCAAGGAGCCCAGTCAGATGGGACAACTTTCTGTCCTTTTAATCTGGGACTTTCCTGGTTTTCCAGGACTTATGGCAACCCTACCTTGGGCAAGTTACACTCTCTCAGCCTCAGAGGAAGGAAATAGCAAACCTCCCCTGAACAAATTTTGCCAAGAAAACCCTGTGATAAGTTTGCCTTAGGGTTGCCATAAGTAGGAGACAACTTGAAGGTACACAACAACAACAACAACAATGTCTCCTGAAACTTGGGATTTGACCCACTCAGCAGGAGAAGTTCTGGACGTCTCCCCTCACCCTTCTCTGTTGTATTCCCCCATTCCCCAGCACAATCCCTAAAAAAGATACTCCTTTCCAACATACATCCCTTCCATTCAGTAATTTGATGAAGCAGCATCAAAGACATGCAGCTCTCTTTCCTTCCACTTATTTGTTCTATCATCCCATTGTGATTGCTGACAGTGTGGTGGGCCATACTGGGCCATGGGACGTGTAGATCTTCCAAATGCTCCTGGTGGCAACTTTCCAACTGTAGAATGCTCTCTGCAGAGGAAAACTTCTCTAGTACCTGCTTTAAATGACATTCCACCAGTTGATGAAAAGCTTTAATTTTTCCTACTTTTTTAATATTCTGGATAAGTTCAGGATAGGTAACTTAGCTAGTGGACTCATGCATGACATCCACATGCCCACCCATTGTTGAGACTTCGAATATCACTTCATTTTCAATACTATGGATTCTATCCCCCCCTTCCCCCCAGCAGAACATTCAGTTGTTGTTGCCAGTGGCCAAGCTGGGGGATTCTGGGAGTTGTGCTGCAAAAAGTAAGTTGTTCAAGCTTTCTAATAATGTGCACTGTGTTACTTACCCTGATAGCCCCCATCTTGGAATATCACATAATTGGCAAAATTTAATAATTTGGCTTAATGTGGCCTTCCACATGGTTAGCAGGTAAACCAGGGACCCCCAAATACCAAGGCTGGAGTCACATATAACCAAGGGAGGGGCCTTTGGAAATTCCCCAAACAAATTCTCAGGTCAGAGTTAACACCTGGAGGTGAGTCATTCACTAATCCACTCAAAGATAGCAGAGTCCTTGATGCTTGTAAATTGGGTACTTCCTCTCCCCTTCTCCTCCAACAATAGATCTTGCCTGCTCCTATTCAGTTCTAAACACCCACCCATTAATGATCATTAATTCTTTCGGAGCACCCTTTGTCTAGTCCTGGGAAACTCTGAAGAACATTGTAATCCACTCAAAATCCCATCCCTTCAAGGGAATTATCAGATATAAATATCACCCTAAAACACCACTAAAATGTCCACAGTTCCTCTTCCTACATCCATGCTGCTGGTTTGCTGTGAGACCCTGAGAACACATTTCTGAGAACCTTCTGTTGCACAAATCTCTGTTCCTTTGATAGGTATTGTATCATCCAAGAACTCCCTAGTCTATTCCTCTATCCAAATAGTTCCTACTATCTTTGATAGCCTTGTGTGAGTGTCTGAAGCCCAAGTGTGTGCGTGAATGCTGTTACTGTTAATTTCTAATAAAGAGCATTTAATTACATGTTTTGGCTTAGAGTTTCCTCCTTTACTACCAGTATACAGTAGGATGCCGCCATCAGTGGGGGATTAGTTCTAGGCCCCAATCCAGAGGGCGAAAATAATAGTGAACACTATCCTGGGGGGCCATATGGGTAAAAGCAGGGACAAGTTCGCTCCTCTGCCCCCTTCCCCCTTCGCTCCTGCCATGGCCATGCCACCACGATGATCGCGGGGGCAAGGGGGGAAGGGGATGAGGCCAGTTTGTGGGGGCAATGGGGAGGAGGTTCATGACCCAGGTCGCTGCTGCAACATAGACTGCCTAGGCCGTGGCCTCCCAGGCCTCCACCACCGCAATCCCCACCATCGCCATCACCCTGCCACTGACCGGCCTCAGCCTCCTCCTCTGCTGTTACCCTGCCATTGACCAACCTCCTTTTCACCTGCCCCTGGCATCAGCGACGGAGGAGGATGCGGCAGCAGCCTGATGCCAGTGGCATGCGTGCGGGGGGCGGTGGCAGAGGAGGCTGGGCAGCAGTGGAGGGTGATGCCACCTCCTCCTCCGCCTCCTCCTCCTCCCTACCCCCGTATTCCTTACCTGCCAGCAGCTGGGCTCCACAAGCCAGCTAGCCAGCGAGGGAGGGAGGCCACACGATGGAGCCTGGCTGAAGACCCTGGTGCCTGACCATGGTGGCAGATAAGACGATGGGGGTAGGGAGGAGGAGGAGGAAGTGGCACTCTACCCATGTCATCCTTACCTGCCACCGTGATCGGGCACTGGGTTCTTCACCAGGGCTCCATCGTGTTGCCTTCCTCCCTTGCTGGCTGGTTGGCTGGCTAGTTCCCTCCCCCACTCCCCAGCCTGTGCTCCACCTCTGTCTCCTCCTCCCCTTCCCTGCGGCTGCTCCAATGCATGCCGGCTACAGCCATCATGCTGTGGAGGCCTGGAAGGCCTCCGCCCCCGCCTCCACAAGCCCCACCAGAGCCATCTCCTCCCTCCCCCTGCCCCCCCACCACTGTCACCATCTGCGGATAATTGAATCAGCGGATGGCGAATCAGCGGATGGTGGGGGCACTACTGTACATAGGTCAGAAGATTGTGCCATTACTCAGCCTCTTACTGCCACTATTGAGCTAATTTAATATTCCCCATATTAATTTTGGACACTAGTGGGATGCTCACAGACTCCACACAATTAGGGTAACAACTGTATGGCTGGTTGTCTGATAGCACCATCTTCCCCAGTATTACTTGCTTTGATGAGTTTAATCACTCAGAGACTTCCATCTTTTGACACCTCCTTCAGACTACAAAGACTTGCTCTCTTCCAAAAGACAGTATTGACTATCACCATTGTAACTCCCAAACCCTACACAATCCCTTACAATTGACTGTACTGAGGCTGATGGGAGTAGAAGTCAAAAACATCCGGAGAGCCAAAGGTTCCTCACCCCTGTTGCCCCTATTCATCTGAATAAAGTGAGTCCTTCAATGCTGCCATTATTTTCCTTTAAGGAGGACTCTTAATTAACAACAGAAACGATTGTCATGAAATACTTTTTAATTTATTTTTTCACATATACAGGCTTGGTAGTATTTTGTTTAGTGACGTAGACCTTGTCTTGACAGGCAGTTACCCCACCTTACCCCCATGTTAGAGCCCTGCAGTCCAGGTGACTCAGGACATTGACCTGTTTTGCAGTCCTTACAACCCCTGGGGCCAAGACGCCGGGGGTGGGGAGACAGGATATGGCCCGTTAATGCTGTTTTAAAAAAAAAACACATGGTAATATCCAGTTCAGCCAGCAAACAATGGATTGGGCCCCATGTGATTTCAGGAGCCCATTCTGGCACAGCAGCCCGTCACTGCAACTGCCATCTGCCTTGCTCTTCTGTAGCCAGGAAGGAGTCCCACAGCATATGACCAAGGCTGGTCACACACAGGGGGCCTTGCTCATGTGCTGTGGGCTGGCGTCCTGGCCTCAAAGAGTGGGATGTGGCAGCAGCAGTGATGGCTGCAGAGACCAGTCAGCATGGTAGTATGAACACCATCCTGTTCCGTGCAGGTAACGGGAGAACAGGCCAGATCCGCTGGCAGAATACACCTGTAGTGAGCTATCTTATGTAGAAGAACCCTTAGTCAGATCATTTGATCTTTGTTAAGTGCCTTACAGTGCAATCCTATTCCTGTGTAGTCCCTCTGTGTTCAGTATTGCAGCCTGCATGCACTTATTTGGGAATAAACCTCACTCAATATAGTGTTACTTTAAACTAAGCAAGCATAGGATTGCACTGTTAATGTTTCCTGTAAATAGCAATTTTGGCTATTTTACATTAATACAATGGGCCCTCTGCCACTCTTAAGACAAAGGCTTTTTTCTCCTTGAACCTGGGGAATGCCTCCTTGTGAGATGTCTGTGTGCGTCCCACTCTTTAAATTTTCTAGAAAAGGGTTAAAACCTTTCTTTTCCATTGTGCTTTTCTTGTCTGCTTTTTCTTTTTTCTTGTACTGTATATTTGTTTGGTTCATGAAGCTGAATGTTTTGATGATTGCTTTGTTACTGTGTGCCTTCAAGTTGTTTCTGAGTTATGGCAACCCTATCACAGGATTTGCTTGGCAAGATTTGTTCAGAAGGTGGGGTGCCTTTGCCTTCCTCTGAGGCTGAGAGAATGTAACTTGCCCAAGGTCACCCAGTGAATTTCCATGGCAGAACAGGGATTTGAACCCTGGTCTCCAAAATTGTAGTCCAACGCTCAAACTACTGCCACACTGGCTCCCTTTTTGATTATTGCAGTTATATATTATACACTGTTTTGGGAATTTTATATTAAAAGGCTGTATTAAAACTTGTAAATAAAGAAATAAATACAAATTTAAAATGAGGGTTTCTTCTTTTAAATGGTAGCTTTTTTATGAGGAAGTAGTCTGCTTTCTGTGACTGATCTTTCCCCAGTGAGACTTACATTGAACAATGGGGGGTGGGGGGGGGAAGGAGGAGAGAATCGTTCTTTTCTTCTTTACAGCAGTCAAGAATTGAGAGGAGAGCAGACAGGATTAATTTATTCTGTGAACTATAATCCCTATGCCAGATCTGAAATATTTTGCAGTTCAGGTTTCATTTTCAAGCTCCACTAGCATCCAGCAGAAGTAAGGATTAAGGACAGCAAGAGGCTTATATTATGCACACCTGATGCTGGCAAATGACAGGCTTGCTGGAGCAAGTCCAGGGGAGATGTGACCCAGTGAGCTGTTCAGTTTTGCTTTGAATGAGCACTGGCACAAGAACAGAAGTGCAGGGTGTGGGATGAACAGTGTTTCCTTAACTACCTTCAAAGGAAACTTTTCCTACCCAACATATAATCATTGTGACCAGTTCTGCTGTGCTGACTTCCATAAGGAGAGAACTGCCTGCTACACATATCTCTTCCATGGGGCAATTTCTCAAATTACAACCTTGGTCTGACTTAAAACTCACAATTTGACACTTCATGCATGTGGTTTCTCCATTTCTCAAGGATGCATGGTGTTAAATTGCACTTGAAGGAGTGGGCAATAAATGTACAACTTTGGAGCAGAGTATAGTTTGCAGGCTGCTAGTTTTTAAAACAGCAATTATAGAATAATAGATCAGGGTGGAAGAAAAGAGTAGGTTTGTCTGGCCCTTCAGAAGTAAACTTAGATTTTTTAGTAGGCCTGGTATACTGGAGGATGTGAACCCAGTCCTGTGTTTTCTAGGTGTAAGAGCTCTAATGGATTCACAGGTGTCCACCCACTCCTTGCCTTTGCCATTTCCAGTTGAGTACATTCTTCTGTACATCTATATCTATGGCCATTAACCCTGGTCCGTCCCAGAAACCTAGTGTATAGCCAGGTATACACTGAGCCTCCTAATTGACACAAACATCAGCAAATGATGGCAAATTAATTCCTAATGTTTTGTTACTGCATAGCAAAAACCCACTGGCCTGTGATTTGGAACGATGAAACTGGAAAGTGTTAAGCACCCCACTTCTCAATGTACCACATTTCTGCTCCTTGTTGCCCCTTCCATAAGGGTGTTTTGGACTCCACTTACATGTGATGTGTTTGCATGCAAGTTATAGTTTGGCTCTTAGTTTGCTCCAAGTTGGGTGCTGCTAAGTGGCCAATATCCCACTGTTTTTATTAGGCAAAAACACAAAGTAGAACGTGAATTTGGTGCTGAAATTCTCTCTACTAAAATTCTGGTGTTGAATCATCCCATAATAGAGTTAAGAGCACAGCTGTCTTTCATTGGTCCTTCTACTCATTGAATTTCTAGGCTGTATGTTCCTTTATTTCTAACAATGGAGGTGCTGTGCATATGCTTTCAATAGACAGGGTAATAATGAAAGGGAATGAACAGACCGAGGCACTGAGCTGGATTGAAAACAGCAGTCCACATTTGTATGCACAACAGGTAGTAAAGTTTTTGTAGAAAAGCTGGTGGTAGACTACAATTTTAAGAAAACAACTTTTCCCTCCTGTGTATTTTCACTGTGACCAGACTGCCTCAGAAGACAACATATTAATCCTGTTCTGTGATATAACTATGGCATATTTATTTTGACTTGGGTGCAAGAAGAGAGAGCATATCTTAAGCTCCAGTACCATCTCAGGTAGTGTAGATAACAGGGAATTAAGGCATAAAAATAAGAGTGTTTATATTAAAATATGTAGTGTTTGTCTCTATGTTATGCTATGTAAATCCATATGCTTGTTCTCAGAGTTACCAAGCTTTATTTGTTATATAATAGATGTAAAATAAAGGCCACAGTAAGGTTTAGGACCCAATCTGGCAATTACTTCTGGTGCTTCTGGGACAGCCTCACTAGATTTAATTTTCTGCTCAAGAAAGCACAATTATGAACCAGTTTTGACCAAACTGATTATTTAGGTGTAGTTGACATCAGAAACATTTTTATGGAAGTTCAGGAAATGTTCATATTTGTGTGGGTGGGAAAACTGGTATTATGGGCCCATTTTGCGTAGAACTTAGTATGAAATAAATTTTCATACCAAGTCATACTTCTTTTTTGTTTGTTTGTTTAAATCATAAATGAAATCATTGACATCAAGCCAAACAGTGCTGGGTAGGTCAACCTGGGTAATGCTGAGTAAATTTCCAGATAGATAGCTAGATAATCAAACACACACACACACCCCTATTCCCAGGCTCAGTTGCTTCCTAAAACCCTTTCCACAGGCATGCTTTTTAAAAAACAAAGAGCTGTGTTAGGGAAAGTTAAAAGCCTGTTAGTCTGTTTAAAGTCTTAAATGTTATTTGCCTTAGAGGGAAAAGGCAATTTTCAATTTGAGGTCTAATATACAAACCCTGGTAAATAGCAGCTTTGCATGATTAACCTCTTCCTGTATACCTGTATGATGCAAATTGTCTTCCCTGAAATATCTGACTTTCTCTTTTATAAATATCTCTATCCAGGGACATTAGTGAGAAAACCATATTTTGCACTGGTGTTTCTATCTGTTCACCAGAAAGAGAGCTGTGTTCGGCTTTGAAAAGTGAGAGAAGGATGCAGAGATTGAAACAACTATGATCATGTCAGTTCGTCCCTTTCCATTTTTGTGCCTGATATCCACACAATTGATAATAAATGTTATAGTATCTTTATGTGCATAGAACATACCACATGCACTTTCCAGTCATGTGTTGAATAGTTTGTAAACATTGAACATAGATGGTTGATCATATATGCACATATGTGGTTTGATACATGGGCATTGGCTAGGTAGGATGTGTTCTGCTGGCACAATTGTAGCCTTCTGCCACTACATATAGATACAATTCACACACATCCCTGTATCCATGGAGGATGCATTCCCAGACTTACTGTAGCTACGTGAAACCACATATAATAGCGAACTGCCATAGAATTGTGCATAGAATTGTGCTGGAGGACCTAGAAAATGGAAGTTGACCATAGAAGTTGACCATAGAGTTGCGTTGGAGGATTTTCTGATGCTTAGAGAGACCACCTCCAGCGTGACTCTTTGGTCCTCCAGATGCCTATAGAGTCCTTCCCCCCTCCCAACCGTAAGTGAAACTATGGGTACCGATCCCGCATAAATAGGGGACAGGGGGATGGGGACTTGTATTTATTTATTTATACATGCATACATACATACATACAATCTATATGTCACCTTTCTCCCAAAGTGAGACCTAAGGCAGCTCATAAAACAATTAAAATCACAATTAAAACTAATTAAAATGAATTTAAAACATACAAAGAAAAAAAAGGAGAGAGAAACAAATAAAAACAACATAAAAAACACACCCCGAGAAAAAAAGCTCTGTGGGTTTAGCTATATATCAAATATCTATCTATCTATGTGAGGCAGAGGGCTGTGATTGTGCTAGCTGGACATATCCCACTTAGCCAACATATCAGGCACAAGAATAGAAAGGGGCCAACTGGTATTATCATGGCTGTTTCATTTTCTGTATCCTTCTCTCATTTTTCAAAGCCGAACACAGCTCTCTTCCTGGTGAACTGATGATAGATATATAGGCAGGAATTTCTGGATGGGAGAATATAGACAAGAGAGGGATGTTGGTATTATAGGTATTGATCACTTTGCCTGGAAACTGTTGATGGCCATCTTGTTAAAAGCTTTTGCTGAATTTTTATTTTGCACAGGGAATTTAATGATGATGGTTGTGGGAATGACTATCCCCTATGTGCTTTGAATACAAATCATGGTAATGCATAGTTTGTCTTGTGTGACAGACAGGTCCACATTAAGGAGCGCTTATTGAGCATTGCTGATACGGGAATATCTCTTCCTTTGAAGCTGATAAAGAGATTCTTGAATTGATTGCTAATATTATGGGTAAGATGATTAGGAAGTACTTCCACAGTTCATTTTGTAAGCAGAAGAATGTAGGTTTTTGATCTCCAAGCAGATATTTGATGTCAGCAGATTGCTCAGAGGTCTGGAAAGTGGCCTCTACTCATCTGTACACATGAGAATGAAAAACAGGAAACAAGGCTAGGAAGGGTAGAAGTGCAATTTTTGGTAAATACACGGTGAACATTATACAATTTCTTTTAACATTACAGAGAAGAGTAAAGGAAGCCTAGCTTATTTGTACAGAATCATCAGAAAATTAAAATGTTCAGTCCTGAAAAGGGTAATAATCTGTGTATCTCTGACCAGTTAAAACATTATATATGGTTTCTAAGATCTGTTGCAGAGCATCTTATCACATATATTTTGAGGAATGAGCAAGCGTTTTTCTGCTCAGTTTTCTCTTCTCACTTCTACCTGAGCATCATCTTTGAAAACATTTCTCTTCACTTATTGGACTTCTATGATTTTCACAAGTGGCTCTTTATTTGTTTAGTGTTAGGTACATATTTCTGTTATAAATTTTGCATTTTTAAGTTTCAGTGGCACATTGAAGCTTGGGTTTGCCAGACTTTGGCTTTGTATGATGACTGCTTCAGAAACTGCTGTTGGGGCAGGGGCAGGGCAGGGAGTCTCCTGAGACTGCAAGTGGAGCAGAAAGTAGGTTTCTGTTCATCTGCTTCCCATAGAAAGACCCATAGAATCATTGAGTTGGAAGGGATCGCAAGGACCATCTAGTCCAACCCCCTGCCATGCAAGAATACCCAACTACAGCACTCCAAAAGATAACCATCCAGACCCTGTCCAAAGTGGGAACCTGAGGAGAAATAAGCTGGCAAGGAAGCCCAGGATCAGAGAAAGACAGCCACAATTCTTTTGTAGTTTGTCAGTTGTCAGCCTGTTGGCTCAGATCAGATGCAGATCAGGGCAAGGAAAAGATCCCCTGCTTAAAGCACCTTTGACAGGAACGGACATAACTTGCTGGGCCCCTTGTCTTGTGGGGAAATCACCACAAGACAGCAACCAGAGTGGGTGAGAAATCCAGCTGATAAACAACCTGGATGTGGTATTGACCAACAAGTTTATTGGGAGAAAACTGCCAGGGTTGACTTCATCTTCTTCTCCCTCTCCATTACAATCCAGGTAGATCCCAGTTTGCTCAGCGGTTGGTTTCCACTGACCCAAATATTGTATCAGTATTTTCACTTCCTTGTGTGTTGACGGCTTCAACCTCTCTACTACTATTGGCACTGCTACTCAGTACCAATCTAAACCTGTCAACACTTCATGTGCACCTTTGATATTGAAGGACATCACGCAGACCAATCTATATTCATCTTCTTCTTGTTAAGTCATAGTATTTACTTATTTATTAGATTTATATCCTGCCTTTCCCCCAAGATGGGATTCAAAGATGGATGTTACTGTTTGGGGGTTATAGAATTACATCTCTTAAGTATTTATACTTAAATAAAATCTAATTAGCACAAGTTTGAAAGTAAAGCATGTTTATGCTAGTGACAGAACATTGGCTTTAAATTTGCCTATGTGTGTGTGGTGGGGAGAAATACTTTTTAATACAGGAAGCCCCTGCCTTTCAACAGCTTCTTCAGTCTGACAACTCATTCTTTCAACACTTGCAAATTAAGGACAAGTTCCATTCATTCAATGAGGAATCCACTCTTTTGACAGTTCTTGCTTACAGAGGCTTGCTTGGGACTGAATGCGCATGTGTGCACTGCTTGCAAAGCGAGCTGAGAGGGGGAAAGTCACCAAGCGAACCACTGTAATTCCCTCATGTTCCTTACATGGATTCTGCTTTTTGGCCAATTCTAGTTTCTGACGTTGCTACAATTCCTAACCCATCAGATAAGTGGGATTAGGAATAATACACTTAGTAATAAGTGTATTATTACTCCAGAAAACAGAACACCTTTTTACCCCTTACCAAAGGAAAAGAAAGAGGGAAGGATGGAAGGAAGCAGAGGAATAAAATATCAAGTACAAATACTTAAGGAGAAGGTCAGTCTTGAAATGGATATCTGTGGCACATGAGATTGGCAGGCACTGAGTGCTCTAAACAGTGAAGGAATATGATCATTGAACAAACATGTTTATGGTAAATTAAGTAAGATGGTTTAGTACTTGCAGGATATAGGGCAGAGAGGCCTGTCTATAGTAACTCAAATCCTTTGGGGGGCAATTTGATAAAAGGCTAACTTTTGGTACATTGTGTATCATAAAGTAATTTTTGATCTTAAGCAAAATAATCTCAAAGTTGCCATGTACTATATGAGTTTGATACATGGTAGATTTGATTTAGTGAATAAATTCCTAGATACCAAATCCAAAATACATGAATGTAGGTGTATTTATGTGGACTTTTTTAGTGGTTGTACGTGACAGAATATGATCACAGCCCAATTAAAGTGAGGCCTCATGACTAAGGCTGCAATTCCAAATACACTTACTGAGGAGTTAGATCCATTGATCTCTGTAGTATTTATACCTGAATAAACACAATTGTTCCCTGTTTAAAGCACAATTCCACACCTCTGTACTCAGAAGGAGGTCCCATTGACTTCAGTAACTCTTATTCCCAAGGAAAGTTGCACAGAACATCAGCCCAAGTCAAATTAAAATTGACAGAACAAATTAGGTATGAGTAATTCAAGGCCCATTGTTTCACTGGATCTTAGTAATGATGGAAATTAGCTGTGATGAGTCTCCTATATTTTAGGTTATGAACTGGAAGACGTTGGGCATGTGTGTGTATTTATTTATTTCTTCCAGTCTTCTTTGGGTCTCCTTCACATCCTTCTCTTTTTTTCTAGGGCATTTAATTAAAAGACTCCATGATTTTCACCAAAGTAGCTGTTAACCATTGTTGTTATTTACCTTCAAGTCGACTTCAGCTTACGGGTTTTCTTGGCAAGATTTGTTCAGAGGAGATTTACCATTGTCTTTCTCTAAGGCTCAGAGAAAGTTACTTGCCCAAGATCATCACCCAGTAGGTTTCCATGGTCGAGTGGGAATTCAGATCCCAGTCTCTTGGAGTCCTAGTTCAGTGCTCAAACCACTACACCATGCTGAAATGGGTTTTGTGATCTGAAAGCATAGACATCCCTGGTCAGTTACTTGGATGGGAGACCAGCTGAGAATCTTAGGGACGGTGCCTTGAGTTCTGCAGTGGAAGAAAGGTGGGGGATATAAGAATAAATATTTTTCTGAACCTTGTCACTTCATAGAACTTGTAAGAAGAAATGCCACCACTCTTGAAATGACCTTTCTTTCAGAAATTTTGATCTGGCAACATTCATTGCTTCCTACTCTAAATTTGGGGGCAGTATAACTATTTTGTCCCCTTGTAGCAAAATGCAAGTGGCTGTGATAATTTTATGTAAGATCAGTTTTGTCAGGAATGCTGAAGCTATTATTAGTTTGTCCTCTGTTTGCTATGTGGAAAGAAAGGAACAAAAGATTGCAAGTGTATTTTTTGCATGCTAACATTTCTCGTTGTGTACATATATAGAACCACTAACATTTGCATTGTGACCTTGTCCCACATTTTCTTCCTTTTAAAAAAGGTGCATTGCAAAATGATGCAACAGCAATTAAGACCAGGTGGAATTCATAGACATTTCTATGGGCACTGAGTAGGGTGTATGGACATTTCTGCTTTGGAGGTTAAATGACAAGTGTGAGTCACATGCACTGATCCCCCCGCCCCGCTTCAGCTTTGCTTTTTGGTCTGAAACTGGCAACTAGTGCACCATTAAAGCATGTACCCAGGATGCCTATTGTCCATTTTCAAAGACTTCTGAAAGGTCTATTCATTTGGAAAAGGATCTGAGGGCAATTCATATATGCATGTGCATGTACAGGCATCCAGTTATTCCATCTATTCACAGGATGTCTTCAGTATTAATATTTCTAGGGGAGCTAATAAATTAAAATAAAATGCATATAGAGGACAATAAAATTAGAAGAGTGGTGGATAAAATCCATATAAAACTGAGGTCTGATTGAATACCATATACACACCTTCAGGAACATTTCCCATGGAAGCAGAGAGGGGAATCTTGGTGAATTCCAGGGAGCACACAAATCTGAAGAATGCTTGGTTGGGGCAGACTTGGGTTAACAACAAATACTGCAGCAAAAAAAAGCTTTAATATCACTCCAAGAGGTGGCTCAGCAGCCGTCAGCAGCCAGCCTAATTTGGGACACAAAGCCTTATAGGAACAAGGCTAGGTCATGGCACAGTATTTTTCCAATAGGACATTCTGTCCCAACTTTCAAAAGGAAGACCACAAGGCTGCTGAGGGCAGCCAAGACAACACTATCACTGCTTCATCCTCCCTGCTCTCCCTCCCCTTCTGAGGGGAAAAAACCCTCTTCAACCATTGGCTACCCTGATTTTACAGTAAGATCACTCCCTCACTTGAAAGCTGTTTGATTTTGGCCATCCTGCTCTGTTGTTATAGTGTGTCTGCAAGTCATGGCTGACTTATGGAGACCCTAGGGTGAACCTATCATAGGGTTTTCTTGGCAAGATTTACTCAGAGGAGGTTTGCTATTTGCTTTCTTCTAAAGCTGAGAGTGTGTGGCTTGCCTGAGATCACCTAGTGAGTTTCCATGGCTGAATAGGAATTTGGCTGAGGTCTCCCAAAGTCCTAGTCCAACATTCAAATTACTGTACCATGCTAGCTCTCTCTGTCTAACCCACCTGCTCCAAATTAATCCAGTCTTCAGGAAAGCATTTTCATTCCCCCTACCCACTAGCAGAATATGGAGTGAACACTTCTTTTCCAAGTGATACAAGAATATCACATTAAAAAAATTAATCTCTTGTTATTGGTGAAGTTCATAATTTGCATGTAGAATGTTCAAGGATCAGGCAGGGATTTCTCTGTGCCTGAAACTGGAGAGTAAGCTGTCAGTACAGTGGGCCCTCCCAGTCCATGGGCTCCCGATCCACAGTTTCAACCACCCCTGGATTGTTGCATCCCATATCTGAAATGGCAGTGATGTGCACGTGGACATGCTGATGCAGCTGTGCACATGTTGCCACCATTTAATAACATGGAGCACAACCGTCCCCTTTTTTAGCTATCTGCAGGGGGTCCTGGAACCAAACCCCTGCAGATCAATGGTAGTCCATGGTCTGGGATCAGTTCCTGAGCCATTGGCAGCTAGTCCCTAGTAGGTTTCCAGGAAATAAATAAACAATTGTAACCAGTGGGCACAAATATGGTACTGGTCCCTGTCATGTTGAGCAGGGAGGGGAAATCCTTGTCATTTCCCTACATCAAAATACTTACGAAGCGCTGGTGCAGATAATTCTGAGGTTGATGAACCATTAGCTGACAACTGGACCATTGCCTCCTTTATCACATAAGCAGCCATAGGCTTCTGAACACACTTTGGGTATATGGGAGGGCTTATGTTAAAGATGATGATCCTTGAGCTTTCCAGATCTCAGTCTATATAGGGCTTTAAAGGCAAGTACAGTATAATCACTTTGAGTCGTGGGAATTAAGACCAAAAAAAAAAAAAAAAAAAAAAAAAGACTGGGAGCTAGTAAAATTGTTTCTAGATTGGCAGTCAGTACAAATTTTTATAGCACTCAAGAACTCTGCAGATTTCCATAGCATTAATGCAGTGACTATGTGTACATTAGAGGAAATTATGCCTTTACTGTATCACCTTCAATTCTCCTGACTTTTTTTTGGGGGGGGGGGTTGGTTTCCAGATTCATGTAGCTGTACATTGTTTGTAACTAGTACCACATGCCAAGCAAGCTATTCTTACTTTGATACATTTAAAACATGCCATATAAATCACATCTATGGAATCCTGGGCCTTTCATACCATGTGCTGCCCTGGGGAAGTCTTTAAAATAATGGATATTTAAAACAAAGGTAAGGGAAATGGAAATAAAAAAATAGAACAGAAAAATGTAAGTATGAATAATAAAAGAAAAATACAGTACATTGCTTCTCTCAGGATGGAAAGCAGCAAGTTTTAGAATACTGTACACTGAAATATTAGTACTTAGCGTTGGTAAGGGCAAATCTATCATTCAACTCAAATGGTGTGTTTTGCCAAGATTGTAGCATTCCTAAGAAACAAGAGGAGGGTAGTAAGTAATAGGCTTCTAAAAACCCCAGAAGTATAATTTAAAAAATAGTCTAGGGAGACAAAAACCATAAAAATGACCAAGCATTCTCCTTAGTTAATGTGTTATAGAGTGAAATTGGCAAATAAAAAGGAAGGAGAGAAGAAAGTGAAATGTTCTGTGTGGAAGGAATGTCTACTTGAAGCCTGAAAATGAGTGCTTATTTTAAAAGAAAGGATATACACATAAACCCCTGTATCTGCAGGACTTGTATCCACAGATTCACTTGCCAGTGTCTGGGGTGGGTGGGGAAGGACTCTTTAGGCATCTTCTGTGTCCTCCAGTGGGACTCTATGGTACACTTGGGCCGGAAGTCATTCGTTTTAATAGGGTTTGCTATTATCCACAGTAAGTCTGGGAATGTATCCCCTGCAGATATGGAGGTCTATCTGTACTGCAAAATTTTGCTGTAGGCTCAATTTTTTAGTGTTTATTTTGAAATTTAATATAGAAATGCTTCTCAGAGCCCACATAGTGGGCCTGCTTAAGATCTCAATGTAGTAAGAGTTTCATCCCGCAGAGAGAAAATAATGTGTAATCTAGGAACACTATATTTATTGACATGCAGTCTCTCCCAGATTCTGCAGCTGCATTCCCTTATTCTTTTCAGAAATGGGCCAGAATAGATTGGATTTTACTTTCTGTCCATCATAAAGTTGTGATGGGGAGCTTGAGATTCCCAAGATTGGTTTCTGGCATTTTTTTTTTTATTTTCTTATTTTATGTTATTTTTTTGCTGGCATAAATAGATTCCTTCTTCTCCTACAGTTCCATTCAATACATACACTCCAAATGCAAATACTTTAAAAGAAAATCTCCCTAGAGCAAAAGTTTAAGGCTCTAGTAAAACACCTCCCCACCCTGTTTCAGTTGGAGTTGATGGTGCCCACCCCCTTAATACCACCAAGTCCCTCAAGACCATAACTTTGAAGAGATCAAACACATATTTCAGGCTGTATTTCTCTGTCTTTTGAACTCAAGTGGAGGAAAGCTTGCAACAATTCCCCCCTTCTTGCTCTTGCATTCTTCTGTTTCCCAGGGATACCATCACCTCCAGTTGGAATAGAATACTGTGTATGTCCGGTGGGGTTGATTTTCCCCAGTATTTTACTGTTATTGGAGCCTATCACTTTTTTTCTAAGGCTTTAGAGAAAGTTTTTTAAAAATCAAAAATCAAAAGGAGCATGGAGGTGTGGAAAGGAAATAAGACAAGATCAAGAACATCCTTCTTACTGTTTACTGTAGTTATTTATACCCCGCTCTTCAGCCACAAGGCTATTAGAGCGGCTTACAAATTGTTTTGAGCAATAGCTATTTACACATCTACGCTGCATTAAACAGTTTCCAATGTGTGTTAGCTAATTGCCCCCACAAGCCGGGCACTCATTTTACCGACCTACGAAAGGATGGAAGGCTGAGTGAACCTTGGAGCCCGCTGGAATCGAACTTGCAACGTGGTGACTTGCAGTACTAGCATTTAACGTCAACATTAATCATCACAATCTACTTGAACAGCAAATTATTGTTCTTTTAAAAAAAATCCCTTGCCTTTTGGGTAGATAAAAAATACTTGTAATGACTCTGGCTATTAGCTATATAGATAGATGCTGTTGTATTAGTTAGTTCTGGTTAGGCCTACTTGTTGGCCAGAGTCTGACATGAGCAGAGGGCAGGATGGGAACAGTTGGTACATTGTGCTTGAGAACTGAATTAGGGAGGCAATGCTTTGTTCAGTCAAGTCCCAATTAGCCAGTTGGGTGAGGGGAAGTGAAACCTAACTGTGATATTATTGCTGTGCTTTTGGCAGGCAAATCTTAGACCAGTCAATTACCTCATGCAGTGCACTTGGATTCCATTGCAATAAAGCATTTGAACTAATGTCTTTTGTCCAAATGATCGAAATTTGACTAGGTTCATCACAATACTGTGGAATACAATGGAAAGGGGCGGGGGGGGGAGGATATCCCAGAAGTTCATGTGATTGTCAAAAAAAGCAGACAGTACAACAACAAATACCACTACCTCACAACACATTTGCCACATCTGGAAGAGTCAATACTTGGTAGTGTAATAATAAAAAGGACTGAGGATGAGAAAAGACTTTAAAAAAAAGAAGTATAGATGATTCTTTAAAAAAACAACAACTATATGGTAAAAGGGTTACCATATAGCCCCCTTTTCCAGGATATGTCTTTTTTTCAGAGCTAAAATTCCTGCCCTCCAATTTCCTGGACAGGGTCTCTTTTTCAGAGCTAAAATTTCTGCCTAGGAAGATTTTTAAAATGTCCAGGTTTTCTTACAAGGTCTGGAGTGGAGGAAGTGGGTAAATAAGTAGTAGAGCCCTCAAGAGGAGGAAGAGAGCTATGTCAGGGTGAGGGAAGCCCCAAAAGCAGCCATCCTTAGCCTCTTGGAGGTTCACTAGTTTCTAGCTATGTCAGTTGGGATTACCATTGCCATTATCACCAGGGCTGCCATTCTCCTCTGTCCTGAGACAAAGACCTGTCAGGGAGGAAGATGGTGGAAAGGAGAAAGGGACCTACTGCCATTGCCTGGATGGTGCCCAGTCACAAGGAAAGTCTGTCTTGGCTTTAGAACTGACTGAATAGGGGAGCAGTGGCTCCTCTTACAGCTGCCCAGAGCTTATAGGGTTTTTAAAGTTAGAGTCATCAGAGCAAACAGTGGTTTAAAGTAGTCAGTTTGTAAATGTGTTGTCTTTTTTGCCTTTTAATATATGGTAACTCTTAAAACAAACAAACCTATACAGTATTGTAAAATCACAAGATGTTGACAAACTAATGTCAGTGAAATGAAACGGTATGTAACTTACTTACAAACATCATAGTCATTTGGATTTTCCAACATGTTCCTCAATATCTTTTTTTTTCTAGCAACAAAGAATAGCACAGAATTAATTTAATGCAGAGTGAGAACTTCCATATCTTGTTAGATTGGAATTTCCATCACTTAGCTAGGATAGTTAGCAATATCTGGAGGGCTGCAATTTGCCCACCCAGATCTATGTGTATACTGTATAATTCTAGATGGGTAATATTAATCTATTGCAGGAAAGACTCTGGTTCTGCAGCTTATAGTAGAATTTAGGTTGATTTAAATAGAAAATTCACCCCACATGTTATTAGCATACTGAGAACTGAAATCATGAATATGAAACTGATGATAATTTGTATGCTGTGTGTTGATCCTGAAATAGCTTTTGTAATAAAATGGTACTTTGTACTTAGCTTTTTAGCAGACAGCAAAGCAAAATGCCAATTGGGACTACATAGTCAGAGTGTCATTCTCAAAGTGGTCTGTCAGTCCACATCCAAATGATGTGATGGGAGCTTGTATTAGCACGGTGCATTGAAAATCGGGCTACTAATATTTTACCAAATTTGACAGAAAGCTGTTATGGCATAAGGCTTAGAAACTTAAAAAAAAAAAAAAAAAAGATGTGGCTTTGATTCTCAAGACGACACTACCAGATTTCATATGCTCATAGTCAGCATGCAAAGTTGGGAAATACACACAAATTTATAAACATTTACCTGTAAATGTAGTTTTGGCAGATTATTATAATGCAATCCATGGGCTTCTTCAGATTTTCCTGGAAGTTACAGTATCTGTTGCTTTAGTTCTTGGATTTATTTGTTTGTTTGTTTTACAAATATCCAAATGATGTTTCTGTTGTCCTGAACTCTTTTCCCAGCATCAACTGCAACATTTTATCCCCACCCTCAAGTGGATTCTTCTTAATTCCAAGACATATTGGAACAAAAAATATCTTTTGCTTCTTTCTCCTTTCTCTTTTTAAAAGAGTTACAGTGCACCAGTGGAACAGCATTTTTTGCGCTGTAACATTGCAAGTATAATTTAAAAAAAAAATGGAGGGGAGAAAAATTGTCCTTCAAATTATGCCCCTGTGGGGTTTCCCCCCCTCGTTTGTGTGTGTGTGTGTGTGTGTGTGTGTGTAAAAAAACACTTTGGAAGAACCCTGGTGCAGATCCAAGAAATCACTACAGAGAGCCCCACAAAAGAATGGAAAAAGTGGTGTGTACCCAGCAACTGGGAAAACCTAAGGAATAATGTCACAAGAAGTCACACTTCTTTAGACCAATCTGGAAGAGCTCTATATGGGGATACCTTTGAAGAAAGTCTGGAAATTTCCCTTGATTCACAGCGTTGTGGCTTGATTTGAGTCTGTGATTGACAGGACAGAGCATGTTAGCTGTTTGTGTGTGTGTGTGTGTGTGTGTGTGTTTTGACGTCAGACATCATTGGCTTCCAGTTAGTTTCCATCTCCATTTAAAGGCTCTGGCTTTGGCCTTTGCATCTGTAACAGATTTGGATCCCTGTATTCAGAAGCTGCCTCCTCTCATATATAGGCCGCTCCCTGTATCTGTGGAACCAATATCCATGGTTTCAGTTATTCGTGGCTGAAAAAAATGAAAACACATTCCACAAAGTTGTACTGGAAAATGTCTAGAGAGGTATCCTCTCTAGGAATTACTAGGTCCTCCATTGCAACTCTCTGGTGTTTTTGTACTGGAAGTCCTTTATTTTAATAGGGTTTGTTATTATCCATGGTTTCACTATAAACAGTATGTCTAGGCAAGTGTCCCCCACAGATATGGGGAGCAACCTGTATGTGAGATCTGCACTCAGTTTCTGAGGTTCACCTGCTCCTACTGCCCTTGCCAACAGCAGTAGGGCTGGTGAGGACAACTGAAAAGGTCTTTTCAATTACTCTGCCTGAACAATGGAATAGCACCTCAAAAGTTAAATAGGCTGTTTGTTGTGATTCCAAACTGTTATGTTACTTTTGTATTTTGCTGATGTATTTTAAATTCCTCTAATAAAAGCCATTTAAAATAGATTTGTTAATATTGATGTAATCTGGCAGAATTTTTGTTAGTTGAACCCTTGATAGTTTATTTAACTTGTGGTGATTTTGGTTTTATCATAGGAAGTTTGAGATAAATACTCAAGCAAATAAATAAATAAATAAATAAATATTTTTTTTTTACTAAAAAATGAAATATGCAGAGAAAAAGAACAATTAAAAACATGCCATTTTGCTGTTATGCAACATTATTAACAATGCAATATTGAGCATGTTACCTTATAGTACTATCCTAGAGTAGCCTACCCTAACCTTGTGCACAATATGTTCTGGGATGTCCTGTCATCTGTGACCACTCACCATGCTTACTGGGGATGATAGGAATTGCAGTCCAAAACACCTGATAGGCACTGTGTTGTAGAAAGGTGCCTTAGATGACAACATATTGAAACCCAGTGGCCTAGAATGGGGATGGGAAACTTTCTAAGATCAAGCTACAATCCCCCTTGCCCCCAGTGTTGAGGGGTATACTTTCTTCACCTCCTAATTTCATTTTTAACTGGAAAAGGCCCCAAATCCAAAGTAGAACAGACCCATCAGATCAGTAGGATTTACATAAGGATTGACTTACCATTCAGCAGTGTCTTCAGTGGGTCTCCTGTGCTAGGGACTAACAATTGGATTTGGGCCTTAATATTTTTGAGTCACTGTTAGTGAAATATTCAGTCTTTGGGTAGCATACTTTCATAGCATGGTTGACCTTTAGCAGTACATCCTTGTTGCTTCCTAGAGAACATTAAACATTCTCCTGCTCCTTAGGACGATGTAATTTGTTGAAAACAATGCAGACTAAAGCTCAGTTTTCTCCTAAAAACATAGAAGTTATGAAATTTCAATAAACTGGTTCTCTCCTATTATGCAAATATTTTGTGCTACTATTGTAGCTAACAGGAGTCATGAAAAAGGAAAGTTATCTAGCATAAAGTTATTACTTCAGTCTCTTCTCTTTTTTAACTCTCTAAGTGAAATTCTTTCATCTCTTCTTAACTGTTAAGACTTAATGTGAATGTGTTAGGGTCAGTTTGGTAGTAAGAGAGAAGGTTTTGCTTATTTGGGGGTTTAATTTGGAAATTGTCTTGCTGTCTGGGTAATTTACTCTGCCATCCATAGGCACTTCTCATTCCAGTTTTGCCATGAACTAGAGCATATGCTGGCAAGGACATATGAAACAGGCCCATTTCAAGGGTAAACAACTTATCCAACAACTTAGTTCTTCTGGGAAGAATGTGGAGATGTAGTATCCAATATCTACAGACAGAGAAGCATTGGTTGCCACTTTGGAATTGCATGTTGTGTACGTGAAAGGAGACAGGTTATCTCTTTGATTTATTTGTTCTGTAGTGCTAAGTAATTAAGTGGCAGTTGTGAAATTGAAGCAGATAAAAACCATTTGGTTTTGGAAGACTGTTGGTGAATGCCTAGTTAAGCTGTCTGTCTTCACACAGGCTCTTCAGCAGTCTTGATTCAGGCTCTTGGTAATGAAACACTTTCTATAATCAAGTGCTTGGAGCTTGACAGAATGGAGGACTGGCAGTTCTAATGGCAGTGGGGCCATAAATCCAATCTAGACTTTAGTCTGAATGTTAAAGGAGCTAGCCAAGGTGCTGGACCAATTCTGAGGATAAGATTCTGTCCCTTGGAAAGCTCCGTGAACATTCAGACTAATACCTGTGGCTGATAAACCAACCCACTCCCACTGGAGCTCTCAGCTGCCACTCTCCATGCCTGTGAGATGAAACAGTAGCAGGAACCACCCTACATGAGGATGTGTTATTGTCCTACTATGATTGTAAAATCGAGTGCATTGTAACAGTTATGTTAGTGGAACTTGGACCCCCAACTATTTGTTATGTTCTTGCACAACACCTTTATAGTTTTAAGCATAAGCCCACAAACGTTATGGTGAGAGAGGAGTTGGGTCAGACAGAACATATTCCTTCCCCTTTCCCCAGTGCATCCCCATTAATACTTGCTTTCCATCAGGACTAGGCCAAGGCATTTTGTATTTGCTTCAGCATTTCATTCCCTGTATTTTGCTAAATGGCAAATGATGCTCCCTATCCCCCCATGGAGGGACTACATAAATTCAATCTAGACAACGTGGAAAATGAAATAGTTAAAAGATTTTCCATACCTTGGATTGATTATTGATCAGAATGGAGATTGCGGTCAAGAAATCAGAAGACTAGAACTGGGAAGAACAGCTATGAAAGAACTAGACAAGATCCTAAAGTGCAAAGATATAAAATTGGACAATAAAGTTAGAATAATCCAAGCCATCATATTTCCTATCACCATGTACAGAAGTGAGAGCTGGACAGTGAAGAAAGCTGATAGAACAAAAATAAACTCATTTGAGATGTGGTGCCAGAGAAGAGTTCTCCAGATACCGTGGACTGCCAGAAAGACAAATAAATGAATCCTAGAACAAAATAAACCTGAACTCTCCCAGGAAATCAAGATGACTAAACTGAGACTGTCGTACTATGGCCACATACTTATAATGAGAAGGCATGGCTCACTAGAAAAGACAATAATGTTAGAAAAGGTGGAGGGTAGTAGAAAGAGAAGAAAGCTGCATATCAAATGGATAGACTTAATCAAGAAGGCTATAGCCCAGAACCTAAAGGACCTGAGCAGAGCGGTTGAGGACAGGGGTTTTAAAGATGTCTTATTCATGGGGTTGCCATGAGTCAAAGTCAACTCAAAGGCAGTTAACGGCAACAACAATCCACCCAAGCTAAGGTAGAGCCAGGCAAGTTATTTTGAAATTAGGGAGAAAATCCCACAAACTCCTCTCCTTGTCCCTAGCAAAAAAACAATTAAATAGGTAATAATTTGATGCCTTTTCGCAACATCCAGCATCCACTGTTTTTGGCTGCACCTTCATTCTGGGTGGGGCAGGCCCTAATTTTCATAACTTCCTCAGGGAAAGATCCATAGGAAGCAGTGGCTTTGCTTCTTCCATCTGACCCAGTCCTTGCCTTCCCCCAATCTTTTAATAGACAGGGCAGAGGGAGAGAAGGAGAGTTTTCCTCTGCTCTGCTGATTGGGAGAAATGGATGATGGAATGCAGGGATATGAACCAATAGACCAAGGAAGGAGGCAGGCATGGGAAGAGCTTCTTATGGTCAGGAGCTCCCACATTACCTGTTTCTCTCCCCCAAACACTAAATCTCAGTTATTGGTACAAATATACTTTTGCATTTGCTTTAGAATCTCATTACCTGTATTTTAAAAAAAATATTTTTGTTTTAATTTGGTCTTATCTATAAAAGGATAGATTAAAACAATTAAAAATAGAGACTTAAGACTATTGCCAAATTCTTGTTTACATTTCACATCAAAAATAGAAAGCTCAAATATACTGTATAGTGCACTGTGGATCATTCTTGTTAGGTAGGTGAATCATGATAAAATGCAAATGTATGCAATTTTATGTAGGGGCTATTTATTAATTATGTGCAAAAAGTCAATTAATGTTAAGAACAGGGCCTTTTGTTTGTGAAATTACCAAGGTGATTAGGGGTTGACATTTTCAAATATATGGAGATACATTAGTTGTTGAAATCAGTTCCCAAGTCTGCTTTTTTTCATGAATTTATTACTGTAATGTAGAAGAGTGATATGGAAAGCAAGAGGCTTAAATCTAGTTATTGAACAAACAGGAAGAGTATGATTCTTAGAGGCACAGAAAGTAATGCAAAAATGTTCTCCAGAAAATGCTAAGTAATTGGTATAAGCATGCTTACATTTCAAAAGTTACTGGTAGCACAGTGGACAGTTGAAGACAGGAATCCATGCTTCTGAATTAGCTTGTACATCAGGATCCAAAATGAATACACCATGGGCAGAATACGTCTGCTTTAATGAAAAATCTTATTATTAAGATGCAAACCTATTGTTTCAGAGGCAAGCCAGAAATTAAAAATAATGCCTTTGTTTGTCCACAGACAATTTTCCAGAAAGATATAAACATTGAGAGAAGTTTCAAAAGATATTTTAATGTTTGCTCTCTCTGGCAATCTCTCATCTAGATATTGTGTATTTTAACTGAATTATACAAACAGTTTTTGCTTCACTGAGCAAATTTTTCCACCTCAGAAGCAACGAAATCGGTCCTACTTTTAAAAGAGGATTTTTAAAAACAGTGTCTGTGAAAAGAAAACTGGTTTTGCCTGACATTAGCTGTGTTCACATATAATGCATGTTTGTGTAAACTGCAGAAGGCCTTGGCCTCACATGCTTTTGTCTCCCCTTCCTCCTTTGGCACAGCTGTGAGGAGGAGTTTGTAAGTTTTTCTTTCCATTTTAGAGTAACTGTAGCTTGCTGTTAAGTAAACCTGGATAAACTACAGTTAAGAATAGTTAGGGAAAAACAAGCCAAATTTAAACCTGAGTTAACAAAGCTGGCTTGTATTCAGTAACCATAGTCTGGATGTAATGCCAACCTGTGGTTAGTCTATAGTGGAATAAAATATCTGATATTCTCACAGCTCTACCAGAACAGGATAGGGTGGAAGTGAGCTTGAGGCTTCTTGCGGCTTGTGCTTATAACATTAAATTGGTCCATAGTATTAAGCATGGGCAAGGCCTTTGTATCAAAATATTAAATCTGAGTTAAAAGGGAAAGGTTAACATTTTAAGCTAGCAGAGCACATCATATATAAAAAGAAGCAGTAATAAAGATGATGGCTCCTTTTGCCACTGCAGGTAGAGTGTTTGTTCATATCTTTATCTTTGAGTGATAGCTTACATGTTTATGTTATGAATTTTTGTCAAATTTTAAAAAGTACTACAGGAAACATTTTGTAAATAGCATCTCAGCATAAAATCATTTCTTAAATCCACGTATTGGTCCCAACTCGAATAGACTCACTAAATTAGTAGAAACTTGCATAAGTATAGATTTACCAATTTCCCATTGACTCAGTGGGTCAGTAGTTAGCTGGGACTAATGACTGGATGTAGGCTGAATATTAGACTACTGGTGAGCATGCTGATAGTAGAGCTTGGACAGGTTCATGGTTAGTAGTCATATCATTGACTCAGGAAGGAGGTGGTGGTGTTTAGCCTTGGAAACTTTCTTTTCTCCTTCAATAAAAATGGTACAAATTTGCTGGTTAGCTCAGAGAAAACAGCATTTGTGTTGAATCTGGGAAATGCGGATGGGCTGTCAGCTTTCTTTCTTAAAAGGAATTATTTGCTTTTGACATTAACAATGGCTTTTCATCCATTCCAGCCTATTCCTGCCTATCTTGCCCCTGGCTAAATAAAATGAGAAGGAGGGAACAGAACACAAAACAGTCACTGAAAGCACCTGTTCTTGTTACAGCTGTTGCAGTGCAAGCACAGGCTGCCATTCTAGCTCGAGGGGGGCTGACATTTGTGTGGTTATAGCAGCAAGCCAAGAATCAAGTCCTATTAATATTTGAGACATCTTAGTTGCTCTGCTTTCCACAAACGAGTGTGTCCTGTTCTGTCTGAGCAATAACAGCATACCGTAACTCCTAGGTTACTAAAAGACAAAACCATTAAAGCCTAAAGTTGAATCTTTTTCATGTTCCTTAATCTAGCACTGTTAATGAGAGTGGAAAGCAGGCTTAATTGCATTTGACAATGATTGTTTTGCTATAATTGTATGGAATACGCTATCTATTCTTGTTTACTGCCTCATGAACAAATCTGACACAGCGGTCTTAATGTTCCTAGAACTGCTAGAACAAACAGAAATGTTTTAAAAACAAGGTGTGAGATAACTTCCCTAGCTACAGGTAATGGAGTGATATAATTCAACATTCCCAACCTGGCAAACACCAGGTGTTAGACTACAATGCCCATCATCCCCAGCCAGCATATATCACCAAGTGCTTCCTCAGCCAATCACTCACAGCTACTATGTACTGTATATGTAAGGGCTGTCTTCATTGAAGAGCAACTGCATTTTAAGTAGTTACAAGTGATGTGAAATTTCTGTGTTTAATCATTGACCACTGTTTTGTTCATCCAAGCCACAGAACACTGAACATGCGTGTGTGAATACATCTTTAGTTTGTGGGCTTCGGCAGTCTTTTCTGTTACAGTTTCCAAGGTTTTTTTTAAATAATATGCCTGATGAGATTAATGAGACCTTTATAAGATGATATCCTAAAGTGGAGGGATAGGCAACTTGGGCGGGCAGGGCAGGCAAATAGTGACAATGTGTAGTTTGTTTTGTTTCTGCACTGCCCCAGTTCAGCAACACATCACCATATTTGATGCTGTGAACTTTGGATGCTGGGGGGGGGAGTGCATATAAGGCCTGTAGCTGGCATGTTACCCACCTCTTTCATAGTGTAAAGTGTCACCCTTTTTGCTATATTTGATTGTGACTTTTGATGGCTTTTTCTCACTTTTCCCCCCAGTGTTCAAGTCCAATACACCTTTCTGTTGGGCTCACGGTCATCTGGTTTGGTTTTTCACATAGTGCAAAGCCAGCAATAGCATTCAGCATCATAGGACACCTGCCAAGGTCTGCATTTGCCAAGGTCTATGCTGCAGTAAGGACCCACTGCCAACCCCCGCAACCTGCTGGCCCTGTTCCTTCTGCTGTACAATTCTATGATTCTATGATTCTAGTTCACATGTCCCCTCTAAGCAAGTGAGCAATTTGGATGATTAAGAAGGAGCATGCTTTTTCCTAGTTATCCAACCTCTTGCATGACAGTTTGAGCTAATTAATTCCCCTAATTGAGATCTGAATAAGAACATTTTGGGTAACAGCAGGATAACACTTGAAGGAAGTAGATGGTGAAAAATGGAAGAAGGAACAACAACAGTTTAAGATATGCAGATAATACCATACTACTAGGAGAAAATAGCAAAGACTATTACTGAAGAAAGTCAAAGAAGAAAGTGCAAAGGCAGGTTTACAGTTGAACATCAAGAAGACAAAAATAGTAACCACTGATGATTTACATAACTTTAAAGCAATAATGAAGACATTGAAATGCAGTAGTTCAAGATTTGTCATACTTTGGTTCAGCCATTAATCAGACTAGAGACTGTGGTCAAGAAAGCAGAAGAAGGCAGGCCTCGGAAGGGCAGCTATGAAGGAACTAGATGAGATCCTGAAGTGTCTAAATATAATTGAATACTAAAGTTAGGATGGTCCATGCCACCGTATTTCCAGTTTCTGTGTATGATTGTGAAAGGTGGAGAGTGAAGAAAGCTGATAGGAAGAAAATCAACTCATTTGAACTGTGTGCTGGAGAAGAGTTCTACTGATACTGTGGGCTGCTAAGAAGACCAATACATGGGTCCTAGAGTAAACCAAGCCTGAACTCTCCCTAGAAGCCAAGATGACTAAACTGAGACTGTCATGCTTTAGACACATCATGAGAAGATATGACTCACTAGAAAAGACAATAATGCCTGGTAAGGTGGAAGGCAGTAGAAAAAGAGGAAGACTGCATTCCAGATGGACAGACTCAGTCAAGGAAGCCATGGCCCTAAATCTGCAAGTCCTGAGCAGGGCCATTGATGATACGGTGACTTGGAGGTCTCTCATTTATAGGGTCGCCATGTGTCAAAGTAGACTTGACAGCCGTTAACAACGATGCCTTTTCTTTCTAAACAATTTTTTGAACTAAGGCCCAAAGAGAAGTTAATTTGCAGCAATTATAGCAGTAAGAGGAGGTGGGTTCACTCAAGGAGGGTCTAATTGATGGCATCTTTCCCACGAAACCTGCCAGATCTTGAAGAGGCACTGATATAGTGATGTGGCTTTTTTTCTAAAGCTTTTGTAGGTTGGAACAGCTTTTTACTATGTGGAACATGCGTTCTTAACAGTAAGTAGATGATTGGAGAAGAGACAACAGTAGCTGAAGGAGTTGGTTCCTGTGGCTTTGGATCTGTTCAAAGATGTATTTATGTGGCACCTTTTCCCCAAGTCCCTTTCTGTGTCTTAAGTTGCTAATCATCTTAAGTGGATTGAGGAAAATATGATTCATTTACTAAATGTAAATAAATAAATTCCTGGTTTTCACCTCATTCACTCATCAGAGCAGCAAGGACCTGACTCCATAATTGCCCTGAGAAGAGCTGTCAAAACATTTTGGATAGCATTGTCCTGTATTGTATGACTTCATGACCATGATCTCACAGTTGCATCTTATGGGTTATTCTGGACTTCCGTAGGCATCTGGTTTGCAGGACTGGCTACCATGAGGCAGAATAAGGGACACTCTCAGGCAGCACTCTCAGGCAGCAAATTTTGGATGTTGTGAACAGGCAGCAAATTATTAGCTATTTGCTTCCTTATTTTGGTATTTTTACTACTAAGGATGGGGAGAGGTGGTTGTAGGAGTCAAAATCATCTAAGTCAGAATCATTTGGCTGGCTTTTAAGTACTGTGAACTTTGCCTTGGATGAGTAGGTGGGCCACCATTCTTTGCTCTGCTTTAAGAATTTTCTGCTCTGCCATAGACATCAAAATGTTTTGCTCTGGCCCTGCTGGTTTATCTCTCTGGGAGTAGAATGCTGGACCACATACATCTTTGGTTTGATCCAATTGGCTTATGTTCTTAGGTTATGAAGAAGTGCTTTGCCCACAAACATATTCCCTTCACTTCTGCCTTTGTGAAGTTTCAGTGAAACCATGGAGTCTCTAATTAACCATAGCTTCATGTTTCATTGTAGCAGGAACTGTTGATTGTTTTCAGAATGAGCCAAAATACTGAGCTTCGAACTATGGTTTATTATCCTGGGTTGTTCCAAAGCTGGTAATCATTGTTTCTTCTTTCAGACAAAATTGGAAACTTTGGTTAATTAGAGATTTCATGGTTAAATCAGTTTGTATGAAGGGAGGAGCAAAACTGTTGCATGCATGTATCAAAAGCTTTGGGGGTCTTTTTAGTTCATATCTTAATTATTGTCTTTTATTATGTGTTACATTTCCTAGATCTCTTTTCCTAAAAAATTTTTTAGGCATCTTAGAGACAACATATATAAAAGTTTAAAACAATGAAAGCAACATCCAATATTTAAACAACCTCTGCCCAAGAGCAAATTATAAAGATAATCAACAGACCTGCGGCTGATATATTTAAAATGGATCAAGCACATACCGTTGTTACCCTAAGAGGTGGGAGTGTCTTGAGACCACCTGTGATACCAAAAATCTTGATGGGGGAATTATTAGCTCAAATGGTATGCCTGCGAGAGGAGGGTAACTGCAGGGACCTTTTCACCTATGTATACCAGTACTAACTGCAGAGAACTCCAGTTAAAATGAAATAAAGTGTTTTTATTGGAAATAGCACAGATTGCATTCACACACGTAACACATGTTCCTAAGAACCACACAAAACTATTGAAGAAAAATTGGCTAGAGGGAGAGATTCTGAAAAATAGGGTGATAGTTACCAATCTTGAAGAGTGAAGTGCAGTACTCAGAAGTCTGAGGGTGGCACTAGAAGTTCCAGTCTGGAGGTGTGCCGAGAAAGAGACTGGCTGGGCTTGACCTCAGTTGCACACCTTTCTATAGTTGGAGGACTAATATTTATATCCTGCTTCATATCTGGAAGGGTTACTCTGGCTAGGATAAAGGCTAGGTGACTCTCCCATGGGATAGACAAACTATTGCAGTGTTTTTTGTGTAGGGCTGCCATTGAAGATGACCTGGAATTACAGCTAATGCAAAATGTAGCAGCGAGATTGTCAATTGGAATATCATATAGGCAACATATGACACTGGTCTTAAAGGAGCTGGACTAGTTGCCAGTTTGCTTCCAGCCTGAATTCAAGGTGATCATGATGATATTTAAAACCCTGAATGGCTTGGGACCTCAATACTTGAAAGAGTGCCACTCCCTATATGTACCTGCCTGAGAACTGAGGTCTGGAGGAGGGGCCTTCCTCTGTGTCCCAGCAGTGGGAGCACTATAAAATAGGAGGGCCTCTACTGTGGAATGCCATCTCTTTGAATGTCCAACTAGTGCCAATGTTAATTTCTTTTTAGTGCCAAGACAAAACATGGCTTTTTATTAAAGCTTTGAAGGACTCATTTATTTGAAGTGTACATGTACATGGTTTTGAAATGGTTGTAGTTGTTAAGGTGATTTAAACTGTTGCCTGTTGTTTAAACTGCCTGTGGATGTTAGTGGATAAATTTTAAAGAATTTGGTACTGGAAACCAGTGTGCTTGCATATCCCCTCCCAGCTAAGGTAGCAACAAAGAGAATACCATATATTCCGGCGTATAAGACAACTTTTGAGCACTCTAAAGTGCCCTCCAGAATCGAGAGTCGTCTTAACGCCGGATATACTTTTGCTTCGCCTGCCTGCCTATCTCCTTCCTCTTCACAAACGGAGCTAAGAGGCAGGAGATGGGGCAGGAGGGTGAAGCAAAGTGTTTAGCAGTTCATTCGCCCCCTCCTCTGCCTTCTCCCCCTTTGGGGAGCAACGGAAGACAGAGGAGGGGGGCGAACATTGTGGTTTGCCGCGGCTGCCGCTTGATCACCTCTGCAGCGGCCAAGGCAAACCGCTAGATTCGCCCTTTTCCCCCACCTTCCTTGCAAAGGGAGCCCAGAAGGAGGCATCGGGGCTGTGGAGTTAAACCCCTAGATTCGCTCCCCTTCTCCCTACCTTCCAGGAAGGTGGGGAGAGCGAGCAAAGATGCCAAGTTTAACTCTGCAGCCCTGATGCCTTCTTCAGGGCTCCTTCGGAAGGGAACCCAGAAGGGGGGATTGGAGCTGTAGAGCCAAACGGGGCATGTTCGTCCCTTCTCCCCACCTTCCTTGAAGGTGGGGAGAGGGGGCGAATCTAGGGGTTTGCCGTGGCCGCCCCGGCTTCCCCCGCCTTGGTCCCCTTCGGAAGAGCCAAGACGGAGGGAAGGGGGCTGCTGAGGCAAACTGGGCATTTTCGCCCCTTTCCTCCACCTTCGAGTCCAGTTTGACTGGAAGGTTGAAGAGAGGGGCGAATGTTGCCCTGCCAGCTGATCCTGTTCACTTTCCCAACTCACGAGGAGATCCTCGTGAGTTGGGAAACAAAGAGGATCAGCTGGAAAGGCTCCCCCAGCTAGTCAGCCAGCCAGCCAAATTGGGTGGTGGTGGTCTTATATGGCAAATATATGCCTAAGCCTAGATTTTTGGCTGGAAATTGGGGGTGGTGGTGGTCTTATATGCCCAGTCGTCTTATACGCCAGAATATACTAGTTCCAAAGAGGAAACAAGAGGTGAGCTTGACCAGCTTTCCTGGTGCTTGTGTTGTCATGGTGAAAGTCCCAAGTACTATGTAATCTAAAAGTAGCATGATGAACATTTTAGTTTCTATATGGACAAAGGCTTATGCCTGGCGTTTTGACTCTTGTTTAAATCCAGCAGGTTTTTGTGTGTGTATTTGTTTGTTTGACTGATTGTTTCACACAAAGAACTTTGTATTTTTGGATTTGGGCCTGTGACCAGTATGATCTCAGTGTTTAGGGATTCGAACTTGTGGCTGCTTAAAGTGACAATAGAAGTAAGGTTAAGACCAGTGGTAATGTAACATGTCCATTTGTTTGCAAGCATGATACACAGATGAACACCCGTGCAGTATAAATGTTGTTTTGCTCACCATGTTAGTGCAGAGAAACCTCTGTGGCTGAAAAAAATCACTAAGTGCCATTCTTGTCACACAGAACAGTAGGTTGAATAAGTCTCCAGACCATTTCAAATAAAAATAAAATTTTATATATATATATATATATATATACACACACACACACACACACACACACACAATGATAAAAAGAAATATACATACACATACACACAGAAACACACACACACACTTGTAGTTTAAAACTTACATAAAACTTTAAAACTTACAAATTATAAAATGTAACATATTTGGATCTAGTTACACCCCTCTTGTAATTTGCACAACAGTCTATTTTAGGCCCTTTTCTACTTCTTGCTTCCGTAAAATAGCTGCTTTCACTGCAAACAAGGCAACCCCAAGAGTTATAAAAGGCTCTACTCCTTGCAATAGCAGAGACAGCTTGCTTTCATCACCCCTTTCCCTCAAATTTCTGAGGATGAGAGCTAGATATTGCTCTCTAATACCATTATATAATTGACAATGCCGCAGATAATGTGCAAGATCTTCAACAGTAGGTGCCCCACATATACAGAGTCTATCAAGAAAAGGGATACCCTGGTATCTTCCCTGAATCACTCTAGAGTCCATTTGCTCAAAGCGAAGTTTGGCAAAAGCCTTCCGATGTTCTGTTTTCATAGGGAAAAACAGACACGGTATTTCTCTTCTTGGAAGAGCATTTTGGCCCTTGATACTTACTGAGGCCAGAGCCGCTAGGTCCAATTGAGCTCTATTGTCGAGCACTCTTTGTTTAAACATTCTGCCAGCATTTGAATTGGTCTTTCTAATAGCCATTACACTGAAACCCACACTGGAAAGCATTTTTGAAAAGTTGAAAAACCAGGAGTTTTAATGTAAGATTATTCTCCTGTTCAATTAAACATAACTTGGGTAGCCTATCATCACACATTTATGTTAACTTGATCCAATAATTAAATACTTGAATTAAACACAGGTCAGAAATAGCTGCCATTCCAAATTCTGAGAATTCAGAAAAATTAGGGTGCCAAGCGAAAGCCCACAAATTATGTCCAGGCTTAGCAGGAAAAAACAAAACCCTAACACCTGGCAAGAATGAATAAAAATGCCTCTGAACACAAGCAGAGTGGCCTCTTGATCCAGTAAAATGGGCTAATACTGTATATGCAGTTGTTTCCCATAAACCTGATCTCTTTCTGAGAATTAAAACACTGTCCCACTTCCCTGGCAAGCTCTAGCATAGCACACTAGGCATCTGCTTTCAAAACTAGGGTTAAAGAGGTTAAAATTACTAAATGTACTCAGGCATTTGAAGTACCCAACATTTGCAGAGGGAAACTGGTGACATGAATGCTACCTTTGCTCCCCACCCCGCTTTAATCAACATCCCTGTCGTTTTCCACAAACTAAAGGGCAATTTGTCTGTGGTAGGGGGTCTTTTCTACTCATCTGAACTTCCTGTGCAATCAGAGCCTTGTTTTCCTCTGTGTGTACATGCATGAGAGAGAGTTTGTGTACAAATATGTGTGTTTACATGTGTATATGTGCATGTGTGTTTAGGCCATTTTGATTTTGGTGTGTTAGTGAAATAAAGAATGGAGTACATATTATTGTTAAGATGTAAAGTGGTAGTATTTCCATGGTAAATTATGTTTTTCTTCCTTCAGTATCTCAGAACGATCCCTGTACATATATAACAATCAGTTCTTTTCACACTTCCGGATTGAGCATGAGGTTGGGGCTGGGGCTGGTTGGTTTGCTCATGCTCTACTTTCAATGTATTCAGTGAATCCATGTGCTTCATTACATGTGTATTGTACAGCAGAGTCTCCTTTCATTTTTAATTTACATGTTAGTGTGTAACCCTCTGATTTGAACTGGGGAGGTTTATACCTTTTCCTGCTGAAGACTCGGGAAATACATTTTCCTTGTCACCTATAAAGCATATGTCGTCAAGAATAAAACTGTACATTTGCAGTGCATCTGGAAATATCCACCACAGATACTATCATCTTTACAGTTTTAGAACTCACTAGAACACAGCAAAATTGTTCTCCTTGAGAGACATGCTTTTTAAGGTTTAACTATTATCAGGTATAGATTCAGCATAACAGCAGCTGGTCTAGTAAGCACCGTTTAAAAAAGCATGATACTCTCTCTCCCTCTGGCTTTTCTTTGCAAACGAAGATTCAGGAAGGACTCATCCTGCGCTTTCTGCAAGCGCGCTGATGACTAAAAAGGCCAACCCCAGATAAACAAGTCCGGTTGCAGAAAGCACAGCAGAAAGTCTCCTTGGGTGATGTTTTTGGGTTGTGATTCTTTCTGCGTTGTCGTTTCTCTTCAAGACTTGTTCGGCGTGAGTTCTCAAATAAGGCTGCAGCACTGTGGATAGTGTGTCTCCATGCCTCCTGATGTGAGGCCAGGGTGGACCATTGTTGGTGATCAGTTTGGCCAAGCCTGAGATGTTGTTTCAGGGAGTCCTTGTATCGTTTTTTTGGAGCACCCCTCTTATGCTGACCCGTGGCGAGTTCACCGTAGAGTACTATTTTTGGGAGGCGATGGTCCTCCATCCTAGAAAAAAAGCATGATAAATACTGTAGTGTAGGGGATATTTTGTCATGATCAGACTTGTAGAGTCAGGGTTATTTGCATTAATGATAAAATTGTTTCTGAAACAATTGGATGTACTCTAAATGTTGTTGGGAGGACACATGGACTTTGTTTTACAGGTACTGCCATACTAAACAAGTAAAGGAAAATGCTATAGATTGTGCTACCCAGGAACTACCCATTCAAATACACAAATTTACATATCCTCTTCAACAGGGGCTCACAGTATATAACCCCCCCACACACTCCTACCCAACCATTATCTGAAGATGCCAGCCACAGATGCAGGCGAAACATCAGGAATAAACTGTTCCAGAACATGGCCTCACAGCCTGGAAAAAACCCACAGACAACCTAAACTGTGAACTGTATTTAAGCTACACATAAATGTTATGGCCTTACCAAGTACGTTCAGTAGCATTAAACATACATATGTAATTGGCATTGTGTTCAATCACCATTAACTAGAGCAATTAAAATCAGCCATGCAAAAGACTAATTGAAGAACTTATAGAAACAATATATAAGGGATCAGTGCTGTAAGAAACTATTGGCAAGAGAGATTAAAGCTTTCTGCAGTCTGTTAAGCTTTCCAGGGAAGACAGTTGTTCTGATATAATTAATGCAAAGCATAAATTAGCTTTTATTTTTATATAAGATTTACTACATTGCTTACAAATAGCAGCCACCAAGTGACCAACTTTGTATTTTACATGAACATGCAAAGTGCATTCATCTAGTAAGGGCTGGTCTACATGAGAAAAAATAAAGCACATACCTGCACATTATGAGCAATTTGCAGCAGCATTCTATTGTATTCACAGTGTTTTTTCAAAGATGATTGGCTGTGAAGTGCTCCACTTTGGTGTTCACACTGCACACGTGGGGAAGGGGCAGTCAGGGGAGACTTGATGGAAGGTGAAACCCCAGCTGTGCCCAGAGACAATGTGGAGGGCTTTGGGAAAGTGAGATGAAGCCAGAGTGGAGGGGGGGGGGGGAGATCCTTCTCTTCCTTCTTCTGGCAGCTGACCGGGTGGATCCTCCCACCCCATTGGATTGCAGCTGGGATCAGATGTCTCTGCTGCCACGAGGATGGGTGGAGGGTGGGTGGCTCTCTCCTCCTCTTCCTCGCACCCTCCATGTTGTCTCCTGGCTGCAGCCGGGTTTTGACAGTTAAAACAAATAAACAGCGCACAGTCACCAGCGCTTGCGAGCACTTCATGGCAAGCATGAGCCTGCACACCACCCACCAATCACATCATCATTTCCACCCCCTCCAGACTGCACTGCAATTCGCATGGCTGTTCAAACCATCTGGAATGTGCATCTCCGCTGGTCTTTTTCAAAAACAATGGGGAAGTTTCCGAAGTCTGTAATGGTGGAGGTTTTGTGGGTTTTGGTCCCTCCCTCCGAATACCATGATTCAACATGGTATCTCGTTAGAACACAAGGAATTCCCCTTGTATTCTGTGAGGGTTTTTTCCATTGTCTGGAGGGATCCTCAGTGAAATTTAACTTAGCAGATCACATTAAATTAAAGGTAGATGGATGGTAGAACTATGCACTGAATAAATGAAGGGTTTAAAATCAAGGAGGGTAAAGGTAATAAATAGAATATAGTACAATATGAGAACAAAATTATGTGATTAAATGTATGTGCATGTAACCTGTGATTAATGGGTGTGCGTATAACCTAGGTTTATGTGTGACTTTCTTGTAAATATGAAAATGGAATCATTTACAAATAAAATTAGATGGAGGCATGTGGTAAAACCTAGATAATTACTGGTATGTAAAGTTCCTTTCAATTTAGGTAGGTCATAGGTTAGAGATAAATGTATTTTGTCTCAATATATTTTGTGAAATGTTAAAAACTGTTTCATGGCTTACAGATATAGAACAGTTAGTGTTATAAATGCTAGTGATAGATTTAGCTGTATAGATAAATAATGTTTAAGAAAGCAGAGTTCAGATAAGTGAACACAGTAGTATTTCCTGTGTCGAGGAACATTATTGTGTTAGAATATTTACCTGAAGTTTCAGTCCAGATGTTCCAGAAGTACTGTATACCCAAAATTTTGAACAAATCAAACCATCAGGCAATTTTTTAAAAATGGCATATTTTTATACACTTTCTGGAGTATATCTGAGGCAGCTTTTATTAAGTAGGGTATAGCTAGAGATTTATTACAATGTTTTGGGGGCATCTTAAAAAAATTAAATGAAAAGATGCAATGAAGCTTTGTCAAAAAGAAAATGGTAATAAATAATGTTCTTTTAAAACTGCCACCTGCTGGTACTTTTTCATAGCTGCAGTAATCTTAATGTATGTGAAGCATTATGGGAGTAGTTCTGCTGTAAGCAGCGAAATCCCTGGTTGATTTAGACCTGTAATGGAGCTTTAGATTAGAAATTCAGGGGGAGAAGGAAAATGCAGCCATTTTGTGCAAAAAAAAACCACATTGTGTCTTATTTAACATCACTTAATTAAAAATAATAATAACGGCATGTCATTTGTTAAGGGCATTCTCCTTCTCCCCATCCCTCCATTTCTTTGGTGGTGTCTGTTTATTTGGTTTTCATTCTGTGCAATAATTAACACTGCCTCTTCTAGTCTTCATCTGTACATTTTTGTTTCATGCACTTCTGTTACAGTAGCAGGCCAGTTGATGCCGACAAACAGTTGTCATCTTCACCCATAAACATTATGTCATAACATGCCAATATCATTTTGCATGATTCTAAATATATATATTTTTCAATCTCAACAGAGTCATTCAATTAAACTTGGAAGATAGGGCACTTCCCACTCACTGCCAAAGAGCAGACGTTTCAACCCATTTTTATCCTCTCCTGTGTACTGCTCCATTTATAATTTGTTCATAGCCTCAAGTCAGTCGTCCATTGTGTTCACTGAATCTTAAAAGCTTTGAAGCTTCCTAGAGTTCTGGTCACACAAGAACTCACTATACTCTTTTAGTCTCTTTTGGCAGAATAACTTTAGTCTGTGACTATGTATCAAATAATTATAGTAGAATAGGCCTCACATTGCTCCAGCATTACAATCTGGATTCAGAGCTGTTGTTAGACCCCTGCTGATATAATTCTAGAGAAGTAGGTCACTGAATTTGTGGTTATAGGAGGGATTAGCATTAAAGGAACTCTAGCAACATTGGTGCAAATCTGTATTTGAGAAAGAGGTCAATAGATGTCTAATAGCTTGTTAAAATTATAAAGAACACATTGCTTGTCTTTTGGCATCAGTTGATGAATGGAAACATTCAGGTTAATTTGTCCTTTGCTATAACATTACATAAACAGGCCTGATTAGTTGCTTAGTGTCATGATGTCATCCCATCTTTTCACGTTTTCCTGTTGGCTGGGATCACCAATGTGACAATCTCTAGAGAGACTGTGAGGGGAAGAGACACAGAAGCAGCAACAAATCAAGCCTGCAGACAGTAATGGGGAAAGATGAACATTTGTACAGTATCAAGGTTGAGAGGGGAGTGTTTCTGTCCCACCTGTAAGAACTGATTTCAGTCTAAAAATCAAAATAACCTTGTTGTGTCATGGTATATAGCATTTTAAAGAATATCCTTATATAATCCTTATATGTAGAAGGTTCGTAGACTACTCCTGTAGTCAGGATATGCCAACTGAGGAGCTACAGAATACAGCGGAAGGCCTTTTGTAATGGAAGTAGGGATAGAATCATAGAATCATATAGTTGGGGCAAATCTTTGTTTCTCCCACATTCAAATACATTGATTTCTGTAGGAATTTATATTTTCTGCCCCAACAGCATGTTTTCTGTGAAGGAATCAATGCATTTGTACAAAGTGTGTTAATGCATGCAGCTTGCATAAAAGTACTGTATGTAATTTCCACAAACAAACTGAATTTTGTGCAGAAAAAAATGGGTGGGGTGGGGTGGGCAGAAAATGTGTTTCCTAAGTAAAAACAATAACCACATTTTTGTGGTTATCAGTGCTTTCTGTTCAAACTATACTATCTCTTGTGCAAAAATATTGCTTTTTACACAGGAAATAGTTTTTCTGCCCCCAAACACATTTTCTACTCAGAAAAAGCACATGTGTTTTTGCACAAAGTCCAGAAGTACAAATAGAACTTGAAAACTCTGCCAAAATCTTTGCATTCTCATGCACTAAGGAGAAAAATGTTGGGGTTTATTTGTTCCTGCATGTGGGGAACAAAATAAACAAAGATTTGCATCCATAGGTTGAGCACCCAGGCACAGAGTTTTTAGAGTTAAACACTCAAAGCTGGCTGTGTGAATGGGCAAACCTGTCAGGTTTTTTCCTCTCTGATTTAAGGTTTTTTAAAAATATATATGCAGTTGTCCCTTCATATTCACTGGGGTTTGGTTCCAGGACCCCCTGTGGATACCAAAATCCGTGAATACTCAAGTCCCAGTTTATGCAATGGCATAGCAAAATGGTGTCCCTTATATAAGATGGCAAAATCAAGGTTTGCTTTTTGGAATATTATTTTTTAAAGAATATTTTCAAGCCGTGAATACTTAAATCCGTGGATATGGAGGGACAACTGTATATCTCTGTATATCCAAAGTTGTTTCTCTCGCACTTATGAAGGAACTATTGAGTTTTGGTAAGCTCTTAATAAAAACTGGAGCAAGATAATTCCCTCCCCCGATCCCTAGTTGGCATAGCACGATACATTGCCAGCAGGGAACCTATAATGGAGGAGCTCTGCAGAAACAGCTAAGATGGGCAGATAGAGTGGCACAGTGGAGAAGTACACCCCGTGCCATATACTACAGTTGTCCCTCCACATTCGTGGGGGTTAGGGCTGCAAGACCCCCACGAATGTGAAAAAACCACGAATAAAAAATAGGTCACGCCCTCCCACCTCTCCACCCCCTGCTCTCCCAGAAGCAGCAACGGGGGCTTCTGAGGCCCCCTTCGCTGCTCCTCTCCTCCCCCCGCCCTCCCAGAAGCAGCAACGGGGGCTTCTGAGGCCCCTGTCGCTGCTCCTCTCCATCCCCCACCCATCCTCCCAAAAGCGGCGATGGGGCTTCTAAAGCCGCATTGCCACTTTTGGGAGGGGGAGGGCTCCCAAAAACTGCGAATAATCAAAACTGCAAATGTTAAAGCCGCAAATGTGGAGGGGCAACTGTATATTCTTTTAGCCCCTAAATACAATGGAATTTTCTATCAGCTGTGAACTACGCAGAGGAAATTTCTTTCCCATGACTTCAGTTTGTATTTGCTTTTTAAAAAAATAGCCAGTCTGTTGCCAGTGTCTGTCCCACCCATACTGCTGTGAATGGGCATAAGATATGATGCAGTTCATCTCCCAACCAGAGCGTATCACTGATTGCCCCACAAAGGGAAATCCCAACTCAGAGGATAAGGTAAATGCATGGAACTCTTTCTTACAAGAAACTATTCTGGTGAAAGGAAATGTTTTCTCTTTGCTCAGAGAAGGAGAACTTTGCAGAAACTACCCTTTCCACAGAAACATATAGGAATTTGAGCAGATTTCTAATACTTCTCTGCCTAGAATCCTAACAGGTATCCACCTTGGGACTCCTGATACAGACACACAACAGCACCCTCTGGCTGAAGAGTCCAGGACAGAACACCCCACACAGGTATGTAATGGTAGGTGCCAACCATGCTGCAAATTGTATGTGCATGTGTGTGTCTGCCTTCAAGTCATGTGTCAACTTATGGCAAACCCATGAATTTCATAGGGTTTTCTTAGGGATAGAATACTCAGAGGTGGTTTTGCCAGTTCCTTCCTCTGAAATATAGCCCATAGCACCTGGTATTCATTGGCAGTCTCCCATCCAGGGCTAACCCTGCTTAGCTAGCCTGCAAAGTATACCTGCTGCATGTGTTTCCTGTCTTCCCAACCCCTTTTGGCACTTGGGAATATTGTGTCTTGTTGGAACTGTATTTCTCCAATACTTCCCCCTCCCATTGCTGCCAACCATAGTGAAATAGTGCCTCTCACATATCAAGGAAGGCACACATCTCCTCACATAGGTAAAATCTATGTTGGCAAAGACCATGCTTTCCTTTTTTGCCATTGCTAACCAAACACTTATAAATATTTTTGACTTGCAGGATCACAGCCCAGATGTATGGTGCAGAACAGCCTATCTCTGTTCCAGTGGAACACAACCGAGGTAGAAGAGGTATGTATACACAGAATGGCCATGACCCTAGAGCATCAATTCACTGTTGAACAGATTGTTACCCAAGTGGTTTGTTCCACCCTGCACAAGCAGAAGAGCGGTGACAGTGTCAGGCATTGCTGCCAGAGAAAGAAGCAACTTATTTTGTCAGCGCCTGGCTCTTGGGGTTGATGAAAACGCACAGGCGACTTTCCAAGCCACTCTTCCCATGAGTGCTTTGGCTTAGCATTGACTTGCATGAGCCAGGCATTGATAAAACAGGCTGCTCTAAAAGGAGCTGGCTTCTAGCTGGAGGTGCCCACTCAATGTTGTGTAGTGGTGATGGCAAGGCATTTCATTCTGCTCCAAATCTGTAAGCAGTTGATCATACATACTGGAAGCAATTGAGACATGCCATTTAGTTAGTTAGTTATTACATTTCTTTTCTTCCTGTCCTCCATGGTGGCCAGACATGGTTTTTGCCCCGATCCCCATAATATTTTCACAACAGCCCTATGAAGTGAGTGAGTCTGGGAGATAGTTACAGATCCAGGCACCACTCTGCTCTCTCATCTTCTCACAAACTCCAGGGGCTATGTGTTTGAGCTGCTGACTGTTGCTTGTTATTTTTTCTGTCCTCTTGCTCTTTACAGGCTACTCTCCCAGAGGTACACGATCCAGCCTGCAGACAAGGTGGATCACCCCATGGACCAGGACACTTCCAGATGCTGCTCCATGAAATTGTTAATCTGCTTGTTCTAGGCAGTCTCCTGTATCCTGTCAAGCTCCTTGTCAGGCAGCTATGTAACAGGTGATTATGTTCCTTACACGGAGCTGGTGCCGTAAGGAACACTGCAGCTGCTACTCAGCTGTCTGCTGAGCTACTGTACAAGGAACAGGAACTTTGTTGAAGTAACTTGATGGCAACCCCACATGTGTCTTTCCCGTTTGAGGTCTCCTTTTTTGTGGATGCTGGTCAATAAAAGGATATGATTTTGCTACATGTGTTGTTTCTTGGTTGCTAGCTTGTGGAAGATAAAGATCCCTTTTCCCCACTGTGGTATGAACTGGATTCAGTTGACCTTAGAATGAAGGTCTGAAGGGGATGGACAAGGAGCCTGGTGGGCTCCGGTGCAGTGGATCCTTCCTTTCTCTACTTAATCAGGTTACTCTCTGATTATAGTAAGGAGAAGGTTTCCAAGAATGCATAGGTCAGATGGATACTGATCCTACCAGGAGTTATGGGGCCATCAATTGGTAGGGGAGGAAGGAATGAGGAGCGGCAGGGTTGATTAAGGGACTGAGGCTGGGATTCTACCCATCACGGTTGTCTTCTTGGTAAAAATAGATGGTGGGGAGTGGCAGAATGAATTGGCCATGTGGGGGGGGTCAAGGAGAGTGTGAAGGGAGGAGCTGGGCAAGCTCAGGGAGTGCTGTGAAGGGGGCCTATGGGGTGGGGGGAAGAAGGATAACAAACTGAGACTTGTCTTTGACAGAAGGAGATAGGGAAAAGTTGTAATAGAGATAGGACAGTCAGCCACTAGGAAGAACTGAATAAGGTTTGGGGAGATGTGAATGATTTAAATAGTTCTTAATATTGAAATGTGTCTTAATAAACTACTTGTTTATTCTTTTCTACAACTGTGCCTGGCTGTTCCTGTTAAGAAGTTTTGATAGGGACTCTGGTCACACTTACCTCAGTGAACCCACAGAACAACACAACACATGCACTGGTCCATATAGTGATCACCTTGTGGCCTTGTACCCAATTCATGGAAGGATCTTGAGGGGAAAAGGGTAAGGTGAGTGACAGGAGCCCAAGGGTTGGAACTGTGGGGCAAGCCTGGAGAGGGAATCCATCACAGAGAGGGATGGGCCAAATGGGCTGGTTGTCCTGGGCAGGACTGTGAAGCTACTGGTTCATACAGTTCTCCTCCTAATTGTCACAGGCATTGACTGCGTGTGTGGAGTAGGGGTGCGGAGGTGACCTTCTCCCTGCTATGTGAGATAGGGTTGTCCTGTGGGATTTGAATTTGGAACTCCTGTATGGCTTTGAGTTGTTGGCATGGATAAGCACATTCCCAGATGACTCACAGTTTTACAAGAATATTGGCTCTTCTGTCCTTCATGGATTTATAATAATTCCTTAGTCATTTAAAACCTGGCTGTTTGGATTTTCCTTTAATGTTTCATTTAGACAACTGTAGTTTCTAAGAGAAGTGTATAATTTCATAGTTTGAAGGACTTCTATGTTGTTTCAGTTTGAGGAATACATCTATCTACTCCATCCAGAGAGATTTGAAAGAGTATTACAGAGCCTGAGATTTTAGCATACTTTACGGTATGTTAAATAAGTTCAAAATAAGTTGTTCAGGAAATTTAAAGCTAGCTTAGATTCCACTGTAAAAAGCTCCATCACTCCCTCTGGCTTTTCTTCGCAAATGAAGATTCAGGAAGGACTCATCCCATGCTTTCTGCAAGCGCGCTGATGACTAAAAAGGCCAATCCGAGATAAGTCCGGTTGCAGAAAGCACAGCAGAAGGTCTTCTTGTGATTCTTTCTGCGTTGTCATTTCTCTTCAAGACTTGTTCGGCATGAGTTCTCAAATAAGGCTGAAGTATTGTGGATAGTGCATCTCCATGCCTCCCGGTGTAAGGCCAGGGAGGACCATTGTTGGTGATCAATTTGGCTGAGCCTGAGATATTGTTTCAGGGAGTTCTTGTATCGCTTTTTTGGAGCGCCCCTCTTATGCTGACCTGTGGCGAGTTCACCGTACAGTACTATTTTTGGGAGACAATGGTCCTCCATCCTAGAAATGTGCCCTGCCCAGTGCAGCTGTGTTCTCAATATCATGGCTTCAATGCTGGTGATCCCTGCTTGCTCAAGGACAGCAACATTCATCACATAGTCAGTCCAGTGTATATTTAGGATTGCGCGTAAACAGCGCTGATGAAAGCGTTCGAGGAGTCATAAGTGGTGGCGATAGGTGACCCATGTTTCAGACCCGTAAAGGAGAATAGACAGTACAATGGCTCTATACACACTGATTTTTGTGCTTTGCCTCAGGTGTTTGTTACTCCAGACTATTTTGGAAAGTCTTCCAAATGCACTATATGCCTTTGCTAATCTGTGATTGATCTCTTTGTCAATCTTGGCATCTGAGGAAATGATGCTTCCCAGGTAGGTGAACTGCTGAACGGACTTAAGCACAGATTTGCCAACGGCAATGTGGGGATGATGGTGTTCGTCCTGTGGTGCAGGCTGGTAAAGAACTTCCATTTTCTTCAGGTTGACTTCTAGCCCAAACAGCTCTGCAGCTGTTGTGAAGCAGGATGTTAGGCGCTGCAGAGTTTCTTCTGTGTGGGCAACAAGGGCAGCATCATCAGCGAAGAGCAGCTCACGGACTAGATCGTTTAGAGTCTTAGTGTGAGCCCTCAGACGGCTTAAGTTAAACAAGCTACCATCAATACGGTAACGTATATAGATGCCGTCTTCTTCAAGCTCTGCCATAGCCCTTTGGAGCATCATGCTGAAGAAGATTGTAAATAATGTTGGTGCAAGAACACAACCTTGCTTCACTCCATTAGTTATTAGAAAGGGCTCTGAAAGGGCATCGCCATATCTGACTTGACCACGCTGGCCCTCGTGTAGCAAGATAATCATTTTAAGGAATTTGGGGGGGGGGGGCATCCTAGTCTTTCCAGGATCTGCCACAGACCTTTTCTACTCACAGTGTCGGAGGCTTTGGTGAGGTCAACAAATGTTACATAGAGACCCTTGTTCTGCTCTCTACATTTCTCTTGCAGTTGTCTAAGGGCAAATACCATATCTGTAGTACTATTGGCTCTGAAGCCACATTGGCTTTCAGGAAGAAATTCTTCTGCAATAGCAGGAACTAATCTGTTCAGGAGTATCCTTGCAAGGATTTTTCCAGCAATAGAAAGCAGTGTTATGCCTCGATAGTTTGAGCTATCGGATACAATATATCTACCATATATGCCGGCGTATAAGACAACATCTGAGCCCTGAAATCTAGCCTCCAAAATTGGGGGTCATCTTATATGCCAGATACACTTTACTTCACCCACAGTCTGATCTCCTGCCTCTTCGCTCCCTTTGCAAACGGAGCAAGAGACAGGAGATTGGGTGGGGGGGGGGCGTGAGGCAAAATGTTTACCAGTTCATTCACCCCCCTCCTCTGCCTTCTCCCCCTTTGGGGAGGAACTGAAGACACAGGAGGGCGCGAATGTTGTGGTTTGCCAGTGGCTGCCACTCAATCTCCTGTGTGTTCCTTTGCCAAAGGGAACAAACACACAGGAAATCAAGTGGCAGCCGAGGCAAACCGGGTACGTTCACCCCTTTCTTCCACCTTCCTGGAAGGTGGAAGAAAGGGGGGGGGAATCCCGCAGTTTGCAATGGAGGCTGCCCATTCCCTCCGTCGTCATATCTCAGAGACACCCTTCCACCCTCCCCGAAGCTGGGATCAGGCTCCCAGTCGCGGCATCGGGGAGGGTGTGTGTGGCTTGAAAGCCCCCCTCTAGCCACCCTTCCACCCTCCACAAAGTCGGGATTGGGCTCCCAGTTGCAGCCTCGAGGAGGGGGTGGGTGGCTGGAAAGCCCCCCCCCCCCAGCCACCCTTACAGCGGCCGAGGCAACCTGGTTATGTTCGCCCCTTTCTTCCACCTTCCTGGAAGGTGGAAGAAAGGGGCGAATCTTGCGGTTTGTAGCAGCTGCCCCCGCTTCCCCCCCCCGTCTTCCTTCCCTTCCAAAGAGAATGAAAATGGAGAGGGGGTGTCAGACAAGGCAAGCTGGGTATTTTCGCCCCTTTCATCCACCTTCGAGTCAAGTTTGACTGGAAGGTGGAAGAGAGGAGCAAATGTAGCGGCTGGCTGGCTGGGAGAGCCCTGCCAGCTGATCCTGTTCACTTTCCCAACTCACGAGGAGATCCTCATGATTTGGGAAACAAAGAGGATTAGCTGGCAAGGCTCCCCCAGCCAGCCAGCCAGCCAAATTGGGGGGTGGTCTTGTACGGCGAATATATACCAAACTCTAGATTTTTACTTGCAAATTGGGGGGTCGTCTTCTATGCCCAGTCATCTTATACGCCGGGATATACGGTATATTGTATATGATATTTAGCTAATTTTTGTGTTTTTAACATTTTCCCATGTTCTATCCAACATAACTATGTTGAAAATCCTACCCTCTCTTCTTGTGTACTTGTTGGTTACTTGGAGGTTGGTGCTGGAGTTTCATACCCTTCTTTGGACTCCTGTATGTTCAACGTAATGCTGTTCTGCCAAGATAGGGCTCCTGCTAGAATCCATGGCAGGGTCTTGGGGCTGGGGGAAGATTGTCTGACATCTTTCTCTCACTATGGCTGAGGAGTTAGGGAGTTTCTCTATGGTTTTTGCACCTTGAATTCTAGGTTTGGGAATGCCCTCCCTTTTACCCAACGCATGTTTTTGGGCCAGGTGTGCAAAAGGTGCATGGGGACATTCCCCTCATCCTTCTCCCATCTTCTGCTTTCCAACCATGTATTGTCTACAGTGAGGCATTTTTTTTGGTTGTTTATCTCTTCGTCTGATGTCTGTCTTACATTCTGCCCTCTCCTTGCTCCTGCTTGGAAAAAAACCCTTTCTCTACCTGGGTGATTCTGGAACCCCCTGTCCTAGGAGGGCTGTACAAACTCACAATGTTGTGGCTTAAATACCAACATTTAACCACTGTACCACTAGGGCAGAATTGTCAGGATATTGTAAGAGCATCCTATTTGGTTTGAATGTAAAGACCTCTTTTTAACGAGAAAAAGAATTATGAAACATTGACTTGTTGCTTTTGACCCAATGCTTTTTATGCATCAAACTAGACTAGAAAATTTTCCCTCAGATGTGGCGTTTTCTTTTAAATGAGAGCTGTTGGAACCGATTGTTCTTTATGACTTCTATGCCACTTTGACTAGGTTCAGTAATAAGTTGTTCTGGTCTGCTTGGAAGGCTTATTGTCTCATGACTCCAAAGGGGCATTTTAGAACAGTTGTGATAGCACTTCCCATGGAGCAACAAGCAGAGAGCACCTGGAATGCTTTTCAGGAGATACAGAGAAAAGGAGTACACAGGAACAAAATTCCCTTTCTCCCTGTGGCCCTCAGAAGGCATTCAAGATTGGCCCTGCCTTCTGCTTCAGTGAAGATGCTCTCCTGGCAATTCTGGAATGCCCTATTGTGGAATTACTCCTGAACAAGGAATATCAATACATGTAAGGAGCAGGAGGCTGTGTGCATTGGTTGTGCCCCAGTGCCCCAGCATGTGCCAGGTGCAACCCTTTGAGCAGAGCTCAGAAAAATTGTCTTTCTGGACCACAAATCTCAGTCTCCTTGAGCTACACTAATAGTGGGATTCTGTGAGTTGTAGTCTAAAAAATCATGTTTCCAAGCTTTGTCCCCAAAGCACTGGCCTTCATTTATTTTTTTTTATAATTTATTTTTATTTATTTAAATAATAACAGTATATACACAATCCATTTCTATTGTGCATAGAGAAAAAAAGAAAAGAGGTAAAGAGAAAAAAAAATTAACATCACTTTATCTTTTTTTTTTCTTTCCTGATCTCTCTTTAACACTTATTTTCCTATACATTATTCAATAGAAACATTGCGATTTCTATTACTTATTCTTCTGTCTTATACACAAATCTTCATCGTCTTCATATTCTAACTTCCTCACGCTATCCCCTAGTGCGCCAAGGTTAACAACTTTAATTAAAACATACAACCTTCTTAATTCCTAACCCTTCTTCTCTTTCTTCAGATGTAATGTCTTCGTCTCATTACTTATTCACTATAACACTCCGTTTTACATCTACAAATTGTCTTCTACATTCACACTAACATCCAAGCTGTCTCCTAATATAATAGCAGATTCTGTATCTCTTCTCCATCTTCATTTGCTCTCCAAAACTTTATCAAAGGTAACCAGGTATTTAAAGATTTTTTACATTGAACATTACGCAACCTATTAGTCATACAATCTAATTCTATCATATCTATAAGTTTAGTTAGCCATTCTTTAATTCTAGGTGGTTCTTTCTGCTTCCACTTTTTAGCAATAACTAACCTTGCCGCGGTTACCATGTACAACATAATTCTCCAATGTTGACTTTCTGCTTTACCTAGTACATTCGTCATGTTTAGGATGTAAAGTTCTGGTTTGAGTTCATATTCAATCTGTAAGATTTTCTTAATCATATTATGTACACTTAACCAGAACTTTTTAATTACCTTACATTTCCACCACATGTGGATTAGAGAACCTTCATTTGATTGACACTTCCAACAGTTTTTAGATATATTTGTTCCCATCTTGCTTAATCTAACTGGTGTGAAGTACCATCTGTGTGTAATTTTAACATAGTTCTCCCTTAAGTTCTGACAGGCTGTAAATCTGAATGATTTAGTCCGTGTTTTTTCCCAAGTTTCTAGTTCTAGGTTGCGTCCTATATCTCTTGCCCACTGTATGGTATATTCCTTTATAACCTCCGGCTCTAGATATCTAGTTATCAACAATTTGTAAAATTTGGCTATTTTTTTCTTCCTTTGGTCTTCCCACATTAATTCATCTAATTCATTGTACTCCAGCTCTATTCCTCCATTGTTCTGGTCTTCCTTGAACCTTTCCCTCAACTGTAAATATGTAAACCAATTAACTTTTTGGCTTATTTGTTCTTTGGATTTTAATTTGGTGTCATTATTATCATCCAATACTACCAGATCCTTATATCTTAAATAATGTGCTCGATCTAACCACCTTCCAAAAAACGCTTCCTGAGGCGATGTCCAAAATGGAATTTTGTTGTAAAATTTGTTCTTAACTTTCTTCCATACTGCTAATAATGATCTTCTTACGTAGTGGTTATTAAAATCCCTATTAACTTTATCCTTTCCATAACACAGATATGCGTGCCACCCATATCTGTTATTATGTCCTTCCAAGGCCAGCAATTTTTCATCCTTCAGCTTTACCCATTCCAATATCCACACCATCACTGCAGCATAATAATACATTTTTAGTTCCGGCATTCCACAACCACCTCTGTCCCATGTATCTATTAAATATGACCATTTAATTCTTGGTTTTCTTTTACCCCACACAAACTCCAAAATATCTTTTCTCCATATTTCAAATGGTCTGTCATTATTCAATATTGGCAAATTCTGAAACAAATATAGCAACTTGGGAAGTACATTCATTTTAAATGCTGAAATCTTTCCCATAATAGTTAAGTTTAATTTGCCCCATCTTTCAAAATCTTCCTTAACTTCCTTCCAAATTTTTGTATAATTATTGTCGAATAGATCGGCATTTCTTTTAGTTATCCAGAGACCCAGGTATTTTACTTTTTTTTCTATTTTACATCTTGATTTTTTAGTCAGATCTTCTTCTTTTTTTGTCAGATTCTTTGTTAATAAGGATGATTTCCCCATATTGATTTTAAAACCTGAGTGCTTCCCAAATTGCTCTATCGTTCTCATAATTTCCTCAATATTTTCCAGTGGATCTTCAACAAATAAGACAAGGTCATCTGCGAAAGCTCTCAGTTTAAACTCATGACCTTTGATTCTAACCCCTGGAATATTTTTATTTTCTCTTATCTCCCTATTGAAGACTTCTAGTACTAAAATGAAAAGTAGTGGGGAGAGGGGACAACCTTGTCTAGTACCTTTCATCACTGGAATCTTATCGGATCTATTCCCATTAATTATTAATTGGGCCCTCTGAATGGTATAAATTTGCTCAATTCTTTTTATAAAGTTATCTCCTATCTCCATTCTCTTCATTGTTTCTATCATAAAGTCCCAGTTCACATTATCGAAGGCTTTTTCTGCATCCACAAACAGCAAAGCCAGTTTTTTCTCGCTATGCTGTTCAAAGTACTCCAATATATCTAGTACTATCCGTGTGTTATGCCTAATCTGCCTCCCCGTCAGAAAACCACTCTGATCTTCATGAATTATCTCAGATAGTACGTTCTTTAATCTTCTGGCAAGTATTGCCGCATAGATTTTATAGTCGGTGTTGAGCAATGATATTGGTCTGTAATTCGTTATCTCCTTTTTGTCTCTGCCTTCTTTTGGTATTAACGAGATATTTGCGTCTATCCAAGATTCTGGAATCCCCTCTTTTTCTATATTGTTTATGGTTTTTTGAAGGGGCAGTGCTAATTCATTTTCCAATTTCTTATAATATATGGCAGTAAAGCCATCTGGCCCTGGAGCTTTGTTAAATTTCATTTCCCGTATAGCAGTATTGATTTCTTCCATTGTAATTGTTGAATTTAACAGTTTCATTTGTTCTAACGTTATTTTAGGAATATTTTGTTCATCTAAATAATTCCTTAATTCCAATTTGGTATCTTCCTCTAATCTTTTATTTTCAAACAATTTTCTGTAATATTCGTAAAACAACTTTTGAATTTCTTCTTGATTTGTTATCGTTGTTTCCTTGTGTTTAATTTCTACAATCAATTTCTTCTCTCTCTCTCTTCTCAGTTTATGCGCCAACCATCTACTGGCCTTATTCGCATATTCAAAATGTCTTTGGCGGGTTCTTCTTAGTTGTCTTTCAATCTCTGTCATAGCTTCCAAATTTAATTGTTTCTGTATCAATTTTATCTGTCTGACCACTTTCTCCTCACTTGGCTTTTCTCTTAGTTGCTCTTCTCTCTTCTTTAGTTCTTCTAATAGAAATTTAAACCTGCTTGACCTTAACTTTTTTACTTCTGATCCTCTTTTTATTAGCATCCCCCGTATTACTGCCTTACCAGCATCCCAAATTGTCCTCATCTTACAATCGTCTGTTGTGTTTTCCTTAAAGTATTGTTTAACTTCCAATTTTAACCTTCCCAAGAAATCTTCGTCTCTAAGTAAGAATTCGTTTAATCTCCAATTGTAGTTCCTCTCCATAGCTTTTAGTGTCATTTTAATAGGGTAGTGGTCTGATATTGTTTTGGGCAGTATTTCCATGTTGTTGATACCTCCTAGTAGTTTTCTTGACGCTAAAAAAAGGTCAATTCGTGACATTGATTTATGACAATCTGAATAAAATGTAAAGCCTTTTTTGTCACCATGTTTTACAGTCCATACATCTTCCAATCCTAGTTCTTTCTTTAACTCAAAAAAGCTTTTTGGTAGTTTACCTATTGCTCTATGTTTTCTTATTGTTGACCTGTCTTTTCCGGGTTCTTGGACACCGTTAAAATCCCCAAGTACTATCAAGTTATCTCCCAAGTAACCTCCCAGCCTCTCATGTAACCTTTTGTAAAATTCTCCTTGTTTCACATTAGGGGCATATATCCCTACTACCAGCAATTTTAAGTTCTGAAATTGAATTTCAACCCCTGTATATTGACCAGCCCCGTCTTTAAACACCTCTTTTGCTTCATATTTTCGATTAACATATAATGCAACCCCCCTTTTCTTTTTCTCATTTATTGCAGAATGAAATACCGATCCCAATTTGGGATTTCTTAAGAATTTACTATGTTCCTCCTTTATCCTCGTCTCCTGTATACATATTATATCTAGTGTCAATTTTTCTAAGTAGTGAAATACTTGTCTCCGTTTATATTCCGAGTTCAATCCTTTCACATTCCAGGAACCTATCTTGGCCATTATTTCAATTTTTTACTCCTTCCTCCTCATCCTCCTCCCCACTTGTACTTTCCTTATCACCTTTTTCTTCATCTATTTCTGGATCTATTTCTCCTTCTTCTTCTAGTACTATTCCTTCCTCTTCTTCTTTTTCTTCTTCTTCTTGTGTTTCTTCTTCCTTTGATCCCTTCAGATATTCTTCCTCTTCTCCTCTCTTTTCCCTTTTCTGCTTCTCTCGTAGAGTTCTATCCTTATTATCTTTCATTTCTCTTTCAAATTTTTTACAAAATTCTTTGGCCTTTTGCACCGAGTCTATTCTATATCTCTTTTGTTTGAATGTGAAGGAAATACCCTCTATCTTTTCCCACTTGTAATAAATTCCATTCCTAGTCAACATTTGGGTTATGGACCTATAGTCTTGTCTCTTCCTCAAGATCGACAACGGGATATCTTTAAATATTTTGATCTCCTCACCTTCTATTTTCAACTGTTCTTTGTAACTTTGTTGTAATATCTTTTCTCTTGTTCTAGATCTTGTAAATACCATAACTATATCCCGTGGGAGTTTTTTTTCCCGTGCTACCTGGGAGTTCACCCTAAATGCTTTGTCCACCTCCCCATCTAAGTAGCCCTCTGGGCAATCAATGAATTTAGCCATATCCGGTATCAACCTTTCTATCAGATTTTCATTCATTTTCTCTGTAAGGCCTCTTAATTTGAGACATTTCTCTCTGTATCTTAGCTCTTGGTTCATTATTTGAATATCTTCCTCACCTTTCGCTTCTTGCAAGAGTTTAGTAGTTTTTTCTGTTTCTTGTATTTTCTCTCCTAATTCTTTAATATCAGATTTTTGATTTTGAATCTCCACCTTCACTTCTTCTAACTCTTTATAGAACTTTTCCATCTTCTTCCCCAATATTTCAGCTTCTTTTTTGTAATCCATCCTTATCTCTTTTCTCAAGTCTTTCAGTTCTGTCCTAATTTCTTGTTTAAAGTTCCTTAGTTCCGTCCTCAATTCTTCCATAATCATTGTTTGCATTTCAGATATTTTCAGTGTTTCAATTGAACCTCTTCTCGTCATTATTTGGGTTTGGGTTTGTGATTGTGGTCCTGCTTTCTTCTGGCCTGATGCCATTCTAGTTTCTTCCTTTCTTCCCCCCCTTTCCTATCAGCACCTTTCAGTAATTGCCTTTTTCTTCCCTCTATTCCCAAAGATCTTCAACTAGAATTCCTCTTTACTTTCTCCTTAGATCTCTTAACTCAGTTATTTACCACTTTTTTCCTCTTACCCTTCCCCGAGTTACTATAACACGTATACTATAGCACGTATATCTTTAGTTTCTTGTCTCTTTACAGACTTACAGCTCTCCTAATTCATTTACCATATATGAGCTCATTTAACTGTCCGAATTGATTCTTATTTCATTCTCCGTTACCAGATCAATCAGTTAAGCCAAATCAACTTCCTTTGTAAATTCATTCCTTAAATCAAACTTCTATCTTACCTAAACAATCAGCTCTTCCAATTAATTCAATTAAGTAAATATATACTTTGAGAAACAATTAGTTAATTAATTCGAAATAGAATAATCAATTAATCTAATCAGAGAGTAAACAAAAATCTATTGCAATTACCCCAATGTCCAAAAAAAAAATTAATTCTATATTCAATATTCCACACTCAATATTCTATACTCTCTATACTCTCTAAATTCATTCTCTAATACATATGCAATCAGTTCCATAAATCATAAACTTCTAATTCATTTCTCTCATTTACAATACTAATAATAACAATACTACTAGAAGTAAAAATATGTTACAACTTAATATCAACAACTTTATAATTATTTGTTTTCTTCTTCTTTCGTTCTTCCTCTTCTCTTCTATCTCCTCCCTCTGTTTCTGCTTTCCTGTTCTTCTTCTCTCCTCTTTCTATTCTCTGTTCTTTATCCTGCGTTGTTACTGTCTCTCTTCCTCTCCTCTTGTTACAGCACCCCAGGTGTTACGGCCATGCAATTATTTTCTCTTGCCCAACTATTTTTGGTGTTAGCAGCTTTCTTCTCAAGTTGTTTCCAAATTCTCTCTTTCTTTGCTTCCCTGCCGTCAAATCTTCTCCCCCTGGTAAGCAGTATTTTTAAGTCCTTTTCAAACCTACGGAGGGTTTTGACTCCCGTTTCCAAATAACAAAAAAGAAAGAGGAACGGAACCAATCTCTGTTTCTCCCTCTCACACGTTTCTTAAAGGGCCAGTGAACAAAAGGGGAGGAGGCAGAAACACAGGAAGTAAAACAGGAGGTCCAAACTGGGCAAACTGAACGAACTAGACAAAAATTTCCTTCCCCGGAGCAGCTTTTAATATAACAAAAGGGAACAGTCCTGATAAAGCTAGTTCCCTTGCTCCTCGTTACGGACTGCTCTTATTTGAAGAAGTATAAAAAAAAAAGTTCCTCAGCCCTCTGGGCTCTTACTTAATTTTTGCCTCCGTGTTTTGGCTGCGGGTGTGGCTTGGGTCTGACGACTCTCCTGCGGCACGGGTCTGTTCCTCGCGTCTGCCTTTCCTCGCGGGTGGGGAACCTCCGCCCCCCAACACGTGTGGTCTTACAGAAGCCCCGTGGAACGCCTCTTTCCCTCTTTCCCCCCAGGAAAGGGGTTTTCTTTTGGTTTTCTCCCTCTTCGTGTCGCACTTGAATGGAGCTGAGACGGAGCCTCGTCCTCTCGCGTCCGCCGCCCTCCCGCTCGCAGCCGGAAGTCAGAAAAAAAAAGCGCACTGGCCTTCATTTATTTAAGTGAACACAAGAAGAAGCCTCCTTCAGATTTCTCTGCTTAACTTGGGGAGGCCAGCCTCTGAAGAAGCAGGTAAAGGGATGATGGGCTGGGGCCAGTATGCCTGGCACTGGGCCACTTCCATAAGATATGGAACCTTGTTTATCATAAATACCAGAACACCCTTTTTTATAACAGTTATGTGAATGATTTCTTGAATCCATACATCTTTGTCATTTTTGAGAAGCACCAGATTTACCCTGAATATGTGATAGAAGACAGAAAATAGATCAATGTTAGCTATGGGGCACAGGCTGTTACTTATCGTTCTGTGCCTTATAAGCTACTTTCTGGAAGACTAGAGGAAGAGGAAGAGCTGTTCGACACTGGAACATGCTGCCTTGGAATGTGGTGAAGTCTCCTTCTTGGGAGCTTTTTATACAGAGACTGGATGGCCATCTGTCAGGCATGTTTTGATTGTGTGTTCCTGCATGGCAGACGGTTGGACTGGATAGCCCTTGCAGTCTCTTCCAACTCTATAATTCTGATTCTAAGAGTCTTCTTATGTTAGGGCTGCAGCAGTTCACTGGTTGATTTTTAAAATATTTTGATTTATAAATGCCTGAAAAGGGCTACAGAGAACAGGACTTAACGCAATAAAACACCCTTTCTCCCTTTGATCTGTCTTTTGTGGCTTGTTAAAAGGATTAATTTTGCCAATGATTTGAAATATGGTTTCCATGAAGAACCAGAGCTGAAAAGCAATGCAAATCAACAAATATCTGCAGCTAAGGATTTGTCTGGTTGTTTCCAGTCAATATATGGAGGTCCACCTTTCTTCTGACTCAGGATCTTCCATTTACATTTTGCCCATTTGCCTCATTTGTGCAACACAGTCCTTTATTTATTTTATTTTCCACCATGTTTTCAATATAGGCCTTGTTCTAAGTTTCTCAGCTTCTTTGCTATTGCCAGGTGAGTTTGCAGTTCTGTTCAGTCTACTTTGTGCTTATAGAATGTTCAGAAATAGTCAGTGAAGGTGTTTCAACATGATATGAGAGCTTTTCAGTATATTTCATTTTTTCTTTCCTTTTTTGCATTTCGGGAACTTTTTGCAAAAATTTCTTTTCTTTAAACAGGTTTATATCGTTGTGAAATACAGGGTTTTTTTTTGGACAAAATCCATTCTGTTTTGCACAATCACAACATATTTTTATGCATAAGCATATTTTTCACAAAAGACACCCCAAATGTGAAAAATTGTTAAAAGTTTGACCTATAAGCTTGCCAAGTGGTGAGAAAACCCTTCAAATGTTTTTTTGTTTTTGTGTAATATAACAAAATAAGCAAAAAACATTTTACCATCCTATACATTAATTTATATTGGTGTCCAGTCAAAGTCATTGACTTTGTGTGTGTGTATGTGCCTTCAAGTCACCTGTCGACTTATGGCGACCCCATTAATTTCATAGGGTTTTCCTGGGCAAGGAATAGAATCATAGAATCATAGTTGGAAGAGACCACGAGGGCCATCCAGTCCAACCCCCTGCCATGCAGGAATACACAAACAAAGCATCCCTGACAGATGGCCATCCAGCCTCTGTTTAAAGACCTCCAAGGAAGGAGACCCCACCATGCTCCAAGGGAGTGTGTCCCACTGCCGAACAGCTCTTACTGTCAAAAAGTTCCTCCTAATGTTGAGGTGGAATCTCTGTTCCTGGAGCCTGCATCCATTGTTCTGTGTTCTAGTCTCTGGAGCAGCAGAAAACAAGCCTGCTCCAGCCTCAATGTGACACCCCTTCAAATACTTAAACAGGGCTATCATATCGCCCCTCAACCGTCTTTTTTCCAGGCTAAACTACTCAGAGGTGGTTTTGCCAGACCCTTCCCCTGAAATATATCTATATCACCTGGTATTGTTGGTAGTCTCCCATCCAAATATTAACCAGGGCAGACCCTTCTTAGTTTCCAAAACCAGATAGGACCTGGTGCCTTCAGGATATTTAGGCCAACTCCACTGACTTTACCAATTATATTCCATACACTAGTCATACAGCCAAGGAATATGCTCTCTAAAGGCAAATACCGGTTGCGCCCCTCCATATCCATGGAACCAATATCCATGTTTTCAGTTATCCTCAGCTGAAAAAATAGGGACACATACCATAGAGTTGTGCTGGAATATGCCTAGAGAGGTGTCCTCTCTATGAATTGCTAGGTCTTTCAATGCAATTCTGTGGTTTGTACTGGAAGTCCTTCATTTCAATATGGTTTGCCGTTATCCACAGTTTCATTTATAAATGGTAAGTCTGCGAATGTATCCCCCATGGATATGGGGAGGTGCGTGACCTGTGCTGTATTTTCCTTGATGCAGAATTATAAAATTTTCCTTACAAAATATTGTATACCACAATAGATTACACCCCTCCCCACAAATAGGTTGATCAAACCTCTTGACAGAAAAAAAAAGAGGCTCCTTGTGCCTTCACAGTGTGAAAAGGTTGTTTTTGTATTATGAGTCCCAGAATCCCCAGGCAGCATGACACCCACCAGCCACGCTAGTTTGGGGTTTTAGGGAGTTGTAGTCTAAAGACAACATTCTCAAACTCTTTCCTTACTCTGGAGTCTTAGACAGAGTAGTTCTGCTGCCCGAGAACCTCTAACAGGATGGTAGGAATCAGACTTTTAGCAATGCTCCATCTCTGAGCTAATGCCCCCTCTCACATATAAGCTAAGGGAAATAGGGACTGACACCAGTTTATAAAAATAATTGAAAATGCTTGAGGGCACTGGCCATTGTGGTGCTATTTGGCAGAGCAATGAAAGTCTATTCTGCTGAGTTGGGAATGTTTGTTTGTTGGACACCCATTGAACTGTGTGCGTAATGGGATCAAAGGCCATTTAATAGATCCCTGTTTACATTTTTTCCATGATAGCTCTGGTTGAATTCTGCATTTTTTAAAAGACAACATTGGAAATCAAAATATTCAGTTTTAAAAAGGGCATTTCGCATTAGCATCATTTTGGAATTCTAGCCTTGTTTTATTTCACAAAAGCTTTAGACAGTTTCTCATTCACTCTGTTGAGATTTCAGTAGTGTATCAAATGCTAACATAATATCTCCACATGCTAAACAGGTATAAATGCATGGAACAGCCTACAACCCATGCTGACAATGCTACAGCCTAAGCTAATAATTTAGTTCCAGTTTTGAAACAAGGCTTTTAATAAGGCTTCCCGGATGACCTTAAGAGCCCTAAGGAATCAAAACTAGAAATACAATCCTGGCTGGATGTGTTAAAGAAATCCTCAGTGCAATTTGATCTCTGATGTTTTGTTAACAATGGAGATACTATAGCTTCCTAAGCACAGGCAACTACTGTTAATATTTTTGTATAAAATGGCTTTCCCATTCCCTTAAATTACAGACTGAGAATGTGCCTTCCATGTTTGTGGTAGCATGTTGTTTTTGTGTGCCTTTGAGTCGTTTCTGATTAATGGTGAACCTATCATGGGGTTTTCTGAGGTTGAGACTTTGTGACTTGCCCAAGGTTACTATCCTGAAAAATCACTAATGACCAGGAAAGGAAGGGGTTGACAATCCTATGATTCCACTGTCATGTTTATATGAGGATATGGGGCAACTTGCATTTGTAGGTTGGAAAGAACAGAGTTTGGAAAGTTACTTTTAAAAAGTAACTCATTATGAAATTCATTGCAAAGCCTAGAAAAGTAATTTGTTGCTGTTAATGTTGCAAAAACATTTTAGTATCTCATTGTCTTACTTGTTACTTTATTGTGTATGTGTTTTTTAATTGATTGACAAGGGGAGGGAATGGAAGAAAAGTAATCTAAGAAAAAATTACAGACACCATTTCCTAACCCTCTGTTGGAAAGTATGGCCAATATTTGCTGAAACAATAGTTCAATTCCTTGTATAGCATCTGGTTATCCTTGCCATCAATAATATTGAATGGATTTCAAAAGTGTAGATATTTCAGAAGCTGCCAGAAGAGGGCAGAAGCTGAATGCGACCTATAAGTCAGCTAATTGAGCATACTGCTTTAAATGAAGGCAAAGATTCAGAGAAGCACTCTGGAAAATCAACCAGTAATAAATCTTTCCCATCTTCACCCTAACACTGTACAATCCAGCTAAAGATGACCATATTCAATGACAGATTTCTCTCTCTCTCTCTCTCTGGCTTCCCTTCGCAAACGAAGATTCAGGAAGGACTCATCCCGCACTTTCTGCAAGCGCGCTGATGACTAAAAAGGCCAATCCGAGATAGACAAGTCCGGTTGCAGAAAGCACAGCAGAAGGTCTCCTTGGGTGATGATTCTGGGTTATGATTCTTTCTGCGTTGTCATTTCTCTTCAGGACTTGTTCAGCGTGAGTTCTCAAATAAGGCTGCAGCATTGTGAATAGTGTGTCTCCATGCCTCCCAATGTGAGGCCAAGGCGGACCATTGTTGGTGATCAATTTGGCCGAGCCTGAGATGTTGTTTCAGGGAGTCCTTGTATCGCTTTTTTTGGAGCACCCCTCTTACGCTGACCCGCAGCGAGTTTGCCATAGAGTACTATTTTTGGGAGGTGATGGTCCTCCATCCTAGAAACGTGCCCTGCCCAGCGCAGCTGTGTTCTCAATATCATGGCCTCAATGCTGGTGATCCCTGCTTGCTCAAGGACAGCAACATTCGTCACATAGTCAGTCCAGTGTATATTTAGGATTGTGCGTAAACAGCACTGATGGAAGTGTTCAGGAGTCGTAAGTGGTGGCGATAGGTGACCCATGTTTCAGACCCATAAAGGAGAATAGACAGTACAATGGCTCTATACACACTGATTTTTGTGGTAGTTTGAATAATAATTGTCTTATTTATTGTGACCTCTGTAGTGCTGTAATTTTTTTTGTTTGAGGTTGACTTTATCAAGGAATGCTGTATGATACTGAATGTCCAACACAGAAGCAAAGGCTGTTTTGGCTTGCTTATATCTTCATGTTACACCCGACACCTACTTCCCACTTGAGGTTTGCAGGAATTAAATTTTCATTGCTTTCTTGCACCATGATTGCTTATGCTCAAGAACCAAGCAAACAGACAAAGCTGTACATGTAAAGAATTGGTTGTTTGAACTCTTTGACATACAAATGAGAAGGAGCACTTGGAATGTGATTTCCACTATCTTTGTAAACTGCTAAATATTACAAAGATGGAATGGTTTTGTTTAAAATTATTGTTGCATTTTATGAAAACATTCTATAGAAGATAAATTCCCTTTTATGGAAGTATTTAGATAACAGGAAATGCAGTGGTTAATGCTTCCTTACACAGTAACCCACCCTTCCTTAAGACACTGTCAAACATGCAACTGTAATTTCAAACAAGCAAACAAAAAACAAAAAGCAAACAAGCAAACAAAAAATCTTTTTCAAAGATTTTTTCAAAGATTTCTGCTGTTTAATTTGTCCTCATTTTGGACGTACTGTATACACTTCTAATTATGTCTTGATTCCTTCCCCCCTTTTACAAACCCAAGAGTTACACAGTGGGGAGCATCAGAATTGCTTACTGCTAACAATCGCCTGGGTTCTGACAAAATTGTCTTTTTTACTCCCCCCCACCCCGCCCTGTAGTGGCTGAAATAGCCGTTTCGATTTGGTGCTAAGCACACAGTCACTTTCCATCCTGTAGTCCTCAGATGCAGAAACCACTCTGGCAGGAAAAGATTTGTCCTTCCTTGCTCACTTCTCACTTCCCCTAGCTAAATCCTGGCACGGATTGACCTCTTTCTTAGGCATCTCCTGCCTACAGGAATACCTGTTGGGGGAGGAGGTGAAATCTGTCAGTCTAAGATACCTCGTTTAATAATGTATAAGGCTTGTCTACACTGGCCAGCATATGCCAGCTCCCTGCCCGTGGATCTGGCCTGTTCCTCCCCCATTACCTCCAAGAAACAGGCCAAAGTCCACACAGCCTGTCCTTGCAGCTGCCACCACAATCTTCCTTGCTCTTCCAGAAGCGAGAAAACTGGCCCATAGCATGTGACTAAGGCCCCCTGCATGTGACCAGATTTCTTCCTGTTGTGGCAGACTGATGGCAGACCAGCAGCTGCAGCGACAGGCCATTTCCCACAGGATGCTAATGAAGGACCTTGATGTTAGAGTAGCCAGTCTTCTACCTTATTCAGTGTAGCATTGTAGGTAGACCAGTCTTGCTGGTTTGGGGTTATATTGTGCATGTTCACTACTTAGCTTTCCCTACCCTATGCTATTGCTAGCTTTGCTTTAATAAACTTAACTGGAATATTCGGGCAGATCTGCTTTCATGTCTGCACCCGCAGGAGTTTCCTGATGCCCCATGTTGATTTCATTGTTTGAATAAAGTTCATATTTGACATGGAATACTGGAGAAGAGTTCTACAGATACCATGGACTGCAACAAATAAGTGGGTTCTAGGGCAATTCAAACATGAACTCCCTCTGGAAGCCAAATGATTAAGCTGAGCCTGTTGTTGTTTGGCCCTATCTTGAGACAACAGGACTGAAAAGATGATAAAGTTGAAGGCAATAGGAGACGAGAAAGACTGCATTAAAAAAACCCATGGCCCTGAGTTTGGTAGACTTGAGCAGGGGCTTTTGATGACTGCAGATCTTCCATTCATAGGGTTGCTGTATATCAAGGCTGACTTCATGACAAATAATAACAACAAAAGGAATTTAGGGGAAGAAGGGAAAGGAGTATTGGAGCCAATTGCTGGAAGCATGGCTTTGCCTTAATGGCTGAGCAGAACACTGATCTGCAGGAGGAAGCCTGCCTATTTCCTAGCCTGGGTAACATGATAGTTGTTAGCATGCACACACACACACGTGTGTGTGTGTGTGTGTGTGTGTGAATTTATAGGTATGTGACTTGTGCCCTGAGACCTATCTACAAAGAAAGTTAAGTTTCTTGGTCTTGTAACTACAGTATATTCCTTATTTGAAAGTCTGTGTAGTGGTGCAGTTGATACAAGTGGAATATATTTAGAGAACCAGCATGAGGTAGTGGTTTGAGCATTAGAATAAGACGTTGGGAGACCAGGATTCAAATCCCTGCTCGGACATGGAAACTACTGGGTGACCTTGGGCTAGTCACACTCTCTTGCCCTCAGAGGAGAGGGAAGGCAAATCCCCTCTGAATAAATTCTGTCAAGAAAACCCCATGATAGGTCTGCTTTGCACTGGTTCTCAACCTTTTGTCCTTCAAATGTTTTGGACTTCAACTCCCAGAAGTGTCAGCCAGTATGGCCAATGCTGAGGAATTCTGGGAGTTGAAGTCCAGAACACCTGGAAGACCAAAGGTTGGGACCCTGAGGGTCACCATAAGTCAGAAATGACTTGAAGGCATACAACAACAGTTTTGGTTTTCTGTTCTGGTAACCAGTAAATGATACTGCTTTGATTTAGTATGAAACTGATTTGTAACAATGCAAACTGAATGAATGTAGTAGCTTTGCAAGAGGCATTTTAAATAAAGGAGCAGAAGATATTTGGAACAGAAAATTACATGTTAAAAGGCCTCCAATTAGGTTGTTAGAAACTAATTGTTATGCATGGCATGAAATACCTGATTTTTCTCTATTCAGACCTAAATAAACATCCTGAAACACTTTTTTAGATCTATGAATGGGCTAACTAATTACTTCAGTGTCCATTTACATAGTTGTTACCATTGTTAATTACTGCAAAGAGCCCTTGACTCACCACATCAAGGAGGCGTTAGAATTTAAAAGCACAATGTCATGGCAAAAAAAAAAAAAAAAGACTCATCAGAAATAGAAATTAATTGATAAATGTGAACCCTGTGTAGCATTTTGATGCATAAATATTCAGAATAGCAAAAGAAATACTGATTAAAATGGAGAAAAGATGATAAAACCTCTTTACCAGATTGAACATGATGAAGATGACAAAATAATTACAGTACAGTGTGCCCCCTTCCCACCTAAAGGATGTGTGAGGTTCAGCCAGATTTATTTGGTGGCTACTCAGCAGCAGTCAGGCACTCCATCTGTTTTAACATAGGGGCAGTCATAACCTTGTTTTGATTTATGGCCACTCCACACATACTGGTGGAGATGCTGGGCAATAGTTAGCCCCTGGCTGACCCTTTCTGTAGCCAGCATGCCATGGCTGTGCCAGGCCACTTTCTCTTCACACTCAATGATTTATGATTGGTTTTATTCCATACTCTTTATTCTGGGACCAGTTGTTCAATTATTTCAATCGCGTTCTCAGTTCTGGCCTTTCCTTTATCGGATGCAGGGGCTGTGTGTGAAACCTGCAAGTACTATGCAAAGCCTCATTAAAATTCCTTTCGGCCCACCGACATACCATTAAAGCATATGCACGCTGCATATAATTTCATTTGAAACACATGGATTCTGCTTGAATAAGTGGAAAGACTTTATTGGTACTTGCAAAGTCGTTACCAATAATGCTGTTTAACAGGAAGGTGATAGATGCTTCACTCCAGCACAGTCCCAGGAAGGTTGATGCTGTATTGGCTATTCTGCCCTATTCACTCAGCAACATCAAATCAGCATGATTCATCTATTGATTGCAGATGATCAGCGCTTCATTCCAGAACACTGAATTAGAAAATTTGGCTTGAATATGCCAGACAGATCTTCCATGCCTTGTTTGGTGGAGCACAGCTTTGTTCTTATTCCATGTCTTTGAATTTTTCATGATCATAAATAGTTAATACAAGTGGCTAAACAGAATGTTGGAATGTGAAGTGCTCCCATTCAGGGTTCTAGCCAACCAATTATGCCCACTACTGAGGCATACTCTACTCCTTTCCTATTCCTCCCCGTTTCACGCCTTCGTCCCAGTCATCCAGTATTCTATGGCCACTGAATATGGGCTGTTCCCCTATTAGTAATTCTCATTTTCATTTTATTCATCTGAGAGTTCCTCTGAGTCTACTGGTAGCTTCTTCTTGTATAAAGGTTCTGTTTTGCCTGCATAAGAATGGAAGAATGTAACTTGCTGTTAGTATATATGATTTTAATTGGCCATTTCCATGTTTGTCTTTCTCCAGTGATGCATGTTGTATATGTTTTGAGGCCAGAGTAGTCAGAGAACTGACAAAAGTCTCATCTGATTCGGAACAGGAGGTGAAAGTGAATTGCACTAAGGAGAGGTCCTGTATGACGTTGCTCTACTTTGCTCTTGAAATCTGCGCCCAGTAATGCTCTCTTATAAACATTTCATAGAATCATAGAATCATAGAATTGCAGAGTTGGAAGAGACCATGAGAATAGAACCAGTTTGCAAAATACACTATACAGTACAGACCTTATCCATGGTATAGATGCCTGGTCTGTAACTGAAACTTCAGCTGCTAGGTAATAAGCCTAATCTCCTAGTTCAGTTGACTGAATTAAATAAGAAAAATCTCAACATCATATCCCTGGTAGTGTTATATTGTATAGTGTCATTGCTGATGATGCCTTCCTGGAACAGATGACTGCACATTCAGAAAGGAGAGATGTAGTAGTAATGGGAGATTTCAACTATCCTGATATTTGTTGGAAGTCCAAACCTGCCAATAATTTAAGGTCCAACAAATTCCTCACTTGCCTTGCAGACAATTTCATTGTCCAGAAGGTGGAAGAGGCAACAAGGGGATCAGCTATTTTAGATCTGATCCTAATCAATGGGGATGACCTGCTTAATGGTGTGGAAGTGGCAGGATCCCTAGGGGGGAGTGACCATGTTCTCCTGGAGTTTGTTATACAGAGGAAAGGGGAAGCCAAGCATAGTCAGATATGCATTCTAGACTTTAAGGAAGCTGATTTCAGAAAATTTAGGGAATTACTGGGGGATGATCCCATGGTAAGGAGTATTAAAAGAGAAGGGAATTCATGAAGGATGGGAGTTTCAAAAATGTGAGATATTGAAGGAACAACTTCAAACAGTTCCAATGAGGAGGAAAAAGGGAAGGTGTCTAAAGAAACCAGGATGGATGTCTAAAGAACTCTCAACTGAGCTAAAACATAGAAGAAGAAGAATAGAATCTTTATTACGGTCATAGACCAGCACAGGTAAAAAGGGGATACAAAATAAAGGTGAAATCACAGGATAAAAACAAGCTAAAAGCAGTATTTAAAATGTTAGTTCCAGTATAACAAGACTAGGTTGACACTATTCTACTGCTGAGGACATTGTCTGTCGAATTTTAACCGCAGCTGCGCAGAATCTAGCAACATTATAAGTTGTTCCTGGGTTGGTGTCTGAAAGCAACAAGTTTATGTAGAATTGTCCAGTGTGCCCTTGATATTTATGCAACAGGGGTGAAATAAGTCTGAGACATATGTCCCTGTAGTATGAGCACTGGAGTAATACATGCTCTGTTGTTTCTATTTGGCCTGAGTTGCAGGGGCACAGTCTGTCTGAGAAGGGGATCTTCTTGTATTGGCCTTCAAGGACAGCTGAAGGGAGGGCACGACACCGTGCAAGAGTAAAGGCCCTTTGATGTTTAGGTATTTCAAGTGTTGCTAAGTATGCCAAAGGTGAGGCCAGATATCTATTGGAGTCACTAGCAATGAAGGTTGGAGTACTGGCTAGATCCAGTTGTCGCTCTATATCTGCTACCCGTTGTTTGATAGTAGCTTTCGCCCTATCATATCCCAGGCTTAGCAGAAGATCTGGAGAAAGGCCCAGCATTGAAATTTTAGTCATCACTGTCTGTTTCCAGCTGGATTGGAAATCATCACTTAAGGTTAGTGGAGCAAGGCCAGTGGGAAAGAGGGATAGTCTGAGCCAGTAGTTGAGTATGGTCACCCACACTCTGGCCTCCATTTTCATAAATCCTGACTCTAGTCTCAGAGCTGCGTTAGAGACACATTTTGGAGTTTGGAAAGCTGATCTTAAGAATTTGGATTGGACAAGTTCTAATGGAGCAGGGTTGGGGAAGGGTCCCAATTGGGATCCATAAAGCAGTTGTGCTACTGGTTTGGCTTCAAAGAGTGAGCTAAAACATAAAAAGGACAGGTACAAGGAATGGAAAAATTGGGAAATCACCAAAGAAGAATTCAAATAAATAGCCAGCTCATGTAGGGGTAAAGTTAGAAAAGCCAAAGCTCATCTGGAGCTCAGGCTTGCTGGAGAGGTTAAAAACAATAAAAAGGGCATTTTTTGTTATGTCCGTAGCAAAAGGAAGAACAAGGAAATGGTAGGGCCACTACCTGGAGAAGGTGGCAAAAGGCTAACAGGGGACAGAGAAAAGGCAGAACTACTTAATACCTTCTTTGCTTCAGTCAAAGGGGGAACAGTGCTCAACCTGGGGAAGATGGAGCAGATGATGCAGTAGGGGAAATGCAGCACAGAATTGGTAAAGAGGTAGTTCAGGAATACCTGGCCAGTATAAATGAGTTCAAGTCTCCAGGGCCATATGAACTTCATCCAAGGGTGTTAAAAGAACTGGCAGAAGTAATCTCAGAAGCACTGTCAATAATGTTTGAGAATTCCTGGAGAACAGGAGAGGTCCCAGCAGACTGGAGGAGGGCAAATGTTGTCCCCATCCTTAAAAAGGTGGGAAAAAGAAGACCCAAATAATTACCACCCAGTCAGCCTGACATCAATACTAGGAAAGATTCTAGAACAGATCATGAAACAGACAGTCTGTAAGCTCTTAGAAAGGAATGCATGATTACTAAAAGTCAACATGGATTTCTCAAAAACAAGTCATGCCAGACTAATCTCATCTCTTTTTTTTATAGAGTTACAAACTTGATAGATGAAGGGAATGCAGTGGATGTAGTGTATCTTGATTTCAGTAAGGCTTTTGACAAGTTCCCCCATGATATTCTTGCAAAAAAATTAGTAAACTGTGGGCTAGACAATGCAACTGTTAGGTGGAGTTGTAATTGGTTGACGGACTGAACCCAAAGAGTAGTCATCAATGGCTCCTCTTCATCCTGGAGAGAAGTGACCAGTGGGGTGCCACAGGGTTCTGTCCTGGACCCAGTGCTATTCAACATCTTTATCAATGACTTGGATGAGGGAATAGAGGGTATGCTTATCAAGTTTGCAGATGAGACCAAATTAGGAGGGGTAGCTAATACCCCAGAGGACAGGAACAGAATCCAAAATGACCTGAACAGATTAGAAAGCTGGGCCAATATTAACAAAATGAATTTCAAAAGGGAGAAATGTAGGATACTACACTTGGGCAGTAAAAATGAAATGCACAAATATAGGATGGGTGACTCATGGCTTGATGGCAGTACATGCGAAAAGGATCTAGGAGTCTTGGTGGACCACAAGCTAAACATGAATCAGCAGTGTGATGCAACAGCTAAAAAAGGCCAATGCGATTCTGGGCTGCATTAGTAGGAGTATAGTGTCTAGATCAAGGGAAGTAATAGTGCCACTGTATTCGGCTTTGGTCAGACCTCATCTGGACTACTGTATCCAGTTCTGGGCACCATAGTTCAAGAAGGATCTTGAGAAGTTGGAATGTGTCCAGAGGAGGGTGACCAGGATGGTGGGATGTCTGGAAGCCATGACCTATGAGGAGCGGCTTAGGGAGCTGGGCATGTTTAGTCTGGAGAAGAGATGGTTGAGAGGTGACATGATATTTGAAGGGATGCCATACTGAGGATGGAGCAGGCTTGTTTTCTGCTGCTCCAGAGACTAGTACAGGAAAAGAGATTCCACCTAAACAATAGGAAGTACTTCCTGACAGTAAGAGCTGTTCGGAAGTGGAATACACTGCCTCGTAGTGTGGTGGAGTCTCCTTCTTTGGAGGTTTTTAAACAGAGCCTGGATGCCCATCTGTCGGGAATGATTTGATTGTGTATCCCTGCATGGCAGGGGGTTGGACTGGATGGCCCTTGAGGTCTCTTCCAACTCTATGATTCTATGATTCTATGAACCCTGGTCATCAGAATCATAGTCCAATGCTCAAACCATTACGCCACATGTCATACTGTAGTAAAATTTTAATATACAGCCAGCACAATGAAATGCATGAATCCTCTTGGTGGGCCAGCATTGCTTTGAAATGGATAGATGCCTTGATAATGAAGCCTACCCCCATTTGCTTGCCTTGACAGGAATTGTTCTCAACATTTGTAACTGAAAAGCAAGAGACTGTAATTAAGATGCATCCCTTGTCTTTATGGGCAGCCTCTCCAGCAGAATCAAGCTAGCCCAGAAGATTGCCTGAACATCATTTGGTGTTTCTCACAAGGAATACATAATGTGGCTTTTAAAAAATGAACAAAAATGGGAACAGACTTGATCAATAGCTTCCCACCTCTTATACTGGAGATGTATTTCTTATGCAATGGCAAATAATTACTTTTATCCCTAAATACCATTCAGTGAAATAATGTGTGAATCAGATAGAAACAGGTGGGATTAAACTTTAGATACTTTGGGCTGTGAGGGGTCGTTGCTGCCCATGCTAAGTTTCTTCCTGGGTCCCCTGTTTCTCTGCTTTTGTCCATTTTCTTCCACCACCACCACCTCCACTAACGCATAGATCTTTGCCTTCCCCCCATCTCACCTTCTTTCTCCTTCCCCTCCCAGGTTCTCCTGATTATATTTGTTTTCCCCTTCCTTCCCTGTTTTCCTCTCATCCTCTTTTTTTTAACCTCATTTCTTCTAGCTACACTCATAATTTCACCCTTTCTCTCTTTATCACAGGATTGACCTGTTGATCTCTATTGCCTTGTCAGTCTGTTGTTGTTTTTACCATCACTATTATCACTATAATTATCACTATTATTATTGATCTCTATATGATGTTGGAAGGCCTAAATACCCTGAAGGCATCAGTTCCTGTCTAACCTTAAAAGCTAAGCAGGGTCAGCCTTGGTTAGTACTTGGATGGGAGACAACCAATGAATACCAGGTGCTGAAGGCTATATTTCAGAGGAGGGAACTGGCAAAACCACCTCTGAGGATTCCCTGCCTAAGAAAGCCCTATAAAATCCATGCAGTCGTTGTAAGTCAACAGGCAGCTCGAACGCACACACATACACACACACACTTATGACATTGGGCTACTGTTACTGTGATTTATTTATTAGGCAGTGACTTTGTTTTGGTTTCCTGAGGAAAATGATCATTAGTGTGTGTGTGTATTCTGTTCAACAGAACTTTGGCATTGCCTCCTCCTTTCATAACGCCAAGGATTACTATTTTTTTTAAAAGCCTTAAACTGGATTTTAAATACCATAATTCCCTATCCCCTGCAACTATCCTACGGAAACTTTGCAGCTTTTCAACACAGTGAAACCCCTAGAATTTGTGCCATTTTTAAATAAATTGTTGAAAAAGCTTTAGGGATTATCACTCCCCCACAAAAAGGTCTGGACACCATTTCCTCATGACCTGCTACACCACTTCTTTTAAAACTTTGCAAGCGTGTTACTTAGGGCCATTTTTGTATTTTTTCCCCACTGTCTGTCATTTTCATCACAATTGACTGCAAGAATCATAGGGAGATTAAGTGCATCCTTTTTTGGATACTCTCAAAATGCTAAGACTGTTCTTGCATGAAGACCTCTTCACTTGTGTTTGCTGGGCCTAATCTTCCACTACGTAACTATAAAGCCTACAGGTTGTTTTCTATTCTGCCAATAAATTAAAAAAGGCAGTTCCTTAAAAAAAAAAAAAGAAAACACAAAACCTCTGCACCTATTTACCTGCAATTTTTCAAGTGTGATCCCCCCTTCCCCCATGGGGCTGCCAAACATGTCTCCCAGTTTGATCCAATTCTGAAAAAGAGAAGAAAAATGATAGCCATTTTTGTATTTCTAGTTATAGTCAGCTGAGTCTCAGACCTTTGGGTTTCTGAATCTCAACATCGGGACTCAAGCTGAAGTGGATTGGCTCTGAATTGGTCCAAGTGTAAGTGGACCATTGTCAAAAGTTCCAGGCCAAGGTCCTAATGGTTAGAACCTAACCAAATAACATCTTTTGCATCCCTAGCAGTGACAGATGGAGAACTTGGTTTCAACATTTGCCCATTCTGTCAAGCTCTCTGCTTGTCATTTGGTGCTTGCTACAGAGAGCATGCTTCTTTTGTTCTGGCACCCATGTGCTTTCTCTTCAGTAGACCAGTTTATTGAAATACACAGTCATGGTGGTATGGTAGAAGGCGAGAGCAGGCAAGTGGACTCTCTACCTCCAGCAGCATACTGGTGGAGTATACTTACTACCTACCGTACTTAGAAGAGGGACCTGTTCCTTTCTGCTAGAAGCAAGTTCAGGGCATAGATGCCTTGATTGCATGTTTTCACGTTATGATGTTAATGTGTGAATTGCTAACAATAAATGTTAAAAATACAATGTAGGTAATTTCACTCAATATATTCACATATCATACATGGAACACTACCTGCAGTTGTAACAAGACAAACAAAGTCAGCTCAGAACAACTATGTTGACTTTCTTGTTATGATTTGTGGAATTACTTTAGCTAGTGCTCCATGCATGTTTACTTTTTTATTGTATGTTGTGATATTCAATTCAGGTCTGTGTTTTTGGTATTTATAATCATTTGTTATTTGCATTGGCTGTAGACTTTACCATCATTATATTTTGGAACAACATTTTTTGTTGCTTTGTTTTTTGTTCATGTATTTGTGATGGTCTTTTCTGGTGTCTATTTTTGAGACCCTTCTGTGATAATGGGCTCTTCCCCATTATCTGGCCAGCACAGCCAACCAGGTAAACAAAGGGTTAACTAGCTGTTGAGAATAAGGTTACAGTTTATTGGGAGTCAGCTGTCATGAAGGAGTCACAGGTCATGTGAGACAGCTGACCAAAGAAGATGTCCAGCAGAAGCAACCTTCAAGATGCTTCTGAGAAGAGGCTATAAATACTGCCTGGGAACCACCTTGCAACTATGGTGCTGAGGTTGTGCATGGATGAATAGGTGTGAAGCAATGCTTAGAATAACAGAAGGCAACCAATCCCAGCACAGAATGCTATGATGGGAGGCCTCTGTGAGTGAGAGTCTGTGAGAATGTCAGTTGAGATTGAGTTGAGAGTTGACTGTTGAGAGAGTCAGTTGGATGAGTCAGTTGTGATAGTCGGTGGGGAACGAATGCATTTTTAAAAATGTATTTATTTATACCCCGCTCTTCAGCCACAAGGCTATCAGAGCGGCTTACAAATTTGTTTTAAGCGATAGCAGTTTATACATCTACACTGCAGTAAGCAGCTTCCAATGTGTGTTAGCTAATTGCCCTCACAAGCCAGGTACTCATTTTACCGACCTACGAAAAGATGGAAGACTGAGTGAACCTTGGAGCCCACTGGAATTGAACTTGCAATGTGGTGACTTGCAGTACTAGCATTTAACCACTGCACCACCAGAATGCATGGTGGGTGTATGAATTGATTGAAGGCATGGTCTGACACAATTTGGTTGAATTACTATTATATAGTTGATACCATTAGTGGAAATTGTTAAAGCTTGGTTATAATAAATAATCTGAACTGTGTTAAATTGTTAACACTGACTCAGACTGGCTTTTCTAATCCTGGAATAAGGGGTGGTCATGCTTACCATCACAGAAACTGCCTTTAACCAAACTTGTCCACAACTGATTTTATGTTTTTAATTCATGTTGTGTTTTTAATTATGTGGAAATTAATTTAATGCTTTTTTAATTTTTGAAAATTGTGATATTTTAGTTGTATTTTTTAATTATTGTAAGCCGCCTTGAGAGAAAGGTGGGGTATAAATCTAATAAATAAATAAATAAATAAAGTCACCTAGAGGCCCAGAATCCAAATTCAGAAAGGGATAGAAAAGGGCCCCCCTAGGGCAATGTGAGAATGAGAGGCAGCTAGGTCTAGGAAATGTGGGGGCAGTCTGGTGGGGCCAACATTACAGTACCTGAGAGGTAAGTGATTAAAAAAAAAAAGATATTGAAACATTCTTCCCCATTGATACACTTTTGAGTGTATGTACAGTACAGAGTTACAGGAGTCTGATATTATTTTAAATGTCACAATTCCACCCTATGGAATCCTGGAAATTATAGTTTCCCTCACCAAACTATAAATCTCAGATTTCTGCAGGGCAGAGACTTAGCAATTAAAGTGAGATTAAGGTTACATAATGGGAGTTGTGTAGATTCTGTCTATTACTTGTTTCTTTAGCATCCCCACTGCCTTCTGAGGAGCAAAATCTTACACAACAATCTTGTGAAGTAGGTTTGGTTTACAGAATGCATGACTTGCCTCAGATCATCTCATGAGTTTTACCAATGACATAGCCTCCAACATTTCACAGATGAAAACTGAGACATGTGTGGCCAAACGAAATCAGAGTGTGGTCAAGATGGCAAAAGATATTTATGAGAACAGATGAGCTAGGAAAGGCTGCAGCAGTTTGCTTTTGCCTGAGTCTATTGGGAAGGATGAGATTCCACCCCCTTCTCTCCTTCATGCTAAATTAATTGATCACAAACTACTTTTCCACTTTGAACTCAGTTTGCAGCAATTGAAGTAAGCTAAGGCAAAGGAGGAAAGTGAGAGGAGGAAAGAGAAACTGGAGCATTTTAAAAGCAGCTGAAAAAGTTAGGCTATGGATGATTAACTGTGACTCTCCATGCCAAATTGAGAATGAGAATGCTCAATGAGCAGAATTTGGAAAAAGCAGAGAGGATAAGAGAAAAACAGCATTTCAGTTAAAAGAAATGTTCCCGGTCCAAGCTTGGTCATTTATATATATTTTATGTTCTTTTGACTTCATAGTCCACTTCTTCTGGTTTAGGGGCTGTAGATTTTTCTTTTTCTTTTTTTCATATTGCAGAACCTCAAAAACAGTTTGACATCCAGTGCATTTATGTGTATGCTTAGAGAGGCTCTTTCAGACTTTTGTGTACTTTCTTGCCATGCCCAAAGCATTCCTATTTGCTTTGAAAACAGGGTTTATGCATGTGTAAAGAGCAGGTTATGGTATAATTTGAAGTATTATTATTGTTTGGGGAGAGCTTTGAAAGCCCAGGTGTGTGTATATAAGCCTCTGGTGTTGTGAGGGAGTATTTTTTTTGAAGAAGAAGAAAAAGAGGAGGAGGAGGAAAAAGAAGAAGAAGAAGATGATGATGATGATTCAACCCAGGCTTCTGGCTTGTTTTAGTTACTGGCTCAGTGAAAGGATACCTTGTGATATTCCTCCCCTTTATTTGTAGGGCCTGGATTATCAGTCAACCTCTTGAGAATTTCCAAAGCACACACAAAATTCAAGTTAGGCATTTAAAGAGTAAATTGAACAGAGAACAGAACAGGGATCAAAGATTCAACATTCAGACCAGGAAAGAACAGAACACTTACAAGATGGAGTGAACAGTCGATGGTCTTCATTCCAGAGTGAAAGGAGTTAAAATTGAACGCAACACCTTAAGACCTCCTGGGCATAACATTTAATATCTAATGCTGCCTCTTATGACTTCACTTAATTATGACTTATTATGCTAAAGTCTATATAATGACTAGCTATTACTGCTGCATAGACATGCCTATTCCAGTAATGGCGAGCAGGGGTAGAGCTGCTTCTTGTGTTTTGTTCAGATGTGCTCTCAAGTCCACGAGTAACTCAAAATTTCCACTCCATTAGTAGTTAACTGTTCCAGTAGAGACCATTTGCCTCATCAGTTCCTTATTGTTATTTTTGTTGTTTTGTGGCCTGGCAGGCATAAACCCCACTCTGCCAATTTATGTAACACTTGGACTTGATAGCAAACTTAGCCCATTTCTTGTCCTCTATGTAGGGCATTTACTGGAGCTTGGGTCATATAATCTGAACTATCTATCATGTCTTTGTCCTTATGTGTACTGAGGTACCCATTTGTGCATTTGTGTCTGTATCTGTTTAGCCTTAACTCATAATCCTGAAACCAAATGGAAAAGGGATCCAAAAATCTTGAAGCTTGACTTTCACTGTATCATGGTATGGAAAAGTAACTGAAGAAAAACGTGGAGCAATAAGCATCAATGACTTGAAACTTCAAGTATTAGTTTATTTTCCTATCACTATGAATTTCTATGTATTTCAGTGCTTTCCTCAATATATTGTATATGAGGTGACTTAAAATATAGCTGTGCTTGCCAAGGGCATATCTGTGGCAAATGTGCTGACTACGTATACTGCTGTGGCATTACTAAGGCCAGTGTCACCCCTCCCTCCAATGGTGTCACCTGGTACAGTTTGGCCTCTCCGCACCCCCCTACTACTGCCACTGGTATACTGTGTATCTTTTTCTTTTCTACCAAAAGTTTTAGTCATTTACACAATGGCATCTAGCATATTACAAACAGGGGGGGGGGTATCCTTTCAGGAATTTGTTGCAGAGGTATGCACTGTTTTAATAACAAATAAAAGCTATACAAACTGGTACCAAGGTTAGAAAATATCCAAGATACCTGTTTATCCACATATATGCTAGTTGGAATCTAGTATGAACATTTTCAAGCCCTGATAATCCTTTTTAGGATTTGATGTCTTTTATAAATTTATAATAAATCAAGGAAATAATACCAACAATCATTATTTTATCAGAATACCCATCCAAGGGGTCTCTTTCTACCAATTTAAAAACTGATCTTGTTGGAATCAGTGTGCTTCCTTCTATTAGGCATGAGGACCAGAATTATCCTTTCCTCTGTGCCCTCCACAACTTACCATTATAAAAATAAACTTTGTGGATCTAATAACAAGATGAAACATGATTCCCACCACATTATTTGAGCAGAACTGGGGTAAAGATTGCAATTAAAGCTGTGTGTAAGCTGAATTAAAGATTTGTCACATTACTTCTGGAGGTGCATTCATTGTTTTGTACTAGATATTGTACTTTTCACATTGATGATGACTTTACTAACTCATCTCCCCTCTGTCACAGTTTGAGAGTGTCTATTTCAGATCTAACTAAGTAAAGGTTTATTGACAAACTATCAAGTTTGTTAGAAAAAGTTTCTTGCTATTGTTGATCTCCAGTGTTGGCTAGTATTATTTATTAGCTAGCATTATTTATGTTTTAAAAATATATTATGCTACAATTTCCTTCTCAAACCAAAGCTGCAATCAGATCATGCTTTGTAAAATGGGCAGTAATAATTGGCTGCTGAATTGTAGGAACGTGCTACCTGGATGTGTTTTAAAAGTATTCAGTGAATGCATGCTTTACCCATGAGACCCCAGTTTACTTTTTCATTTACTTTTTCCTAAACTCATACTTCTTTGTGGTCTCTATGACTCACACAAATGGGCTATCTGTGCCTTCACAGTGCATTACCTGGAACCTTGTAAAGCTGTAAGCATTTTTGTTTGTAGCCCCTCCCCCACTGGTCCACGTGACCAGTATGATTCCTGCTCAGTCCCTCAGTTCTTTTTTCTCTACCACAGCAGCAACATCTGTTAGTGAGCTGATTGCTTCTTTTTTTTTTTAAATTTACAACTGGTTTTTGATTTCTTTTTAGACTGGGTTTTGGCTTGACTGTTCCAAATTCTGATTTGTCTTTGTTTTGGACTCTGACTTTTGGCTTGACTTTGGATTATTTGACTTTGGTAACATTCTCTGCAGCTTAGCAATTTGGTTTACAGTGGCCTACTATGGTTTCTTTCATCTGATTTGTTCCAAAAGTGTACTTCTTGCAGGGCTAAAATCCCTGAAAAAGATGGTCACTCATACTACCTTTTGTCCCTTGGTGAAATCCATAATGTGGGGACCGGTATCCATTGCAAGGCATTCACCCTGCAAGCTCACAAAAAAACTCTCCTCAAGTATGAGCAAACCCTGATGGCCTCCGACAAGCCTTCAGACTTGGGCTGCAGATCTCTACCACTTTGATCCTCCTCGGCCCTGACTGCCTCCAGTTCGTTGGTCCAGGTAGTGGTGAAGAGATTGCTCCAGGACACTGGAACCGAACTGGAAAAGGCCAAGCATAGCTCCAAGTATCGTATCTCTGATTCTGTCACTCAGTCGAAAATGTCCTCAGCACCAGTTCAATCTGTTGATACATAGGCTGGCTGAATGAGACTACGTGCGAAAGGGATCTAGGAGTCCTAGTAGACCACAATTTGAACATGAGCCAACAGTGTGATGCGGCAGTTAAAAAGGCCAATGCGATTTTGGGCTGTATCAATAGAAGTATAGTGTCTAGATCAAGGGAAGTAATAGTGCCACTCTATTCTGCCTTGGTCAGACCTCACTTGGAATACTGTGTCCAGTTCTGGGCGCCACAATTCAAAAAGGATATTGACAAATTGGAGCGTGTCCAGAGAAGGGCAACTAAAATGGTGAAAGGTCTGGAAACCATGACTTATGAGGAAAGACTTAGGGAGCTGGGTATGTTTAGCCTGGAAAAAAGACGGTTAAGAGGCAATATGATAGCCCTGTTTAAGTATTTAAAGGGATGTCACGCTGAGGATGGAGCAGGCTTGTTTTCTGCTGCTCCAGAGACTGGAACACAGAGCAATGGATGCAAGCTCCAGGAACAGAGATTCCACCTCAACATTAGGAGGAACTTTTTGACAGTAGGAGCTGTTCGGCAGTGGAACGCACTCCCTCGGAGTGTGGTGGGGTCTCCTTCCTTGGAGGTCTTTAAACAGAGGCTGGATGGCCATCTGTCGTGGATGCTTTGATCGTGATTTCCTGCGTGGCAGGGGGGTTGGACTGGATGGCCCTCGTGGTCTCTTCCAACTCTGCAATTCTATGATTCTATGATACCCTTGACACCAGGTCTGTCCATTGATTTGGAGGGCTCCACTTAGACATCCAAACACAGGACTAAAAAAAGGTGGCATAAGAAGAAGAAAAAAGTTAAGGATGTGGAGGGCTCTCAGCCTAGATCACTGTATTTGCCACCGTGTACCTCTGAATAGTCCATCCAGCCTCTCCTTGTTGAATCAGTATGCGAGGGGTAAGCTTTGATACCAATCTACGTGGGATGAGCCCTGAATGTTGGAGACACTCCTCTCCTCATCTTGAGGTGCAGAATAGAATGACTCCATTCTTGACCAAGCTTGCAGAAGAGTACAAGTGGTTGGTGGAGGCTTTGCTAATCAAAGCCCACAGTTTGGTGGTGCAGCAAATAAACTCTGAAAGACACATGGCAGATTGCAGCAGGAAGACACATTGTGTTATGAAGACATGTGTGGCTGTGTTCATTTGGGTTGTCCCATCAAGCGAGAACAACAATAGAGGACCTTCTGTTTGATGAAGGTGGGCTAATTAACATGTGGAGATGGACAACAAGCTGGAGTTACACACACAAGATGCATACTATGGCCTGCAAATTTGGCTTCCAGCCACAAGCTCAGCTGTCCTCCTGATCCTGTTACGGCTGGAAAAGGCAATCCTCTGGGCTGAAAAGATCCTTCACCCCATGACAACTAGACATTCTTAATTGATGGCCCACCTTTCTGCATCCTCTCGGAAGACTTCTTTGTCTACTAGGTACCACTTCCAGGCCTCAGGAGCAGGGCAAGTGTCATCTTTGATTTCTTGATTGGCCTTCTTCTGACATCCACTCCTCTTTTTGACAATAGACTTCAGAGTTATCAACATGCCTGGGCTGCTATTACATCAGACTCTTGGGTCCTAGATATCATCCAGAAGGATCATGCAATAGTGTTTTAGGTCTACCCCCCCCCACAGGGGTATTGCGCATCACTCCCCCCTCTGACACGTTTGTCAAGGAAGTCAACACTTTTGCTCAAGAGCGCTGTAGTACCTGTCCCCATACTATCGCTTTCACAGGGGTTCTTCTCCTGTTACTTCATCATGTCCAAGAAAGATGGAGGCCTTTGCTCATTCTTCAACCTTCGAGATGTCAGTTTCTACATACAACCCAGATTATTCAGGATGATCACTCTTGGGTCCATCCTTCCCCTGTTGCAGGAGGGAGATTGTTTTAAAACACTGGATTTGAAGGACATGTGTTTTCATATCACAGTCTGACAGTCACACAGGTATTTCCTTTGTTTTGCCATGGGACGAAGGGCCTATTGTTTTCATTTGTTGTCCATTCTCAAGCCTGCCTGCTCGGCAACATCAGTCTCAATCTTCACCTTCTTGACTGGCTGGGCCTGATTGTGAACCTTAAAAAGTCTCATCTGGAACCATCTCAGCAAGTTTATTGGCACCCTCTTGAACTCTTGCATTTTGGCAGCTTTTCTGCCTGATGAAAAGTACCAGACACTCCTAAAGGCAACTTGCAAATGCCAGCATGATTGCAGATGACCACTTGAAAGACTATGGTTACAGGTAAGCAACCTGTCCTTACTGAAGCAGCCAACAAAAGGCCATACTATCAAGATATTGGGAAAATACATGCATGGATATTTTCCAGTAAAAGAGGCTGTGGCCACTAGGGGAATCGGCCCGAAGGCACAGCTGCTATTTACCATGAGTGTTCTGTGGAAACAGGATGTGTAGGAGTTGCCACAATTGTAGATAGCACATCCATATCTTTATGGGGAAAGGTTGCGTATACCATGAGCTTGGGAACAGCTCTGAGGGTATGAGTGTAATACCCATGATAATGGGGCAATGCAATCATTTGTCCCATCTCTTCCCTTCCACTTACTCGTCTTGTCTGTTTCTGAATGTAACTACTTGGACTGTATTGTCATGCATGTTTGCGGAAATGGATCCTCCTGGATCACCTGTATATCCTTCCTCCTCCTCTGGCTTTTCTTCGCAAACGAAGATTCAGGAAGGACTCATCCCGCGCTTTCTGCAAGCGCGCTGATGACTAAAAAGGCCAATCCGAGATAAACAAGTCCGGTTGCAAAAAGCACAGCAGAAGGTCTCCTTGGGTGATGTTTTTGGGTTGTGATTCTTTCTGCGTTGTCGTTTCTCTTCAAGACTTGTTCGTCGTGAGTTCTCAAATAAGGCTGCAGCATTGTGGATAGTGCGTCTCCATGCCTCCCGATGTGAGGCCAGGGCGGACCACTGTTGGTGATCAGTTTGGCCAAGCCTGAGATGTTGTTTCAGGGAGTCTTTGTATCGCTTTTTTGGAGCGCCCCTCTTACGCTGACCCATGGCGAGTTCACCGTAGAGTAGTATTTTTGGGAGGCGATGGTCCTCCATCCTAGAAACGTGCACCTGTATATACTCTGTTATGTTTAGTAAAGGCTAGTGAGCAGACACTGCCAATGTGTCTGAGGGATTTATTTTTAGCCTTATGAAGGCCACATATGCCTGCAACTGTAGTGTAGCATGTAGTGTGCATGCCCAGGAGGGTCTTGCTCATATGCCCTGACACATACTCCACCACATGTAAGTTTGTTTAGCAAAAAGTGTATGCAAACCTTGGAGGCTGTGGGTTCAAAATGTGTTTAGGCACACAGCCTCAAAAGGTGCTTGCATGGTTTTCAGAAATAAAACCTGCCTACATAAAATAATGGTAATCACCCACAGTCACCTTACCCTTAAATAAAATGCAAGGTGCAAGTTGTTTAACTGACTGTATCCACTAGATGTCAGCAAAGAACACAAATGTGCTGCTTGATTTCCCCATCTGTTTCTGTACCTAGTATTTCAGAGGCATGATGTAATGGTTGACATGAACAATGGCATGTTTTCAGGCTATTTTTTGACAATGTTCACTGTAGAGGCAAATCTTTCTAGACTGTGAGAACAGTATAAATTTCCCCCCATATTTTTTCTTAGGAAAACCTTGATGACTGAACTTCTTATCTTGAAAATCAGGAGAGCCAAACCACTTTCACACTTCAACTAAACCAGCATTGTTTAATATTAGCTCCCAACATAAGTGTAAAACTTACATTAGATGGAATTTTTCCTCTGAACTGACCTCAATCAGATTTATTAAAAGGTGCTATAAAAGCATTAGGATGGAAATGGCATCAGGAATGGTAAAATAAATTTATCATTGCCTGTGTGGGTTGCATGGGCTCCAGAACAGAAGGAGTGCAGGGGAGCTAGAGTCCCACCCCTAGGCTGGAAGGCCTGACCCCCTCCCCTCTGGCCCCCACAAATGATCAAGCAGATTGAACCACCAAAACTTCTAAATTGTTGATCCTCCTCAGCAATTATCCATGAGAATTGTACTACATCATCAAGCACATACAAACCCCGCTTCCCATTATGAAGATGGTGTAGTTAAACCTCCAAATAAATAACAAAGAATGCATGCCATCTATCCTATGCACTCTTACTTGGGAGTAAACACTATTGAACATATGGAGGGGACTTCTACATATACTGTATACTTTTAAGAACCTTCATATTTAAGAATGGTTGTATAATGATAAGTAATTTGCCCTTCTCCTGACTGTTCCTAACACCTGATTCTTTGCACCTCAAGCCTGGTAGATCACATATTTTGGATTTTCCTTTCAGAGCATTGTGTATGTGATCTTGTATCTGTCTTCTAACATCTGTCCACTGCTTTTGCTATTAAAGTAGTGTAGTGATAGGATGGCTGCAATAGGAGACCTTATAGCTAGCTACCTTTGCATTCACTTAAGAGGGTCTTACGTACGGTATTTTACCCCTTTTCCTTGATATTAAGTTTTTAAAAAATTTACTCAATTATGTGACATTTCCTTTATAATTTTGACTTTGCTTTCATGGTAGCCAGATTTTTTCTGCTTCAGTTGTTTGTATTTCTTATTTTAATGGAATACATGCTGTGTTTTCATTGTTTGGTAAAAATGCTCATGCAAGTAGCCAAAATTAATAATGACCTGCCTGGCAGTGTTGAGCCTTCTTGCTGTTGTTGTAGTTGTTATTGTTGTGTTCAAGTCATTTCTGACTTATGGTGACCGTAAGATGAATCTATCATGAGGTTTTCTTGGCAATATTTGTTCAGTGGGTGTTTGCCATTGCCTTCCTCTGTGACTGATAGAGTCCCTCATCTTAAAAACAGTTCCAGGGACCTTGGTGTGTTGCTGGTTATTTGCTATGAAGTGTTGTCTTTGGGTACAACTTGTCACAGGATACGAAACAATAAAGTAGTATTTGCCCAGTCAGCCTGTTTTCTTTTTAAAAAATTGGGTGGGGGCACAGTGGCAATTCTGTTAAGCATTTAACAGCCTTGCATCACCATATATTGATCAGTATAAGCTCTCTGACCATGTCTTTTTTCCTACTTCTTATTTTCCAGATAACTGGTGTTATCCTTCTGGCTGTTGGTGTCTGGGGGAAGCTGACTTTAGGTACATACATCTCTCTTATTGCTGAAAACTCCACTAATGCCCCTTATGTTCTCATTGGGACGGGCACCACAATTATCGTCTTCGGATTGTTTGGGTGTTTTGCCACATGTCGTGGTAGCCCATGGATGCTGAAACTGGTGAGTATGTCAAATATCTTGATGCTAGAATGTTGTAAATGGTTAAGGTGGGCAGTTTCTTTGTTAAGTTTAAAACAGATATTAACCAGGTTTCAGATATGCACATGGGGTGGTGGTGCATGCATACACACACAAAGCAGGAGAGTCTAATTGTCTTATTATTATTCACCAAGGAGAGGTCCATGTGGGAAGGATTTTGCACCTGGTGCAAAGTTCTGGGTGTGATTTATAGAAACCATCTCATAATCTAGGGTTGAGTTTATGCATTCAAACACACACACAAACACATCCCAGTTCTTTGAGATTTCAGAATGTCAAAATACCCTGCCTGTAGAAAAGTAGTATGTCAAGAAAAAAAAGTGTTCTAGTTTAATTTTCTTTCAGATTGTTTATGGGCAAGGTGATTTGTATTGTATTGTATTGAGTGTGTTAAAGTATATAAATCCAAATTCTTATTCTGCATCACATGTTTTCCCATATATATTCTTGAAACAACACTTTTAAAAAGCACTTGGTGCATTCCCAAGATTTTCCATATATTTAAAATATGGGGGGGAAAGTTTCCTATGTCTATAACATGCAAACGTTAATTTTAATTTCTTAGAAACAAATTAGAATTTATTGTAGAATTGGGTTAGAATCAGAAAAGAATTGTGGGGACTGAAGAGCAATGATGAGTGGCAACTGAGTTTAGTAAAATTTTCCAAAGTAATTCTGAATTTTACATGAACTGTAAGTATGGCAACTATATTGAACAACCAGCAATTTTTTTGGGAAGACAGTAGGGAATAAATAACATTAGGTAAGCTACATTGAACTAAGTAGAGTTTACTTCTGAGTAGATATGCATATGATTGAACTGTAAATACTTCTCTGACTTAAGATTAATGATATTTGTGTACATTCTATATGAGGCTAGTAGAAAACAGAAGATATATTTCCAAATCAAAGCTTCACTTTTGCCTAAGTGTTACATTGCAGTTATGGGCGCAAGAGGAAGAAGTGTACTTACGGTCATGTGACAATAGTATAGACATCGTAAGAGGAGTGGGAACTAAGCTCATATTCAAATGTGTGTCCTTGGGTTAACGAAGTTTCCCAATTCATAAATGTTTTGGCTTCAGTCCTGAAATTCAGAGAGAAGAGAGCAACATGCACATCCTGGCAGACTTTCCCTGGCAGCAGCTCCCAGCTAGCTTGTTTGAGCACATTGATAGTCAAACAAGCCACCCGTGAGCCAGCTGGCAGAGAAAACTCTGCAGAAAGCCCTGAGTGGCACATCCATTACTACTGTGTGGCCTTGGAGATTGCACTGACCTTGGGAAAGCCAGCCACATTTGTCCTACTGGCAGGAGCTTCTGTACTTGGGAAAATGGCTTAGTTATAAGTTCAGTCCTTCCTAAATACAGGTGTTATATGTCAGTTAACAAAGTAGATGTGTTCCTGAGCTAGGTTTCTTTAACAGAAACTTTGGTATCAGAGGTAGAAATAATATAGAAAGAATAGGGGTAGGTTCCTACACCATGAAAAAGAAGAGCAGTTCAACATGTTTCAGCAAACTTTTTATTCACGCTAATGTTAGATACACACATAAAATTAAACAACCAGGTCAGATAAGCCTTGCATAAGTAAACAAAAACATTTTGCATCTTCTAGAGACCAGTTGAAGGTGGAAGAAAGGGGAGAATCCCACGGTTTGCAACGGCCACTGCCCATTCCCTCCATCTTCATATCTCAAGCCACCCTTCCCCCCTCCCTGAAGCCGTGATCGGGCTCCCGATAGCGGACTCAGGGAGGAAGTAGGTGGCTGGAAAGCCCCCCTTGAGCCACCCTTCCACCATCCCCGAAGGTGCCATTGGGCTCCCGATCGCGGCCTTCGGGAGGGGGTGGGTGGCTGGAAAGCCCCGCCTCGAGCCCCCCTTCCACCCTCCCCAAAGGTGCGATCAGGATCTCGATCGTGGCTTCGGAGGGGGTGGGTTGGTTAGAAAGCCCTCCCTCGAGCCACACTTCCACCCTCCCCGAAGGCGTGATCGGCCTCCCTATTGCAGCCTTGGGGAGGGGGGTGGGTGGCTGGAAAGCCCCCCCTCGAGCCACCCTTACACCGGCTGAGGCAAACCGGATACATTCGCCCCTTTCGTCCACCTTCCTAGAAGGTGGAAGAAAAGGGCGAATCTTGCGGTTTGCTATGGCCGCTGCCCATTCCCCGCATCTTCATTCTCTTCCAAAGGGAATGAAGATGGAGGGAAGGGGGGATGGATGAGCCAAACTGGGTATTTTCGCCACTTTTGTCCACCTTCCTGGAAGGTGGAAGAGAGGGACGAATCCAGCGGTTTGCCGTGGTGGCTTCCCATTCCCTCCATCTTCCTTCCCTTCGCAAAGGGAAGGAAGATGGAGGGAATGGGCAGCCACCGAGGGAAACCAGGTATATTCACCCCTTTCTTCCACCTTCAAGTCAAGGGTGACTGGAAGGTGGAAGAGAGGGACAAATGCCGCGGTTTGTCATGGACGCCGCCCATCCCCTCCGTCTTCATTCCCTTCACAAAGGGAATGAAGACAGAGGGAGTGGGCAGTGGCTGAGGCAAACCAGGTTCATTCAGCCCCCTCCTCTGCCTTCACCCCCTTTGGGGAGCAACCGAAGGTGGAAGAGAGGGTCGAATGTAGCGGCTGGCTGGCTGGGAGAGCCCTGCCAGCTGATCCTGTTCGCTTTCCCAACTCACGAGGAGATCCTCATGAGTTGGGGAACAAAGAGGATCAGCTGGCAAAGCTCCCCCAGCCAGCCAAATTATGGGGTGGTCTTATACAACGAATGTATGCCAAACTCTAGATTTTTACTTGAAAATTGGGGGGTCGTCTTATATGCCCAGTCATCTTATACGCCAGAATATTTAGTTAACTTGTTAACTGAGGTATGCCTGTACCTCTCTTTACTTTCAAATGCCTTTGAATAAAAGTAAATATTTATTTCAGGGGTTGGTTCTTGCCAATTAAGTTATGCCAGGTCATTTGGCACACTTCTGTTAAACAAAACAATCTGCCTAAATAATGGTGACAATAATAACTTAAACTGAATCATACCCTTAAAGTCTTCTTCCTGCTGAAGAGACATACAATATGTAGGCAATAACTGTGCTACTGTGTTGATGGGTAGTGCATGAATTTGATCACACAGAACAGATATTTCATAGAATAGATCCACTTGACCATGAAACCATCCAGTTGTTTTGATTTAGAGCCCTCTCTATCTCAATTCATTTATTTATTTTAAACTATTCATGCCCTGCCTCCCAGTGTCAGAGAAATTTACAAGATGAGTTCCAACCCCCCTCCACAATAATAAAACATAATTTAAAATCCAATAAAATACAGAATCAATAAAACAGCAGAACATAGTATAAAAAAAATAAAGACTGTAAAAACAACACAGCAGTAAAATTTCAAGTCAGCAGTATGTCTGAGGCTCAGGGCAGCTGACTGTAGTTCTTTACTCTGCTTAAAGTTCATAACATTCCTAAGCAATAAGTAGGACAGGTATTATTATTATTATTATTCCCCTTTTCTCTTTTTTTTCCAGATGGGATTGAACCTGTGTTTTTTTTACCTTTTGGTTGTTGGTGTGTGTCTTCAAATCATTTCCAACTTATGGCAACCCTAAGCAACCCTATCATGGGGTTTTTCTTGGCAAGATTTGTTCCGAGGGGATTTGTGTTTGCCTTTCTCTGAGGCTGAGAGTGTATGACTTGTCCAATGCCACCCAGTAGGTTTCCATGGCTAAGCAAAGATTTGAACCCTGATCTCCAGAGTTGTAGTCCAACACTTACACCTTATTGCAGTGATGGCAAACCTATGACACGCATGTCAGCACTGACACGCATTGCCATTTCTGATGACACGCGGCCGTAGGCCTCCTCCCCCCTGCCCACAACCTCACCACCCTCCCTAAAGTGGCGATCAGGGCTTCAAAGCCCTGGTCGCCACTTTCCTCCACCCCCCACCTCCTTAAAGTGGCGACTGGGGCTTTGAAGCCCTGGTCGTCACTTTCCTCTCCCCTCCCCAAAATGGGAATCCACGAATATGCAGAACCATGAATGTGAACCCGCAAGTGTGGAGGGACAACTGTAGTCGCAAATGTTTCATCCTCCCCATTAGACACTCTGTGCCAGAGGTCTGTAGGCCAAAACAACAGAAGTCCGGCACAGAGCGTCTAGTTCTGGGACTTCCGGTTAAGCCGGGATCTTTGCCCTCACTTCTGCTGGCAGAGATAATGTTTTTTCCTCAAAGTGACACATTGCACGAGTTATGCTCAGTTTTTTGGCAAAGTCTGACACACCAAGCTCAAAAGGTTGCCCATCACTGCCTTATTGTATATAAATTTACATGCAAAACATGTGCTTACAGTATTCCTACACTTACAGTACTAGAGTGGGATTATCAGCCAAGGCCCAAGGCTTATGTACATTTTGTGATGCCCTATTGTTCTTCATTGTGGTGCCTGTGCATCACACATATGGATATGCACCTGGGCAGAGTGTAACTTTGGAATCTCCTCGAAGCTAGAGATTTTGGAGTAATCCATGTGCGCATGCTGACACTGATCTCTCCTAAATTCTGTTTCATCAGTAGTAGCACCTTGCTAGAACCTTTCTTGCATACCTGGATATTTTTTTTTAACTTCTTCCTTCTCTTTTGTTGTCCTTCACTCCAGTGCTCTGGAGCTTTTGGTGGTGACAAAAATCTGTAGATCCTTCCTTCTTGTTCTGAAGTTTCAGGTGATTCCACTGGCATAGGAGAGCTGGTATTTGACAGTATGATACCAAGACATACCAGTGTTTCAGGTGGCTCTGCTGGCATAGGGTAGCTGACATACCAGTGGACACTGAGTGCCATTCTGTAGGACAGGCTTTTATTATGTTGGTTGTCCCAACTGTGGACATGTTCAAAAACACAGATGAACAGACCGAGTTATGCAATTGAGCAGAGTGGGGTCACGGATCACAAGGAGCTGCCTTCCTCTATAGATGGATCTTTTCGTGTTCCTCCCATTCCTTTCGCTGACCAAGGTTTCAAGGTTCAAGACAAAACAAATTGCCTTATTATATCTCCTTGGTTTCTAGTTCTCAACCCTGGTTTCCACTCGTTCATTACTGTATAAATGCTCCCCCCCCCCTTATAATCTTTACACTGAAAGAGAAAAAATGTAATGTGGTCTTGATCTGTAGTACAGATTAAAAATTGAGACTTCACCAAAACAGGTAAGGGGGCAAGGATCAGGACAGGAGGAGCCTTAAACTGGTCCTAGGTAAACAAATCATTATAATAAGCTTGGCATGTTTTAAGGGTAGCTGTGAAAATAATCATATACACTGACCTAGATGAAACAAGATTTAATTCTACAAGGATGAAACTTGAATTTGCATGCTCTGCCTCACTGTCAAATGTGCTCCAGCTGCATGGAAGAGATTGGAAAATTGCATTTCCATTTTTGATTCAGCACAGCATAGTATGTGACCAAAATTCTCAAATCAGGGCTGTGGAACCTCTCTGCCTAAAGGCTGAATTAAATTTCAGAGAGATTCTTGAGGCCCACATCCCAAGGGAGGTCAGGGACAAAAGGAAAGGGTGGGATCAAAAATTCCAGCATATTTTGGATGGTATTGGGGAGAGAGGGTATGACCATCTGGAGTACTCCAGAGAGCTGGACTGGGACCCAGGACGGCTAGATTTAGCTCCAGGACTTGGGGTTCCCCACTGTTGCTTCAAACTATGATTAACCTTAACTATCATTAGTGGAGACAAGCCAGTTTTGTAATCATTGTTTGAAGGTGGCTTGTTTTACTAATGATAGTTTAAAAAATAACCATAATTTATCAGGTTTGAATGACAAGATCCTCAAAAATTGGAAACAAATACTTTTGAAAGCTTCCCCACAGCTTTCCCCACAGGTGGAAATACATGAACCTCAGTGTTATCTAGATTAGTGCTACTCAAAATGGTGGTCTGTGAGCCATCAGCTGCTGGTCTGCCATTGAGTTTCCAGAAAAGAAAGAAAGAGTTTGGTAATAGAACATCACAAAGATGGTAACAGTCCTTGGGACATGGTGGGGGGATTGCAAATTCCCTATATCAGGCAATTTTGGAACTGTACTGTGCTCATTCTGTGGCTCACCATTACATCAGAACCATCCTTATATATGAGTGATGTGCAGTGCAGTGCAGATCCTATGCATGTTTATATGTGGGTTCACTGTGGTTGCAGCTTTGTCATTTGCACATATAATCTTACATGCAGAGTATGTACAAATAATTATAACAATGTTCTAAGTTTTAGTCACAGGGAACATCTTAAGAAGAGGATTTTTTAGTATTTCTGAATTGCTGTGTGCTTTTTGTTTTTATGGTGGTTTCTGAAGAATGATTTCATATTAGAAACTCGCCACAATAAACTGTTTTCCCAGTACCTGTTCAATGGTTCTTTTCTTTCCGCCTGATCTTCAACATATCACTGCAGTTCTGAGGAAAGGGAGAAGAGCTTAATAGTTTGGCAGTCATTTTCGGGGGTGGGGGGGGGGTTACTGCCTTTCTTTCTTTTAAATAGTATTGTACATATTGCTTTATTTGCAGTCTGAAAAGTGGTCAGAGCGTGGAAGAGCTTAGATTTTAGGACTGTTGCTCTTAGAATCCCCTGCCCCAAAACTAAATTCTTCCAAGCTGTGAAAACATTGACTTTCATAGCACTGCAATTTCTGTATGTATGGTGTTGATCCCATTCCCATGTAGAGGTGATTCAAATAATCGTGGGAGGTTGGCAATGGAGAATTAGAGCTACTAGTAGAGTCTTGGTGGTGGCAGCAGCTGTTTTAAATCCAGAAATCCAGATGTGATGATTGAGAGTAATCTTTACTCTACCCATGGACATCTCTCCTTTCCCCCTTGTTTTTCAGTATGCCATGTTCTTGTCTCTGGTCTTCCTGGCTGAGCTAGTGGCTGGCATTTCAGGATTTGTGTTTCGCCATGAGGTGAGTATAAATTACTTGTTGATAAAGATGGTCGCAGTCTGGCTCTGAGCAGCTTTTGCTGAAGCCTCTTAGGGCACGGTATATTATCTAGGTTGCTGAGTTCAGCAGTTCCATATGCATTCTGGGTGATGCAGCTGTTTTCTTTGGCAGCAAGATGTGCAGTCCCAAAACCTGTTATCATTCCAAATGAAAGGATTTAGCTAAAGCTCCAGGCTTTTGCTGTTCAGTATTTACTTTCGAGCTGAGTTTCTTTATATGTTCATCATGTAAGATCTTCTTTACCCAGTTACGTATGCTGAAGACTGCAAAATAGCTTAAATTCTTTGCATAAATGCTGTTACTTCCACTGGACAAGCATTTGATTGTGTAATGCAGAGAGGATTTCCAAGAATGCAAAGTCAAACTAAACTAGTTGCTTTGCTGCCTTGTAAATCTTATTTAGTCAGATGCTAAAAAGTGTCAGGAAAGCTAGAAGGAGCAAGGGAGAGTAAGAATTGTGTTAGTGAGACACAATAAAATAAGAAAACAATTTGTGTCTATAATGCAATTGCCTCTTGGCCCATTTCATACATATTGGGATATGTTTTTGTCTGACAGAAACATTATTCACTGAAAATTAACTTGTGGAGAAGCTTGGCGAGAAAAGTCCAGGGTCCAAAAAGCTATGATTTGGATATACCTACTAGAGTTTTTTGTTAAATGAACTTTTATTTCTTTAAAAAGCAGCCCGTCCCCATGCCCCCAACAAACTGCTTTTGAAATATCCCCGTAAATGTTTATTAGGTATCAAGGGAGAGGCTGCTGTTCAGGAACACAAAGTGCCTATTGGGAATTGTTACTGTGGGTTTTTAAAAATCCTGACTATAAACAGTTGTGCTGAAGCTTCAGTGTTAATAAGATTTCTGTTTGATTTGCATCCAGAGTGGAAAGAGTGTAGCTTGTGCATCATAACCAAAAGGGATCTTCTAGAACCTTTAAGAGTGAGAGAAAGGTTGGTAGCATAAGCTTTCGTAGACTCAGGCCATGTCTACACAGGCAAAAAAAATTCTTCTTCAAATCTCATTTTCCTAGTTCACAGTGATCCTGCACAGATCTTGTTAACACCATACACATCTTGTTAAAGCGAAGTGAGAGTGACATTGCCAGCCACACATTTCCCTGAGGCAAGCTCACTTCACTGTAAAAAGGTGGTCTTGCTATGATCATATGTCCTATACTTTGCATTATTTTCAGCTGCATGGCCATGGCCACTCCACTTTTCTCCCCCATATCAAGCGTGCAAATAGAGGTACAAGTATCTGAACAAACAGACCTTCAAAAAATAATAGCAACGGCATGCTGGCAAAACATAAATACAAATAGAGGAAGTAGCTGCTCCTGGCGGGAATGATCAGGTAACCCAAAACACCACACCCCGGCTCCACACAGAAGCCAACTTGGAGGCAGCCACATGTACAATAAACTGTTTTTTTCCCAGGAAAGTGCAGTATAAAAGGTAGTTTTTAAAAACTGGATCTAAGCCCTTAGGTGCCAAAAAGAAATGCACTTGAGTCCTCAAGAGCGTTGTGAGTTCTACCAGCCCCTGGTATGATGTATGCCCCCCCCCCGCCCGCCTGGGTAGACAAGCCCCAAGTTTACTTCACCAGATGCAGGGGCTGAAAAGCAGACAAAGGGATTGTCTAGATGGGCTGTTTACCCCGTCTTGCCCCCATCTTAGAGCTTTGCAGTTTTGGTGATGCAGGGCTTTGGCTCCTTATTGCCCCCAGGCAGGCTTCATGAACCCCAGAGCAAAGATGGGGTAAAGCCCAATCTTTCTTTCCAGAAAAATGGATTTGGTCCCGCATGACCGCAGGAGCCCTTACCAGCATGCCAACCCATTGCTGCAGCTACCGCCTGTGGCACGTTCTCTGAAGCCAGGAAGGAGTCCTGCAACATGTGACCAAGGCTGGTCACATGCAAGGGGTCTTGGTCACATTCTGGAGGGTGACTTTCTGGCTACGAAGAGTGGGATGCAGGCTGCTGCAGCTGCAGAGATTGGCTGGCTTGCTGGTCTGGACTTCCCTCCTGTTTCTTCCAGATAATGGGGTAACAACAGGTCTGATCTGCAGGCAGAATATGCTGGTGGGGAGCTGGCATATTCTGGGCCATGTAGAAGAGCCATTTGTCTACAAAAGCTTGTGTTGCCAACTACTTTCTCACATTTAGTCTCAAAAGTGCTACAAGATCCCTTTGCATACTGATCCAGACTAACACAGCTATGCCTTTGAATTTTGTCCATCATATGTGGTCCCAAAGTGATTTTGTGGACAAATGGACCTTCCCATTGCACCCCATCCCCAAATTTTCTTTTTGGCAAATCCCCCGCCCCCAAACTCCTGGAGGTTTCCAGGAATGTCTGGTTTGTCTTTGGGGCAGACAGAAAGCCAACCCAAAATCTCCTAAGTGCCCTTAGCAAAAAAGCAAATTGGACATGGACTAGAAGCCATTTTTGGTATGTGGTTTTGGGTATGTATCTGTGGCATTTAAACTTTAAATTTCTTTTGCTGATAATGTTGTTTTTTTAAAAAATGGCATCTGACTGATGGAAGTGTCAGTAGGAATTTTCTGTAGACAGACATTTTGGGGCTTCATTTTCCAGAATCCCTCAGCCAGTATGGTCATTGATCATTCTGGCTAGGGAATTCAGAGAGTTGTAGTCCACAAATTAACTTTTCAAATGACTAGCATTGTGATAGTGTGATATTGTGGGATGGATCTTTCATGACATGTTTCTTCCTCAAGCAAATTCCTCAGTTCTTTAGAACACCATCATTTCAGGGAATAAAGTAGGAAGCTGCCTTTGGGATGCTTGAATAGCCAGCCCCGTCTCTTTTTTTCTTTCTTCCATTGCCATATTTTGCTTCTGTTTTTTCACCTGATGCCTCTGACTTCTTGACACTTCATATAATGAATAGAGGATTTAAGTCACAGGCTCCCAACAGTAAATGCTAACACAAAGGACTGCTGAATGCACTAAGATAACTTTTGTCATTGCTGAATACTCATTTCAGGAGCAATGGCAGGAGTAATACGCTTAGTTCCTTTTACATATCTTTTTAATCATTTCCCTGTGGTTGGTAGTGGGTATGACCAGGGATTTAATTCAGGTGGAGAACTGGAGCCCTGGAAACGTCTGCATGTCAGCCCAGTAAAGCTTACTACATTGTCTGAATTTCCCTTTTAGATCAAGGACACTTTTCTTAGGACATACACTGAAGCCATCCAGAATTACAATGGAAATGATGAGAAGAGCCGTGCAGTGGATGATGTACAACAGAGTGTAAGTCTGGGGGTGCTCCTCTAAGACTAAAGCCAATACTGTGATTGTATGTGGCCCAAAACGTTTCTTGTTTCAATGGAACCAACTGACTAGAATTATTTATGCATTCCATTTATTCATCTAGTTTTTTCTCCCTAACACTGACAAAATCTTATATATGGAGAAGACAGTCCTCATTACAATATTTTTTATTGTTTTTAATTTTTGACTGGGATAATCAGATAGCTATAGGAAATTGGGTAATAATATAGACCTTTTAAATGCCCATTTAGAATTACTGATTTTTTGAAGACCATTTATTTGTAGTTAATGTTGTTGTGTGCCTTCAAGTCATTTCTGACTTCTGGTGACCCTAAGGTGAACCTATCATGGGTTTTTTTGGCAGAATTTGTTCAGAAGGGGTTTGCCCTTGCCTTCCTTTGTCTGTGTCCCAAAACCTTGTTTCTCAGTTAAGTGGAACCAACTGGTTAGGATTATTTATGTATTCAGTTTTCTAATTTAATATTAAATGGCAATATTTTCCCCTGAAATGGAGAATTTAACTCATTTAACAGTTCCTGCCAATACACATGTCTCTACATGAGATGGCATAGTTTATTTGACCAGCATTTACCAAAGTATAACTTGAATGCGGAGCTTTCCCTCTGTATTAAAACTGTTGAAGCATCCCAGAGATTCCATGGAGTATTTTAAAACAAGTTCTGCTCTTTGGGAAGGGCTGCAGCTCAGTAGTGGAGCCCATGATTTTCATGCAGGCCTTCATCTGTGGCATCTTCTGATAGTGCTGGGAAACAATCTGGTCTGAACTCCAGTGTGGACTAGGGGTGTTAGGTACATTCAAACATATTCTTGTTCCTGATAAGAAAGAATCTCCTAACACACTGTAAATCTTTGGCAGTTTTATTTTATGATGTGCCATGTATCTCAGTGGTGCTAGATACATACATACATGGTGGTGGTAATAATAATAATAATAATAATAATAATAATAATAATAATAATATCATCAACCACTGTGAGATATTTTTTCCACTTTGGAAAACATCCATTTGTGTTAAGAACCCTATTTTTACACAAAAAACAGTTTTGTGTGGAGAACACTATATAAGTTTGTTCCAAGTTTTTCTGAACAAAAAGTGGGGTTTGTTTTTGCAAAAGACTAAAAAGAAATTGTTGAAAAATGCCCCCAAACCTTTATAATCTAAAGTAGGGTATAAATGGGAGAAATTGTTTGAAATTATTTGTTGTTATATGTGAGAATACATTCCTAGTGTGAGCAAAACTGAACTAGATGCTTCCTGTATTAACTTTACCATTTATATTTGGTTCCATATTTTTTGTCCTTACTACTTTTTCTCTTACTCGGAGGATATTATGAATCCAGAATTACCTAGGCTTACATTTAATTTCTTTAAAATGAGATATATGCCTGTTTCTTGTCCTATCCTTCAGCCAAAGCTTAACAAAGTTCCTTTTTTGGAGTATTGCTCTCACAGGGGTTCTGGGAGCTATACTGTTAAGAAATTAATTTCTTTAGACTCTGCCTATAGCACAGGGACTCTTGGAGGAATATGAATTCCTGTAGCTACAGGATGCACATTATTAAGAAGTGGTTGTTTCAGTGCAGTTTCTGCAGATTACTTGTAAACTTCACCCTGATTCCATAATAGTGACAACCTTGATTCTGGGGAGGTATAGTTCACAGGCATGAAATTTTAAAAATGGGATAGATACATTTGTATGACTCTGTGGTCTGTCGCTGCTGGGAGGGATCACCAAACCATTTCTCCTGAAGTTAAAGCTGAAAATCATGTATTACATATGTTGGAAGCTAAAAACCCTCTCCCCACTTATTCCTGTTGTGTTGCATTTTAGATAAGTAGACTTTTCAGAGGAAGAGATGCCTTTTGTTTCCTTATTTGTAAAGTGTTGCACATATTAAAAATGTTACAATAATCATGAGACTATATTCAGAAAGGAAAAAGTCCCCCCTCCCATTTGGGGGTATAGTCAGGGTTCTTTTGATTATTTAAAAAGAATATACAGTTGCCCCTCCACATTCGCGGCTTTCACACTCGCGGTTTTCATGGTTTAGCCCCGAGTCCCCTCAGGAAGGCCGGCGAGAGGCAGGGCAACCTCCCGCCTGCGCCTTGCCCGGCCTGCCAGAGGCAGCTCCGAGACTTCTAAGCCCCGGAGTCCCCTCAGGAAGGCTGTAGAGGGTCAGGGCAGCCTCCCTCCCTCCCGCCTGCCCACCCACTGCCTTCCCCGGCCTTCCTAAGGGGGCTCCGGGGCTTCTAAGCCCCGGAGTCCACTCAGAAAGGGCATGGACAGGCAGGGCAGCTTCCCTCCCTCCCACCCGCTGCCTTCCACGGCCTTCCTAAGGGGGCTCCGGGGCTTCTAAGCCCTGGAGTCCTCTCAGGAAGGCTGCGGACAGGCAGAGAAGCTTCCCTGCCTCCCACCCGCTGTCTTCCACGACCTTCCTAAGGGGGCTCAGGGGCTTCTAAGCCCTGGGGTCCGCTCAGGAAGGCCGCGGACAGGCAGGGCAGCTAACCTCTTGCCCGCCCTCTGCCTTCCCCAGCCTTCCTAAGCGGGCTCCGGGGCTTCTAAACCCCACAGTCTGCTCAGGAAGGCCGAGGAGAGGCCGGGCAGCCTCTCTCCCTCCCGCCCATTGCCTTCCCCAGGCTTACTGAGGAGGCTCTGGGGCTTCAAAGCCCCGGAGTCCGCTCAGGAAGGCAGTGGAGAGGCAGGACAGCTTCCCTCCCTCCCGCCCACTGCCTTCCCCGACCTTCCTAAGGGGGCTCTGGGGCTTCTAAGCCCCGGAGTCTGCTCAGGAAGGCTGCGCTCAGGCAGGGCAGCCTCCCTCCCTCCCTCCTGCTGCCTTCCCCGGCCTGATTGAGGGGGCCTGGGGCTTCAAAGCCCCGGAGTCTGCTCAGGAAAGCCGTGGAGAGATAGGACAGCTTCCCTACCTCCTGCCCACTGCCTTCCCTGGCCTACCTAAGGGGGCTCCGGGACTTCTAAGCCCCAGAGTCCACTCAGGAAGGCCGCAGACAGTCAGGGCAACTTACCTCCGTCCCGCCCGCTGTCTTCCCTGGCTTTCCTAAGGGGGCTCCGGGTCTTCTAAGCCCCAGAGTCTGCTCGGGAAGGCCAAGGAGAGGCAGGGCAGCCTCCCTCTCTCCCGCCCGCTGCCTTCCCCGGCCTTCCTAAGGGGTCTCTGGGGCTTCTAAGGCCCGGAGTCCCCTCAGGGAGTCCGGGGAGTGGCTGGCCAGGCTGGCCAGACTCCCTCCTGCCGCCTCCCTCCCTCTAGGGGGGTCGCGGGGGAAGCTTTTGTTATTCACAGTTTTTCCACATTCGCGGGAGTCTCAAGACCCCAACCCCCGCGAATGTAGAGGGATGACTGTACTGTATACTCAGTATGTTTTGCGACATGTGCATGGAATAACTCTTGCTTTTGGAACTATTTTTTCTCCCTTTGATCCTTTCTCATTCTTTTTAGCTGAGCTGCTGTGGAGTCCAGAACTATACCAACTGGAACACTAGCCCATATTTTAATGAACATGGCATCCCACCAAGCTGTTGCATGAACTCCAGTGACTGTAATCCTCTGGACCTCCGTAATATGACCATTGCTCCTACTAAAATAAATCAGAAGGTATGAGCTGGGGATGGGTGAGAATTTCATTCAGTTTGCTTTTTGCTAGGCATGTTCTGAAACTGGCAAATGCCTTTATATATACAGTGTTTAAAACATGACTACAGAGGGGGGAAGCAAAACTGGCAGGCTTGCCCATTCAGGCAAAGGCTTTTGAGGGATTATTTTCAAAGTCTGGGTTTGAATCCTTCTGTAGGGAGAGTCCCTCAGTCCTGTTTTTGGTGCTACATTAGGGTTGACATCTCCTTTTTTTCTGACAGGCTCCAACTCTTTAATGGTTATATTACCAGCAGATACAGCTTAGCTCCCTCCATGCTGGGAATAGCTGCACCTTTTGAATTTACCCAGTGCAAGGGTTGAGAATTTCATTAATTTCCTTTTTGATAAGAATTTAACAAAAAAAAAATGAAATTTCTTCAGGATAGGGCTGGAAAGAATTTGAGATTAAAATATTTAAAAGTGGGATAAATCAAAGCCAAAAGATTAATCTATGGAAAGCATAGGCCATTTTGGGTACCTCTTTATCTTGTTTCTGTGTGGTTTCTTCGTAAACAAAATGAGAAACGTGTTTAAAAGTAGACACTGACAGATTTGGCAGCAATCTTCCCTTTTCAGCCTACGTACTGGTAGTGACTGAGAGCTGATATTTCTCCAGTATCATTTTAAAAAGAGGTGTTTCCTATTAACAGGCCCCATTAGCAAGGCTCTGCCATTGATTTTGAGGTATCTTCCCATACCCATGATTCTCATTCTGATAAAAGATTTCCACCCTAGAGACAGAGCTGACAAGACAGCAAGTAGATTCAGATTACCTCAATACTTATGTCAGTCATCACATCTGTCCTCATCAGTGCTCCCCACCCCACTTTTCCATTTTTCAACTTGTCTTCTGAAATATGTGTCATGTGCCGGATGCGAACAGCCTTCCTAAACTGAGAAAATAGGGGTGATTGACATAAGCACCATGCTTCATTAGGTATGTTTACCGCACCTGTTATAATGTTACTGGAGTTGTAGCGCTGCAGGCAGAACACAGCAAAAATTGACCCTGAACCAAAGAGGGTATGTGCAGCCATGGTGTTCTAGAGACTGTGAGTGAAAGCAAACTAGATGAATAAATGTGTGGAAAATATGATTTCGTGGTTTTGGGCCACTTATGGTTCATGCAACGTACAACCCCCCCCCCCGCATCTGTCTTTTTTACATGAACAGAACTTCTTTTCTGTTATTTGTCCTTGCCAAGGTTTGCAGGAAAAGAAACGAATTATCTTAGGAAGAACAAACTCTTCAACTTTTGTAAACCATCATGTAAGGGTGTTAATGTTGATGTATTGTAGCCAGTGCTATTCATTGTCAGTTCATTTACCCATTCCAGTCTAAATGTTACACCAGGGTGGGAACTAGATGGTGGGCCTTTCAGTGTTGGTTAACTGTAATTCCTCTCATTCCTCTGCATTAGCTGTGCTGGCTAAAGTTGCTGGTTCTTTCAGTCCTACAACATCTAGAGGGCTGCCATATAATTCCCACCATCTATTACACAACAGATTATTGGTACAAAATTGAAAACTTGTTCTTTGGTTTAAAGGGGATCTTTCAAGAGTTTTTTTTTTTAAAATGCTGTAATACTAAAAAGGGGGTATGAGTTATATTTTAAATAATATAAACTGAGCCAACTTTTTTCAAACTGGGACGGGACAGATTCTTACCAGATGAGCCACTTAGGCATAGGGGTTTCTTGGGAGTGATATTATTATCCAGATGTAGCTGTTTAACCAGGGGAAATCTGCCTGCTCAGTTGAAAAGCCTAAAAGTCCTCCCCCACCACCACTTGTTGTCTGTCTCACAAACAAATGGTTGAACAAGTTAGCATCTTCAGTTCATAGAATGGGCTGGTAAATCCTTGAGACCCCTCCCATTGCAAAACTGAAAATCACCCTAGATTTCTCCAAATAGTCACACCCTCTTCTCCATGATGTCATCATCTGGTAGCTTCCCAGATTTTATATGCATTTTCCCCCATTCTAAAAATTTGAAATGCTTCTCCTAATTATTAGCAGTAAGAGCTGTAAGCTGAAACATTCTAATATTGCCCTTTTACCTTTGGTCCCACCCACCACTGAAATGCATTTCCCCAAAATTTTTCTGAACTTGAATTTGACCCTCTATCTGAGAGGGGCTTCCCACCATTGCTGTAGAAGTGATGATCCTTGGTCTTAAAGATGTTTTCCATCATTACTGTAGAGCCAGGGATCCCTGAGGTTTTTCATGAGAAGGAGCATCCAGTTCTAAAAGAAGAAGCATTGTGTGACTTCCTTATATTCTTTTTGACCAGGCTAGTGGCATTTCCTGACTAGTCCTGACAAGGAAACCTGGCTCAAAACAGGAGGCAAGGTGCTGCTTCTCACCTGGAAAAAATCGAGCAAGAAACCAAGCAGGATATCAGATGCTCTGTGCTGGATGAGCAGTGGCATCCTAAAAACCCAGCATAGTGTGTGGAGGGATGGAACAGAGAAAATAAAAGCAGGGCCTGCTACCATTCCTACTATCAGAAAAATCTAAGATGAGATCAGTGCACAACACCTCCTTGTTTATGTTCAAGTTTTGGTTATGAGCTAATCCAAGACTCTTCTACTTCTTTTGTTCTAAAAGCCTCTGTATATTCAGAGAAGGAATACAAGAAGCACAAGCCAGTTCCCATATTATACACGGGCAAAGTGAGTGTAAGCCAGTTCATGACTGGATGAAGTAGATGTCATTCATAATCAGATTTGGCCTCTAGACTACTGGTTATATAATATCAAGTTTGAGCTCCCTCTGCCCCCGAAGATTATCAGCTTTCCTAGCTGGAGGATTTCCTTCCCTGCCCCTACCTCCTGTCAAGTTCCCACATCTTTGACTATTCACACTTGGCCCACCACACAAAAGCCTCAGGTTGTCATCACAAGCAATTGACCTCCATGTTCTGAAAGCTGGATTAAAGACCATGCAAGAACTCTGATCCAATAGGGAGAGGCTGATGTGCCACAGAGAGAAAGATGGATTCAATGCAAGTAAAATGTGGGTAATGGATTGCCCAGGCAGATTTTTGCTGTCACTCACTGTTTACTATAAAACCAAACAAACAAAGCTAGGAACGTTAACTTATAAAGTAAAGAGACTCTCATCTTTAGAACACATGACAAGTACTGTTGAAACTGTTTTTCCTCTTTACAATATTAATAAGGGAATACAGTAATTATGTAACAAGAAGAAAGGTGTTAGTGCATTCATTAGAAACATTCTCAGAAAAGACATGCTTTGTTCCATATTATTTTCCTTACTAATTTTGCAACCATCTTTATGAAAATATATCGTGGGGGCACAGTAAGTAAACAGATGCAGGTAATAGACTAAAAGTAATACTGAATTCTGTTGAATTTTAAAAATGTTCTCCAAATGACAAAGGGCTTGCAAGCCAATGGCAGACTTGACACTTGCAAAAAGGCAGAATCCAATGCAGCCATGAGGGGATTACATTTCCCCCACTGAAGTTCTTCATGTCCTCCCCTCGAACATTTCTGGAGTGTTGGGCCACACTTTACAGCTGGTTTCATGTGGTACAAAAGGCTTCAGAAACAGGTGGGGGGTGGGGAGAAGGTTCAGCCCACTGTTAGCCTTTGCCACGAGTGGAATCCACCTGAAGTGGAAAAGCAGAAATGGAGGAGCTAATGTAATCACAGAAACATCTATTCTGGAGATACCTGGAGGGTAGGAGTTTAGACCTGCAAGAACAGGCATCCAGCTGGAAGATCAAAAACTTACTTGAGGAGATTGCCAGCCAGCAAAAATCTCACAAAGGGTATTCAGAAGAAACTCAGGAAGGAGGTCTCACCTATACTAAGACTCACAAAAGAGTGGAGCAGTCTAGAATGGTGATTTCTAGATGAATCAAAGAGAATGGTCTCATGTTTGTTTAGCAATAGGTGGGGAGGGGAATCTAGACTGTAGATGGATTTTAGAGTACTTTTTCTACAGGACTAATATCCTTCCTTGTCCATTTCAGTTGAGGATTTTGGTTCAAAGCTTTCGAGGGCATTCTGTCCTACATCCTTAGTAGTTCATATTCCTAGATGAAATGTAGCCACTTGAGCCAAAGTGTTTGTGACACACAAGTGGTAGCAGATCCACGCTCTCCAGCAAGATTCTATTGCTCCTTGAAACCCTCCAGTTACTACAACAAACCTAGGCCCTGTCTACATGACCAAAAAAAAAAAAAAAATCCGTTTGGCGGGTAAAAAATTCGAAAAGGCAGTCGTTCAAATGTGTACGATCTGCCTACACGATTTTTACCCCCCCTAAATTCTGTATGACCCCCCCTTGCCCAGCTGGCTGGAGTGAGCGATCCAAATGGAGGTTTTAAATCTCCCACCGCTTTTTTTTTTAATTTAAAAAGGTGCCTGTTATGCGGACAGTCGGTTTTCAATATTTACAATAGAAAATAAAAATGAATAAACGTTAAAAATCTCAATTTCATGCCCTTACCGGACTCTTGCCTAGCCGGGAATCCAACATGGCGGCCATTCCCAATTCCCTTTTTTGCTAGCCCTGCCCCCTCTGCTCAGCCAGCCAATCAGATTACACTGCCTGTTCATATGTGTGCGAATGGGGTGTACAGACGATTGACACTATGAACGGCTGTATGGATTTTAGGTCGAGATTCACCAATCCTCTCGAATGCCGAATTCATGTAGTTTATGGGGGATTCGCTAGCCCCCCTTCCGAATGAAATGTATGCATCCGAACGGCCATGTGTACACATGATCGATCTTTTGAATGCCATATGTATTTTTTTTATTGTGTAGACAGGGCTCTAGTAACTTAAATGTCAACAATTTTTACATTCTCAGATATGGCTCAAAGTCATAGCTTTGGAACCATCCAGGCAATATGAGATACTTAATCACAGCTATCTTCATTTTTAAATACAATCACATCTTTGTTTTCATGAAATACTTGTTATTATAATTACAATTTTGCATTTTAAAATAATGGTTAGTCTTTAAAAAAACCTATTAGGTACAAACTTAGGTTTATAAAACAAAGTACAGTATTACTAAATGAAGTTTCACTTAGCTATTGCTGAACAAAACGTAGTTACATTATAAAGAGCTATAAGTTCGTAGTCAAAATCTAGGAATCAGAATCAAAGATTGCCTCTGACTTTAGTCTTGAGCACAGTGTAGATGACATCTGGTAAAGGCTTGTGCCAAATTAATACTGAAACTTAAACCTTTTGGATGTACTGAGTAACCACTGATTATAAACTCTGTTCCTAGCCTTGTTGTGTCAGTGTGCCTTCTTAGCTTATATCTGAGGCATAATTGTTGTTGTTGTTGTTGTTGTTGTTGTGTGCCTTCAAGTCATTTCTGACTTATGATGACCCTAAGGTGAACAAGTCATGGGGTTTTCTTGAGAGGATTTGTTTAGAAGAGGTTTGTCTTTGCCTTCCTCTGAGGCTGGGTATGTGTGACTTGCCCAAGGTCACCCAGTGGGTTTTCATGGCTGAGTGGGAATTCAAACCCTGGTATCCAGAGTCATAGCCCAACATTCAAACCATTAGACCATGCTAGCTCTCAGGCATAATTACAGTATATTCTAATTACTCTTTGCCTGCCTCTGTGTGTGTGTTTTACTATACTTGGATTCTTTACGTTGTAAACTTAATTTTTAAAATGTTTATTTGAATAAAGTTACACAGTTTTAACCATTCTCTAAAATATAACATTTTCTTTAAAATATATGTATAGGAATAGGTGGATTTGATACCATACACACACACACACACACACACACACATCTGTAAATGGTATCAAATCCACTTATTCCATTTACATTCTCCTGCTCATTAGTATACTTTGTGGTGTTGAAAATGAATGTCAAACCACCTAACCCTTAGCTGAATGAGTGTTACATTGCAGGCAAATATTACCTTCAAAGAGTAACCGGCTGCCTTTTTTTTCAGGGCTGTTATGATCTGGTGACCAGTTTTATGGAGACAAATATGGGAATCATAGCTGGAGTGGCTTTTGGAATTGCATTCTCACAGGTATGCAGTTTTTACTACTTTGAAGGCAAGGTGTGTTTACTTATTTCTTCAGCTTCAGGGAAGGATTAAGCTAAGGGACAGGCCTCAAACTGCTCGTTAGTTCTTAGGTCATCTGTTCATTGATTTTTCTTTTTCCAACTTAAATGGAGTTTTCTCCTTGGGAATATCAGTTACCACCCAACTAATGACTGCCTTCAGGAAAGAAAAGAAAACACCCTTCCATTGGGTCAAATAAAGGTTAACCTAATAAAACACTGGATTAAATGGACTGTAAACAACTCACATGCCAAATAGGTGATCCATGGTTTGCATAGGTTTTTCACAACCCAGAGCTATCTTTTACTGAAAGGAAATATTGAATTGAGAAAACCACCATCTTTAAAACAAAAGTTTCTCATTGGTAGGTTCATCTTTGAGACCATCAGAAGTTAAATTATTTCAGTGGAGCCCAAATAATTAACATTTGATATAAATAAAAATGTATTTTATTTAAATGTTGTACCTAAATATTAGCAGGAAAGCAATATGCTACTTTTATTATTTTCCTTGAGAGTTTGTACAATGAAGCCTTTCTGTTACTTAATGTAATTTCTCTAGCTATAAACAAAGAAGAATGATTTCCAGCTTGTTGATATGATTAAGTTACAAGGATGTGTGTACCTTCAAATTAAATTAAATTAATACTAGTCATTGTAACATAATCCATAGAGTTAGAAGATTCTAAAGGAAAAGCTTGGGAGTAATAGGTACTTTTTACAAAGTCTTTTTACACCCATCCATCTCTGCTCCCTTTTCCTTCTCATCCTCTATCTAGCTAGAATTTTTAACAGCATTGGCATTGGGTGGATCACGAAGAAGGGCCGGAAAAACAGACACCTTTATAATTCAATAAAGAATGCAGTAAAGCTGGGAAAGAATGGGATTCCTCGCTGATATTACCATAGCTGACATTACTGTAGCTGCATGTGCCTCCCTACAACATGCAAGCTAAACAGCAAGAATCCTTATTGAGCATGTACAGAAAAACTGAGATCAAAAGGAAGAGCAGATGAGTTTGCCTCACCAGCTGTCCTTAGCATGTTACAAAAATGTAGATCTTTAAATTTGGCCACTAACATGGGAACCATAAGAAACATGGAGGGCTGTAAAATGAAAAATCATCCCCGGATGCATTATGGAGGAAGCTTTCAAGTGGTCTCCAGAAGGGTTACTGTTTTGTTTACTTATACAAGGCTTATGACATGTGCATATTGGTAGTTTTGGATGAAAAGTTTGCTGAAATATGTTGAATTACTCTTTCTGTGGTACAGGAAACAATCCCTGTTCTTTCAATGTTATTTCTGCCTGTAGTAGCACATTTTCTGTTAAAGAAGTAATGCCCAGGAGCACATCTAGACTATTAACTGAGGTATACCTGTAATTCCATTTTCCAGGAACAAAGTTATAACCCCAATATATTATGATTGTAACTTAATGAAGGATACTTTCTCTCATTTTGTCATATAATAGTAACTTTTTAATTACTTTTATAGTTTCAGGGTGGTGACCTCAGTACTGTAGTAATGAAGGAATTTCACAGTCTTCCAAGGTCTGGCTGTGCCATCTGCTAATTGCCCCTGTTTCTGTTTTGGGCAGAAATGGGGTGGATGGGGTGGATGGGGTGACAATATGTTTTGTATCACAGGCCAGAGATGTAGAGCATTCAGGTTTAAAAGCAAACACCAAAAGTACCTATTTTAGTTGCTCATGAGGAACAGTAAGTAAAAAAATTGCTTTTAAAAAATTATGACCAGAATTCACTAAGGTAACAACAGAGTTACACATTCACGAGTGGTTTATATTCATGATCCTTACACATTCCCTAATTTAGGGGATATGTAGGGACTGTGATAGTCTCCCAATACCCAATTACCAGGCAGCAGCCACTGCGAGCAATGGGGATCTGTTCCCCTGCCAATTGGAAAGCAGCTGACTGATGGTCCCCCCTCTCCTTGCGCAAGTGATCTCCAATGCGAGGGGGAATTGTGTCAGGGACCCTGCTTCTGGCTATCGCACTGGAAGATGTTCACGGAAGGGGGTGGGGATGCCAGTCAGCTGCTTCCCTGTGGATAGGGGAACAGACCCCCATCAATCCTTCGCTGAGTGGGGTGGAGCTTCTGTGAGTTTGATTTTTTAAAAAAAAAAAACTGTTGGGAGAGGCTGCTTATTGCTGAGTGGGGTGGAGCTTCTGTGAGTTTGAATTTTTTTTAAACTGTTGGGAGAGGCTGCTTGTTGCTGAGTGGGGTGGAGCTTCTGTGAGTTTGAATTTTTTTTAACTGTTGGGAGAGGCTGCTTATTGCTGAGAGGGGTGGAGCTTCTATGAGTTTTTTCAATTTTTAAAAAAAACTGTTGGGAGAGGCTGCTTGTTGCTGAGGCGCGTGCGAATTTGAGTCACCAAACAAAAGTACAGCATACTTAAAAGTACAGCATAGAGTTTTCAGCATTAACTAAGAGATCTTAGATTACCTAAAAGCTCTCACCATGGACACTGAGGGGACTGCTGCAGTCACCTGCAACACTTGTGCGATGTTTGTCTTCTTGTCTATACATGTGGGGAACTTCACATGCACCAAGTGTAAGTTGGTAGCCCTCTTGGAGGATAAAGTCCAGCAGCTGGAGACACGGGTAGCTACACTTCAACATATTCGTGAGCAAGAGATTTTCCTGGACAGAACAGAACGAACAGTCTTGGACAGGGACCGCACAGAGGAACTGGTTGGGGAGGAGAGGGTCACTTCACAGACAAAGGAGGTAGACAGCTGGAGGAATGTCACACACAGAACAAGAAAATTCAGGGATTCTTCAAGCAGCTTTCAGCTACAGAATCGATTCGAAGCCCTCTCCCTTATTGAGGACAATGAGGAAGAACAGCATGGACAGACTTCAGGGGCGGAACAGGGGACTCTGAGAGGACCACCACAAGGAACAGCAGCTGTGAAGCCTCGGGGGAGGCGTGTGGTGGTGGTGGGGGACTCCTTGCTGCGGGGTACAGAAGCAGTGGTTTGTGGGCCTGACAAGATGTCTTGGGAGGTGTGTTGTCTCCCTGGGGCAAAGATCCGTGATGTGACAGGGAGGCTGACAAGACTCGTCAAGCCTATGGATCATTACCCCTTCCTTTTGGTCCATGTGGGAACCAATGATACTGCAAGGCACAGCTTTCCGAAGATCAGAAGAGATTATGAGGCTCTGGGGAGGAAGCTGAAAGAAATGGACGCACAGGTTGTCATCTTGTCTCTTCTGCCAGTTGAAGGGCATGGTCCAGGAAGGGAGAGGAAAATAGCTGACGTAAACAACTGGCTCCGTAGATGGTGTCACAATAACGATTTGGATTCTTGGATCATGGGCTACGCTTCCATGAGGGGGGACTTCTGGCAAGAGATGGGGTACATCTCACGACAGTTGGCAGAAACATTTTTGCCTAAAGTCTCAAGAATTTGATCAGGAGGGCTTTAAACTGAGTCATATGGGGGAGGGAGACAGTTTTCTGGAAGGCAAAAGGGCTGGAGAAAATAGTCAAACTGTCATAGAGGGAACAAAGCAAACAGTGCAAGGACCCAACAGTGGGAGGCAAAGAAACTTGCACAGGCAGGAAGTAAAGGGAACACATGGTCTTAGATGTTTCTACACTAATGCACAGAGCATGGGAAATAAGCAAGATGAACTTGAACTCCTAGCACTACAAAACAAATATGATATAATAGGCATTACTGAAACCTGGTGGGATGAGTCGCATGATTGGAATATAGGAATAGAGGGGTATAACCTTTATAAGAGAAACAGGTCAAACAGGAAAGGAGGAGGAATAGCATTATATGTCAAGGATATTTATACCAGTGAAGAGATCCATGACATCAATACTGGAAGCCAGGTGGAGAGCATCTGGATAAAAATTAAAGGGGGGGGGACAACAGGGATGTTATCGTGGAGTTCTACTACAGACCCCCAAGTCAGACGGAGGAATTGGATGATGCCTTTCTAGAACAGATGACCACACACGCAGAAAGGAGAGATGTAGTAGTGATGGGTGACTTCAACTATCCTGATATTTGCTGGAAATCTTGTCAAGGCCAAGGTGATAAGGCCGTTCGTTTAATTTTGAAAACGTGTAGTGGAGATACCCCAGAGAAGATACCCCAATAGGGCTGATACAGAGGCAGAGACACCAAATTTGGATTTTTTTCACTTTGTATGTAACATTTATTCATAGGGTCATACACATAACTTTTAGTACCAAGAGAGCTCTCTCATTCTAACCATGCACTCACACATATACTCACATACACACCAAGTGGCTCTTCACTGAAGATTGTTGATCAGGCAGACTTCATGAAGACCATGGGAGTCCTGTTGCCACGGAACAGGAACACACCTGCTGGTAGAAAGTCTTGTCTTTTTAAAGTCTTTTCATCACATCAAACAGCATCACCCTTTTGCGTCTGTCCACAAAATCTTCAACCAGCTCTTTCTGGGTTTTGCTGATGTTTCAGAAGCACTCCAAGTCTTATCAGTTTGTATCCAAACATTCTGGTAGCTTATTACTTGCTGTCCATATTGTATGAAGGATCTGTTCCTTCCTAGATAAACAGGCAGCAGCATCCTGTGTATCCTAGGATACGTCAATGCCACCTGAGCAGTTTGAGACTTCTCGCTTCGCTGCCCGGGTAACTCCCATATCATGCATTGTGGTTCTCCATCTTTTTTTGTTGTTAAGTTTCTTAGCCAGTCTGTTAGTGCCACTAAAACAGAAAACTCATTCACTCTTCACACACTCCCCCTCTTGATACTTGATTGATTATACAATTAATCAAGTGTTATCTTTGCAATTAATCAAAAGTTGTTATACAATATATATGTATGTGTTCTGTCTTAAACACATAATATCTCTAACATTTCTAATATTTCTCCATCATCTTCATCCAATCTTCAACCAACTCCAGTCTTTGGGAAGCTTGCCTCATTTTTTTCAGCAAGTATATCATCCAAACAATCATTAACAACAATATCAAACTAATCCATACAATAGGGTGAATCAAAACATGTAAAAATGCAGTAGCTTTTGGTGAGTATCCCTTAAAAATGTCATACCAATGATGTTCAGTGATTTTACTTTCCTCATCAGCAATCCTCTGAAATTCTCCATTCTCATACTGGATTCTCACAAACTCCCTTTTCAAGTTTCTAGCATGTTGTCGCAAATGTGCCCTCACCTGTTCATTATATTTCAATAATAGGTTCAATTTTTTCCAGTCTATCCCTATACTAATATTGTAATCAATTTTATCTAACTCTATCATAATATTAGTATTGCGAGTTTCTATAGCATATACTAGTTTACCAGTTTTGACACTTTGAACATAAGTCACGTTACATTTGCATTTCATCTCTCCATTATCATGATATTCTCCATCTGACCAAAACAAAGGGGTAGGGGAGATACCACACACACACAACCTAACCCATTATCAAAAAGCAATGTTCTTTTTGGCATCCTCTGCAGTCTGCACAAACCGTCTGGAAATTCTAAAGCACGTGGTTTAGTTTGTTTTATTTCTTGTGGACACACGTGTCCCGTTTCCCATTTCTCACAACGTTCTACATCTATGGTCTCATTAATTTTGACAATATTGGAATGCATACAGATTGCATGCTTTGATAACAAATATGGTTTCCAATAGTTTCCCCCTGTATTAAAAGGGAGAGATTGAATGTCACAAATCCAGTTTTTCTCTGTATCATCCTTTCCTTCTAAAGTCATCATTTTAATTTGCCAGATAGTTTTTTGTACTGAAAAGTCCAATATCCTATACCAGGAAGGAAAATCTATATGAATCCATTGTCCAAGTCCCCCAATTTGTACAAATGCATTACCATGATTTCCATACAAAGCAACCAACATTTGATTCTTCCAATTCCACAAGGTGGTCTGGATTACTAAACATGATAGAGCCTTAGATACCGCCCTTAAAGTTTGGTTGTCCACTTTTCTGAAGGCATACAAGGTTTTATTCAATTGGTCAAAGGTCATTAATTGTAATCCAGTGGACACATCATGGAGACGGAAGGTGGACACCAAATCGTCTCCTGCCATGTGAACAACCCTCCACTGTAGGCCCCCAAGTGAGGACAATTTGTTTGCTTGCGTTTCGATATCCCATGAATTAGCCACACCTACTCCCATACCAATCCCTCCCAGGATCGTGTCCAATAAGTCCCTTTTTTCCCTTCTCCATAATTTTTCTTTCCCCCCCGCAAATTCCAAATAAGGGTTAGTATATTTAATACACTCAGGGTGTAGATTTGTCACGTTAAACATAGTCATATTTAACCTTATATTCCATAGGTGTAGATTTGGTCCCATCACAACTGGAATGGGTGTATGCCATTGTTTCATTACCGTAGCAACATTTCTCTCAACAGTCTCTTCAGTCGTATTTGGCATCTGGAAAAATATGTATCCCAACAGTCTAATTTCCCGGGTGTTTGAGTCTTCACACTTCCCTTCTGTTGTATTTTTCAGATATCCTGAAATGACTGTTATTTGTATATTAGGACAATTAAAGTCAATATCACATTTCTAATGGCAACTCTGGTTTTTTCTCTTCAACCATGATAGCCATTGTTTCAGGCGCGTGTGTTCAAAATAGTCTAAGCATTTTGTTACATACATTAACTTTCTGATTTCTGTTGTTCTACTTATCCAAATAGTCCCTTTATAAACTCCAAAAACCTTTCCTCCCCAGGTTGGTGACCTAAACTTTCCCACCCGATACCCACCCTATGACCAAATAACATGGTTCCAAGCCTTAACGGTAGTATTAATGCAGTTTGTCAGACTATAAAATCCCCCTATACTATATTGTCCCCTTTCCCAGTCAGGCATTGCATGGTGTCTCTGCAAGGTTACTGTTTCATATGGCACAGTTGAATGCTCTTTGGCTCCCAATACAGGCTATTGGGTTGAAACATATGGTCTTTTTTTTTTTTTCGATACAACCCTGCTGAAACCGACCAATTAGTCCAGGTAGGTCTCAATCTAACTCAACCAAAACTTCAAGGTCTAGCAAATTCCTTACTTGCCTGGAAGACAATTTCATGGTCCAAAAGGTGGAAGAGGCAACAAGGGGGTCAGCTATTTTAGATCTGATCCTAACCAACAGGGATGACCTGGTTAATGGGGTGCAAGTGGTGGGATCCTTAGGTGAGAGTGATCATGTTCTCCTGGAGTTTGTTATACAATGGAAAGGAGACGCCAGGCATAGTCAGGCACGCATTCTCGACCTTAGGAGAGCTGATTTCAATAAACTCAGGGAAATACTGGGGGTGATCCCATGGTCAGGAATATTAAAAGAGAAGAGACCTCAAGATGGATGGGACTTTCTCAAAAGGGAGATACTGAAGGCACAATTTCAAACAGTACCATTGAGGAAGAAAAATGGGAGGTGTCTCAAGAAACCAGGATGGATGACTAAAGAACTTTCAATGGTGCTAAGTTTTAAATGGAACATGTATAGGAAATGGAAAAATGGGGAAATCACCAAAGAAGAATTCAAACAGATAGCGAACATGTGTAGGAGTAAAGTCAGAAAAGCTAAAGTGCAGAATGAGCTCAGGCTTGCTAGAGAGGTTAAGAACAATAAAAAGGGTTTTTTTGGGGGGTATGTCCACAGCAAAAGGAAGAAGAAGGAAATGATAGGGCCACTACGTGGAGAAGATGGCAAAATGCTAACAGGGGACAGAGAAAAGGCAGACTTACTCAACACCTTCTTTGCCTCAGTGTTTTCAGAAAAGGAAAATGGTGAGTAACCTGAGGATAATGGAACAGAGGACACAATAGGGGAACTCCAGCTCAGAATAAGCAAAGAGGTAGTACAGGAATACCCTCTTAATCTAAATGAATTTAAATCTCCAGGACGAGATGAACTACATCCAAGAGTATTAAAAGAGCTGGCAAATGTCATCTCAGAGCCATTGGCAATAAACTTTGAGAACTCCTGGAGAACAGGAGAACTTCCACCATACTGGAGGAGGGCAAACTTTGTCCCCATCTTCAAAAAGGAAAAAAAAAAAGAGGATCCCAACAATTATTGTCCAGTTAGTCTGACATCAATAACCAGGGAAAGTTCTGGAGCAGATCATTAAACAGAGAGTCTGTGAACATTTAGAAGGCAATGCCATAATCACAAAAAGTCAACATGGGTTTCAGAAAAACAAGTCATGCCAGACTAATCTGATCTCTTTTTTTGATAAAATTACCAGCTTGGTAGATGAAGGAAACGCTGTGGATATCGCATACCTTGATTTCAGTAAGGCCTTTGATAAGGTTCCCCATGACATTCTTGCAAACAAGTTTGTAAAATGTGGGCTAGACAAGTTAACTGTTCAATGGATTTGTAATTGGTTGACCGGTTGAACCCAAAGGGTGCTCAGCAGTGGCTCCTCTTCGTCTTGGAAAGATGTAACCAGTGGGGTGCCACAAGGTTCGGTCCTGGGCCCAGTGCTATTCAACATCTTTATCAATGACTTGGATGATGGAATTAGGGGCATACTTATCAAATTTGCAGATGACACCAAATTAGGAGGAGTAGCTAATACCCTAGAGGACAGGATCAAAATTCAAAATGACCTGACTAGACTGGAGAGTTGGGCCAAAGCTAACAAAATGAAATTCAATATGGAGAAATGTAAGGTACTGCACTTAGGGCAAAAGAATGAAATGCATAGATATAGGATGGGGGAGACCTGGCTGAATGAGACTACGTGCGAAAGGGATCTGGGAGTCCTAGTAGACCACAAGTTGAACATGAGCCAACAGTGTGATGCGGCAGCTAAAAAACTAATACTATTTTGGGTTGCATCAATAGAAGTATAGTGTCTAGTTCAAGGGAAGTAATAGTGCCGCTCTATTCCACCTTGGTCAGACCTCACCTAGAATACTGTGTCTAGTTCTGGGCATCACAATTCAAAAAGGATATTGACAAATTGAAGCTTGTCCAGAGAAGGGCGACTAAAATGGTGAAAGGTCTGGAAATGATGCCTTATGAGGAGAGACTTAGGGAGCTGGGTATGTTTAGCCTGGAAAAAAGACGGTTAAGAGGCGATGTGATAGCCCTGTTTTAGTATTTGAAGGGGTGTCACATTGAGGATGGAGCAGGCTTGTTTTCTGCTGCTCCAGAGACTGGAACACGGAGCAATGGATGCAAGCTCCAGGAACAGAGATTCCACCTCAACATTAGGAGGAACTTTTTGACAGTAAGAGCTGTTCGGCAGTGGAACACACTCCCTTGGAGCGTGGTGGGGTCTCCTTCCTTGGAGGTCTTTAAACAGAGGCTGGATGGCCATCTGTCGGGGATGCTTTGATTTCCTGCGTGGCAGGGGGTTGGGCTGGATGGTCCTCGTGGTCTCTTCCAACTCTGCAATTCTATGATTCTATGAATCACAGTGGCTACTGCCCATTAAGTTGGGATTGGAGGAGTTGGGCTGTAAGACACTATGTAGCTATGTAACCATGGTGATTATGCATTCATAACTGCTTTAGTTCTAGCCTATAATGGTAGCTAACAATTTTTCACCCTTAGAACTAGAACTGTAACTACTTACTTATTTGTTAGGAAGGGCAGTGAGTAAGCTAACCACACCCTCTTCTTATATGTCAAATTAGGGAGGTCCTAGAAATAAAAATCCAAAGAGTTATTTTAAAGCATTTTCACATTTTTCTTCCATCATGTAACATAAGGCAGTGTGGTTGGGATCCTGCAGGCCTGGCCAGAGAATCTATCTAAAACCCCAATTCTTTATTAACAGAAGTTCAACATAACACAGTAGAGTAATTATTTATTACATTTCAAACATCACACATCCTCTCTTACACTCCACAAACACTAACCCAAACCCCTAACCAACTCTCTTCTCTCCTCCAACCCTAGTTTAACTCAAAAGCCTTTATCTAACTGAACTCCAAACTGTCATTCACCAACTGTCATTCACCAGCCTTATGCAAATCTCCTCAAACATTCCACCAATCAGCATTCATGCCAGTATTTCATTTTCTCCCGTCTCCCAACGGCTCCTTACCTTATAATGTAACATACAACCTATAAATCAAACAACATTCCCAAATACAAGTCCATGATATCACATGGTCCCCATTGAGCAGCTGACCAGATCCATACCTGTTTAGCTTTAGCAGTGGATGCAGTGTTCTGGCTAAATCCACTTCATCCAACATTAGCTCTCAGCAGATTCAGAAGAACTTTATTTAGCAATTAGAGTTGATCACTGTACACAATTGTTGTCAGAACTGAAGGTCTTTCTAGTTACACAGTGTACTTACAGCCCACACAGTTCCATTACAAAAGCTTTCATCCCATTTGTTAGCAACTCAAAACATTCAGTCTTCCCAGAACTTAATCCTCCTTCTTCCCCTTTACCAAGCTTCACACAAGAACAACCTTGGCTGCTTGCATCTACTAATTCCTCCTCACATATCTGCTTATTATCCCAGGCAGCAGATGATACACAATCTTTTTCTTCCCAGCACCTCCTCAGCTGTATAGCACGTCCCATCATCCTTCATTACCAAACATATGTCCAAGCATACCAAACAAGCATGGCAGGACCATGGCTAAACCACGATCCTGACAGTGGAGTTTCATCATGCTCCTTCAGACTATGTCCCGACAAATGACTTCCCCACACCAATCAGCAGCAGTCTTATTAGCACACTGGCAATAATATGTTGCCCATAGCAATGGTACTCTAGCCAGCTTTTCTGAGGGCATGACTTACGTTCTTCCAGAGAGTTTTCAGTAACACATTCTGTATATGGGAGTATCTTTAGCTTCTTTCTTCTCTATAAATCACAACACTGTGTAACATTATATACTGTACTATGTATATTTGAACAGGGTACCCTCTCCTTATTTATTCTTTTCCTTTGCTCCAAGTAACACTGAGAGTATTTTCACAGTAATCAATAACACAGAGGACAACATCAAACAGCTGCATGCCTTTTACTTTAGAGGCAGTTAATCTGCCATAAAGAAACCATCTTTGGCTTTCACTCCTTCACAGCTGACTGTTTTCTGCCACTGTTTTCAGGATTACTTAAAGAATGTTCAGCTTGTGTAAAATGCAGGCTTTCTGAAGTGGAAAAAAGTGGGGGGGAGATATACCCACATGAAAGCATCTTATTCCTAGGGCACAGATTGTTTAAAGGCAGAATTTGGGAATGCTACCTCAGGCTTCAGAGTGTCTGCACAGATCATATTCATAGGCTTTCTTGTTGAGCAGAACTCTGCAAACCAGTTTGAGAGACATTTGTTTTGTTTTTAATCTGGTGTCAGTGCTGTTAGCTTGAATAACTTTACACTAGCAAGCATTTTTCATAGAAAAGGACAAACTACAGTGCTTCGGTCCCAGATAAAAGTAGCATCTTAAGTCAGCCTTCATTAACCTACTACCTTCCACACATGTTGGACTTAAATTCCTATAATCTCTAGCTAGTTTGATTGGATGAGGGTGATATGAGTTGTAAACCAGCCCATCTGGACAGTACCAGGTTGGGGAAGAGTGAACTAAATTGCAGAAGGCCATGTGTATTTTTAACAAAGTTGTATGGATGGACATTTCCCCTGTTAATTCCCAAACTAGCCTTTAGGAAAGTGGATTGTAAGGGAACCCAGGGTGTAGCTAGTTAGTTTAAAAGGTCACTAATGCAACTCTTGAGAGACAGAATTACAGTCAGGTAATTTATGACATAGGCACAAATTATAGTACAATTTACAGCAATGTTGGCCTGTTTTTATTTGGAGCGTGCAGAGTATTGGCACTTATTTGTGATTGTATTGGAAATCAATTTTACAATGTACAATACCCATTCATTTTTATTGAGTGGAGGCTTTGTTATATTTTGTGTGCATCCTTTTATTGTTTTATTTTTTATTGGCAAGTTTTGAGGGAAAATTTAGGTAATTGTACATTGACTGTGTGAGCCACAGGTCAACAACAAACAAATTAGTTTAGATCAAGGGTCATATATCACATAGTTGACAAAGTAAGACCTACATAAAATTGGAACCTGGGCCTCAGCCTGAATTCAGGCATGGAGGGTGGTATAACAAAATAGCTACCTACGCATAGACACACTTTCATTGCTAAAAAAAAGAGATGCTCTTAAAACATTTTCTACTGGTAAAATAAGACTGCCACATTATTTCTTGATTATTTGTCTAGCATCTAATCTTGTTAAGAAACACTTGACCTGGGTGAATTATTCTCTTTTGAAATAGGTTATCCCATGGTGAGGGTGGGGAAGCTGGCATAAATTACCAGGCCCAGTGGTCAAGAAAGGTGCCTGATGCGCAAGTGTGTTGAACACATTTTTGTCTTTGGAGCAAAGTAGCCCCAACCCCCTTTTTTTTTTTTAATTTGGTGAGAACAGGAAGAGTTGGTGGCAGCTGCACTCACAATAGGCTCGCCCCTTAGCATTTAGTGGACAGCAAAATGCCCCCAAATTATGTACCAAATGCTGTGGAAATCTACCTGTTGTGAGCATAGCTGATGCCTGTTGTTTCTATTCTCACTTCTAAAGGCCTAGATAACTGAGGTGAGTAGCATATGAGGCAGATCTATATAACCCCCACCTCAGGTCTTGCAGGAGGAGAGCCTCTCCTGAGAGTTCCCAAGCTCTCATGAGATCTCTAATCTTATGTGACCCTGGAACTCTTTTGAGAACCTCATTCTCATGCAAGACTTAAGGTCGGCTTTATGTAGGTCTGCTTCACATGTGCCAGCCAGGCTTGAGTTGGCCTGGCAACAGAGGAGGTTGTTCTATATTGCTATTTGAAAAACCTAGCAACCTGAGCTGGGAGGACCGAAAAAAGTATTTTCACTGGGGTCCAAACCCCTTCTTGGTGGCCCTGAACCCAAGTAGTAGTAGTAGTTTTGGTGGTGGTGGTGGTGGCGTGCCTTCAAATCATTTCTGACTTACAGTGCACTGTCATGGGGTTTTTACCCAGGAATATTGTGTGAACTTTGTACCCAAGTAGGAGTGAAGCAGGGATTCCCACATCCAGGGTACTGTTTCTGCTCTTTCTATCTTCAAGTCATGACACTACCAAGTTCGTTCTCTGATTAACACATGCATCAGGCTTTGCTTTTGTTTTTTTGGGAAGAACTGAATGGTTGAAGGAAGGACGCTGAACAAAATAGTTTGTAGGGAACAGATTTTATTTTTTGGACTGGACAAACATATTTATTTTATTTATTTAATTTATATCCTGCATATCTCCCAGCATAGGATCCAAGGCATCATACACCTTTCAAAAAAACACAATACAGGTTGAGTCTTCCTTATCCGGAATTCTGAAATCCAAAATATTCCAAAAAACCAAAACTATCCACATGAGTGGCTGAAATAGTGACACCTTGGCTTTTTGATGGTTCAGTGTACACAAACTTTGTTTCATGCACAAAAATGATTAAAAATAGGGTGTAGAAAATTACCTTCAGGTTATATGTATAAGGTGTATATGAAACAAATGAATTTTGTGTTTAGACTTATGTCCCATCTCCAAGACATCTCATTATGTATATGCTATTATTCCAAAATCTGATATAATTCCAAACTCCAAAACACTTCTGGTCCCAAGCATTTTGGATACGGGAGACACAACCTGTCTGGCAAAAAAATCTCAGTACAAAAGTTAAAACACAATTAAACTAGACACTTAAAAAAAAAAGTTAAAAATTCAACATAAAACTTCAGGTATCATTCCAATCCACTGTTGACTTCAATGAAGACAAACAAGGTGTACAGATTAATTTTTCTAGAGTGCTGAAGGTGAAAGGAGATCATTCTGATTGTCTCTGGTATGTACATTCTTCTCAGTGGATCTACTGGAAAACAGCTTTTTCACAATTTTTTAACCATTCAAAAACACATAAAACTTATTTGACCAGAAGTCTCTCTCTCTCTCTCTCTCTGGCTTTTCTTCGCAAACAAAGAATCAGGAAGGACTCATCCCGCGCTTTCTGCAAGCACGCTGATGACTGAAAAGGCCAATCCGAGATAAACAAGTCTGGTTGCAGAAAGCACAGCAGAGGGTCTCCTTGGGTGATGTTTCCGGGTTGTGATTCCTTCTGCGTTGTCATTTCTCTTCAAGACTTGTTCGGTGTGAGTTCTCAAATAAGGCTGCAGCATTGTGGATAGTGCGTCTCCATGCCTCCCGGCAGACCATTGTTGGTGATCAATTTGGCTGAGCCTGAGATGTTTCAGGGAGTCCTTGTATCACTTTTTTGGATGCTGACCCGTGGCAAGTTCACCGTAGAGTACTATTTTGGGGAGGCGATGGTCCTCCATCCTAGAAACGTGCCCTGCCCAGCTCAGCTGTGTTCTCAATATCATGGCCTCAGTGCTGGTGATCCCTGCTTGCTCAAGGGCAGCAACATTCGTCACATAGTCAGTCCAGTGTATATTTAGGATTGTGCATATACAGCGCTGATGAAAGCGTTTGAGGACTCATAAGTGGTAGCGATAGGTGACCCATGTTTCAGACCTGTAAAGGAAAATAGACAATACAATGGCTCTATACACACTGATTTTGTGCTTCGCCTCAGGTGTTTGTTACTCCAGACTCTTTTGTAAAGTCTTCCAAATGCGCTATATGCCTTTGCTAATCTGTGATTGATCTCTTTGTCAATCTTGGCATCTGAGGAGATTATGCCTCCCAGGTAGGTGAACTGCTGAACAGATTTAAGCACAGATTTGCCAACGGCAATGTGGGCATGATGGTGTAACAGTGTAACAGAAGTAACAGTGGGACAAAAGAATTTAGGATGTGCATCCAGGATAAGAATAGCTTCCACAGTGAAATTCTCAGAAAAATGATTGCATATTCCCAGTGGTATTTTTATGTAAAAAGAAAGAAAGAAAAGGTAAAAGACCCTTGTGCAAAAATTGAATTTGACAAGAAGATTCATAACATCTAACCCATTTGTATGTGTGTTTACCCAAAATACAGAAATTCACTGTTGCTTCTTCTCAAATGGATGTACTGTATATAGAACTGAAGACTTTGGTGGTGATATTACAAAAAGGAAAATATATGCGCCAGCAAAAGAATGGCAATTAAGTGGGAGGCAATCAAAAGATACCACAAATATTAGGAAAGAACAGAAGGTGGCACTTTTGACTGTTGGCTAGATGACAGATTTAAATAAGGCAGAACTCTTGCATCTTCAGTTGTTGCATAAAAATGGAATTTCAGCTACAGTACTTTGCTTGACATGCTACATGAGCTGAATCTCCTAAAGCTCCCTCTTTTGCACAACTATTAAAGGTGCAAGAGCTCTGTTTACTTTTACAACTTCTCACCCTACTGAGGGCCTAGGCCAAATGGTTTTTGGCGTTACTGTTCATTTTATGTTAAAGAGTGAATGACACTTTGAAAAAGCAGGACTTGCTGTCCAGTCAGTGGAGTTCTAGGGAAACCATAATGAACTGAAAAAGTTGAAGGAAGTCTAAAGGCTTGTCTACATTGACCAGAATACTTCACATTCCAGCCCTGGGCCTGCAGCATTCCCCCCCCCCCCCCGCTCCATTACCTGCCCTTCCATTGTGCCTACAGAGGGATGTTATTGTTGGAATATATAGTTTGCAATCCAGTAAGTGGAAATGTTTTTGCTATTGAAGGGTTAACTGATAGAAGCAAACAGGATGTTTTGATGTAACGTCCTACTGTATTGTGATTGGGCTTCTAGGGAAAGGGGAGTGTCTAAGCCTTTTCCTTTGTCTAGAAGCTATCCACAAGGCTTTGTTCCTCAACCCTCTCACCATGATGACTTCTTAGAGAGAGGACCTCCCAATCAGAGGTCCTGCATATCTTCTTTTGTAACCATGTAGGTTTTAGTTATTTTAAAGTAGTTTTTAGTCTACTTTGAAGCTGTGCTGATATTGTTCCATGTATTATGCTCTGAGACTGTGAGTAATGAATTTTTTATACTTTTAACTACTTTTATGGGTTTTGAGTACTCATTTGGCTAAACGAGTAACTTGGGGTAGGAAAAGGGTGTTGGATAGCAATAAGCTCTCATGCATGCTGGAATTATTACACTAACACTGCTGTGTGTGTATTTATTCTGCCAATGTGCTGTACTTCCAAGGAGTGAAGTGCAGTGGGGGAGCATTTGCTAAATGCCCTCATATTTCCAAGGGGTTATTGGAACCCAGTAATTAAATACTTCCAATAGTTATCACATCCATGGCCCATGTGCAAACCAGCATTGCTCTTCCCCATGCCAGTTGCATCTTCCAAGGCCAGGAACGAGGTGCCCAGCTGTAGTCACATGGCTGGGTGCCTCATGATGAACTCAGTAGATGAGATACACATGACCTGGCTGGGAAATGGCTGTACCAGACACTGTGCATGCTGTGTGTGCAGACAACCCCCCATTGTGGTAATGTAACTCACCATTTTCTCTGGATGTCATCTAGGCAGTTCGGGCTAGAAATGGGGCAAAAACGTTGTGTTGTCTGGGCAGCTGGGCATGGGAACAGGGGGAGGCTGTTTCATTTCACTTGTCTCGACAAGGCCTAAGAAACTCTTGGAGCCCTTTTGGGTGTTAAAAGGTGTAAAATATGGTGGGTTCAAAGTGTGGTTTTGCAAAGTTGAGCATTGATTTGATAATTCCTTGATCAATTTAATATGGAATCCTTCTGATATAACAGATAACAGAGTTTCCTTGGTCTTGCTTCCCTCCTACCCTCTGGGAAAAGAAAACAATAGGAGGTTTCTTATGCCTCCTCCCTATGATGCCAGAAAACACTTTTTAAAAAATTAATGCATATGATGTTAAATTGAGATGTTAAGTAATGTATTTGTCTGCTGACTGTAGTGTGAACTGGATAGCCAAAGGTGGTGCATGTGTCTAATTTCTAAATCATAATTTTAATTTTTATCTATATCTTATATGCTCATTATAGAATTAATTACTGATGATTTGAGCTGAAACTGTAGCCTAATTTAAATTTAGTTTTGCCAGGTGTATGTCAGTAATCAAATCTGCATTTATGAAATTTGAGTTGAAAATACACTTATTATGCTAGGGTTACTGGTTGGGTCTGGGACAGGGCTTCTGCAACTTTAATCTTAACAGATCTTGAAGCAGGATGAGGTACCACTCCATCAAGTAGGGCAAAGATACCTGTCCTATTCTACCTTCCAAACCCCAACTTTCAACCACAAACATCCCCTCTCAGCATGACTACTGCTTCACTGGTGGGGGTGGGCAGGCATGCAGAGAAATGTCCAGCCCCTGTGACAAAAATGCAAACGGGTGCTTCTCTGCACCCCCCTCTCCACTGGGAAGGCAGTCATGTAGGGAGGGGATTGCTGTGGTTGAAAGCTGGGGTGTGGAAAGTGATGAAGAACAAGTATGAAGTTGAAGGCTTTCACGGCTGGCAACCATAGGTTTTCTGTGGGGTTTTTTTTTCTTCCTCTGAAGATGCCAGCCACAGATGCAGGCGAAACGTCAGGAATAAACTGAACACGACCTCACAGCCTGAAAAATCCCCACAGAAAACTGAGGACAAGTATGTTTGTCCCACTTGGTAGAGCTTTACAGTACTTCAAAGGGGTCTGTTAAGGATTAAAGTTACAGGGCGCCATCCCTGGTCCAATCTGATAACCCTAGATTATTAAGAAAATTTCACAATCAGAGAATATAGTGAGAAAAGTTTTGTTTGTTTGTTTATTATTTATTTTACATTCTGCCTTTGGGTTCCAAATTTCATGGCTATTTAGAAGGAAGGTGATTAATGGACTGCCAGCCCTTTTATGAAATCAAGTGAGGAATCCCCCAAAGGAGCAGCATGAGGGATTTGGGATGTGCTAGACTGGAGGAAAGTAGTCCACAGTGGGAACTGTAAAAGGCAATATGTCGTGGCAGGCAAGAGTCTTCCATACTTTGAAGTGCCAGATTGGACAGATGGAGTGTAGGATGAAACACATTACTGAGACACTTTGGAAGATTAATCTGATTGAGACCAATTGGCATCAAAGTAAAATGCAATGCACGCAGCAACATTTTCATTGTTTGTATGTTTTGCTCTATTTTCTTGAACTCTCCTACATTCCGCAATCAAGTTACACAAATGTGCCAAGTAATTTTCATGATCCCATAACAATCAGATGCCCTAAGGACTGACTGAATTAAACAGAATGGCTGTAGCATATCACTGGGAATAATTGTGGATGCTATAAACAAGTGTCTCCAACCTCCTCTGCTAAGAATGCTTACTTCCAGTGCTTATCAATGGAAAATGTTGGTTATGCAAGTAAAAATTCACACCTTTAATCTGAACAAGATTCTTAAAAATTACTGTACAAGGAAGTGTTTCCAGCTAAATGCAGAACTGATTGTGCAGGTAGCTGGGGGTGTTTGCTTATAAACCTCTGGAGACACTCTTGTGTCTGGTTGTCTCCTCTTGCAACACCAGTATGGAAGATCGCCAGGCTGGATATGGGACATTGTATCATCTGTATCATTAATAGTTAACAGATCCTGAAGCAGAAAGATGTAAAGTTCTACCAGAACTATGCAATGTCTTTTCCCCCCACTAAAGCCCCCTTACCTTTTAGCTCTGCATCCCTCCAAACCTACCCATTTACTGACTAGTGGAGAGTGGGAGACAGGAGGTGCTGACGCATGTATCTAGGCTCCTATAGACAGACACACAGCACTGATGTCCTTTAGTGCAGTAGTTCTTAATCTGTGATCCGGGGACCCCCAGGGGTCCATGATGTCTTCACAGGGGGTCTGCGAAGGCTTGAAAGTTGCTTGGCCCACCTTCTCCCTGCAGTGGAGTGGCCACATGACAGGAGCCAAGCCAAAGGCCAGCTGGCTTGGCCTGCGCATTGCCATTCAATCCACTCCAGCCACAAACTTGCAGGAAGAAGCAGGAGAAAAGTCTTCCCTCCTCCAGTGCCTCTGAGGGGAGGTTTAATGGATAGTGTGTTGTTGTTGTTGTTGCTGCTGCTGCTGCTCCTTCTGCTGTTGTTGTTTTAAATCTTGAGTTAAGTCTTGGGGGTCCACAGAAACAAAAATTATTTAAAGGGGGTTCTTGGTAAAGAAAAGGCTAAGAACCACTGCTTTACTGCATCCACTTATAGGAATGTAGCTGGGCTCTTTTCTGCCATGCCCACTGCTCTCCATTGGTCAGTAAGAAGCCAAGTTGGGGGGAGATGCAGCAGCTAAAAGTTGGGTTTAGGAGATGAGGCAGGAGCCATCTTATAGTTCCACCAATCTGAATTTTACACTACATCTTTCTGCTCCAGTATCTTTTAACTATTAAAGTTACAGGAGCCTGCCCCGTATTCAGTCTGCCAACTCAACCAACATGGTAGGAAGTAGAAGAATTCTGTGAACCACATTGTGCCCTCTGAAGCCAAGTATTCTATGGTACAGGAAAACCCAGAGTTCACCATCTTGGACCACACATGTTAGCACAGACCAGAGACCATAATCACTTGGAGGCTGTGGTCTAGCTCTGCTTTAAGATATAGCAGAATCACAGTGCAGTTTTATGCATTGCTTACATGTGCTACATAACCAGCGTTTAAGTAAATTGAGATTTATCCCAAGATGACTATAAGATGTGAAAGAATGTACTAGAAACTCTTTTTTAAAAAACTCTCTGTAGCTACTACAACTTAACTTAGGGCTTATGTACACCAGCCAGCGGTATCCTGGCTGTGGAGCTGGCCCGTCCTTCCCCCATTACCTCGATGAAATGGACCAGAGTCCACACAGGAACTTCAGCCCATCCCTGCAGTTTCAGCCACCACCATTTTCTCTGCTGTCTCGGAAGCCAAGAAGGGGGCATGCAATATGTGACTGAAGGCTCTCTGCATATGACCAGTTTTGATCACATGCTGTGGGACCCCTGCCTGGCTTCTGGGAGAGCCAGGGAGAAGGTGGCGGCAGTGAGGGCCAGCATGCTGGATGGGTTCCTCTGGACACTCAGGGTCTGATCCATTTTTGGCCACTGGTAATGGAGTAAATTGGGTATTTTCTTATAGCAGTTTATTGGGCCCTACCTCAGCTTGCCCTGTCTCAGCCCCGTATGTGCCCCAGGAGTGGTGAGGATTGTCCAGGGCTAAAACTGGGCAAATGCCTTGTGTCATATGGACTACAGGGCTTTGAGACCCTGGCAAGCTGGACTATTTAGCCCATGTAGATAAGGCCTTAGACTCTAAATTTTAATGTCTAAATGATCATGGTGTGCTATAACAATTTGGGCTAGGCATGTATGTTGAATTAATGGCACTGGGGAGGAATTACCTTTGTTTACACTGAACAAGTAAGAAACACTTGGATTAGTTAGAGGTAAATATAATGAAAATAGGGTTCTCTTTTAAAAAAAGTTAGCGATGTGTCACAGAAACAATTGGAGCTATTTTGCACTTAAACTAATATAGTGCTCCTATTATGGCCCTTTACTTCAGTATATAATATTTCTGTTTTCATGTATTTAAATGAATTTAAACAATTCTAAAAGCTTCTCTGTAGAGTCAGTGTGGATTTCATGCTGTTACTTTATTGTATGTATGAAAAGTCTTTCTTTCCCTCTTACAGTTGATTGGAATGCTGTTGGCATGCTGTTTGTCCCGATTTATTACTGCCAATCAATATGAGATGGTGTAACAAGGTAGGTGTGTATATTGCCATATCTTGATGCTCGTCTCAAACTGACTGAAATGCCATGCTTTCCTCTCTGTGTGACAGTCGCAACGAGTCAGTTGCTTGGATTAAGTGGATGGAATTTGCTGCTGCAGATAACAATGCAAATTATAGAAAAAAATGTGGTCCCTCTGCAAAAAGAGGTGTTGAGGGGTATGATTTAAAATAAAAAAAATCTAAGATACATTTTTTTATTTGTATAATACGTTGGGGACTGTAGTGCAAAGCCATTGATCACATACCAGCCCCACATTGTACATTCCTGTTTTAAAGGCCTTAGTGACTAGGGTCCAGGATTCCTAAAAGTCCATCTCCTGCCTATGCATGAGGATCAGTGGAGAAGCCCCTTCTGTATATACTGCCACCACTTGAGGTGTTGTTTACAAGAAAGCATAGAAAGGCTTTCTCCGTGGAGCTCCATGTTTATCTCCTCTTCATTGGTATCCAGCTTATGTGAAGAAAACATTTTTAATTCAGCAGTATTTGGAATGGTTTGATGTTTGAATTTACTTTCCTCTTGGCTCATAATTTATCAATCTGCTGCTTTTCTTTGTATTATTCAATTTTTGTATTATGGGCTGATTGTTTTTATTCATAGAGCTTGACCATTCCTGTTAACTAAAAAGGTGGAATTTAAAAAAACGTAATGAAAAAATAAAACTCTTAATTTTTAATTGCTGCTTGGCAGATCATGGAAAAATTATGTTTTGGGGAACTACAACTCCTAGAATCCCTAGCCATATCCCCCCATTCATCTGTTAATCTGTTAATTCCTTTAATGGGTTGGGAGACTACAAAATGAAGAGGATCACTTTCCTATCTAAATTGGTTTCCTCCTCCAATGTTTCCACCTTGTCACCAACATAGCACCATGAACCTCTTCAATCTTATTTCAGAAACTAAGCATGATTGGCCTGGTTAGTACATATTTGAGAAACCACCATGGGTATGCCAAGGAACTCCAGGAATCTTGCCTGAAACCTAGTAGAACCTCTGCCAGTTGGAGTTGGCCATTTTGGGTTAAATGGACCAATGGACTTGCTAAGAGGCTGGCATCCTGTTAGTGGCATACACAGGTGTAAGTCAACTGTATGTCTGTGTATATCTTGTTTTAGTTGTTGTGGAGGTTTTCATTTCCATCCTTCCTCTGCAATTACCAAAGCCCCTCCCCAAAATACTTACTGTAGAGTCACTGCAGCCCCCCCTCCACAATTCTGTGGGTGGTAGAGAGGAGGAATTGGATAAGCATCTTCATAACCAGACAGTATCCCCTGGAAGTCCCCGACGAGCCCCAGAAGATGATATAATCATTTCATGTCTGCTTACATGGACATAGCCAAGCACTTCTCCAACTCTTCCCCCCCCCCCAGCTACAGAATAGCTGTCCAGGGTGGGGGCAGGAGCTTTCCAGTAAATCTTGGGGGTGGTGAATGGCCAGCTGTAGCATTGTTCCACATGAGGAACGACTATGATACACTGAGTTGCAGAGGATTCTATAAGGCAGCATCCTATGTTCTGTGTATACAGTAGAAATGCACAAAGCTGTAATGCTGAAATAAATTGCAGGTGCTCTTGCTCATGTATTCCATGCATCTAAACTCCCCAGTAATTATAATGGATGTTTGATGTTGGTCTTCTGATTATTAATATGCCTGAAATTTAGTGTCGATTACATCCGGTGGATCTATTTCTCTCCATTGGATCCAGCCACTAGAATCATCCTTTTAAGGACTGGTTGTAACTTTAAATTATTCAAACTTTTCCCCTCCCTTTTCTGTACTTTTTCCAGGGGTGTGAAATACAACTGCGCTTGTTTTCAATCAGGAACTGGGTAATTCTTGGAAGACTTCTTAAGAATGTTAGAGCACACACATACAACTACATAAACACTCACATGAAAGCCGCCACCTTCTAAACTCTGTACCATGCGTAGTGTACCATTCCGTAAAAGTACTGTCGTGCCACAGAAGTAGCCTGAACCATTCAGCATCCAGTACTGTACACTCCATCCTGAAGGCTTTGCATACGATGGCACTATATGTATGTTCTTGGTCAGACTGTAGTTGCATTGTAAAGTTAACAGAGGTAATCCATTAACAGCAACGACTGGGCTGTGCATGTAGTGACTGGAGGCGTAATTAGCCTTTCACAATGGTTAATAAATGTCGCACACATCCATTATTAAACTTGTATACAAATATATATATATATATATAAAATATTATTTTGGTTTATTAAATTTTTAATTTCCTGGTTTTCTTTACTGCATTATTAAGGTGCGTTTTCTTCCAGTATGCTTACTTCTCTCCCACCCAAACCAAAATCTGCCCAAACAAGGAGAATCAGTTACAGAATGAAATACTTGGAGGGGGAAATGTCCAAAATCTGCTTGAGGGAAATCGTTCTTTTGATCTTCTATTGCATCTTGGATTCTTAATCAATGTTGTATGCCCAGTGCGTTTGCCAGTTGGCCTTTGTATAGTGCATTTTGCCTCTGAACCTGAACCTGTGTAATATTGTTACTAAAACTGTGTTGTTTGCTTACTGTGAAGCCCGTAAGTTTGCTTCCTTTTTATTAGATAATTACAGATTAATCAAATCATGCTGTGGTGCAACTTTTTTCTTCCTCTTTTCTCTCTCTTTTTTTCTCCTTTTACATGGAAGTTGCCACCAAATTCATTATCAAATCAATCAAACTTAAAAAAAAAAAGAGTGTGTGGAATATTTGGGATGGTGGATGGGGAACAAAAGTTTAAGACCTTTTTAAAAAAAAAATAAGAATTTTTTAATAAGGCCTCTGTCTAGCATGCCAACAAGAATGCATTGATATTGTCAGTATTTGTGATATACATATTAATAAATGGAACCATTACGAATTTCTACCGGCTTCTTCTTTATTTTTCAGTTCACCATTTTCACTAAGAAATATTTCTTTTTTCAGCACCAGCATTATAAATGCTGTACTCTTAAAATATTGCCTAAATCAAACTGCTGGTCCAACTAGGTTGACAAATCAATACATGTGTAAATGCCATTACTTCAGTAGCCTTTCTCACTGGGGGCCCATCTGCACAAGAGGAAAAATCCCAAATACATTGTAGTATTGGCATCTCACAGCAGCAGCGACATGTCCAAGTGGGTTTTTTGGCCTTGGAAGCCACCATAAACCTTACATTCCTGATGGCGGCTGCGAGTGATTTACTTGCATTAGTTCTTTACCACTGCTGTACTGTTGTTTTTTTAAGTTGTCCCAAGGTGCACTGGTGCTATAGAGCGATTCCCCAAAGCAAAACAGAAAATACTGATCCTTTTTATCGCCTTAGCAAGCAATCGCTAAGGTGAAAATCCAAAATGGTGGCAGCAGGCACTTGCCCTCCTAGCAAGCCCTGCTCCAGTTCTCATCCAGCCAATCAGCATTGTGCTTTCCTTCAAGTTTATTATTGTTCTATAGTCCAAATGAGCAAAAATGCACACCCACCTCGCAGTTTGTGAAAAAGTACGGGGAAATCTGCGAAGGCTTTTACCCTGTTGTTTTTGCCATTTTGCCCCCCTTCCTTCCAAATAGTGTAGATTGGCGCTGGATCCTGTTTAGACAGGTAGGATTCCCAGCAAATTCTATGAAGCGAATTTTCACTGTTTAGACGGTCCCTGGGACAAGCAGTTGGACTGAGGCTATAGGGTTTTCAGAGTTAACATCTTTTTGATTCTGCTGGAGCATCATCTTTGTATGGCTTGTTTCAGGGTTTATTTTCACCCTGTTCTTCTGCAGTATATATGGTGAAAAGAAAAGGTTAACAAAACCTGTGATATATCTCTTTTTCAAAAATACAAAGAAAGAAGTATTAATTATTGAAGCAATCAGCTGTTAAAACCTCTTATCACCAACTGACATTGAGACAAGGGATATGAAAACCTCTTAGGGCCTGTTTATACAAGGGGGGGAAATGTGGATTGATGGGCACTAACTCAAATTTGAAGCAACTTCTATTTGTGTTAATGGTTTTCTGGCAAAATCACAGGTATGCAAAGCTTTTACTTTTGCTGTCCCAATGAGCATGCCTGCGAATCAAGATGGCAGGCACGAGTGAATTACTCACACTTTGATTATCTCCAGTTGCCATCACTGAACTATTTTTTAAAAAAGCATATCTAAGGTGCAAAAGTGTGACATTCCACCTAAATACATTTTTAAAAGGCTGTTTCATCACCTGAGTGCATGATTGCTAAAGCAAAAATCCAAGATGGTGGTTCTGGGTGCTTGCATTGTTAGCAAGCTCCGCTCCTGCCCACGTCTGACCAATCACCTTCCACTTCCGCTCTTTCGCAAATGTAAGTGAATGTGAATCCGATTGTCCAAACGAGCGACAATGCGCATTCTCTACGGAGCTTTTTAAAAAATACGGGGGAAAGCCACAAAGGCTTTACCAGTGGAGTTTATGGTGGATTTGGCCCCCCTCCTTCTGAATATTGCAATCCAGTGCAGAATGTCATTAGGATAGGTAGGATTCCAAGCAAATTCTGTGAGGATTTTTTTGACGGTTAAGACAACCCAAAAGTCTAGATTTCATTGTGTTTCTTGGAATCCCACATATTTTCTTCCTTCTTCTTGTTGTGTGCCTTCAAGTCATTTCTGACTTATGGTGACCTTATGGAGAACCTATAATGGGGTTTTCTTGGCAGAATTTGTTCAGAGGTTTGCCATTGCCTTCCTCGGGCTGAGAGACTGTGACTTGCCCAAGATCACCTAGTAGGCTTTGATGGCTGAGCAGGGATTTGAACCCTGGTCTCCCAGTGCCCTAGTCGAACATCAAATTACTATACCCTTGTGTTTTAAACTGAAACTGCCTGTAATTCCAGGCTTCTCAAAGACTTCATTTGGTACTGCACATATCACTGTTATAAAATAAGCTGTATTGGTGGTAAATGGTACAGCAGGTGGGCTGTAGCAGAGGAAGCATCACTAAGGTGATGGGTTCCAGCATCCGCTCTTAGCAAGTGGTAGAACTAGGCCCCTAAGCAGCTAATTGTACCCAGTCTATCCTGTGGCCCACACCCCACATCCCTATGGCTGGTGAGGAGGGGCCCTGAACTGGGGTGATCCCCCACCTGGGGTGAGGTTAAATGGGAAAGTGGACTGCAAGGTTTATGTAGTACAAAAACAAAGGAGAGTGAAGTGCTCAGTTGTGTAACATCTACCAGCCTCTACTCCCAATCTTGAACTTTCAGGCTAAGTTGAAACTTTAGCAGGAACTACTAAATACAGTTTAACTCTTTCTGTGCCACTAGACAGCTGTTGACATTTGGACATGAGGCTGACAAGGATTCTGTAGACCAGCTGCCTGGTGGCAGAGGCCACACACGCTACAGCTCTGCCAGATATTTTCTTCTTGAACAGGAATGCACATTATTTTAATGCATTTTTTCCTAATTTGTGCATTTAATTTTGCAATTTAACTAATGGATCTGCCTTTTCCCCATTGAGCAAGTGTGTTTTTGTGTATTCAGTGACCCCCCCCCCCATTTTGTGCATTTTCAGTCATGCACGTATTAACCACACACTGTTTGGTGTGCCTGTTATTTCTCAGAAACACTCTGCAAACCTTGCTGTGTGTGGCTCACTGCTTGAAGTGAGGTAGGTATGCAGGTTCGTATAGCAAATCTGGAGAGATGTGAAAATGCTACTTTGCTCAAGACTGCCAAGTCATGAAAGGTCCCATAACCATCAAAAATAATCCACACAATGTGCTTTTTCTATTCACACTCCCAAGTATTGCAAAAGCTGGCCATATATCAGATCTGACTAAACATGAGATGACAGCCTAGGAAACACCAGATCACAACAATTTGACAACAACATATTCTGAATTCCTTAGAAAAGTAAATGGGCAAATTGCTGAGGTTTAAAATAAAACAGCAGCATCACTCTCAGCACTGTGTTGACAATCATGTTTAATAATTTCAGAACTATAGATATGAGCTCATGAATTTATGTACAGCATTGATCCATTTCTCATGGGTCCATTTAGATATGTACAAGTCAATGTTCCTTTACATTTTGGCTATGTAACTATGTGTACAACTGATGTACACCTAGATTTGTTTCTGTTGTGTGCCTTCAAGTTGTTTTTTACTTACAGGGACCCTGTACCTATCATGGGGTTTCCTTGGCACAAGCTGTTCACAGGAGGCTTGCCATTGCCTTCCTCTGACATGGAGTGGGTGTGAGTTGCCCAAGCTCCCCCAGGGGTTTTCCATGGCTGAGCAGGTATTCGGTCTCTGGTCTCCCAGACTCCTCGTCCCACACTCAAACCACTACACCAGCTGACCTTGCCTCCCCTGATGGGACGACTGGGCATCAGGCATCAAAACAGTATTGGGAAATGACACAAATGACAAGCACATGAGCAAGATGTTGTTTTTAGTTTCATCTGTGAGGATAAAGGAACATCTGGAGTCTTCTCTGATAAAAAAAGGTGTCTTCGTGTGAGATTCATGATTATATCCTTGCTTCAAGCACGGAGCTTTGACAAACATTAGCACAGAGTTCACTGCAGAACAAGGGTCTGCCTTCTGCCTCTTGCTCCTCCTCTCCCCTAGTACAGTGGTACCAGACTATTTAATTATGATTGAATAAACAATTTAGGTTGGATTCTGAGAGGTCTTCAGGGCAATTCTTCAGGTTCATTACTCTGCCTGCCTCCCATATTCAACTCAGAATCCCAGTCCTCCCATCAGGGGAGGCAAGGGCATGCTGAAGATGCTGAGCTCTCTGCTCGCTGGCAACATGATCTGCCAAGTGAGCAGCACTGATGTTGATTGGGATAAACCCTTTTGTTTCTCAGCCAGATTCAGATTCTGAAGGAACTGGCTGGCAGAATGTGCCATATTCTAGCCTGTAAGCAGCAGCAGCTGGGTTCTTATTGCTGCAGAAGAAAACTGAGGTGGCAGATGTAACAGCATTAGCAACTAAGCAGTGATCGCTATGCAGACTGAACTTTTAGGTTAGATCCAATGTCATCCTCCTTGAGCTGACATTTGTGACTGAACTGAATTTCAACTTGCAACAATTTACGTCTTCTGCTGTCTTATGGCAGACAGTATGGTACTTCCAAAAGGAAGCTGGAATAAGTGTGTATGCAGAGATTCAGAATACCTTGGAAACATATCCTTAAGGTTGTTTAATGCCAATACTGCAAGTCACCACGTTGCAAGTTCGATTCCAGCGGACTCCAAGGTTCACTCAGCCTTCCATCCTTTCGTAGGTCGGTAAATTGAGTACCCAGCTTGTGGGGGCAATTAGCAAACACACACTGGAAACTGCTTAATGCAGTGTAGATGTGTACATTTCTATTGCTTAAAACAATTTGTAAGCTGCTCTGATAGCCTTCTGGCTGAAGAGCGGGGTATAAATAAATAAATAAATAAAAAATATAGCAGCCTGACATGGAGAAATTAATTGCAGAAGTTTTTCTCTCATAGCTAACAAGTACCTGGCATTCTTGGAAAGTTAACAAGACCTCATCACCAACACCTACCCACCTTGGCTTCTTCATTGCTTTTTCCAAAGTTTGGCAATGCTAAATTAAGAATTAAATTACATATCCTCTCCAACAGGGGCTCACAATATGTAAACCTCCCACACACTCCTACCCAACCATTCTCTGAAGATGCCAGCGAAACGTCAGAAATAAAGTCTTCCAGAACATGGCCTCACAGCCCGGAAACCCCCCACAGAAAACCTTTGGCAATGCTACATTTTTTACATCTCTACAAATCTCTTAGCTAGCACGGCTATTAGATTCAGGCCGTGCTGGCTGGGAGACTCTGGGAGATGTCATTCAGAAAAAAAGAGGAAGAATTTCTGTAAACTATAGTCCAAAATTAGTAATATTTTCCTCCTTTGCTTGATATGAGTGAACAGGTTGCTGTGTCTTGCTGCCATTTAAATGTCCCAGGATGGACTAGAGCAGTGGAGGAAATTAGAATGATGGCTAGACCCAGCTCTCCAGAACTCTGCTTCTGTCACCACCATATTTACTCCACCTAAACTAGTGGATGGGCCACCTAGACCAATAGAGGGGACTTTACTAGGGACCCTTCAGATATGGGGCAATCATGTGTTTCCTAATCGCTCCCTTCTAGTGTCGGGCTGGGGCGGTGGGAACAGCCTAATAGTTGCAGGTAATGGTTGTTAAAAGAACAAGAAATAGAGCCAGGGCAAATGGCAGTGTGGAGAGGAACAAGGAATCGTATTAAAAATACTATTTCATAGAGCAAACTGGGCTTTCAGGTCTTCTCAGTAGCCCCTTCCTTTCTTGATCACAGCTCAGTGCTGACAAAAAAAAAAAAAAGAGAGAGAGAGAGAGAAAGAGAGAGAGAGAGATTCATCCTGCAACAGCAGCAGCAGAGGAGTAGTAGTTACAGGGAGTGGGGCAATATGAGAGCAGTGCTCGCCACATAAGAATTCTGCCCCACAAATAAAATTTTTCTTCAGTCTCCAAATTTCTAGCATTGCATTAATGTAAAACTTCAGTAGAGCATTTAGAAGTACACTTTAGGCATCTGAAGAAAGGGGGCAGGCAAAGTTACTAACACAGCAAAGGCTTCTAAGTGAGAACAGTTTCCAATGTCTCGCTCTCTGCAGTGCTAGACATTTGGGAGTGAAAGAAAATTTCAAGTGGAGGGTGACAATCCTTATTTGGAGGGGCCATACATTCATTTTTGCCCCCCCCCGTAGCTAAACCCTTGCTTGCTGCTCCAAAAATATTCCACAATACTGACTTAAAATATGAGAGACTTGGAAGCCAGATGCCCCCTTTTCATTGGTCCCTGCTCCAAAGCTGGTGCATAGCAATTAAGTCACTGGTATGCTTCCCCAGATACATTTCCATGTCAGGCTACAGTTTGAGCCAGGAAAAGGAATGGCTAAACCTAGCCAGGGCTTGCTTGGCAAGCAGTATAAAGGGCTAACGGTATGTTACACATGAATGCATGGAGTAAAATGCCAGCAGGTCTGTCTCTTCACTGCAAAGCCGTGTCAAGGAGTAAACAAGCTGAAATTGTCCTAAGGAAACATGCTGAGGAACAGGGCTCTCTCCTTGGAAGCAAGCAGTGCAGGAGGAGCAGAAGGGAGCAGAGTTGGAATCGTACAGCCCTCCAGATGTTTAGTTGTAACTTCCAGCAGCTTTGACCAGTGTAGCCAATGATGACGTATGTTGGGACTTGCAACAACATCTGGAGGGCCACACAATTTCCACCCTTGGACTAAGCCATTCCTCCCCATTGCTCCCTCCCTATTGTGTTTTATAGCAAAGAAGGTGGCCACCAGGATTTCATTACACCATCACGTGCATCATGCAATGACCACACACTTCCCACAAAGCATCACGTCCTGGTCCTCATCTCCAAGCAGCTTCCGACACAACAAACCCAGGGCCCTTTCTCACTGCACAAGTGCCATGGCACCATCCTATGGAATCCTGGGATTTGCAGTTTAGGGAGGGGTATTTTGAATCCTCATCCAGAGAGCTCCCCTAGTGCCATAAGCTACAAACCTCGGGATTCCATAGGATATAATCATGACAGTTAGACTGGAATCCTAGTGCTGTAATTGTGTCATGTGAAATGGTCCCCAGAGTGATTTTTCCATATTGTCTTAGGGAGAAGACAGACATTAGATGCTTTCATAGCAAGGGCTGTAGCTCTACCATTTGGAGCTTGGGACAGTCACTGTTTTGGACTACAACTCTCAGAATTCCACAGACAGCTGAGCCACTGTCCATGCTGGTTGTAGGATTTTGAGAACTGTAGTTCCAAACTGTACTTTCCCAAGCCCTGCCACCAATCAAAGGCACAGTGCAGCTGTTCCAGTTCTCCCTCCTTACTGAATTCTGGTGGGGGTGGGCGGGAACAGAAACTGTAGAAATATATAGGAGGGTTACGAATGTACAACAAGGACATCATAGCTTTCCAACTGTCTCAATTTGGCAGGGACAGGCCTGATTAATCTTTGCCATCCTACTTTTTCAGCTGTCCCAGTTTCTCTCCCCTCTTCCCACTTTCCCCCTTTGTCTTCAGCAAACTTCAATGACTGAAAACTGAATTCAAAGTGTAAAATTTTGAATACTTTGTTTTCAACTCAGCAGGGGGGAGTGGGGAGGAGAGATAGAATTGTGCTCTTCTCTGTAGTTTCAGGCAAAGCAAACCACTGTGCTGTGAAGTCGAAGGTTTTCAAAGCCGGCATCCATCGATTTTCCTTGGTTTTTTCCCAGGCTGTGAGGCTGTGCTCTGGAAGAGTTTCTTTCTAATGTTTCACCTGCGAAACGTCAGAAACAAACTCTTCCAGAACACAGCCTCACAGCCCAGAAAAAAACCAAGGAAAATCTACAAACCACTGCAGTTTCTCTCAGCTTGTGTGTTCTTCCTCATTAACAACTGTTGTCATCTTTACCACACACTGATGTTGCTTGGTCACATGTATCCCAGTTTTCAACTGTGAAATATTGGAGGGTATGGGAAATCTGCACCCCACCCATTAAACTTTGTGTTTGTGGCATAAACTAGAAGCACCCAAAATATAAAGAACAACAGGCGATCTATCTCCTTCCTGCATAAACTCCATATGCATCTGTTTATGATCAGGCTACTTCAAAATCAGTTGCAGAGTATCCAGGAAGACTGTAATGTCATCCCCCCTCAACCAGCACTGCAGCCTTTTTGGGACAGCTGATGCCAAGCTTTCCAACACAAAGCCAGATTCTATAGTGCTAGTTCCCATAGGAGCTTCTTATTTTAAGCAAACAGTAGAAGGCAGGGGTTTAAATTCATGGAGTGTCTGTCTGTCTCTGTGTGCTACCTGAAAGCCACCTTGTGGCTTGGAAATGGGCCAGCAATTTCTATTGTGGGCCACCTGCCCTCACAATGTGGGAATCTGTGGGAACAACACCTTTTCTTCTGCTTTATAACACATAGAAGAAACTGCTAATGGGGGGGAAACATGTGCTCACAGATCCTAGCAGCAATCTTACACGTCTCTGCAAATTTTGGCTAGAAACATGTTGGTTAGTCCTGATTAGAGTAGACCCATTGAATCAGTTATTGAATGATGAGCCAAAACACAAGTAAATTCAACTGAGGCAATGGCTTTACTCTAGTTAAGAGTAACAACAATATTTCAGCCTTTGGAAACACTGCCCCACAATTCAAAGAGCATCCCCTCTGAAGTAAGGCCCACCATGTTCCTTGGGATTTACTCACAGAACTGCAGACTCATTTCCATACAGTCTATATGTATAGTCCAGAGTGAGGCAGAGAGGTGGAGGGAAATGTGCTTGCCTACATTGTGCTCTGAGTTGGAGGAAAATTGGGAAGTCCTAGTGGGGTTGTGTGCAAACTGTCCAGCATTTATGCAGATTATATGTTGTGTTAGCATTTGCTAACACTAATTTAGAGGATGAACATTGTTCTCTGCAGCAGAGCCCAGAAGGAGTGGGCTGAGTTGGCATAGGAGGAGAGATCAGCTTGCCAAATTCAGAACAATCAGAAACCCAGCGGGAGACTCCTGCATGGAAATGCCAGCGGCTCTTCTGGATGACAAGAAGAGGCAGCACCTGGCGGCAAGGAGGCAAAGAAGAACCGGTTCCCTCTTCAGACAGCTGCTCAATTGCTTTCCTGACTGTTGCTGGGAGAGGCTGTGGAACTGATGGGAATGCATGTTAACAGTGTGAAGGCTTGGCTCTCAAAGGTGTGTGATTATGTGACAAGGAGAGAGGCCAAGCTGTGCTTCCCACATTTATCTCTTTGGCAGGGTGGGAAGAATTGGGTAACACACTGAGGCTGCCTTGCCTGATACCCATCTTCTTCTGAGTGGGAAAGTAGCACCTCGCTTCACACATAGAGCAAGATGGAGATGTGCTTCTGCCTGAGGCAAAGGACAAGACGGCAGCCCTCTGTGCTCTGTCTACAAAAGTGAAAAGGGTCAGCAGCTGAACCTTCTTTACCTCTAACCTCAGAAAAAAGTGACGGTCTTGAGTGATAGCTCCCCAAGTCCTCCAACCAGTAGCCATGCTAGATGGGGAAATCTGGGAACTATAGTCGAAAAGAAAAAAGCTCTAATCAGAATTTGTGCATCACATTCCCTCCAAGAGATGACATGTTGGGCTATGCAGGCATGGATACTCCACAGTAGCCTTAAGTTGGCAAAGGACCCTATTCCATTGCCAGGGCACAACAGATGTAAACTCCAAAATAAACTTTTCCAAGCATTGATTCTCAGTGATAATGAACTCGTGCTTCTGTTAATGATGTTTAGCAAAGCGTGGAGTCAAGGTGTAGCTCTCCCTTTTGAATTTCATTGCCTTTTCCTACCAGAAAGGCTGGATTGGGGCAGGTACTTTAGCTCTCATCTTATTCAGGATGGAATAGGTGGGAATCTATAGCCCTTTCCTGCCCCTGTTCCCAGGACTATTTCTTGCTTGACAGCATCACAGTAGAAGAAGCTTCTTGTGTGCATAAGTATGTATATACGTACATATGTGGTATCAGCAGTATCAGGAGGAGGAGGAGGAAGAGGAGGAAACCACTAACCCCTGAGGGTCCTGGAGCATTTGATCCAATTGTACCATTGATAATCCAGCATTGTGCCCAAAGCTTCCCTGGATATTAACCATCTGCAGGGAGAGGCAACAGGAGTGTATACTTTGTTCTTGTCCTCCTCAGCATGCTACTTAAGGGTTCTGCCTTTGCTCCTATGAATGTTTTATGTTAGCAGTTGTTTCACACAGCAGTGGTTACGTAGTACTTTAGGGCAGGCAGACAAGCTTCATCGAAAAAGAGGAAATCTGCCACCAGAAATAAAGGACAAAAGCTGATACAGATTTGCATATGTATATGCTAATATGTGTATGTACACATGCATGCACATACACACATACATGAAAAAATAATTATTACAATTTAAATAGAAAAACAGTGCATCTCACCATTCTGGGGAAGATGGTGACTAGGTGATCTGTATGCCTGCTCATTGCATAGGCACCTTCAGAGCCCCTGCTCTCCCTCTCTTCTTATGGTTCTTTATTTTTACACTAGACTGGCCTGTTCAACCCTTCCGACAGAAGCGTGTGCTCAGTAGGATGGTAGACACTTGGCCTCTCAGGTTCAAGCGTGTCTTCTGCCATGGATCTGGGTCTATCTCTTGTACTGTGTCCTTGGGGAAGTCCCAGTCCCTCATTCTCCTCCTGTCTGAAAAATGAGAATGACCCACTTCCACTGGTGACGGCTGGCTTCCATCTCAGTGGTGCAGCAATTCCATTACAGGTTTTTGTACAAGCACTAAAGGAGCTATCTATATCATAGCTGATCAGAACTTTACAGTTCCTTTAAATATGAGATGAACATTAAGATTACTGCCCCACTGGCAAACTTTGGGATAACAACTTTCTGCATGCATAAACTCTTTGAACTCTATGGCAGTTAAAGTACATGTTCTCTCTAGGAGTTTATGCAAAGCATGTTTATGGCTTATTTCCTGTTTGCTTATTTACATACCTCTTCTCTTCTAGCCCATGTGGGAAACTTTAGTTCTCAAGGGACCAAGACCCAAGCACACTTTTCTATCTGTCCTCTCTCCATGAAGCATGTAGGCTTGAAGGAGCTCTCTGGGTGAGATGCTTCTGATTACTACCACTGCTCACTTCCCAGAGTCATCCTGGGGGTAAACATGACAAAGAGGGCAAGTTACCATTCACAGACATTAGTACCCCCTCCCCAACTTTCTAGCTCGCTTGGCATTTGTGATCTAACAGGCCAGGAAATAAGGCAACAACATTTGTAAAATTTCACTGTCTTATCTGCTGGAGGCAATTCTTAGCAAGTAGCTATTCAAATGCTTGAATAAAAGGTATTCCAATAATAGTCAAGTTATTTGAAAGGCAAAACTAGCCCTGGATCACATGAGCCAACAGCATTTGCTAAGATGGTGGGTTAACTTCCTGGCTATGTTTTCTGGTTGTTGCCAAAGCCACAACATGTATCCATTTCCCTTTCTCATTTTGACTCAGATGGTTATTAGAAGGCATAACATGAAATGGAAATGGAAACAAGACTGACTCAATAGCTTTTTTTAAAAAAAAAAGTTATTGGCAATTAGTGCAGGTTTTTAAAAAAGTAATTAGCCCTTTTGCCCTGAGAATTAATGAATGCATTTCATTACACTCCCTAAGGGATATTCAGTCCGATAGCAATCCATTGTAGATTAATGTGACTCTAAAAACTACATGGTTTGAAAATGCAGACTGCAAAAGGAATGCAGGTGAATGATCATCCAAAAATGAATGTAGGAAGAAAAGCTTTCATCAGGAGAGGTCATTAATAATGTTGTATGGGCTAAAGCCAAGGAAAAAAATCAAGCACACCTTCCTATTATTAATACTCGACACTGACAAGCACAATACACAGGAACAAAAAGAAATGAGCTTGGTTTCTATTGAAGTTCATGGAAGTGCACTTTGCTTGCCATAGTAAACATGTTTTATTTATTTATTTATTTATTTATTTATGCAGGAATTCTCTATCAGCTACTTAGCTATGTAACCACCATGGTCATGTAGCTACATAGCGACTCCCAGCATGACCCTCCCCCACTCACCATCTATTGGGCAACAGCCATTGCAATCAATAGAGGTCTGTTCCCTCTTCGATCTGGAAGTTGCTGAGTGATGCTCCCACCCCCTCCCATAAGCAATCTCCTTTACAACAGATGAAAGCACGGCCCCTGACGCATTTCCCCCTTGCACTGAACATTGCTTGCATGATGCATAACTCTAGATTGTGCATTCATAACTTCCTTAGTGAATACTGGCCATGGAATTGCCCATCAACTGCTTTTGATATGCTCCCATTGTGGGATTGCCTATAAAGCAGACCCAGCTCAAGACGTGTTGCCTTCCTGAGGTAAAGGACAAAATGGCTCCCCATCCCATGTACAGAAGCATACTTCAACAATGGTATAGTCAGTATACTCCATCAGACACAAGGCAGAAGACTAGTTTGGAGAATCTAGGACACACCATATGAACGTCAGAACTGGGGACAAGAAGTCCCGAAGGGGCAGTCAAGAGGCTGCTACAATGGCCATCACCTCACACTGCCTGACTGTATGGCTGGCCCCACTATGATGAAGCAATGAGTTGCAACTAATCTGTAAATCCTGCTTAATATTATTAAAATAAAGAAACACTGTAGTGCAGTTAAGTCATAGATATCGTGGGGGGGGGGATCTTTTTTTTTAATTGCTGCTCACCAAAAATGTGACTTTCTTTCCTCTCGCCACACAAGTATAGCTTATCTACTAACATGGACAGAACATAGTGAGATATTCACAGGGGAGGGGGAAAAAACACTACAAAAGTCCCCAAAGTAAAGAAAGTTCAATCCCAATTCTCTTTTTCAGATTGCCATGGAATAGCAATAGCCAACTAGTACAAGTTGCTTGGTTATATTCCACCAGAAGGTAGGAATAATTAGATGTCCCACCACTATTTTAAAAGTTGTAACGTCCTACAAAATGTGTGTGCACGCGTGTGCATGCATGTGATAAATTCAGAGCTTGCAAATAATTTTTGGACTGCAATTTTCAGAAGCTGCAACCAGCACAGTCATGGCTGTCTGCCTGATGAATTCTGGGATTCATAATCTAAAAACTAACATCTGGCCCATCCAGACTGATTGAAGTCACAGATTTTTTCCCCTGTTGTTTCCAATTTTATACTGGGTTAAAATAAACCAACCTGAGGAGTTGGTATAAAAAGTTTCTGATTATACCGGGAGCTGACAGAAAATATTCTGGGATAAATTAAATGAGTATGGATCTCTAAAATAAAACCAGAAAGAACAGGAACAAAATCTGGGACTTTCTGGTCTTTTTAATCAGTACAATGTGCTATTTTTCATTCTCTGCAAATACAGCTCAGCGCCTGTATCCACAGATTCATTATCCATGATTTCACTTATCCACATCTGAGAAAATATATTATCTCTAGGCATTTCTAGGTCTTCCAATGCCATTCTATGGTCAACTTCCAGAGTTTGTCTCATTGAAAATAATAGGGTTCTCTATTATCCACAGTTTCAGGTATCCATGGGGTGGTGGTGGTCTTGGAAGGTATCCCCTGCAGATACAAGGGTCAACATGCATCTCTTTTTGAGCATAAATTTCCTCTTTTTCATCCACATGCCACAAGGGCCCTTATTCTTAACTTCCAGGCTTCTCCATCCCTCTGCCCCATACACCACAATGTGGTCATACACCGGTTACCAAAAAAAAAAAAAAAAAAAAGCAGCTTTGGACAAAGGCTTTCATGGCTGGCATCCATAGATTTACCTTGGGTTTTTTCCGGGCTGTGAGGCCATGTTCTGGAATAGTTTCTTTCTGATGTTTCACCTGCATCTGTGGTTAGCATCTTCAGAGAATGGTTGGGTAAGAGTGTGTCTGGGGTTTATATGCTGTGAACCCCTGTAGGAGAGTATATGTAAATTTGTGTAATTGAACGGTTAGTTTCTGGGTATAGAAATGCAAGGCTTGTTAGTGTCTGTTTGGCTAATGGTTGGTTGATGGACCATTATCTGCTGAAACTCTCCCTTTCCCTGGGTGGAATTCCTTTGTAAGTGTTGAGTTTTAATTCTATTGTATTTCAAAACTGGGAGCCAGATTTGTTTACTTTTAAGGTTTCTTCTTTCCTGTTGAAGTTGTCCATGTGTTTGTGGATTTCAATAGCTTCTCTCTGCATTCTGACATGATAGTTGTTGGCCTGGTCCAGAATGTCTGTGTTTTTAAATAGCATTTTGTGTCCAGGTTGGTTTATCACATGTTTTGCTACTGCTGATTTTTCTGGCTGGCCCAGTCTGCAGTGTCTCTCATGTTCCTTGATTCGTGTTTGCACACTGCGTTTAGTGGTCCGTCCACAGCTACATGGTATGCGGTAAACTCCTGCAGCTGTGAGAGCGTCTCTTTTGTCCTTTGCTGAGCGTAGCATTTCTTTCAACAAGAAAGAAGAAACCTTAAAAGTAAACAAAATCTGGCTCCCAGTTTTGAAGAACAATAGAATCAAAACTCAACACTTACAAAGGAATTCCACCCAGGGACAGGGGGAGCTCCAGCAGACAACTGACCATCAGCCAAACAGACACTAACAAGGCTTGCATTTCTATACCCAGAAACTAACCATTCAATTACACAAGTTTACATATACTACTCTACAGGGGTTCACAGCATATAAACTCCACATACACTCCTACCCAACCATTCTCTGAAGATGCCAGCCACAGATGCAGGCGAAATGTCCAAAAGAAACTATTCCAGAATACAGCCGCACAACCCGGAAATAACCCAAGGTAAATCATTACATAGTTCCTTCTTGGTTTGATTGATGCAAGAGAATAATGTCTGATGGATGGAGTTGATAAAACGGCATACATTACAATAGCCTACATCAGTACATCTCAAGCTATCTGATGTTGGTCATCAGCAATTTTTTCTCAGTGTGCCAAGGACTGGTACCATATTTGTCCCCTTTGGCTACAGTTCTTTCTTTCTCTCCTGGAAACCTGCCAGGATCAGTTCATGGATCACCACTTTGAGTAGTACTGGCCCACACAACCTCCTTGTGTGTCATTTGTTCAGACAGTTAAGATCTGCCATTGTGTGCCGAAGTTGGACCATGTTTATACACTATGTTGGATATTTTAAAAATCCATTTAACTTACATGCTGCTTATTGCACCAAAAGCAATATCTTAAAGTGGTGGTGAGGTGGGTTGGCCACATCTGTAACCACTTGAAGAATGGCTTTTGTACTAAGCATTCATTATGAAGTCACTAAGGGGCTTGCTGCATGAGGGAAGGAAGTAGCAGTGCACCCCGATAATAACGCCTCCCGCCTTGCCTTATTACACAACATTGCTGTGTTTCAGCTGTTCTCCCATTCTGGTCCCATGGGAGACGGTGGTAAACGCAAATCTTTTTACTAGCTGGAAAAATCCGTTAGCAAAAAGATACGCTTTTACCAGTCTCCCATGGGACCAGAATGGGAGACCAGCTGAAACATCCAATAAGGCATGGCGAGAGGTGCTACTCTTGGGCTTCCCTTCCGCTTCCCTTCCTTGATGCAATAAGCCCCTATGTTTTGCTCACTTAAATTCTATGCACACCATTCTCACTCATTTGCATCACTCCTGTGCTTTCCCTGTGCTGCTTGTATCTTTTTTTTTTTTATCACAAAGCACTCTTCTATGCTGAAGGCTCCTAATGCTACCTCTTAAAAGGTACAGTTATTCTGTCTTTCTGGAGTGGGAGAATGGTAAGAAAAAAAGATTGAAGAGATGATGGGAAAACAGGGAAAGATTAGAAGTAGAAGGCATCCTTGTCAGAATGCCCCACAAAACTCTGTGAATGAGACAGGATGATTGCAATATCATCATCATCATCATCATCATCCCCCCTCCTTTTTCACAGTTCAAAGTGTTTACAACCAATTTAAAAACACATTATTAAAAATTCACAAAATACACAAGTTAGATAAAACAATTTAAAACATTTGAAAACCAGATTAAAACTTATACCATTAAAGTATACACACCTTGGCAGGGATCTTGCATTGAGGAGCTGTAACATAAAGTTCCATCAGGCAGAACTATGTCATGTCTCCTTTCCCCCTTCCTTGAAAACCCACCTTTTTCATGCCTCAACACTGACATGGACACATAGCGGCTGGTAAAGAGTGGGGAGACAGCTGAGAAGTGTCTGCCTGTGCCACTAGAGCCAGGTGCACAATAATAAGGTCATTTTCCAGGACCTCAATATCACCCCCAGGAGGATGTTGAGTGTTTGGCTGTATGCACATAGCCAAATGCTTCTCAGCCCTGCCCCCACTTCTTGGCCAGTTACTACATAGCCATGTCAGGGGGCAGGCAGCATGAAAAAGGTGGGTTTTCAGGGGTTTTTTTGTCATTAGGCAAGGGAAAGAGAGAATTGTGTCTTCCACAACAACAATAAGATGCACACAAGCATAGGTTGGACTTACACCTGCATAACAGGATACCAGTCTTTGTCTTCTGCATCCAGAAACTTGACTTTTCTGAGAAGAATAGCACCATCTCTAAGCCTCGGACATTACTCTTCTGTCTTTCAACACATACAGTGACATATTGGTGAAATCAAGACCTGTTACCATGACTCTTTGCTTCCCCAAACTCCTGGGCACAACTTGATTTTGCTAAGTGCTATTTTAGCATGGTAAGATCGCTTTCCTTCCTTCCGACCTTCCTTCCTTCTCCCTCCCTCCTACATTATTTTTTTAATGCACCATTTCAAATAAGAAGGAAAATGTAACAGAAGAGTTAAGATTCTCAACAGAAGCTGAGGAATCAACATTGAGGCAATAGTCTTTAATAAATTTTATGTTTGGTTCCCCACACAACCACATTGGACTCCTGCATCCACACGGGACATCCTAGCATCCTATCTTTTTTCTTTTTTTTAATTGACACTAATGTGTTACAGTGAAATTGTGCCAATTTAAAATAAATTTTAAAACACTGTGGGAAAAATGGCAAGGAAGCATTTCAGATGGAAGGGAACATGAAACAACTTTTGGAACTAATCAATTAAATGCTTCAGGAGAAATGTGAGAGAAGGGGGATTTGTTAAAGCTGATTTGCATTTCAGATTGGGAAGGGGGAATAACACACAGCTTGTCAATATCAGTAAGGCTGCCTCCTCTTATTCTCTTGACTTGACAGTGACTCAGCAGCAGGGACAAACTAAATTAGGAGAGGTGAAGGAGATTTGCAAAGACATGCCCCCTTCTACACAAGTACCCTCTCTCTAGGGGCTGGTTTACACAGCAGATTTATTGCGGCAACTTGCGCTTTAATTCTTTTCCGCATCTGTGCCAGTCAGATTTTTTTTTAATTATGCCGCTTTTTCGTTCAGACTTGAAAAAGTGTGGAGGGTGTGGCCTCCCAAGCAGACAAAGGCTGTATGGGGAAGGGCATAGACCCTCCTTTGAAGCCTTGCATTTCCGAGCTAAAGACTCACAGACTGCCAAAATAGCAGGGGGGAAGATCAAAGAAGTGGCTATGTCTCTTCTCTAAATCTGCCTGTAAATGAACTCACTCCCTGAAGCAGAGGGACAGTAATCTCTCTGCTGAAAGACCTTGTTGCCATGTCGTGGATCCTAAGGTGAAACTATCACAAGTTTTTCCAGCACGATTTGTTTAGTCAGGGTTCACAGACTTGCAAAATAGCAGAGGATTTTTTACTCTCCCTCCCTCAGTCCCCCCTCCCCCCTCTCTCTCCCTCCCCCAAGCAGAGCTGACAGATGGGAACTTTATGACTGAAAGGTCTTGGGAATCCTTTTTCTTGGCAGACCTTCTGCAAAATAGCAGAGAGGATTTTTCAAAGTTTCTTGATGCTACTGAATGCAGTCCCTCTCTTTTAAGCCCACCCCTTACATCATAGCAACCAATCACAGTAAAGATCTGCGGAAGCCCTTAAAGGAATGGTAGTTTACACTGCCAATAAAGCGCTACATTGCAAATATACCAGCAAAAGTAGCGACATCCCCTGGTACGCTATATTTGGGTGTTTTACCTTCCCCCCTTCTGAATGAGGCGATGTTGTGCTGCGATCCGTGGGAACTATGAGCTATCTTAGCGGTATATTTAGAGGAATATTTGCCAGTGTAAATGACCCCTAGGTCTGCTAAATTCCAAAAATGTTAACACTGGAGTACCTCTGTGTTCATCTCTGGGTAGTGAGAGCCAGCATCATGTCATGGTCTGAGTGTTAGACTATGACTCAGGACCAAGGTTCAAATCCCCACTCAGCCAGGGAAACACACTGGGTCACCTTGGGCAAATCACTCTCTCTCTCACCCACAGAGGAAGGCAAAGGCAAACCCTCTCTGAACAAATTTTGCCAAGAAAACCCCATGATAGGTTCACCTTAGGGTCACTATACGTCAGGAACAAAGCACAAAACAACAACAACTGGACAGGAGGTGAAGTTGTCTCCAGATGTAGCAGAGGGATGAGTCCTTCATAAACATCTGTTCAAAAGCCTGTAAATCAAACTTATCCCTGAGAAATATGGATAATTCTCACCATCATGATCTGTGTTCCCTAGTCAGTACAGCAGCTAATGGTTCACATGGAAGAATATTTTATAGGATGACCTTAATGAGCTGGGGCCTTTTCATACTACACAGTTTATAGCATCATGATTCCACTTTAACTGCTATGGCTGCATCCTATGGCATCTTGGGGTTTGTAGACTGGTGAGGCATTAGGGCTCTTTTGCTCAGAATTTTAAAAACTTCTCCCTAGACTTCAAACTTCAGAATTCCATTGGGTAAAACAATGACAGAGTAGGCGATTATCAGACAAGTCCAATAACCTGGGACAGGGACAAGGGGAGATCGCTATCTGTCTCCTTTTCCAAATGACATCATCCCTGTCCGGGCAGCTCCCATCCTGCTCCCATTCCCCCCCCCGCCCGCTTCTTTCTTATTCATGGCTTAAGCCGTGGATAAGAAGCCTGTTCCATTATCATAACAGAATCATGGGTGTTTGAAAATGTGCCCCATTGTGCTGGCGCGATGCCAGCAGCACGTGACATCACCAGGAGGTCCGTGCCAAAGACTTCCAGGTTCGATAGGGACAGCCAGGTGAGTGTCACCCCCCCCCCCGGGTTCTTGGTGTTTGTATTGTGTATTTTGGGGCTTGCTTTTCTGTTTTGACGTTTTGTTTTTATTTTCAAAATTCCTGTGCAATTATTCTCTTGCGAGAACAAGCGGGATTTGGCTTCACTGCAGTAAAAGCAGCTTTACGACAGCTGCCTTTACTGCAGTGAAGCCGAGGGGGGTGGAACAGTTCCTATAATGGAATAAAGCAAGTGTGTGGGGGAAAAAAAATCATTCTGTTACAGGGATGGGAGTGGGGTGGGAGTGGTATGGGTGGGGGGGGGTAGCGGTACAGAAACAGTTTTAAGGGACACGTCTGATAATCTCTGTAGAATCATGGTGCTCTAATTGTACAGTGTGAAAGGGACCTTGACCCACAAGCCATTACTGCAAGGACCACACAAAGCACAGCAGCATTATTAATCCTTTCCTGTTCAGAACAGATTGTGTGGTTGCAAGTCTTCATACCAGGTAAGTACGGTAGTAAGAAAGGACAGGCAAGAAAGATTTTGTGCCTGAGGACTGTGAACTGAAGAGCAAAGGGACAGCAAAGCTAGGCAGGCAGATGGGAGTGTGAGGTGTCAGAATGTCAGATAAACCCACATTTGTGTGTTTAACTTTTGTGGCTTTGACTATTTGCGGATTATTTATTGCTGCCTCTTCTGATGCCCTATGCCATTTTTAAAAATTGTGGTTTCATATACACATATGCCATTATGAACATTATAAAGCTTTCTTCTTTCTTTCTTTCTTTAATTATTTAATTTTTTATTTAAATAAATAAATAAACTATTATGAACTCAATACATGAAATATTCCTCAATCACACACACACACACACATACATATTACCTTTTTCATTAAATACTTAGACTATATTTAATGCTCAACACTTATACTCGATGACCAAACATCACGCCTCAAATAACAAATCACAAAAAGCAAACCATTAACATTGCCCTATGCCATTTTTAATAGGGACTGCCAGCCTCGCGAGACTGAGAGGGACTGCAAACGTGCAGCAAGGCTAATAAAAATGGCACAGGGCAGCAGTGGAAGCAGTGGCAAGCCCAACTAGCTGCCTGCTTCTGCCTTGTGAAGGAACCCCACCATCTCAAAGGCATCCGTGGTGGGTTGAATCCATGGATTGTACTTTTTGTGTGTTATATAAGGTTGGGGGTGGGTAGAGATGTATGTGGAGGGCCAACTGTATTGACTTTGCTTCAGGCCTCTGTTGTCTTTGTGAAATTTCATGTCTGCTCTGAATAACTGTCTGAAATAAACATGTTTGGCAGAAATAGAATGAACTAAATAAGTGGTGCATGTTGTGAAGTGTAGAGGATCATCCTGGCAGTCTCTGTAGCCACATCTCCAAGAAGAATTCATAATAACATCCCCAGGACATATATGAAGATAAAAGAAATATTGTTGTGTGCTTTCACCTTATTTCTGACTCATGGCAACCCTAAGATGAACTTATGATAGGATTTTTTTTTACAAAAATGTTTTCAGAGGTTTGCTATCGCCTTCCTCTGAGAAAGTGTGACTTGCCCAAGGTCACCCAAAGGGTTTCCCTGGCCAAACAGGAATTTGAACCCTGGTCTCCTAGTCCAACACTCAAACCACTATCGAGCAGCAGTGCCAGGCCTCAGGGATCATACAGGAAACCTTGGTAGAACCAGCACATGAAGCGGCCTCTGCCAAGATTCGAAGGAGAAGGAGGGTGGTGGTGGTAGGGGATTCCCTACTGCGAGAACAGAAGCAGTAGTCTGCAGGCCTGACAAAATGTCTTGGGAGGTATGCTGTCTCCCAGGAGCAAAAATTCAAGATGTAACAGAGAGGCTGACAAAACTCATCAAACCTTCTGATCATTATCCCTTCATTTTGGTCTTTGTGGGAACTAATGATACTGCAAGGCATAGCCTCTAGAAGATCACAAGGGATTATGAGGCTTCAAGTAGGAAGAACCTGGATGCACAGATAGTCATTTTGTCTGTCCTTCCAGTGGAAGGGCATGGCCCAGGAAAGGAGAGAAGAACAGTGGAGGTGAACTACTGGCTACCCAGATGGTGCTGCCCAGAAAAATTTGGCTTCCTGGACCATGGGATGCAGTTTCAGGGAGGTGGACTTCTGGCAAGAGATGGGTTGTACCTCACAGCAGTTGGCAGGAATGTTTTTCTAAGAGTCTGAAAGATCTTATCAGGAGGGCTTTAAACTGAATTGTATGGGGGAGGGAGACAGTACTCTTGAAGGCAGGAGTTCATTGAATGCTAGAGATAACAGCCCAAATGTTATACAGAGAACAAGGCAAATAACACAACAACCCAACAATGGGAGGAATAAACCCTTTAATGCACGGAGCATGGAAAATAAACAGGATGAGCCTGAACTCTTAGCACAGCAAAACAAATATGATATAATAGGCATCACTGAAACCTGGTGGGATAAGTCTCATGATTGGGATGTACGAACAGAGGGGTATAACCTATTTCAGAAAAATAGACCAAACAGGAAGGGTGGTGGAGTAGCATGATACATTAAGAATGTGTACACCTGTGAACAGATCCGTGACTTAAATCCTGGGAGCCAGGTTGAGACCATCTGGGTAAAAATTAATGGAGGAAGAAACCACAAGGATGTCATTGTGGGGGTCTACAACAGACCTTCAAGCTAAACTGAGGACATGGATGATGTCTTCCTGGAACAGATGACTGCACATTCAGAAGGGAGAGATGTAGTAATAATGGGGGATTTCGACTATCCTGATATTTGTTGGAAGTCCAACTCTGCTAAGAATTTAAGGCCAAGAAATTCCTCACTTGCGTTGCAGACAATTTCATTGTCCAGAAGGTGGAAGAGGCAACAAGGAGATCAACTATTTTAGATTTGATCCTAACCAATGAGGATGACCTGGAGTGGAAGTGGCAGGATCCTTAGGGGGGAGTGATCATGGTCTCCTGGAGTTTGTGATACAGAGGAAAGGGGAAGTCAAGCATAGTCAAACACGCATTCTAGACTTTAAGAAAGCTGATTTCAGTAAGCTTAGGGAATTACTGGGGGTGATCCCATGGTCAGGAATACTAAAAGAGAAGGGAGTTCATGAGGGATGGGAGTTTCTTAAAAGTGAGGTATTGAAGGCGCAACTTCAAACAGTTCCAATGAGAGGAAAAATGGCAGGTGTCTGAAGAAACCAGGATGGATGTCTAAAGCTCTCAACTGAGCAAAAACTTAAAAAGGACATGTACAAGAAATGAAAAAAGGGAGAAATCAACAAAGAAGAATTCAACAACAACAAATATATGACAAATAACCAGCTCATGTAGGGGGAAAGTCAGAAAATGCTAAAGCACAGATGTAGCTCAGGCTTGTTAGAGAGGTTAAAAACAATAAAAAGGTGGTTGTTCTTGTTATGTCCATAGCAAAAGGAAGAACAAGGAAATGGTAGGACCGCTGCGTGGTGAAGATGGTGAAAGAGCTAGACACTGTTATCTCTCTCTCTTGATGCCTGCCCGTCTTGGCTGGCCGTCCAAAAGGGAAATAGAATCAAGGTGCTGTTGAAGTACATAATCAATACATCTTTCAGGGAAGGCCGATTTACTCCTAAAAAAGCCCTCCCTTGACCCCCTGGACAAAAACAATTATAGGCCAGTCTCGCTTTTACCATTCTTAAGCAAGGTGATCGAGAGAGTGTTGCCATCCAACTCCAAGCAGTCTGGGAAGAAACTGATTTTCTAGATCCATTTCAAACCGGATTTAGGACAGGATATGGAGTCGAGACTGCCATGGTCGCCTTAGCCGATGATCTCCGTCTGGGCATCGACAGGGGAAGGGTGACCCTGCTGGTGCTCTTGGACCTCTCAGTGGCTTTCAATACCATTGACCACGGTATCCTTCTGGATCGCCTGGAAGAATTGGGAATTCGGGGTACCGTTTTGCAGTGGTTCCATTCCTATCTCTCAGGCAGATTTCAGATGGCGATGCTGGGAGACAGTTTCTCTTCTAAAAGAGAGTTAAGATCTGGCATCCCCCAGGGCGCCATTCTGTCTCCCATGCTTTTCAACATTTACATGAAGCCGCTGGGAGAGATCATCCAGAGACATGGGGCAAGGTGTTATCACTCTGCTGATGACACTCAAATATGTTTCTTTATGTCTCGGACTGCTGCAGTGACTAAGGATGGCATCTCTCCACTGAATGACTGTCTTAAGGCAGTAATGGATTGGATGAGGGAAAACAGACTCAAAAATTCTTCAATTGGTTTGTCTTTTAAAATCCACATAAATTTGGCAATTTGGGCAAAATCAGCAATTTTACTAGAAAGAACGTTCTAAAGATAAGAGGTGTTTGGCAGTGGAATGGACTGCCTTGGAGGGGGGTTTACTCTCCTTCTTTGGAGGTGTTTAAGCAGAGGCTGCATGGCTTTCTCTCAGGAGTGTTTTAGCTGTTTATTCTGGCACAGCAGAGGCTTAGACTTAGATGGCCCTTGTGGCCCCCTCCAGCTCCATGATTCTATGATTCGCCCTCCCACTTTCCTGTTTGCAGAGCATTGCCAGGTAGTCTTGTATGGAAAGACAGGAACCAGACAAGCCTACTGCATCTTGTCCCGTGACAGCCTGCTCTGGAAAGACAGAATTTCCACACCTTTTGAGTGCCCACTTGCCTTTCTTTCCACGATCTGATATGTTTCCATCTCAACTCCCTCTCTTCTCACCATGGCTATAGTTGAGGATAGCAAGTCTGTGCATCACAATGCATGCTCGGTAGCAGGACGGATAAATCTAATTTCAGGCCAACTAACTTTGACTGTCCCTTTCAACACCATTATAATTACTATGTTAGAACACCACTTCTTTCACCTACTTAATGTGTTGGCATGCTGGATAGGGTTATAATGACAGATGACAGCTACCTACTCGGCTATGCTTCTCCTGGATGTTGCTAATCTGATAATGTTGTTGCTGGATTTCTTACTGGGTGTTTTTTCTTTTTCCCCCTTTATTCTTTTCTTTTCTTTTCTTTCTTTGTTTTTTTTTTTTTTTTTTGCTTATGCAAAGTAAGTGACAAGTATTAGCAGGCACCACTCTGTCTCACTTTCTCTTTCAGACTTCACAGCTGTACAGCACCTTCCCCTCCCAAGTTTATCAAACTTGTTCTTCTTCTTTTGTGAGAGGCTGGCAGCTCCACCACCTAGGAGGATGTGCTGCAGTATTCAGAGGCGGTGACTGGCATGTCTAATCACTCTGTCTCCTAGTCAGCAGCGCTGACGTTGATGAATGAAGGGTGATTGCCTGAAACGGATGATAAATTGGCTCCCATCGGGTGGTCTGCCAAAATCGGTGGAAGAACACAAGCTCTGTCAAATGGCTGACTTGTTGGGTGCATTCACTCCCGTAGCCACTTTGTGCATGTCAAAATTGTACCTGCATGTGTTTCAGTGCTGGGTGACATGGTGTAGACAATGCTCCCTATTGCTTGAGGAAGCCAATGTCTTATCTAGACAACAGCTTGGAAATATTACTTGTTTGGGCCACAACTCCTAGAACCTACCAGCCAATATGGTGGCTCTGCTGGCTGCAGGATTCTGGGCTTTGTTGTAGAATCACAGAATTATAGAGACAGAAGGGATGACAAAGGTCATCTAGTCCATGCCCCTGGCATGTAGGAATACACAACTAAAGCACTCCCTAAAGATGTCCCAATCAATGGTTATTTTTGTAGTCCAAAAAGAATGGCTGACTGAGATTCTGCATCACAAACATAGGGTTTGTCTACACTGGCCAAATACCCTGGCTTGCCATGTTCCAGAGCCCTGTAGTCCAAATTATACACGGCATTTACCCCAATCTGCCCCTGGGCAGTCCAAACGACCCCCTGGGGCAGATATGGGGCTGGAATGGGGCCTTTTACCATGTTTTAAGATAATACCTAGGTTACTCCATTTCTACTGGATCAGGCCCTGTGTGTCCATGGGCGCCCGTCTGGCATGCCACTCCTCCCAGCCGCTGCCAGCTCCCTGGCTCTCCCTGAAGCCAGGCAGGGGTCCTGCAGCATCTGACTGAGGGTGGTCACATGTAGGGGACCTGTAATCACATGCTGCAGGAGCCCTGCCTTGTATTCGCTTTAGTGAGAAAATGGAGGAGGTGACTTCATTCTGTTTGGACTCCAGACTGTTTTCTATAGGTAATGGAGGGGGGAATGGGTCACCGCTCTACCCAGGATACACTGGCAGGGAATCCACGTATCCTGGCTAGTGTAGATAAGACCATAGTTACAAATGTGTAAGTAGCTATTGTCTCCTAATCTGACTCCCCAAACCTACCATAACAGCCAGCAGCCACATTGAGCAATGGAGGTCTGTTCTACTGGTGGTTGGGGAACTGGAGGATGACATTCCCAGCCTGAGCCATGGTGTGATGAGGATTTGTGACAGATGTTTTGCTTCTGATTGTCGCATAAATGTGAGGTGCTACTTTTAACCAGGAAAAATCGGGTACGCAAATAAAGGATAGGTGACTCCCTGGCTTGACACCAGTATGTGTGGAAAGAATATAGGGGTCTTAGTAGATCTTAAGTCAAACATGAATCAGCAGTGCAACAAGGTAGCAAAAAAAGCAAATCTACCTACTGCTACGGAACTATAGTGTCCCCACAAATTTGCACCTTGCTTATGAAATAGTCCTGCACCTAGAAACTGGAAAAAGTTACTGTTTGGGGCAACAACTCCCAGAATCCCACAGGCAACATGGCCAGTGGCTGGGGAATTCTGTAAGCTACTGCCTGTATCGACCTATACCAATACCTTGCATTAATAGGGAAGGAAGGCCCAAAGAACTTTGTCAGGGAATCTCTTCATTCAATTAGGCAGGGTGCACAAATTCATTGTGTTCCACAACAGTGGTTCTCAGACTTTGGTCCTCCAGGTGTTTTGGACTTCAATCCCTAGAAACCCTGGCCAGTTAGGAATTTGGGGGCTGAAGTCCAAAACATCTAGAGGAACAAAGTTTAGGAATCACTGTTCCATGACATGGATAAATCATGCATGAAAATTGTGCATCAAAGTCAGGATAAAAACAGGATACAAATGCTGTTTTTAAAAAAGTAAGTATTCAGAACTTGCATCACCAGAGGGAAGATATGAAAGATGCTGCTTGCTGTCATCATCACCTGCTTTAGGGCTGACTCTCGACTGTCTCATATGTGATGTGCATTGAACTTATCACTAGGTCATGGAAACAAGACACTGCAAGCCAAAGGCTATGAAACTCTTTTGCATGTGGCCACCCAAACCTGACAGTCTCTTTCTCTCAGCTTAACCTGAATTACAAGGTTATTATGAGGATATAAAGGAATATAGAGGTAAGACATTGAGATCTTTTTAAAAAAGAAAGATTAGGTTTTTTTTAAAGCACCATGGGATGACCTTAGGAAGACAGTTTGCAGGGGAGTCTAGCCACATAAATCTGCCTGCATTCTCTGCATATTGTGTGGAAGGTCCAATTCTGCATTTATTGAAAAGAGCTCAGAAAAGTTATATGTTTAGACACCCATCCCCAGAATTAGGAGTGGGATTCTCAGAGTTATAGTCCAAAACATTTCCAAACTTAGTGAAAAGAAAACATATATTCTATTGCCCTGGAAGGGTTATCAGAATGAAGTCTATTTTAAAGTTTGGAAAATGAGATGATTAATTAGCTGCAGCCCACTCCCTGGGCATGTTTTTAATGCAGGAAGCCAGGGCCTGGTTCTTGTATTTATATCTTTGCAATAAATACATGTCTAAAGGAAGTTGTCCAGCATTAGTGGTAGTGGGCTGGCAGAAGAGAGATACCCTCTTTCTTTTCAGTTCTCATTCTTGCAGCCCCATGGTGTTTAGTAATTCTTTAAACATTCTTGCTACGAGAATAATAATAATCATGGGAAGCATGTTGATGATATACTGTATAGGGAAACTAATTAGTAAGTGTGACAGTGCTCTTTATGCATGTTTACCAGCATACGGAACATTCAGCCTTACGTACTAGTGGCAGATGAGTAATGAATGGAGGCCTGACCTTCTTTCACAGGATAATGACCCTACAAATTCAGAATCTGTAATGATAAAAAAATTAAGCATAAAGGCAAAGTTGTCATGTTCTCCCTCCTCCTTTCTCTGCCTTTGTACATACAAATTCAGCCCCAGAATGCTATGAGTGTAAAATAAGGTGTGTTTGAGTGTGTGTTCTTTTTAAATAACTGATCATAGTGAAAAAAACAAAAGACAGATAAAAATCCTTCAATGTAGTTTTAATAGCATAGCTTCATATTTCAAAAGCCTTGAGGTTTCTTGTCACAGTACTGATAGTTCAGGGGCCTTCAGTAGTAGCAATTCTGGGGCTTGTCTAGACAGGCAATATACCCCATCTTGCCCCCGTCTCAGAGCCCTGCAGTTCTGATGACGCAAGGAATTTGCCCAATTCTGCCCATGGGCAGTCCTCACCACCCCCGGGACAGATACAGGACTGAGATGGGGGGCATTTAAACAGGTATTATTTTAGAATTAAGCCCTGATGGTGCCATGGCTAAATGCTGGTACTGCAGCCACAACGTTGTGAGTTTGATCCTGCAGGAGCCCAGGTTGACTCAGCCTTCCATCCTTCCGTAGGTCAGTAAACTGAATACCCAGCTTGTGGGGGAAATTAGCTAACATATTGTAAACTGCCTGGAGAGTATTTAGCACTATAAAGCGGTATAGAAATATAAGTGCTATTGCTAAGTGCTAGAATAATACCTGCTGGCAGGAAATGGATTGGGCCCTGTGAGACTTCAGAAGCCCAGCCTGGCAGGCCGCCCCTTGCTGAAGCTGCCAACCTGCCTTGTTCTCCTGGAAAGCAAGAAGGAGTTCTACAGCATATGACCAAGGCTGGTCATATACAGGGGGCCTTGGTCACATGTTGTAGGCCTCCTTCCTGCCTTCCAAGACAGCAAGGGAAATGGTGATGGCGATTGCAGTGACAGGCTGATGGGCCTGCCAGGATTTCCTCCCATTTGGAGGCGATAACAGGGGAACAATGGGCCTGATCCGTGGCCAGGATACGCTGGTGGGGAGCCAGCATATCCTGGCTCAGGTAGATGAGCCCATGGACTAGATTTGGATGTCCATCTGGTACTAGCAATATCTGTACATCATTCAGTGAAATCAGTGTGCTTCTGTAGCATGTTCTTCCATAGTGAGAAAGGAAGACGTATGGGGAGGATTACCTGTATTCCGATTAAAATTGTATGTGATGGAGCAAATCTGAGGCCATTTTTTGATTTAGAATTCCAGATTTCTATAAAACTAGCATACATTTTTAAAAAAAGTTTTATGACCCTCAACTTTGCATGCCTGTTTGCCTGTCAGAAATAGCATCTATTTCAGATTCTACATTTTCTCCGCCTTTTTAAGCTGGTTTTTTTTATATATATAAAAGAAAATGTTATGACCCCAAATCCTTGAATTGTGTACATGGTTACATGCCTTCTAATGGAGAACTCAGAAGGTTAAGTGCCTTATCATTTTTGGAAGACAAATGGGGCCACTCAAAAATAAACAAGTAGCATCTATTTACTCAGAAGACTCCTTAAGTATGCAGAATCATAGAATCATAGAATTGTAGAGTTGGAAGAGACCACGAAGCACATACATTTGTGAATTAAAGACAATGACATTTTAAAAACACACACACACCAAACTATCTGACAGGAACCTGTGAATTTACATAGGAGCTGGTGGCCACTGAGCCTACAGAAGAAGTAGCTGAAGCAAAGGACCTCTAATGAAATCAGAAGGTGGGCAGATGGCAGCCTATTCAGGAATTATAGATTGAGCAGCCCCATCACCTCCTCTTCACATAGAGTGCAGCTTTGTGAAAAAGAGAGCAACTTCAATCTGTCTTTGTAAGAGATGGAGCTTCACTAGGATTACTGTGCTAGGGCTCCACCAGGCCCTGAGATTTCTGAGCCGATACCTGAGACCTAGGGCCAATCACTTGTGATACGGTGATGCCATTAAGCATGATATAGGAGGACCCCTTATCTGCAGGGGTTCAGTTCCTGGACTTACCACAGATACCGGAAACCGTGGATAACAAGTGAACACCATTGAAAATAATGGGACTTCCAGTTCAAAATACCATAGAATTGCCTTGAAGGACCTAGAAAATGTTTAGAGAGGATGCCTCTCTAGGCATTTTCTAGGAAGACTCTATGGTATGTGTTCTGTTTTGTGTCCTGCGGATAACTGAAACCGTAGAAATTGGATCCGCAGATATGGGGCTCCTACTGTACTTTAAACATTAAGTGCAGTTGCACAGAGTATGCCATTCAAATAAAAAACACCAAGTCTAACTAATGAGTCTGCAAGACCTGAGCAGAGCTGTTGATCATAGGGTAACTTGAAGGTTTCTTATTCATAGGGCTGCCACGAGTCGAGCTTGACTTGATGGCAGTTAACGACAACAGTAAGTACACAGGATGGGATCCTGTATCAGACACATAGCCAAGATGTGGCTTTGATACATTTCCTGATCCAATTCCTGAAACCCGCTTTAAAACCCAGGCTGCCACACCAAGGGGAGGTTTCTGTGGTGCTAGCAAGTGAGGTGCTGAAGGATGACGCATCCAGCCCTCTCCCATGAGTGAACAGTGGTACAACGAGCAAAAGCAGGGAACCTTGTCCATTCTGGTCACAACTCCTTGTTGCTCTGCTGCTCACTGATGGGAGGAGGCTGGCTGTGTCATCCTTCAGCAATCTACTCACCAGTGCACCCCAGAACTGCTTTAAAAGCCTAGATTAGGACCTTGAAACTGCCTAGCAGGATGCCTGCCACAATTTTTAAGACAGTGCTCTTGCCTGTCTATACGAGGCAAAAAACTCCAGATTGCTCTGCAGTAATGGCAGGTCGCAGCAGCTGTGATTTGTCTTAATGGTTTTTTGGCCCCCAAAAGCTTTGCATGCCTGCCAGGCATCTGCAGGTCATTTGCCATTTGTCAGTTAGTTTGTATCTGTTAGGAGATTCCTAGTTTGTATAGGTTTGTTCACCTGAGCTTCCAAATCCTCGGCCACTGCCCATTCCCACCGTCTTCATTCCCTTTGCAAAGGAAATGAAATGGAGGGGATGGGCGGCGTCCATGGCAAACCGCGGCATGCGCCCCTCTCTTCCACCTTCCAGTCACTCTTGATTTGAAGGTGGAAGAAAGGGATGAATATACCCAATTGGCCTCAGCAGCTGCCCATTCCCTCCATCTTCCTTTCCTTTGCGAAGGGAAGGAAGATGGAGGGAATGGGCAGCCACCAAGGCAAACCATGGCATTAGCCCCTCTCTTCAACCTTCTAGTCAAACTTGACTCAAAGGTGGAGGAAAGGGGTGAAAATGCCCAGTTTGCCCAGTTTGTCAGGCTCATCCCTGAATTCTGGGACTTGGAGTGGAATTCATGGAGGACCCTGACATGAGGCTGCTTCCCTTGCCTGGGCCTCTGGAGTTTTGGAGAGAGGCCAGCCTGTCTTGTTGGCCTGGGAACGCTTCTCTCCACAGTGGCTCAAGGTCAGATCTCCCAGGTGCAAGCCGCCCTGAGAGGGAAGCATCTTTCCTCCCTGAATGCCTTTCTCATGCTGTGGGGTTTATCTGGGGGGTTTGCTCTAGCTGTATTCAGTTTCGGCTTTGTTCTATGTTCCTGACACATGAATCCTTGCCAATAAAGAAATTGATTGATTGAATGTGAGCGCGTGTGCTTGGTACATCACAGTAAGCCGAAACTCTCACAGTAAGCCGAAACACCTAATCCTTTTGAGAGGTTCTACCCACAATGTTGGAAGACGCGGAGGCTGGAACCCAGACTTAGAAAGACCTGGCTGCAAGTGGCGACCAGGGAGCCGGAGCCCCAGGGGAGGGGGGCGGCGCGTTGGGGGATGTTGCAGGAGCCTCTGAAGAAGACGTGAGCCAGAACCGCTGGAGGGCTGGGAGGTTTACTCATCCCTTCGACCTAATGGAGCTGGGAGCCAAGCAAGCCCTGGGGAGGGGCAGCCTGCCACTCTCCGGCACTCCAGAGTGAGGAGCTGGAATGGCCCTGGGAGCCAGCTAGCCCTGGCCAGGCGACCGAAGCTGGGAGGAATGTCGGTCCCGTCAGTGGGACAGGCCCCTGGCCAAGGGGTACCGAGAGCCGGGGTGCGGTTTTTGCTGGCAGAAGTAGCAACTGAGGTCCAGCAGTTGAAGCAGCAAATGGGGGTGATGCAAACGAGCCTCCTAGAGATCCCGCAGAGGTTGCCACCGCCACCACCCACCCCTGGAGGGGCCCAGCCTCCCCAAGCTCAACCAGCGGCCACCCCGGCACCCGGGGCAGGGGACCCTGCCATGCCTGCTGAGGTCCCTGGCCCGCCAGCTCCTGGACCAGCCCCCCCTGGAGAGGGTGGACCAGTCGAGCCGCGGGAAAGACCCCAGAGCCTAAAGCACCGAGACTTAAAGGCGACCTTTGATGGAGATGCAGCGAAACTTCCATACTTCCTGACCCAGGTGGTGGGGTTTATGTCCCAGTGGGACAAGGAGTTCCAGACAGAGGCTGAGAAGGTGCAGTATGTGTCCAACCAGCTAGAGGGAGAGGCAGTGCAGTGGTTGGTGAGACTTTATGATATGGGAGCCCCAGAACTAGGAAACTTCCATGAGTTCCTGCTAGCTTTGCGGGCCCAATTTGAAGATGCCCTGAGAGTGAGAAGGGCCTGGGCAGATCTCAGGCAACTGAAGCAAGGTTCAAAGACCATGGGAGAGTATGCCACTGAATTCCGCTGCCTGGCCAGTCAGGTGCCCAACTGGTCGGAGGCCATAAAGGTGCAGTTTTTCTAGGATGGCCTGAACGCAGACATCCTTGAATGGGCATTGTTCCAGGGGAACCCCGAAACCCTCTTGGGGTGGGTATGGCTTGCCAGAGAAGTGGAGACGCAGAGATGGAGCATCAAGCTGGCTCAGCGCCAGCAAGGATCCAAGGGGAAGACCACCGGGTCTACTGGAAAGAAAGGTAAAGTGGCCCGCCCAGGTGGAACCTTGACAGGAGAGTTGGAGAGGGAGCGAAAGATGAGAAAAGGCTTGTGCCTGCACTGTGGAAAAGGAGGCCATCGCATAGCTGAATGCCTGGAGCGGAGCCCTCGGGAACCAGCTGCAGCCAAGAAGCCCCAGCGGAGTGAAGGGAGGTCGTTGATCGAGGACCCCACTCAAGCCCAAGCCTAAAGCAGCAGTACGGGCCTTGATACCAGGCCACGCGGCAGGGGAGTCTTCGGAAGACCCAGATGACAGTGGATCTTACTCTTCCAACGGAGAGCCAGTGGGAAATGGCTCCAGCCCACCCTACTAAGCGCCCGAGGGTGGGCTAACCCCGAAGGGCGCCCAGATGCTGTGCTTGCTCAAGCCGGCGTGCCCTCCAGACCGTCATCATCCAGACCCGGGACCTGCACCCCGTCCTATCCTGGTCAACGACCACCAGTATTTTGAAATTTCTGACGTGTTGGACTCTCGGGTTCACAGGGGGCCTTTACAATACTTAGTAAAATGGAAACATTTGACGTTAGGGCATGCCGAGTGGGTTAACTGTGAACATGTGAATGCTCCGTGCTTATTACGAAAGTTCCATGCCCGCTTTCCTGATAAGCCGGGCTGAGAAGGGGGGATTTCTTCGGGTGGGCGGTATGTCAGGCTCATCCCTGAATTCTGGGACTTGGAGTGGAATTCATGGAGGACCCTGACATGAGGCTGCTTCCCTTGTCTGGGCCTCTGGAGTTTTGGAGAGAGGCCAGCCCGCCTTGTTGGCCTGGGAATGCTTCTCTCCACAGTGGCTCAAGGTCAGATCTCCCAGGTGCAAGCCGCCCTGAGAGGGAGGCATCTTTCCTCCCTGAATGCCTTTCTCACGCTGTGGGGTTTATCTGGAGGGTTTGCTCTAGCTGTATTCAGTTTCGGCTTTGTTCTATGTTCCTGACACACGAATCCTTGCCAATGAAGAAATTGATTGATTGAATGTGAGCGTGTGTGCTTGGTACATCACAGCCTCCCCTTTCTCTCCATCTTGGCTCTCTTCCGAAGGAGACCAAGGCGGGGGAAGTGGGGCAATTTGCCACGGCAAACCGCTAATTTCGCCCCTTTCCTCCACCTTCAAGGAAGGTGGAGGAAAGGGACGAAAATGCCCAGTTTGCCTCAGCAGCCCCCTTCCCTCTGTCTTGGCTCTCTTCCGAAGGAGACCAAGGCAGGGGAAGCGGGGGCAGTTCGGAAGAGAGCCAAGATGGAAGGAAGGGGGCTGCTGAGGCAAACTGGGCATTTTTGCCCGTTTCCTCCACCTTTCTTGAAGGTGGAGGAAAGGGGCTAATCTAGCGGTTTGCCGCGGCAAACTGCCCCCGCTTCACCCACCTTGGTCCCCTTCGGAAGAGAGCCAAGACAGAGGAAAGGGGGCTGCTGAGGCAAACTGGGCATTTTCGCCCTTTCCCACCCCCCTCCCTCCGTCTTGGCTCTCTTCCGAAGGGGATGAAGATGGGGGAAGCAGAGGTGGCTGCGGCAAACTGCTAGATTAGCCTCTTTCCTCCACCTTCAAGGAAGGTGGAGGAAAGGGGCGAAAATGCCCGGTTTGCCTCAGCCGCTGAACACACAGGCAATCAAGTGGCAGCCGTGGCAAACCGCAACATTGCCCCCTCCTCTGTCTTTGGTTGCTCCGCAAAGGGAGAGAAGGCAGAGGAGGGGGGAGAATGAACCAGTAAACACTTTGCCTCACCCCCCCACCTGATCTCCTGCCTCTTCGCTCCGTTTGCGAAGGGAGCGAAGAGGCAGGAGATCGGACAGCGGGGTGAAGCAAAGTGTATCCAGTGTATAAGATGACCCTTAATTTTGGAAGATATTTTTGAGGGCTCAAATGTTGTCTTATACAACAGAATATACGGTACATATGTGCACTTCCCTTGAGCAGCAACATAAGCTTCTCAGTCTAGGTACAATATTATCATAAATTTTTATGTATGGAATCAAATACAGTTGTCCCTCCATATTCACAGATTTAAGTATTCACGGCTTGAAAATATTCTTTAAAAAATAATAATCCAAAAAGCAAACCTTGATTTTGCCATCTTATATAAGGGACACCATTTTGCTATGCCATTGCATATAATGGGACTTGAGTATTCACGGATTTGGGTATTCACGGGGGGGGGGGGGCTGGAACCAAACCCCAGCAAATGTGAAGGGACAACTGTAGTTCCTACAATACTATAAGGTACCCATCTGGTAAGGAATTCATTGGATCTCAAATAGGCACCTATGGAGAAAACCACACATTTCCACAGCCATCTCAAAACAGAAGGGCATTGTCTTCCTCTGCTTCCTCGATTGTCCATTTTTTTGGATCCCAATCCCTACACGAACCAACCATTAACTGTGTCATAAGCTGAAGCATTCCACAAACTTACAAGTGTGGAACAGACCAGAAGATAATAAATCTAATATGTTCCAGGGATGGCCCACTGCTGTTAAAACAAAGCAGAAGAACTAGCTTTAGTATGTTGAGCCAATCTTGTGGCATTCTAAAGACTGCCAAATGTATTCATTTTGAACTGAAGTCCACTTAATCCAATGTTAAAGGCATGTAGCTATACACAAACAAGAGTCACTCTGCACTATTTGTGAGGAAGGGTAGAAGAGAAATCAATTAATTCATAGATAATCATAGAATCACAGAGCTAATGAATGAACGGACAAATGAATGAATAAATTATATTATTATCAGTGGTAACTATCACTGTCTATACTTTCTGGATTTCTATGCTATACTGCATTTCACTCTCCTGTGATCTCACCATTTACAGTGTTAGATTTGTGGCAATTTAAACCTGCAAGTCCTATTCAGGGCTTGCTTCCAAGTAAACATGCATAGAAAGGATTGCCCTGTCAACATCCATTGCCCTGTTGATGTATTATTATCAATATAATCATCACCATTTCCCCCTCCTTAACATTAATAGTATCACTATTGTTGAGTGGTGATTAATTTTATCACTATTGTGATTATGATTATGATTATTATGGGAACGAATGAGGATTCCCCAGCCTGACTGTATAAAAAAAGAAAATATGGCCAATGGTGTCATTGGTTAATGAAAGCAACCCATTGAAATCAGACTTTGGTAAACTTTTATTTTGCCTGGAAAATTTTCTTTGGTTGGACTACAACTCCTGTGTTTTGTTAAAATTCATGCTTGAAAAGGTGTTAATAACAGCTGGGAAAAGAAGGTTTTTCTGCTTAAAGCAGAGCTTGGAGAACATTCTTTGGTGGGTTTACAACTCCCACATGTGCTTGAAAGCAGTGCTTGCATTGGTATGAAAAACAGACTTGGGAAAAGTTTGGTTTTTTTCTGTCCAATGCAGAGTCTGAAAAGTTTTTCCAAAAGAGAAATACTGTATTTTCTAATGTCTTAGACCTTGTGGTTATTTATTTTTTATTTTAAAATAAATTACACTATGAGCTGTGGTGCATGTTTAACATATCATGCTTAATGACATGACCAGAGCTTCATCCCTTTGACATCACCAGAGGCCATTCCTACAGCTCAGGTTTAGGTCCTGAAGTCTCAGGACATGAAATTCTCCTGACATGGCAATGCTGGTGTGTAGAGTGCACATGTCTCAATGTCTGCTAATTGAAGACTCATGGTGCACCATTTTACTGCTTCCAGATGGCAGGGAATGAGAAAGGGGATGCATGAGGCACAGTTCAGGCATTTGGAGGATAAGCAGCCACAGAGAGTGCAGCAAAACATAGTTAAGTTTGGCAACATTCATTCCTACAGCAAAGGAGCTGACTATCGTCCTAAGATCTTCTCTGCCAGTTGCCCCAAAGCCTTGCACTTCTCCTGAGCAAAGCATTGTGGGGTCAAGATGGCCCCAGACAGCTCATTGGCCACCTCTGTACTGTCACTAGCAGTGGCATGCAGAGGGCAGCAGTTACTGGAATTATGACTGCAGACCACTGTACCATATTCATGTGATGAAGGCTTTTGAGTGGGGTGGTGGCGGCAAGTGGGTAGCAATGTTGGTCTGGTGGCAAAGTGTATTGGGCAGGCCCTGTGTATGGGATAGCCAAAGACCCATCCTGGGACATAGGATTACATATAAACTTCATTTCCTTAAGCTTTATTTTGAGCTTTCAAATGAGGAATGAAAAACCTGTTTCAGCTCTTCACTCCAAAAAGGCCGTTGTGAAAGATGTTCTATGAGCTTTAGCACTAAAACAAAATGATATATTAATGGGGTGGGGGAGTGATAGCAGCATGCTTTTAGGAAATGTCTGATGAACTAAATTAATGTTTGCAAATGTGCCACAATTTATACGTGTGGTACATAGATGATTTCTTCCTTCCTTACCACTAAGAGGTGGAGTCACTGGCAACTACGACTAGCTGGAAGTTATACAGCCATTAGAACACATCAAATATTTATTGAGTGTTCTTTGTATGCCCAGGGATGGAAGGAAAAAAAAATACACTTCCTGTAATTTTAACTATACAGTAAAACTCTCTGCTGCCCATTAAAAAATTCGTCAGAAAAAATTAATACAAGGTAGCAGCAGTAGAGAATTAAAGCATTCTCAATATTGTGTGAAAGGGAACTGAATTCAGCATTATAATACAAACTTGTAATATAATCTATCTACACTAGATGGCAAAATGGTGCCATTTTTCACCTTGCTGCCTCACAAAATTTTGGGTGCACTGCTTATATTCAGATTTCTTATTTTTAGGCCATAAACAGCTTTACTGTGAAATCTTAATTGTATCCAAAATGCTTCCTGTGTATACTGGGTCTTCTCTTTAAGCTCTGTTATGCTTATTATTTCACTGTGATCGATATAGGTATAGATATGTTAAAAACACAGAGTCAGCATGGCGTAATGTATTGAGTGTTAGGCTACAACTCTGGATACCAGGCTTGAACCCTTGCTCAGCCATGAAAAGCCAGTGGATGACCTTCGACAAGTCACACACTCTCAGCGCCAGAAGACCCATGATAGATTCACCTTGGTGTCACCATAAGTCGGAAACAACTTGAAGGCACACAACAATAATGTTAAAAACACAGTGGTACCATCAGTAATGTACACCATTTAGTATTTTAAATGCTTTAAGAAGGTATTGGTCTTGGACTGAAATCGAATTAGCCTAACTCTTCATAGTATAACCTTCAAAATATTTCATCTGTCAAGCTCTGAGCTTGGGCAAAATTACTTGCTAGGAGCACAACTCCCGGGATTTTCCCAGAGAGTATGGCCAGAATCCAGTGGCTATGCTGGCTGTGGCTTTCTGGCAGTTGTAATCCCCTAGATTCATTTTGCCAAAGCTCTGTCTTATTCCTGATGGCCCTTCTTAAAACTGGAAATGTTATTTTTGTAAGGACTGGAGATGTGGATGTAGTGGGATTTCTTCACTTCCTCTTTCCAAATCATATAACCACAGGGGGTCTCCTCACCACCAGCACTGTGTGTATATTGTTTATGTCCTCTGCTGATAGGTCAGGTACATAGGTCTGGGTAGATTTTGCTTATGTCCTGGAGGCATAGATTGTGGTATTGGAGAAGAGTTTTATTGGAGAAGAGAAAATCATACCAGAACTCTCACTACAAACAAAGATGGCTAAACTGAGGCTATTGTACTTTGGCCATATCAGGAAACAATGTGATTCACTGGAAAAGATGGTGGCCGGAATCCTCTATGGCAGTTATGGATGCATACTCAAGACTGTTACTTATTTATGATCCTTACATAGTCTGTAATTTAGAGTCTTGTACACAGGGACCATGAAAGTTCCCCAATTTGCACTTATTGGGAAGCAGCCTCTGTGACTGATGGGAATCTATTCCCCTGTCACTTAGGAAGCAACTGGCTGCTGTTCCTACCCACCCACCCACCCAGCCTCATGCGAGCAATCTCAAGCGTTAGGGCAAATTGCAACAGGGGTAACTTCTTCCTGTCATACCAGAGATTGATTGATTGTGTGTGTGTGTGTAATGACAGTCTGCTGCTTCCCAAGAAACAGAGGAACAGACCCTCATTGATCCCAGTGGCTGCTTTGTGGTAGTGATGGGGGGTGGTGGAGCTAGAATTAACTGAGTAGCACTGTAACGATGGTGCTTACACATATGTAAATACCATATAGGATTCTGGCTGATAATGCTTGGTCAAATGGAAGGCACTAGGAAAAGAGTGGTAGTTCTTCTATCACTGCTTCTCCCAGCCTATAGGAAGATTGCTCTGCCCTTTTACAAGTCTTTGTATTATTTTTTTTTAAAAGCAAGCATGGACAGATTTTTAATTCAAATTCAAAAAACTCAGAAAACCAGATCAAGTGGTATACAGTCTATAGAGAAACTTGCAAGGTTCCTCTTCCAATCAATAGAATATTGGTCAGGAGTAAAGCCTAAGGTGCTCACATTGCTTTCATAGATCAACCATCCCTTCCTGCAAGCGGCTGAGATCATAAGTATGTGTAAGATATACTACATGTAAGTATATTGTACGTGTAAGATATACTTCAGCTCCACTACTTAAATAATTTTTAGCTCACTCTGTATAAACCAACTTATGATCCCAATGAAAAAACAGCCATGGCCCATGAAACAAGTGAGGATGGATAATCAATTTTTATCACTGATATTATGAGTAGGACCAGTAGCTTTGGGTGAGTTATTGCTGTCTTTCTCTCCTAAGAATGGGTGTGTGTATAGGTGTTTAATCCTTCTTCAGTTGTTATATATCAGCCCAGACTAATAGGAACAGAACAGCAAAGTTAGTTCAAACTACAGCTTTCTGAGCCCTTAAGTTAAATGTTGGTGTCCTACTTTCCTAGATCCCTACCTGAACCTGCACTGATTTTCTGAGTAAAGTTCAACCAATTTAAGAAACAAAACCAGCTAGGCTGGCATATCATCTCCCCCCCGCCGACCCTCACACCACTGTCTGATTATATGGTGGGTTTTTTTCATCACAGTGGCTCAAAGATAGCTTGGTACTGCTACATTAGTGCTTCAAAACATGGAAGAAAGATCTGAACAGTCCACTGTGATTTCAGGGAATTAGTATAACTGTTCTTCCATCTCAAAAACCTCTTTCATTATACACCGCAGAACATATCCAAGTCCTCCCTCCCTGTGCAACTGCTCTCCTTTGTTTGCTGGTAACAGGTTCCATACTGCTCTTTAAGGAAGAGATTCTATTTAGGGTTGCCAGTTCAGAATCAGCTCAGGCCCCCTGGGGGTTCCAGGTCAAATCCTGAGACCTTGGGCTTGTCTATACCAGTCACAAAGCCTGAATTCCCCCCGAATCCGGCCCAATAATGCCACATGATGTGTGGCCTTTCCCCCAAATCTGGTGGGATAGTGACACACACTGTAGGGCCCTGTTCACATCAGACTTGGGGAATACCCACTTAATCTGGGTTTTAGAAAACTTGCAGATTTCTCTGGAGTTTGCTGGAAACTTGGGAGAAAATTGATCTGTGATCAAGCCACCAGCACCAGATTTCGGGGGTGGGTGGGGAGGAGAGGAAGGGCAAGTGATGCCTGAGGTGCCATCAGTTCCCTCTCCTTGGCACCACTTCTCATTTCAATGGCTGAGCCCCTGCAGTAGTTGCTTTCTCTGAGGTCAGAACCCTTGTTCTGGCTTCAGAGGGGGTGACTACTGTTGGCACTTTGCTTTTCCAGTGCACAATTGCTCTTTTGAGCTCAGGGAAAAGCAAAGCCCCTGCGATAGCCACCCGATCTGGCTTCAGAGAGGCAACCCCCACTGTGTCCAGGAAAGCCGCCAAGACAGCAGTTGATAAGACATCCTGGCTTCAACAGCAGCTCCAAAACACAGTACCTTTTGATGTTAATAGCAGTCCATGAAGTCAAGAGTCCAGAGAGAGCGAAGAACAATGAGGCAGTCTGAGGTCAAAGGGTTCCAGCAGGTGGGTCAACGAATACAGTCCAGGGTCAAGATAATCCAAGTTTTCAAGAAGCAAGGTTCCAAGAGCCAGGAAAGTCAGAGTCAGAGGCTTCCTCCAGGGAACGCAGATAGCCTTTGACAAGGAATCCAGCGTCTCCCTCAGCTGCTTATGTTGGCCCCAGCTCCCACTCACAGCTGCTTGGTGATTAATGAGTGTCTTTCCTTTAGAGTCCGAGAGCATCGCAGCCCCTCCCTTTCTGCTCTTCTTTGGATAAAGGTAGGTACCTCCTCCTCTTCCTCTTGCTGTTGCTCAACTATATCTCCCAGGCTTGGACCCTGTGCTGGGGGAAGGCTAGGCTGCTGAGACCCGGGTTCTTCTGTAGCAGGGCTAGATTCAGACTCAGCCAGCTTTTCTGCAACTGGCTCAACCTTCTCGCCTTCTGAGTCCTCAGAGTCCTGGCTGACCATGACACACTGGCACTTTGCTTTTCCTGGGTGATTGTGTGCTGGAAAATCAAAGCCCCAATGGTAGTCATCCTCTGTGAAGGCAGAACGAGTGGCTTACTCATGACGGAAGGGAGGGCACTCATTCTGCCTTCAGACTGGGTGAGTTCTGCTGGTGCTTTGCTTTTTCAGTACACAATTGCCCAGAAAAGGCAAATTACTAGTGGGACTTGCCTGGTCTGAAGGCAGAATGAGTGCCTGCCTCCCCATCATGAGTAAGCTGCTGTTCTGACTTCAGAGAAGATGACTATCACTGGGTCTTTGATTTTCCTGGAGCTCAGAGTCAAGTGTGAGTAATAGGAAGCCAAGTAAAAACCCAATGCAGTTTCAGACTTTGGCAGGTGTGGCACTGATATCCAGGCCAGAACAGTCCGAATTTCATGTGCTGCGGCTGTGGGCCAAAGTAGTCTGAATCCCATCTGGATTTTTACCCCCTGTGTAGTCAAGCCCAAAGAGAAACGTAGAACATATTTTCATGCTGGAAAGTAAAATAGAAATCTTAGCTAAAGAGGTTATACCCAGATCAAGGTACAATAAGGTGATTATTCCTTCTTGCTTACTTAGGGAGTTGTGATAAGAAATATGTAATCTAGCCTACATACTTCCACTCAGAGGGTTAGACCGGAGCGGAGGGTGAGCCCTGGCACCACAACAACTGAGAGCGGAGAAGGAAGTAATTAAGCAAATCTATCGAACCTCCCTGGAGAGTCTTTGCAAGTTGAAACAACAAACCAGTTAAACCTTGCATATTATAGGAAGCAGCTGCTTTACTTGCTGTGCTGGAGATTTGCACAGAACCCTTTCCCTCTTGCCTAGAGCTGAGCCCACCAAAACTGGAGAATTTGTACTCCCATCTCCTGCCTGCAGATGGCCCATGAAAACCCTAACCCTACATCACTACTGGTGGAGTGTAAGCTTATGTCAGTGTAATTATGGGAAATGGTGAAGGCTGCTCCCTGTGCCCGGCTGCTTCTTCCTTCCCTCACCCTGTAAGTGATATTACCCCAGGGGCTAGTGGGCACAGCTCCATTGCCCCAGCCATTGAATGACTATGGAGATGTTGAGGGGAGTAAGTAAAGGCTGATATTGAGGACTGAGGGAAGAAGGACCAGCTGCAGTAACACTCTACATGTTTTCTCAAAAGTAAGTCCCATTGCACTTAGCAGAGCTTACTTGATAAGTCCCTTGTCAGTGTGTTCAGAACTGCAGCTTTAATTCTTCTGGCCACACCATTTCTCTTCTGAAATAGTTTCAGTGGAAGGGTCTGACCATTTAACAGCAAACAGAATGTGAATTATTTCTTGCTCTCTCTGAGGAAGGCTTGTGTCAGTAGGAGATGTGGTGTCATCCAAAAAGGAACTCAAAAACAAAACCATAATTCATTGGGAAACCATGGCTCTTTGGCTGCCTGTTTGGAAATAAATTTAAAGTGACTTGTTTAAATTCATTGGGGAAGTAAGTAGCACAGCAATGATTAGAAATTGGTTACAGTGACTGAATCCACACATGGGCTATGTGCCTAGCTTCAGTGAGAATTCTCCTGTATCGCTTTGAACCCCGTTAGCATCACGCATAGCTGTTATAATCCAAACTCAATTTGAGCCATACTCTTTCCTCACCAGAAGTCACTTTGGAGCAAAAGGATATTCTCTACCTTTCCCATGTGCTTGCTGTATCAGATTATTGTTGGTTATGCAACCACACAGGCTGCATTTTAAAAATTCCCAGCATGCATGCGCACACATGTATATCCACTTAAATTCAAATAAACCAATAGCCTTTTATGTCCCACCTACATGCACTCCTGTTGGTTGGCATGTATACCTGGAAAGGTACATGCCAACCTGGGCAGTAACCTTATCCTTAGCTCTCACATGTGCTCCCTCCACTATTCTGATCATCTTTGCAAACAGTCTCTGAGGGGATGAAATGTACGGTAAGTCAAGATGGATTTTTTCTTTGAATTGTTTGCCTTACTGGAAATTACTATTGTGGCACATGAGCGGGTGGATATTGTCCCTCTCATAACAGCAAGCACAGGTTGGAGATGTCTCCAGAAATGACGTGATCTGGCTGCATCGGTGTTTTTGTTTGTCAGGATGTTCCATGCATTCTGGGCATTAGAGTAGGTTCCATGGATGCTCCTGACATGAGTTTGGTTCCCGGCCTGATTTCCCTGCCTGGGCCTCTCTGTCTCTTGGCTGCAGCCAGCCCAGTCCACCTTTTGGGCCCTGGGAATGCTGTTCCTCTGGGGACTCCAAGGCCGCAGCACCTGGATGCAACCTCTCCTCCCACTGCTCTCCCTGCATGCCATTCTCAGGCTGTGAGGGTTTATCTATTGCCTGTGTTGTATTACTTTCAGTTCTGGCTTTGTTTCATGTTACTAGTATGCATTTCCTTACTCAATAAAGAAATCTTGTTGAGTTAATGTGAATGTGTTTTTGGTACATCACATTGTTTTTGTTTTTTTGCACCAGTAACCAGAGCAGTAAGCACTCCTGGGGCCATTCCTTGAGAGCCCAGATATTTTTGGTGGTGTTGTGTTTACCCATGCAGTGAGGAATGGTGGGAGGTTTTCATTATGTCAGTCTGGTCTGATGATGGGTAGAAAAATGTTCATATGCCATGATCCATGTTCTTTGCCTTTGTGGCTGCACTTCGTGAAGACATACAGAAGAAGGACACTGTCATGAGGATGGCCATCCCTGTGGAAAAAAGAGTTGCTCTCACTATTTGGATGCTCACAAACTAGTATGTTTATCAGCTTACAGCCCACCACTTTGGCATCAGTCTTTGAACAGCTGCAGAACTGTCAATAGAGGTGTGCCTGGCTATGGAACTAGTGGTTCTGCAACACACCATCTGCCTTAGAAATTCTCAAGAGGTATGTATTGTTATAGTTACATTCCTATAAATTCCCCTCAAAACCCCATCTCTTAAGTTGTCATTTTCCTCCCCATTCTTCTGCTTCTGTGCTGTGTAACCTGAGATTAAGGAGATTTTCAGACGGGGAAATTATTAACGTCGTTAATAAAATATGATGGAAGAGACTAGAAAAAGGACAGCATGAGGACGATGGAATATCGGGAGAGGGAAGTGGGTGTGCGAACTGCGGCACTGCTTCCAGGACAGAAATAATTCTGTCCCGATCTCCCCGGGGAATAATTTCCCCATCTGAAAATCTCCTTGGACATTTGCCCAAGTTGTCTTCTGGTGTATTGTGACATCTGCATGGACAAAGTTGTTCAATTCTTCATAGAAGGGCATGGTGGCTCTGCCACTTCCACTCTGATGAATGTATACTTCCCAATATTGCTGCTAGAGAGCCTTGCTTTTGGTCCAGAACTCTTCTACAGTCCTCTTGTAGCCCCTTCCCTTCATCTCCTGAGCAATATTTTCAAATATATCAATTTTCTGTGGCTCTGCTTCAGTTGCTCCTGAACCTTCACTTCACCCTAATGGAGATCAGGTTGCTAGTTTCCTCCCTGCTCCATGACACACCTCTCCTTCTTTCCCCTCAGCTCAAAGAGGCATCAGCCATTCTATAAAGTGAATTTGTACTGTGAGTTACAGTTGTCCCTCCACATTCACAGATTTGGCATTAATGGATTTAAGTATTCACGGCTTGAAAATATTCTTTAAAAAATAGTAATCCAAAAAGCAAACCTTGATTTTGCCATCTTATATAAGAGACCACCATTTTGCTATGCCATTGCAGATAATGGGACTTGAGTATTCACGGATTTGGGTATTCACAGGGGGTCCTGGAACCAAACTCCAGTTTGTGAAGGAACAACTGTATATTGAATGATTGGAAAAGCAAGTAATGCCAGGCAAGCAGATGTTCACATATGAACTCAACTTTTAAAAAAAGAAATGGAGAGAGACCATGCTTTCCAGTCATATTGGAAGAAAACAAGGGAAGGAAGGTAAATTTTTCATGGTGGGAATGATCAGCTGACCATCTGGTGCAGGTAACCTCCAGCCAATCTGTGCTGTCCTCCAACTAGCCCACCCACTTCAACCCCAATCCCGTTTCGGAACGCAGGGCACACATATGCAAAATCTGTTTTTTTTCCACCACCCCCCCCCCCCAAAAAACCTTGGGCCAAATTCACACTACACAAATAATCCATGATTCCTTCCTAGTGAATCATGGGATCTGTAGTTTTACATGGTCTTTAGCCTTCTGTTCCAAAGAGTGCTGGTGCCGCACCAAACTACAAATCCCAGAATTCCGTAGGAAGGAGCCAGGGCAAATAATCCAGTTTCAAACTGGATTATCTGTATAGTGTCGATTTGGCCCTGGAGAAAAAAGGTTATTTTTTAAATTTCAGTTTTAAGTCCTCTGGTGTAAAAAAAAAATGTGGAATCACTGCAAATCCAGCAGAATGTTATGTGTTCCTACAGGATCGACACTGAAATAAGTACAAATTATTTTACTTGCAGCCTGAGTTCACTTTTGATGCTGCTGGCTATTAGCCCCACATACTTACCAGCAGGTCCTCTTACTAACTCCAAGGGGACTGAGTGCAAACAGAGTGGCTCCATGAATCTCCATATTGCGCCCCCCCCCGTTAGACATTTATTTTTATTCAGTGCCTTTCTGAATGATTTTATGGGCCTAGGTTAATGCCGCTCAGCATCATGGAGGTACTGAACCATTGGGCTTCTCTACTCGCTAGCATGAATGCTCATCTTTTATTTAAAACTACGTACATGGGTAAAGAGCACAGCTTCCCAAACCACTATACTTTACAATTTCACATTTTTCAGTATTAAAGCATCCCCATTCTTTTTTTCCAACTAAACACACAAATCTTCCTTACAAAGAGGATTGTGGGTTTTCCTTCACTTGGAGCCTTTGTAGGCTGTATTACTGTCACTGTTTTAAAAAGATCTTAACTGTGAAGCCCTACCCAATGCATCAGAGAAGAGGAACAGAATATAATGTACCCTATGGAAGTGCACTAACCCATTTTATTTATTCAGCTGCACAGGAAAATGTTATCAGTTCATTGCTCACTGAGGTGAATGACCCACCAGTTTGGCTGATGGGTCACAAGGGACTCACAGACATAAAATACACAGTGTGTCTACAATATTTGAGAGCCAGGGAGGTGTTGTGGTTTGAGTATTGGACTAGGAATCAGGGAGAACAGGGCTGGAATCCCTGCCCAGCTATGGAAACCCATTGGGTGACATTGAGCAAGTCATGTTCTCTCAGCCTTAGAGGAAAGCAGTGGAAAACCTCCTCTAAATAAATACCACCAAGAAAACTCTATTCTACAGGTGACATAAGCTGGACTCAACTTGAAGACATATAACTATGATAATAACTATAGTATTCAAATGTCAACTACCATTGGTCACCTGAACATAAAAAGAGCAGAGTTGGATCAGACCAAAGGTTGTCCAATCCATTATTCTGTACTTATAGTGAACAACTGGATGTCTATGGAATACCTACAAGCAAGCCATGAGTACAATACAGTAGGACCCTCATATCTGCTGGGGATTGGTTCTGGGGGCCCCTGTGCATACCCAAAATCGTGGATAATAGCGAACGCCATTGGAAATAATGGGACTTCCTTAGAAGTAATAGCCTTAGAATCACAGAGTTGGAAGAGACCATAAGGGCCATCTAGCCTGACCCGCTGTCATGCAGGAATGTACAAAACATTGATGACAGATTGCCATCAAGCCCATTTTAAAAATCTCCAAAGAAGGAGGTTCTATCACACTCTGAGGCAGTGCATTCCACTGCCAATCAGCTCTTACTGTCAGGAAGTTCTTCCTAATGTGTAGGTGGAATCTCCTTTCCTGTAGTTTGAATGCATTGCTCTGTGTCCTAGTCTCTGGAACAGCAGAAAACAAGCTTGCTCCATCCTCAGTATGAAATATTTCAAATATTTAAACATGGCTACCATATCACCTTTTAATCTTCTCTTCTCAGGCTAAACATACCCAGTTCCCTAAGCTGCTCCTCATAGGGCATGGCTTCCAGACCTCCCACCATTTTGGTCACCCTCCTCTGGACATGTTCCAGTTTGTCATTATCCTTCTTGAATTATGGTGCCCAGAACTGGACACAGTGTTTCAGGTGAAGTCTGACTAAAACAAAATAGAGAGGTACTATTACTTCCCTTGATCTAGACATTATACTGTATTCCTATCTATGCAGCCTAGAATCACATTTGCTTTTTTAGCTGCTGCATCACACTGTTGACTCATGTTCAGCTTGTGGTCCACCTAGACTCCTAGATTCCTTTCGCATATACTGCCATCAAGCCAGGTGTCACCAATCCTGTATCTGTGCATTTCATTTTTATTGCCAAAGTGTAGTATCTTGCATTTCTCCCTGTTGAAATTCATTTTGTTAGTTTTGGCCTAGCTCTCCAATCTGTTAAGGTCATTTTGGATTCTGATTCTGTCCTAGAATCATAGAATCATAGAATTGCAGAGTTGGAAGAGACCACGAGGGCCATCCAGTCCAACCCCCCTGCCATGCAGGAAATCTTGATCAAAGCATCCCCGACAGATGGCCATCCAGCCTCTGTTTAAAGACCTCCAAGGAAGGAGACCCCACCACGCTCCGAGGGAGTGTGTTCCACTGCCGAACAGCTCTTACTGTCAAAAAGTTCCTCCTCATGTTGAGGTGGAATCTCTGCTCCTGGAGCTTGCACCCATTGCTCCGTGTTCCAGTCTCTGGAGCAGCAGAAAACAAGCCTGCTCCATCCTCAGCGTGACATCCCTTCAAATACTTAAACAGGGCTATCATATCGCCTCTTAACCGTCTTTTTTCCTCTGGGGTATTAGCTCCCCCTCCTAATTTAGTGTCATCTGCAGACTTGATAAGAATGCCCTCTATTCCATCACCCAAGTCATTGCTAAAGATGTTGAATAGCACTGGGCCCAGGACAGAACATTATGGTATCCCGCTAGTCACTTCTCTCCAGGATGGAGGAGCCATTGGTGAGCAACCTTTGGGTTCAGTCGGTCAACCAGCCTTGCTTCTCAACTCTCCTCTCTTGTCCATCTACACTAGGCTATCAACCTCTCTTCTAGGTATCCAAGAGACATATAGGTATTTGCCCATCACCTGCTGTTTGCATCCTTTTTCACAAAACTAGAGGCCCCAGGAATTAAACTTGGGATCTTTTGCAAACAAAGCAAATACTCTGCCACTCAGCTGGGGGCCTCCTCAGCCATCATCTGTCTTGTCCGTCTCATTTATGTGCACTTTAGGAATAGACAGTTCTAGCATTAAGGACCCTTAGCTTGCATCCTTCTTCATCCATATGAATGTTCCTTAGAGAGGAATCAATCTACACATTCTGATTATTAGTTGCTTTCTTTAATGCACTTTTAAGAGCTTTGTCAACCACTTTCCCAGTGTGTCAACACAGCCTAACATTATTCCAAGAATATTTACCAAACATGGTGGACAAATGGTTTAAGATACCATAGAGTTGCCTTGGAGGACCTAGAAAAATGGCTAGAGAGGACACATTTCCTAGGACTACTCTATGGTAGGTGTGCTGTTTGGTGTCCTGTGGATAATTGAATCAGTGGATAATGAATCAGTCGATATGGGGGTCCTAACATAGTACCTTCTAGGGATGGGCAAATCTGTTAGTTTTACTTTTCCCCACATTCACATCTTATGAATTTAGGTAAATTCTATTTTTTTCAAAAGAAATGAAATGAAAGACCAGTATTTGTCAGGAATATCAACATGGACATCCACTTGATGACCTACCTTTAACTGGCTCATAACAGGCCAAGCAGACATCACAGACGAAGAAGACAAGTGAAGAGTATCTCTGAAGAACCATGTTCACATTTTGTAGGTTCTCTTGGATGTTACTGTCTATGGAAGTGATCACTGTGGCACCATATAAAGCAGGTTGGGACTGGGTTTGGCGATGCATGCACTAGTTATATCTAGACCTGAGTACTTTAATGTGCTTAACATGAAGCTCCCTATGAGGATCATAGAATCATAGAGTTGGAAGAGACCACAAGGGCCATCTAGTCCAACCCCCTGCCCTGCAGGAATACACAATCAAAGGACTCCCGACAGATGGCCATCTAGCCTCTGTTTAAAACTTCCAAAGAAGGAGACTCTACCATACCCTGAGGCAGTGCATTCCACTTCCGAACAGCTCTTACTGTCAGAAAATTTTTCCTAATGTTTAGGTGGAATCTCTTTTCCTGTAGTTTGAGTCGACTGCTCCATGTCCTAGTCTCTGGGGCAGCAGAAAACAAGCTTGCCCCATCCTCAGTATGACATCCCTTCAAATATTTAAACATGGCTATCATGTCACCTCTCAACCTTCTCTTCTCCAGGCTAAACATACCCAGCTCCTAAGCCACTCCTCATAGGGCGTGATAGTTCCAAAGTTTCAATTGGTGCAAAACAAGATGGTGGAGGCTAGGAAGTCTGAAGCCATATCACCATTTTTTGTAGTAATTGCATTGTCTATCAATATTTTTGTAAATACTTGTAGCTTCTCATTTTTAAATGTGCTGTTTGATTGACTGAGAACATTTTTTAGTCAATCAAAACATTCCCATTGGTTTGCTAAGCAATCTTAAGCATGCCTGCTTAGAGGTATCACTGAGTTCAGAGGGATTTCTTGTAGGCGGAATTCTCTAATCCTAGAATTGGAAGAGACCACGAGGGTCATCCAGCCCAACCACCTGCTGTGCAGGAATATACAATCAAAGCACCCCAGACAGATAGCCATCCAACCTCTGTTTAAACATCTCCAAAGAAGGAGACACCACCACACTTCAAGGCAGTGTATTCCACCATTGAACAGCTCTGGTCATCAGGAAATTCTTCCTAATGTTTAGGTGGAATCTCTTTTCCTGTAATTGTTAGTCCCAATTACAGTAGAGCCATTCCTCTCTCTCTCTCTCTCTTTCTCTGGCTTTTCTTTGCAAACAAAGATTCAGGAAGGACTCATCCCATGCTTTCTGCAAGCGCGCTGATGACTAAAAAGTCCAATCCGAGATAAACAAGTCCGGTTGCAGAAAGCACAGCAGAAGGTCTCCTTGGGTGATATTTCCATTGTCGTTTCTCTTCAAGACTTGTTCGGCATGAGTTCTCAAATAAGGCTGCAGCATTGTGGATAGTGCGTCTCCATGCCTCCCAATGTGAGGCCAGGGTGGACCATTGTTGGTGATCAATTTGGCTCAGCCTGAGATGTTGCTCAAGTTCTATTTAGCTATGTGTTGATTCACCATTCAACAACTGATCCAAGAGGTCTGCTAAGGATGAGCCAAAAGGAATCCAGCATGTGTGCATAGCAGGGTAAGAATCATGTGGTCCTCCAGATGCTGTTGGACTGCAACTCCCAGGTTTTCTCACCATTGGCTAGGACTGATGGGAGGTGCAATCCAACAGCACCTGTGGGGGGCACACAATTCCCACCCCTGGGGAATGAGGTGACAGCCTAAAACTGCAATCCTAACCACATCTACTAGAGAGTAAAAGATTATCAGACATGGCTAATGTGTCGCTATAGTGACGCCAGAGGAATGCAAAAGGACGTCAATATCAGATGACATCATCCTTTTGTGTTCTGTTGGCATCATTATGGTGTTTCTTTTTATTAATGGGCCAAGCCATCAATACACTGTCTGTCCTGTTTTGGTGCCGGCGTTGCCAGCACGTGAAACCTTGGGCCATTTAACTCTTGTGAATGCAGTGTCAATGGGCGGTCCTGCCAGAACACTTCCGGGTGAGATTGGGACATCCAGGTAAGTGACACACTTTTAAAAATTTTCCCTGGTTTACTTGGAAGTTTTAAAGTATGTGTATGTGCTTTTTGTAACATTTTTTGGTATATATTTGTTTTTATTTTTGAATTTCTTGTGCTTGCATCTTCTCATGAGAAGGGAAATTCAAAAATAAAAACAAATATACACCAAAACAGGCAGGATTTCAGTACAGGAAGTGAACTGAGCTCCATTAGAGCTCTGTTCATTCCTGGACTGCCTGTCCATGGGAGAGAAGGTAAGCGTGGTGGGGAGGGTAATTGTGCTGGGACAGGGGCAAGATTGAAGATTGTGGGGCAGGAACACTTTTTTCATTCCTGTCTGATAATCTCCTAAGTCTCACTGAACATAGCACAATTTACGTCTAAGTAAACATGCACAGGATTGTACTGTGATACAATCAATCAGTTGACTGAATTTTGAAGCAAGGCTATTATCTGGCAGCAAGGCTAGCTGAGACAGGAGCCCTGGTGGCACAGTGGTTAAATGCCAGTACTGCAAGTCACCAAGTTGCAAGTTCAGTTCTCAAAGGCTCCAAGGTTCACTCAGCCTTCCATCCTTTCGTAGGTTGGTAAAATGAATACCTGGCTTGTGGGAGCAATTAGCTAACACACACATTGGAAACTGCTTAATGCAGTGTAGATGTGTAAATTGCTATTGCTTAAGACAATTTATAAGCCGCTCTGATAGCCTTGTGGCTGAAGAGCAGGGTATAAATAAATAAATAAATAAATAAACCTTTCCATCATGGCTGAAGAGGCAGGTGGGACGGGGGTGGGGGTAAGGACGCCTGGGCCCAGAGCTCCAATGGGTCTGGGCCTCTTGGGACTTGAACAGTGAAAGAACAGACAATGCATTACAATATACATTTTGTTACCTCAGCAGCCCAGGGACTGGTTATAATATCCGCTGCTCAATGGGGAAGGGCAGTCATGCATCTTGCCCTGGGCCCAATGCCAGCTCTCTGTGGCCCTCCCTTCTGTAATATGGGGGTGAGAACATTTCTCCATCTGAACAGTGTTAATAAAGTGCAGCAAGAAGGATGCATTGTTTGAGTGAATGCTCAGTCTTTCTGTTGAAACAATCCAGTGTTCATGTTGTTGCCTACATCAGAGAGAGAGGCCGCCACCTTATCCAATTTCTCTGTCTTTTAGCTGAGGATCCAAAACAACCAGGAGGAAAAACTGGCGTAGGTCTTCCTTATTTAATTACATTCCTTGCAATATCACATTATTTAGTCTCCTTCTGTAATTTATCAAGAATAATGTGTTTGGAGCTGATATATTAGAGGCTTCTTGGTGGCAAGACCATTCAAATAATTACAGGCTAAATCTATTTTTTTTAAACAACAACAACACACACAACCCAACAAGATGAATAGAGGAATATGGAACATAAATCCAAATACATTAGAAAAGGAGCATAAACTGGCACTTTCATCCAAAATGATTTAGCAATAAAATCATCATCATAATTATAGGAATAATTGCATAATTCTTATTATAACAATAACACTTTTAATAATAAAAATGATTAGTTACCCACATTGCAACCAATGCAACTTACACAGGCTGGATGCTGAAGTCTGGTCCCTTTGCGCTGTCAGCACTGAGCAAGGCCTCAGGCCCTCATTCTAAGCAACTCACCTGCAGCCTGCTGCAATGTTTGGCCAGTTAATTTATAGGTGTCCTCCTGAGGGTTCAAAATAGCTTGGGGCTGGTAAACTAGGGTTGCCAGGTCAGGAACATCCTAGGCTGTGAAATTTCCAGGCCAAAACCTGAGACTCAGGGGAAGCTGCCAGCAACGCCATGGGTGCAGAACCTGGTGATGTTATTAAGCATTATGCATTAACCACAGTTGCTCACAGCTTGTTATTCAAACACATGCATATAGACAGAACCTGCTTTCCTGGCTGGAAATTAAGTATCTTTGCAGATTATAACACATAATTTTAATCAGTTTGTTTGCAAAATGCAGCCAACTGCATAGCCAGCTAGAAAATTCTTTGCCTGACTGGAGGTTTGCATGTCTCTCATCTGGAGAGAAACAGGGCTGCATGAAAACTGATGAATTTTAACCCCTATTTGTCACTGTGAAAACTGGAGAGTATTAACCCCTATCTCCTGCCTCAAGACTGTGGACTTCAGGTGGTGCCCTGAGATCTGGTAACCCTACTAGTAACACACACACCCTTTTAAAAATGATCTGGTCTTGTAAAAAAAAAAAAATGTTGTAGCTTTTCAGTGTGTTTCTTCTTGAGATTCCCTTCCCAGCTCTCACACTCCCTGATTTCAAATGTGAAACATGTTGCTGGGCAGACATTCCCTTACTGTATACATGCCAACATTGACACATCTCTTATTTCTGGCTGGCTTTTTCCACAAGCCCTTTATTTTTACCCTTAACAGCTGGTTAGGGAATTTGTCTGTATTCATTCACTGGCCCACATTGTCAAGGGAGCAGACACCTTTGCTGAGCTGGAAACATTGCTTCTTTAGAGTACAGTTTCCAGAATCCCCACTTCCAGCTGGTTGGGGGATTTGGGGAGTTGTAGTCCAAAGAAACAATGCTATAAAGCCTGCATTTGCAGAGTCAATTTTCTGCTGCAAATGGGATGGGAATGAATCCGATCTCCAATCAGAAGAGAAAAGCAAATTGAGGAGGGAGCTTTCAGCTGACAAGTGCAGTTAGACAAAGGCTTCAGCAACATGGCTTCCTCTTTTAATTCCCAATCACAGACTTCTAAGACTGCTTTTCTTTTTAAAAAAAAATTGAGGAGAAGAGACACTGTTGCATTATGTTTGAACCTGTTAGTTTGGAACACGCATAGATGGGTGTGGAATGGAAAGTGACTGATTCAGATCCTGATAAAGAAAGCTTATGTTTGTTGCTATGACATTGATTCAGGGATTTGGTAGGAGGATAGGGTGATTTATCTACTGAAAGAAAGCAGCGAATAGGTAATTGTTTCCATAAACACCCAAGGAACAAAAGACAGCAATGCTGGGAGGTTGAACATGGGACCCTAGGCAGTTGTCATTTTATGATGGCCAGTTTTATGGCTATAAAAGTTTCACACAGTATAGGTATATTTCAATATTTGGCACACTCCTGCACATTTCTTTGCCCATTTGAAGGGCTTCTGAGAGAAGAAGCGACTATGCTTGGATCAGCTCTTTTTTCATGATATACTCTCATTTGCCTTTGTCAGATTCACTGCAGAACTGGAGCTTTTGTTGTGTTGGTATACTAAAAAAAGAAAAGAAAAGAAAAGGGGGGGGGAGGCCAACACTCAAATAACACAACATATGTTTTTTATTTGCCATGTAAAACTACGGTATTTCTCTCTCTGATTTATTTCTCCACCTGAACAAAATTATGTTTATTACAGGTTTATTTCAATTTCTTCCACATCTCCAGATCTGCTGTGTGCATTGTGCATATGTGGCGAGGGGAGGTGGCAGCACACACTGTAAACAGTTAATGATTTTGGTCAGAGAAATCATCTTTGAAAACCAAATTTACAACAAATCCAGCTTCCCTCCATGCATACAAATGAAAAATGCTGTTATACTAGAGAGTGGTCTTCAATCTCCTCCAGACATCTCAGACTGAATGCTGGGACTGACAGCTATGAAACACTGCAGGAGAACACATGCATACATTTGGAGGAAGCATGGTCATGCTTTGTTCTTTCAGGGGACACCCAGAAGTGCTACTGGGACCAAAATAAGATGCCTCCCTGGCTGTCTTTCAGAATCACTGCTTCATTGAATGAATCCACTTGCTTACCACCACCAATGTGATCACGAGAGCCCGTAATACTCTACACACTATGAAACAAATTAATTACCATGGATGAATGGGCAAGTAGAGTTTCATAAGGCTTACTTATGGGATCATAATGAAAAATGCATAGACTGTGGCTTAAAGAAAAGGGGCTCTCTTCCAGCTGGTTATACAAATCTGGGCAAAGACAGGTGAGCCTATTATGTAAGGCTGGCTGAGTAGTCTTAGTTGTGCTAATCTGCTGCTAAAGGATATGTTGCTATTTAGGTAATATCAGAGTTTACCAAAGTAAGCTCTTTTCTGTATGACATCTTGTTCAAGGGGGTTCTGATTCTGAACGCCTGTAGGAAGTAGTCGGGATAATCTTGATTATCAACAACAGTAACTCTTCCATGTACTGCAGTTATGACTGAGATGTGTAGAATGCAACATTTTATCATTTCCTTGCATTTCTCCTCACTTAGGGTGCATCTACACTCTAGAAATAACACAGTTTGATGCCACTTTAACTGGCATGGCTCCATCCTACAGAATCCTGGGATTTGTACAGTGGGCCCTTGGCATCCACTGTGGTTTGGTTCCAGGACCCCCTGTGGATGCCAACATCCATGGATGCTCAAGTCCCATTATATACAATGGCATGGTGAAATTTTGTCCCTTATATAAAATAGGAAAATCAAGATTTGCTTCTTGGAATTTTTTTTAGAAAATATTTTCAAACCGTGGATGGTGAAATCTGTGCATGCCAAATCCATGGATATAGATGTCTGACTGTAGTTTTGTGAGGAACCAGCACTCTTTGGCAGAGAAGGCTAAAGACCTTGTAAAACTACAAATCCCAGGAGTTCATAGGATGGAGCTACAGCACTTAAAGCTGTGTCAACTTGTATTATTTCTACAGTGTAGATGCATTCCTAACTCATCTATACAGGGTGGGGTGGGAGAAGTGGCATTGACTATTATATTTTCTTTTTAAAGCTTTTGTAGACATGATTGTCAAAGGAGTACTGTAGCTCTCTCCTTGGTACTGGAGTTGTCAGGAAGAGATGAAAGGGCAAAAGCTTATTTCTCTATTATTTTTGCAATAAAGGAATTGGTTGACAATAGCTGCCTGTATTGATATAATCTAAGTAAATTCCTTCCCAGTCAAAAGATGAAGTATATGAACCTGTGCTAACCACAATATGGTGTCTCAACATTACAGCCTTACACGCATCCCCTCTTCCACAGATGTTTCAATACAGCTGAAAGAACAAAATATTGTTGTTATTGTTGTTGCTGTGTACCTTTCAAGTAATTTCTGACATGGCAGCCCAAAGGCTATCATAGGATTTTCTTGGCAAGATCTCTTTAGAGGAGTGTTGCCATTGCCTTCTTCTGAGGCTGCGAGAGTGTGATTGTATAAGACCACACAGTGGGTTTTCATTGCGTAGTAGGGATCCAAACCCTGGTCTCTCAGAGTTCTGGTTCAACACTCAAACAACTACACTATGCTGGCTCTCAATTACAAGAACTTAAAAACAGCATTGCTAGATTATACCATCTAAGCACAACATTTTGTTCTTAATAGTGACCAGCTAGATGCTTCTGGTAGGTACATGCACCAGGCAGGAAGGCAACAGCCTTATTTAAAGGCACTTAAAGCTTTGAGCATGGTGGTTCTGTCCTTCATGATTAGCCATGTAAGGTTGTTGACATAAAACAACAACAACAACACAACTCCATGGATCACTCCCTGGATATGATAAAGTGGGCTGAGATCTATGACAGCTTATGCCAAATAAAACTTGATAGTCTTTGAAGTGCCTCAAGAGACCCCCTTTCATTCTCCTTTGTGACATTATTATCCTCTACTAGGTTATCTGATTCTTTGGAAAGGGATGCTTCCAAAGTAGACTCCATGGTATAAAGAATGTGTTTTGGCCCAGTGAAACTGTTAGTTCTGTTTTCCTGCTTCCATATTGGTACACTTAGTAGTTATATGTTTGTGAGGCCCTGTCTAGATGGGCTATTTACCCCATCTTGCTTGGAGCCCTGCTGTCCATACGATGCAGGTTTTTTGCCCCCAGGCAGTCCCCATGACCCCCAGGGCAAAGATGGGGTAAAACCTGTTAAACTATTTCAGCAAAATACCTGGGGGAAACCACCTCACTTAAGAAAAAATGGATCAGGCCCCACAGGACTGCAGGAGTCCCTACTGGCATGTCAGCCCATTTCTGCAGCCACTCTCTGTATCACACTCTCTGAAGCCAGGAATGAGGTCTGCAGGCTAGTCACATTCAGGGAGCCTTGAACACATGCTGCGAGCCTCCTTCCTGGCTTTGGAGAGTATGACGGGGATGGCAGCTGTGGTGGCTGCAGAGACAGGACAGTGTCTGTGTGGACTCCATCCTATTTTGTGCACATAACGGAGAGGCAATGGGCCTGATCTGGGGCCAGAATATGCCTGTGGGAAGCTGACATATTCTGGCCCATGTAGATGAGTCCTTAGTCTATAGCCCACTAAGTGCAAGCTTACATTGTCTACCAGAAGTAAGCTGCATTTAATGTAATGGGACTCATCTTCTAGTGAATATGTATAGCAGGGGCGGGCAACTATGGCCCAGTAGATCAAACCTGAGACTTAGGGATAACCTTGTGTAACGTCACAGGGGGTGGACCCTAGTGATATTTCATGAGTAATGTTTCAAGGGGCTGCCCCTGTGATGTCATTACGAGTGATGAATAAAGCATCAACCACAGTTACACAGAATATGTAATTCCAATACCAAGTCTAACAGATGAGAAACACACACAAAGTTTTTAAGGTAGCACTCCTGCCCTCAGATTCTTCCCCCCTTGCCCTGAGGATTGGAGAATAAGGGCCAGGTTCTGAGATCTGGGAACTCTACAAGGGAGATAACAGTCTCTGCTCCAGGGTAACAGCCCCTATGTCACATTTACAAGATTTCTGTGCATGCACATGGCTTTGAAACAATAAGATTAGTTTCATTTCTGTGGTGTTAATGCAATACTTGGGAAAATGTACTTTTTGGGACCATAATTCCTAGGATTCGTCTAGGCAGCCTGGTTGAACTTGCTGGGGGATTCTGGGAGTTGCAGTTCTCAAAAGTAAACTTCCCAAACTCTATGGAAATTAGGATTGGGTTCTGTTAGTAGCTGTTTGTCTGATATTAATACCCCCCTCCCCGCTCTGGCAAAAGTCTCCCCACCTGACTTTTTCATGAGATAACTTCACCAATGTTCATGTCAGGTAATTTCAAATGCCTCATTGCAGAGAATCTGAGGTAATAATGTCAGTGTATGAGAACTTGCTACCCCATAAAGGAACACAGGAATTGATTGGAAGCTGAAAATGAAAACATTCCTCTTTCTGTAAAGGTGCTATTTTCTTGGCAAATGATACACAGCCAACAGAAGTTTCTGAACATCTGCAATACTGTCAATGCAGATAATTCTGATGCACAAGGTATTGTGCCTCAAATCAGCAGTAACCTGCATTATACACCGAATGCAGATTCTCTTCCAAAAGTAATACACTTGCAATTTGTGTTTCTTAGTTTTAGCCTTCCGTGGGTGAATACAAGCTTCACACTTTTCACAAAGTGTCAGCTAAATCATGTAAGATCTAGGGAGATTCATAGGCGTGCTGCTGTAAAAATGGAAAACAATATCATAAGTTACAGTAGATGGTGCTAGACAGGTGCAAAAGATTCAAGACAGTCATTTGAGGATACCTGCAAGATTTGCCCTTAAGCTAAGCGGTTTAGAAAATGTGCAATTTAGATTTATCTCTGCAGAAGGGAGATTCAGATGAAAATAGCTGAACTGGTGAGATGATTAAAGGCAACCCCTCCCCCGACATTTAGACAATGCTGAGGTTATTATCCCACCCAGTGTGAGGAAGGGTGCAAGCCCCAGCCCCAGAAGCCGTGGAAAGGAATGTAAACACAGGGGAACTGACATGCAGAAAAATGCAAGTTCAAATTGATTCTTCAGTGTGATCTCACCGTTTGGCTGACGAAGAAGGAATAAATGCAGCAGGATGCAGGATGCAGCCCTAAATTTTCTGTTTATTGATACATATCAAGCAATCCCTGTTTTCTAAACACCTTTGAATGATTCTACTAGGAAAAAAGCTGCACATTAATGTAAAAATTTCTTTGGCTTGTCAGTTTAATATGGACTTATAAAATATTTTAGAATGCATGCTGGCAGCTGGAAAGAGCTTAAAGGCTCTCCTGAAGCCACAGGTATTGCATTTTAATGTACATATCAGAATTTAATATATCATCTCCCTATAATTTACATCATCACACCAGGAATATGGATCTCTGCATATTAAAGATAGAGATGAAAATATCCAGGTTTACTGAGGATTATTTTGTTATGCCAATAAAATCCCTTATCACCTCAAATGTACATCTTTTATTTGGGTTAAAAAGTGTGTTCTGTTACAAATCCAAGTAAGCATATGCCATAATGCCAAGATTATCTGGACGTGATACTTAGCAAGACGTCTTAGTTTCATGGGGCAATACTTAACAGAAGCAAGGACACTATGGAAAATGTTCCTGGACATGTATGTTTGCAAGTGTTTAAATGCTGGCAATTGTTTTGAAAGAATCAAGCCAGGTGTTGGCTAGCAGAAGGTTTCATACCAGGTAGACTGATAGTCCAGCAATAGGTTTGGCTCTAATATAAAGCTCAGAGTCTCAGAACAGAGAGCTTTCTGGTGGAGCCACATTAGGACAAACTTTGTTGTTGTGTTCCTTCAAGTCATTTCCTACTTATGTCAGCCCTAAGCGAACCTATCATGGGGTTTTCTTGGCAAGATTTGTTCAAAGAGGGTTTGCCTTTGCTGTCCTCTGAGGCTGAGAGAGTATGACTTGCCCAAAGTGGGGATTCAAAACCTGGTCTCCAGAGTCGTAGTCCAATGCTCAAACCACTACACTACGTTGGCTCCATGGAACAAACTTAGTGCAGCCATTTATGGATTGCTGAAGACAGAAGAAATGCATCACCCAAAGAAACACAGGTGTGCATAAATCTACATTTATGTTTTTATATGGACATTTGGAAATGATCACTGTAACAAAAATAGAAATACAACACATCTCATTATAGTGGGGAAGACTGTGACCAAGGGCCCTTTCACACTACACAATTATAGCATTTTAACTGCCATGAAAACATCCCATAGAGTCCTTGGACCAAACAGCCCTTCAAACAGAGCAGGGGTGAGCAAAGTGTGACCCATGGGTCTGAAAAAGCTGGAGGGGGGGGGGCTGAAAAAGCTCCCCTGTGCTCTAGGGGATGTATGTGACAATTTTGCTAGGCTTCCTGCAAGCTGTCTTGGACCCATTTTAGGCCGGGGGGGAATGGCTTTTTCACAACCGTAAGCCCACTCCTTCAAAACCTAAACCACATTGTGAGAGGAAAACCTGGCCTCCAATGACCTCTAGTTAGAATGAACAGCTTTTTCCTTGTTTGGAATGGGGAGGGAGGGAAGGAGGGGCAGGCATGGCCATCCCAGGTTTGGTAGGGGGCATGTGAACCCACCAGACCTTGGGGAGTTGCCCAACCCTGGAATAGGGAATGACTCAAGTAAATGACTGCTTGCTATAAAATAGGAAGCAACCATGGCCACTCTAGACAAATGATGTGCCTCAGCTGGTTCATTGTTGGTTCCACTGTGTAATGTTCTGGCTAACTCCACTTCAGTAAATCGAAGTTCTTAGCAGATTCTGAAAAACTTTATTCAGCAAGCAGAGTTGATCGCAGTACACAACTGTTGTCAGGAACTGAAGGTTTTTCCAGTTACACTACATACTGAAAGCCCAAACAGTCCAACCATTACAAAAAGCTTTCTTCCCATTTGTCAAAAACTCAAATCATTCTGTCCTCCCAGAAGTTGCTACTCCTTCTTTCCCCTATACCAAGCTCCCCAAAAGAATGACATTAGCCATGGGTGACTGCTGTTTTCTCTCTACTCCTTTGCTCATTATCCCTGGCTGTGAATGATACACAATCTCTTTTCTTCCCAGTGCCCCTCCCCCATATGTATAGCATGTCCCATCATCACTCACTACCAGCATATTCCCAAACAGATCAAACAAACACGGCAGGACAATGGCTGGACACACTGCCATAAAGCAGGATGGGAAAGCAAGGTCTGCTGCTACTATAATGCATTCATGTCTCCGTATCAACCAGTGCCTGATTTATACGGAAGGCTATTCTTTTCTTACAGGCTACCCAGCTTTTTTCTGATGTGCTGTTTCTTATTGCACATATGTTGCTGATCACCTACTACTTCTCGTGCTGCCATGTTAAAATCATGCATTGTTTCCATATATGTCAAATTATTCCGAAACAGAAAACTTTTACCTAAGTTTTTACCCTCTCCTTGGTTTCAATCACTCATTCAAGAATTGCAAAATTGCTAGTGATACCCATACTTAAATCAGCTTTTTTATATAGTATTTGCTAATGTGTAGATTACCAAGGCTTATGTAGCAAATTTGCAGGGATATGTATAATCCTGCAAAGTATAAGCAAAAAAATATAAGCCAAGTCATCCAACCCAAAGGAGATGCTGGGGTAATATTTGTATGTGCTTTAGTAAGCTGTAGTGAGAATTTTGCTCCATTTCAAAAATCTGTTCAGTTTCAATGTGATAATGACACATCTACAGAGATTCTCAGATATTTAAAACAGTGGCAGAAGCTGGTTCATTCTCCATTTCCAAAACATATTGTTAAAGAGCAGATCAGCCAAGCGAAATTGATAGGAAAGCCTCTGCTGTGAGCTCTTTTACCATACTTTCCCAGCAGGGGTCTCTCTTGCTACACTCAGTAGGAAGCAATTGTTTGCTGGGCTATGCTTCACCTATGCTCAGGAAAACAGGAGAGATCAAAGCGCCTGCGAAGACCAGGGTTGCTTTTGGGACCAAAAACCTCTCCTACCAGGACATTGAACAAAGAATTCCCAGCAGAATTCCTCATGATTTTATATGGCTCTTCTACAACCAGTTTCTTTACCAATGCACATGTTATCCAGAAAGAGGGGTGAACCTCTTACTTTAAAATGCTCACCCAAATCCTCTCCTTCCACTGTAGGAAAATAGTTGACATAAACGTTTTAGGAACTGATAATGATACCAAACCTGAAATCAAAAGACAAAGACATGTGGTGCCTCTTTATTTAACTGAATGAAAAAGAGGAAAGGAATCAAAACACACATTTCCCTGCTTCTACCCAAATCCAACATTTTAAAGACAATGCCCCTAATAACTTGTGGTGTGACACATTGCAATGCCATGGTGGTTCAGGAGTTCACTATCTTAAGGGTTGTCTGCACTGGCCAAATATGTGGCTTGCTCCCATTCCAGAGTCCTGTACTCCAAATGATGCAGGGCATTTACCCCACTCTGTCACCAACCAGTCCAAATGACCCCCTGGCAGAAATGGGGCTGGAATGGGGGCAAGCCAGGATAGGCCTCTTTCCCACATTTCAACAAAATATCCGGTTTACTCCATTTCTGCTAGATTGGGCACTGTGTGTTCACGGGAACCTGTTCTAGAACACTGCTTCCCTGGGGCTGCTGCCAGTTCCCTGGCTCTTCTGGAAGCCAGGCAGGGATCCTACAGCATGTGACTGAGGCTGGTCACATACAGGGGGCCTGCAGTCACATGTTATGGGATCCGTGCCTGGTGGCTGCATTAAAATTAAACATTCATGGCAAAGGCAGCAGCTTCAGTGATGTGCCGGCGCTCTGTTTGGACTCCGGCCTGTTTTCTGCAGGTAACGGGGTTGGGGGAGGTTTGGGATGGGCCACCTCTGCAGCCAAGATACACCAGCAGGGAACCGGTGTATCCTGACTAATGTAGATAAGCCCATAATTCTTTTTAAAATTAACAGTATAATCTCATTCATGTTTACTCAGAAGTAAACATTTGCTCAGTTCAATGGCCCTTACCTGCACTAAAGCAGGTACAAAATTGTAGACTAAAACTCTATTCCTACTTTTTATCAATATAGTGAGTTGGTTAAGCATTTTAAATCAGTTTCAATGTGCATGCTTAGATTTGGCCAGTGTAGACAACTTGGCATTTCCTCATCATTGTATGCTGCACCAGATACCATCTGATCTTGGAAGCTAGGCAGGATCAGGCCTGGTTAGTACTTGGATGGGGGACCTCCAAGGAATGCCAGGTTCTGTAAGCTGTATTTCAGAGGAAGGCAATGGCTAACCACGTCTGTGTATTCCTTGCCTAAGAAAACCCTATGAAATTCATAGGGTATCCATAAGTGAACAGGCAACTTGAAGGTACATATGCACACATCTCTTAGACACTGACTCCAATCCTCTACTTTGTTATTACCCATGATCTTGACGTTCCTTGTTTCAGTTTACCTTTCTGTGCAATGGGTGCAGCTGGAGCAGAAGAATGAGGGTTCAACGGAGTGCTGCTGCATTCTGGGGCTCTATCTTGTGTTTGTGGGTGTGCAAAACAAAGCCTTTAGCAAGGTGGCCTTTGTGTGGAACCCTCCTTCTATGGATATATTGCCTTTATGGGATTAGATTGCCTGGCCGTTTCGTTGGATTATTAATTTCCCAGAAAATCCATATCCCATGCGTATTGTATACATACTGCCAGCAGGATGCATCCCACATGTGCTTCTGATTGGCACTGATGCTTCCCAAAAATGAATGCAGGCAAGCACTTAGGCCCATTCTTGGATTTTGATTTTATCACACTATACTGTTATAGCACTATTATTCCACTTTAACTATAGCTGCCTCCTGTGGAATTCTGGGGTTTGTAGTTTCGTGAGGCCTAAGAGCTCTCTGGCTGAGAATTCTAAATGCCCCTCCATAAACTGCAAATCTCAGGATTTCACAAGAGGCAGCTAAAGTGGAATACTAGCGCTATAACAGTGTAAAGCAGCGTTTCTCAGCCGGGGCTCCCTGGAACCCTAGGGTTCCACAAGAGGTTGCTAGGCATTCCCCGAGATATTGAGACTGATATATATATGTGTATGTGTGTGTGTGTGTGCGTGCGTGCATGCGCGCGCGTGTGTGTGTGTTTGAGCTGTAGATATAATACTTTTTAGGCAGGGGTTCCCTGAGACCCGAAAAGTAGTAGTAGTAGTAGTTTATTAATGCTTAGACCAAAGGCCATTTGCATACACAGTGAATAAGAACAATATGAAAATACAATATTATAAGAGTGCTATATAAAATAACTGGCATCAAAAATTGTGCATTAGAATGACAAAATTCAATACAGTTAAAACACATTGAAAAAAACGACAATACTGAAATTAAATAAGGTCATCCCCATAGCAATCAACTGCAATATCAGCTATAAGTCTTGCATGAATTTTCATCGCTGCCAGGGCAAAAAGAGAAACCTTGTGAGTTACCATAGAGTCAGTATCAGACAGAAGATAGAAAATCTTTTCAGAAACAGTGTTAGAATGTAAATGAGACGGAATAGACCCCAGAAATTTGGTTCTTGGTTCTGAATATAATGAACAGAAAAATAGGTAATGAGGCAAATCCTCAATTTCTGAGGCACCACAAATACATAAACGAAAGGCCAAAGGTGTATGAGAATATCTGCCATCAATCATAGCGGTGGGCATTATTTGAAAACGAAGGGCTGTAAAAGCTTGCCTAAGTTTTGGAAATGTAAGCTTTACTAGGTAAACTGCCCTTTGATGGTCCCATTTATAAAGTCTATACCATTTTGAAAATTTAGAGTTGTTAATAGCCTGTCTGTCCAAATGCACACCATGGTTAAAAATGTATTCACGAAGCTTCTCTCTTGAATTCAAGATAGGAGGATTATCAATTAAAACAGGGCAAGATTCAAGCAACTTACAATATCTTGAACTCAAAACTTTGCAGTTTGATAGATGTTGGAAACAAAACTTGGGGAAAACCCTAACTGAAGAATCTTTTACAGTTCTCCAGTAGTTAAATAAAATAAAGTGAATGAGAGCTCTAATGGAAGGGAAACGGACCTCTGCCCAAACCAGGGCTGCAGGGGTGCCAGGTGGAAGTGTTAGCAATTTCTTAAGAAATGTATTCTGAAGGGCCTCCAATTTAGCCATCTGGGAGTCGTCCCATCCCCACACAGCAGCACCCTTCAGAATCTGGGCAATGACTTTGCTCTGGAATATTTTCAGGGCTGGAACAACCAGGTGACCCCCTGCATTATTGTAAAAGCTAAGGATTGCTCCAATAGATCTCAGAGCCACTGCCCTGGTAGCTTCTATATGGGACTTCCAGGAGAGATTTTCTGTGAAATGAATACCAAGGTACTTAAATTCCCGACATTGTTCAATCTGGTGACCATTGATGGACCAACGAAAATGGGAATGTCTTTTTCCAAACACCATCACCTTTGTTTTGGTATAGTTAATGTTCAGCTTTTCTTTAGAACAAAATACACTGAGCTTAGAAATCAGCCTTCTCAGACCTATACATGTAAGTGAAATTAAAACCATATCAACAGCATATAAAAGAATAGAAATCTTTTTTGACCCAAGTGAGGGTGGAAAAAATTCTGGGCCAGACAGTGCTGGGATGATGTCATTCAGATATAAATTAAAGAGTGATGGTGCTAATAGGCATCCTTGTTTTACTCCCTTTTTTGTGGGGACAGGATCAGTTAATGAGCCAGAAATGCCAACTCTTATTCTAGCAGTTGTATTGGTGTAGAGCCCCTTAATTAAAAACAATAGGCCCTTATCTATATTAGTGTTGGCCAGTTTATGCCACAACAAGTTTCTATCGATTGAATCAAAAGCTACTGCTAAATCAACAAAGGCAACAAATAAATGTTTTGTGGGGCCAGCAATTCCTTGTTGGGCTAAAAAATAAAGAGTCAAACAATGGTCAATAGTGCTCTGGCCTTCCCTAAATCCAGCCTGTTCAGCGTGAATGATCTTATTAGTAGATTCCCAATCCTCCAATTTGTTTAACTAATATTTACTATATAACTTGGAATCAATATCCAAAAGGCTTATAGGCCGATAATTATTGGGATCTTGCTTATCACCCTTCTTATAAACAGGAACAACTACACTCTGTTCCCAGCCCACTGGAGTTATACCTGTATTGTTGATTTGGGTAAACACTTTAGCTAATATTTGGGCCCACCACTCAGCAAAGTATTTAAATATTTCTGGAGGCATCAATGCAAGAGCTACAATCAACTTTTTTATCTCAGACACTGACATGGGAGACCAATATGGCAAACAAGTAGTTTTGGAGACAATAGAGGAGTGATTCTCTGCATGTATAGCTCCATAGAGTTTACTAAAATGGCTGTACCATTGCTGCGATGTAATATGCCCAATGATTACATCAATCATACAATATGGTCTGACCATATTCATACCAGAAGCAATGATGTCCCAAAACTGCTTCTCATTCTTATCTGTCACAGCTAGAGCTAATTGTTTCCATTGTGTTCTAACATATGTGTCCTTTTTTTGTTTTAAAAAAGTGCCTTATAAGATGACCTCATAGAAGCTAAAATATCAGGAGAAACATCATTATTTCTAAGTGCCTGTTGAGAGCAATCCATCAGTGCTTTTCTAGCACTTCTACATTCAAAATCAAACCATCTTTTAGTTGCTACCTTGTAGGGATTAAATTGTTTGTTACACACCAGCTTGGGTCTAAGCTTTTGAATAATGGTTTGATAAGCATGTAAGATATCTAAATTAGAGTTTAAAATGGCTTGACGGAGGGCTTTAAAAGTAGTACTCTCAAATATGTGAAGAATGGAGGTACCCAGGTTGATTGACCACCGTTTTCTCTGTTCTCCCATATGAATTCCATTTAACTTTTGGGAAGGACATGGGAGGGGTGTGAAGCACCTCAAAATTAAATAACAACGAGAGAGGAAAATGATCACTTTCAACTCGATTGTTCACTTCAAATCTAAAAATATCAGGTACCAGAGTAGCAGAAACTGCAATATAATCTATTGTGCTTGCTGCCCTATTGGTGACAAAGGTGTAAGTACCCAATGTTATGTCATGATGGGTTCCATTAAGGCATTGCAAATGGTGCAAGGAGAGGACTTCTATAAACTTCAGACCTGGCTTGTTTATGATTATATCTTGGGAGACCCTAGCAACAGGTGTAGCATGAGAGACTTGCCCAAAGTTAGTACTCTCCTCATGTTTCAAACCACCTCCAAATCTAGCATTAAAATCTCCACATAATAGGAGCCTTGTGGAGGGATACTGACTCTCCAGGAGGGTCAGGGTTTCAGATAAACTATTCCAGATGCTATTAGGGCCTACATTCTTTGCTAAGTTGGGTGGAAAATAGACATTTATACAAAATAAAGAACCAAAATGCCTGCTCTTAATGGAAAGGACCTGTATACATTGCGAAAAAGCACTAGTTATTGGTTGAATCTCAGCTTGCAAGTCAACTGAGATAAATGTAGTAAGGCCACCACTGCCATGGTCTCTAGTGCAAGTTTTAACAGCTGGAACAGAAAATGATTGAAATCCATGAAGAGATGGCAAATTAGTTTCAAGGGCCCATGTCTCTTGCAAACAAAGAATTTTAAAGTTTTGAAGATAGATTGCAAAATCTGCATCATGGAACTTATTTCCCCACCCCATGATATTCCAACATAGTAAACTTAATTGTCAAGCTGGTGTAGTCAAGTCCATATCATCGCAGGTATCCAAGGGTCCTATTTGAGCTGGGGTTTTTTAACTGGGAGACGACTCATGCAGAGGAGATATGCTGTTAACCCTCTTAGGCTCCAAGGGTTGTGCTGGAATTGTAGTTATGAAGTCCTCTTTATTCATTATTAATAAAGGGCTCTATTAATAAAGCATCAATAGAGCCCTGATCCAGAACCCTCTCAGCTTGAGGAACCTCATCAGTGGATACTAAATTCGTCAATGGTTTGGCCAAGTCCTTGGTAGTAAACAGCATGTTCTTAAGATCGTGCAATCTAGAGGCAATGTCTTTTTGTTCTTCATTGATTATTAAGTCACTCAAACCTGTAAACTGCTTCTCTGCTATAGTCCTAGAAATTTTGGCTGGACTAGGCTTCTGTGTGGTCTTGCTAGAAGCTCCTTTGGAAATAAACAAGCAGGTATTCCTTTCCTCTGTAGACACTCCACTGCTGTGCTTATGAATAATTAAAGGAGTTGTAGTTAAGACTCAAAAGACCCGTACTGGTGTTATTCGAAAGCTAGACAGAAAAAGCTTCATTTTCATCAATATAAGAGGGATTGTAGGCTGTTCAAATGTTAACAAAATTCGCTTATGTGCTGATATACTGGGAAGCCATTCTACAGCAAGCATATCAATATTTTGAGGGTGTATCTGTAAAAGTTGGCCCAAAGAAGATCTGATGGCTCTATATGACCTCCATCTACCATTGTTCTATTATAAGCAATTTGCAGCATGGCTTGGTTTGCTTGTAAAATTCTGTTGCAGTTTCTTTTTCCTGGCTCCTTTGGAATTGCTAGTGAACTGCCCCTTGGTTCATTTATGGTGAATATTTTGTTCACCAATTTCCCCTCCTTTCTAGACGTTTCACTATTAGAATAATCCATGCTCTCTTTTAAAGATGTTTGCTTCTGCATAAAAGTTTCAAAGGAAAGTTTAAGGAGCTCAAGTTGATTAACAATTTTTTGTAAACGTTCATAAATTGAAATAACAGTGTGAGCTGTTAGAAGGCATTGTTTTGTCACAAAGTCAGGGGGGTATGAATGTTGTTCAGTAAGTTGTTTCTTCTCAGTATCAGGCAATTTCTCCCATACAGACTCATTTAGCTCCAAGGACACTCTTTCCCGATAAGCAGCCAAATCATTGCCGGAAATTTCTAAAGGCTCAGATAAAGACTCATTTTCTTTATCCAAAGCAGAGAAGCCGTTATCAGTTGGAATTGTAAACTCTGAGTTTAAGGACATTTTCAGACGTGTAAAATCAGCTTCTTGCCGCGCAAGCAGCCTCCGGAACAGTATTGAGGCTGCTGCGTGGCAAGGGTCCATTTTGGATGACGCCGTTTCTCTCTCAGCGTCGTCCGTGACTGTTGCGACCAGCATTGGAGGCGGCCGCTCTACTTTTTACTCACAAAAGTTGTCCGTGAGTAAAAAATAGCTTGGCTGCCTCCAATGCTGGCCGCAACACTCATGGACGACGCCGAGAGAGAAACGTCGTCGTCCAAAATGGACCCTTGCTGTGCAGCAGCCTTGATACTATTCCGGAGGCTGCTTGCGTGGCAAGAAGCTGATTTTAGGCATCCGAAAATCTCCTAAGTTTGGAATACTCAAAGTTTCCTCACTAGCAAATAAATCATCAGTCTTGAGCTATTTGGAGGCTTGTTGTGCTTGCTTGTCCCTGGGCTTGTTCTATGGCGTTTTTAATTGCCCATTTAAATATCTTAACCAAATCACAAGGGGGGGAAGCAACAAACAATGCTGCACAGCACTGAAGGACAGCAGTTAAGAAAAAAAAAAACCCTAAGCATTCAGGGCAGGAAGATCAAGATAGAAACAAAAACATCAGAGCTCATTAAAACACCTCCTATCATGCTGGAGCCATCTTCCCCCTTTTTCCGACCTGAAAAGTGTTTCAAAGGTTCCACAAAGGTAAAAAGGTTAAGAAAGGCTGGTGTAGAGTAATAATCTCCCAGCTGGTGGCAAATCCAGCATGTGGACTTTATCCCTTTGATTTTCAAGTAGCAAGGCATTTGTATAAAATAGCTGTCATATCAGAGGAAGCAGTATTTTTGAGGCCGCTTCTATGACGTGGATGGGATGAGCTTCTTCCCTTCTTCCTCACCCCACCCATTCCCCATGAAGTGCAAAGGACAAGAATGAGAGCAAGAAGAGAAAAATGCTCCTCCTCCTCCTCCTCCTCCTCCTCCTCCTCCTTCTTAGAGCAATATTATTTATGGGAGAGAAGACAGCACATTGAACTTCTTGGGGAAAGGGGGTGAGGAAATAAATAAATTCATTCCACCCACTCAGGTGTGCCAAAACAGGTGGGAAGGAGGGAGATTGCGAGAGAGCATGCAACATGTGCGAGGGTGTCTACCTCTCTCCTAACTTGACCGTTGACTGGTCGCTGGCTTCTCCAAACTAACAGTCAGCCCCCCACCCTTGCCATTTCCTGCCTTCTGGTGCTTTTAATAATGCCTCAGACATGTGGCACCTCAAGAAGCTTTAATCCAAAATGTGGTGGTTAATGCCTTTATTAGGCCAACCAAAAGGCGCAAAAGAATCACTTCTAACACAGGCTTTTTCATCAGGAGAAAATGCATGGTTTCATTTGTTACCACCTTTGCCTGGTTTATTTATTTATTTAACTTATGTTTTCCCTTTCTCCTTGTACAGGGTTAAAAGCAGCAAAGTACAACATTTAAAATAAAGTATATCTAAAAACTATTAATACAAAAGTTAAAAGACAGTTAAATCACCATGCATCTGAGGAAGTAGACCAAATCTATGAAAGCTTATGCTACACCTTCTTTCTTTCAGAGGCTTACCGCACTCTGAAGAAAAGCAGCAAGGCAGCAGGAACACTCCATCTTCCCTGCTGCCTTATCACACCGTTCTTCCAGCTTTCTTTCATTCTGGTCCTGTGGGGAACTGAGCTAAAACTGTGTCTTTTTACGAATGGGTTTTTCTGGTTAGTAAAAAGACACAGTTTTACCTCGGCCCCACATTGGAGTGGAACAAAAAAAATGATGCCATCATGCAGTAAGGCAACAGGAAAGGTTCCTGCTACTTTGTCACTTTTTTTCAGAGTGCAGTGAGCTCCTCAGTTAGTCTCAAAGGTGCTACAAGATCCCCTTGCTTACAAGTTAAATAGCCATTTTATTTTAAAAACACATTAAAACAGTTAAAAAACACATTTAAAACAATAAAATGAGACACAACACCTTCTGTTAAAAGTCTGATGAAGAAGTTTGTTAACTCTGAAAGCTAGTGGTGATGTGTTTTGCACCTTTTGGTTGGCTTGATAAAGGTATCACCACAGTATGGTTCTGTTTTTATGGACAACAGTGCTACTCCTGCAATTTAAAAAAAGACTTATTAGATTCATTATAACATGAGATTTTCCTATACTGTAGCCTAATCCATTGGATAAGATTTTTTAATTGCTCTGATTGTGTTTCAGTATAAAAAGAAGGAGGAGGCAGCTAATCTTGTAACCCTTTTAAAACTTAAGCAATTAATTTTAACTTGAACTTTTGTGGATTACAGTCTGCTTCCTCAGATGAACTGAAGCAGTGATAGCTATATCAGATATGATGAAAAAATTTTTAGGGAAAAAGGCAAGGTGTAATTAAAGTTGATGATGATTTTATTTATTGAATATTAAACACAGTCTTAATACTTGTTTTTTTTTAAAAAACACATCCTTAAAAAACTGATGGTGTGCCTTGACCAGTTTAGCACCTTATCAGTGTGCCATGAGATGAAAAATGTTGAAAACCACTGGGTTATAGGGTATATTCTTTTCTTTATACTGATGTATGAGATAGTACGAGTACAGCTTCCTCCATCAAGCAAGGTAAGTTTATTTGGTATAAAACAGAGAAAGCAAATTGTGTGTGTATAGGCATCTTTTACATGTCCATCTTACAAAGGTGCCTAGGAAACGTTTCAGAGATGGAAGCAAAAGGAGAACCAATATTCCCTTTCTGTATACTTTTAAAGGTATAGAACAGTGGTTCTTAACTTGTGGCCTGGGGACGCCCAGGGGTCCACAATGTCCTCACAGGGGATCCATGAAGGCTTGAAGGCTACTTGACCCACTTCCTCCCTGCAGACTGGCAGGATGGCTGAGTCCGTACATTGCCATTCAATCTGCTTCAGCCAGAAAGAGAAAAGTCTTCCCTTCCTCTCCAGTGCCTCTCAGGGAAGGTTTAATGGATGGTGTATTATTATTATTATTATTATTATTATTACTACTACTACTACTATTACTACTACTACTTGAGTTAAATCTTGGGAGTCTGTGGCAACAAAAGATATTTAAAGGGTGTCCCTGGTAAAGAAAAGGTTAAGAGCCACTGGTATAGAACAAAGAAAAGTGGAGGGAATGAGAATAGGTTTGGGTAACTCACATAAAGGGGGGGGATAGTTGTAAGAGGACATTGCAGGTGAGAAAAGGGGAAGATGGCAATGAATTGAACAAAAGGCTTCAATTTATAGGATGCTACATAAATAACAAAGATGGGAACCTGGGAGGGGGAGGAGGTTTGCATCTGGCTGTCTGCTCTCCACACCCTGCAGGTTATAGGTCTATAAAATATAGACCAAGAAGAGAAAGTGGCACTCTCTTGTTAATGACCATTGCTTCTCAACAGGGGAGAGGAGGGGCCCTTTTGGATAAATCAATGCTGGTTTTTTGGCCTTCCCTTCAGATTTCCTTGAGTTTTGTGTTATGCCTCCAGAGAAAATTGTGTTTTTCCCCCTCTCTCTGAGGGCCCAATTTCTCTGTACAGTCATCAGAGGAATAATAACCTTTAGGAAGACTTTTAAAAAGCAAAGGGGGAAAACTGTTTGTCTACCCTTAGGTTCAAATTGGTTTTGTTAGACATTGCTGTCAAAGCCATTTGACCAAAAACAACCTCAACAAAAAATACATTGTTCTTTCTCCCACTCACCACTTAGGCTTCTTTTTTGGGCGGCGGGGGGGGGGGGGGAAGGGCGGAAATAACTAGATTTTTGGAGAGAATCAGTAGGGTGTAGTGGTTTGAGTGTTGGAGTAGGAATTGGGGGGGGGTAGGATTTTTTTTATTGGAATAAGACCATTCTACTGAAAAATATACCCAACCACAAAAGGCCATAACAATAACACAAAAATAATATTAACTGTTTCCCTCTTTTCTTACTAATACAAAAATAAAACTATCTATCCTAACGCTAATACATTTTTCTTCTTAATCTAAACGCACTATAATTACATTATATTTACACAATACAATTATACCTATTTGGAAAAGAAAAATAAAATAAAAGATTAATTAAAAAATAATACAAAATTATACAAAAAATACAACAACAACAATAAAATATTTATTTAAACTATCCTTTTAAGTTATTGCTGGGGTTGTCTCACTAAACCACGGCCAAAACTTTTTCCAATGATGGTTTGGCAATTTCTCTTTTTCACTCAGAGCTAAATTTTCAATTACGTTCTTCACATAATAAGCAGTATTATGTATTATTATTATTAGTAGTAGTAGTAGTAGTGGTAGTAGTATTGGAGTAGGACTTCTGGAGACCAGGGTTTGAATCCCATTCAACCATGGAAACACACTGGGTGACCATGGGCAACCTGCACGCTTCCAGCCAGGAGGAATGGTAATGGTAAACCTCTGAATAAATCTTGCCAAGAAAACTCTAGAATAGGGTTACCATACATCAAACCCAACTTGAAGATGTATCACAACATAAACATTTTTTGGAGCAAAAACTCTGAGGAAGGATATCAGGACAGAATGGCAATGCAAATCAGACCTTGATGAAATCAGCAACTTCTGTCTTACTACATTTATATTTAGAATAACAAAGGAAATGGATTCAAGCTCCCACAGAGATTTTAATTTAACTTGCATTTTAGAAAATGGCTAATTGTTGTCAAAGGTTAATAGGCTGACACCTGATAGCTGGTTATAAATTTTCCTTACACTTCATCTCTGTATTCATTATCAATTATTTATTAATAAACAATCCATGTTTTTACCTTATTCAGCAACCAAATAATACTTGTGTTTATTGTTGTAAAGGAAAAATCAACAGTTACAAAACTGAAGTGCAGAGGACTATGGATCTCTTTAGAATTTAGATCACAACTGTTCTGTTCTAAGTGCTTAGTATCTTCAGTATTTTCAGAACTGGTACACCTTTAAATTAAACATACATTTGTGGACCCACAGTACTATATCATATACTTGGGACCCATCTAAACGGTGAAAATACCCCTCATGGACTTCGCTGGGAATCCTACCTATCTGAATGGGATCCAGCACCAATCACTATTCGGAATGAGAGGGGGCCAAAATGGCAAAAACAATGGGGTAAAAGCCTTCACAGATTTCCCCATACTTTTTCAAAAACTGTGATGGAGGTGTGCATTCCTGCTTGTTTGGACTATCGAACGGCAAGAAATCCGAAGAGAAGCACAAAGCTGATTGGCTGGGCAAGAGTGGGGGCAGGGCTTGCTAGCAGGGCAAGCCCCTGCTGCCGCCATGTTGGATTTTCACCTTAGCAATCGCTTGCTAAGGTGATAAAACAGGAACAATATTTTCTGTTTTGCTTTCCTATAACATTGGGAAATTGCTCTATCGCATCAGTGCACCGTGGGATGTCTTTAAAAAAACAACACAGTGGCGGTGAAGAATGAATGCAAACAAATCACTCACGGCCGCCATCAGAAATACAAGGCTTATAGGGGCTTCTGAGGCCAGAAAACCATTTGACATGTTGTGAGATGCCAATACTACGAGGTACTTTGGATCCCCCTCCTTGTGTAGATGGGCCCTCAGTGGCAGTACTAGGGAGGTACAGAGAGGCCGAACTGCACCAGGTGATACTGTCTGAGGGAGAGGCCTTAGTAACACCACAGCATACACACACACACATACACACACACACACCCCAGACTGCAACCTAGTAGTGCATTGGGGCCAGAACTTGGAAATACTACTTTTGGATTTCAGTTCCCAGATTCCCCAACCATTGTGGTTACCATGCTGGTTGAGGAAGTATGCAGACCAAGATATAACATTTCCAAGCTCTGGTCCTAACCCACCAATGATTTAAGGTAACATTCCCCAACCTGGTTCCATCCAGATACATTGGATTGAAACTCCCATCATCCCCTGCCACCATGGCCACTGGGAAAAGCTGGTTTAGGTCCCTACAACAAACTCTGTCAGTAATTCCCTCTAGTAGGATGTTCTGGGCATTTCCAACCACAGGTGCAACTCTCTTCTGTCTCTTTACTGTGATCATTCCAGGCAAACATCTCCAGCTCCTTTGGGCAGACTTTTCCACTACTGGCCATTTGCAATTCTTGTTTAGTATCTCTGAAGCAGAGGAGGAATCTATGCAAAAAAAGTTGTGCAGGCTATTGTTGTTGTGTGCCTTTAAGTAGTTTCTGACTTATGGCAACCCTATCACAGGGTTTTCTTGGAAAGATTTGTTCAGAGGGGGTTTGCCTTCCTTGAAGGCTGAGAGAGTGTGTGACTTGCCCAAGGTCACCTAGTAGGTCTCTAGGGCTAAGTGTGGATTTGAACCCTGGTCTCCAGAATTGTAGTCCAACTCTCAAACCACTATGCCATGCTGGCTCCTGATAATGCAGGCTATATTATTTTAGATCTTATTTGAGGTCTATGTTATTGTCTGGGTAAGGAAAAACACTGTTCAGGAGGCTGGTGGTACTCTCTGTAAAAGGCTGAATCCATATTGAATTGTAGTGCAGGCTATCTGATGTGGGGGACCAGTAATCCCCTCTCACACACCCTGATATGGCAGGGAATAGTCTGCCCTTTGGCTACAAATGTTTCTTTCCTGGACACTTGCCATGTACTGATACATGTCCACAGACCACCACTTTGAGTAGCACTGTTCTAAACAAAACACTTGTTTTTGACACAAAGTTCATACTGTGACAAAACCTTTATTGGGCCAACCAGGCTTGTGAGATCCTGAACTCTCTTAATTAGACAATATTAAGTCAAATTCTTAGTCTCAACTAGAGCAGAACCACTGGACCACTAGAACCTATATAAGTATTAATTTATCTAGTTCCCATTGGTTCTATGAATCTATTGGCTCTATTTAAGACAGGGGGCCTGTCTATACAAGAGGGGAAATGTGAATTGATGCGTACTAACACAAATTCAAAACAGCTTCTATTTGTCTTAATGGTTTTCTGGCAAAATCTCAGGCATTCAAAGCTATTCACTTTTACTGTACCAACAGGCATGCCCTGTGAATCAAGGTGGTGGGTGCGAGTGAATTATTCACATTTTTATTGTTGCCAGTTGCCACCGCTGAACAATAGTTTTTTTTTAAAGTATATCTAAGGTGCAAAAGTGCGATATTCTGCCTAAAGAAATAAAAAAGAGAAGAAGACAAAGATTGTTTTGTTGCCTGAGTGCATGATCACTAAAACGAAAATCCAAGATGGTGGTTCCGGGTGCTTCCCTTGTTAGCAAGTTCCTCCCCCTGCCCACATCTGACCAAGCAGCTTCTACTTCTACTCTTTCGCAAATGGCAATGAATGTGAATCCGATTGTCCTAACGAGAGACAATGTGTATTCTCTACAGAGCTTTTAAAAAAATACGGGAAAAGCCGCAAAGGTTTTCCCGGTGGAGTTGACAGTGGATTGCCCCCCACTCCTTCTGAATACTGCAATCTGATAGAGAATGCCATTAGGACAGGTAGGATTCCAAGCAAATTCTATGAGGATTATTTTGACCATTAAGACAACTCCTAAGAATGGGATGGAGGCCGTGTTTAAGTCCCCTGTCTGTAAGTTTCTTCAGATGCAGAGAGCATGACTTACACCCCAAGTACCCCTTCCTTCCTTCCTTCCTTCCTTCCTGCTTCTTGATTTTTATAACATTTTGCCCAACGAAGAGAACTGTAGGTCTCAAAAATTTGTAAATCTTCTTGTGATCTTTTGTTTGGCTAATAACGGCACTGCCTTTCTTACCTGTTACTACCAGGATTTTGGAATTTTTCTTATGGCCAATGAGGCAACTTCTGTTTTTTGACATAAAGGTTACAACTACACTCCCCCTTTGTTTCATACCGGACTGTTTCTATCTCGCAGGAAGCTTCTAGGCAAACATGCCCCTGGTTTGTCCTTTAGTACCTGCAGTTTAATCATTAACAAAACACCTTGCAAACTTCAGTCTTCCAGCTAAAAACAATCTCCACAGAATGTCATGCCTTGTCCAGGAATATAGGAACTTCCTCTCTGCTACATAACTGAAGTGTTAAGGGTCATCACAGTTTTGTCCTTTTCCAAAATAACATTAAAAAAAATATGGTGAAGAATGTTGAATTTGTGAGCCATACACTTGAATCAATCACTCTCTGGCCAACTTAAGAAGGGAGGGAGCAAGCAGGAATTACTGTACTATCTCAGGACATTTTCAAAAGGGCTTTTTATTCCGTGGCAGGCACGGAACAGGGTCGAGAAAGGGTTTACCTTTCAGACAATGTCGACCCTTTCCCGTTCTTCTCCCGTGCTGCCCCTGTGATATTTTATTCACAGGGAAACATCGTGAATAGACCACCTGTTCTGTTACTGTCACAGAATCACGGGTAGTCTGAGAGGCGCCCTGTTCCGCTCCCGTTATGCTGGCACTATGCCAGCCGCAGGGGGAGGTCTGTTCTGAACACTTCCGGTCCAGATCGGGACATCAAGGTAAGTAGCACCCTTTCCCCTCCCCTCCCCTCCCCGGGTTAGTTGTTTTTTTAATGTGTTTTTGGGCTTTGTGTACTTTTAAGTTCTTTTTTTTAAAACTTTTTTTTTAATTCCCTGTGCGATCATTCTCGCGAGAACAGGTGGGATTTCATTTCTGGGATGTGAATGCATCTTTACGACAGCTACATTCACTCCCAGCCAGCCAAGGCGAGGGGGAGGATGTTCCTGTTGCGGAAAAAGGTAGGTGTTTGAAATTTTTTAAAATTCCGTGGCAGGAATAGGAGTGTGGCTGGAGGGTGTTTAGTGGGGCAGGAATGGGGTAAAAGTCCACGTCTGAAAATGTCCTCAGTCTACTCATAAATTTGTAATTGTTGGTTTTTAGATCACAAACATCTGCTTAATAATTTTGTTCTCATTTTGAACTAGGAAATGAATTAAATCCAGCAAAGCCAGTTTGAAGGGTGTAGTTTTCAGCCTCATTGTTGTTGTGTGCCTTCAAGTTGTTTCTGACTTATGGTGACCCTATTACAGGGTTTTCTTGGCAAGATTTATTCAGAGGGGGGTGCTTCATGGTCTCCCTCTGACGCTGAGAGTGTGTGACTTGTGTGAAGTCACCAGTGGGTTTCCATGGCTGAGCGGGGATTTGAACCCTGGTGTCCAGAGTCTTAGTTCAATGTGCAAACCACTACACCATGTTGGCTCAGTTTTCAGCATTGTACGGCTTAGGAAAAAGAAAAAGGATGTAAAGAATCACATTAAACAAAATAACATCATTATGGTTTTCCCTTCTAAAATACAAATTCTGAGAGTTTCGCAACTATTCAAGTTGATACAGGACCAGTTTAAGGAATTTTGGGCCCCCCGCAATGCTTTATTTTGGGGGGCCCATATGTTTATCTCAGGTCAATGTAACCTAACTCAACCTAAGCTATTCACAGTACAAGATATTCGGCTTATTACTAATAATGTTTTTGCAGGAGGAGGGTTACTATGGGGGGCCCCCACAATGATGGGGCCCCCTGCGGATGCTGATGCTACTGGTGCCTTAAACCGGCCCTGAGTTGATAGATAAATAAATAGACAGACAGACACATACATACATACCCATACAGGATGTTGGCGAACTACATACTGCTAATCCTATTTTTCCAAAATATAAATACAAAAGAGTATGTTAAGAAAGCTTTTGTGTGAGAGAGTGTTTATCCATATGCAGGAGACTAAGGAGAAAGAAGTAAACTTTATTTATACATGTATAGTACTTTTTAAAAGTCAAAACATAGAAGAAAGCATTGCCAGAAAATGACATACCCTCTTCTGTGCCAGCTGTATAATCTAGCATTTTGCATGTTTTGAAAGATTTCTAGAACTCTGTGTCAGGAGTGCGCCAACTACCAACGGACTTCCCCACAGAGATTTACCTTCAAACTCCTTTCCCTATTAGAAAAAGAAAAAAATGCCATCTCTTCCACCAAACCCCACACCACACCTAATCTGAGTAAATCCACTAAAGTAACACATCACCACCACCACCACGGTCATTATTATATCATTATGTCACCTTTCAACTATATCAGCCATAGAAAAGACGCGAAGAAAAGCCAGAGAGAGGGGCACAAGAGAACTACAAGGACCACTACTATTCCACCTCGATGGTTTAGCTTCAGATACATTAACTCTGGTTCAGGTAATGGAAGGTGGGAAACCTAAAGGAATATATTATAGTGAGCAACTTCAAAGCTTTATTTTTCTGTTATTGATTGGTATGAAGGTGTGAAATGATGAAATGAGGCTAACAGGCTGCAAAGTAATATAAGAGCTCTAGTTCTCTTTAAACGGCACAGAGAAGCTGCTGTAGAGAATGGCAAAGATAAGGGCCCATTATGTCCCTGTGTGCCAGGGCTTATTGTGCTTGATAGGTTGTCACGGCAACACACTTCGCTGCCATTCTCTCCCCCCTCCCCCTCCCCGCCACGAGACCCTCACGCTGCTCTTTCAGCTGCCACTCCTTTGTTGCCACGGGCGCTGTGGAGCAGAAAGAGAATAGAAGTGTTTGTTTCTGATTGGGCCTTGCCGAGACTGGCTTATTAGCATATGGGGGACGGAGCCTGACTGGCAGGGCGCGAGCCGATTGGCTGAGACTGGAGGTGAGGCTGTGGGGTGATCCCGACAAGGAGGCGAACTCTTGGGCCGGAGCAGGAGACAGCTGCAGGAGGCGGCGCGAGAGAACTCTGGGTGCGCGCGGGTGCGTGTCCTCTTTTGCCCCGTAGGCGGGGCCCGCGCTCACCCTGGCTTTCCCGCGGCTTCGAGTGCCTTTGCCTTTTTTGTCTTCCTGGCTGACCGGGGTTCCAGGCGCGCGCTTCTGGCTCCTCCCAACGGCTGCGCTTGGGAGGCAGGGCGAGCACGCGGGAGCAGCGTGTCCACATTAACAAGGGGGGGGGGTTGGTGTTCATGCGTCTGAGGCGTGAAAGGCCACCGAACGGCCTCCCTGTTGTACATGATCCCCCGATTACTGTTCCTTCCCTCCGTGGAAAATCGGGGAGGGAGGTTGATCTGCCTCACGCGGAATGTGCTCTAGACTTCCGAAATAGGAACGTAGATAAATTTAAAAAAGGGGAGGCCATGATATACGCGACTCCCTAGAGCAGTGGTTCTTAACCTTTCATTTTCCAGCGACCCCCTTTAAATATCTCTTGTTGCTGGGGCCCCCAAGGCTTAACTCAAGATTTAAAACCCTAATCATAATAATACTTGATGATGATGATAATACAATTACACCATCCATTAAGTCTACCCTCAGAGGCACTGTAGGAGGGAAGGGAAGATTTTTCTCCTGCTTCTTCCTACAGCTTTGTGGCTGGAACAGAGTGAATGGCAATGTGCAGGCCAAGCCATCCAGCCTTTGCTTTGGCTCTTGTCACATGGCTACTCCACTGCACGTGGAGGTGGGCAAAGCAACTTTCAAGCCTTCCTGGACCCACTGTGAGGACATCGCGACCCTTGGAGGTCCCCAGACCACAGGTTAAGAATCACTGCTCTAGAGAAAAGGCAGGTCTTTTTATATTGGAGTTATACTGGTTATTGGTGGGAAAGCTTGCCATTTTCTCAGCCAGAGATGAAAAGGATGGTCTTCCAAAAGGCTTTTCTTGTACTGGGCTAAATGGGTGAGGTGTGATGATTAGGTAATGTCTGTTATTTTATGTATTTGTTACATTTATGACTGCTGAAGATGGTCATATCGCCCATTTATCTTCTCAACAACCCTGCAAGGTAATTGGGTTGAGAGATAGTGCCATGTACAGTGTCGTCCAAAGAACTTCATACAGGCCTAGTGACAATTTGAATCTGCGAGTGCAGCTACATTGTAGAAATAATGCAGTTTGAAACCACTTTAAGTACTGTAGCTCCATCCTATGGAATCCTGGGATTTGTAGTTTTAGCCTTCTTTGCCAGAGTGCTGGTGCCTTACAAAGCTATAAATCCCAGGAGTCTGTAGGATGATGCTACAGTGGTTTCAAACTGGATTATTTCTACAGTGTAGATGCGCCCGTACCTCTCCTTATTCATAGTCTAGGAATCCAACCCTGATTAGCATAAGGTTGCACTGTTTTACATAAAATACTTACCAGCAAGGAAGATGTCCTCTATTATAATTGTTCTCAAACTGTGATCCACCAGTTTTTTGTACTTCAGCTCCCAGAAGCCCTAGCCAGCTTGACCAGTGGCCAAGGATTCTAGGAGCTGAAGCCAAAAACATCTGGAGGACCGACGGCTGAGAACCACTGCATACTGAATTAAAGAACTAATTTCCAACTAAACAGTTGGACACAGATTTGAATCTGAATTTAAGTTATTTGTTGCAAGGTAAAATGACAAACAGCCATATCTATCCATAGTTCCTACTCTTTCTGCCACCAATATTTTTGACTATGGAAAAATCTACCTAGTTTGTAGATCAGCACCCTCAAACTACATAATCACTGAGAGGGTTAAAGATGGAATTTAAAGCACTGGAATATCCGTAGACGCTGCCTCTTAGTTTACAATCCTGTAATATTGCTGTGTTTGGACCAGTGTAAGGAAGGAAAGTCAAATGTTGGTGTATTTTGTAAGCTTTGGCACCAAATCTTTTGCCTAAGGGATGAAAGCAGCCAGGAGGGAAGATTTTGATCCCTGAACAACTCCCAAAGAAAGAGTTAAATATCATTGGAGTTGATGCTGCCTTTTTAAATACAGGAGAAGAAACAGACTCAAAAACACTGACCGCAGGTTACTTTGCAGCTAATCTAGTTGGACTCTGAGGGAAAGGGAATGAACTATATATAATACAGTATTTTGAGATCATTATTGTCTGCGGACTGGAAATTGCGGAGGGGACAGAAACTTGGCTCGCTCTTTGAGAGTGAATGAGGATCTGCTCTCTAAAACCAGACGTCATTGGCGTTGAAGCTTGTTTGGTGGTAAGGTCCTCTGATTAGTAGGAAACACGTTGTATTTAATCCATCACTCTGTACTGGCTCAGAGACACTCTTCATTATGTGGAGAGGTCCCGGGGCTAACGCTGATACTTAAAAACAGGCTCCGGAGGTGAGAAGTCTGGTGAGATGCCCCTGCAAAGTATCCATCACACCAACACCCATCATTTTGGGCACAGATTCGGCACTCAACACTGCTGGGATGAGAAGTAAAATTTCTCACCCTCTGCTTTATTTTATTTATTTATTTATTTATTTTTTGGGGAGACTTGTCCTGTAGCTCCGCGCTTGTACTCTATTTTAAGATAACTGCCTCCGACAGATGCCAGGGATTTCTGCCTCTTGTGTGCTTTGGCAGCGATCGCCGAGGAATTTTGGACGCCAGTTGCAATGAGCTGTTTCCTCTCCCTCTCGGAGGAGTCGCGCTGGGCTGCCTCGCGGCGGGAGGCTGGGAGAGTCGACGGATCGCTCTCCCCATCATCCCCTCCCTTGGCTTTGATGCTTTGCACCGAGCCTGGGTGTTGCGTATTAGATTAAGCGGGGAGCCAAGAGGAGAGGCTCGAACAAGCCCGTAAAGCCCATTTATATGTTTGCGTTGCCAACCGACGCCTCTCCCACCACGGGCAGAGATGCAGAATTATCAAAGCAGCCCTGTGTTGAAACGCGAAAGGACGCGGCACCGTCCCCTGCCGCCTCCGCCGATGCCAAGAGCCCTCCTTCCCTCCCGGTGTCCTCGCGTGGTGCAGCCGGGCTGGCTTTGACCGCCTCCCCTCCCCAGGCCGGCTCTTGCTGGGGGCGCGCATTGCCTTCCTCCTTCCTTCCCTGGGTGGGTGTCGGTGCCAGGAGGAAGGCGGAGCCGCTGCCTTGGGAGCAGGAGCCGGGGTTACATGTGGTCACTCCGGGAGGCGCCTCCCTTCCTCCCCCCTCCTTGCTTCCCTGCAAGGGGGTGGCCCTTGGAAGCACCTTCTTTTAACATACACGCTATAAATACGGCTCCTAGCATGGGAGCGAGGCTAGAGGCTGCAACGAGGCAGAGAGCCGGCGAGTCACTCCTCGTAGCTCCCGGTGAGTGGGGCTGGGGCTGGGGCTGGGGCGGGCGGGCGGGCGGGTTCCTTCGACCTCCTTAAGTCGCCGCTTCCATTTGCTGCTTTGGGTGGGGAGACGCAGCTGTGGCGGCTGTGCTGCTTGCGAGGCGGGCGGCGGGGCTTGCTTAGCGCATCTCTGTCCGCCTGGACCCGGAGAGAGAAGAGGGTCGCCTCAGTCCAGCGCCCGCCCTCCCTGCCTGCCTTCCCCACACCCCGCCTTTTGCAGGGGGGCGGCGGCAGGAAGTCCTCTTTGGGCGGGAGGAAACCCACCAGAGTGAGCCGAGGTGGGCTTCCTCTCCGCTTTGGGTGGAGCCGCCAGTCAGGCAAACGCCGCGGAGGAGGCGCGCCGGGGGTGGGTATGTCAGCCATCCCGGAGGCCCCCGGCTGAGGAACTGGGCGGGGGGGGGAGAAGTGGAGCGGGGTTTGTGTGGGGGTATCAATGGGCCACGGGCTGGGAAGAGCCAGCCGCTCGCAACGGAAGGGTCTAAGTAAGGACACCTTGCCATGACCGGGGAGCTCTGCTTATGCTCAGATGTACTCTCCGCATTCGCTCCCAGAAAACTCGGGCGCTGAGCCAAGGTTAGGCTGTGGGGCGCCTGGGAGGGAACCTGGGGAAGGGCGGGACGCAGTGCTCCCCTTCTCTTTCTCTGGGAGGCAACCAGGGCTGCTTTGAATACTTTTTAAAATCCAAAGCAACGCCGGCGAGGGGGCGGGCCGGCCAGGCGAACCCTACTGGGGACTTGGGGGGTTCAAAGGAGGCTGAGGTGAGGAGCGAGAGAGACGCTAAGGCTCCTGGGGGCGGGCGGAGGGCCTGGGACAAGGCGCGGGCTGGTCTCATTCGCCATCTTTTGTTCCCTTTTTTTACAGCCACTCCTTGCCGCCCCGGTCCTCTCGCTGCAGCTGAGACGAGGAAAACGCCGCGGCGCCCTAGCAGCTCTTAATTAATCCCCGGGGAAGAGGTTTCTCTCGCGTGGGGGGGAAGAGGCGAGAAGGAGCCGGCGCGCTTTCCTCCTCCTCCTCCTCCGGTGCGCTGCCAGCCGAGCCCAGCCCAGCCAAGCCGCCAGACCGGTTCCTCCTCGCCTTGCGCCCGGCCGCCGCCGCCTCCGCGATGATGCAGATCTGCGACTCGTACAGCCAGAAGCACTCCCTCTTCAATGCCATGAACCGCTTCATCGGCGCGGTGAACAACATGGACCAGACGGTGATGGTGCCCAGCCTCCTCCGCGACGTGCCCCTCATGCTGGACGAGCTGGATTCGGGGGGCGGCGGCGGCGGCGGGGAAGGGGAGGCCCACCCGCTGGCCCCCAACGGCGCCGCCTATTGCTCCTGCCGAGATATGTACAGCCACTACGTGCTGCTCAAGTCCATCCGCAACGACATCGAGTGGGGGGTGGTGGGGACGGCCGGCGAAGAGGCCGCCGGCAGGAAGAAGGACAAGCTGGGCGGGGGCCCCGGCGCTGTGGACATCAGCCGGGGGATCCCCGAGGACGAGGAGGTGGAGGAGGATCTGGAGAAGCAGTTTCATTATCACCTGAGCGGACTCCACACGGTGCTCTCCAAACTCACCCGCAAGGCCAACGTGCTCACCAACCGATACAAGCAGGAGATCGGCGTCAACAACTGGGGGCACTGAACCGGGAGGGGGGGGGAACCCTGGCCTGCCTGCCTACTAGCCTGTGGGAGAGTCAGGAAGGTGAAGTAAGAGTTTGGAAAGGGCTAGGGGGAAATGTTAGCAAGGGTGACGTGTCTGTGAGAGAGAGGGAGTGTGTGTGTGAGAGAGAATGGTTTGTGCACATGTGGGGGGAATGCTCTTCTATGATCTGTAAGAGGAATTAGGTGGTGAAGGATATTGCAAGCTCATTTGTGAGTAAGTGAGTAAAAATGATGTGGATCTGGGAGAGAGGAATACAAAGATGAGAGAATGGGGCATTATTCTCATGCTCGGCACATCCTGTGGCATTTTGCTGTTGGCAACTGTGAATGGTCAGGGAGGCAAGGTGAATCTCTGCCAAAGTGTGGTAGGCCTCATTAGGCAGCCAAGTGTAAAGTTACCAGATTCTGAGGACATGGTATGATGTACAGTGGCTCAGGCCAGTTACTGAAAGAGTGTGTTTGTAGTCACTGGAAAACTGTGCACATGTGTGTGGTGGCGGCAGCAATAGTAGTGGCAATTGCATCACTCTTTTCCTGTTTTTGCACTACTTTTGTAATATTAATTATATATGTATATAAAGCCCAAGAATTACCTTCTTTGCATGCTCTTAGAATTGCAGGCAGCTTATTTTTTATGAGTGCACAAAGATGAACTCATCCATACTCGTTAAAAACTTTTTTTTTTAACAAACAGGGTGAACAGTATTGTTCCCCCTTAAATAAAGGCACTTTCCTTTCCATATTATGTACAACTGGTTGATATGACTCTGCAGATATGTCATTGAAAAACTATTTATATTCTGTTGCAGAGGATGGAACCAGTTCACTAATGTGTATCCATATTTCAGTGGAAGGGTAAAGGGTCACACTGTTACACATGCATTGAAGATTATTTAAAACTTTTTTATTCAGATGTAGAGTATATTCTAAAATAAATAAGCAAATATATTGACTGAAATGGATGTAACTGTTTTTATACTGTGCCTCTACTTGAATTAAATGGTAACGTTTACAATACACAAATTGTAGACATGATGTATTTTTTCAAGCCACTTGATTCAATCCAATACAGTAGCAGTGTTTGCAGGAGGAACAGTCCTGTGTTCCTCACTTTTCCCTTCCTCCTATGAGAACTCCACTATATCCTCATTTATTCTATCTAATTAGTACATTTATATGCTATATTTATATCTTACATTTCTTTATATATTATATACTACCTTCCATAGGGTTGTATGGCCCTTGCGGTCTCTTCCAACTCTATGATTCTATGATTCTTTCATTTGCCTTGAAATTCAAGGTGATGTGCCAGGGTTCCCAGGACATCTTCTATGCAGGCGTTCTCTACATCCAGACCTGTAGTGTTCAGCAAAGTTGCAACAACATGTGCCTTTAGGCCATCCCCTCTGTGGTGTAGGGGCTGGGAATCTCTCATCCATGGTAGATTGAACTGAGCTTACTAGTAATACAGTGTGTTTTTCTTAAGTGTAAATGACAGATTGTCCACATGTATGGCTACCATGCCCATGGTAGATTGGATAAGTGAGAGGTAAATGTTACTTATTTATAATAGAAAAAGAATGAACTGCACACTCTCTTTTTTTTCAAGGCTGCTTTGCAAGTCAGCAATTTGAGTGCAGAATGTTTAAATAATATATGGATATACATGGCAATGTTTTTTAAAACTAAATTAGTTTAAAAGATGCCTTAAAAATAATCAGATTTAATTTACCAGAACTATACAAGCTGTATGCTTTGTTGGAGATGAGTGTTTTCATGTTGATGTCTTGGAATCATCTCTATTCTGTGTAGGACTTTCTAATTTAAATCAGGATATGTTATCATGAGTATTGTGCTTGAAATAATGCTAGGAGATAAATTATATGAATGAGGATATTGATACCTTTTCCTGTTATTTCAACACACAAACATACTTTCAGTCCAGTGTAGCTATATTAATACACAGCCTGCCTAATCCACAATCCTCTTAAACCTTCTTTTCACAACTGAGTTGTTGATTGGTCCATTTCAAGGTTACACTTAAAGCTTCAAATCTTGCACTTTTAAAACCAGAAATACCCTATAATGATGTAAACCCTTTTAACCTTTGTCCAGGCATATTTTAAAAATTCCACTGAATGCCTTAATCTGGGATATTTTGTGACCCCAATGAGAATTTCAGTTTATTGCAGAGTATAAAAATGCCCCACATCCACAGGAGTGTTTGTGGAGGCAGAATCAAGGATATCCCTCAATACCCACATACCCTGAGCCAGGAAATGCATGATGACCAGAGGTGGAACATTTGTTTTGAGTAGTGGCCAGCCTTCTTTTTCTTTCTCTCCCCCTACTCTTCCTTCCCCCCGTTCTTTTTTGCAAAAACTGTAACCAACATAAATGTAATAGATTTACTAAGTTTTTTCTAATCATTTTTTGTCTCAGAAAACATAACAAAATCAACATTTGTACAAGACAGTTGGCTGTAAGTTGGGGATGTGGCATACAACTTTTCAGGCTGTAATAATAGGACGGCCTTGTAGGTATAGTTTTGTGTGAGTTCTGCAACAAAATATGATTCTGGGAGATCAAAACTTCCCATCTACATGGAGAAGGATTAAGATGCAAATTCAAGTGTCATAAAAATTCCCCTGTCTTCTATCTGCTCTTAATTGGTAGCATCATGCTGAGGCATAAGAACTTCTCACTATACTGGATTACATTTTAAGTTGAGAAGCTGGGGGGCAGGGAATAGGAAAGACAACATTCACCCAAAGTCCAGCATTAATAATTGTGGGAAGGGTAAAATTTCCTTATTTTTAATGATTTGGGGTTTTTTACTTTTAGAACATCCAGTTTAAAAATATAATGATTTGAAATGAAATATGCTATTTACAAGGAAACTTGTTAAAAGGTTACCCTTAACAGTCTCCTTAAAAACCGAATCATTAAAGTATGATGACTTAAGAACACAGTGAGTCTCAAATTTGTTGGCATCCTTACTAGTTCTGGAAGCTGGGACCTAAATGCATCAACTACAGTTGTCCCTTTATATTTGCTGGGGTTTGTTTCCAGGACTCCCTGTGGATACCAAAATTGTGAATACTCAAATCTCATTATATGCAATGGCATAGCAAAATGGTGTCCCTTATATAAGATGGCAAAATCAAGGTTTGCCTTTTGGATTATTATGTTTTTAAGAATATTTTCAAGCCGTGAATACTCAAGTCCGTGGATACGGAGGAGCAACTGTAGTCCTAACTAGAATACACCCATTGAATCAACTGCTGATAAGTCCACACGTACATCAAATCCCGTTAATTAAATGGGTTTGTTCTAATTGGGACTAACAATTAGACACAGGCCAACAAAATCATGAAGTACTGGGATTCAGGAGATTCTATAAATGTATGTCATCAGAATTTTGGTACTCTTTCATTCATAGAATCATAGAATTGCATGTAAAAGCAGTCCTGTGTCCCTAGCCCAGGTTGACAGTAATACGTTTTCATGAACCCTATAGTGTTTAAAAAAAGAAAAGGAAAAAGGTAAAGCAAACTAATTCCAATGCCTTATTTGATAATTCTCCCTCAAACATAGCTAAGTCTCTGCAGAGATTTTAAAATTTATTATAAAAGTTACTTACTAGTTGCCTTTCATCCTGACCCTTCTCAAGATTTCAAAGTCCAGACATATAAAACAGTATTATTTTTAGTTGTTGCTTTACAAAATAGATTCTTTATAGGCACCACTCCTATATGTTCAAATTGACCTCTGCTCTGGCAATGAGCTCTGATACCTGAAACAGAGCCAGTGATTTGATTGTTGGACTAGGATTTGAGATGAGGGTTTGAATCCCTGATCAGCCACAGAAGCCAACAACGTGACTTTGGGCATGCCACTCAAGAGGAAGACAATGACAAACTTCTGAATAAATATTGCCAAGAAAACTGTCCGTTAGGATCTTTGTAAGTCAGAGTTGATTGGAAGGAACATGACAACAAACCTAAACTAAGCCTCTGAAACTGCCATTCTACATCCCTTTTTCTTGGTGTGCCATTGAATCCAGTGGGACTTACTGTTGAGTAGATATGATTGCACTGTTAATTTGTTTAAAGAATTCTACTGTTGGACAAAATAGTGTAATAGATGCTTCATATTGTTAGCAATATGTGACTTCTACATTAGCTAGAGATGAAAATGGGGTATACAAACTGGTTCCCATGCTTACTTCTTGCTGGTAAGCCACCATCCATTGAAACACCTTTAGCCCCTCTCCCACCTGTTACTTACAGACTGGAAACCTGCTGCTCTATCCTGACCAAATCAATACTTTTTCTTTTTGCCCTTGTTACTCACTTTTTACAATAGCGTTGCCTTTTACTTGGGAGGAAAAGCTGGGCTAATTCTGCACAGCAGTTTAGCCAGCTGGCAATAGTTGTTTCCCACTGTAGCCTACTATTAATCTCCAGGCACCAAAATTAAAGACACATAGGCATGAGTGAGAGAAATTCCTGGCTTCTCTGGGTATGCATTCCTTTAAGAAAGGGAAAAATGCATAACAAAGGATCCAGGCCAGCTCTATTAATGAAAAAGTGGGTGGAAATAGTGTATGTAGGGGGATGCTTCTGGTGGTTTTTCCTATATGCATGCCCCAATTTTTCCTGCTTTCAGTGTGCTGCATTCTGTAAAAGTACAAAAAATAAAATATGGTACCAGCTTGATGGGGGAAAGTATCCTCTGTTCAACCCCCAGGGCTAGCATGACATTTCAAATGATGTGGGTACTCCCTGTTATATGTAATGGTGAAAGTTATTACAAAATCTGGTAATGAAACGCAGGACTTTCTAGGTTCCAGTGAATCTTGAAGATATGGTGCAAAAGGAATGCTGGATGCAGTTGACAATGCATGCCTGTAACAACACTGGGATTCAAAGCCGCTACACATAACTTCATTCTGTATCCTGCTTGGTCACATATTACAACAGTCCGAAAATTCATTCTGCAATTGGGGTATACCTCAGTTAATGAAGTAGATGTGTTCCTGGGCATTATTTCTTTAACAGAAAACTTGGTACCAGGGGTAGAAATAGCATGGAAAGAACAGGGATAGTTTCCTACACCACATTAAAATAAAATATATCAGCCAACTTTTGATTCAAAACTAATAATATGCACATTTGAAATGAATCAACCAGGCCTGGCAACTTTTCATAAAACAAAAATATTTTGAATGTTCGAGACCATACAAAAGCTTCTTCCAAAATGAAACCAGGGATTATTTTTTCTTACATTACCCTCCACTTTTCTTATGACTTCCATTTAGCTGGCCAGACTTACAGCTCTATGTTGGATTTTTTTTTAACATGGGGGGTTGGGCGCAGTGAGGCAAGTTTATCTGCTCCCCCACCACTTTCTCTTTCATGCATGCTCACTAAGGGGTTCCAAAGGCAGCTGCTGCTTGCTTTGTTGTTGGCAGGCAAACATAGCTACAGTAGGATTGGCTAGGGTGGAATCCCATCTTTTTTCAGCTCAAACTGTATTATATTGTATTGTTTATTGCAGACATGCTGCTGCAATCTGATCATGAAAGCCTGTGTTTGTCCAGCCTTCCTTCACCATCCTCCCAAAGCCAATGCTGTTAAAAACTTCCAGCTAGACAGAGGACAAAAGGGTATAAAGAGACTTTGTAAAAAGGAGCTTCTTTGTTGGAGGCTTTGTTAGCCTCTATATGGTATGCCTGTATACTTTTAAAATAAGTTTATAAAGATTGAAAGGTCACAGTAGACATTTTTATGTTCCATTTCTTTAATCTTTTCTCATTGTTTTTAAAAGAAATAACCTTGTTCCTGATTAAAGGCTACATTGCTAACTGCATAGAGGCCTTTTTCACACTGCATATTTTATTTTCCTTCCGCACAAAATCTTCCTAGCTACATTAGAATAATGCCTGGCTGGAGGTGTATAATGCTGGTGATTTGCCATGCACAGAAGGCAGTTATGTACAGTCCTGCAAAAATTCAGTCTAAATGCATTTGAAGTGTTGGCAGGTCTGAAAGTAACCCCTAGCTATAGGTTTGTCTGTTCTTTGAATCCCCATCCTTAGCTACGGCAATACAATAGTGCCATTGAAAAAGATTATCATATCACAAGGAGAGGATTATAGCTGTGAGTGAAGACTGTGCAGCAGGAAGAGCAGAAGAATTTCCAACATGCACTGATAATTCAGACAGTTGAAATGATAGAATAGGTATACAGATATGTTGTTTCTTTATTACGTTCACCCATCCTTCCTCCAGGGAGCTCAGAGTTTGTAGACAATCCTCTACTAAGACAATCATCTTACTTTACAATAACCCTGAAGCAGGTGAGGCTGAGTGATAGTGACTGTCCAAGGTTGCCCAGTGCATGGCAAATTATATCCAAGGTAATACTTGCTGAAAAAGTAGAAGAGGTGACCTTGTTTCACTATTGGTTTTGTGTCTTGCTAGAGGTTGTGCAGCTGCTTACACAGTGAGAGTAAAAGCATTGGATTTGACACTTGTGAGATGATGAAAATGAGGTTGTCACAAGTGGGAGAAATATTGGTCTAGGCTCTAGCAAAATGAAGCCTCTAGATACAATTCGGTGTGGCTGAGGATTTTATACTGGGACTCTGATCCTAAACTGTTATTCCAAGCATTCCAGGTCTCAGAAATGTTATGTTTGGGATTGCAAATCCCGGAATATCCAGACAGCATCACCACTGGTCATGCTGGCTGGTGGATTCTAGGAACTGTAGTCCAAAAAGTTACATTGCCAAGTTTTGATTACAAGATACAGGTTGTATATGTATAGGTTCCTTACAGACTTGTTTTCAAAGAACAAGTATTTTAAGATTAGATTTGTTCAGATTCTTTCTCTACTAGTCCTCACAAATACCACTTCTTTCAATTTAATTTGGCTTATTAAGGTAAATTGGCTTCAAAAATGAAAAAGAAAAAAGAACAAAAGGAATTGTTGGTGTAGAGGACACTTGCAAGTCATTCCCATGACTCGGATGCTAATGTTAGATAGATTAGATAGAGTAGGATGTTGAGCTTAGCAAACCTATGATAGCATGTGGCCAGACTTGCAATTAAAGCCTTTCAACATTCTGTGCCAAAGATATGAACATAAAAGATCTCAGGATGGATACAACTCAGGAAAACTCTTGAAGATGTGTAAAAAAACTATCTCTCAGCATGGTAGATGCATTTTTATTGAATTTCCCAAATATGTACTGTATTTTGAAAACTTGCCAAAAGTGATTTGTAAAATACACCTATGGAAAACGAAGAAGATATTGTACTGAGCTATTTGCAACTTACATATTCAGAGACTGCCAGTTGATTTCCTGAAAAGAATGGCTGTCTAATCCTATTTGTGTCTGTTATGTGCCTTCAACTCATTCCTGATTTATTACAACCCTAAGGTGAACATATCATGAGGTTTTTTTGGCAACATTTGTTCAGAGGAGGAGTTATCACTGCTTTCCTCTGAAGTTAAAAAAAGTATGACTGGCCCAAGGTCATCCAGTGGGTTTCTATGGCTGAGCGGAGATTCGAACCCTGGACTCCCAGAGTCCTAGTCCAGCACTCAAATCACTACACGACACTGGCTTTCCTACTGGCGTGTCTACTCAGAAGTACGTCTCAGTGAGTTCACTGCCCAGGGGAATATGTATAGAACATTCCCAGGGGAAAGTGTATAGAAGCCTTATAGTATATTGGCTTGGAGGGGAAACTGGACAGCAACTACCAAAAGCATATCCTGCCCCATATAATGAGATCTCAGCAAGGTCATAAAAATAAAACTGGTTTAAGTAGCTGAAAACTATAAATATAATGTAAACAAACTAAATGCTTACTAAACATGTTAACAAATTATAATAGCATGTGTATGGACATCTTGACATAAACCAATAGGGCCACAAAGGATTTTATAAAAAGATAGGTTTTAAACTGGCACCAAAATGAAGCCAGTTTCAGTGCAAACTGTGTCTCCAAGGAATGGGCATTCAACATCTGGGGTGCCACAGATGAGAAGGCCCTTTCCTATGTCCTCCTATAGTGTACCACTTCACTGCTGGCAGGGCTCCATCAGCAGGCCTCACACCCATTTATCCCCATAATGCAGATTTCATAGAATATAGAGCTGAGGCCAACTGTAATTTTTTTGTTATTGTTGTGTGCCTTCAAGTTGTTTCTGACTTATGTGGACTCTAATCTGACCCTACCACAGGGTTTTCTTGACAAGATTTGTCCAGAGGGGGTGGGGTTCCCATTGCCTTCCTTTGAGGTTGAGAGAGGGTGACTTGCCCAAGGTCACCCAGTGAGTTTCCATGGCTGAGCAGGGATTCAAACCCTGGTCTCCCAGAGTCCTAAGGCTTTATCAGACCAGGCAAATATGGTGTCATAATGACGCTTAATGGACACTAAAGGGCACACATATCAAATGATGTTGTCCTTTTGAGATAATGTCATGCCCAAACCCTATTCCTTTTTAATTGATGGGCCAAGCCATCAATTGATCTGCTGTGGCACTTTGTTGCCACATTGCTGGCATTTGAAACTTCACGCCATTGTGCTCACAGGAATACAGCATCAATGACAGAACACCTCCAGGTGAGATTGTGACAGCCAGGTAGGGGATGCTCTTTTTATGAACCTCCCGGTTTACTTGGGACTTTTAAAGCGTGTTTCTGTGCTTGTGTGTATGTTTTATATCTTGATTTTGCTTTAATTTTTGAATTTGCCACGCTCATGTCTTCTTGCGAGAACTTGTGAGATTTGGAACCAGCAAGTAAAGGGAGCTCTGTTCGTACTCCGTTATGGCCAGAGCTGCCTTTCTGACATTATTACAGGTAGGTCTAGTAAAGAGGGTTCTTTTGCTGGCATAAAAACATTTCATAATATGCCAGCAAAATAACATTTCAGGAGGGTGGTCTGATAAAGTCCCATGTCAGATCACTATGCCACGTTGGCTCTTCAGATGTAATTACTTTTTTTTTTACTTTATTTTTTATTGATTTTAAAAACAATTTAGATGTTACATTCTCTTCATCTCATGATAGATATTTACATGATCTGTTCCTAAGACTTCCTTTAGTGTTCCCTTAGACTAAGTTTCTGCTTGACAACAAAATACATAATTGTTTTCAGTTTTAACATAACAAAAAAGAAACAAGTATGATAAAGTGAAATATATATACATCTATTACTTTATCTAATGAATACTCCATATATTTACTTGATATTTTTCTGTTTTCTTATCGTTCACAGTCTCATTCCACATCCATAATGACTGTCCTCCATAACTAACACTATTCCTATCATGAAGATCAACATGTATTAATTCATCGCTTTATAGCCTTATTATAATAAATCAATAACATGTCATAAGTTCATATAAGTATGTATTCCCTCTGTATTTTCCCAGTATTTTATTAATGCTGACCAATCTTTCCACATCGTGCTACAGGGTTTATTTCTTAATCTATCTGGTAGTTCATCTACTTCTAGCATATTAACTAGTTTCATTTGCCATTCCTCAACAAGTTAGTGCATCCCTCAACTTCCACTTCTTTGCTACTGTCAACCTCGCTGCAGTTGTCATGTGTATTATTTTCCAGTACTGATTTTCTTCTTTCTTGTTTAAACCCTTAATCATATATAAAAGCTATTAACTCTGGAATGAATTCCAGGTTTACCTGTAGGATTTCTTTGATTTTCCCATGAACTTTTAACCAGAAATTTTGAATTACTTTGCATTTCTACCACATGTGGAAAAGAGAACCTTGGTTATTCCCACATTTCCAACAAGTATTATTTATTGACTTGTTCATTTTACTGAGTCTCATAGCATCTCATAGCAATTCGGACATAGTTTTCTTTTAAGTTTTGGCTAGCTGTAAATTTCATAGATCTTTTCCTTCCTAGCTATTTCCCAATCTTCCAGTTCCAAAAAATGACCTATGTCCAGTGCTCATTTCAATGTACAGTCGTCCCTTCACATTCGTGGGGGTTAGGTTCCACAGACACCCGTGAATGTGAAAAATCCGCGAATGATGATTGGCCTCCCCCTCCCCCACCAAAGCGACCATGGGGCCTCCAGAGGCCCCATAGTCACTTTCCCTGGACTCCCCACTCCCTTCCTAGGCCTTCACGGGGCCTCCGGAGACCCTCCCAAGGCCCCGTGGATGCCTCCCGGGCCCTTCCCCCTCCCCCAAGGACTTCACGGGGCCTTGCAAGGCCCCGTGGATGCCTCCCCCGGCCCTCCCCCTGCCCCCCAAGGACTTCACGGGGCCTCGCAAGGCCCTGTGGAGGCCTCCCCAGCCTTCCCCCCAGGCCTTCTCGGGGCCTCGCAGGGCCACGTGGAGGCCTCCCCAGCCCTCCCCCTTCCTCCCAGGACCTTCACAGGGCCTCACAAGGCCTCGTGGAGGCCTCTCCGGCCCTACCCCCTCCCCTCTCCCCCCCAAGGCCTTCACGGGGCCTCGCAGGGCCACATGGAGGCCTCCCCAGCCCAACCCCCTCCCTCCAAAGGCCCCGTGGAGGCCTCCCCAGCCCTCCCCTCTGCCCCCCAAGGCCTTAACAGGGCCTCGCAAGGCCCCATGGAGGCCTCCTCGGCCCTCCCCCTGCCCCCCAAGGCCTTAACAGGGCCTCGCAAGGCCCTGTGGAGGCCTCCCTGGCCCTCCCCCTCCACCAAGGCCTTCACGGGGCCTTGCAAGGCCACATGGAGGCCTCCCCGGACCAACCCCCTCCCTCCCAAGGCCCCATGGGGGCCTCCCTGGCCCTCCCCTATGCCCCCCAAGGCCATGACAGGGCCTCGCAAGGCCCTGTGGAGGCCTCCCCGGCCCTCCCCCTTCCTCCCAAGGCCTTCACGGGGCCCCAGACCCTTCCCGCTCCCTCCCAGGGCCTCCGGAGGGTCTCTGAAGGCCCCGTGGAGGCCTCCCTGGCCCTCCCCCTCCCTCCCAGGGCCTTCACCGGGCCTCCGGAGGGTCTCCGAAGGCCCTGTGGAGGCCTCCCTGGCCCTCCCCACTCCCTCCCAAGGCCTTCACAGGGCCTTCAGAGGCCCCATGTCGCAGTTTTGGGAGGGGAGGGGGCCCTCCTAAAACCGCAAATATGCAAAACCGCGAATGCTGAGTTTGTGAATGTGGAGGGGCAACTGTATATTCCTTAGTACACTCTGACTCTAGTTTCCTGGTTAACAGCAATTTATAAAAGTTTGTAATTTGTTTTTTCTTCTCATCCCAGATTAATTTGTCCAATTCGTTACATTCTGTCTCAATACCTTCATTTTTCTGGTCCTCCTTGAATCTTTCTCTTATCTGATAATATGTGAACCAATTTATATTGACTTTCCCTTGTAACTGGTCTTTTGTGTTTATCCTTACTCCTTCATTTCTCAATACTGTGATGTCTTTGTATCTTAACCATTGTTCAGTAAATCTCCCTCTACCCTGAAATGCTTCCTGTGGTGATGTCCATAAAGGGAATCTATAATAGAATTTTTCCTTTATCTTCTTCCAAACTGTCAATAGTCCTTTTCTTACACAATGGTTTTTGAAATCTCTGTTTACTTTATCTTTCTGGTAAGCTAGGTAAGCATGCCATCCAAATCTTACGTTGTCATCCTCTACATTCAATATTTTTTCATTACTTAGTCTTATCTAGTCCTTTATCCATATTAGTGCTGCTGCTTCATAATATGTTCTAAAGTCTGGTAGACTGCATCCTCCCCTTATTTTATTATTTATTAGATATTTCCATTTTATCTTAGCTTTCTTCTTCTCCCATAGAAATTTCTTCAGATCTTTTCTCCATCCATCAAATATCTTATCGCATCTTATTATTGGTAGATTTTGGAAAAGATATAGTAATTTCGGAAGAACTACCATTTTTATGTCACTATTTTGCCTAGGAGTGACAAGCCCAATTTTCCCCATTTATCTAGATCTTTCCTTATTTCATTCCATACTTTTTTTTGTAGAATAATAATAATAATAATAATATATTGTGAAAAGGATGTACTGCAGATCTATGCTAATTCTTATCATTTGCTATAGAAGGATCAAATGCCAATCTAACTTTTAGACCTGCAAATGAAAACATAGAAAAACACTGAAAAACTCCCTAGATTCAACACAAGGTTTTGAAGGTTTGATATAGTTCTTTGCAAATACTCTTTGAAGTCAAAGTAGCAAGTCACAGCCCTCATGATTTCTTGTTCGGGCATTTATTTCTAGATAATTGAACAACAGGATGCCATTTTTTTTTTATAGAAGCTGCTTAATAAAGAGTGCACCCACTGTGAAACAATACTCCTGTTGGCCACAGTTATACTTGGAGTCATCTTATTCTTCCTCTTCATCTGTGTGTATATCAGCTGATGCAATCTCTACACTGTAGTCAAGCAGTTATAATGCCTATAAACACTGCCTTATTCAGCCTAACCTATGGCTTTTGGCCAAAATTACTGCTTCATATAATGCTGGTGTCAGTGAAGCAGTTAATCCTGTTGCACTAGTTAAAAAGGAGGAGGAGGGCGGCATTGGATCCTTTTAGACTGCACAATTATAGTACTATGATTCGACTTTAATTGCCATGGCTATATTCTGTGGAATCCTAGGGTTTGTAGTTTGTAAAATTCTCTGGCAAGAATTCTAAATACTTCTCCCTAAAGGGGAGAGGTAAAAGTGCCCACTATAACTCAAGGGGGACTTCAAAACTAAAGGCTGACTTTTGTAATCATTGGTTGGGAGAAGTAACATTTTCTTAATATGCATGTTAACTGCTGTCAAATTGACTTGGACTTATGGCAACTGTATGAATGAGAGAGATTCAAGTCACCTGTCATCAACAGTTCTGCCCAGGTCTTGCAAACTCAGGGTTGTGTTTTCTTTGATTGAGATATCTATCAGTAGTGTGATCTTCCTCATTTCCAGCTGCCTTCTACCTTGCCAAGCATTACTGTTTTTTTTCCCCCTAGTGAGTCATGTCTTCTCATGATATGCCCAAAATATGACAGTCTCCATTTAGTTATCTTAGCTTCCAGTGGGAATTCAGGCTTGATTTGCTCTAGGATCCATTTATCTGTCTTTTTGTCACACTAGAGTATCTGCAGAACTCTCCTTCAGAACCACAGCTCAAATCAAATGATTCTTATCAGGTTTTTTTCACAGTGCAGCTTTCACAACCATACAAAGAAATCAGAAATACAATGGCATGGACAATCCTAACTTTTGCATTCAGTGATATACCTTTACACTTCAGGATCTTGTCTAGTTCCTTCATCGCTGTCCTACAAAGTCCTAGTCGTCTTCTGATTTTTTGACTACAGTCTCCATTTCGATTGATGACTGAGCCAAGGTATGGAAAATCTTGAATTATTTCAATATCTTCATTGCCTTCTTTAAACTTATGTAAATCATCTGTGGTCATTATTTTTGTTTTCTTAATGTTCACCTATAAATCTGCCTTTGCACTTTCTTACTTGACTTTCTTCAGTAATCATTGTAAGTCTTTGCTATTTTCTGCTAGTAGTATAGTGTCATCTGTGTATCCTAAGCTCTTGATGTTCCTTCCTCCAGTTTTCACACCTCCTTCCTCAGAGTCTAGTCCAGCTTTATGTATGATATGTTCAGCACACAAGTTAAACAGATAGGGTGATAAAATGCAACTTTGCCTCACCCCCTTGTCAATTGGAAACCATTCTGTTTTTTCATATTCCATTTCGGTGGCAGCCTTTTGTCCTGAGTAAAGGTTACACATCAGAATAATCAAATGCAGTGGTACACCCATTTCTTTAAGAGTGATCCAAAGTTTTTCATGATCTGCACAATCAAAGCACAGGCTGATTTTCTTCTGAAATTCTTTGGTTTAATGCAATGATCCAATGCAATGATCTGGTGGTTGCTGAAATCCCTGGGCTCCCATTTCTAGGGGATTGGAATGTATATTGAGAGTTTCCAACCTGTGGGCCACTCTTTTGTTTTCCATATTTGTTGACATATTTCAGTTAGAATTTGAGTGGATTCTGTATCTGTAGCTTGAAAGAGCTTTATTGATATGTCACCTCTTCTTGGTGATTTATTTACTTTGAGTGCAGCTTCCACTTCACTTTCTAAAATTGTGGATTCATCTTCAAATGGTTATTCCTTGAATTAATCTGTTATCCTTTCTGTCATCCTTTCATCTCTTTTATATAGTTCTTCAGTGTACTGTTTCCACCATCTTTTTATTTCTTCTTTTTCGTACAGTGTATTCCCCTGGCAGTCCTATAGCATCCCCACTCTTGGTTTAAATTTCCCTTTGAAATTTTGTGGAATTTTGTGGAAGAGATCTCTTGTTTTACTTTTGTTGTTGTCATCTTCTGTTTCTCTGCATTGATTTTTACAGGAGTTCTCTCTGCCCCTGGGTAGAAATCACTGAACGCTTGTGTTCAGGGTTCTGACCCTATTTCTGTCTCCTTTTGCTTCTCATCTGTCTTTAAATGCTTGAAGAGTTTAATCTATGAGGCTTTCCTTTCTTTCTGGCTGCAGATAGTGTCTTTTTGCAGTTTTCCTTCACAGTGTCCTTGGGTTATGTCAAGGGTCCTTCTGACTCCTGGTCAGTTAGGCTTAATAGTGCAAATCTATTTTTACATTATCTTTAAATTCTAAAGGGTTGTTGTTTGTGTTGCTTTTTGGCACAGTAATTGATTTAGTGTTCGTATTTAGCTTTTCTCTAATTTTGCTATTAGTAGTTCATGGTCTGTGCCACAATCTGCTCCTGGTCCTGTTTTTGCAAGAGAATGGAGCTTCTGCATCTTGTGCTTCCAATTATGTTTCCAATAATGTAGTCTTTTTGATCACTATATTAGCCATGAGGTGATGTCCATGCATATAGTTGCCTATTTGGTTGCCTGATGAATTTGTGCAATGAACAAACTTTATAGAATTCATTCAATCACTCTCCTGCTTCATTTTTTTCATTGTAGGCCAAATTCTCCTGTTTGTTTCTGCTCTGTTTCCTACTTTTGTATTCAAATTGCCTATGTTTATCAACACATCCTGTTTTCCTCCTGGATTCCAGTGTATAAATTTAAATTTCTACTTCTGCCTTTGTTGTTCAAGCATAAACTTGCATTATGATTACAGTACATTGATGGGTTTTCCCCTGAAGTCTTATTGATATTATTTGGTGAGACTTTGTATCATATCTCTGGTTTTGCTACATCTCTCCTCATTATCAGTACCACTCCATTTTTTCTTAGGTTTTCATTTCCTGGGTAAGACACTATGCAATTATCTAACTCAAAATGTCCCATTTCTGCCCACTTTAGCTTGTTCATTCCAAGTACTGCAATACTTATATGTTCCATTTCTTGTTTTACAATGGCCTTGCCACAATAGGACTGCTTGCCAAGTTTCCATTGAAGCTTCTGAATCACCTTCACCATAATTCTGGCTCAATGACTACTCATCATAATTCTGAGTTAAGGCTTCTAAAATCCAGGTTGCAAACAAAGTTTTGAACTTTGCAACGGGGTGGTGGTGTGGTGTAGTGGAGAAGCTGTGGGCAAGATGACCAGGAGCAGAAAAGAAAGAGAGAAGAGCTTAAGCATTCCTTGCTACTTCTTCACTGCAAATTCCCCCATCCAAAGCTGGACTTCTATTGAAAAAAGAAAAGGGGGGGAAAGAGTCACTAGGTTTTCCTCACTTTTATCTAGTGATACCTGGATTGAAGGAGCTAAAGAATTATGGCTGCATAACACACCTCTGTTTTGTTTTGTGACTAACTAGCTGACTGTGTCTTAAACAAATATCCCAGAAAGCACTGTAAATATGTACATTTGATATTTTTCCCCCCATGGGTGGTGTCTGGATCATTTACTTCCACTCCACTAGCCATATAATATGAGAATAAACTGTTGAAAATAAATCCTGAATTTTAAAAGATGGCCATGAACCCCAATTTTAAGTTTGTTTTTTTTTTAAAAGAAATCCCTTTGGTGCAGTTAACATTGAACACTGCAGATTTGGGATGACAGCAAGTACTGTATACGACTGTGGGTCTTACAGCTGGATTATTTTCATAAAAGGCCATGTTCAGGCCACTGTTAATGTTTTAGAAGAGATATGTGTTCCCTGGTTTTTTTTCCCTAGCAAAAAGCCCCAAGACTTCTTAACTAGCTTATACTTATAAGATACCATTTGTAACATCCTGGTACATAGCTATATATGTGGGGCATTATTAGACATTTATGAACTTAAGAATTCATATTTTTCAAGCTGAAACTGTTTCCCAGTGCTGCCAGCTGTAGGCAAAGATGTCATAAAAACATAGAGTAAACCGATTATGGGGCCAAACTCATGTTCAAACATACAATTGCTGACGTAGTAACAGATCAGTCAATTGTCTATCAAGAGAGATGAATGCAAGTAGAATGGCCAGAGGCAGAGCAAGAAAAAATGCAAATGATGAGGGTCGATGGGAAAGACAGTGGTGGTCCAAGACATTTTGCTGCATGAGGATAAGGTGAAGGACACCTTCTTACTCACATTACAGTTACAGATGCCAATGGGGTAGGTTGACACAGCAGGATTATTCCATCCCAGGCCCTAAGATTTCAGGCCAGAAACCTGAGACATAGGAAAAATTCCATGTGATATCCACAAGGGATGGAGACTGGTGATGTCATTAAGCAAAATACCTTAATTATCAATTATAGTTGCCTCAGCATATGCCATTCAAATAAAAACCACCAAGGCTAACAAAGGAGGAAAATATATGTCTACACAGGTTTTAAAGGCAGTGCTCTTGCCCTGAAATTCCTCCACTGACTTACATACCCAAGAAAAGGGTTAAGACCCTGATACCCTACCTGTGGGGCCAGCAGTTGAATCTTACTTGCCCATTTGAAGGGGTTAGGTCTCTCATCACCAGCCGATCTCCAGGCAGCCAGCTAATGTAGGAGGCACAAGGTATGCTGCCTGGAACACACAGCTCTGTCTTCCAACATAGAACAGCCAAGGGGAGAGGTAGATGGCTGGGAAAGGTCTGCAAAGTGACACAGAATACAGTTGAACATGGATCTGCTTTCTTCAGAACACATATAAATACAAAATGCAAAAAAGGGTGATGATCACCAGTTTCGATATCCATCTTTAAGATATTTTATATATATATAAAATAAGTTTTACATAAAATATACATTCCCTATATACAAAATTATATAAAATATATTCCATATATACAAAATATATTGTCATAAATATATTTTAAAATTTTATATAAAATACAAAATATGAGATGCTTTGGTTTGAAATACTAGCTTCAATCAAAATAATATTGAAACAATATAAAAATCATAAAATAAAAAGCAACATAAAATACAACAAAACACAACACACACAAAACTCAACCATGGATCTGTCACTGGGCTAATAATCTGATTCTTTGAAAAGACTCAGAAAAATATGTTTTAAAGTATTTTTAAAACAACCCACTAAAATCCCTTTATTTTAAGATCTGTTTTTACATGTAAAATGTGCACACCTCAGTTTCTGTACTTAATAGTGTACAAAGGTAAAACAGACTCCACTCTACAGCCTCAACAATAAGTCAACTTCCCAGTCTCCTTATGTATTTATATAATTGAATGCAACCTTTTCAGAGTGAGATTATATTGCCATAAAAAAATAATTTGGATTGACCATACCAGTCCTGAATTATATTTGTTACAAGATTTAACAGTGACACAGAGCATATTCTCTCTTGGTTTGGAACTGAATGCTCAGAAGTGAAGCCAAAGTAAATGTCTTTCTAAAACAAGGAGGTATTTTCTCTGCCTTCTCTGCCAAAGAGTGCTGGTGCCTCACCAAAATACAAATTCCAGGATTCCATAGGGAGGAACCATAGCTAATAATCCAGTTTCAAAGTGGATTATTTGTGTAGTGTAGATCTGGCCTTGATCATGCAAGAGAAACTGACCTGCAAAAGACGACTAATTCATGATTTTGCAATGACTGAGGCTGAAAAATAAAGCTTAAATTTTAATTGGCCTAATATTTGCAGCTATGTCAGTCCATTGGAATAAAACAAACAATCAGGACATTGGCAGGATAACCCCTTTATTAATGATCAAAAAGTTACAAAATAGTTGGCAGACTTGTGGGGTTGTAAGGCTGGGTGTTATATTTATTATTTTTAACTTTTCTTTTATTTAGTTATTTATACCATGCTCTTCAGCCACAAGGCTATCAGAGTGGCTTACAAATTGTTTTAAGCAATAGCAATTTACACATGTACACTGCAAGAAGCAGCTTCCAATGTGTGTTAGCTAATTGCCCCCACAAGCCGGGTACTCATTTTACCGACCTACGAAAGGATGGAAGGCTGAGTCAACCTTGGAGCCCTCTGGAATTGAACTTGCAACATGCTGACTTGCAGTGCTGGCAAGCCGCCCCAATTGTTTTAACAGAGGGGCGGGGTATAAATAAATTTTATTATTATTATTATTATTATTATTATTATTATTACATATTATTAACCACTGTGCCATCAGGGCTTCCCTGGTGAATATATGAAGCAAAAGCACTTAACGTCCCCCCCCCACCGAAATGTAGAATACAGCCAGACCTCTCTATCCACAGATTTGGCATCCATGGATTCCACCATCCACGGCTTGAAAACATTTCCTAAAAAATAAATTCCAAGAAGCAAACCTTGATTTTGCCATTTTATATAAGGGATACCATTTTACTATGCCATTGTATATAATGGGACTCGAGCATCCACAGATTTTGGTATCCACAGGTGTTTCTGGAACCAAACCTCAGTGGATACCAAGGGCCCACTGTATGTAACATTAATTTCAGAATTATAACAATTTCTAAAAATATAGCTCATGAGATGGAATGTATGGGATGAGGGACTTCACTTTTGGTATGGAAAGGGACCCATGTTATAAGTTCACACCCTGCCCCCCATGACATGACCTCTGTTCCTGCTGACTCACATCTATGGCATTGATCACATTTCCACCTGCTTCCCAGGCCTTCTCTTCTCTGAGCGTAGTTTCATGGTGACTCACTCTCTGTCTAAATCTTCTATCCTTTATTAGCCTTTCCAAGCATGTCTGGCATCTACCTCCTGCTTCTTTCTCTGCTCCATGATGTAATTTTATACATGCCTACAAGGCTTATAGAATCTATAAGCCTTGTTTATAGCAAGATTTATTCCACTTGTTTGCCTCTTCTATTTCTACTTACCTTGGAATCATTCATAATTCACAGTTAATTATTTTGGGATTTCTCTGTTATCCACAATGAGAGATCTGTAGACTCTCTATTATGGGTAGGTCTGTTTCCACAATGGAAACAGATAATTGTCTCACACACATGGTATGTTCACAATCAAAGAGAGGTTTCATGTGTACTTTCCTGTGGATTTGTACACAGATTGTTACAGGGAAGGACCTATGCACAGAAACTTGGACTTTAAATGTAAACAAATACTGCTGATAGATAATGAAGAGATACAAATAGCCTCCAACATTCCACAGATGAAAAAGGGACAAATGTGGCCAAGCAACTTCAGAGTGGGGTCAAGATGGCAAAAGTTATTACTGAGGAAAAACACTCAAGCCAGGAGAGGCTTCAGGAGCTTGCTTTTGCCTGAGTCTACAGGGAAGGGCAAGAGTCCACCTTCTCCTCTCCTCTCCCTCTGCTGAATTAATTAAATGCAAACTAATTGAACTTAGCTTCACTAGAAACCCATTTGAAAAATGATCTTGAAGCCAAATTTGCCATTTTGCCACAGGCAAATTAAAACCAAGGTGAGCATATGATTGCAAACTGTCCTTCATATTGGAAAAATTACTTCTGTGGACCGCATCTTTCAGAATTTCCCAGATAGCATGGCCAGTAACACATACCACCTGAGTGTCCTGATTTGGTGGGGACAATCCCGATTAATCCTCTTTTATTCCACTTTTCCATCTGATGTCCTTTTTCTAGTTCTTTTTATTAACAACGAACTCTCATTATTAAAATATCACGGAAGGGGCCGGCAGGGAACTAGAAAAAGGACAGTGTGAGGATGACAGAAATCAGGAGAGGGAAGTGGGTGTGCGAACCGCGGTGCTGCTTCCGCGACAGAAACAATTCTGTCCCGATCTCCCTGGGGAATAATTTCCCCGTCTGAAAATCTCTGTAGTGTGGTGGAGTCTCCTTCTTTGGAGGTTTTTAAAGAGAGGCTGGATGGCCATCTGATTTGATTGTATATTCCTGCATGGCAGGGGGTTGGACTGGATGGCCCTTGAAGTCTCTTCCAATTCTATGATTATATGATTCTAAGTTTGCACAGGCTTTCTCAATCATGATCTGCAATCTAGTTTCATTTCCCCACTCATGTTAATTGGCATGCAACCTCAGAGCCGAATGAAGCTCCTTTTACCTATGCTTGGGCCCTGGGCTCCTCCCGTTGTGACTTCTCCCTTGTATGTTCTTTTATGCTTTTCATAAAACACAAGGGCAGGATGGAAAGGGCAAGCAGAAAAAGATAAATAAAAGAAAGAGAGGAACAAAAACACATCCTTCCCGTTTACACCTTGCAAAATTCTGTAATTAAAATCCTGAAGAAAGCACTGAGAAAAGATACTACTTGTTAATATTTCAGAGCCTGGATGGTTATTTCAGATACAAAAATCACTTCCAGGTGTCAAAAAAAATATGTATCTCCCATGCAATTCCACAGAGGGTCAAACTAGAAGGTCTACCAGTTTGCTCTCTGATGAGAGAGATGACAAGAAAGGCTGTGGAATTATTCCAAGCACATCAAATAATTCCCACTCCATTATTGGATTCCATTTGTACAGTACCTTGCATAAGCAGCATATATAAGAAGACCTTCAGATCTATCAGGTAAGGATTAAGTCAAGGCTTCAAATAATACAAACCAATTTTGCAATTATGGCCCATCCTAGTATCCAGCTCTGTAACTTCTGGACCTAGTAGCAGTGAGCAATTCTATGAGCATTATTTAGCCCTATGGTTTGTCTTCACTCCCCCTCCACATACTGCATTCTCACAGCCAGGTGACCATGTTGAGAGGCAGATCTGCAGGTAGCATTAAAATGCAGAAATACTTATTTAATTATTAAAATTTATTTGCTTTTACCTAGAGCTACACGCAGATTAGCACTGATGAGCAGAGCTTGGAAATAATATATTAATTTTAACATCATTATTGTTATTTGTTACTTTCCCAAGTCAAATGGAGAATTTTTAAAAACTATTTTTAATGCTAATAAGATGGGCAGAAAAAAAACTAATTTTTAAGCACACAGAGTAATGTTATCTGGTGTTACCACTAATTTTCAATTATGAAAGGCAGTGAGGAAAGGTGTTCTCTTTTAGGGTGCCCTGGTGGCTCAGTGGTTAAATGCTGGTACTGCAGCCACAATGTTGTGAGTTCAATCCTGCAGGGCTCCAAGTTGACTCAGGGGTCATTTACATGGGCAAATATTACTCTAAATATACTGCTAAGATAGCTCATAGTTCCCACGGGTCGAGCCACAGTTACGGCTCATTCAGAAGGGGGGTAGCCAAAATACCCAAATGTAGCGTCTCTGGCAATGCCGCAAGTTTTGCCTGTATATTTGAAAAATAGCAGTACAGGGTTTTTTGTTGTGTGAACTGTGTATCAGTATATCTTAAAAAAATTTCCAAACCGGAAACTGGTGCCCTGTGGACAGTGCCATGGGAGTGGTCAATGCAATTTGCCCACTCAATTTTTTTTAAAAAAAAAGGGATAGAGAAAGCGCATCTTCTCAGGAGCAGTATTGTTTTCAACTGTGGAAGCAATGGCGTCCACACCTCAGGTCAGAAACAAAAAGGGTGGCCGCGGCATAGCATGGGGGCATCTGGAAACACTTGATTTGATAGAGCTATGGGGGGAAGAGAAGGTGCAGGAGCAGATGCAAAGCAGCCATCGCAACATTGATGTTTTTGAGAAGATAGCAGAGGAGATGCGTAAGAGAGGGCATGAACGCACCGCTGAGGAGTGTAGATCCAAGACTAAAACATTGAGGGCAAGATATAGGCAGGTAAAATACCACAATTCAACGAGTGGTAATGATGCGGTGACTATGCCCTTCTTTGCTGAACTTCATGCTATATTCTTCAGGGGCTGCAGTTTAAACCCCCCACTAGTTTCTCACAGCTCTTCATCAGATCACAGAGCTTTCTCCCCCAAGTGCTCAAGGCAGAGCATCTCCACCAGCTCCGGTGGTTCTGCGAGGGACATGGAGGTGAACTTTCCCCCTTTGTTTGATGAAGACATAGGTACGTTGAACAGCATACTCTTCTGATTAAATCACAGTTAATGCATGCCCTTATTTGTCTTCTTTCTCTCCCGCAACCAATTATATTTACCTGTCCACTGAAAACAAAAGCGCTTCTTCGTTCGTTTTCAATTCCCCTATTTTGAAATTAATGTGTATTATATCTTCCCCCATGGAGGGTTTCTTGAGGTGTTATGCACAATACAACCCAGGGACAGCATTCATTTCAGTCCAGTTTTGAAACTTAACTGTTTTTTATTCTCCTTCTACATAAACCCCAGTGACAGCAAGAGCGCACTCACGTTTTTTTGGGGGGGGGGGCGCAGTAGGGAATTCACTATATGAAATTTCCTGTTTTTTAATCCAAAAAACTCATGAAGTACTGTCAGTTGCATATTGTTAATGAAAACTACTGGCTGTGGTTTGGTGTGTTCTGCGTTGCTTTCTGAAAAGAAATATAGAATATAGCAATGTATTAAAGAACTGCATTTTGAAGAAGTTGCAACACCATCAACATCTGCCTCTGTATTGCTGCTGGATAGCCAGGATCCTGAACTGGATTTGTCTGCTGAGAGGAGATCCACAGAGTTTGAGATCGCTTGGAGCAGTCAGCAGACTGAGTTACATGAAGGTGGGTGTAAAGATAAGCTTTCATTCATATGTGCAATGGAACTGTTTGGCTACTGCTTACCATACTGGTATCCACTTTTCATGTATCCTGTGTTTTAACTCTAATTGCAGGAGCAACAACATCTACACCTTTCTCAGCCCTTACCCCAGGTGAAAGACTGGCATTAAGTAAGGAAAGGAAGGAACGGAAACCCACTGAACATCAACAGCTGATGCTGCACTCCTCAAAATTGATGACATGCATGCTATCGCATATGGATGCTCTGGCAAAAAAAGAGCATGAGCGTCTTGACCGTTTAGAAAAAGCAGCTGAGGAAAGGCAAAAGGTTGAGGATGCAATGTATGAACATACAAGTTCTTTCTTGCAAACCAGTTTGGAGAAGCAGACATCTCTGCTCTCTGAAATGGTGCAATGCATAGGAACAATGGCCAATAGACAACCAGTAGTACGTACGGTGGTTAGAAAGCAGTCTAACCCTAGGCCTCAGTGTGAACATGGTCAGACCACACAAGAAAGTATGGAGTTATTTTCTGAACCTGTGACTGACAAGGAAAATAGTGCTACAGTTCAACCTGTAAAAACAAGGCCCTCAAGGAAAATTTGAAAACCTGAAATTATGTCCCTTTAGGTGTGAAGGCATTTAACTAATCTCTTTCCTATCCTACAGTGGTTCTCATGTGTAGAACCAAATAAACAAAAAGTCCTCTGTTCCTTGCCTACCTGTATTGGTTTTGAAGTTTAAGTGTAGCGTAATAAACCCATCTAAGCATTGATACATGAATTCTTGCTTACAGTTCCAGTAGTGTTTCCTTCTGAATATAAGAGTAGTGTTACTTACTGGCTCATCATTGCTTTGGGCCACTGTAGCCCTTACAAATAAAGAAAAAGTTGCCTTTTAATTAAATTGATCAGACACATTACTGGTATTCAAAAATATATATTTGTATTTACAGTATTTACAGTATGTACACAATGTGAATAATTAAACATTAACATAAACATACTGTTGGCGCACCACAGTTAAAAAATATTTTGTCATTAGTTATCAACTGAAAAAGGCATTCTTCTGCAACCGAAAAAAATTGCTTTCTTCAGCGTCCCATATAATGAAATTAAATAAAAAAATTAAAAAAAAAATTAAAGCCCCCCCATCCAGTAATCATTGCTTGATCGCAGCAAATCTTGGCTCCAGTCTCTGGGCTGGAAAGGAAAGGTAAGAAAAAATAATTATGTCGCTTTTTGAAACCACATGATGCACATTTCTCCTGACCAGAGAGAATTAACTTTGCAGTTGTTACACAGGACATATACATTTAAGCCACATGGAACACATTTTGATCTTCAGTAGTTTTTACTGTCAGAAAGCAGTAGGTGATAACACCACTTAATTAGACCTCAGATTGAATAACTTTCACAACTGGCTTGGAAAACAAATAAGGAGTACTTTTAACTTTTTATAAGCATTTCTGGGTACATACCTACTGCATCTGAAACTGCAGCGATGAACTCCTGTCCCTCCTCCCCTCTAAGGAAATCCAACATTTCCATCCTTCTGGGCAGCGCTGGGGTGGCGACAGCGGGGTGGTGGGCTGCTGTCGTAGGCCTCCCTGGCCTCAAAAAAATTTGCCTTTAAAATTTTGAATTTTGATTGGTGCTGCTATCCTGACTGATTGTACCCGGCCCGGTGCAGGCTGGCAGCCACCGCAGCAAAGAAGTGGTGGTTCACCCTATTGGAGGAGTGCATTATCCTCCTAGGACACCCCTCCTGTTGGACGAGGTGTTCTAGGAGGAACAATGTCTCCTGGGACCTCCAATAGGTGATCTGCCATGCTTCCATCCTGTGGGCGGCCATGCCAGCACTGACAACAAAAGCGCAGTGCCCTTAAAACACTCTTCCGGTGGTTAGTGTAGGCCCGGCGCGGTACCTGTTGGAGAACTTTAAATTTGAAAGTTGCAACTTGGACCCATCAATACAATAGGTTAAATTGAATTGTTTTGGTGTACTGATAATCTTGCCTGGATTAACTGCCGGAAAGGCATGTATGCATGACTACTGTGGAACTAGTATACAGGCGACTATGCACCCCATGAAGAAATGAGACTAGATCGCAGTTTTCTTTTTAAAAGCAACACGTTTTTATTTCCTTTGTGATCAGCCATAAAAATAAACATCAATCTTGATATTATGTACAGGGAACCAGACAGTGATCTTGTTTAACCTGATCATGCATTGTGTAACATGCACAAATTTTTCCTTCCCTTTGCATCAACTACCTGCATCTTCTCTCCCAGAAATAATTAGCCAGTGCGTTGCGCACTGCTTCCCCCTCCTCTTTTTTAACCTGTTCTAAATTTAAAAGGGGTGCACCAAGGGTGTTCCGAACGTATTGGTTAGACCTGTAGCGTTCTGGATTAAATATCTCTCCTTTTGTTTCACAGAAATTGTGCAAAATAATGCATGCAGCAATGACTGAACATGTGTTTTGTTCTGAAACTTCTAGGGGGACTTTTAATGCCCTCCATCTGGACTTGAGATGCCCCAAACTCTGTTCTATGGTATTCCGAACCTTATTATGGGTTTTATTGTACAGCGCTTGTTTTGGGTTTAAACGGCCCTGCCTATACGGAGTCATTAACCACTTCCTGATGGGGTATGCACCATCCACAAGAACCAGTGGAGGAATCAGCATACCGTCTACAGTAATGATAGGGTTGTTTAGGGACATATATTCCTGACTCCATAGCCTAAAGAAAAATGGAGTTGCACAACATGCATGCGTCGTGCACCTTGCCGCTCCAACTGATCTCCTTGTTAATGGGGTGCAAGTGGTGGGATCCTTAGGTGAGAGTGATCATGTTCTCCTGGAGTTTGTTATACAATGGAAAGGAGAAGCCAGGCATAGTCAGACACGCATTCTTGACTTTAGGAGAGCTGATTTCAATAAACTCAGGGAAATACTGGGGATGATCCCATGGTCAAGAATACTAAAAGAGAAGGGACCTCAAGACGGATGGGACTTTCTCAAAAGGGAGACACTGAAGGCACAATTTCAAACAGTACCATTGAGGAAGAAAAATGGGAGGTGTCTCAAGAAACCAGGATGGATGACTAAAGAACTTTCAATGGAGCTGAGTTTTAAATGGAACATGTATAGGAAATGGAAAAAGGGGGAAATCACCAAAGAAGAATTCAAACAGATAGCGAACACGTGTAGGAGTAAAGTCAGAAAAGCTAAAGCGCAGAATGAGCTCAGGCTTGCTAGGGAGGTTAAGAACAATAAAAAGGGTTTTTTTGGGTATGTCCGCAGCAAAAGGAGGAAGAAGGAAATGATAGGGCCACTACGTGGAGAAGATGGCAAAATGCTAACAGGGGACAGAGAAAAGGCAGAATTACTCAACACCTTCTTTGCCTCAGTGTTTTCAGAAAAGGAAAAGGAGGACCAACCTGAGGAGAATGGAACAGAGGACACAATAGGGGAAATCCAGCTCAAAATAAGTAAAGAGATAGTACAGGAATACCTTCTTAATCTAAACGAATTTAAATCTCCAGGACCAGATGAACTACATCCAAGAGTATTAAAAGAGCTGGCAAATATAATCTCAGAGCCATTGGCAATAATATTTGAGAACTCCTGGAGAACAGGAGAAGTCCCAGCAGACTGGAGGAGGGCAAACGTTGTTCCCATCTTCAAAAAGGGGAAAAAAGAAGATCCCAACAACTATCGTCCAGTTAGTCTGACATCAATACCAGGGAAGATTCTAGAGCAGATCATTAAACAGAGAGTCTGTGAACATTTAGAAGGCAATGCCATAATCACAAAAAGTCAGCATGGGTTTCAGAGAAACAAGTCATGCCAGACTAATCTGATCTCTTTTTTTGATAAAGTTACCAGCTTGGTAGATGAAGGGAATGCTGTGGACATTGCATACCTTGATTTCAGGAAGGCCTTTGACAAGGTTCCCCATGACATTCTTGCAAACAAGCTTGTAGAATGTGGGCTAGACAAGTTAACTGTTCAATGGATTTGTAATTGGTTGACTGGCCGAACCCAAAGGGTGCTCAGCAGTGGCTCCTCTTCGTCTTGGAAAGATGTGACCAGTGGGGTGCCACAGGGTTCTGTCCTGGGCCCAGTGCTATTCAACATCTTTATCAATGACTTAGACGAAGGAATTAGGGGCACACTTATCAAATTTGCAGATGACACCAAATTGGGAGGAGTAGCTAATACCCTAGAGGACAGGATCAAAATTCAGAATGACCTGGATAGACTGGAGAGCTGGGCCAAAGCTAACAAAATGAAATTCAATACGGAGAAATGTAAAGTACTGCATTTAGGGCGGAAAAATGAAATGCATAAATATAGGATGGGAGAGACCTGGCTGAATGAGACTACGTGCGAAAGGGATCTAGGAGTCCTAGTAGACCACAAGTTGAACATGAGCCAACAGTGTGATGCGGCAGCTAAAAAGGCCAATGCAATTTTGGGTTGTATCAATAGAAGTATAGTGTCTAGATCAAGGGAAGTAATAGTGCCACTCTATTCTGCCTTGGTCAGACCTCACTTAGAATACTGTGTCCAGTTCTGGGCACCACAATTCTAAAAGGATATTGACAAATTGGAGCGTGTCCAGAGAAGGGCAACTAAAATGGTGAAAGGTCTGGAAACAATGCCTTATGAGGAGAGACTCAGGGAGCTGGGTATGTTTAGCCTGGAAAAAAGACGGTTTAGAGGCGATATGATAGCCCTGTTTAAGTATTTGAAGGGATGTCACGCTGAGGATGGAGCAGGCTTGTTTTCTGCTGCTCCAGAGACTGGAACACGGAGCAATGGGTGCAAGCTCCAGGAACAGAGATTCACCTCAACATGAGGAGGAACTTTTTGACAGTAAGAGCTGTTCGGCAGTGGAACACACTCCCTCGGAGCGTGGTGGGGTCTCCTTCCTTGGAGGTCTTTAAACAGAGGCTGGATGGCCATCTGTCGGGGATGCTTTGATTGTGATTTCCTGCGTGGCAGGGGGGTTGGACTGGATGGCCCTCGTGGTCTCTTCCAACTCTGCAATTCTATGATTCTATGATTCTATGATTCCATGTCCACAAACAACCCTCTGCAATCACAAACACCTTGAAGTAACACAGAGTAGCTATTTTTTTTATTGATGTAGTCGTTCCCCTGCCTGATAGGCGGAACAATCGTAATGTGGCATCCATCGATGGCGGCTATAACATTTGGGAAGCCCATCCATTTAAAACCAGTCATTACCTGTAACGTGAAAAAAGACAGAAATTACCAGTAGAAAAAAGTACAAGGTTTCCTGCCCTATACTGTGCTAACTATAGACAAATAAATGACTTCGATTACGTTTGGAACTAAAGTTATGACAGCAATATCGCACAGGAGGAATCCCTCAATGTTTCAAGCACGTATCATTAACAGAATATCACAGTTAGAATGCTAAGGTTTAAAAGAAAAAGTACCCTGTGGGCTATGAAGAAATTCCATGGTGGGAATTTGGACAAAGCCAGCAGTGGAATAAAAATCATTCCTTAAAAAACTAAGTCCGGGGGGAAAGCGCAAACTTGATTTTTCTCAGCCACGCATATCAAAACCTGTTATCATAGCAATAATCAAAACAGAGCTGTGACATCATTTGAGGTATAGCTGTGGTACCTCAGTCAGATCCCCAGGATATACAGCTTTAGATGGTAAAACACGCACCATTCTTAAAACAGGAAATTAGGACATAAGAGTATAAGCAAGATTCGAGGGAAAAACGCAAATAGGATTTATCTCCGGTGCACACAACAAAATTTGTTATCATAGCAATAAAAGTAACAGATCCATAATATAAGGTAGGAAAAAATTTTGTTACCTCATCCAGATCTCCAGGATAAACGGCTGTAGAGAGGAAAACATGTTCCATTGTTAATACAACCTCCTCACGAATTTTGGAAACTGTTGCTTTCCCCACTCCAAAGAGATAACTTGCGGTAAGAAAGGAGCATCGATGTTCGAGGACCCAAATAGCAATAGCCACACGCTTCTCGGGAGGTATAGATTTTCTCATATTAGTATCTGACTTTTGAATATGTGGCCGGAGCATCTTGACAAGTTTAATAAACAATGACCTGTCCATTCTAAAATTAGAAAACCAGCGCTGATCAGACCAGACCAACATCACGAACCTCTCCCACCACTCTCTGGATCTTGGATACTCCCAATATAATCTTCCCCTTTGAGATCGACGTAACATTTCAGGCTGCATTGACGGGTCAACCTGGGAGGTAGCTAGCATGTCAGAACCTGAAGACGTATGAACTTTTCTTCTTTTGTACCCATCACGACTGCCGTGACTCAATTGCAGAGCCCTGCTAGTTCTTTTAGATTTCCTGTGAAGGTAGACACGCAGGTTCTCATCAGTTGCCATCAATGTTGAGCATATGGTGGATAACAAATAAAAACCACATGCAACTATCGCCACCGACTCCATCTCATCATCATCCGCCATTGCTCATCCAGATGTGCAGACAAAGGTGATATGGCCAGACCAATTAGAACACAACATTGCCCATTTGTGGCTAGCCTATAGGAGTGAAGGTGGCGGGAAAACCAAATGGAAATACGTGTAGAATTGAGGTCATGTGAGCTTGATTGACAGGACAACTTGAGCTTTGACAGTGGGAACAGGATTAAGAGCGGAATAATAAATTGTGATTCAATGTGGATGACGGAATAAATTCCGTGTAAACAAGTATCGCACTATATGTTGACACAGCAAAAAAAAAAAAAAAAAAAAAAAAACACCGTGTAAACTATGCGGTACAATATCGAAATTGCGCAATTGAGCAAATTTCTGTAATAAATCCTTCCGTGTAAACGATCCCTCAGTCTTCCATCCTTCCAAGCTCAGTAAAATGAGTAGCTAGATTATTGGGGGCAATTAGCTAACACATTGTAAACCACTTGGAGAGTGCTTAGCACTATAAAGCAGTATAGAAATACAAGTGCTACTGCTCTTTCCCCAATGAAATAATACTCCCATGTTGCTCAGAGCAGTGTGAGACTCCACCTGTTCCTTTCCCAACAAGTCTTTCATCCAGAGCACCCCTTTGCTCTGTTAATAGGATATACTAGGCAATTCAGGAAGTTGTGGGTGGCTGCCTCCTACACTTCCTTGATTGCCTTAGGCTGCTGACACTCTGCAGAAATAATGCAGTTTGACACCACTATAACTGCCATGGCTCACGGCTATGGAATTCTAGGATTTGTAGTTTTGTGAGATATTTAACCTTCTCTGTCAGAGCGCTGGTGCCACAGCAAAGTAAAATTTTCAGGGTTCCATAGAATGGAGCCATGATAGTTAAAGCAGTGTCAAACTGCATTATTTCTGCAGTCTGTCAGCAGCCTGTGTCTTTGGAGAAGGAAGAAAAAGGATCCTGTGTTGTTCTGGCATTGGAGCTCTATTTTCAAGTTAAAAACAAAGAAGCACATCCCCTGCACACCTTAAATCACTAAGGAGATTATCAGACGCTGTAAATATGGCGTTACACGAATGCCAGGAGATCACTAAAGGGCTTACCGGTACCTTTTAGATGATGTTGTCCCTTTCTCGTTATGCTCCCATGCTGCTTCTGTTCCGCAGGCACTCCTTTCTATTCCACGGGCTAAGTCGGGAATAGATCTCCTGTTCTGTTTCTATGACGGAATGAGTGAGTGAAAAGGTGCCCCATTATGCTGGTGTGATGTCAGCGTCACTGGGAGCTCCATGCCAAACACTTCCGGGTGTGATCGGGACATCAAGGTAAGTGACACACTTTTTTGTACCCTTCCCGGGTTACTTGTTTTTTTAAATGTTTTTGTGCTTACTGTCACTTTTTGTCTTTTACTTAGATTTTTTGTGGGTGGAATTTCCTGCGTGATTGTCCTCCTGCAAGAACAGCTGGGATTTCCATTTTAGGAAGTGAATCGTGCTCCGTTGGAGCTCCATTCACTCCTGGGCTATCAGGGGAGGGAACATCACCCTAAAAGGTATGACAGGGACGGGAGAGGGGCGGGAGAGGAGATTGTGAGGCAGGGATGCTTTTTTTGTCCCCGTCTGAAAATCTCCTAAAGGGGAGTGATAGCAGTAATGGGAAATAGCACAACATAATTATCTACTTCTGAAACCCAGGCAATGGCAATGGTAACAAAGTTCCTGTTGATGAAGAGATCAAGTAAGAGAAGGAATTACTTTTGAAAAGAAATATTCCAAACATTGGTCATGAATTATTTGTAACAAGTTTATAACAAGCTATTCAAGAGAATGAGAGCATAATAAATTGACATTCCAGAAGCAACGCAAAATGTTTGAATTAATGGACTGTACTGGTGCAATAAGTAACAATTCTTGTTACTCTTAATAGTTATTTTTAGGGGATATTGTTAGAGGTATTCTGACAGGGTTTCCCCCCTCAGCTTCATGCCACTGTTTTATCAATCCTACCCCTCCTCAAAAAATAAAGTAATGAAAAATAACAAAACATCAGCAAGCAACACAAATAACATAAAGTGCGTTATAACATTGGAACAAGTAATAATGGATTTCTTTCTATAGAGTACTACAAGTAATTTCCCAAACTCTGGTTTACATCCAATGACCACCATTTGAATAATTTGCCACAGCACAAAAATGCCCTATAACATCTCAGTCTGTGCCTTGCCTGTCAGTTTGCCCATGTACATTTCAGTATTATTCAGACTTGCATTACGTGGAGTTTGAACAATTAGCTTTTCCTATCAGGCCCATTGAAACTTGAGATGAGTAGTCTTATAACAGGCTGCTGATTGCACATGTGTCCTCTCTTTTGATAACTATGACTTCCTACACATTCTGGATTCTGCACAGGATCATCTGCATTCCAGAGGAGAGGTTAAGGCAAGGGTAAATTCCTTCCTCTCTTTTTTTCCCACAGTTCCACATGGGGAAAATGCATGGTTCTCCAGTCATCTTTGGCTAATGTTTCAGAAGGAAAAGACACTCACATTGCATGCAGCGTTGTACTTAAGTTTGAATAATATACCACATCCTCTCTTGCCAGATGCACAAGAGTTTCCTGTTGATTTTGAGTAAGAAGTGAATTTTATTTGCTTTCGCATTGTCATAGTAGCCTGAAGGTGAGGAAGTCGGAAGAAAATCTGCTCAAACAGCTTGTTTACAGAGACAGGGTCTATGAATATAATCCCAACATTTAGTTTATTGTGAATTTAATATTGAAACACTAAGGGGAAGGAACTCACAACATTTACAAAGAAAAAGAAAAGAAGGGTCTGGTGCCATCCTAAAGACTAACAAAATTATTATGACATAAGCTATCAAGGGAAAGACTAACAGAGCTTCACCTCTGAAAAAACATTTGATAGAATAGATTGTATTATAAGGACATACTGTAGGCTGTTGCCACACTGCAGAAATAATGCATTTTAACACCGCTTTAACTGCCATGGCTTAATGCTATGGAATCCTGGGGTTTGTAGTTTTTTGAGATATTTAACCTCCTCTGTCAGAGAGCTCTCGTGCCACAACAAACTACAAATCCCAGGATTCCATAGGACGGAGCCATAATAGTTACAGTGGTGTCAAACTGCGTTATTTCTGCAGTGTGGAGGCAGCCATAGACTTGGATGCCAATGAGAAACTGTGTAAGCCCCCCCACCCGATAGATTATGGGGAAATTCTCCTTAGAGCAGAGTAGTCTGAAAAGGCTGAGCTATAGTTGTGTAATTAGTCATGCAGAAGTGCAACTAATGTTTACCGTAAACATCTTTACACCATAGTCCAAAATGTGTTTCTTGAGTGTTGGGAAACTGCTGGAGAGAATCCTGGATTGATTAGAATTCATCACAATTTGGAGCTTATTCTGTGCAAAATTCACACATAGAATTATTTTTTGCCCAGAAAATAGAATTATTTATTATTTCAAACAATTTCTTTAAAATGTAATTAGTCATATTTGGTGCATAGAATCATAGAATGATAAGAGTTGGAAGAGACAACAAGGGCCATCTAGTCCAACCCCCTGCCATGTAGGAATAAACAATTAAATCAAGGAATGAGCCAGAGAGCTGGCAGTGGCTGGGAGGAGCAGCATGCCAGATGGGCTCCTACAGACACGCAGGGCCTGATCCAATGGAAACGGAGTAAACCAGGTATTTCTCCAACACACTAACACAGTCATGGCTGAATATGCCCTAACATATGAGTGGGGAAAATGGAGGAGTGCTTTTTTACTCTTACACTATCAAGGTAAGTTATTTATCTTAGCATTTAGAACAAAGAGCTAGTGCAACGCTGCAAGCTTAGGGTTTCCTAGTGCTTAATTAGACATTTTGTTAGGTATCAGGCATTATGTCTCCCTGCTGTAAAGCCTCTAATTTGGCTTGAGAAGTGGATGCAAGAACAGTAGCTTCTTGCCAGCAACAGCAGTGTGTTGCTTAATAGAAATCCAAATTAACACCTTCAGAAGGGAACAGATCACCTTGTCCACATCATAAATTACGCATTTCTGTCTTTATGAAGGGCCCACACCCTAAAATATGGGATTTTTAAAGGCATCCTGTTCAGTCTATATAAAAGGCAAAGCCTTCCAACCCTCAAATAAAGGACATTGCTTATAAGGGACTCCTGGCAACCCTTCTATTAAAGGAAGGGGTAATGAACAGCAATGTACCTCTGAGAAACAGTACAGATGGGGTGGAGAGATCTTGCTTACAACTTTTAGCAATAAAAGGCAATTTTAAAAATCACCAACTTTTGGCCACCTTTACTACAATAGCACTGACAACTGAATTTAAAGGAACTGGGTCACTTTGCTTCAAGGCAGGGATGATCAGTTGGTGGCCAGTATGCTGGATTCCCCCCCCCCTGCCCGCCGCCCAATGGTATAACTGTCTCTTGGAAGCCCTACTAAATTTTACATAAAATGTCTGCAGAGAGATTTGCAAGAAAAGAAGTACGTTGTATAAAATAAAGTTATTCCAACCACCTAAAGTTCCAGCCTTGGGGGAAAGACAAGTTGTAAAGTGTATAAAGGTAAAAGTGTATAAAGGTAAGTGCAGAAAATGCTGTTACCTGTGCAGAAAATATGCAAATTTTGCAAAGAACAAATCCCCAACTACAGTATTTTCAGCACAGAAAATAATATTTCTGCAGGAAAAAAAATCATTTTCTGCACAGAAAATACTTCCTGTGCAAAAATGGAATTTGTGAATTTTGTTCTAAATAAGTCCTGAACTACAAATATTGAAAAACTTACTTTCAATGGGAAGAAAATTGCTAAAATTGCTCATTGCTTCCCTTGAGAAGAAAAGCAGTGAAGTGTTACATCTCAACCTATGTGGAGTAGGGACTATATTTACCTTTCCCACCTATGAGAGTTTTTTTGGGAAGGCATTGTGTTTACTGAATGAATTCTCTCTGCCATGGGTTATCAGTCTTTAATTTCACATCTTCTTCCAGGATACTTTAAGCCAGAGAGGGTGTGTCCCACCACATTCCCCTGAGGTTTCTATGGACCAAATCCACCTCTTTTTTTCAAAACCACATGACTGGAAAGTCAGTCCCAGTTGAATAAAAACCTCTGTTTGAGCCCCCTAAATAACATTAAAATGGACAATGGCACCCCCTGAAGGCTTCCATGTGTGCAAATGTCCATTTGTAGGGTGGGTTTTTAATTTTTTTTTGGGGGGGCAAGAGTGATAAATGGGCTCCAGGGACCCTTGGGGGCTGCAGCCAGATGGTGGGAAGTATGGCAATCCTCTTGCGGCCCAAAGGAGGCCACTTAGTTCCCATCCCTTCTTTAAGCTGCCTGGGTCTCTGACTCCTCCAGAGTTTAAAGAGCTTTTGGTGCTGTGATTCATTAGGATGGATCACTTTAGTTAGCATCTCCTCCAGAATTTTTTAGCTGCAAAATGACAAAGGCCCCAAAAAGTTTACCTTGAAGTGGAGAGAGGAAGAGAAGTAGGCTCTAGAGCGGCTTGCATCTTTGACCTCTAAAATGCTCCAGCAAAATTAATCTTAGGACTTTATCAGACTACCCCCCTAAACCCCGTTCTTTTGCCAGCATAACTTTGCTGTTTTTACATTGGCAAAAGAACTCCCCATGCCACACTTACCTCCTATCCCAGGAAAAGGCTTCCCGGCAATGAACGAGGAGTGAATGGAACTCCATTCACTTCCTCATTTGAAATCCCATGTATTCTCACGAGAATACATAGTGTGGGAAATTCAAAAATAATAAAAAAGACAGTAAAAGTTACAAAAAGCACCTAAACACACTAAAAAAGTCCCAAGTAAACTGGGGAGGGATCATAAAAAGTGCATCACCTGCCTGGATGTTGCAATCTCACCCGGAAGTGTTCTCGCCAGATTGACCATTGACGCTGCATTCACGTGAATACAATGGCACGAAGTTTCAAACTTCAAAAGCAATGCCGGCACAAAAGCGCCATGGGGATCAATTCATAGCTTGAGCTGTCAATAAAAAAAGTACCTTTTTAAACAGGAAATGATCACAAAAGGGCGATGTTGTGTGTACAAGCACCCTTTTGCAATCATTAGGCGTTCTTATGATGCCTTATTTGCCTTGTCTGATAATGTCCTTAATCAATTTTAATCTCCCACCTTACTGATATGATCCGTATGCTGTAGTGCCTGAAGGGCAATGAGCAGGCTCAGTCCTCATCAGATTGTTTTGGTTTTTTGTTCTTCCTTAAATCAAATCATAAAAATATTTTCCTGCATTCCCTTGGAGTTCCCAGAATATGCAAAAACAGCTGCCCTGATTAGTGTGGTTCCATTTAGATGCTTTGCTAATTTGCACAGGGCCACCAACAATGGGAGAGAAGGAAGAGGATGGGGAATAATTGATTAGTAAACCCCTCCCCCATAAAATAGCACAGGCATGCTAGCTAAAAGGACAATTACTTCTCCTGCAAGCCTCCAGGAACAGGCAGTTCACCTTTTAAATAGGATGCAGCCCTCTGCCCAGTTTATCAGTTAAATTTTAAATGTTATATTTCAACATTTTTCAAAATGAGGGCTTCTTGCCAGCTCTGGTTTTGATTTGGTTTTTGGAGCCCCCCCACTTTTTTTTTTTTGCAATCTCTGCAGCTGCCTATAGAGTTTCAGGGTAGAAAATCCCTCCTCCCACACTCATAATATTACTGATTGTTGCTGTTTTAAGCTAAATGTTCAGAATGCTAGCAATGAGTCTGAGCAGTATAGTACAGGGTGGAAATGTTGAGAAATGGTAGATATAATACTTGGTCTCTCAAGCAGAATAATCATATTGGAAAGGCAGAAGTTGAACAACAACCAGTTACACACACAACCATCCCTCCACAGGTTCTAGCAGAGAAAGAAATAAACTTATTCTTCTTTGTAAAGTGTATACAAATAGTTTTACTTACAAACTACTTGTACATAATTACACAGAGTCCCTTCTGGAGGAAAGAGATGGAAGAGAAAGAAAAGAATGGCTGTGGGACAAAGTGATGCAGGAAGAATGGGCATGGGGAAGGTAAATAAACAGGAAGTCTGGAAACAGTTAGTGAGTAGAGGCATTCAAAATTGCTTATTAAAGGATGGGGGTCCACATTTGCATCTTTAAAGAATATGACAGCAATATGCATGAAGCAGCTCACAATAGGATTCTCCTTGTACAGGTGTCTGCAATCTACAGCCCTCCAGGTGTTATTGCACTGCAGTTTCCAATCCAGTCATAGCCAGCATAGGCAATAATGAGGGCTAATGGGAGTTACAGTCCAACAACATCTGGAGGACCACAAGCAGTCCCAGTTGCTCTAGCAATATAATAAGTCTCAGTTCCTTTTTAAAGGTATATACTATAGGACCAAGCAGATTATAATCAGATGAATAATCTGATAGCATTCTTATCTTGCCACCCCACCCCCACCCCACTCCCATCCCTGTTCCATTAAAAAAAAAAATCAGACACCTAGCTTATGCCGTGATAGTAGCTGCTCCCCACTCCCCTCAGCTCTCCAGGAGTGAATGCAGCTGTCGTAAAGCTGCATTCACATCCTGTAAAGCAAATCCCGCCCATTCTCGCAAGAGAACGATGTGCAGGAAATTTAAAAATAAAAACTAAAGCAAACATTAAACAAGAAAACAAAGCCCCCAAACACCCTAAAAATTAAACAAGTAACCCAGGGAGGGGAAAAACAAGGGTGTCACTTATCTCTTTGTCCCGATCGCACCCGGAAGTCTTTGGGAGGGACCTCCCACTGTGGCTGGCATAGCACCAGCATAACAGGACACCTATTCACAAACCCGTTGTTCAATTATAGAAATGGAACAGGCGAGCTATTGATGGATTAATCTGTCAATTAGAAGAGACCGCAACTGGAATGGAGGGAGCACGGGAGCAGAACTAGACAGGGACGTCGTCATCTGAAAAGAGAGCCATTTGGCGCTCTCCTGTCTCCGTTCTGGATTTAAAAGGTCATCTGATAATATCCCAAGACAACCATAGGAATCTTTTCTGGTCCCTGGCATGCTATTATCCCCACCTGGATTTGGGCCTAAAAACCCCAGGAAAAGCATGTGTGGATGTGTGCATGACGAGTAAGTTATAAGCAAGGACGATTTGTCATGTTGCATAATACTGGTATCATTCCTGATCATCTGTCCTGTCTGTTAAGGCTTCCAGTTTTCTTGTTTTGCAGAGCTTGAGTCTACATGTCTTTTATCTTACTGGTATTTTTTTAAAATTAATTTTTATTCCACACACACATACCACACAAATATTCTCCATCAAAACTTTGCATTGATCAGGTTACACATTTTCCTTGTATTTAAATCCTTTACCTTGTCCTCCCCTTTGTTTTCATTTTCTTTCTGTTGGAATTAGGTTTTTCCACTCTAATTCAACATTTCTATTCTTCTCTTACATCCATTGCTATTCTACTTCTTTCTGCTTAAATATTAGTATTTTCTTTTTCTTTTATCTGCACTGCAGGTTTTCTTCTTCCTTTCTATTATTTGAATGTTCAAATAACCAATTTCATTTATTTATTTATTTATTTCTATATCTAGCCATTGTTTCTCTCTTTTCTCATTGCTACTTCTTCTCCTATTACTTTCTTTTGTCTAATCTTTATATATTTTATCTTCCATTTCTTTTTATCCTTTGTCCTTGTATTAACTGGTGTGAATCATTATTGCTAGGTCTCCCCATTTCTCTCTCCAAAATAATATCATAGATTCCCATTCTTCTTCATATTTCTTTAATGATTTTTCTTTGATTAATGTTGTCAATTTTTCTGTCTCTATCATATTATATATTTTCAGCATCCAATTGTCAATTGTGGGTGCATTTTTCCTTTCCATTTTTACATGTCTTTGATCTTAAATTGGCAGTTTTTTAAATTAAAAAAAAGTCATTGCATTTTCCTAGCTTTTGAAATGTATTATTGTTTCTGTTTTTTTTAAAATATATTATTAACCTGTTCTGAAACAAATGCACATACATACACTGATACAAAGAAAAAAAAAGACATCATTAAATGGGCAGATGTGTGCAAAGAAAGACACATGTCTCTCTGTTACTTATTTGCCATCATCTTTCTCAGTGAAGAAGCTTCCCCACTAAATTTACACTGAAGCTGCCTATAAATGTCATATGAATGGTTATGCATATCTTCTGAGTCAAAGATTGAGCAGGTGTTGTCTTCCTCCAACATGGTGCATTCTGTTTTCTCAGTTCTCATCCTTCATATCTTAGAGTTAGTCAAGAGGCACTGTGAACTTTTTCAGACGTTTGGAAAAACCCACGAGGAGGTCACAAGAACGGGGCTGTCGCACTTACACAGCCCCGTTTCAGACGACGCAGTCCTCCTCCGTCCTCCTCCTGACCTTCCCCCATGCTGCTCGTGCCACTTTTTACTGATGGAGGTTTTCCGACAATAAAAAAAGTCTTCAGCAGCACGGGGGAAGGTTGGGAGGAGGATGGGAGGAGGACTGGGTCGTCTGAAATGGGGCTGTGTAAGCACGACAGCCTCTTTCTTCTCCTGACCTCCTCGTGGGTTTTTTCAACCATTTGAAAAGTCCTGTAACATGTCCTCATAATACATAATCCAAATCTATCTTAGGAAATCACCCTACACTGTTATAGTGCTATCATTCCACTTTATCAGCTCTGGCTGCCTCCTGTGGAATCCTGGGATTTGCAATTTAGGGAGGGGCATTTACAACTCTTAGCCAGGGAGCTCTTAGGCCTCACTAAACTACAATCCCCAGAATTCCACAGGAGGCAGCCAGAGCAGTTAAAGTGAGCACTACAATAGTGTAGTGTGATAAAGGAGATTATAAGAGGCATTAAAAGTGGTGTTACAGCAACGCCAGGAGATTACAAAAGGGCTTGCTTATCAGACGACAATGTCCCCCCTCATTATGCACCCATTCTGCTCCCATTCTGCCAGCACTACTTTTTATTGATGGGAGAAGCTATCAATAGATTGCCCCATTCCATTTCTGTGACAGATTTGCTTGCGTGCGACAAGGTGCCCTGTTATGCTGGCAAGATCCCAGCGTCAACGGAAGGTCCCTGCTAGAACACTTCCGGGTGAGATTGGGACATTCAGGTAAGTGACACACTTTTTTGACCATTCGAACATTTTAAAATGTGTTTTTGTGCTTGCTGTCACATTTTTTTTGGGGGGGGGTCATGTTTGAATTTTCCATGCTCACGTCTTCTCACAAGAATCCACGGGAATCTGTTAGAGCTTCTTTCACTCCTGGGCTGCCCTGTCGATGTGAGACAAGGTAAGTGTGGGGTGTGGAGGGTGATTGTGGTGGGCCTGGGATGGGGGAGGTGCAGGAGTGGAGATTGTGGGACAGGAACACTTTTTTCATTCCTGTCTGATAATCTCCAAAGTCCTTAGTTTGTGCTCACTGTTCACTTGACTCCTCTTTTGAACAATCCTTTCTCCTCACAGAAGTTCTGTTCACATGAGGAATAGACAAGATAGCAATCAAGTGTTTCCTCTGCATTTCTCACTCTCCCTTGATCTTTGGCTTTCAGTCTGATCTGCAGGCTCTTGCTGCAGATGTCCAGTTCATGCCACACTTTTTAAACTTGTGCATTTGAACAGAAAAAGAGCTCACAGTTTCAGTCACAGCAGTACCTGCAATTTCCTTTTGATAATAATGAAAAATGATGCGGCTGAGATCTTTCAGCTGTCAGCTCATGTACTTCTTTGCTCATACACATGGAAAATTGATGTGCATTTTTTTTTAAATGCGCACATAACATTATCCATACCATTGAGTGAAAGACAGTCGCAAATAAAGCAGCTTATTTGTCAACTCACCTGAGTGGGGCGTAATTTCTTTCCCATTCTAACAGAAAATTTTGATAATAATATTTACATAATAAAATACACAGTACAACTCAATGACATAATAATAAAAGCAAATAGAAAAAATAACATTATGAAATAACATATGGCAGATAGCATTGAAACCCCCTCACCTACACACACACACACACACACACACACACATTGGAGGAAAACATCAACTTAAAATGCCTGGGAAAATAATAAAAAAAAAGCTCCTTACCTTGTGAATGGATGACAACAAAGTGGGTGCCATGTGAGCACAGGTTGGGGATGAGGGGAGTGGTAGTTACAAATTGTGTTAAATTGGCAGACTGTATACAATAGGACCCCCATATCCACTGACAGTAAGAGCTGTTTGGAAATGGAATACACTGCCTCGTAGTGTGATTTAGTCTCCTTCTTTGGAGGTTTTTAAGCAGAGGCTGGATGGCCATCTGTCGGGAATGATTTGGTTGTGTATTCCTCCACGGCAGGGGGTTGGACTGGATGGTCCTTGTGGTCTCGTTGAACTCTATCATTCTATGATTCATTGTCCAATGATTCAGTTATCTGTGGGACACAAAACAGCACAGCTACCATAGAGTCTTCCTAGAAAATGCATAGAGAGGCATCCTCTCTACACATTTTCTAGGTCCTCCAAGGCAACTATGGTATTTTAAACTGGAAGTCCCATTATTTTCAACAGTGTTCGCTATTTTCTGCAGTTTTCAGTATCTGCGGGGGGCCCTGGAAACAATCCCCTGCAGATATGGGGGTCCTACTGCACTGTGCACATAGAAATTTCCAGGTTCAGCCTCCTGCATCTTCACTCCAGGTAGGGCTAGCAAAGGTTCCTAGTCTGACTTTGTACAAGGCATCTTTTTCTGAATGCATCTGCAGGGTTCCAGATTAGGGAGACTGTCCTACTCCTTGAAGCTTCTAGTCTCCTCTTGCTTTCAGCTCAGCTCATTGTATTCCCAGAGACAGGGCCTCAAAGTTTAGAAGTAAGATCATTACAGGTAACAATGTTAGCTGAAACTTGTTACTTTTTGCATTCTGTGTGTGTGTGTGTGGCAAGTAACATTTACTTGTTGATTTTTCTTGTGATCTGGGAACAGCAAAAAGAAATTTCAGAGGGCATTTGTCAGGGTGTATGTGTATGTGCCTTCATGTCACCTGTCGACTTATGGCGACCCCATGAATCATAGGGTTTTCTTAGGCAAGGAATACTCAGAGGTGCTTTTGCCAGTTCTTTCCTCTGAAATATAGCCTACAGCACCTTGTATTCATTGGTGGCCTCCCATTCAGGTACTGAATTAGGTCCTTTTATTTTTTAAAAAAATATTTAATATTTACATTTTTAAAATCCCCACAGGATCTGTGTGTAGTGGTGAATGGTTAAAGATCTTCCCTGTGAACATACGCTGTGGATTTAAGCTCCAGGAATTCTGTATCTTCAAAAGCCAGTGAGGAATGATGATTAGAATTTTGGCCTAGAACTAGAGAAATCCAGGTTCAAATCAATGCTCACCTTATGAAGTGACTTTGGTCCACTCACTTTCTCTGTGCCTAAACTACTTTGCAGAATTGCTGTGATAAAATAGTGGGGAAAGAAATCATGTAAGATGCCTTCGAACTCCTTGAAACAGACTACTACAAAGAAGACAGACTTTTGCCAACAGAAAGCCTAATTTATTACTGCTTGGGACTTCTAGATGCTGCTTTTGTATCCAGACAAAACCTTTCCAGACGGCAGGGAGGGGAGAGAGAATGAAGGAAACTGGGTAGGCAATTTGACCATAAACATTCTAGTTTCATAATACTAGAGACAAAGGTGTTGTCTATACAGTAAAAAAAAAAAAATATGAACAGCATGCGAACGTATGGCGATCTGTTCAAATGGCTGTTCACATAAATACGTGTCATTTGGAAGGGGGTCAGCAAAATCCACTGCAAAGTCCATGTGCGCTGCGTCGGGGATTTCATATGGATTTTTTTAAAAGCTCAGTTTGACATGCAAATATGCGATCGTTTGAACACTCACATTCACACAAATATGAACAGGCAGTGCAATCTGATTGGCTGACAAGTATGGTGGGCAGGGGTTAGGGAAAGGACTGCGGCCACCATGTTGGATTTTCAGTTAAGTGAGGGTCTGGTAAGTCAATCACACGTCGATTTTATACTTTTTATTTTATTTTATTTATTTGTAGATACGAAGTGTTGCTTGTCCACACCCTGGGAAGCAGTTTTTTTTAAAAAAAAAATGGCGGTGGCAGATTTAATGTTGCGAGTAAATCACTCGTGGCTGCCAGCTGGCTAGAGGATCATGCGGCGTTTAGGGGGGCTCTTGTCATATAGACAAGACCTTGCGAATCATCAGCTGTCTTCTGTGCCTTGGCTCATTACTGGCTCTGGAAACCTGGATGAGTCTGCCTTCTTTTTAAATGGCACAATGTTAAAAAAATCTTACTATTCTAGCATAAAGGTCCTGTGCTTCCCCTCCCGTCTGCCAAGTTAATTGAAACTATATACAACCATACAGTCCTTTTGTCTTTGTTTATATATATATATATATATATATATGTATATAAATATATATATTCACTGTGATCCTGGCATTAAAAACTGAGCCTCTGGAGTAGAATGTTGCTGCTCATGCTGGGAATTGCCTGTGAATGTTCTGTAACAACAGCAATGTTGTATGTCCCCCCCCCCCCCAATCTGAGAAGTATAGCAACAGGGAGAGTAATCAACAGCAACATTTACTCTGTGTATTTCCACCCAGAATCTAAGGGCTTGTCTATATGTGGGGGAAAACGTGAACTGATGTGCACTAATGCCAGTTTGAAGCAGCTTCAATTTTTCTTAATATTTTTTTTACAAGATTGCAGGCATGCAAAGCTATCTACTTTCACTGTTCCAATGGGCATGCCTGCAAATAAAGATGGTGGGCATGAGTGAATTACTCGTGTTTTTATTCTCAGCAGTTTCTGCTGCCAAACAGTATTTTTTTAAAGCATATCTAAGGCGTGAAAGTGCAATATTCTACCTAAATAAATAGAAAAAAAAAAAAGGTTATTTTGTCACCTCAGCACATGATTGCTAAGGTGGAAATCCAACATGGCGGTTCTAGGTGCTTGCCCTGTTAGTAAGCTCCACCCCCTGTGCACGTCTGACCAATCAGCTTTCCACTTCTGCTCTCATCGGGAATGCAAATGAATGTGGATTGGTTGTCCCAACGAAAGGGAATGTGCATTCCCCGTGGAGCTTTCTAAAAACTTTGGGAAAAGATGCGAAGGCTTTTCCTGCAGAGTTTTTAGTGGATCCCCCCTCCCTTCCAAATATGATGGATTGATATGGGATGCAATTTAGACAAATCATATTCCTCTCAAATTCTATGAGGAGCATTTTTGCCATTTAGACAACCCCTAACTGTAGTACGTAAGTAGCGCAAAGTCCTACTTTGCCAATTGTGGCATAGAGAAGACCCTGGACTATTAAAGGCCATGCTGGCAAGTTTAGCATGCTGGTAAGGCTTTCAGCAAATGGTGGACTGCATGCATGCCATTTGAGAATCACCCTAATTAAGTATAGTGAGGATTGTCACCAGAAGGCTGGCCACCTGGCAACAGCAGCTATGAAGACAAGAACAGTGTGGAAGAGTTACAATCTGTGTCAGTTGTGATACTACCCACACTGATGAAATTATGGATCATCAAGGTAGAAAAGTCAGTAAATAAATCACATTTTAAAAACCATGGCTATCCAGGCAATCATGATGCAAATTAAGTTTCTTGCATATATGTTGAAGCATCTCAGTTACAACCTGCTGTAACATACACTCCCCAACAGTGGTTCACAGTGGCTCACAGGATATAAACTCCACGCACACTCCTACCCAACCATTCTCTGAAGATGCCAGCCAGAGATGCAGGTGAAACGTCAGAAAGAAACTCTTCCAGAACACGGCCTCACAGCCTGGAAAAAAACCAAGGAAAATCTAGGGATGCCGGCTGTGAAAGCCTTTGACTTCACAACCTGCTGTCTCATGGTAATTTTGGAGATGGGGGCTTTTGAAGGTGCTGAGCAACTTGCTTTATTTATTATTTGTTTATTAAAATGAACGGGTTATATTTGTTTGAGTATCTGCTGCTTGTGTCGAGGAAAAGAGGTAAATGCCTGTGTGTCTGTGTGGGGAAAAGAAGGAAATGAAAATATTAAGGTATGATGGAAATGCTTAAAGAAAAGTAGATGAGTGAACAAACTTTTTGAGCATTTGTCAGTCTAAATGTATGTATGTATGTATGTACTGTATTTACTTTATATGCCGCCTTTCTCCCAGAAGGGACCCAAGTTGGCTCACAAAATAGCACATAAAATACAGTTTAAAACCATTAAAAACATCACAATATAAAAATCTAAAATTACCTAAAACATATAAAAGATTAAAAATAAACAAAACAAAAACAGAAACACCCCCACCCAAGAAAAGCCTTCAGAAACCCAGCTACGTATTAAAAGCCTGCTTACATAAAAACATATTTTCCTGCTGGTGAATGAAAGGAAAGGAGGGAGGGAGCCAGCCTAGCCTCCCATGGAAGGAAGTTCCAGAGGGTGGAAGTAGCCACTGAGAAGGCCACTGAAGTTCATCTATGTCAGGGAAGTGCTATCTGTAATGTTGCTATGAGCTGGTGTTCCAGATCTATGGAAGTTTAATTACCCAGTAGCTGTGGGGTAGGATTAGGACCCTCTTTTATAGCTTCTGAATTCAGCCACAATTCTTTTTGGGGGTGGAGGCGGAAGGGGTGTCTTATGGTGCTGTTTTCCAATTCAGTTCCCATCAGAATTACCCCCTGCCTATGGAACAGAGATGGTTCTGTTCGGAACATCCCTTTCTCTCCCACCCCAACGGAAATGTTAAAATTGTTCCCAGTGGTGACATCATGACCATCTACATTCCCACAGCCACAATGACAGATGTTATTGATGGGTGTGACATTTTCCTTTTAATGCCTTCATTGTTCCCAGAATTATATGTGAAACTTTGTTTGGAATGAACAAAAAAAAAAAAAAAAGCAACGAACAAACAAAAAACCACTCAGAGGCAAAATTTGTTATGAAAAGGAGTGCAAAAGAATGTAAGAATTATTGAAACATAATGAATGCCAGAAGAGATTCTATCAGTAATCCAGACAAATCTCTCCTTTGTCAAAAGCTTTCCTCTTCTGGGCTGCTTCACACACATGAGCTGACCACTTATTTTCTCTTTGCCCTATTCCTCAGCTACTGCTGTGTGGATCTGAGTATAGATGGATACAGTGACCAGCATCCACATACATGATGCAGGGGTAAGGGGCAATGGTTGGTTTGACTGTGGTAATGGTCACTGTAGAGTGTACCTTGTGATCAAACTGAGGTTTCTCCATGTAATCTTGAATATAGGGCTGCATATTGTTTGTTTGTTTGTTTTTTAAATAGGTGGTCAAAAAAAAAAACATTCCAGCACAGGTCTAATAATCTTTCTCTTGCAATCTCTCAAAATTTAAATATGAAGATCCACAGCCTTAAGAGACTCCTTGTTGAAATGATCCTGGGGACTCCAGCTGAGGCAGGGACTTGTCCATTCATTCTCCATAATGCAGCAGACATATAGACTGTGCATTACTGTCATTATCACCATGACCATCACCACCACCACCACCATTATTTTCATAGAATCATAGAGTTGGAAGAGACCACAAGGGCCAGCTAGTCCAATCCCCTGACATGCAGGAATAAATAATTAAGACACTCTTGATGACTACCCAGCCTCTGTTTAAAAAACTCCAAAGAAGGAGATTCCACCACGCTCTGAGGCCATGTATCCCACTGTTGCACAGTTCTTACCATAAGGACATTCTTCCTAATGCCTAGGTGGATTTTTTCCCCTGTAATTTGAGTCCATTTTGGATTATCTCTCCCAGAACCCCCACCAGCCAATATGGCTAGTGGCTGTAGGATTCTGGGAGTTATAGCCCCGCTCAATCACTTTGTATCACCATTACCACCATCATCCCTATGATTACCCCAACTGACTAAAGAAGACACAGCTGAGTCAAGAGAAACAACTAAACTGGATGCATATGTCAGGTTTTTTCACAAGCACAAACTGAAATTCTGAATGTTATCTTGTTGCCCCTCCCACCCCTGGTGGGATAGGTGGGCTGTCTCTGGCGTGCGGTACCATAAATAGGAGAGACACAAAGATGCTGCATAAAACTGGGATTTAATAATCACATCCAAAGCAGAAGGTAAGTACAATTTAACAAAGATGACCCTTTACCCACAAGGTCTCTTCCATTACTATAACAAACATAACAGTCCTTCCAGGTAATCTACTTCCCAGACCTCTGTCAATCTCCCTTCTCACTCCTCCTTCCTCAGAAGGTATATATCCTAGCCTTTCCTTCCTTATCCATTGACTCCCACTCTGCCTTTTCCTTAGAGGTTTTTGCTCTCCCCTGTATTCACCTTCTAAGCCCTCTACTTTTTCCAGCAGACCCCCAGACTCCACGAGGTTTCCCAGATACAGGAGTCTTAGGGGAGGACTGTTCCACCCTCCAGGCTGGCCCTCTAGTGTCGTGGCCAAAGGATGCTTTCACTGGCAGTGTTACCGCCTGTACCCCTTTCCCTTACCCTGGCCGCCTGTTTCCCTACAGCACTTTCCCCCCTACCTCCTTCCTCCACACCCGCCTGTCCCTGCAGGAAAGGTGGTGTCTCCAACACCCTCCCCCACAACCCTTGAGTACCTATGCCTTCCCCCATTTCTCCCACTTCCCAGACTTCCTTGCCACCACTGCCACAGCCACCCTTGGCATTTTCATTCCTCTTCCCTTCCCCAGCTGCTTCCACTTTGCCTCTTCTCCTGGGCTAAAATTCCCCACCTTCCTCACTAGACCCACCCCTCACTTCCCCTGGCTCTTCCATCCTTCCCAGCCCCACCTCTGAGCTCCAGCCAGGCTCTTCAGCCTTCCCTTTCCAACGTGTCTTGAGCCCTCTCTCTGCTCCCTGATGGAGGTGAGCTCTTGTGATGAGCGGATGGGGTGGTGTGCACCCCAAGGCTTCCCTGAAGCTGCCACATAAACCCCCCAGCAAAAGGGGTGTGGTGTACACATCCGTTCACGGCCCCTGTCAAGAAAAGAAATCAGCATTAGTATAGGCCTTTCCTTTCCTATAAATTACCTGGAAGGCATAGGGCTGTAGGGTGAGATACCATCTTGTTAGGCAAGGTTTAATATCCTTCATAGCTATCACCCATTTGAATGAGGCAAGATCTGTGACCAGAACAAAAGGACAGCCCCATAAGTAATACCTTAAGGGCTGGATAGCCCACTTGGCTACCAAAGCTTCCCTTTCAATAAATGAATAATTTTATTCTGACTTTTTCAATTTGTGGCTCAGGTATCATAGGATCATAGAATCATAGAGTTGGAAGAGACCACAAGGGCAATCCAGTCCAACTCCATGCCATGCAGGAATAAACAATCAAAGCACTCCAGACAGATGGCCATCCAGCCTCTGTTTAAAAACTTCCAAAGAAGGAGACTCCACCACATCCCCAGGCAGTGCATTCCATTGCTGAACAGCTCTGTCAGAAAGTTTTCCCAATGTTTAGGTAGAATCTCTTTTCTTGTAATTTGAGTCCATCGCTTCTGTGTCCTAGTCTCTGGAGCAGCAGAAAACAAGCTTGCTCCATCCTCAATATGATATGCCTTCAAATATTTAAACATGGCTATCATGTCCCCTCTAAAACTTCTCTTCCCCAGGCTAAAGATACCCAGCTCCCTAAGCCGCTCCTCATAGGGCATGGCTTCCAGACCTCCCACCATTTTGGTCACCCTCCTCTGGACACATTCCAGCTTGTCCATATCCTTCTGGAATTGTGGTGCCCAGAACTGGACACAGTATTCCAGGTGAAGTCTGACTAAAGCAGAATACAGTGGCAACATTACTTCTGTTGATCTAGAAACTATACTCCTATTGATGCAGCCTAGAATCGCATTGGCTTTTTTAGCTACCGCGTCACACTGCTGACTCATGTTCAGCTTGTGATCCACTAAGACTCCTAGATCCCTTTTGCATGTACTGCCATCAAGCCAGGTGTCACCCATCCTGTATCTGTGCTTTTCATTTTTACTGCCCAAGTGTAGTATCCTAAATTTCTCCCTGTTGAAATTCATTTTGTTAATATTGGCCCAGCTTTCTAATCCATTAAAGTAATTTTGTATTCTGATCCTGTCCTCTGGGATATTAGCTACCCCTCCTAATTTGGGGTCATCTGCAAACTTGATAAGCATGCCCTCTATTCCCTCATCCAAGTCATTGATAAAGACATTGAATAGCACCGGGCCCAGGACAGAACCCCGTGGCAGCCCACTAGTCACTTCTCTCCAGGATGAAGAGGAGCCATTGGTTGCTACCCTTTGGATTCAGCCCATCAGCCAATTACAAATCCACCTAACAGTTGCATTGTCTGGCATGACTTGTTTTTGAGAAACCCATGCTGACTTTTAGTGATCATGGCATTCCTTTCTAAGTGCTTACAGACTGCTTAATGATCTGCTCTAGAATCTTTCCTAATATTGATGTCAGGCTGGCTGGGAGATAATTATTTAGGGCTTCTTTTTTTCCCCTTTTAAAAGATGGGGACAACATTTGCCCTCCTCCAGTCTGCTGGGACCTCTCCTGTTCTCCAGGATTTCTCAAAGATTATTGCCAGTGGTTCTGAGATTACTTTTGCTAGTTCTTTTCATACCCTTGGATGTAGTTCATCTGGACCTGGAGATTTGAATTCATTTATACTGGCCAGGTATTCCTGAACACCCTCTTTGCCTATTCTATGTTGCATTTTCCTTACTGCATCATCTGTTCCATTTTTTCCAGGTTGAGCACTGTTCTCCTTTTGGGAGAAGACTGAGGCAAAGAAGGTAATGAGTAGCTCTGCCTTTTCTCTGTCCCCTGTTAGCATTTCTCCATCTTCTCCATTCAACACCACTTCCTTGTTGTTTCTTTTGCAACAGACATATTTTAAAAAAGCACTTTTTATTGTTTTTAATCTCTCTAGCAAGCCTGAGCTCCATCTCTGCTCTTGCTTTTCTGATTCCCCCCTACACAAGCTGGCTATTTGTTTGAATTTTTTCTTGGTGATTTCCCCTTTTCCATTTCTTGTACATGTTCCTTTAAAGTCTTATCTCAGTTGAAATTTCTTTAGACATCCATACTGATTTCTTTAGACACCTCCCATTTTTCCTCCTCGTTGGAACTGTCTGAAGTTGTGACTTCAATATCTCATTTTTTAGAAACTCCCATCCATCATGTACTCCCTTCTCTGTTAGTATGCCTGACCATGGGATCACCCCCAGTAATTCCCTAAGTTTTCTGAAATCAGCTTTCTTAAAGTCTAGAATGCATGTCTGACTACGCTTGGCTTCCCCTTTCCTCTGTATAACAAACTCCAGTAGAACATGGTCACTCCCCACTAAGGATCCCACCACTTCCACCTCATTTACCAGATCATTTCTGTTGGTTAGGATCAGATCTAAAATAGCTGATCCCCTAGTTGTCTCATCCACCTTCTGGACAATGAAACTGTCTGCAAGGCAAGTGAGTAATTTGTCGGACCTCAAATTTTTGGCAGAGTTGGACTTCCAACAAATATCAGGATAGTTAAAATCCCTCATTATTACTACATCTCTGCTATCTGAATGTGTAGTCATCTCTTCTAGGAAGGCATCATCTAACTCTTCAATTTGACTTGGAGGTCTGTAGAAGACCCCCACAACAACATCCCTGCTGTTTCTCTCCCCCTTGATTTTTACCCAGATGTTCTCAACCTGGCTCCCAGGATTTAAACCATGGATCTGTTCACAGCTGTACCCATCTTTATGCCTTGCAGTATCATTGGTTCCCACGTGGACCAAAAGGAAGGGATAATGGTCAGTAGGCTTCAGGAGTCTTGTCAGCTGCTTTGTTACATCACAGATTTTTGCACCTGGGAGCCAGCACACCTCTGAAGACATTTTATCAGGCCTGAAAACTACTGATTCTGTACCCCTCAGCAAAGAATCTCCTACCACCACCACAGACCTCCTCCGAGGATTGTAGAGGCCAATCTGTGTGCTGAACCATCCAAGGTCTCATGCACATTCTTTCTGGCTCTGTTGCTCTCCTTCCCATTCCCTGTCATCAATGACAAGGGAGAGAGCTTCAAACCAGTTTTGTAGTATTACCCAAAATGCTCCTTGGAAAATTCCAAGAAAATATCGAGTTTCTAATATGTTGGGGAAATTAGCAGCAACTTGACTTTAGCTATGCAAAAGGGGGTAACAACGGAATCTGCAAACCTATGTCTACCGGTAATAATCTGGATGGAATACATACACATTTAAAATTAAGTATGGTTTTTATTAAGGAGTTCAAAAATAACACCAAACACACACACACATTTACCCAGAAAAAGCATTCACACAAGGCTATAGGAAAAACAGTAGGAAAGCTTGGGATAGAGGGTAGCAAGAGGGTTTTGTTGGGGTGATACAGATCTGTCCTGTAGTCAATCTGGCAGAGTGGATGGAGGAAACTGGATATGGCTAACACAGTTATAGGGTTTCCCCCTATTATTGACTGTGCGCCATGAGGGATATTTTGGAAGTGATATTTATACCTCCAAATACACCTGAGAGGATGGCTGCTTCATGGGTGGAAACAATAGATTTCCTGAGCCTTCATGGATTGCAGAATGAGTTTCCTGGTCTTGACAAAAGGTGAGAAAGTTGATAATGAGTTTCTTAATGTCCAGTGATTGGATTTCAACAGCTTTGAGCAACTTGTCTTTAAGGTTGGGAGTTGAGGAGAGGAAATTTCACAATCAGCAAATAACAAAGGGTTTCCCCCACCCATGATCTTCCCCTTTATGTGGAATGTGTCCTTTTTGGCCCTTCCACCCCAGGCCTTAAGCTTTCCAGGGAAAAACATACATGACCTTTTCTGAGACCATCATGTCTTTTTTCCTTTGGAAGGCCACATTAATGAACCAAACTTTGCCAGTTTCTGAGGCCTGTAAACATTGGGGTGCAGGCCAGTGCTAACATTCCAGAAGTGGGGTGCCTTGGAAGTGGGGTACAAGCTTGTGCTTACAGTAGTGCCAAACTCATAGAATGATTCCTGCTCTTTCTACTTCTATGAATCACATTCTTCCCAACACCGACCTCCTGTGTATCAGAACTAACCTTCTCCAAAGAGACATCCCCTGTATGTTTCTGAACCAGGACCTTCTGCTCTGCTCTGTCTCTGTCCCCAGTATCTCAAACCCTCTTTCTGCTTCCTGATGGAGGTAAACTCTTGGGATGAGTGGACAGGGTTTTATGCACCCCAAGGCTTCCCTGTGGCTGCCACATATTGGAACAGAACAAATATTTATTATGGTCATAGACCAGCACAAGAAGGTGGGGTACATTCAATTAAACACATAGAAAACAAAATGTTTCAAATTGTGAATGAATTATTCAAATTATTAATTTTGCTCTAAACTATGGTGAAGTCTAGCAAAATTTTAGATAAATTGAAAGGTGATTCTCTGAGCTGCACACACATCACCCACCAACATACATATTTCAATCCATATCTTGTAGAAGGGAACTTGAAGACATTTTTTGAATTTTATTCCAGTGCCTTCATTGCATTGGGACAGGATCCTCCTATTTAAAAAGCCAATTGTTTCTTTTTCTTCTTCTTCTTTTTTTTTTAAGAAAGTGCTTTCATTTTAAATTAAGTTTTCTTTGAATTATCTACATCTCTCTGTTGAATGTGCTAGCTAAAACTCATTAAGCCTATCCTAAATATCATTTTGAATGTTATGGTTTTATCAAAAATCTTTACCCCCTCTTCTAGCATACTGGACAATGCCTCTAAGGTTCTGAAGATTAATGAAAATATCATTCTTATCTGATTATGGCTAAATTAGATCCTCATTTGAGGAAGGTAGCTGCTTCTAATATATTGCTAGTGATGTTTCTTAAATACGTCTTAAGATTATATGTATTTTTAAATGAAATATTAAATTGAAATGCTCTTTTCTCATAAGAGTTTTCTAGACCAAATGAAATGCCCTCTTTCCATAACAGTGTTTATACTGGCATTTCTATGTATCTTTACCAAGGAATCTGGAGTAATAAACACCTGAGGCAAAGCACAAAAATCAGTGTGTATAGAGCCATTGTACTGTCTATTCTCCTTTATGGATCTGAAACATGGGTCACCTATTGCCACCACCTATGACTCCTCGAACGCCTTCATCAGTGCTGTATATGCATAATCCTAAATATACACTGGATTGACTATGTGACGAATGTTGCTGTCCTTGAGCAAGCAGGGATCAACAGCATTGAGGCCATGATATTGAGAACGCAGCTGCGCTGGGCAGGGCACGTTTCTAGGACGGAGGACCATCGCCTTCCAAAAATAGTACTCTATGGTGAACTCGCCACGGGTCAGCGTAAGGGGGCGCTCCCCCCCAAAAAAACCCGATACAAGGACTCCCTGAAACAACATCTCAGGCTCGGCTAAATTGATCACCAGCAATGGTCCGACCTGGCCTCACATTGGGAGGCATGGAGACACACTATCCACAATGCTGCAGCCTTATTTGAGAACTCACGCCAAACAAGTCTTGAAGAGAAACGACAACGCAGAAAGAATCACAACCCAGAAACATCAGCCAAGGAGACCTTCTGTTGTGCTTTCTGCAGCTGGACTTGTTTATCTCGGATTGGCCTTTTTAGTCATCAGCACACTTGCAGAAAGTGTGGGATGAGTCCTTCCTGAATCTTTGTTTGTGAAGAAAAGCCAGAGAGAGAGAGAGAGAGAGAGAGAGAGAGAGAGAGAAATTAAATTGATCCATCAATGATGTTTGCAGTACATTGTGCCTTTTTACTGAATGAGTAAGGCAGCTTATATATATATATTTTAAAATGAGTACAATGATAATATATGAAATAATTGTCTTAATTAGAAAATACATTATACCGAAATCAGCAGGAAAAGCAGGAATGAAGTGGAGCCTGACAGAATGGAAGATGGGAATTGCTTGGAGAACAGAAGGTTAAGGGAAAAGATGCAGCTGGGCTGAATGTTGAGAAAGGAACTGTTCTGTTGGGATTTGCCAGATAAAGCATTTGGTGGGTATCTGAGGTAGAAGGTGTGTGGTATCAGTTTGAAAGTGAGGTCTCCTGTTTGAGACAGCAGTAAAAAAAAAGAAAAAAGAAGAAGAAGTAAAATTGAATTTTAAACAAATGAGAAAGTTCATACCATAGGTAATACTTTGCTCTCCAGGAGCTTGTCATTTACTTGTTTTCCATACTTTTGTGAATAACTATTAAAGTGTTGATCCTGGTCTACTTCCCATGGAATGAAATTCACATTTTAAGGGACTGATCATCCCTCCTGAAGCAATAAGTCTCCTGGGTTTATGAATCAAGTCAGAATGTCTTGCATGACATCATGAGATCCTGAAAGCTACAGTTGTAATCAAAATTATTCAACCGGCATTGCACATCAGGTTTATTGTCAAAATTTACAGTCTTTCAGCTGTTTGCAATGAACAAATCAAACAAAAGCAATTGAAATAGTTCAACACAATGAATGCTTCAAGTGGTTTCCCCAAATTCAACTGAAAATGCGACTTATAATGACTTTTTTGGGTTTTTTTTAACAACTGTAAGAGCTGTTTGACTGTGGAATAGATTGCCTTAGAGATAGTAGACTCTGCAGCTTTGGAGACTGTTAAACAGAGTTTAGATGGGCATCTTTCAGGGGTGCTGTAGTTGTGTATTCCTGCATGGCAGGGGGGTGGACTAGAAGGCCCTATAACTAAAATGAGATCTGGTCATTGTGGCTGTTCTCAGGCAAACTTGTGTGAATTTCTCTGATTTATCTTCTGGAATACAGTTTCTCCTGACATGTATTTTGGGGGTTTGGATTGGGAATAGTGGCTGTCAGCTGTGAGTACAGTTAATGCTTTTCATGAAGTGAGCAAGTACAATCATATATATCTGTCCTCCCAGTTTCAGTGTCTGACAAGATCTTGCAGCAAAAAAGCTTATATAAAAAAGCAGCCCATTCCTGTCTACCAAGTTGTTCTAATTATCCAGATAATGGGTAAGAGTTTTCTTTAGGACCTGAAGGATGTAGTCCTATGCTCCTGAGAATAATACCTATTGAACTCAATGGCACTGGATTAAAGTTTTTATTTTTGTTTTTTTTTTTTAAAATAGAACCTGTTCTTTATGACTCTGAGAACAATTGTTATTTACTCAGGTTAATCCTTTGAAATCTGGGGTGTGAAACTTGTCTGGGCATGATAAAAGGCCCCCATGGTTATGCCAGTTAAGTAACACCAAATATGAACTGCAGCCAGCACATCAAAGTTATTCTAAGAGAACAGCAGGCTAATTTGGAAGTATAAATGCTTGGGATTAGAGTGCTTTATTTGTAAGGCCATGTTTACATTTTCATTTTCACAGTATTGGGAATGTCTCTGCCATCAAAGGTTAAGTTGGTGGCAACTGGGGACAAATGTTCCCTGTGAGGGAACCCTAGCTATAGAACAGAGTTGTGTGTAAACACATTTTCATCTTTTAGGTGCTAACTTAAAACATTCTTGTTTCTCTAAATATTTTTGTATTTATTTATTTTTTTGTTATTCACATTCTAACAGGCTGGTGCTCTGTTTTACATTAGATTTTTATACTGTATTTTGATTTTCTCAGTGTAGATTGATTGTATTGGTTGTAAGCTTGAAAGAGCCAGCATGGTGTAGTGGTTTCAATGTTGGACTAGGGACTTTTTCGGACAGTGTAAAAATAACGCTAGCAGCGTTGCCAGGTTGCGATGCTGCAGCGCAAGAGGGCGTCAGTTTCGTATGATGCTTCTTCCCAGCAGTACTGTTGCAGTACCGCTGGGACATTTGACCGTGATATTTTTGCTTTCTACCATCATATTTTACTCGCGATCAACGATCGTGAGTAAAATATGACTGTAAAAGCAAAAATATCACGGTCAAATGTCCCAGCGGTACTGCAACAGTACCGCTGGGAAGGAGCGTCGTACGAAACTGACACCCTCTTGCGCTGCAGCGTCGCAACCTGGCGATGCTGCTAGCGTTATTTTTACATTGTCCGAAAAGGACTCCAGGACACTAGGGTTCCAGTTCCTACTTGGTCGTGGAAACCCACTGGGTGACTTTGGGCCAGTCACATTCTTTCACTGTTAGAGGAAAGCAATGGCAAACTTCATCTGCCCAGAGGAATGCCAAGAAAACCTTAGAATAGGGTGGCTCCAAGGTGGAGCCCACTTAGGGTTGCCATCAGTGCCAGAAAACTGGGAGAATCTTGGATTGGAGGGACTGAAAATAGTCCCATCTGGCTGGGCTGCTTGAAGCAGCAGTTCCCATATTCCTCCAGCTTCCTCTGCTGAAGGCAGCAGCCATGTGCAAAAGCACATGATTAGACTGATAGTGCAGGCTCTGGGTCATGTGGTATTGTATTGCACAGGTGTGCTAGACCCAGAGCCCAGAAGGTGGAAGAGTGCAGCAAGAGAGCAAAGAAAAGAAGGCCAGCAGCGGTCAGTTGACTGGTGAGTCTGGTCTCCTAGGCCACCCCCCAGGGGACACTCTGTGTGCCATTGTCACAGGGATGGTGGGAGAGAAGAGGACTCCCTCCCCCCCCCCATGTGGGTGCTCTGGGTGCCATCATTGCAGGGATGGGAGGAGAAAAACTTTTGTCCCAGTTTTGTGGCAGAGAATTATGGCAACCTTAAGCCCACTTGAAGGCACATAACAAGAGCAAAACTAGTTACCTTGAAGGCAGACCATGAGAAATGTGGGGGTTTGTTTCAAATAAACATCAACAAAGAAGCAAAATGTGTGGGCTGTGGAAACAAAGTACTTGTTATACATCTAATTAAGACTTGTAACAATATACATGTATAAATGAAGCAAAAAAAAAAAAAGGACTGTATGAGGAATGTATACCCTCTGATATTTCACTGATGGAAACTGGGAAATGTCACCAAGCAAAATCAGAGTGTGGTCAAGATGGCAAAAGTTATTAATGAGGAAGAACAGACAAGCTAGGAGAGGCTGCAGCAGTTTGTATTTGCCTGAGTCTACAGGGAAGAACAAGATTCTGCCCCCTGCTCTTCTTTTCCCCCAGCTGAGTTATTTGAGTGCAGACTGCTTTTGTACTTTGAACTCATTTTGCAGTAACGGACAACGAGGGAAAGTGGAAGGAAGAGAGAAAAACTGGGATATTTTCAAAGCAGCTGGAAAAGTGAGATGGCAGATGATTAACTGGGGCTTTCCCTGCCAAAGTGGGAAAGCTGGAGAGTATAGCAGCATGGCTCATGGGATATTGTTGAAACTGTAACTCCCATCATTCCTCACCACTGGCTGTATGAGCTGAGACTGGTAGGAGCTGTAGAACTTATCAGACCACCTCCCCTAAACCCTGTTCTTTTGCTGGCATAACTTCTGCTGTGCCACACTTACCTTGCATCTGCACTAAAGGTTTCCCCGGCAATGAATGAGGAGTGAACAAAGCTCTGTTCACTTCCTTGTCTGACAACCTGCGGATTCTCATGAGAATATCTAGTGCAGGGAATTCAAAAAACAACAAAAAGAACACTCAAAAAGTTTTTAAAAACACACTTAAAAACTTACAGGTAAATGGGGGAGGGTCATAAAAAGAGCATCACCTACCTGGATGTCACGAGCTCACCTGGAAGTGTTCTCACCAGCCATCGATGCTGCATTCACGTGAGTACAATGGCATATGGATTCAAACCCTGGCAGTGCTGGCACAACAGCATTAGGGGAGATATATTGATGATGCCAATAAAAAAGTACAGTTCTTAAACTGGACATGATCGTGAAATGGCGATGTCGTCTGGTAGATGCACCCTTTCGTGATCATTAGGCATCCTTATGGCACTGTATTTGGATGGTCTGATAAAGTCCGTAGTCAAAAAAATCTGGAGGGTAAGATGTCTCGATCTCTGGACTAAAGAAACCTAGGTGCCAGTTACACAACAAAAAATGTCGTGGGGCTTACTGTGTTATTGTTATCCCGAATCCGTCCCCCGCTGTTTATGCAATTTATGTCACTGCTATGGATATCCCGGTTGGTCCCGTGACTGATATTTACACGTACAAAGTTCCGTTTTTAATTTAAGATTCCGGGATGCTTTATCCCGTGATTTTGTTTACACGCATTAGATGTACCGTGATTTTTTTTTTGTCTGTCAATCAAAGATGCGATTACTCATTTTTTCAAATTTTGGTCTACGTGTTTCCAGTCCTTTTTCCCGCCACGGATGCAGCGATTGGCCAAAGGTTAAACAAAGAAGGATGTCACATGCACTTTTCATGCACCTCATCTTTTTCTGTATGGCAACACGGAGGTGGCCACTTCGGCAGCTCTGGCTACCGCTGCCCGTTTGCGATTATCTCTTTTAGCTCTTAAGAGGCGTGTAATAATCATGCATAGAAGAAGGATGCTTCTTATTTTCCTTCTTCTTCTCCATTCCCAAGTGATGGAAAAAGCACTTTCATCAAGACCACAGGTCATGTACTTTGCTGCCATCGATTCCCCAGAGGTTATGAGATTTGTTCGCCCAGAGCGGAGGAAGCGACGGTGGTGGGTGTACCCGACAACGGATGAGTGGTGGGAGATGAACATCTGGTCAGACGAACGTTGGATACTGTACTTCAGGATGCCACGGTTCCTATTTATGCGCCTTGCAGAGCTACTACGCCCAGAGATTGCAAAGTCGGACACGAACATGAGAAAAGCCATCCCTGTTGAGAAGAGATTCGCTGTTGCCGTTTTCCTTCTCACCTACCGGTGCTCGTATGGAGCAGTTTCCCAGTTGTTTGGCGTAGGGAGAGCAACTGTGTGCACGATTTTTGTGGAGGTCGTGCTCGCAATGGAAAAGTTACTTCTTAAGCGAACAGTCTTCCTCGGAGACCACAGAAAGGTATATTTTTATTCTTTTATTTTTGGTTTTGATAAATCGTGTAATCGCATTTACTGTAAGACTTTTAAACAAAGCAGTACAGAGTACACGTGTATAATAATGTACTGATAGTACTGAAAGCTTCCCCCTACGTTTATATGTAGAGGGCATGTATAGCATGGCAAAAAATAAACGAATGTGTACTTTTGGACAGATATGTTTAATCGGAAAATCCTCCTTCCGACTTCTCACTGTCTCTTTTTTTTCAATTATTCATTTCCTAGGTGATGGATTCCTTTGCAGCAATGGGATATCCACAAATGGTAGCTTGCCTGGATGGGTGCCATGTTAATATAATCCCCCCCCCATACGCCAAGAGGACGAATTTATCAACAGAAAGAATAGATACAGCATTCTTCTTCAAGGGACTTGTGACCACTATGGGGTTTTTATTGACGCGGAGATCGGTTGGAGCGGGAAGAATCACGATGCCCGAATGTTAAGGAACTCTGGTTTTTTTTTGAGACTATGGAGGCTGGGATATTTGTGCCTGGTAATCCTACACTGACAATTATGGGGAAGCAGGTAGTACCACTTACTCTTGTAGATGGAGCATATCCAATAAGGAATTGGCTGCTGACACCGTTCCGGGGGACTACGAATCCCAAACAGAGACTGTACAATAGGTACCATAACAAGATTAGATCGATGGTGGAGAGGTGCTTCGGCCGTTTGAAATCGAGATGGAGGGCATTAAAATACTGTATAGAGGGAGCAGAGGAGAATGTCTGTTCTGTAATATGTGCATGCGTTATTCTACACAATATATGTGAAACCAAAGGCAGTATCCTTGATGATACTAACCGGCATGTGCAGAGGTTTGTCCTTGACATGCTGGGAGCACCGATGGTAAATAATGATGCTGTGGAGAAGGAGCAGGGTGAGGCGGTACGGAACGCTTTAAAAGAATATTTTTGGCGCGAACATCACCGTGGTGATGGGGAGTAAGTTTATGAGTGGTTTGCCATGTCCTCAATGTATTGCATTACTTCTTCCTATGCACAATAAAGTGTTTGCATTCCTTTAAGTACCTGTTATCCCTTTTCCTGACATTATTTGTTACTACCCTTTTTCAAATGTTGAAATACCTTTGACTTTTCACATTTGAGTTATGAATATATAGCATGCTGTCTAATAGGAGTGGAACTGAACTCTGAAAAGTAGGCCACACTTGATACAAATGAATTTTAAGGAAAGCTCCCAGAACCGATACATTGTTGCAGTTTAGGCAGTTACTGGAATTGGCGGGCTTTTGCCAGGGATTACTCTTTCTGGTAAAGGATCCAGACACTGCCTACTACCCTCAGAGAGTATCCTCCACTAATTAACCAATCGATTTGCCCAAACTACTTAAATTTTGAAAAGTTTTGCTAGATCGAAACTCCATAGGCTTGTTTCAAAAATGAAACGGTCAACACGCAGTTATAAACTCGAGTTTTCGCATCCCACCACATGGCGTTACGATGGCCGAAGGGGGGAGAGGATGTATCCGGCCGGATTGGCGCATCACATACTGGGGTACCAGGGAGACCAACTTGATGTTGGAATCCCTGGCCCAGCAGGTCAGTGCGCCGGACCGGCTGATGCAGTCCTCCAACCGGAGGAACCACAACTTCTTCCAGGAGGCAGCGCGGTTCCTCTGGACGAGGGGCTACATATGTTCTGGCCTCCAATGCCACTCAAAATGTAAGACCCTGAAGGGCAATTTTTTGCGGCATTGGAGGCCAGTGACGGTAGCCCCCCCCAAAGGCGGCTGCCATTTTATGTCATCCTGCACGACATGTGGGTCTGTGCAGGATGGCCAAGCTGGCGTGACAGGCTCCCCAGAGGTAAGCACCTCCCAGACATATATGGTAACAATTGGTATGTGTGCCCATGTAAGTGTGTGTGTGTGTGTGTGTGTGTGATTCCTCTTTAGGATACAATAAAAGTTTTCCCTTCTATGTTATTACAGCGGTCCGGATCCAGAGACGGGCCACTGGGGAGCCCGTTTCTGAACCCTCATCTGATGAGGAGGAGCAGGCAGGCCCAGACCGGCTGTACCCCCCCCAAGGTAACTTTCACAACATTTTAATATTCCCCTAGTAGTAATGGCCATTGAAAAACTTATTGTACAGTTTTCAGCAGAGATATTTAAGTGCTGCTTCATTGTCTTTTAAGGTCCCCAAGATGCCCAGGAGGCAGCGGGACAGCTGGCTGGGCTTAATATAATTGCAAGGATAGAGGAGCTAGGTAAATAATTTTTATTAAATGAAAATGAAGGGTAGGGCTATGTGCTATTCACATAATTCAGTTGCACCAAATGAATAATTTAATTTGCTTTCCATTACAGGGAGGACTCTTCAGGAAGAAATCAGGGACCTTGGGAGGAGGGTGCAAGCCTTAGAGGAAAGGCTTGCCGTGTAAATACTGTAAATAAGTTCTGTGTGATATTATGTATATATTTCTGTTTTGTAAAAAAAATTTTGATTCCATTTGTTAATATTGTAAATACTGTAAATATTGTAAACATTGTAAATATTCCTCTTTAATTGTAAATTATGTAAATAAACTGTCCATTTAAATATGCCCATTCCTTAATGTAAATATTTCCATGCGAATATATATATATATATATATATATATATGTAAAGATTTAAAAGAATTTATTTTAATTTTTTTCCAAAAAAATAAAATGTTTACTGTTTGCACAACATACAGCCTGATTATTTCAATTAAATTTCCTAAACTAAACAGTTATACAGAGTAAGAACAACCTTGTTAATTTTTTATTGAAAACATAGGTTCATTTTTGAGGTAGATAACACAATCAAACACTAAAAAATGTGCATTTTTCCCACCCAACACTTACAGATACATCTTACTTTTTCTAGTACTACAGTGACAAGGGAATTTTTTTCTTAATCACCCTTGCCAGTCGGCTTGCATTTAAAGTACTTTGGGAAAACTTTTTTGTGGGTGTACCATGCTTTTCAACAACAGAATTCTCCTTATCTTCCACAGTAACATTGCTAGTTGTATTATTTCTCCTCTCCACAGCACGTTTTTTTTTACATTGCCCATTGACCTAATATGAGTTACCAAGTCCCCAAATAGATCATTCTGCCTTTGAATTTCTTTCAGCATCCTCTCTGATTCATCAACTGAATGCTCATAGAATTTTTCTAGGTAACCCTGCAAAGACATAGTTTGCTCTTTTGATATTTTTTCTATCCAAGACGCAAACATATCAGCCACAGATCTTGTATTCGCCATCATCTCCGAAACATCCGAAGAATGTTTTTTTCTACGAAATAAGGCCAATCTCTCCACGGGGGACATCTGGCTGTGGGATTACTCAAGTCAGCAGCTGTAGGAGATAAAACACAAAATATTGAATGAATTTTTTGGGGGCCGTACAGAGGAAGGTGTAGTGAATACCCAGCCCTATAGTCCTTGGAGGCATACCATTACGTGCAGGTGTGGTTGACCATACAGTGTCAATTTCTTCAACCACAACCATATTGTTAACCTGAGTTTCATTGACTATCACGTTTGCCTCTCCCTCCTCAGTAAGGCTTACAGTCACAGTAGCATCATCAGATTCCTGGGTGGGAGATACATCTGGTTTACAAAGAAAAATAAAATAAAACACCGGGGTTATTCATTAGAATAAACGTATGCAGTTTACATATTCTGCAGCAGTGCCTAGCCCCCAGTGGAAGAGGGCAACAAGTAGTATACATCCTTGTTTATGGCTAGTTCAGAGGGCGCCATTTCAAACGTGCCAAGGTGCACGCATCACTTTTCAGTCCCAGGGCACAGAAACAAAAGAGCCCCATTTGGTTTTTACTGCCGTCATTAGCATAAAAAAAAGAGGATACTTCAATACAGCACATCAACAATTCAGGGCATACTTTTAAACATGGCGAACTTAGGTAGTGTTTCTAAAATCAAATGCTGTAAAGCTTCTGTTCATCATAGCAGCAAGAGACTGTTAACAATACTTTTTGGAGATGTGAAAACGGAAAATTAAACAACCGAGTTTTCACTTAGATGCTGTTCATTTCCACTAATAGAAGCAGGAAAAAATCAGCTGTAAATTACTCGGCGTACACAGTACAGATCCAAAGAATGAATATCAGCATTGGGTTAGCATAGAACATTTAGAAAGAAATTAAAATGGCACAATACTGAAACTCGTGTACAGGATTAATCGATTTTTCACAAACTTCTTAAATGGTTTTTTTAAAAAAAACTCACCCAGGGGTTGCCAAAACAGTTCCTCAGAGAACCCCTGCAGCATCTCTTGGGATGATGGAGGGAATTCCTCTTCTTCTGCGATGAGGGGGCATGATGGGGAACTGCTGACCCTCGCGGAACCCACACAATGTTGGTGGTGCTTCCGAGCCGCTTCGGGTGGTAGTTGGCATCACCGCCCAGAATGGCATTCAGTTCTTTATAAAAGGGCATTGTAGCCGCATTGTTGCCGCTTTTTGAGTTGTGGTCGTTTACCTGGCGATAATTCTTCCGCATCAGTTTCGTCTTCGTTTGGCACTCTTCAGCGGTGCCGTCATGCCCTTTCTTTTTCATTTCGGCAGCAATCTTTTCAAACAAGTCTATATTTCTGTGGGATCCCCTCAGCTGCTCCTGCACCTTCTCCTCGCCCCATATTGCCAAAAGATCTACGGTTTCGTTGTAGGACCACGAGATCCCGCGCCCACCTTTCCTGGGACGAGGTGCGCTTTCTGCGTCCATAGCCGCAACTGCTCACAGGTAAACGTCCAGGAGGAAAATGGAGATGTATCAACTTGAAATTTTTGGGATGGTCAAAAAGGGGGCAGGTACACCACCTACTTACTGGTCAGAGCCCGCCCACGGATAGGGCAATTTCCAGGCATCTCCTGTACCCGGGCTATGTTGTCACGGGCTGCTTACATTTTCGATTTTCCGCTTCCCCCCGAGCCTTTTTTAACATTCGGCACAACCCGCAGGATTGAAAGTCCCGCAGGTCGAGCGACAAATGGTGACCCCCCTTCCGAAAACCACGTGTCCGACCCGATGTACGTGTATACTGCCGGTGATCGACACAAATTCTTCCCAGGACATTTTCATTGTGTAAATAGCACCCTAGAGAGTTAGTGAATTGGAACATCTATTTAGCTACAGAGTATTATTATTGTTGTTGTTGTTGTTGTTATTGTTGTGTGCCTTTAAGTTTCTGACTTATGGCAACCCTAATACATTGGCCTAAATCCAATTTGATGCCAGTGCTACAGTGCTCATGCAATGGATTTTCTATTTCTGTCTTGCCCTGGCAACTCTCAAAACCGGCTAAAAACCAGCTCTCAATGAGTTCCCAGCCCTCTAGAGCCAGATTTTGGTTTGTGTGGGGTGGGTGGCTGTATTGCAAAGGGGAGACCACTCCCTCCTGCTTCTGCTTCATTCCATTCTACAATCAGCAGAGGGCTATTATTTATTCCTGCCCACTCTCATACCTGGGTTATCTATAGAAGTAAATATGACAGCAAACGGAACACTCTGAGATCATCCCACACTTTCCTATCTTTCTTTTTTATGCAACAAGAATCAATTTTTCTTTCAAGCTGTGATTCAGTAAAGGGATCCCCAGTTGCTTAGGCTGTTATTATTATTACTTTCGTTCCAGAGAATCTTCAGCTTTACCAGTGGAATAGTTCCCTGAGACATCACATAATTATTCTCAAAATACTGTATGTCTTTCCCTATTTGATTCTGTATTCTTTTTTGTTTGGTTTTGTTAAATTATAAGCCACATGGAGACATATTTTTCGGTGACATTTTTAATGATTTACAAACACTGAGGATAATAACAACCTATCATTATTATAACAATATCTTCCCTGCATCTGTGCAAGCCTAATCAAATTTCAAAGCAAAGAAGCTTGGAAGAGAGGCTAGCATGTATATAGATCATGCGACTAATGTGCTTTATTCATCTTGCATATGACCCTTCTTCCATCTGTCTCTATTAATTTCATGCCAGGTTCTCCCTGTGTATGCCAGACTTCTTTTTAAAAATTGCATCTCATAACAATGTGGACAAAACTATCTAAATGTACCATTGCTATCTTGTCCATATTGGTGAGAGCTGTAGCAGTCTGCTGCTGCGAGACACCTTGTCTGGCTCTATCCTGATGTGATCCTGTAGAGAAAATGTTAGCCTGACATATTACAGTTCCTACTGCAACCACCGGCTCCTTAGACAGCAGTGAGCAAGGGATCATTTCTTCATTTCAACTCTCCATTTCTAAATGAGATAATTAGAGCTGATTCCAATGGTACTTTTTACTGACCTGTTTAAGACTCTGCCAAAAATGGTCTGTACCCATGGTGGCAATGTAGATGTACAGCTATCTAATTTCTGAGACAAATGGCAGTAGAAATGGTGTTCCATGGATTGCAGCCCACATTGCAAACAAAACAAAACAAAACAAAAACCCAGTGGACAGCAAATAAAATAAAGATTATAATGTACAGAGAATGTTGTTTATAAAGCTGCATTTCTCTTCCTTTGGGGAATGGCTTTTAGCCATTGTTGCAAAGAATGGAACCTCAATTTTCAGGAGCAGTATATTACTAATGCTAGGAACAAATATCAAGGGATGGATATAAACCTCATGCTCTGCCTGTACATTCTGGGTGACAAAGAGAAGAGAGGGCCAGATAGATTTGAAATTGCTTTGGTTCAACAAGAAAACTCTCATAGTCTTTTGTGATTTCTTACCTCTTGAATGCACATATAGGAAAGTCACCAGAAAATAGCAGGAGCTGTCCACCTTTATACAGTATATGCTAGGAAGACCAAGTGTGAGGATAAGAGTATAAGCTGTGATGTCAGTCATGTGAGCCTTCCATACCATCTATCTCATATGTATATGTATATGTATATGTATATGTATACAGTTGTCCCTTCACATTCGCTGGGGTTTGGTTCCAGGACCCCCCGTGAATACCCAAATCCGTGAATACTCAAGTCCCATTATATGCAATGGCAGAGCAAAATGGTGTCCCTTATATAAGATGGCAAAATCAAGGTTTGCTATTAGGATTGTTATTTTTTTAAGAATATTTTCCAAGCCGTGAATACTCAAATCCGTGAATGTCAAATCCGTGAATGTGGAGGGACAACTGTATAATGCTTAGGTATGTTTCCACTCCCAGTGTGCTGACTGGCCACTCAGGAAACATACCCATCCAACCCCCTCCTTCCTCTCACTCCCCCAGCCAATCACCACCCACATACAAATTCCCTCTCTACCTCACAATCCACTCCTGCCATTCAATCTGCATCTACACCCCCAGCTTCTCAAGGGCCCCCCCCTCCTCTCACTCCCACAGCCAATCACCAGTCACAGGCAACTATATGTTGCTCTCCAAAGAGTACAATCATTTGATGCATTAATATATAACCTTTCAAATCTCCTATAATGGCATATGTTATGCCAGGTACAGCTAGTATATCTCATATTTTCCTCCCACTCTTTATTAACTGGATGCTTCCTTAAACACACTTTCAAAACAGTGACCGCAGCCTAAAAAAAAATAAAAAATCATTCGTTTGGAAACATTAAGCTGTTGCAATGTGGTTGTACAGAGTCCTCAAGGCTGAGATGCAACTGCAAGGCATGTGCTTTAAGAGAGTTAATTTTGTGCTTTAAAAAGAGAAGAGTTAAACTGTGTACAGATATACCTAACTTTAACAGTGAGTCTGGTGGAGAAGCACACCTTGGCCACTTTTTCCAGCAGAAATGCAATCCTCTCTCCTGGGACCCTTTCACACCACAAATATAGCACTATATTTCATTGAAATTGCCTTGGCAAGATCCTATGGAGTTCTGGGACTTCAAGTGTTGTTGTTGTTGCTGCTGCATGCCCTCAGATAATTTCTGACTTATGGCAACTCTAAGGTGGTTCACCTTAGCAACCCTAAGGTGGTATCATGGGGTTTTCTTGGCAAGATTTGTTCAGAGGGGGTTTGCTTTTTCTTTCCTCTGAGGCTGAGAGAATGTGTTTTGCCCAAGGTCACCCAGTGGGTTTCCATGACCAAATGGGGATTCAAATTCTGGTTCCCAGAGTCATAGTCCAGTGTCAAACCATTACATCATACTGGCTCACTTTGAATTTAGGCAGGGCTATTAGAATTACCAGCCAGAGAGCTCTAGTGCTTCCCTGAATGACAAATCCCAGGATTCCATAGAAGGTTGGCATGACAGTCAAAGTGGAATCTAGTGCTATACTTGTCTAATGAGACTGGAGCCCTGGAATGAGTTAAGGAGAAATTTGTCTTTCCAGCTGGGAACTGTACTAATTGGCTGGGAACCAGTGACGTCATGTATGTAGTGTTTTAAAATAAAGGTGTCAGATTACCTTCTTGAAGTAGGGGAATGGCAAAGGGTACTACTGAATCAGTGCTGGGTTGACTGGTTTCTGTGTCCATGAATTGAGTTACAAATGTGGGAAGAAGGTGTCTCAAACTGTGGAAAGAAAAACACACAACGTATATCAGGTCCTAATTTCCTTGTACCTCATTGCAAACTGATTATTTCCTACTATATTCTACAAACTGCCTATATTCCTCTATGTGCTCAGTGCAGCTCAATGCTACTATTACATAACTGTGACTATTTAAAATAGCATCTATATTGTTAACTACTTAATTCAGACTGAAGTGAACCAGGATTATCAATGTTTGTGGGTTAATTAAAGGATTTATGGGAATTGTGGCAGGGCTGTCTTATGTCTGCACGTTTGACTGTTCTGGCAATTCACTTGTGCATGGCAAGTTTTGGCCATAACTGTCAGGGACTTACATTGGATTACCAAAGAGCAGGAGCCATATATCCAGTACAGCCCACCACCCTGGTGGTTCCATATCTTATTTTCTCTGGAAATAAGAGCTGACATAAGGGCTGTATTTGCCTTGTCCTGTTTTCAGAGAGATTTACTACTGCCATGGGTAGCTTACTCAGAGCTAAGCTGCCCTAAAGTGCAGCTGGTATTGGGTTCTGGGTAGACTGCCTGCTTCCTCTTTGGCTGGTAAGACACCATCCACTGTCTTGACCTGATGATCTATTGCATAATTACTGGCAAAGAGGAGAAGCATCCAGGATGAAACTAATTAAGAAAACAATGGGACAAGCAATTGCTTGTTTCAGAGCAAATGCAAATATGGTTTCATACTAGGATTCTTTTCTAGCTGAAAAGCCTTGTTGGTATGGCATTTCCCTTCTGCCACTCTTTGACGTTAGGACCTATGACTTGGCTGACAGATGTGCAGATATCAATGTTCCATGTTCATGCTTGCATTCAAAGAACCTGATTGTGCTGCTCTTGCATAAGTGGCTAGTCAAGCCAACCTGATTGATCACGTGGATAGACATCATAGCCATCTGTCTTGTCAAAGTCAGCCAGAATGCCAGCTTAAAGTAAATCTCCAGATGCTTTCTGTTTTATTTTGACACACAGCATATAAGGAAATAAATATGCTTTTTTAAATGCCCCCAACCCCTTTGAGGTCCGGTGTTCAGACACTGGAAATCTTGATACAATTTGGATCACTTAGCTTAACTGAAGGTCTAGGAGGTAGTAACCCTTGCTTTCAGTCAGAGGTCAAAACTTAGCTTACAAAATATTTCCATTACAAATTTAGTTGGTGGGAGAGCCACTGTGATCACTCATGTAATAAAGCACCCTTTGAGGTGACACCACAATTACTCTAAAGTAAGTTTATAAGATCAGTATGTTTGAGAGGCATGGGACCCACATCTACCATACAGACTTTGAAAGGATTTATAAACCTCTCTGGGTTCCCAATGCCCCCCTCCCAATATTACATTTGATCCCAATGCCCAATCATGTCATCTTGGAAATGGATCATTTTGCAGCACTCCCTCCCTGCCAGATTTAGGCCTATAAGGACCTTTCCTCACTAAAACTGGAAGTGACTGGGTTATAGTCCTACTCATGTCAATTGTTGCAGGCACAATCACAACAACATCCTGTTAATTTCAATATATAACTTAATTCTCCCAAAGAAACTGAAGAAGGTGCTTGACTTTGGCTAGCTTATTCCTACATCTTTAAATATATAACTGGTTTTCCAGGTGGTGTATACTAATACCTCTACCAAAGCAATTCATACACACAGAGGCCCATCCAGCATAGAATCAATGCAGTTTCTTACAAGGAAGCGAAATTTATGTAGGAACTGAAAAATATTCAAAGCTATCTCCAGTATCATTCAAAAAGAGCCAAAAACAGTCTCTGTACTGAATTCATGCCCTGAATCTGTGGGAGAGAATGCAGTGAAAAATCAGAAGAAACTATATAATAATGATATGACTTCATAGAATTCTAATAGCCAACATAGAATGTAACTGTTGGTAGCAGTAGAGATAACGTTCTGTGGAGCTCATTGTTAACTGCCATCCCTGAGGAAAACAGTAAAATACAAAGTATATTTTCCCTAAATGCTGTTCTGGAAGATGGCACACTCTATTATTGAAGAAAAAGAACAGAATCCCAAAATGTATATTGTTACTGTAATTGTACTTTAGCAAAAAACAAACAAACAAACAAAAACCCCTTAGCTACTATTTACTTTTTGTAGTTGTGATTCTGTGTTTTACTGCTTCATTACTAAACACTTAACCATTTGTTAAACTAATGCTTCATAGCTCTGTATCTCAAAGAGGTAAAAGACGGGAGGGTTGCCATGTTGGCCATAAAACACAAAGCAACAAAATACAAAATCCGTCTTGTAGTAATACCATTTTTGGGCCAACCAAAAGGCAAAAAATATATCCTGCTAGCTTTCAAAGTTTCACAGGTTTCTTCTTTGGGCAAGGATGTTAAAATTGTGTGTGTATGTGTGTGTGTGTGTGTGTGTGTGTGAGAGAGAGAGAGAGAGAGAGAGAGAGAGAGACTGCTGTGGCCATGATGTCTACATTCTGCTGTGAGATGTTTTAGGAAGTACATATAGACAAAAGGTCACCCTATGGCTATAGTGGGAACAAAGCCAATAAAACAGAGGTAATAACTTTTGGATTTACCTTTTGAAATTACAGAGCACACGCCCCACCTCACATTCACACACACACATTCCAAGACTTGTGCTTGTTTCTATCCAGTATGAGGCCTCTGGCCATTATGACTGAAGAGTGCAGCTAGTCTCTCAGGAAACATCTCATATAGCACAATGTAGACATGATGACAACATTGTCACATCTGCCCCCCCCCCCGCATCTTATTTTTCCATCTCTGCCTGATGAAGAAGACTGTAAAGCTTCAAAAGCTTTGTGGATTTTTCACCTTTTGCTTGACCCATTACAGGTAAATAGACTGTGTGCCCAGGCCAGAAGTTCTTCCCCCTCCCCCATTTTCCCTTTAATAATGACAGACACATGATAATATTTGGAAAGATATATTGTAAATGATGATGATATATTTGCCAATAAAGGCCACAACTTTATTGATAACAGCTGCAAATGGTTTGCTCAATATGCATGGGTCTGGATCCATATATCGACCAACCCAAATGTTGATGGATGAAACCGCTGTTGGCTAGCCGCTGGCATAACCATTGGGAAAAGGGGAGGACCTGGCCAGGCTACGCTTGCCTGATGACTCCTCGCCCTACCTAGTTCCTGCCCCCTTTACCACAAAAGGGGGATCCATGAACTTGACCTTGAACTTGATGGAGACCCCTCCTGCCCAATGACCTCAGATCAGGCCCCATGCCAACTGCCACAAAAGGCGGACCACTCTCTGGGGCCTGCCATCCACCAACCCCCTGCAGCTGCCACCAACAAGGCCCTTCAGTCCAGTCCCTCAGTCCATCTGCTATGGAATTGATAAATCAGGCCGTATGTATCCTGCAAAGGCTCCAGAATACCATCTGCCCAGCCACTTGATAGTCTCTGTAGGCAGGTCCCTCTGTGTCTCTGTGGTAGCCTGGTAGCCACCCCAATCCTAAAGGAGTGCCCCCCAAACTCCTCCACTGGCAACGTCAGCCACTTCAACACCGTCAGCAACACGCTGATGAATTGGTAATGCGTCAGCGGAGACAGGTCCTTGTGAACACAAAGGCGGCCTGACACACTGGGGCCCCTACCCAGGTACCTGTTCATGCTGTTCACACGGCATGGGAACAAGTCCATGAGGCTCTGTAGCCACAGAGTTGCCCCCTTTCCCAGCTGGTTGCACTTCGAATGCCGCACTCGGATGCACAGCGCATTCACCCCAAGCGACATGTCACTCAACAGCAACACTCTGCCAGAGGCATCTCGTTTGGATGAACACACCGGCTCCCAGACTCTCAGGGCAGTGAAAAAGGCCGTCCCAAACAGCAACAACTCATAACCTGGACTGGCAGACCTCGGGCAGCTTGGCCACCAACTTGCCCAGAACGCTGAATGATATAGGTCACCTATGTCTGTCTTCCACCCTACGCCAACCTTCCACTGCCCTCCAGATGAGAAAGGTGGCACAGGGGTCGCTGAATCCTGTTGCTTTGCTGAAGAAAGAGATGGCAGCCCAATGCAGTAACAGGGAACAAGGAGCCAATCCCTGGTCCTTCAAGGAGTAGTATAGCACCTCCCTCTCAGACATTGGCCAGGAGCCCTGATATCCATTCCTCCTCTGGAAGGTGAAGAACTGCTCTACTGGCCTCCGATAGCTCACTTGCATCGACAGCACCAAGGAGTTGAGAACTCCCTGAATCACTGTGCCTTCCCAAGCTGCCATAACTCCATGGGGAAGGGATCTGGAGCTGGATCTGCATCCAGGGCCAACATGTGGAACCTCGTGTCCTGGAATCGAGAGAATGCATCTGCAATCTTGTTATCCACGCCAGGAATATGACATGCGGAGAAGCTGATATTCGCTGTTAGGCAAACAAGCACAAATTTCCGCGCAAGCCTCATAACTCTCTCTGACCTTGAGGACTGCCAGTTGATAATCTACACCACAGCCTGATTATTGCATCAAAAGCAGACTTTTTTGTCTCTGAATTCCTCCCTCCAGATAACCACTGCCAATAGAATTGGGAAGAATTCACGGAATGTTAGATCACATATAAAGTCAGTCTCCCCCAACTCCCCTGGCCAATGTTGTGCACATCAGTGCCCATTGTAAAAGACCCCAAACCTTAGGCTTCCAGCAGCATTGGAGTGAACCTGCAACCCAGCCCCCAATGTCTTACACCCTTGCCACAATGTAATGCCATTGTAGCCCTCCAGGAACTCCAGCCAAATCTGGAGATCTTCCTTAACCCCTTTAGTCAGCTGAATGTGATGATGAGACCAAACACCCTTCATGATGCCCGCCAATCTGGTGCAGAAAAGCCCTCCCTGGTGCCACCACCCAGCAAGCAAAATTGAGACGACCCAATAGTGACTGCACTTCCTTGAGAGTGGCCCTGCCACATGCCATGAGGCTGTGCAGCTGCTCCCTGAGTCCTGGCAACGTTTCAGCTGGCATGCAAGATACCCCTTTTATAGAATCCAAAAGAATCCCCAAATAAACTAAAGCTGTGGCAGGTCCAACCGTCTTCTCTGGCACCAAAGGTACTCCAACTTCCATGGCCAACACCTGAAATGAAGAAAGCAAAGACCCACACTCCAGCCCTCCTGCTGGCTCAATCATGAGAAAGTCATCCAAATACTGAGTGACAAAAGGGGACCCTGCCCTATGTTGCAATGCCCACTCAAGAAACATGCTGAATGTTTCGAAGGCTGCACAACTGACAGAACGCCCCGTGGGTAAAGCCATGTCATAGTACCACAGGCCCTGAAACTTGAAATCCAACAGGCAGTGATCCTCAGGATGAACTGGGAGTGACCGGAATGCAGATTGACTGTCACATTTTGGCATGAGCGCCCCTTGCCCACATGTCTGGATCAGTCACTCAGGCCCTCACGCACAGCACTCCTCCTCTTTGGAGCGAGTGCCACCCATGATCTAGGGGTCTTGCCTGCTTGACCCCTGATGAAGGTAATTGCCCTGGGACCACTCTCTTAGGAGGCATGCTGCAGCACAGGCAATGAGCTGTAGACTGCTGGGTCTCAAGAATCGCCCGGCACCCTGGCCACCCTCCTGGTGGCTGCTGTGTTGCCCAAGGTGTGCTGTGCCCACTGGAAGCTGTGCCAGTGTGCCCAAGTGGCTCAGCGGGATCCACTGTAGCCCTTGTGGAACTGCTGGTGGCCCCTTGCAGCCTGGTAAACCCTCGAGGTACAGTGATCCCTCATGGCCTGGCGGTAACCCCATCCCTGGTGGCTCGGCAGACTCCCCAGCAGCCAAGTTGAATCCTGGAGGCCTAGTGGAGACCCCGGTGCTCTAGTGGAATCCTTAGTGGCCGGTGGAATCCTCCATTGGCCTGGTGGATTCCTCTGGAGGCCCTGTTATCCCCAGTGGGCTAGTAGACTACCTGTGGCCTGGCAGAACCTCCCTGGTAGCCTGGTGGGACCCTGTTCCCTGTGCGCCCCCCGGCTCCCTCACCGCCGCCCACTTGTGCCGGACAATCCCTGAGTGACTCCACAAGCGCCTCATGGTTATTCACGCTGGCTGTTGACCCCCCCATGGCCTGAGACCCCACATGCTGATACCATGTGCTGATCGCCCCACTGAAGGCACAGTCCACCATCCACTGCCGCAATCACTGACTGCCTCTTCCGGTTGCCTTCAACAGCCGTGCCGATTGCCCCACTGAAGCCGTGGTCCACTGGCCACCGCATGCAGACATCTCCAACGGCCGCCTTCCCCACCAGCTGGCTGACTCCGCTGGTCCCCGGCAACCCCGCTTCTGCTCCAGCTCTGGCTTCAGCTCCAGTATGTGTCAGGGGATGATAGGCCACTCAATCCCCAGCAGAAGCCCCAAAACTGTTTCAGTAGACTCAGTAGCAACCCTTTCCCAAGAATACTCACACACAGAGTGTTTGATGTCCAAATAAGCAGGAGGCACTTTTATCTTCAAGCTCAAACAGTTGCAATATATACAAATATTTACAATCCAAGGAGAAACTGCTTCACCAGGCCTCAGCATTCACAGGAAGAAGAGAAGTGAGCTCTGCTCTGAGCCCTCCCATATACACAGTTACAGGGCATTGGCTTATTCAATCACATGATCTTACACACCAATAAGAACCCTCTTTCTGTAGCTAAGGAAGACTAGGCAGTTCATGGAGTCATCCATTATGACTCAGCATGACTCTGCAGTTTGTTTGGCCAATTTATAATGGAGTTAAGTTTCTAATTCCTGACAGTACGATCTTCACTCTATGGCTCCCAGAGAGCCACTGATGTCTTCAGCACCGAGGCCGGGTTATATACCTGGCCTCAGGGCCATAAAGCAAGCAGCCATAAAGGCTGCCATAAAACATCGTAAAAACTATGTAAATTGCTGCAAAATGCAACAGAGCCCGCCTTTTGTCCAGTATTGACCAGTCAGGGCAGGGATGGCCTGCCCTGATTGGTTCTCTCCATTTCGTGCTCCTTCCCGGCCTGCCTTGCAGGCTGGGAAATAGAAGGCACAATGGTGGCCCCCATGCCAGCCGCCACATGGGCTGTAGGACCCGGGATGGGGGGGAAGGCCGGATGGGCTGCAAAGAGGCCGCCCGGTTAATCCGGCAGCACAATTACTGCTGGTACAGTCTGGTGGCTTGCAATGTGAACAGCAGTGTCCCTGGCTCCTCAGATTTCATCCAAGGGCTCAGCTAGATGGGAGAATTAATTGTGGAAAATAGCGCATTAACTCACCATTGCAGCAGTGTTCATTTATCTCCATGATACATTCATAAGATCGCTGGCATGGAAAGCTATCCATGTTTAAAGTTCACATGCAGCACGCCCACAAGTAAAGATGCTGGCCACGAGTGAATTACTTACATTATTATTCCCCCAAAGCTCCCTCCATTTCCCTTTATTCCCCCCTTGTTAAACCAGAGATGTGGAAGAGCAATCTGCTGCTTAAAAAACTTTTTTTTTTTGCTCTGCCACTTGAAAATAGCTCACAATTGCTTCTGCAAAAATCAATAATGGTGGCTCCGAACACTTCATTGCTGGCAAGCCTACCCCTGCTCATATCTGACCAATCACATTTTGACTTCTAGGATGTGCCCCAATTTGAATTGGTTGTTTGAACTGGCTGGAATGTGCATTTCTATGTATTTTTTCTAAAAAAAAATCATGATAAACAGTGAAGAGTGAAGACAGCTGATAGAAAGAAAATTAACTCATTTGAGAAGTGGTGCTGGAGAAGAGTTCTGCAGATACTGTGGGGTACCAAAAAGACCAATAAGTGCGTCCTTAAACAAATCAAGCCTGAACTCTCCCTGGAAGCGAAGATGACTAAACTGAGACCGTCATCCTTCAGCCACATTATGAGAAGGCAGTGACTCATTAGAAAAGACAATAATGCTAGAAAAGGTGGAGGGTAGTAGAAAGAGAGGGATGTTGCATACCAGATAGATGGGCTCAAATCAAGGAGGCCATGGCCCTGAGCCTACAGGACCTGAGCAGAACAGTTGACAACAGGGGGCCTTGGAGGTGTCTCATTCAGGGGATTGCCATGAGTCAAAGTCAACTCAAGGGCAGTTAACAACAACAACATGTCCCTAGACCTATGTTGCACCTTGCTGCCCTAGCAGGAAATCAAAGGCCTGGCAGTAGAGTACAACCTTCGATAGAGTGTCCAAATAGCTAGACAAAGACAGAGCCTCCTCTTTGTAGAAGCTCATTGTCATGATGGAGTGACTCCAACTTGCATCATAGAGCCAAAACATATCTGCCAGAGCTACATTTCCCATCATATGTAATTTCCATTCCCTGGTTGTCAGACAAAGGTAACACAGGGATCTGAGGAGTAGGGGTGAACCTTCATTTGCTAAGCATGACATTACATAACCTGATTGGAGAGCCAATCAGATTTCACTAATGGAATTTTGAAGAGATGCAGTCTTTGTTTCAAGACACATGGCTTTAGGAGTCTCGAAGGAGAAGACTCATACATGGTATTTGGGGTCTGAATGGAGCAGACCTAACACCCATTATGCTGCAGGTCTGGGGGAGCAAACCTAAAGACTGGCTCTGAAATTCCATCATCAGAGACTAAGCTGGGCCAGTTTTTTTATAAGTCTGGCCCTAGCCATCCCAAATGGGACACAGACTGATTTTGATGAATCTTTTAAATGTGAGTGAAACTTTTCTTAGATTAGGAAAATGTGTTTAGCTAGTTGTGTTAGCTTATATGATTTATTTTAGCCTTGACTGAATGTAGTATATACGTCATTATATTCTCTGTAACTCTTAAGTTGGGGCCTGGAGAGAGAAATGCCTTTTCTCCATGATATGACTACTTCTGAATGGGTTTGCTTGCTTGAACTTAAAAAATAAAGCCTTTTTCTTGGCATCATCACAGCTGAAGACGAAAATTCAAAATATGTCAATTCTACCAAAAATTATTTCAGATCACAATCCTATTCAACTAATGTTAAAATTTGGGAAGAAGGATTATAATTGGAGATTGAACGAATCATTATTAGAAGACAAGGAATTCAAAGAAAAAAATGAAAAAATACACTTAAACATTTCTTTATGGAAAACAAACCAGGAGAAGTGCCAATGAAAACAGTCTGGCATACCAGTAAAGCGGTAATTAGAGGAATTTTTATACAAAGAGAATCTCAAGTCAAGAAGCAGAAACAAGGGGTAATTCAAAGTATTTTAGAGAAACTAAAAGAAAAAGATCTTTTGAGGGAAAACATGCAGGATAAGAAGATAACAAAGGAAATAAAAATTCTACAAAATCAATTAAATCTGGAAACTACATCTGAAGTGAAGCAAAAATTGATTAGGAATCGCCAGACATATTTTGCACATGCGAACAAGGTAGGTAAATGGTTGGCCTTAAGAATGAAAAAAGAAAAGGAGAAGAAGCTGATCTCCAAAATAAGACAAAAAGGAAAAATATACACGACACAAGAGATACAAAAATAATTCTTAAATTTCTATAAAGACTTGTATGAAAAGAAGAGCACATACAGAAACAAACAAGGCAAAGTGGGAGAATATTTGGAAAAGCAAATAATACTGCAATTAAAAGAAGAACATCAGACTAGACTAAATGCACAATTTACAATTGCAGAGATTTCCACAGCAATCAGCAAATTAAAAAGAGGGAAGGCCCCGGGATCAGATGGACTTTCGGCAGTCTATTATAAATACATGGAAGAAGTAATCATTCTACCATTTCAAAAGATGCTTAATGAAATTCACAGCCATGGAAAACCAGATCCTTGGAACAGTGCAAATATAGTCCTAATTCAAAAAGAAGAAAAAGACTTGATGGATGTCAAAAATTACAGACCCATCTCAGTGCTAAATTTAGATTATAAGATTTTCACTTCAATAATTGCAGATAGACTAAAAGGAATCCTGAACGAAATGATACATACAGACCAAAATTGCTTTCTTCCAGGAAGATACAACAGAAAGAACATAAGAACAGTAATAGACCTCATTGAATATTTTGAAAAACACAATGAAAAAAAAATTAGTGATGCTATTTGTGGATGCGGAGAAAGCTTCTGATAATGTGCATTGGCCATTTCTATTCAAGGTACTTAAAAGAATGAACATTGGCAACAAATCATTGGGATGGATTTGAGAAATTTACAAAATGCCCAGATCATAATAAATGGAGAAAGATCAGAGAAATTTGAAATTAGTAAAGGAACCCGACAGGGATGTCCACTTTCCCCACTGCTTTTTATAACTGTATTGGAGGTCCTAAATCACAATATAAGAGCCAATAAGAAGATCGGTGGAATAAGAATTGAAGGAGATGTCCATAAATTGAGAGTGTTTGTGGACAATCTTGTTGTCTTCCCGGAGAACTTGAAAGAGCACATTGAAGAACTTATGGAAACTTTCAAAGAATCTGGAGAAGTTGCGGGTTTCAAGATAAATAAGGAGAAAACACAAATACTCACAAAAAAATCTAACAAAAACAGAACAGAAAGAGGTAGAAAATATATTGGGCTGTAAAATTGGCAAGAAAATCAGATATCTGGGAATTTGGATTACGAAAAGAAATACCGACTTATACGAAAACAATTATAAGAAGATATGGAAACAGATGAAATTGGATATGAGGAAATGAGCAAAATTGAATTTATCAATATTGGGGAAGGTAGCAGCAATCAAGGTGACAGTTCTTCCAAAATTCTTATTATCTATTTTGGAATATTCCCATAGTAAACAACAATCAACCATTTAATGAGTGGAAAAAAGAAATAAGCAAATGTACTTGGGGAGGTCGGAAGCCAAGAATCAAATGGAAGATGATGATAGATGTGAAAAGCAGAGGAGGAGCAGAATTTCCAGACATCAAGATATATTTTCAGTCCTGCACAATGATTTGAATCGTAGACTGGTTAAATGTACAGAACACCAAAACACTGAATTTAGAAGGATTTAATTTGAAACTTGGTTGGCATGCCTATGTTCCCTATGACAAAGTAAGGATAGACAAAGAATTCACTCAGCACATAATCAGGAAACCATTACTGAGGGTGTGGAAAAGCATAAAGAAGAAATTTTATACCAAATTACCTCTCTGGATTTCTCCTCAGGAAGCATTTATGGGAAGATGGAAAAATACAAAGGAATGGTTAAAATATAATGACTTAATTAACAAAGAAAAGGGAAAGGACTACAACATCAAATCTAGGGAGGATCTAAATATACCCTGGTTTACTTATGAACAACTGAAACAAAGATTCAAGGAAGACATAAAAAGGATTGGATCTGAAGAAAAAGAAAACAAACTGGATAAAATTATACAAGGCCCAAAGAAAAATATGATTTCAAGAATATACAAACTACTTCTAAGGGAATTGGAAGTGGAAGAGATCAAGGACTCAATGATAAAGTGGGCCTTGGACTTTGGGTATAATTTACAATTGGAAGATTGGAAAAAGGCCAGAAATAACACAACCAAATTTACAGCTTGCCAAAATTTGAAAGAAAATTATTTCAGAACAGCTCACAGATGGCACTACTCTTCTGTAAAGTTGGGAAAAATGTTTAAAAATACAAATAAGAAATGTTGGAAATGCCAAGTAGATCCTGGCTCACTGTTTCACATATGGTGGAGATGTGGACATGTTAAAGAATACTGGAAAGAAATTCACAGAACTATAGAAGAATTTTTTCAAATCCAATTTCCTTTAAAGCCTGAATTCTATTTATTGAATATGATGCATATATATATATATATGTATATATATATGTGTGTGTGTGTGTGTGTGAAAGAGACTTGGAAAGTAAACTGGAGAACTATGTTATACTTGGTGACAATAGCAAGACTGGTGCTAGCTCAAAAATGGAAGCAGAAAACGGTGCCGACAGTGGATGAATGGTTGGAAAGAGTTCTAGACGCAGCCTGTATGGATAAGCTAACATTGGGATTAAAGCAGAAATCAATGGAGACACAAGGAATGGATTGGGAACTAGTGAGAGAATATTGTAAGAAGAAGTGGGAATTGATGGAGCTCCCTAATGGATAAGGGTTTCTTCGTACAGTCTGAAGAAAAGTGTACTTATAAAAGGAGAAAAAGGAAAAGGAAAGGAAAGGAACTACAGGAATAAAGACAAGAGGAAAGAAGGATTGAGAGAAGAAGACTGAAGTACGTGAGAAGGTAAGAGAAGGTTTGAAGATGGTAAGTGGAAAGAAGAAAGTGAAATGTGAAGGGAGAAGTGTGAATAAGGGGAGAGGATAGGGAATAGTAAAAGGGAAAGGTCTAGGAGAAAGACATAAATGAGTATAGTAGAAGGAAAGCGATGACAGAATGGGGAAGGAGAGAGGTAAAAATATGGGGGGAAAGGAAGAAAAGAATCAAGGCGTTTGAATGAAAGGATGGGATAAGAGATCTAGAGTAAGGGAAAGGAAAGGGAAGGTGAAGAAGGTAGAAAAATAGAGATAAGTGGAGAAAAGAGACATGCCAAATTAATTACGGAAGAAGACAGATAGGTGAAGTGACATGTATTGTTAAAATGTTATCTATGGTTATAATATGAGAAATGATATGTACTGTTAAATCATTGTAAACAAAGTCAATTTAATATAAATTGTATAATTCTTTGGAAAGCTGGATAAAGTAGAAAGGATGTTGAAACAAGTGAAAATATACTTTAATGATACATGGATCTATTATTTATATATTTATATATTCAATTACTTTTGATTTATATAGTTCTCCCCCCCTTTTTTTTGCACTGTGAAACAAGATATCAACAATGTTAAAATCAGCTGAATGGGAAAAGAAAAAGCTATAAAAAATCTTTTTCTGAGGAAATGTCCACTTTGGTAAATAACCAATTATTTGTTTAAAATAAAAAACAATAATTTTTTTAAAAAACCTTTTCTCTTTTTCCTACTAAAGCCTATGTTACATGCACCCTGCTTGGTCATAGCGATCTTGATTCTTCTCTGGGATAGAGAAGGGGGGTTGGTGATACTTTAACAGAGCGAGTAGTTCCATTGGTTAACCAGAGGACTTTCCCAGTTGCCCACTGGACTGGGGTTTCATTGCACAGTGGGTGGTGGTGGTGGCTACTGAAGGGAGACATAGTTCTAAGGGACTTCCAGGCTAGAGGAATCCCTGAGAGTCTGTCTCAGGTTGGAGAAACACACGAGCTTTTCCTCCCAACTCTGTGCTGGGTGGATGCCAGAGAGAAGGAGGGCCCACGTAACACTCATAGGACATTTTCAGACAGCGCTAAACGGAGCTTAATGAGGGATGAGCTCCCGGGAGAGGAACGGCGCTCTTGCGCAGCGGGGGATCGTTTTCGGACACCGCCGTCCCTGTTCCGAGATCATCAGTGTCACTTCCGTTAAGCTTTGGAAGCAGCTGCGCCATATTTTAAGCACAGGCAACTTCCAGATTATTTGAGGAGACTGTTGACTCAGTTTCCGAATGATAGCTGAAACCATGAACATTGAATTAGAAGCACTATAATGCTTTAAAAAGAAAAAAAAAAACCTTTCCTCACCAACGTCCTTGCAAAATGGACTCAAAACATCAATTTTCTTTTAAAAACTCATTTATAGATAAATCCCAAATTGGCATGAAAATCTTCAGAATGCCAACTCTAAATTTAAATATCAAGTTTGGTCAGAACTGGTCTATAAATGTGCACTGTACAGGAACAAAACAAAACAAAACAGAAATCCAAAGCATTTGTTCAGAAGGTACCTGAATAGTTCATGGATATGGGTCAAACCCTTTACTTTCATAGAATCATAGAGTTGGAAGAGACCAAAAGGGCCATCTAGTCCAACCTCCTGCCCTACAGGAATACACAATCAAAACATTCCTGACAGATGGCCATCCAGTCTCTGTTTGATGACTCTGTTGTTAAGTATGTGGATTTGTATAGCATGACAAGCAAATACTTTAAATCATATGAAACTAATAGGATAGATATCATGCTTGCACTTTAAGTAAAAGAAGTAATAACCATAATAATATTTAATCATATCTAGTTTCTTTATATTTTCAAAAGGAAGATCTTATAGTTGTGGGTTAGATGTGTTATGTTCACACATTCACTCTCCAATATTTTGCATCTGTAGAAGGCCCAGTGAATTCAGAGGGATTTAAAGGGTTGTCTAGATGGTAAAAATACTCCTCATAGAATTTGAGGAGAATGCCTTTTGTCCCAATGAGATCCTGTGGTGATTCGCCTTATTCAGAAGGAATTGGGGGGGGGGTAAAAACTCCAAATACTGCAGTGGAAACACTTTTGTGGCTTTTCCTGAGTTGGTTTTTTTTTTTTTAAATGTGCAGAAATGTGCATTACTGCTCATTTGGACATCTGATTTGCTTCACAGTGCATCCCTGGCAAGGGCAAAAGTGGAAAGCTGATTGGTTGTACGTGTGTGGGTAGGCTTGCTGGCAATGAAGTGGCTGGAAACACCATTTTGGAGTTTTGTGGTATCAATTGTGTGCCTTTTTTCTTTTCTTTTTTGCGCTGAGGTGACCAAACAGCTTTTTTAAGTGGAAGGCCGTACTTGCACACCTTTGATTTACAATTTTAAAAAATACTGGCCAGTGGCGGCAACTTATATAACATGAGTAATTCACTCATAGCCACCATCTTGATTCACAGGCATGGTTGCATATGTACCTCAAACACGGATAGCTTGGCATACCAGCAATTTTGCCAAGGGACCATGGAGACAAATGAACGTTGCTGTGAATTTGCGTTAATGTTCAGCAATCTATATTATACCTTCTTGTGTAGACAAGACCTACATCAACTAAATGTGAATACTTGAATCCTAGAAAAATTACACAATTCTAGAAAGAAAGAAAAAAGAAGAAAAGAAAGAACTTCCCATAAAAGCACTCCATATCTACACTATATACATTATTACTTCAGGAAATCTTTATGTTTTCGGCTTCTCATTGCCCCTAATTTCATCTTCATTCCCCCCACCCTCATAGTCATTATGAATTTTGGACCAGTTACCTATAAGGCAAAATAGTCTCTTTACCTCTCCATAGATGGTTTGTGCAGTGTTGTAGATTAGGGATTTTATCACTCAGTAAATCTTAATACATTTAAATCAGCTATTAATCTGATTACCCTTCAATTATTTCAAAATGGAATTGGACAAGGGGGAAAAAAGAAGCCAGGTCTTCCAGATAATTGAACATATTTTTCTGCTTCCCCTCCTGCAATATATTTCACACATAGCTCCTCTGGATACACATTTTGCTCTGTAATGCTGGAAATTCATCCTGCCTTTTGCTATTCATCTAAACACTCAAATGATTTACCTACCACAGGCAATAGCTTAAAACCTTGACTCTTGCAGTTTTGCAGATCCCACTAATAGTGAAGTAGTGGCCAGTAAAAACTCATCATTATTTTTTACAATCAGAAGCAGATTACTGAGCTAGCTCTGCATGGTGCATTACAAGTCTCCGGTCAGGTCTTTGCTGCCTCTTCATAAACCCATTGGTTCCCTCTTTGTATATGACACGCTGAATCTCTTACTTTCACTGGGCCTGGTAGCATAAGGAAATCACCTACTGCCAGATGTCACTGTTTAAAAACCTAATCACCCCTCTTTTCAAGACAGAGAGCTCTTCAAAGAGAATTCTCACTTTCCCTTTCCATCAAAAGTTATGCACCTTCAACGTTCTTAAATTATAAACACACAATGAGTTCTGAGCTGCAAAGCTGAATTTGTCACTTTGGATATTTGTGTGTCCTGGACTGGTTGTCTCCCCCTCCACCACCCTTTCAGAACTAAGGGCTCATATATCCTGCCATCTACAACTCTATCAATTCCATATCAGTTTACATACTTAGAAAGACTAATTTTGGCTTTATGGAGAATGTTTTTTCATAATCTATAGCAGAGTTGGGGTACCTGTGGCCCTCCAGATGTTGTCTGACTGCAACTTGCATCAGCCCTAGGCAGCCAGCAATGAGGTCTTAGTTGAGCCAATTTATTTTTTAAAATCTTATAAAATATTAATTGATTTTATATTTGCAGACAATTTTGGAAAAGTTACTTTTTTGGACTACAGTCCCCACAACAGACAGATGGCCAGTGCTTATGCTGGGATACAGATTCTGGAAGTTGCAGTCCAAGGAGCAACTCTGAGGAGCTCCGCTTTTTCAAGGCTGGATCAATCACCAGGTATGCTCAAGTCAGTACAAATTAAGTATCCCTTATCTGGAAATCCAAAATCCAAAATACTCCAAAATTGTCCACATGATTGGCTGAAATCGTGACATTTTGCTTTCTGATAGTTCAGTGTACACAAACTTTGTTTCATGCACAAAACTATTAAAAATATTGTGTATAAAATTAGCTTCAGGCTATGTGTGTACAATGTACATTCAGACCCCCCTATATCCATGGGGGTTCAGTTTCCAGACTTACCATGGATATTGGAAACTGCAGATAACAGCAAACCCTATTAAAATAAAGGGCTTCTGGTAAAAACATATCATAAAGTTGCATTGGAGGACCTAGATGTTCCGTAGAGAGGACATCTCTTTAGGCATTTTCCAGAGTGACTCTATGATATGTATCCCTATTTTGTGTTCTGTGGTTAACTAAAAGTTTGGATATTGGTTCCACGGATAAGGGGGTCTGATTGTCTCTCTCTCTCTCTCTCTGGCTTTTCTTCGCAAACGAAGATTCAGGAAGGACTCATCCCGCGCTTTCTGCAAGCGCGCTGATGACTAAAAAGGCCAATCCGAGATAAACAAGTCCGGTTGCAAAAAGCACAGCAGAAGGTCTCCTTGGGTGATGTTTTTGGGTTGTGATTCTTTCTGCGTTGTCGTTTCTCTTCAAGACTTGTTCGTCGTGAGTTCTCAAATAAGGCGGCAGCATTGTGGATAGTGCGTCTCCATGCCTCCCGATGTGAGGCCAGGGCGGACCACTGTTGGTGATCAATTTGGCCAAGCCTGAGATGTTGTTTCAGGGAGTCTTTGTATCGCTTTTTTGGAGCGCCCCTCTTACGCTGACCCGTGGCGAGTTCACCGTAGAGTAGTATTTTTGGGAGGCGATGGTCCTCCATCCTAGAAACGTGCCCTGCCCAGCGCAGCTGTGTTCTCAATATCATGGCCTCAATGCTGGTGATCCCTGCTTGCTCAAGGACAGCAGCATTCGTCACATAGTCAGTCCAGTGTATATTTAGGATTGTGCGTAGACAGCGCTGATGAAAGCGCTCGAGGAGTCGTAGGTGGTGGCGATAGGTGACCCATGTTTCAGATCCATAAAGGAGGATAGACAGTACGATGGCTCTATACACACTGATTTTTGTGCTTTGCCTCAGGTGTTTATTGCTCCAGACTCTTTTGTGAAGTCTTCCAAATGCACTATATGCCTTTGCTAATCTGTGATCGATCTCTTTGTCAATCTTGGCATCTGAGGAGATGATGCTTCCCAGGTAGGTGAACTGCTGAACGGACTTGAGCACTGATTTGCCGACGGCAATGTGGGGATGGTGGTGTTCGTCCTGTGGTGCAGGCTGGTAAAGAACTTCTGTTTTCTTCAGGTTGACTTCTAGCCCAAACAGCTCTGCAGCTGTTGCAAAGCAGGATGTTAGGCGCTGCAGAGCTCCTTCTGTGTGGGCAACAAGGGCAGCATCATCGGCGAAGAGCAGCTCACGGACTAGATAGTTTAGAGTCTTAGTGTGAGCCCTCAGACGGCTTAAGTTAAACAAGCTACCATCCGTACGGTAGCGTATATAGATGCCGTCGTCTTCTTCAAGCTCTGCCATAGCCCTTTGGAGCATCATGCTAAAGAAGATTGTAAATAAAGTTGGTGCAAGAACACAACCTTGCTTCACTCCATTAGTTATTAGAAAGGGCTCTGAAAGAGCATCGCCATATCTGACTTGACCACGCTGTCCCTCGTGTAGCAAGATAATCATTTTAAGGAATTTGGGGGGGCATCCTAGTCTTTCCAGGATCTGCCACAGACCTTTTCTACTTACAGTGTCAAAGGCTTTGGTGAGGTCGACAAATGTTACATAGAGACCCTTGTTCTGCTCCCTACATTTTTCTTGCAGTTGCCTAAGGGCAAATACCATGTCTGTAGTACTCCTATTGGCTCTGAAGCCACATTGGCTTTCAGGGAGAAGTTCTTCTGCAATAGCAGGAACTAACCTGTTCAGGAGTATCCTTGCAAGGATTTTTCCAGCAATAGAGAGCAGTGTTATGCCTCGATAGTTTGAGCAGTCGGATTTTGCTCCTTTTTTCTTGTACAGGGTGATGATGACTGCATCTCGCAGGTCTGATGGCAGTTCCCCTTTTTCCCAGCAATTCACAAGGAATTCGTGGAATTTTTCGTGGAGTGCATGACCTCCGTGTTTCCAAACTTCAGGTGGGATTCCATCAATCCCAGCTGCCTTGCCGTTTTTCATCTGCTGTATGGCCTTAAAGGTCTCTTCCAAAGTGGGAGCTATGTCCAATTCATTTTTCATTGGTTTTTGTATCATATCTTGGATAGCTGAGGCTTGGACTACTCGGTTGGCGCTAAAGAGACTTTGAAAATGTTCAGCCCAACGATTTAGGATGGAGGCTTTATCAGTAATTAATGTTTGACCATCTGTACTGTATAAGGAGCTTTGGACCTGATAAGTAGGTCCAAACACTGCTTTAAGAGCTTCATAAAATCCTCTATGATCACCCAGATCTGCACAGCGTTGTGTCTTTTCTGCTATACTGATCCACCACTTGTTCTGCATGTCTCGGAGTTTTTGTTGTAGTTTGCTACATGTGAGGCGGAAAGCTGCTTTTCTTACATGACAGGTTGGCTGGGCGAGGTATGCCTGGTGAGCAGCTCTCTTCCTTGCCAACAGTTCCTGGATCTCTTGGTTGTTTTCATCAAACCAGTCTTGGTTTTTCTTGTGGGAGAAGCCAAGTGATTCTTCTGCAGACTGGAGGATACTGTTTTTGATATGTTGCCAAAGCACTGTAGGAGAAGGATCTGTAGGGTGGTCTTCAAGTTTCGTTTGTAGATTTGCCTGGAAGTTGTCTCTCATGGTAGCTTGTTGAAGATTGTTGACTTGGAGTCTCTTCTTTAAGATGCCACCCCTCTTAGGTTTGAACTTAAGATGAAGATTTAGTTTACATCTGACAAGGCGATGATCTGTTTGGCATTCTGCACTGGGCATCACTCGGGTATGACGGACATCACGAATGTCTCTCTGACGGACTAGAACGTAGTCAATGAGGTGCCAATGTTTGGATCGGGGATGCATCCAGGTTGTCTTCAAGCTATCTTTCTGCTGAAAGATTGTGTTTGTAATAGTCAGCTGTTGTTCTGCACAGAACTCTAGCAGGAGGCGTCCGTTATCATTGCAATTTCCAACACCATGCTTGCCTAAGACACCTTTCCAGGCTTCGGAGTTCTTTCCTACTCTGGCGTTGAAGTCACCAAGGATAATAATTTTATCTTCTACAGGGACTTTTTGTATGAGTTGGCGTAGGTCTGTGTAGAATTTGTCTTTCTCTACAGGGTCAGCTTGCATAGTTGGGGCATATATACTAAAGAGAACAACATGTGGGAGGCGTAAGGAAATAATGCGATCAGAGTGTCCTGTTGGCAAGGTTTCGAGTTTGGAGGCAATGGAGTTTTTAATCATAAAGCCTACTCCTGACAGATGTTTTTCGGTTTTGGGTTTGCCAGACCAGTAAAGTGTGTAGCCGGCGCCATGTTCTTTAAGGCTGCCTTCCTCATGGAAGCAAACTTCACTAAGAGCAGCGATGTCAATATTAAGCCGTGATAGTTCAAGGGCTATTAGGGCAGAACGACGCTCAGGCCGTCCACTATCTTCAGAGTCTTGCATGGTTCTGATGTTCCAGCATGCAAGTGTCAGTTTATTTACACCTTTGGAGGCCGGTGTGTGCCTTTGTTTCTTTGCCTTGGTTTGACCGCATCAGAAGATTCCCGTTGGCCGCGGCTAGCCAACCAGGTAGTTGGGGATGAGCTTTCTTTAGGCCACCTTTTCTAGGCCCCTCTCCATGTGGAGCAAGCAGTGCTCTCCTTAAAAAAGGCTGCTTGGTCGTTCAGAATGCTGCCGAACAAGACTGTCATCTCCCGGGTCAGGCTTGAGCGACCAATGTCCTGAACCGCCTGCATGCAGGGTTGGGGCTGCGGCTTCCAGTGCATCTTTACACCTGCCGGTTTCGTCCCTCTCCAGTCGCTACAGGGCTTTTTTGGAAATGGATTTGTCCTTCGAGCCTGTGCAATGGATTTTTCTGGTGGAGCGCAGCGTGCACAGAACTGGCCTCACCCTTTAAACCAGAGATTCATCTGCCGTGGCCTTGCAAGCATGGACGTGGCAGTGAGGTCCTCGGGCCGTAGGTTTGATTAGAGTTTCCTTCTCTTAGATGGTTGACCTTACAAGGTTGGACGAGCACCATCTGCCCGGGTTTGGGATTGGAGTTTTCCTTCTCCTAGGACGGTTGCCACAAGGCTGGAGAGCCCATCCTGCCCTTTGACGCTCTTTGTCAGACCCTTCGGTTTTGACCTGTCTGGCATGGGAGACCCTACCAGTGGCTATTATGCCACCGCCAGCATAGCTCAAAACATCATTAGGGTACGCAAGCCTCTCTCCCACGACAAGGGGGCGTCAATGGAGAGGAGGGTCTGATTGTATATGAAACATAAATGAATTTCAAATTTAGACTTGGGTCTTATCTCCAAGATATCTCATTATGTATATGCAAATATTCCAAAATCTGAAAAAAATCCAAAATCCAAAATACTTTTGGTCCCAAGTATTTTGGATAAGGGATACTCAGCCTGTACCTGATTTCTGGGTTGTCCCATTTTGCTGCCAAACATCAGACCACCTAAGGCATCAGACCACCTAAGGCTGGTTTTAGAAGTTATAATGATAATGAGTTCTGGCTATTTTTTAAAATTACTCCCTTCCAGTTTTGAATGTTGGTATTGATACTGTACAATTCCATTCCCTTCTGCTATTGAACACAGCTTCAAGATAAGCACACATCACCCTAGATAGCTCTCTAACCCCAAATGGTCTGCATTTAAAAAATAGATAAACTCAGAATGTGTAAGTGCCCATTTTTAAGGGTTTACTGCTTCCATATTTTTCCACCATTTTGTTATTTTGACACCCAGCAGTTGGCTGCTCTGGTATTTGCTTAGATTCTTCTGCAGTGATTATCATTTCTGAAAGTTACTTATTAGTTAGTATATGTTGTGGAAGTAGTGCGTGGGTAATAAATAAGCAAAGTAACAAAGCACTGAAGTGACAAAATAGGGACACAGAAATGGATCATAGGAAGAGGTTGTCAGTATTCTGTCAGTTGGTATTATGGGCTGATCCATGGGAACAATTATGTGACAGCTTTATTAAGTGAAGAGTTACCACATCCCATAGTTTTCTTAGTGCACAAGTGCGGTGGCTGTCAAAGTAGAAAGTTACAAGCTTACCAATTGCATTAACAGGCCTAGAAAACAGAGAATACAAGTAAAGGGAGTAGAAGATTCAAGATGCCTCTGATCAAAACAAATTAAGTTAGTAAGATCCCTTAGCAAAAGGTCTTGCCACCATGACAATTTCAGCCACATCTCATGTAGACCAGGGAGGGACAACTTATGGCACACCAGGTATTCTTGGACTAAACCTCCCAATAGTGGAGGCTATCTGGAGGGCCACATATTGCCCACTCCTGATGTTTGCTTATGATGAGGGAGAAACAAAATGTATAATGGGCAGAATAATCATTTACCTTACCAATGTCTCCCTTCCAGTTTCCCCCAACCCCACAGGAATGGAACAATGATCAGAAGGTAATATAAACAGCATAAAAAGATTCAGGTGATTTAAGCTTCTCACGTGACCTTGGTTTAAGCTTCTTGTGAAAAATGATTCTTGTTGCCTCGGAAGAGTATAGGACACATAATTGTGCTCATTTTTCCTATGTTCACCTATGCATATGTTGCCAGAATAGGGCTGATGCCTCATTTCTTCAGAGTACCTTTATTTACAATGGAGAGTAGGGATATTTCTTCTCTGAGAGGAGAAAAGAAAGGAGAATTCTGGAACATTTTTACAAGGCATCTTTAGAAATGGTCCTCCTTGTGTGGAGAGTACAGGAATAGCTTATACACTGTGAAAAAATAAGATATACCCTTTTGAATAACTCACAAAGGGAACTGATACTTTCATTCCCTTGAGTCCAGCTAAGGTCTTGTTCTTGTTTTGCACACATCTCTAAAAGCACCACTGACACCACCCATTTGCTCACCACATTAACAGAGAATTCCACTGCTGCTGTCCTCTCGTAGTCTTAGATGCTCAACCATGTTCAATGGTTCTTGTGTAAACACTGGGTCCCTGTCACATTAATGTCCTATTCTGCATTGTTTATTGTTTATTAAAAGGCCTGGCTTTCACAATGGCATTGTTTTAATTGGCTAGAGGAAACGGCATCATGCACAGAGGAAACCATATCATTGATCAACTGCTTTAATGGGTGCTTTAGAAAGAGGCACAAAGGCATGGATGATAATTATCCTGTCACAAGAACACATCCCAAGCCCCTACACCTTCACATCTAAGGATGATGCAATCCTCCCCAATAATCAGGAAACTGATGAGTAAACCAATTAATACACCATGATAATTGGTGAACCACAGCAGCTGGTGTTGACAATGGGTGTGTGAATTTATTTATTTTTTTTAACTTGTGGCAGCTGACAATACTCTTTATTATGTGGAGTGCTCTGATTCATGCAGCAATTGCTGTATACAAGGAGTTCCTACTTGGTAAACTGTAGTCACAATTTCACTCTCTCTTGGGTGAGCTGCCCTTGGATTTCACAAATGTTGAGCAAGCTGCTGTGTGTTGAAATGCCAAGAGAGACAAAGCCACTGTACCATTTCAAGGCTAATGCAGGACACAGAGAGCCTCTGTATGGGAATTGTTTCACAAGCTGAAGTGTCACCTGTGTGGCATGGGCAACCAGGGTGAGTTTACACTCTGTGAGTCACAGTGACACAGTTGTCTATTTCAGAGCTTGGAAAAGTTACTTTTTTGGACTATAATAATCACAGTTGGCTAGAAGATTCTGGGAGCTTTAATCCCCTCCCCCAAATAATTTTTTCAAGCTCTGATCTATTTTTCTGTTTGAAAAGAAAGTCATCGAACAAATCACTTTAAAAAAAAAGCTAGCTGCATCAGGGTCTTGAAGCTAGTTTACAAGTAAGAAATATAGGAAGCTACCTTATGTCAAATCAGATCATTCATCTGTCCCAGTATTTTTACTCTGCTTCTCAGCTAGCAAAAGATTTCCCACTTCTTCTGCTATCTGATTCTTTTAACTTGAGCTGGTTCTTTTAACTTGAATACCACTGTAGCACTTGCTGTTTGGGCTGGAAGTCAACCTGAAGAAAACAGAAGTTCTTTACCAGCCTGCACCACAGGACAAACACCACTATCCCCACATTGCTGTCGGCAAATCTGTGCTCAAGTCCGTTCAGCAGTTCACCTACCTGGGAAGCATAATCTCCTCAGATGCCAAGATTGACAAAGAGATCGATCACAGATTAGCAAAGGCATATAGCGCATTTGGAAGACTTCACAAAAGAGTCTGGAGTAATAAACACCTGAGGCGAAGCACAAAAATCAGTGTGTATAGAGCCATTGTACTGTCTATTCTCCTTATGGATCTGAAAGATGGGTCACCTATCGCCACCACCTACGACTCCTCGAACGCTTTCATCAGCGCTGTATACGCACAATCCTAAATATACACGGGACTATGTGACGAATGTTGCTGTCCTTGAGCAAGCAGGGATCACCAGCATTGAGGCCATGATATTGAGAACACAACTGCGCTGGGCAGGGTACGTTTCTAGGATGGAGGACCATCGCCTCCCAAAAATAGTACTCTACAGTGAACTCGCAACGGGTCAGCGTAAGAGGGGAGCTCCCAAAAAAAAAAAAATGATACAAGGACTCCCTGAAACAACCTCTCAGGCTTGGCCAAATTGATCACCAACAATGGTCTGTCCTGGCCTCACATTGGGAGGCATGGAGACGCACTATCCACAATGCTTCAGCCTTATTTGAGAACTCACGCCGAACAAGTCTTGAAGAGAAACAACAACACAGAAAGAATCACAACCCAGAAACATCACCCAAGGAGACCTTCTGCTGTACTTTCTGCAACCGGACTTGTTTATCTCGGATTGGCCTTTTCAGTCATCAGCGCACTTGCAGAAAGCACGGGATGATTCCTTCCTGAATCTTCATTTGTGAAGAAAAGCCAGAGAGACCTTGAACTTACCCATTCATGTCTCATTTGGGAAGCTAAGCCGGGTCAGGCAGGATACAAGAGAGATCACCAGGAAATATTGGGGTCTCCAGGCTGGGAAAGAAAATCCTGGAGCGCAATTGTCAGCCAGAGTTCAAAGTATTGGGCTAGATTGCACAATGTTCTGACTCAGTATGTTTCTTCTGTTCTTAAGAAATTAACCTTAAGAAATTAACCCTGCATGCAAAGGTGAAATGTACTATTGTATTCTTGTTGTGCTCTTAAGCAATGAACCCAAGACCTTTGTTTCTTGTATCCTTAAGGAACAAACCCAGGGCATTCTGCATATGAAGTAAAACATATACATATGGTATACACTTGTGTTCTTCTTCTCCTCTTAAGCAATAAACCTAAGACATTGTGTTCTTGTGTTCTTAAGAAATGAACCCTGAATCTTCTACATGCGGATGTGAAATATATACTCTTCCACTGAGTTGTAAGACTATCAGATGAGCCCCTTAAAATGTTCTTTTGCTGGCATAAAAAAATCAATTTTTATGCCAGCAAAACAATGCTTCCCCCACCACACTTACCTTCTTTCCCGGCAAAGGCTTCCCTGGCAACAAAGGAGGAAGTGAACAAAGCCCTTCATTGCAGGGGAAACTTTAAAAAACAAAATAAACACAGGAAAAGTTAAAAAATGCATAGGAACACACTTTAAAACTTACAAGTAACCCAGCACTAAAGCACCACAGGGGATCAATTGACAGCTTCAGCCATCAATAATTTATTTATTTATTTATTTATACCCCGCTCTTCAGCCAGAAGGCTATCAGAGCGGCTTACAAATTGTTTTAAGCAATAGCTATTTACACATCTACACTGCATTAAGCGGTTTCCAATGTGTGTTAGCTAATTAAAAAGGTATGGATTTTGGGCAGGACATAAACATGAAAGGGCAACATCATCTGATATGTGTGCCCTTTCATGTTTATGTGGCGTCATTATGATGCTGTATTTAGTGCATCTGATAAAGTCCATAGTCTCTCTTCATGTTACATTTTCTAGACATATGAACAGTTCTATAAGGTGCTGTCATGCCTACAGTCGCCAAGATCCTGCATCGGGGGACATACATATATTAGGTAGCTAGATCATTGTAGCTACACTTCCCAATGCTACCCTCAAACCAGATAAAAAAGCAGAACAGTCCCACCCCCCCAACATGTCCATTTCTGTGATGTTGGAGACCAGGGGAATCAGTGGGAATTCATCTATCTATATTACTTTAGCTGGCATCCACAGGGATCTCTGGGGATCCTCAGGAGGCCCCTACAGATAGCATCCTTGCAGCACAACCAGCTAAAGGAAAATAGCTGGATATGTCCCTGCTGATCACCCTGCTCTCCAACAACATAGAAATGGCTGTGGGGTGTGTGTGCGCTGTGAAGCTTATAAGGTGGATTTCTGGGGGATTTTGTTCATTACATGGTCAGAAGAGAATTCTGATATCTGCCAGAAATGAAATAGTGAGTTATGATTCCATTGTAATTCGCTAACAGGATTCCAGCCAGCAAACTCTACAGTTCTATGATTCTATTATTTTTTTCCCATATTAAATCACACTTTTTGCATCTGTCCCCCATCCCAAATCAACAAATGACACATACATATATTTCTCCTTCCCCCCCTGGTAATTCTCACATTAGGTAGTGACATATTGACTGGCCGAGGGCCAGTTAGTAAACTTGATTCCTGAATGGGAATTTGAAGTTGGAATTTCCACAGTTCTAGTTTAATCATATGGGCTTATGACACAAAAACTAACTACTATGGTATATGGGCTTACAATACAAATGAGCTTGAGAAATATTTTAGATCTCATCATTTTTCTCATATTGCCACCCATCAAAATATGAGCTCTGATAACTGACATTGTGGCATATAACATAAGAATTTTGCTGAATCTAAGTAGGGCTTGCATCTGGTCAGTGTGTGGATGGGAGACCATGTGGGATCTCTCTCTCTCTCTGCCTTCAAGTCACGTGTTGACGTATGGCGACTCCATGAATTTCATAGGGTTTTCTTAGGTAAGGAATACTTAGAGGTACCTTTGTCAGATACCTCCTCTGAAATATAGCCCACAGCACCTTGTAGTCATTGGTGGTACCCATCCAAGTACTAACCAAAGCTGACCCTGCTTAGTTTCCAAGATCAGAAAGGATAGGGCACCTTTAGGGTATTTAGGCTGGATTTTTCTGTACACTGCCATATCCTACCATCAAAAAAAAAAAGGATGTAAGTGTAATAAAAAACAAATGAATCTGTTTAATGAAATACGGTAATGCAGAGATGCTTGTATTCACTCTACATGCCTTTTAACAAGCTGAATGTACTGTATAATCTTTGTTAAGTTTGTACTTTTCTATAGCATTGATATAAACAATATTGCTATACTAAAAACCAAGATGGATGCCTAAACTAAAATATAAAGGACAATATCCTTCCTAAGATTCCCAAGTGAGAGAGGTTTTCATGTTGTTCCAGAAAGGCTGATAAATCTCATATCAACCACTAACCATAGGATGAGGGATGTGCTGGGTGTTCCATTCAGGTGCATATGTTAAACCACAGATGACTGCTTCTGTGTGAGAAAAGTGGGTGTGGGAGGGAATAAAAGGCCACCGTACTTGTGTGTGCACGCGTGCACGCATCTGTGGGCTCAGTTCATTGCCCCCCCACTGTTGCTTCTTCACTTCCTCCTTGCTGCTTCTCTGCCTTGTGGTGTCTGAGACACATTATTGTGTTGTGAGTCTGCATATGTTGTAATTGTTTATTCTCACTGGGAAATTGCTTGAGGACTCACTCCAGAAGATGAGTGTCAAATATATTTTCAACAAGCAGGTAATAGCTTATCAGGACTACTTCTCATGTCAGGGTCCTGCACCAAGGAAGATGCATACTGTAACATTCACCAAAACATGGGAAATAAGTGCTTAATTCTTTCTCATGTGCTGAGATTCTAAACGAGGCCATAGTGCCAGAGGTTTTATGGAATTCAGAGCTAGCTTTGGAGGGAAAAGGCAAAACATCCTTAAAGTTAATAGGGTTCCCAGATCTCAGGGCCTGGACCCAAGTCTCAGTCTTTGGAACCTCTTCTCCAGTCCTGAGGGAAAAGGGAAGAAATATCACAGTGAGAGCACTGCCTTTAAAAGTGTGTGCATACCCACCCACCCCTCATTTGTTAGACTTGGTGGTTTTTATTTGAATTGTGATTTCTGTCTCCTGTCTGGCTTTTTCTTTGCAAATGAAGATTCAGGAAGGACTCATCCTGCGCTTTCTGCAAGTGCGCTGATGACTGAAAAGGCCAATCCGAGATAAACAAATCCGGTTGCAGAAAGCACAGCAGAAGGTCTCCTTGGGTGATGTTTCCGGTTTGTGATTCTTTCTGCGTCGTTGTTTCTCTTCCAGACTTGTTCGGCATGAGCTCTCAAATAAGGCTGTAGCATTGTGGATAGTGTGTCTCCATGCCTCCTGATGTGAGGCCATGGTGGACCAATGTTGGTGATCAATTTGGCCAAGCCTGAGAGGTTGTTTCAGGGAGTCGTTGAATCACTTTTTTGGAGCACCCCTCGTATGCTGACCCATGGCGAGTTCACCGTAGAGTACTATTTTTGGGAGGTGATGGTCCTCCATCCTAGAAATGTGCCCTACCCAGCGCAGCTGTGTTCTCAATATCATGGCCTCAATGCTGGTGATCCCTGCTTGCTCAAGGACAACAATGTTTGTCACATAGTCAGTCCAGTGTATATTTAGGATTGCATGCATACAGCGCTGATGTAAGCGTTCAAGGTGTCATAAGTGTTGGTGATAGGTTACCCATGTTTCAAATCCCTAAAGGAGAATAGACAGTACAATGGCTCTATATACACTGATTTTTATGCTTCGCCTCAGGTGTTTGTTACTCCAGACTCTTTTGCGAAGTCTTCCAAATGCGCTATATGCCTTTGCTAATCTGTGATGGATCTCTTTGTCAATCTTGGTATCTGAGGAGACGATGCTTCCCAGGTAGGTGAACTGCTGAACGGACTTAAGCACAGATTTCCCGACGGCAATGTGGGGATGGTGGTGTTTGTCCTGTGGTGCAGGCTGGTAGAGAACTTCTGTTTTCTTCAGGTTGACTTCCAGCCCAAACAGCTCTGCAGCTGTTGCGAAGCAGGATGTTAGGTGCTGCAGAGCTGTTTCTGTGTGGACAACAAGGGCAGCATCATCAGCGAAGAGCAGCTCACTGACTAGATAGTTTAGAGTCTTAGTGCCAGCCCTCAGACGGCTTAAGTTAAACAAGCTACCATCAATACAGTAACGTATATAGATGCTGTCTTCTTCTTCGAGCTCTGCTGTAGCCCTTTGGAGCATCATGCTGAAGAAGATTGTTAATAAAGTTGGAGCAAGAACACAACCTTGCTTCACTAAATTAGTTATTACAAAGGGCTCTGAAAGTTGACCGTGCTGGCCCTCATGTAGCAAGATAATCATTTTAAGGAATTTGGGGGGGGGGGGGTTATCCTAGTCTTTCCAGGATCTGCCACAGACCTTTTCTACTCACAGTGTTGAAGGCTTTGGTGAGGTCGACAAATGTTACATAGAGTCCCTTGTTTTGCTCTCTACATTTCTCTTGCAGTTATCTAAGGGCAAATACCATATCTTTAGTACTCTTATTGTTTCTGAAGCCACATTGGTTTTCAGGAAGAAGTTCTTCTGCAATAGAAGGAACTAATCTGTTCAAGAGTATCCTTGCAAGGATTTTTCCAGCAATAGAGAGCAGTGTTATACCTCGATAGTTTGAGCAATCAGATTTTGCTCCATTTTTCTTGTACAGGGTGATGATGACTTCATCTCAGAGATCTGATGGCAGTTCTCCCTTTTACCAGCAATTCACAAGAAGTTCGTGGAATTTATCATGGAGTACACGACCTCCGTGTTTCCAAACTTCAGGTGGGATTCCATCAATCCCAGCTGCCTTGCCATTTTTCATCTGCTGTATGGCCTTAAGGGTCTCTTCTAAAGTGGGAGCTATGTCCAATTCATTTTTCATCAGTTTTTGTATCATATGTTGGATAGCTGAGCCTGGGACTACTCGGTTGGCACTGAAGAGAATTTGAAAATGTTCAGCCCATTGATTCAGGATGGAGGCTTTATCAGTAATTAATGTTTGACCATCTGTACTGTATAAGGAGTTTTGGACCTGATAAGTAGGTCCAAACATTGCTTTAAAAGCTTCGTAAAATCCTCTTAGATCATCCAGATCTGCACAGTGTTGTGTCTTTTCTGCTATATTGATCCACCACTTGTTCTGCATTTTTCGAAGTTTTTGTTGAAGTTTACTACATGTGAGACAGAAAGCTGCTTTTCTTACATGGCACGTTGGCTGGGCGAGATATGCCTAGGGAGTAGTTCTCTTCCTTGCCAATAGCTCCTGGATCTCTTGGTTGTATTCATTAAACCAGTCTTGATTTTTCTTATGGGAGAACCCAAGGGATTCTTCTGCAGACTGCAGGATCCTGTTTTTGATATGTTGCCAAAGCACTGTAGGAGAAGGATCTGTAGGATGGTCTTCAAGTTTTGTTTGCAGATTTCCCTGGAAGTTGTCTCTCATGGTAGCTTGTTGAAGATTGTTGACTTGGGGTCTCCTCTTTAAGATGCCACCCCTCTTAGGTTTGAATTTAAGATGAAGATTTAGTTTACATCTTATGAGCTGATGATATGTTTGGCATTCTGCACTGGGCATCACTCGAGTATGACGGACATTGTGAATGGTTCTCTGGTGGACTAGAACATAGTCAATGAGGTGCCAATGTTTGGATCGGGGATGCATCCAGGTTGTCTTCAAGCTATCTTTCTGCTGAAAGATAGTGTTTGTAATAGTCAGCTGTTGTTCTGCACAGAACTCTAGCAAACTCTAGTCTGTTATCATTGCAATTTCCAACACCATGCTTGCCTAAAACACCTTTCCAGGCTTCGGAGCTCTTTCCTACTCTGGCATTGAAATCACCAAGGATAATAATTTCATCTTCTACAGGGACTTTTTGTAAGAGGTGGCATAGGTCTGCGTAGAATTTGTCTTTCTCTACAGGGTCAGCTTGCATAGTTGGGGCATATATACTGAAGAGAACAACATGTGGGAGGCGTAAAGAAATAATGTGATCACAGTGTCCTGTTGGCAAGGTTTTGAGTTTGGAACAATGGAGTTTTTATTCATAAAGCCTACTCCTGAAAGATATTTTTCAGTTTTAGGTTTGCCAGACCAGTAAAGTGTGTAGCCGGCGCCATGTTCTTTAAGGCTGTCTTCCTCATGAACTTCACTAAGAGCAGCAATGTCAATATTAAGTTGTGATAGTTCATGGGCTATTAGAGCAGAGCAACACTCAGGCCATCCACTATCTGCAGAGTCTTGCATGGTTCTGATGTCCCAGCATGCAAGCGTCAGTTTATTTACACCTTTGGAGGCTGGTGTGTGCCTTTGTTTCTTTGTCTTTGTTCAACCGCATCAGAAGATGCCCATTGGCTGCAGCCGGCGCCATGTTCTTTTGTTAGGCCACCTTTTCTAGGCCCCTCTCCATATGGAGCAAGCAGTGCTCTCCTTAAAAAAGGCTGCTTGGTCATTCAGGATGCTGCCAAACAAGACTGTCTTCTCCTGGGTCAGCCTCCAGTGACCAAAGTCCTGAGCTGCCTGCATGCATGGTTGGGTCTTTGGCTTCCAGTGCATCTTTACACCTGCCATTTCGTCCTTCGCCTATTGCTACAGGGCTTTTTCGGAATTGGATGTATCCCTTGAGCCTGTGCAATGGATTTTTCTGGTGGAGCACAGTGTGCACAGAACTGGCCTCACCCTTTAAGCCAAAGGTTCATCTGCTGTGGCCTTGCAAGCATGGACGGTAGAAACGAGATCCTTGGGTCATAGGTTTGATTAGAGTTTCCTCCTTTTAGATGGCTGACCTTACAGGGTTGAACGGGCACCATCCTGCCCGGGTTTGGAATAAGAGTTTTCCTTCTCCTAGGATGGTTGCCATAAGGCTAGAGAGCCCATTCTGCCCTTTGTGATTTACACTTAAGGTATCATCACCAAGGCTCACCCTCCTGTAACATCACCATGGGTTATCTCTAGGTCTTGGGCCCTAGAATCTCAGGGCCTGAGATAGTCCTGACTTGGCAATCTTATTAAGGTACCCACCCGTAGGACATGGAAACCCACTGGGTGACCTTGAGCAAGTCACATTCTGTCAACCTTAGCGGAAGGCAAAGGCAAGCAAGACCCCTCTGAACAAATCTTGCCGAGAAAACTCCATAACAGGTTTGCTTTAGGGTCGCATAAGTCAGAAATGACTTGAAGGCAGACAACAACATAAGTTATTCTAGGCCAATGCTGCATTGCAGCCTAAGCATGTGAAATTTTCAGTTCAGAGTAAATTTGTGTGCCAAAAAAGTGAGCATTAGTCCCAGGCGGCCATTCAGTAGCTGTATCCATGGAGAGGAACAATGGTACACACTGTGCTTTCTCCCTGTGACCTTCCCACATTTACTGTCAATATTGGAAGGGTAAAATGTAACTTTGTTCACCCAAATGTGGTGATTATAATGCCTGGACAAAGTTTTTGGCTCACTGCAGTCTTGTCATAAAAACACCAAGTCCTAAGATGAGCACGTGAATACAGAGAAAACAATTTAAAAATTAAGAAAGAGATGCTTTATTTGAAAGAGACACTCATTTTAATGAAATGGTGTGATATAACGGACAAAACAGTGTACTGGCTCTGGAGAGACCTGGATTCAAATTCTTCTCCACCATGGAGTTCACAGTTTGACTATGGACAAGTCGGTCTCTCTCAGCCTAACTCACATTTCTCAAAGAAATTATATGTAAGTGTATGTGTATAGCTGGACAGTGAAGAAAGCTGATAGGAAGAAAATAAACTCATTTGAATTGTGGTGAATTGTGCAGTTCTACAGATACCATGGACTGCTAAAAAGATAAATGGGTCCTAGAGCAAATCAAGCCTGAACTCTTTCTAGAAGCCAAGATAACTAAACGGAGACTGTCGTACTTTGGCCATATCGTGATTCACTAGAAAAGACTTGTCTGGACAAGGCATTATAATGTAGATTGGTACACAGTAATGCCAATTCACAGTAGCATTCATTTGTCTCCACAGTTTTTTTTGGCAAGGTTGCTGGTATGCGAAGCTATCCATCATTGATTTCACACAGGCATGCCTACAAATCAAGATGATGGCTGTGAGTGAACTACTCACGTTTTTATTCTCCAGAAGTTGCCATTGCCAAACACTGTTTTTTTTACAGTAAATCTAAGGTGCAGAAATGCAACCTTCCCCTTAAATAAGCTTTAAAAAACACAGCTGTTTCGTCACTTCAGCACCAGATCACTACCATGAAAATCCAACATGGTGGGCCACTTTGTTGCTGGCAAGCTCCACCACCCCCCACACATTCAATCAACCAGCTTTCCACTTCGACTCTTATCAGGAATGTGCTGCTATCCAAATCAGTTGTCATCCCCAAAAGCATGAATGTGCACATTTCCCTCACATTATTTTAAAAACTTCAGGAAAAGCCACAAAGGCAAAAGGTATTTGGACACAAGGTTTGGACAAAAGGTATTCTCCTCGAATTCTATCAGGAGTATTTTCACCCTTAGACAAGCCCAATAATGCTTGGTAAGGTAGAAAGAAGTAGGAAAAGAGGAAGATTGCATTCCAGATGGATAGACTCAATCAAGGAAGCCACAGCCCTGAGTCTGCAAGACCTGAGCAGGCCTGTTGATGACAGGGTGACTTGGAAAGCTCTCATTCATAGGGTCACCATACGTCAAAGTCGACTTGATGACACTTAACAACAAAAATACACATACATACATGTCAATCTTCTTTAAGAAAATCTGGAATGAATACTGGGATAAATGTTTCTCTATCACATCAGTTTGTGTGAATTGAAACACTATAGTTTTGAGGAATACTGGGTCTCACGAGATTCCCCATATTTGTGTCATGCAGGGTGCTGGAAGCACCCCAATGTCAGCTAGTCACAGGTTCCATTGGAACCATTGTTGGAACCATTGTTGGGGGAGTGGGCAGGCACTTCTGCACTCCAAAAGGTGGGGGGAGTCCTTCTAAGAAAGCTGGGGGGTGGAGGTCTGTTATCATCAGCCCTTCTGAAAGGCTGATGTGCCAGCTTCATTCTGAGGGTGTGGGAGGAAATCAGATAACAGTTCATATTGCAGTGAGACCCTGCATCTCAACACTCCCATTGGTTCTTCCAGAAAGTGGTTTGGGAGGGGGCAGTGATTGGCAGGCAGGCTAACTAATGCCATAACTGCTAGGGAAGCAATATTCTGGCACATTTAAGGGATGGAAGATAGCAGTGAAAAACCCATATGTTACATAAGGACATTTTGACAAGACTTCTACTTTTGGGAAATTTGTAATGTATTATTTTCAACAGTTCAAAATTGTACCCAGACAGAGAAGAGGGAGGAAGATGCAAAGACAATGAGAGTCTGTATGTTTCTTCACCAAAAATTTTGAATAGCCATCCCAGGATAATGACTTTCAAGGCCTAATAATCTGGGTCACACTTGAATTGTTGACCTAGAGATGAGAAATTTCATCTTCCATTACCAAATCCCCATGCTCTCCAGTCCTTAATAATTTCTTTCAAAACAAACGGAATGGTATTTTTTAGCTGAGCAACACATTTTGACGCCCACCATTTGATGAGAACTGAGAATAGCTTCACTTCAGAGAATGTGATGACTGTATCCAAATCAAATACCTCACATATAATTGATTAAGTACTGTATGTATGTGGGTGTAGATATTTCTCACTCTGTCGTAAAATCTGCATTTTCTATCAATGGTACTGGAGGTTTTAAAACATAGCAATACTTGGAATGCATACTTCTTTCAATATTAGGTTCTTGTTGTTATGTGCCTGCAAGTAATTTCCAGCTTACAATATGGTGATCCTAAGGCAAACCAATCACAGGGTTTTCTTGGCAAGATTGGCTCAGAGGGGGTTTGCCATTGCCATCATCTGAGGCTGAGAGTGTGTGACTTGCCCAAGGTCACCCTATGTGTTTCATGGCCAAGTGGGGATTCAGACCTTGGTCTCCAGAGTCATAGGTCAATGCTCAAACAACTACACAAAACCTTATTATTCTAGCAATTACAGCAGTAATAATAACACACCAGCCCTCCCCAACCTCGGCCCTCAAGATGTGTCAGACTACAGCCCCACAATTTTGCACTTTCTACTCAGTTTGCAGCAACTGAAGTAAGCTGACGGTAAAAGGAGAAAGTGGGATAAGGACAGTGAAACCAGGATATTTTAAAAGCAGCTGAAAGAGAGTGGTGACAGAGGATTAACATGCCAAATTGTGACAGTTGATAGATATGGAAAACTATAGCACAGAAACCCACAAAACAGTTTGTTGCCATTTCTTTGATTGTATAGATTGTGCAAGTTCTGTGATGTGTTCTGTGGTGGTCACATGGAACCCCCTCTGCACTGATCATAAAACATTATTGTCCTTTTCACTGCACATCAACATATTTAGGACTCTTCACAAATTTGGCTGAGAAAAGGACTAGTGAATTGGTGCTAAACTATAAAAAGTGCTGTAGTAATTCTTTCATTTCTAACAGATGACCAAATCTCCAAGTTTGCTCACACACATCCCTTGTCCCCAGTTACCAAATCTGGAGGAAATTGCCAGAGCTTGGAAGGAAAAAAAAAAACCCAGAAGGATCTTGAATTTGATGTAGAAGAGAGACAGGAGATTATCACACGGGTAAAATAGCCCAGAACAGGGACGACAGAAGATCGCTAAAAGGCTTACCTTTTACACAACGTCGTCCCTGTTCTGGGATTCTCCCGTTCTGCTCCTGTTCCTCCCTGTTTTCTCTTATTCATGGAAAAATCCGTGAATAAGTGGCCCATTCCATTATTATAACGGAACAACGGGTGAATGAACAGAGGACCCGTTGTGCTCCTGGGATGACAACGGATCGTGAAGTCACTGGTAGGTCCCTGCCGGACACTTCTGGGTGTGATCGGGATGACAAGGTAAGTAAAAAAAATTTTTTTTCCCCTCCGCAGGTAGCTGTTTCTTTTTTAAATGTGTTTTTGTGGTTGCTTTCTTTCTTGGTAGCTGGATGGGGGGGCTTTTTAAATTTCCCTTCCAGCCGTTCTCTCACGAGAATGGCCAAGATTTGAGTTCCTGGTTGTAAATGCAATGGCTGCATTTACGACTGGGCAGGGAAGGGAGGGGGAGTCCATTCCTGTCATGGAATAAAGGTAAGTGTGTGAAACTTTTTCCTTTATTCTGCATCAGGAATGGGAGAGGGGTGGGGTGGGGGTGGGGGTAGTGGGACGGAAATGGACTGAAAGGGTCCGTCTGATAATCCCCACTCTTACTGCACTCTGAAGTAAAGCAGCAGGGCAGCTGGAAGGTTCAGCTTTCTGTGCTGCCAAACCACATGACATCATTGTCCTTCCAGTGTTCTGCCATTCCAGTCCTGTGGGAGACCAGAATGAAAGAACGATGATGTTGTCAGTAAGACAGCACGGAAGATGGAATCTTCCAGCTGCACTACCACTTTACCTCAGAGTACGGTAAGCCCCATATTCTCAGGATATGGAAAAATAAAATAAAATAAAACAATTTATCAAATTATCCCAATGCATTTTGGCCAGAAAATACTTGTGTAGGTTTCTTCAGGGGCTGTTGAAAGGAAAGGAGGCTGGACAATACACACATAATTGTAATTATAGGCTAAACAGTTACAAAAATGTATATGCCCATGTATGCCTCATATCAAATTGCATAAAAATGCATCAATTAAGAAATAATATATTAAAGCAGATAAAACTTTATGATGTCTGTCTATTAAATAATGAGACTGTGTTTCTACCTTTCAGACAAATCAGGGAGAATTTATTGTGAACGTTTGCGTGGTGACCTTGAACATGTTTGAATCTGCATGGCAAACATCTATACTCTCGGCTGTTCAGTTAATTGTCAGTTGATGTTTAAAGCAGTTGTGCTGACTGCTGTGTGCCAGAAAAATGCTAAGTTTAAAAGTCAAGCAATGTGTCAGTTTGAATTTTTTAGTAAAATTGAATAAAACACCAACAGAATCTTTTCAAATGCTTACTGAGGCCTACAGGGAAGACTGCATGTCTCGTGTGCATGTGTTTGAGTGGCACAAAAGATTCAGAGAAGGACATGAGAATATGGAAGATGACGAAAGCCTTGGATGACCTTCCACTTCAAGAACCGAAGAAATTGTGGAAAAAATTAGCCAGATTGTTCAAGGAGACCGCTGACTCAGTGTCTGAATGATAGCTGAAGCCATGAAGATTGACAAAGACACTGCATGGAAATTTTTTCTTGAGGATCTCAGCATGTGCCAAGATGATCCCTAGGGTTCTCACACCTGAGCAAAAAGAGTTCCGCAAGGCAATTTGCACTGACATTCTGCAGCAACTTGAGGTGGACCCAAACCTTTTTCAAAAAACCATCACTTATATGAACCCTGTATCTTCCAATATGATCCTGAGACAAAATGATAGTCAATGCCCTGGAAAACACCATCATCACCAAGAATGAAAAAAGCACATTAAAGCAAGTCCACATTCAAAGCAATGCTTGTTTTTTTGTTTTTTAACACCAAGGACGTAATTTTGGCAGAATGGGTTCCAGAAGGCAGAAGAGTGAACCAGCATTATAATAAGTTTTGACAAAGCTGAGAGAAAGAGTCAGGAAAAAAAAGGTCAGAACTGTGGGAAAATGGTTTCATTCTTCATCATGACAATGTGCCTGCTCACACAGCACTTTGTGTGAAGTAGTTTTTGGCCAATAAACATATTACTATACTTGAACATCCTCAATATTTGCCAGATTTGGCACCATGCGACTCCCCCCCCCCCAGTGAAATCGATGCTTAAAGGAACACATTTTAAGCTAATTGATGCAGTAACAAAGAAATCAGCAGATGTGTTGAAACAGCTAACAGAAACTGATCTGCTCCACTTGTTCGACCAGTGGAAATCAAGACTGCATTGGTGTGTGAGTGTGAACGGGGAGTATATTGAAGGGGACAAGAATTAGAATTGTAATACATATAAATAAAGACGGGTTTTTGTATCAGCCTTGTTATTTAATAGACAGATCTCGTATTTCTTGGTTGAAATGTGTGAGGCTAATTTGAGAAATTCAATGGTGTGTTATACATCCTGGGACACTTTTTTACACCAGACCTTAGAAGTAACTGGAAATGAATAATGAATTAAAATAACTAGTTACTTGCAATTAATTCTCACCCTAACAACAAATGAATTAGAGATTTTAACTTAATAAGGGATATCTTCACTCCCTTGTGTGGCATCCCTAAATGGTGGAGGAGGAATATCATGTGGTTCAAGTGCTGGCTCGTGTTGTGACTCATCCTACTTGCTCATGTTGTTTTGAGTGCAGATGCAACTGAGAGGTGGACGAGAGGAGTGTTTTGCACAATTCAGATTTTTTTAAAAATATACCAAAGTTACTTTTGAAAAATGGGACAGTAAAGTACTTTTTAATACCTGTAATTATAACAGTAACTCACCAATTTGGAGGTCTTTGCACTATTAACTGTAACTATAACCTTTTATCCTGTAACTATAACCTTTTAAAAGTAACTTTCCAAGCTCTGGAAATTCTTGCAGTAAATTACAGAATGGATCTTGAGATATTGGAGATTATCAGATGTGGCAAAAACTGCGTCAGAAGACTGCGACGAAAACAGGAACAGGGGATATTATCAGATAATGTCATCCTTAATCGTCCTGGGGGTGTAGAGAGCGCGTGAGTAAGGCATCCCTTTTATTGGCAGCTTGTCCCTATCAATGAAAAAGTGAATCATAGAATCATAGAGTTGGAAGAGACCTCAAGGGCCATCCAGTCCAATGCCCTGCCATGCAGGAATACACAATCAAATCATTCCCGACAGATGGCCATCCAGCCTCTGTTTAAAGACCTCCAAAGAAGAACACTCCACCACACTATGAAGCAGTACATTCCACTGCTGAACAGCTCTTACTGTCAGGAAATTCTTCTTAATGATTAGGTGGAATCTCATTTCCTGTAGTTTGAAACCATTGCTCTGTGTCCTAGTCTCTGGAGCAGCAGAAAACAAGCTTGCTCTATCCTCAGTATGACATCCCTTCAAATATTTAAACATGGCTATCATGTCCCCTCTCAACCTTCTCTTCTCCAGAGTAAACATACCCAGCTCCCTAAGCCACTCCTCATAGGGCATGGCTTCCAGACCTCCCACCATCCTGGATGCCCTCCTCTGGACATGTTCCAGCTTCTCAATATCCTTCCTGAATTGTGGTGCCCAGAACTGGACACAGTACTCCAGGTGAGGTCTGACCAAAGCAGAATAGAGTGGCACTATTACTTCCCTTGATCTAGACACTATACTCCTATTAATACAGCCTAGAATTGATGCCTCGTCCATGGCAGCCTGGGAACGGCCGAGAATGCAGGCATTTGATAATGTTGCCTCTTCTGTTGCCGTCAAGTTCTTCTGACATAGTTGGAGACTCAGGTTTTTTGCCCTGTTTCCCTGCATCTGATTATCTCCATTGTCTGAGCCATGGGCCAAAAGAACTCAAGACCTGAGATCTGGAACCCCTACATGACTTTCATAAAATTTAAGGACATCATAATTATTAACAAAGCTATAATTTATATTGTATTATATTATATTATTAGGGACTGATAATAAAATACATTTTATTTAAAATAACTCCAAAAAAAGTTTCCCATTCTTTAACAAAATATCACTGTAGAAAGTAGGGCATACACAAACACATATAAGCATTGGCCTAAATCCAATGTAATGTCAGCAGTTGTGTGTGGATTTTCAGTTCCTTCATTCTGCAGTCTTCTCCAGGCCTGCAAACTTGTTCTAGTTTCTAGGTATGGGAATTTTGTAATTTATTATTTTCAACTACGGTATTCACAGACAGAGAAGAAGGAAGATACAAAGAGAATATGATGGGGTGGGCACCGGAAGTAGTTGCAACATTTTGTGCAGGTCCCACTCATGTTATTACCTGGTTTCCCAACACTAAATGTCTTGTCACTGAATGTGTAAAGTGACTCCTCTGAAAAACATTGTGTCTGATGTGCTGTGCTATGTGAAGTAATCTGGATGTTTTATCTAGATGTTCAGTCTATAATGACTATAATCTATGATCAAGTGATAAGCATAGATGTCTGCACCAGCTAGGAGTACTTCTGTCATACTTTGTAAAATGAGGTTAATTGGTCTGAGGCACTTGTGTAAGTTGCTCACAAAGCAGTCAATAGCTACAAAATTAAAATTACTTTTTGGGACTAGAGCTCCTACTATCCCATAGGCTGCAAGCACCACTGCGGGATTCATATATATATCTGATTTATATCCCACCTTTCTTCCAGTTCTGGGATATAAGACAGCTTCCATCAAAATTAAAAAAAAAGAAGTTCCAATAAAAATACAATACGTTATGCTTATTGAAATACAAATTAAAGTAATCATAATGTTAAACTGCAAATTAGAATAAAACTGTTTAAAAGCCAGACTAATAAGAAACATTGGCTGGCATCCTACACTGCAGTTATGAATTTGTAATCTCGAGTTATGGATTCATAACTGCGCCATACTGAGCCATGCTCCATATTCACGATTGTGACACTATTGTCATGATTGCAAATGCCCCCAAAACCTACCTTAATGGCCAGCAGCTGCATCTAGTGATGGAGGTCTCTTGTGGTGATGAGTGAACTGCAACAGGATGACATTTCAGCCTCCTCCTACCAGTGATCTTCTTTTAAAAATTATTGTACTCAATGTGCGTTTGAATGGTTTTTAATTCAACTGTGTCTTAATTTTATAGTTTGTTTACTTGTACAGTAATGATGCAGCTTATTGTATTTTGCTTATTCAAAATAAAATAAAATAAAATAAAACCAAAATCATCCACATGGATGTATGAGGTGATGGAGAACATCCTATTTTGGAGTCAAACAAAAGCCTCCATCATAGCAACAACAGAATCAATAGTGGCCAGCCAAATCAGCTGCACAAAAAAGGCTTCCTTTTTTAAAAACTGTATTTTATGTTAATGAAGACATCGTAGAAATGTCTGGTTGAGGCAAGGGGAGCCCCCCCCCTCCTTCAAAGGCTGCCAGTGAAAAGAAAATACACTTGCATCAGGATCTCTGCTGCAATAAAAAATATTTGCAATTCATCCAGTATTAAAAGCACAATAACACTGAGCAAAGTCAGAAGGCGCACAAACCAATTTGCTAAATGCCGAGGGACAGAGACTTTTTAGAAGAGATCAGACAGGAGGAAGAAGAGTAATTGCCGTTTTGTGCAGGAGGCAATGGAACATTTAGAAGTAATTGAGATAAGCGACTTCAGAAGAATTACATGTGAGCTTGAATCCTGATTATTTAAATTAAAAGGCAGGCCCTAGCCCTCAGATGCTTGCAGTAGATTCTTGCTTTTATATTCTACATAGGAGCTTCCTTTGGAGCTTTGCTTGATATCAGTGGCAGCAGCATGTGGCAATTAGACAGCGGTTTTGATTGTCTGCTGCAAAATCCCAGTTTTAAGCCTGTGCAATTCCACTGAAGTCAGGGGAATTATACAAGCGGGAAGCTGTTGAAAGGAGCATGGGAATCACATGACAGATATGCAATACTCCCTTGAGGACTGCAAAGCAATGCAATTAATTTAAGAGCTGGTATTGCATGGCAAACCCCTTTGGAATGTCTTTTACAATGAAAACTGTATGGTGAGAGAAACCAAAATGAAACAAAACTCCCAGGTTGGATGGCACTCAGTAAACTACTGGGGTACAGCAGAGGACAACTATGAGTAGTGCTGTCGCTAACTGGACTCAGGCTGAAAGGACATTCAGCTGCTAACATGCTCAGAGGTAAAAGGAAAGTCTGACGCTGCACAACACATATTATAGGAACACAAAATGTGAGCAGCATGAATCAGGGGAAGCTAGACACAGTAAAACAAGAAATGGAATGTATAAACATTGCAATACTTGGGGTGAGTGAGATAAAGTAGTCAGAAATGGGGCATTTTGAGTCAGATAATTACACAGTCTTTTTACTCAGGAAATGAAAACCTAAGAAAAAATGGGCTGGCATTAAAAATGAGGAGAGATGTAGCAAAAGCAGTCCAATGCTATAATGCAGTCTGACCAAATAATACCAATAAGACTTCAGACACAATTTATCAATATAAACATAATCCAAATTTATGCTCCAACTACAGAGAAAGAAGAAGAAGAAATTGCAAGAGTCTATGCAGGCATCCAGGAGGAAATTGACCACATACCAAAACAGGATTTCTTGTTAATCATAGGTGTTTGGAATGCAAAAGTAGGAAACAGAGCAGAATCAAAAATTGTAGAAAAATATGGCCTAGAATCAAGAAAATGACTGATTGAATTTTGTGAGGCCAACAGTTTGTTCATTGCAAACACATTCTTCAAGCAACCAAACAGGTGACTGTGTACATGGATATCACCTGATGGTCAATATAGGAATCAAATAGACTACATAATTGGAAGCAGAAGATGGAGAAACTCCATTCTCTCTGCAGAAACAAGACCAGGAGCAGATTGTGGCAGACCATGAACTGCTAATATCAAAAAATTGAGTAAAAGCTAAAGAAGAACACTAAACCAACCATTGTGCTGAAATACATCTGAAGAACATCCCTATAGAATTTAAAGATAATTTAAAAATAGATTTGAATTATTAAGTCTAATTGACCATGAGCCAGGACTGAAACCAGGGACATTGTCAAGGAGGAAAGCAAAAAGATACTATCTGCAGCCAAAAAGAAAGAAAGAGAAGTCTCAATGGATGATAGATGAAACTCTTCAAGCAGTTAAGGACAGACAAGGAACAAAAGTAAAATGGGCCAGAAAGAGAGTCAAACCATGAATGCAACTGTTCAGAAATTTGTGTGCAGGGACAAGGAAAACTACTATAATGGTCAATGCAAAGAAATAGAAGATGGCAACAAAAAAAGTAAGAGCAAAACACCTCTTCCACAAGATCTGAGAAATCAAAGGGAAATTTAAGCCAAGAATGGGGATGCATTATGAGTAGAAGGGGAACACATTACATGACCAAGCAGAAATAAAAAGACAATGAAAACAATACACTGAAGAACTATATAAAAGAGATGAAAGTATGACAAATTCAATCAAGGAAGAACCATCTGAATGTACAATTTTAGAATGTGAAGTGGAAGCTGTGCTCAGAGTGCTTGGGAGGAAAACTCACCAGGAAGAGATGGCATACCAATAGAACTATTTTAAGATATACAGACAGAGGAGATTTTCACACGGGCTATATATCCCGTGGCAGGAACAGAACAGGGTCGGGAAAGGTTTTCTCTTTCGGACGATGTTGACCCCGTTCTGTCCTGCATCCATCCTGCTCCTGTGACTGTTCTGGAACAATGTAATCACGATTTTTCATCGTGAATAGACCTCCTGTTCCATCGCTATCACGCAATCACGGGTGTGCGAACAGGAGCCCCATTCCTGTTCCAAAATGACAGCCGCGGAGGGGAGGTCTGTTCCAAGCACTTCCTGGTACGATCTAGACATCCAGGTAAGTGGCACCCTTTATTTTACCCTCCCTGTTTTGATTGTGTGATTTAAAGTGTGTTTTTGTGCTTGGTGAACTGATTTTATGTTTGGGGGAGTTTTATTTTTTAAATTTACCGCCTGGCCATTATCACGTGATAACGTCTCTGACGGCCAGTCGTAAAAGCAGCCTTAAGATGGCTGCATTTACAGCCAGCCAGCAAGGGGAGGGGGAGTCCATTCCTGCCGCAGAATTAAGGTAAGTGTGTGAAAGATTTACATTATTCCATGGTAGGAACGGGAGAGGAGGTGGCGGAGCAGTAACGGGACATTTTGGCCACGTGTGAAAATTTCCAGAATCTAGTTCTAACTAAAATCTGTCAACAAATATGGAAAACAAAAGAATGTACCACAGATTGGAAATGCTCAATATACATTCCAGTCTCCAAGAAAGGGGACACCAGGGATTGCAGTAACCACAGGACCACTGCATTAATTTCCCATGCAAGCAAAGTGATGCTAAAAATTTCTACAACAGACTTTGACCATATATGGAATGAGAAATGCCCGATGTCCAAGCTGGGTTCAGGAAAGGAAGAGGCACTAGGAATCATGTTGCAAACATCTGTGCGAGTTCCCTGTTTCCCCTCTTCCAGTGCTTGGTTACACCCCAGGAGGTAACATGCAGAAGAGAGTGCAACTGAGTGAGAATGTGGAAGACGGAGAAAGTGTGTGCCACCATGTGGGTAAATGGGTGAGGGATAGGGTTGCCAAGTCAGGCGTGTCCCAGTCCCTGAGATTTCACAGCCCATACCTGAAAACTAAAGAGGGTGTCTGATGATGTCACACAAGGGTAGAGCTTGATGGTGCCATTATCTAAATTTGCTCAGACCATGTCATTTAGATAAAAAAAAAAAGTCTAACTAATTTGGCAAGGGAGGGGAAGAGAGGAGGTCTCTGGAGAGTCTACTACTCTGGAGGGTTGCCAGGGAAATAAGGGACAGCACTCCTGTGTGTGTGTTTATTATGCCATCAAGTCACCTGTCAACATATGGCGACCCCATGTATTTCATAGACAAGGAATACTCAGAGGTGGTTTTGCCCGTTTCTTCCATTGAAATATAGCCTACAGCACCTGGAATTTCTGCAGGTGTTGCTTGTCATCTACAGCATACTCGGAAGCAACCTGCAGCAATGGAAGCCAGGAGCCACCCATTTTTTAAAAAATAGAATCATAGAATCATAGAGCTGGAAGAGACCACTAGGGCCATCCAGTCCAACACCCTGCCATGCAGAATATATAATCAAAGCACTCCCGACAGATGACCATCCAGGCTCTCTTTAAAAACCTCCAGAGAAGGAGACTACACCACCCTGTGAGACAGCATATTCCACTTCCAAACAGCTCTTACTGTCAGGACGTTCTTCCTAATATTTAGGTGGAATCTCTTTTCCTGTAGTTTGAACCCACTGCTCTGTGTCCTAGTCTCTGGAGCAGCAGAAAACAAGCTTGCTCCATCCACAATATGACATCCCTTCAAATATTTAAATATGGCTATCATGTCCCCTCTCAACCTTCTCTTCAACAGACTAAACATGCCCAGCTCCCTACGCCACTCCTCATAGGGCATGGCTTCCAGACCTCCCACCATCCTGGTCGCCCTCTTCTGGATATGTTCCAGCTTTTCAATATCCTTCTGGGATTGTGGTGCCCAGAACTGGACACAGTATTCCAGCTGAGGTCTGACCAAAGCAGAATACAGTGGTACTATTACTTCCCTTAATCCAGACACTATACTCCTATTAATGCCGCCTAGAATTGCATTGGCTTTTTAAGCTGCTGCATCACACTGCTGACTCATGTTCAGCTTGTGGTCCACTAAGACTCCTAGATCCTTTTCACATGTACTGCCCTCAAGCAATGTCTCACCCATCCTATATCTGTGCATTACATTTTTACTGCCCAAGTGTAGTATCCTACATTTATTCCTGTTGAAATTCATTTTGTTAGTATTGGCCCAGCTTTCTAATCTGTTGAGGTCATTTTGGATTCTGGTCTTGTCCTCTGGGGTATTAGCTACTCCTCCTAATTTGGTCTCATCTGCAAACTTGATAAGCAGGTCCTCTATTCCCTCATCCGAGTCATTGATAAATATGTTGAATAGCACTGGGCCCAGGACAGAACCCTGTGGCACCCCACTGGTCACTTCTCTCCAGGATGAAGATGAGCCATTGGTGACTACCCTTTGGGGGCAGTGCTCACGTGAGATTCCTCCCCTCATCCCAATGCCCATAGAAGTGGGGCCAGGCCCTGAGCTCTGGGAAACAAGAGTCAGAATAACTCTGTATGTCTGCAAGAGGCAAGGAAGGGCTCAGTGGAAGCTGTGTTGGGGAGAGAGGGATAAACATACCACCCAGTGGGGAAGCAGTTTTTGGCTTTTCATAAATGGGAATGATCATGATGCCGATTTTTATTTCTGCAGCCTTTGTATTGAGACACCATAGTAGACTATAACAAGAAAGGACATAAAGAAAAAGAATGAAAGGACATCAAGGAAGTTGAATGAGGAGAGAAAAAGGCTGACATGCAAATCCACTGTCTCACTGAGAGTTATATGTGCCATCCAGCAATAAATACACAAGTTCTTTCACCTCTGCCTCCCCACCACCACCAAAGGAAGGCAAAGAAGATGAGTGTGGAAACTGCAGAACGTGATCAAGGATAAGAAAGAGGCATAAAATGTCAGGCAGGAAATAGCCAGAAGAGACTGTGCAATGCAGCAAAAGGAGGCTAAGAATAATAAGAAAAAGATAAAAAATGGAAGATATATGGCTCATAAGGTTATTAAGATTGGAGATGCTTCAAATATGCATGGATCTAGAGGTCAGGAAGGAAGCTAGTAAGGCTTCCTTGAAATGGCAAGGATAATCGATTGATTTAAGACGTGGCCATCGTTAAAAGTGCAATTCATTATTTGCCTTAGTGCTTGCAAAATAGGATGGAAGAGCAGTTGGAGATTTCAGATCATGCAGTGCTATCAGGGAAGGGAGGGGAAAATATGAGAGAAATTAAAGGCAAATGTGATGAGAATGTGAGATTATTCAAAGAACATCAAGATTTTAGTCAGCACAGAACTGGGAGGTGCGGAGGAAGAAATGGTATCTTTTTCATTTATTGATCTGTGTGGTTATTTCCAATTTCTAGTCTCTAACTACCCCAATATGGTTGCATTTAAAAAAATATATACACAGCAACTTTTTAAAAAGAAGGACATATGAAGTCTATATGTGTCTACTCATATGTAAACTCCATTGGGACTTGCTGTTGTTTGCTGTTGTGTGCCTTCAAGTTATTTCCAACTCATGGTCACCCTAAGGTGAACCAATCACAGGGTTTTCTTGGTGAGATTTGTTCAGAGGGAGTTTGCTTTCCTCTGAGGCTGAGAGAGAGTATGACTTGCCCTATGTCCCCTAGTGGGTTTCCATGGCTTAGCAGGGATTTGAATCCTAGGCCCCGTTTACATGGCAAAATAAGTCGTGTAATAATTCGGCAAGACTCCTGATAGTTCCCACGTGTTTCGACGCAGTATCGCCCTTTTCAGAAGGAGGGGGTGAAAAAAACCCGTAAGTGGCGCAACTTTTGACAGCGCTGATTTACCGCTCTTTTTTTAAAAGTTCCGCAGTATTGCGCATTATCGATGTTGTGAACTATCCGACATCTACTTTCGCTACTTTTTCAACAACCAGAAATTAGGCGGATCCTGGGAGTGGCCCACTATAGCATCCCTCCCACCAAACAAAAACATCTGTAAAGATTGCTTTATCCCTTTTTGTAATGGCGGAGCAGAGAACAAAGAAGGGTAGAAGGGGCATTGCATGGAGCCATGCAGAGACTGTTGATTTCCTGGATCTTTGGGGGGAAGAAAAAGTACAAGAACAGCTTAGAACATGTCATAGAAATATCGTTCTTGTTCTATGAAGGATCGCAGCTGCCTACATCTATTCCTTCTTCTAATAAACCTTCTGCGTCGAAAAAACCTGCATGCATCCTGAAATGCAGAAATTGTGGCTATGATCCTGAACATCAACAAGAAACAGCAAGAAATAGTTGCAAGAGTCTCAATTTTTAAATAGATTAGCTAGGGATAACCTATCGATGGTGGGCGAACGATGAGGTGCAGCAGGTATAGGTGTGCCCAATCAGATTTCTCGGAGCGGGAAAGTTTAATAGAAGCTGTCAACCAATAGGATTAAGAGTGATGGGAGCACAAAAAGGAAGTTAAGCTTTAAGTAGTGACGTATGCCGCTGATTGACAGCTACGGTAATAGCTAAAATGCGAAATGTCGATACTGTGGGAACTAAAAAAAAACCGAAATCGAAAAATTCGTAACTTATTTAATTGCGCAGAAGTACATCATGTGAACTCTGTTTGCGGAGTACTACAAAAAGTAAACAAAAATCGTGTACACTATTCGACGCTAAATCGAATGTGCGATATTGCGATACATTGCGGAGAAAATAGTGCCGTGTAACTGGCCCCCTAGTCTTCAGAGTCATAGTCCAGCCCTCAAGGCACTACACCACTCTGGCTCTTTGTAATCATTTACTATCATTTACTATTGGGACTTATTCCTAGGTAAATGAGTATAGATAGCAGCATGGTGAAGTGGTTTGAGTGTTGGACTACAACTCTGGAAACCAGGGTTCAAACCACTGCTTACGCACTGAGACCCATTGAGTGACCTTGGGCAAGGTATATTCTATCACCCTCAGAGGAACACCATGGCAAACCCCATCTGAAGAAATCTTTCTAAGAAAACCCTATGATAGGTTCTCTTAGGGTTGCCATAAGTTAGAAATGACTTGAAGACACACAACTATCACCACAAAGTATAACATTTGCGGTGTAAACACAGAGTATCTGCTAATACCACAGGGCCTTTCAGATCTAACCAACTGGAATAAAAAAGGACTAAAGTGTTTATGTACCTTTAAAAAGAGAAAGAGGGAGAGGTTCTTCTACCAAACAGTCAAACATCACCCAGGAACAGGGGCAGAGAAGATCTTAATGCCCAGATGTACAAACTTGGTTCACCCTGCCCCTAAATCATATTGTACGTGAATGCATGAATAAGATTGGAGGCTGCTTCAGAAACCATATTCCTGTCTTACTCCTGGGAAGATAATTGGTGCTTAATTTCTTCTATTTTTTTTTTTAATATAAAAGAAACTAGTTGCCAAAGCGATGAGAATGCAGGGCTCTTGTTTCATTAACAATGTGCATTTCCCCAGGAGTGATGGGATTGAAGATAGTTAGGTGGATTCTGTGAACCATTGTCTAGAAAAGTACTGGCTCTAAGCTCTACAAGTTTTTGGAAAAAAAACCATCAGAAAATGAGGTGGAAAAAGCTTGCAATAACTGGCAGGCTAATAGCACAGATTTGAATTTAATGTTAACTATGCCTGACAAGCCAATTTGTCAAATGAGTCACAAACCCACCCCACCTCCATTATTGGTTCGCATTTATTCTTAAAATGGTGTAAACTGAGCTTCCCCCCCCAATCCATATCAATCCATCCAATCATGTGACACTTCCATTTATTGAGACTTATCTTGGCCATCCATCTATTGGTTTCCCAGCTGCATTCATCTAAGTAATCTCCCCATGCCTGTCTCTTGGACAATATCTTGTCTTCCTGGATTTCTTGAAGCTTTCTTTTTGAAGTGCATGATTTGTATTTAAAACTGACAGCTCCAAATATAGACATGTTTGCATTTCCCTGTATACTGAGGCAGATTGCTGAGCTGCCAAACTGGGAAGGAAGGTAAGCAGATTTAGGCTAGTCTTACTGCATGCAGATTTACCTGGGGGTAAGCATTGCTAAAAACAATGATACTTTCTTCAGAGTAGGTACACTTAAGATTGTGCTATTAAATAGTGTTGCTGTGAAAGTGAACAATGTTCAGATGATGCTAATTCATGTTGCACCAGCAAGTTTTCAAACAAAATATAAATATACTAATGTTTTGCAAATATCACACAGAAGTATCTTTAAAAATGCTACAAAAATCCTCTATGTTTGAGCTTTAATGTCCTAGTTACAGCAGAAAAGGGGTGAGGCATAGCAAACCACCCAGCATTTCACAGCGGAAAACCAAGACATGTGTGGTCAGACAACATCAGAATATGGTCAAGATGGCAAAAGTTATTTATGAGGAAGAGCACACAAGCTAGGAGAGGCTGCAGCAGTCTGCTTTTTCCTGAACCACTTGGGAAAGGCAAGATTCCACCCCTTCTTTCCCCTCCCTCTTCCAGAGTTAACCGAGTGCAAACTACTTTTTCACTTTGAACTCACTTTGCAGCAATTGAAGTAAGCTGTGACTAAAAGAGGAAAGTGAAAGGAGGATAGAGAAACTGGGACATTTTAAAAGCACTTCTGCCCCAACAGTGGTTCCTTCAACCCTAACTAGTCACTTCTAATGTCTATAAAAGGCCCCTGGACCAAAGGATTGAAAGCGTTTCAGCAGAAACTTGTGTTCCCATAAGTTTCTGGGGGAATGATTTGGCATTGTGGAAATTGTCAGTCAGAGTAGTCAGAGGGGGCCTGGGAGGGCCTCAATTTGGGCCACATCCAGCCCATGGGGAGACACTTGACCACACTTGTCTCAGAGCAGGGGATGGGCAAAATGTCTTGGGAGGTGCGTTGTCTCCCTGGGGCAAAGATCCGTGATGTGACAGAGAGTATGACAAGACTCGTCAAGCCTACAGATCATTACCCCTTCCTTTTGATCCATGTGGGAACCAACGATACTGCAAGGCACAGCTTTCCCAAGATCAGAAGAGATTATGAGGCCCTGGGGAGGAAGCTGAAAGAAATGGACGCACAGGTTGTCATCTCGTCTCTTCTGCCAGTTGAAGGGCATGGTCAAACTCACAGAAGCTCCACCCTCTGCAACAAGCAGCCTCTCCCAGGAGTTTAAAAAAATTCAAACTCACAGAAGCTCCACCCTCTGCAACAAGTGTGCGTGGTGTGAAATAGGATTTGTTTATTTTTGTTTTGTCATACTTGTCCATTTTTGTTTTGTCACATTTGTTGTGGTATTAATGTAGGTGAAATGTTTGTTAGAGATAACTATGTGTAGTTTTAAAATAAATAAATAAATAAATAAATAAATAAATAAATAAATATCTCTTCTGCCAGATCTGGGAGAGAGAGCAAGTGAGAGGGTGCTGCTGTTTCCACACAATGGCTCCCCTGATCCATTACACACCACATGGCTAAGAGGTAGGAGTGGCCTCTGCATGCCTGAGATTCCTCACCTGAACAACACAAGCAACACCTGAGACAACATGTAGGCCTGTGACTCCAACACTGTCACTTTTTTAAAAAACGTCTTTTACCCGATGAAGAAGCCAGTAGAGCTTCAAAAGCTTGAATCATGTTTTTTGCAGTTTGGTTGGCCAATAAAGTATTGCTTTTTTTTGTGGATTCTGGATTTTGTTTTGCTACATGGCCAACATGGCTACCCCTGAATGTGTTTTGTGAAATACGGTACTTAGTGGAAGCAGCTACAAGGGTACCTAACTCATAACTCACATTCTTTTTCTGTCCTTTTTGGGCACCATTAAAAACCCAATCTATGCTACTTTTCTCTGTCTCTGTTTTCTGCACTTTCCCCCTTAATCACTTTAGCTCTTCAGGGCGGGGGGAGCTTAGTTCTTCAATATCCAGACATTGATTTATGATAAATTAGGCTAGATAAAGATATTCGATTATTACTGAGAGCATCACATTTGATTCAGCCACTTTTTAGTCCTTCCCTCATGCATATGTACAGTCCTTGTTGAAAATAAGAGTGATGATGATGATGATGATGTAGCAGCCACAGAAGGATAATGAAATAACAGATTCCCTGCCCCCATCATCCTGAGGTCTCATCACATGGCATATAGTTTGCTTCTTGTAGCAGAAGGAAGGGAGGGAAGGTCAAGGTGACACTGAAATAATCCAGATATCTGTTAGGTTTTTCATTGTCCTTCTCTCAGGAGTATGCAGGGATTTGGAATTGGTCTGTTCCTGCTATTTTATGACCAGGAAATGGCATAAAAGAGAAATAGCAAAATTGGTTTTGAAAGGCCATTTAAGGAAGAAAAGCACACAAGGGGATGTCTTTCATGAATAATGCAGATGAAATAAAGTGTAATTGTGTCAGTGCAAGTATCTGGAGCCTCAGCCCACCCTATATGGACTACTTTGTTTTTCTTGTATAGGCTGTATGGATGCAGTTTTGGAACAGAGCTTCCTATCAGTATTACATCTTGCAGCCAGATCCTGCACTCCACGGCAGAAAAGCTCGTTTGAATTCAGCATGACAGACTCCCAAGTAAGTGTGTATGTACTAGGATTGTCAAGTGAAATAAGAGGCAGGGCTCTTGTACTTTTAACAGTTGTGTAAAAGAGAGAATTTCAACAGCTTTTGCTTTTCAGCTTCCCTCTTTTTCTCAGCAACACCTGCTAAAATTCCCTCTTTTACCCAACTGCTAAAGGTACAGGAGCCCTATAACCTATGTCACCTGGCAACCCTAATGTGCACAGAACCCCAGCAGCTGTGAGCAAGAAGGGTTGGAGGGTCCCTTTGGTCCCATTGCAGTCCTAGAGCAATGGAGCAGAAGATTCTGGCACCAGAGCTGGGAAAAGGTAAATTTGGAGTACAGTTCCCAAAATCTACCAGCAAACACACATATTGGTTATACTGTCTTGGGATTTCTGGGAACCATAATCTCAAAAGTATCTTTTCTAAGCTACATCTGGTAGATAAAATGTCTTCTTAGGAGTCCTCTCCCAGAGTCTGAATGCCCCCCCCCATCCCCAGTACCCACAGCCATGCAGCTTTAAATCACACAAAAAAGCCTTTTCTTCTCAATCTGTACATAGAGCTGTTTGGGCTGGAAGTCAACCTGAAGAAAACGGAAGTTCTTTACCAGCCTGCACCAAAGGACGAACACCATCAACCCCACACTGCCATCGGCAACTCTGTGCTTAAGTCCGTTCAGCAGTTCACCTACCTGGGAAGCATCATCTCCTCAGATGCCAAGATTGACAAAGAGATCAATCACAGATTAGCAAAGGCATATAGCACATTTGGAAGACTTTACAAAAGAGTCTGGAGTAATAAACACCTGAGGTGAAGCACAAAAATCAGTGTGTATAGAGCCATTGTATTGTCTATTCTCCTTTATGGGTCTGAAACATGGGTCACCTATCGCCACCACTTACAACTCCTCGAACGCTTTCATCAGCGCTGTTTATGCACAATCCTAAATATACACTGGACTGACTATGTGACAAATGTTGCTGTCCTTGAGCAAGCAGGGATCACTAGCACTGAGGCCATGATATTGAGAACACAGCTGCGCTGGGCAGAGCATGTGTCTAGGATGGAGGATCATCGCCTCCCAAAAATACTACTCTACGGTGAACTCGCCATGGGTCAACGTAAGAGGGGCACTCCAAAAAAGCGATACAAGGACTCCCTGAAACAAAATCTCAGGCTCAGCCAAATTGGTCACCAACAATGGTCCGCCCTGGCCTCACATCGGGAGGCATGGAGACACTCTATCCACAATGCTGCAGCCTTATTTGAGAGCTCACGCCAAACAAGTCTTGAAGAGAAACAACAACGCAGAAAGAATCACAATCTGGAATCATCACCCAAGGAGACCTTCTGCTGTGCTTTCTGCAACTGGACTTATCTATCTCGGATTGGCCTTTTTAGTCATCAGCACACTTGCAGAAAGCACAGGATGAGTTCTTCCTAATCTTCGTTTGCGAAGAAAAGCCAGAGGGAGGTACAAAAACCAGTGCTGGAAGTTGCGCAACACTTCTGTCATTGTTACAACTTCAACTCCTAGCATTCCTAGCCAGTATAGCCAATGGCAAGGAATGATGGGAGCTACAGTTCAACAACACTGGAAAGGTTGTACCCCTGACATTGAGTTTGCATGGCATCTTGTTCAGCACTTGACCTTGGTTTTATTTCTCTCTTAGCTAAATATTCTTTTCTTGACTATAATGAACACATAAACACATTAATGGCATCTAGAATATAATAGTTCTTTCTCCCATACTACACCCTTTTTAGGTGTGACATTCCTAAGTAGAGTAGAGCATTTGAAACATAAATAGAGTGATAACTCTTAGGCAAGAAGGACCATGGTTACATTACAAGTTTGTCATTCAGCAATGTGATAAAGAGTTTTGCCTCTTTAATAACAGATTATAAGTGTGTCAGGATATCATTTTTGGATAATACGGCTAATCACATTATGAGACGAGAGCTGGCTCTGTATCTTGCTTCTGGTTCTGCCACTGATGCAATTGTGTGACATGGGTGAACCATGGGATCCATGCATTAATGAGTGGTTTATTAATTGATTTGAATCTAGAAGATGAAACATTTTGTCTCATGCTTCTCACTGGGAGAAAGGGGTTCATCTCCCAGAGTAGGGTAAAGGATATGCAATGTGCCTCACTCTGTAGGAGATCAATAATGATAATGTTTTATGAGGTCTTCATGGAGAAGATAGTGGTGAAGAATGAAATCTAATTAGTAGGCTTGCCATTTTGGCAGGAGGTTAAATTGTATAATGAGGCAATGAGACACACTTAAGGCTTAAATCAGGATGCATTACTAATGCTGACATAAGAAAGCGATTGTAGGTATCTTACTCGTGGATCCATTACGTTAGCTCACCACATATATGTTCTAATTGCCCCCACAAGCAAACCAGAGTTACTGTGGCATGCACCTGGGTTCATGAATGGAATATGTGGATTCAAAAGTAATGCTTTGGAAGAGTCACCATAATCACATTCTCAAGGTCCAATTCACTAAAGCTACCTTTATTTACACCTGTCCATAGCATATGTGGGAAGGGTATGGGCCTTGTATTGTTTATATATATATATATATATATATATATATATATATATGATGTCATGGCTGCCATGAGTCTCTGACAAGGTTGGGTAAGTTCTTTGATGATCTGAAGACCTGGCCAAAATAAACTATTGAGTGTGGTCCTTAATCCATTTTTAGGGACTCTTTCAGACGGCGATTTGTAACGCTAGCAGCCTCATCCCCGTTGCAAGGCTGCTGTGTGGTAGGGTGGCCATTTCGGATGACGCTGTCCACTTGCCAATACTGTTCCGGAAGAGCTAGGAGGCTGCAGCACCATATTTGGCAATTTCCTAATCACACAAGTTGACCATGATTAGGAAATCGCCAAATATGGCACTGCAGCCTCCCAGCTCTTCTGGAACAGTATCGGCAGGGGGACAGTGTCATCCGAAACGGCTCCCCTGCCGCGCAGCAGCCTCGCAACAGGGACGAGGCTGCTTGCGTTACAAATCGCCATCCAAAAAAGTCCTAGCTGTGTTCCAGCACCAATGAGAACAGTGAGAAAGGTAAGTTATAGACAGGGCTTGGAAAAGTCACTTTTGGGGCTACAACTTGCAGAATCCTAGCACCAGCATGGCTACCTACTGGGGATTCTGAGAGCTGTAGCCTAAACAAGTAACTTTATTAAGCTATGCAAATGCAGGGATAGCTGTGTTGTCTGTAAAACAATTTCCAGCGGCTCTCTGGGAAACTTTCTGCTTTCTTCAAGCAAAGGTGTTTATGAGTTACACTTTGGATAGATATTCAGCGACAAAGGGGCCTTTTGTGAATCAAATTTTAGTGCTCTGTATTTATGGCTTTTCTTTTTTGCTGGCAAACCTAAGGGTGATACTGGATGAGTCTACTTACCATATCCTCTGAAGAAACCATGCAGACTGTGATTCCAGCACCAGCACCCTGCGACAAAGGTACTACCACAACATGTTATTTATCAAGCTTTGTTACAGATTATAAAAGGAGCAAGCAAAATGACTCCCACAGAAATGAGCCAGGTTTCTGGTTTGTCTCAGAGAAGTAGTAGAGAAACAAATGTGCAATGAAACCAGCTACATGGGAGAATTTATAGCAAAAAAATAGTGACTTACCTCCCTTTCTCTGCAGTGCCCATTTGTACCCATGACTGATTCACAAGCTTGGTGGAAGGGAAAAAGTAGCGATTTTGCAGTCCACATGGAGCAGCATGAAAAAAATGGTGGCCGTGAGTGAGTTTCATACCGACTCCCCCTTAAAAAAAAACAGATGTGGAAGAGCTGTTTTCTGCTGAAATAAACCTTCATTCTTTTGCTCTGCCTCTTGAATGCTTTTGCCAGCAAAAACAACAATGGCAGCTCCAGCATTGCAAGCCCTCCCTTGCAAGCCTGCCCCCTTCCGAGGTCTGGCCAATCAGGTTACATCCTTGCTGTGTTCCCCTTTTTGAACTGGTTGTACAGATGACCAATTATGTGCATTTTTGCACATTTTAAAAAAAAGATTACAAGAAACAGTGAAAGCTGTTATCACGATCTATTTGGAGTTTTCAGCCCTCCTCCTGAATATGGCGAATCCTGTTAGGAGCTCATCTGAACTAAAGGTAATCTGCCTGCTTTCTTGCCAGATTTTTTTCATCGTGTAAATGACCCCCAGGGCTCACAGAACTGAAGTGCTATGACTTTTGATCATAAGGGATGTCATCCACCATCCTCTCAGACCTCTCTTTGTTCCATCTGAGCTTAGTTTTAATCCTTAGGGTAGTGGGCAAAAATTAGGTTCCAGAGTAACAATATGTCAGACTACCGTAAAGAAGCAAGAACTATTGCTCCTTGCTTATTGCTGATTGCTGTCTCTTGGTACTTCTCAGGCTCTCCAGATTTTTTAGTCCCTGTAAAAGATGAGGAGGAGAGGAAGGGAGGATGAAGGAAGTTGCAGGACATCTTAGGGACTTGGCCAATCATCATTCTGATCTCATAATGCCATAGGAAAACTGGCTAACCATCTTTCAGATCTCTTCAGTTCCTTTGTTCACTATTGGCTTTGGATATTGAGCCCAAGTATGGGCATGCCTTCTCTTTTAAAGAAACAGTAGTCTTTAAATCCTTTATATCCGGTAAACTGCAAGGGAACACCCCTGCAGTTAGCTGTCCCCCCACCTCCCTCCACAGATCAGCCAGAAGGATTTAGTGGTCAGGAAAACAAGTGTAAACTGCAAGTATTGTGCTGGTCCATGACCGTAATAAAGAAATCATTCATACAGAGCTACAAGTATTGAACCACACAAGTCTCATGGGGCTTTTCTGTCCTGAATTTGAAAAAGGGAAATAAAATTTTGCTGTTTGTGACAGGAATTGCCACAACATAATTGGGAACAACTGAAATGTCACCTGGTGTTGTTTTCGTTTTGTTTTTTAAAGTCCAAGAACTACAGTAAAAAATACTACAGCCGTCAGCTACATACTGTGTCTGGAGGACCCTGTATCACCATGACCTGTCCCTTTTCTAATGCAAAGTACTTGGTGGTTTGGTCTTGAATAGGCCATTAAGACCCTTTAGCTTTACAGAAGACCTGCTCCCAGTGGAGATAAAAATTGCTAGAACTTGTATGATAATATGAATCAAGAGAGCTGCCTGCATTTTGGACTCCCCTTGAGGAGGGAGAGGGAAGGCTATGGAGATTTTCATGATGAACACCTTCACCTCAACCTTAACCAATAAATAGGAGATGAAATCTGGGAGTTGCTGAGCAGTGTGTGGAGTGGCTCCTCTCTCTCAGCATCACGAATTAAGAGCTCCTTTCTGGGGCAGGGGGCTGCTTGATCACTGCTGTACTGGTGTACATTTGCTGATAATCTTACACATCGCCTTTCAAGGTTGCTGGCATCAATGCTGTGTGCCCATGCAGGGTGCTGCTGGCCAGCTTGGGAAATGGTACTTTTTCAGACTCCAGTTTATATAATCATGCTTTATGTATTTTTTTAAAATAGAATTTTAGTGTGATAGCTTGTTTAATTGTGTTTTAACTTTTTTTAACTATTGGGTTTTTCTTTTTTCTTTTTCTTGTCTCATGCCAGGAGAAAGGCAGAATGTTAAATAAATAAATAAATATCCCCCCCCCCAAAAAAAAAACTCTGCCCAGAAAGCATGCACTGTCCCTAAATAATGGTTTACTATACAGTAAGGCTACTATGGAGGCAGATGACCTTTCAGGGATCTCAATCTGAAGATGTGTATACATAACATTACATTAAAACAGTAACAAGAGTTATTAAAACCTTGGACAACACATCTAGGTATAAAAGGAAAACTTAAAGAAATAATGTAAACTACCCACTGATACAAAATTAAGAAGATAGCCATATAATTCCAAAGCCAGATGTGATTTTGGTGGACAAATAATACCAAAGATGGTATTACTCTTATTATCGGATGGGGACAAAAATAGCATCCTCGTCTCACTATCTCCTCTACCACCACCCCCTCCTGTTCCCCTCCCAGCATGAGAACAAAACATTTTGCACCTACCTTTGCCGCATCCTCCCCTTCCCCTCAGCACCCATGGATTGAATACAGCTCATGTGGAGCTGTATTCACTTCCTTATTTGAAATCCTGGTCCGTTCTCATGAGAGAATGAGTGTGCAGGAAACTCAAAAATAAAAAGAGAAAGAATGCTTTTTAAATGACAACAAGCATAAAAACAGACTTAAGAAACCCCAAGTAACCCGGGGAGGGTACAAAAAAGGCTGTAACTTACCTCAATGTCCCGATCACACCCAGAAGTATTCGGCAGGGACCTCCCACTGCGGCTGGCATTGCACCAGTAGAACAGGGCTCCTTATTGCTCGCCTGTGATTCAATCACAGAAATCAAATGGGTGATCTATTGACGGCTTAAGCCATCAATAAAAAGAAACACAGATGGAATGGAAGCTGCACAGGGGCATAATGCCACAGGGACCTCATCTGATATTCAAGCCCTTTGGCGATATCCTGTCGTTCATGTGGTGGCATATTAAGGGCGCCTGATAATCTCCTGAGTCAATAAATGGAGACCAACTGTGATGAACCAGTAACACACACTGACAACAATATCCTTTAAGCAGTTTATTGTTCAGGATCTGTATTCTGGCGACCCAAAGGCCAGGAGAAATTGATAAAGCTAAATTAAGTTTTGTTTCCCCTCAGTTACACGGGAACCAGAAAAAGGGAGGTGTAGGGAGGATAGGGAAAGCACATTCCAGAACCAAAGGGGCCTGAATATCACAGCTGTTGACCTTGGGCTGCCAGGAGGAGATGTCTGTAAGGTTGCTGGCTTAGATCCAGCAGTTAAGGCATCTCAGAAAAGTTCCCGAGATAGCCAAACTCATGTTGGGACCTGACCTGGGTCCATGGCCACTGCAGCACCCAGTATCCAGGGCAGGGCATGACATATCCCCCTCCCCCCGAGAAGCAACCCTGCTGACACCAAAATGTGAGGGAATATGATTAAAGCAAATCCTCAAAGTGACCAGGTCAACCTGGCTTGTCAGGGAAGCGAGCATGGAACTTGGCTAACAAGCGGGGTGCCTGGATGTGCTCAACGTTAACCCATTCAGCATGCCCTAATGAAAGGTGCTTCCACTTGACAAAATATCGCAGCACCCCCCGACGCCGACGCCTAGAGTTCAGAATATCAGAGATCTCAAAATGTTGGTCATCATCCACCCTGACTAGTGAGGGTGTGTCAGATGCCGGATGCAGTGGGCTTGCCGGTGCCGTGGGCTTCAGGAGACTAGAATGAAAAACAGAGTCACATTACAGTACAGTTTAGGTAGAGACAACTCGAAAGTAACCAGATTGATTTGGCACACTATAGGAAAAGGTCCAATATTCTTGGGGTCCAATTTCTTCAATGGCTGCGGGCTCTTGAGAAACCTGATTGAGAGATACACTTCGTCCCCACAGCATAGGGGGGAGTGGGATCCCTACTTTTGTCCCCCTGTCGTTTTGTATTGGACTTTTGCAAAGTCCAGGGCAGCAACCACCTTAGGCCATGCGTCCTTTATCCAGGCACTCCATTGGACCAAGGGGACAGGGTCCTTGGAGTTTACATCTCCCAATGGCAAGGGACCAAACTCCTGCCCCAAAACAACCTTGAAAGGGGATAGTCCCATACTCTGGTGTACTGCATTGTTGTATGCCACCTTGGCAAAGGGTAACAAATTTACCCAGTCAGACTGTTGGAAGCTAATGTAGCACCTTAGATATTGTTCCAAAGTAGAGTTCACATGTTCCGTGTTATCATTGGATTTGGGATGATGACTGCTACTCAGACCACATTTGATGCCCAATAACTTAGTGAAAGCTTTCCAAAACTGGGAGGTGAACTGCACCCCTCTGTCAGAGAGAGTCTTAGAAGAGACCCCACAAAGCCTGTAAATGTGTTGAATAAACAGCTTGGCCAGTTGTTGGGCCATGGGGATGCTTTTACAAGCGACAAAGTGGGCCTGCTTAGAGAATATGTTAACTGTCACCCAAATAACAGTTTTCCCTTTGCTTTCAAGGAGATCCACAATGAAATCCATATTTATCACATCCCAAGGTTTGTCCGGGGTGGGCAACAGTAGCAACAACCCTTTGGGCTTCCCAGCGCCCCTCCTGGCCATGGCACAAATGTGGCGCCCTTTTACATACTCCTCCATCTCCTTACGCATGCAAGGCCACCAAAACTGCCTCCTGGCAAGGTGCAAAGTTTTGACATAGCCAAAATGGCCTGCACTTTATACATTGTGGCACTGCTTGAGAACAGAGGGCCTCATGGCCGCAGGCACATACAAGAATTCCCCCTTCCAAGCCAAGCCCTCCCTCAAATCCACTTTGGCACAATTATCTAGGAACCAAGCATCCTGGGGAAGGGTGTCAGCCATCTGGGTACGCCACCCCCCTCCTTAGGGATGGCACTGGGCAAGGCTGGAGTATGGGACCCCTGGGCTGGGATTTTGGTGGGAGGACTGGATGGGGATGACAAAGGGCAGCCTGACGGAGCGGGGCCCAAGTCCCCATCCAGGGGACGGCCTGAGGAGGGGTCCACCTCAATGGGTTGCCGCTTTGCTTGGCTGCAGGTGAGGACTGTGAGGCCCAAATGCGAAGGGGAGAAGACACTGTCAATGACCTCTTTGCATTTGCTTTCATGCTGTGGAAGCCTAGACAAGGCATGTGCCAGAAAATTCCTTTTTCCCAGGAGAAACTTCAGCATGAAGTTAAACTGATAAAAGAAATCAGCTCATCTAATCTGCTTGAGGCCCAACTGACGAGGGGTTTTCAGTGCCTCTAGGTTCTTGTGATCTGTCCATACCTCAAAAGGCTGGGAAAAACCTTCCAGCAAGTGGTACCAGGTCTCTAGCACCACCTTGATGCCCCTGCCTCCTTCTCCCAAACGGGCCAATTGCCCTCCGTTTCATTGAATTTTTTGGACAGGTACACACAGAGCCTGAGTTCCCTTGCCTCATCTCGTTGCAGCAATACCCCCCATAGCCACATCAGAGGCGTCCACCTGAACCACAGAGGGTTTTTCAGGATCGGGGTGTTTGAGAATGGGTTCAGAAGTGAATAACTTTTTCAGTTTCTCAAACACTTGTTGGCATTGTTCTGTCCACACAATTTTGGGGGGAGGTTTTTCATGCTTCCCATCATTGGCCTGTTTCTGTCCATCAGACCCCCTGGTCTTTAGTAAGTCAGGGGTAGGGCCACCTCAGCAAAGTCGGGGATGAAAGACCTATACAAATTAGCAAAACCCAGAAAACTCTGTAGTTATTTCCTGTTCTTGGGGGTTTCCCATGCCAGAACCCCCTTAACCTTCTCTGGGTCCATTTTAATCCCCGTGCTAGAGATGCGATACCCCAGGTAATCCAATCGGGTGTGGTGCAACTCACATTTGGAAAGTTTGGCATACAAATGGTTTTCAGCCAGTTTGCTCAATACCTTTTTCACTAATTTAACATGGGACGTGTAGTCCTCAGAGTAGATGAGCACATCATCAAGACAGACCAACACCCCTTTGTACAGAAATTCCCTGAGCACATCGTTAATCAAGTTCATAAACACCTCCGGGGCCCCAGACAACCCAAATAGCATTGCAAGAAACTCAAATGTTCCCAGTTGACAATTGAAAACAGTTCTCCACTCATCACCCTCTTTGATCTGCACCTGATAGTAAGCTTCCCTCAAGTCCAGTTTGGTGAAGGTTTTGCCTTTGGCTAGATGAACCAACATGTCCTTCATCAGAGGCAGAGGGTACTGGTTTGTGTCACTACCACATTGAGGCCACGGTAGTCCAAACAGAGCCTCAGAGAGGAATCCCGTTTGTGTCTAAACAGAACTGGGGCCCCCAAGGTCATGGGCCTAATGAAGCCCCGTGCCAAGTTTTTGTCTATATATTCCCTCAAAGCATTCAGCTACGCAGGAGTCATGGAGTAAATCTTGGGTTTGGGCAACTTGGCCCTTGGGACAAGTTCAATAGCACAGTCAAAAGGTCTATGGGAGGGTAAGATGTCACATTCGTTCTCATTGAAAACAATGCACCATTGCTTGTATTCCACAGGTAGGTCTTTTACCTCCCCCCACACCAAGGCTACTAAAGATTCTCTGGGGCTTTCGCCTAAGGAACCCCCTTCTGCCTCAGGGCCCCTCCCTTCCTCTACCAGGCAATGTTCCTGGATGCAAGAGGGATCTGTGAAAGTCACAATTTCTTTGACCCAGTCTATGGCGGGATTGTGGAACTTCAGCCAATTCAGGCCGACTACCGCTGCAGGCACTAGACCTGGGGCGATTACGAACTGCAGTTCTTCCTTGTGATCTCCCATTCTCATCCCCACTGGATCAGTCATTCACCTCACGGGGGCCCCTTCATCATCCCTCCGTCTATCTGGGAGAGCCATATGGGCTTGTCCAGTTTCACGGTGCCCAGGGCTACTTCCCTCACTAAGGATGTGTGGATCAGTACTTGTGTACACCCACAATCCACCATCACCATGATTTTATGGGGGGGCCCTTCTCGTTGATCCCTGTTTTGGCCTTAATAAAAAAACAGGGCTTTGACTCCACTCACCACAGCACTTGGGCGCCCTTCGGGGTTAGCCCACCCTTGGGTGCTTAGTAGGGCGGGCTGGATCCTTTTCCCACTGGCTCATCATTGGAGGAGGATCCACTGTCCCCTGATTCCCAGGAGGACTCTCCAGCTGGGTGGCTGGGGACCAGGGAGTGTGCTATCGCTTTGGCTTTCAGCTTGGAGGGTGTTTTCAGGGCCATCTGCTTTCCCTCTGGGTTCTTGGCCGGCTCCTATAACTGGCTGCTCCTAGGTTGCTTGTCCAGGTACTCTGCTATGCAGTGACCGCTGTTCCCGCAGTGAAGACATAGGCCTTTTTGCATCCGCCGCTCCTTCTCCATCTGACCCTCCGTCACTCCCGACTCAGCTCCTCTGTCCCTAGCTCAGGGCCAGTATCTGGCACGCTGGCTCCTTGGCCTGAGGCTACGGCTGTAGCCCCCTTTCCGGAGATAGCAGGTGCAGCTTCCTCCATCTGAGTTCCATCCTCTGTGACTTGAGACATCTCGCATCAAATTCACGGGTAGAATTTTACAGAACTGGCTTACTATGATGAACTAGTAACACACGCTGACAACAATATCCTTTAAGCAGTTTATTGTTCAGGATCTGTTCGGTAGCACAGCAAAGCCAGTTTTGGCAACCCAAAGGCCAGGAGAAATTGATAAAGCTAAATTAAGTTTCGTTTCCCCTCAGTTACACGGGAACCAGAAAAAGGGAGGTGTAGGGAGGATAGGGAAAGCACATTCCAGAACCAAAGGGGCCTGAATATCACAGCTGTTGACCTTGGGCTGCCAGGAGGAGATGTTTGTAAGGTTTAAGGCGGGCTGGCTTAGATCCAGCAATTAAGGCATCTCGGGAAAGTTCCTGAGATAACCAAACTCATCTCGGGGCCTGGCCTGGGTCCATGGCTGCTGCAGCACCCAGTATCCAGGGCAGGGCACGACACTAACACTGTAAAATCTTTCAGTCATTTGAATATTATTCAAAACTTTAGACTGAGCTGTTGACATCTCCATTAGAGGTTAATACCAGCACCTTCTCATATAGATAAGCAATCCACTAATATAATTGTGTCTGGATTAAACATCAGTTTATTGGCCCCTACTGAGCTCATTACTAGGGCCTGGCATCAGTTCAGCATTTTCTATTGCTTCATCCGATTCCACTGTAAAGGCAAGATTGAATTCCTTAATGGGCCCTGACTTAATCTCCCCACTTGCCCCATGAAACTACTGAGAAACCAATTACTCAGCGTTTTTTCAGAAATATTGAAAGGCATGGAAAGGACATGGTAGTATTCTATAGGATGCAATGGTATGAGCTGAGGGTACTACTACTACTATTCCTATTTTTATTGATATCCTGCATTGCTCCTGGATTAGGGTTCAAGTTCAGCATAAAACAATACAGCATCCTCCTACAAGCTCCATTCTCAAAAGCCAATTCTAAAAGCCAGTATGAGTAAAAAGGTCTTCACCTACTGACAAAAGAACAGCAAGAAAGGAGCCATTCTAACTTTCTTAGGGAGTGAATTCCAGCACCTGGGATCAGCCACTAAGGACTTTATCAGATGCACTAAATATGGTGTCATAACCATGACACATAAACACAAAAGGGCACGCATATCAGACGATGTTGCCCTTTCACGTTTATGTCCTGGCCAAAACCTGTACCTTTTTATTGGTGGCTGAAGCCATCAATTGATTCCCCCATGGCGCTTTAGTGCTGTTATTTTTCGTGTTATTTTTGAATTTCCCACATGATGAAGTCTCATAAGAATCCACAGGATTTTGAACGAGGAAGTAAGCGGAGCTCCATTCACTTCCTCTTCATTTCAGGACTGGCAGCCAGATCTTGTTTACTTTTAGGGTTTCTTCTTTCCTGTTGAAAAACCCTAAAATCAAAACTCAACTCATTCAAATGAACTCCACTCAGGGACAGGGAGATTTCCAGCAGATAATGGGCCATCAACCAACCATTAGCCAAACAGACACTAATCCTCCTTGCTTATCTTCCCCCAGGAACTAGCCATTCAAATACACAAATTTACATATCCTCTCCAACAGGGGCTCATAGTATATACCCCCCCACACACACACACTCCTACCCAACCATTTTCTGAAGATGCCAGCCACAGATGCAGGTGAAATGTCAGAAATAAATTCTTCCAGAACATGGCCTCAAAGCCCAGAAAAAACACCTTACAGGGTTGTTGTGGGGATTAATAAGGAGAGAGGAACTATGTGAAGTGTGCATGTGTTAGAATGCCCTACTACACCTCCCTTCAAGATTCCATGACTGGACATATTAGACACTTTTCAGGGTCGCATTGCCTTAGGCAGGATGGAGGTCAGTCAAATGTCACAATGGCCTGAGACATGTCTAGAAATATAATGGTGGGAAAGTCCAATTTAGGATTAAGTGGAAAGCCCCCATAATGGGTTTATACTAACAACCTAGTTGTTAAGGGGTATGTGCTAATCCTTTCTTCCAGCCCTGGGCATTTCCAGCAATAACTTAATCAAGCAATCAAGTGACCATTCCTCATTCCATACTGTTACCTGAATTACTGGGGGTCTGTGGGACTCACTCGTGACCCAGAAAATATTATATTAAATTAGGGGATTTTAATGAGCTCAAAGGTATGGCTGTGAGAGGCCACATAACCTATGTGACGTTGTGTACCTATATATACCAATAGTTACTGACAAGACTCCAAGCCAAAATGAAACAAAAATGGTTTTTATTGGAAAATAATCACAGAAACATTCACAGATGCACACACACTCACAAGACAACCATGCAAGGCTAATGAAGCATTAGGGGGAAATATTTGAATAGCAGAGATGGAACTGGGGAGAATGGGCTACAATTACCTGTCTGGACAGCAGAGATTCATGCAGCAGAGAAACCTGAGGGTATATGGCAGTCGGGCAGAGTGACAGTGTCCAACTGTAGCAGCACACTTTGGCTATGATTTGTGGTAATAGTTATACCCAATATTGTACCCTTAAGGGATGTTTTGAGTGAGAAACAATGTTTAGACGAGTTTCCCAGGGTTAAACAATGGAAGCTCCGGGCATGCTGATTGACACTAATGGTTGAGATATTAAAGTTAATGGGCTTGTGGCCACCTCTGTATGGTGGAGAGGAAAAGGTGTGAGGGAAAGACATTTCGTGGATAATGGGGATTCTAATCACTGTTTGTTTGGAGTGTGTCTCACTGCCAGGTGCATCCAGGGAAGATTAGCACATTCCACCCTAATGATTCTGACTGAAGGGGGGGCTTTGCTTAATCCCTTCCTGGGCATGTTATTGGGGAATTTCTGAGACAATTTCTTTAGGCCTTTGGGTGACCTTCACTTAACCTAATTTTGGTTGGCCCTGGTCTAACTTAGATCTCGTGAACTGTCCAGTTATGAATTATAGTGAGGAGGATGTGTAAGGCTGGATAATAATACCCTACAGAAATCTCTCGTCACACCCCCTCCTATCTGACCTTACAAGGTTGTCCCAAAACCATCAATGTTCTATCTCTCTGCATTTAAAGCAAACAGCTGAGTTTCGGTTTCTTTTGTCTATTCCATGGGAAAGACATTCACACTTTGTTATTACTAACTCACCCTCCAAAGCACGGAATAGAGTATAAATATTAGACCCCAACAATAGCTAGGTCTATCACAGTTGAGGTGTGCCACAGTGGACAGACCCAGTCACACTCTTTCTTGGCACGTCCTAGATCAGAACCTTCTGTGCCACCCTCAGATGCCTGGTTGAGTATCCTCACTGCATGGAACTCTTCTCTTCAAGTCTGGTAACTATCACCCTATCTTCCCAGACCCATCTCCCTCTATCCAACCTTTCTGCTTTACTCTGCTATAGCCTTGCATGATTTTTAAGAATGTGTGTTGTGTATGTTAGTCTATTTTTTATATTTCCAATAAAATCCCTTGCTTTACTTTAACTGGAGCTTCCTCTACAGTTAGTACTGGTATACATAGGTGAAAAGATCCCTAAAGTTACCTTCTTCTCACAGGCCTCCTGTTTGAGCTAATAATTCCCTTAACTAGATTTTGGCATCATGGGTGGGACACTAAAACATACCCTCCCTTAGAGTAACACATGTACATTCCTAGTATTGTACAGTCAGCCCTCCGTATCTGCGGATTCCATATCCATGCATTCAACCATCCATGGCTTGAAAATATTCCAGAAAAAAAATCCAACAAGCAAATCTTGATTTTGCAATTTTATATAAGGAACACCATTTTATGCCATTGTATCCAATGGGGTTTGAGCATCCATAGATTTTGGTATCATGGGGGGGGGGGGTTTCCTGGAGCCAATCCCAGCAGATTTTGTCATGCACAGGCACTTCCAGTGATATTCTCATCAGATCAATATATTTTTAATACCACAGGAGGCCCCTGAGAGTGACTGCCATATAATTCAAGGGCAAGATGCTGAGGAGAATAAGGACAAACAGCAGTAATTGAAGGGGGGAGCATAGTGTGATTTCCTTCACTGATACAGATTAAATATTTTATTACAACTAGAAAATATTCTAGTTTAACTTTCTTTGACCTATTTTGACTTTTCAACACAATGTACATGCTGAGCAGCTCATCTGTGCTAAGATATCTGTGCTCCCACTCAGTTGTTGCTTGCTAATGCCAGTTAAGATCATGATAAATGTTTGTCCTTTTTACATTTCCATTCTCTCTCACTTCACTAATTACGTCCTCCCATTCCAACTTTATGTATAAATATCTGCCAATTAAGGCAACACTCCATGCATCTGATAAAGTGGCTACAATGCACAAAACCTTTATGCCAAATTAAATTAGTTAGTCTTTAAGGCTAGATAGTGTTGAGAAAGTCAGAGACTAGATCTTGTTGCTCTTGCTGCAAAAGAGAAACATAGCTACCTTCTTGAAATGAAAAATACTCTGTGTAAGAAAAAAATAATAATAGCAAGTGCCAATCCAATATGGCAAATGTTTCCCCCCTTTAATACTATCCTTATACTTCTACTTGATATAAATCCTTTCTATATCCTTGGCCTTGTAGCTCCTGTTTCATTTCCCTGATAGAATTTACACTGTAGGGATAAATGGTATTCTTAATAGGTATATTTCATGCAGTAGGGCATATGTGTGAGTAAACAGTTCAAATGCCCATACTATATTCACAAGGCATACTATAGTCCATAAAAAAAAAAACTTTATCGTATGATGTTGGATCCATTTCCCCAAATTTGAAGATTTGCAACAAGCAACTGCCTCAATAAGCTTCTCTCAACCCTCTCTTGTCTTTTCCCAGCTCCTCATTGTCTTTCTTCCAATAGTGGGGCAAAACACGTGGAGTACATGTTGCTGTAGGCAACTATATTTGTTGTAGTTCTGGGGTTGATTTTTTTTTTAAACAGATGATGTTTGTTGCCCTGGATAATTCCCAGCATTACCAGCAACATTTATTCCCACCCAGGATAGGATTTATTTTTATTTTTTTAAAAAAAAATCCAGACTACATTTCAACAACAACATCAAATCCCAAGTGAGTGTATGGTTCTATACCTGTGTTACCTACCCTGACACCCCCTGCCCCATATCAGTAATAACTGGCAATATTTTATAATTTGGTCAACTGTGGCCTTCCCCGAGTGTGGCCTGTAAACTGGGGACTCACAAGTACCAGGAATCCTAAAGACTAGCACTGAGACTTAGTCAGGTATGCACTAAGGAGGGGCGAGCCCAAATTCCAAAGGAAGATAATTTGCAAGACAACTTCTTGCCTCAATGCTTGGCTAGTCCCATCAGCCTAAAATGAGATTACTCAAATTTGTTAATCCTGTTTTTGTAATCCCTAGGCACTGTGCCTAAAGGGCCTAATGGATAAGGTGACCCTGGATGTAGCCTATATTTCAGAGGAAGGAATTGGCAAAACCACAGCTAATTATTTCTTGCCTAAGAAAACCCTATGAAATTCATGGGGTTGCCTTAGGTTAACAGGTGACTTGAAGGTGTATACACACACAAAGGAAATACCAGTTGTAATAATCCTTCCTTTAGCATTTGTTTAATTTCAGATAACTTCAGAAAACCATTTTTCTTATTCATGTAAATTCCATGTTCAGCTGTGAGTTGATGTCACAATTGATCCCCAATTTACAAATTCTCTGTATAGGAAATACTTGTTGTAATAATCCTTCATTTAACATTCATTTAGTTTCAGATAACTTTAGCAAAGCATTCTCTATAGCAATCTTTAGTTGACTCCTTCAGCAAACACCCAGACCTTTGAATAAAAAACCTGTCTAAAATTAGAAGACCCCAAGGACTCTACAAAATGGTTTCAGTTTGTGTTGTTACAATGCACTCATATCAGTGTTGGAAGCCAAACATACCGTGTGTATTTTGGACACAGTTTGAACATTAAGTGGAAAGAAAAAAATGGTTTTCACATTTCTGTCCCCCCTCCATCCCCTGAAAGGGGAGTGTATGTGTTTCTAAAATCTGATTGAATTTTAACAGTTGAAAAACATTAATGCATACTAGAAAATAAAATCAACTCACAGGAGATCGAACACAATCAGCAATAATCACAGGAGCACTGAAGATTATTCAACTTTCACTTGCAAGAAGTCATCCAAAGTTGTTTATATGGCCTTGTCTCCACGAGTGAAAAACCCAAATCCCCCCTACATGACATGTGGCCTTCTTGCTGAATCTGGTCCGATAATGCCACACAACGTACAGCCCTATCTGCACCAGACTCGGAGTATACCATTTCAAATCTTAGAAAAGCAGCATAAGGTGAGGGGTGTGTGAGGGGTCAGCCTTCATTTTTCCACTGTCTTTTTAAAGGCACAAAGGAAGGCACAGGGGAACAGAGTTTGGTTTTGGTCATTTGCTCTCCCTGAGCACATGGTCTGAGGGGGCGGGGTGTTTAATTTCACAGTTAGACTAAAAGCACAGAGAGGACAAAGGTCAGCCTTAAAAGAGCCTTCTGCTGAGCTATTGAAACTACCTGGAGAAGAGTTAGCAGCCACTAGCTCTGTATAACTACTGCTACAGCCTTTCCAGGTTAATTTTGGAAAATCAGCAGAAGGTGAGCAGTGTGTGAGGGGTCAGCCTTCATTTTTCCACTGTCTTTTTAAAGGCACAGAGGAACAAAGTTTGTTTTTGGCCATTTGCTCTTCCTGAGCACATGGTCTGAGGGGGTGGGGCATCTAATTTCACAGTTAGACTAAAAGCGCAGAGAGGACAGCCTTAAAAGAACCTTCTGCTAAACAAATGAAACTGCCTGGGGGAGGAGTTAGCAGTCACTAGCTCTATATAACTGCCACTACAGCCTTTCCAGGTTAATCTTGGAAGAACAGTGGCGCCTGCCTTGCGGCATGCACAGTTGTAACATAACAGGGGCATAGAAGCTCTTCCAAGAAAGGCCAACAGGCATTGGGGGGGGGGGAATACCAGAAGAGTTTGGACAGGGAAGACCGAAGTTCTCTTTCAGTAACTACTTAAGAAGACTGAATATGCAGAGTGAGGGAGCTGCTCCAGTCCCCTGCAGTACCTGTGGAATGTTTGCTTCTTGCCAGAGGACATGGGGAGCTATATCTGCAGCAAGTGCAAGTTGGTGGCCCTGCTGGAAGAGAAGGTCAAACATCTTGAGGACAGGGTATCTACTCTTGTGAATACTAAGGAGCAAGAAGTTTTCTTGGACAGAGTGGAGAAGACTATCCAGGATGCGGAACACACTGGGGAGGTGTCTGCAGAGGAGGCCATCTCCCATACACAGGAAATGAACACATGGAGGAATGTGACACAGAGAAGTAGAAGGGCCAGGGATCATTCGGCCCCTTGATGCTAGAGAATCAATTTGAAGCTCTCTCTCTTTCCAGAGAAGAAGAGGAAGAACAGTAGTACCAGGCATTAGGGAACATACAGGAAACCTTGGAAGATCCAGCACATGAAGTGGTCTCTGCCAAGACACGAAGGAGGAGGGTGGTGGTTGTGGTAGGGGATTCCATGCTGCAAGGAACAGAAGCAGTAGTCTGCAGGCATGACAAAATGTCTCAGGAGGTATGCTGTCTCCCTAGGGCAAAAATTCAGGATGTGACAGAGAGGCTGACAAGACTCATCAAGCCTTCTGACCATCATCCCTTCCTTTTGGTCCATGTGGGAACCAATGATACTGCAAGGCATAGTCTCTAGAAGATCACAAGGGATTGTGAGGCTTTGGGTAGGAAGCTGAAGAACCTGGATGCACAGATAGTCATTTCATCTGTCCTTCCAGTGAAAGGGCACAGCTCAGGAAGGGCGAGAAGGATAGTGGAGGTGAACAACTGGCTACGCAGATCGTGCCACTGGGAAAAACTTGTCTTCCTGGATGATGGGATGCGGTTTCAGGGAGGTGGACTTCTGGCAAGAGATGGGTTGTACTGCACAGCAGTTGGCTGGAAATTTTTTGCTAAGAGTCTGAAAAATCTTATCAGGAGGGCTTTAAACTGAGTTGTATGGGAAAGAGAGACAGTACTCTTGAAGGCAGGAATTCATTGAGTGCTAGAGATAATAGTCCAAATGTTATACAGAAAACAAGGCAAATAAGACAACAACCCAACAATGGGAGGACTAAACACTTTAAAAAGGCAAACAGAGGAAATGGTCCATGGTCTTAGATGTCTCTATATTCATGCACAGAGCATGGGAAATAAACAGGATGAACTTGAACTCTTAGCACAGCAAAACAAATATGATATAATAGACATCACTGAAACCTGGTGGATGAGTCTTATGATTGGAATGTACTAATAGAGGGGTATAACATATTTCAGAGAAATAGACCAAACAGAAAGGGTGGCGGAGTAGCATTATACATTAAAGATGTGTACATCTGTGAACAGATCCATGATTTAAATCCTGGGAGCCAGGTTGAGAGCATCTGGGTAAAAATTAAAGGATAGAGAAATAGCAGGGATGTCATTTTGGGGGTCTAGTACAGACCTCCAAGCAAACTGAGGACTTGGATGATGCCTTGCTGGAGCAGATGACTGCACATTCAGAAAGGAGAGCTGTAGTAGTAATGGGGGATTTCAACTATCCTGATATGTGCTGGACGTCCAACTCTGCCAAAAATTTAAGGTCCAACAAATTCCTCATTGTCCAGAAGGTGGAAGAGGCAACAAGGGGATCAGCTATTTTAGATCTGATTCTAATGAACAGAGATGATCTGGTTAATGGAGTGGAAGTGGCGGGATCCTTAGCAGAGAGTGACTATGTTCTCCTGGAGTTTGTTATACAGAGGAAAGGGGAAGCCAAAAATAGTCAGACATGCATTCTAGACTTTAAGAAAGCTGATTTCAGAAAATTAGGGAATTACTGGGGGTGATCCCATGGTCAGGAATACTAACAGAGAAGGGAATTCATGATGGATGAGTGTTTCTTAAAAGTGAGATATTGAAGGCACAACTTCAAATAGTTCCAATGAGGAGGAAACATGGTAGGTGTCTAAAGAAACCAAGATGGATGTCAAAAGAACTCTCAACTGATCTAAAACTTTAAAAGGACATGTACAAGAAATGGAAAAAGGGCGAAATCACCAAAGAAGCATTCAAACAAATAGCCAGCTCATGTAGGGGGAAAGTCAAAAAAGCTAAAGCACAGATGGAGCTCAGGCTTGCTAGAGAGGTTAAAATCAATTAAAAGATGTTTGTTGTCATTGTTATGTCCATTGCAATAGGAAGAAAAAGGAAATGGTAGGGCTGCTGCATGGAGGAGATGGCGAAAAACTAACAGGAGATAGAGAAAAGGCAGAATGACTTAACACCTTCTTTGCTTCAGTCTTCTCCCAAAGGGGGAACAGTGCTCAACCTGGGGAAGATGGAGCAGATGATGCAGTAGGGGAAATATAGCACAGAATTGGTAAAGAGGTAGTTCAGGAATACCTGGCCAGTATAAATGAGTTCAGTTCTCCAGGGCCAGATGAACTACATCCAATGGTATTAAAAGAACTGGCAGAAGTAATCTCAGAACAACTGTCAATAATTTTTGAGAATTCCTGGAGAACAAGAGAGGTCCCAGCAGACTGGAAGAGGGCAAATCTTATCCCCATCTTTTAAAAGGGGAAAAAAAGAAGACCCAAATAATTACTGCCCAGTCAGCCTGACATCAATACTGGGAAAGATGCTAGAGCAGATCATTAAACAGTCTGTAAGCACTTAGAAAGGAATGCCATGATCACTAAAAGTCAACATGGATTTTTCAAAAACAAGTCATGCCAGACTAATCTCATCTCTCTCTTTTTTTTTTGATAGTTACAAACTTGATAGATGGAGGGAATGCAGTGGATGTAGTGTATCTTGATTTCAGTAAGGTTTTTGACAAGGTTCCCCATGATATCCTTGCAAAAAAGTTAGTAACCCTGTGGGCTAGACAAGGCAACTATTAGGTGGATTTGTAATTGGTTGACTAACCAATCTCAAAGGGTAGTCACCAATGGCTTCTCTTCATCCTGGAGAGAAGTGACCAGTGGGGTGCCACAGGGTTCTGTCCTGGGCCTAGTGCTATTCAACATCTTTATCAATGACTTGGATGAGGGAATAGAGGGTATGCTTATCAAGTTTGCAGATGACACCAAATTAGGAGGGGTAGCTAATACCCCAGAGGACAGGATCAGAATCCAAAATGATTTTAACACATTAGAAAGCTGGGCCAAAACTAACAAAATGAATTTCAACAGGGAGAAATGTAGGATACTACACTCAGGCAGTAAAAATGAAATGCACAGATATAGGATGGGTGACACCTAGCTTGATGGCAGTACATGCGAAAGGGATCTAGAAGTCTTAGTGGACCACAAGCTGAACATGGGTCAGCAGTGTGATGCAGTAGCTAAAAAAGCCAATGCGATTCTAGGCTGCATTGATAGGAGTATAGTGTCTAGATCAAGGGAAGTAATCGTGCCACTGTATTCTGCTTTGGTCAGACCTCACCTGGAATACTGTGTCCAGTTCTGGGCACCACAATCCGGAAGGATATTGATAAGCTGGAACATGTCCAGAAGAGGGCGACTAGGATGGTGGGAGGTCTGGAAGCCATGCCCTATGAGGAGTGCCTTAGGGAACTGGGCATGTTTAGTCTGGAGTAGAGAAAGTTAAGAAGTGACATGAGAACCATGTTTAAATATTTGAAGGGATGTCATACTGAGGATAGAGCAAGCTTGTTTTCTGCTGTTCCAGAGACTAGGACATGGAGCAATGGGCTCAAACTACAGGAAAAGAGATTCCACCTAAACTTTAGGAAGAACTTCCTGACAGTAAGAGCTGTTTGGAAGTGGAATAAACTGCCTCGTAGTGTGGTGGAGTCTCCTTTTTTGGATGTTTCTAAACAGAGGCTGGATGGCCATCGGTCGGGAATGATTTGATTGTGTATTCCTGCATGCCAGGGGGTTGGACTGGATGGCCCTTGTGGTCTCTTCCAAATCTATGATTTAAAAAAATATCTAAACCTGGGTGTTAGAAAACTCACAGTTTTCTCCAGAGTGCACGCCAGTGTACTGGGCATAGTCACTTTCTCTGTCCCCAGGATAAACAGCTGCATGCCATGTAGGCAGAGCCCTGGTGTAGTCACTTGTTCTGAGGTTGGAGAGAGCAGCTGCATGCCCATTTTGCCAGCACCTAGGCCGCACAGCAGTGGGTTTATCTAACTGGGGATTGAAATCCATATGAATCCAATTCTGGCTTTGGCCAAGGCATCGCACTTAAATCTGGGCCAGAGTAGCCCGAATTTCATCTTTGGCATCTCTGGGCCAAAGCAGTTTGAATTTCAATTGGATTATTACCCTCAGTGTAGACAAGCCCTAAGTCTCTGAAAGTGATCACCTACAGCTTTTTCACTGTTTCACTGTTATGTTTTTCCACTCTTAGGGTGGTCTCTTTCTCACGTTGACAGTGTTTCCAATTCCATATAGGTTCCTATTGGTGCAAATGCTAATTGTTTTCCTGATCCCATATATGCCTCAGAAACATATTAACGGATGGAAACAAACTTCTAAAGATGCATCCCTTAGTAGGACAGGGAAGCATGCAAACAAGTGGACATAGGCACATTCCTCTCTATGATCCAGATGTTAGATGGAACCCTCTCCAAATCAACATGCAATGACTTAACCTGTTTTCGGGGTGCAAAAGGGTGTGCTGTATCTCTTTCCCCTTTTGAACAGCTGTTCCACACTTAGGGGCTTACCGCACAAGGAAAGAAGTGGCAGGGCACCCTGATAACAGCCTGCCTGCCTTGCCTTATTGCACAATGTCAGTGTGTTTCAGCTGTTCTCCCATTCTGGTCCCATGGGAGATGGTGGTAAACATGAGTCTTTTTGCTAATTGTAAAAAAGCAATAGGAAAAAGACTCACCTTTACCACCATCTCCCATGGGACTGGAATGGGAGAACAGCTGAAACACACCAACATCATGCTATCAAGCAAGGTGGGATGCACTACTCTTGGGCTTTACTACCACTTCCCTTCCTTCATGCAGTAAGCCCCTCACTGATCTTTCAAGAAGATGCCATAAAACCACCTTGGGCTTTTGCACAGGAGAAAAACAGGATCCAATCAACACAGCTTTAGGGCATACCATTACTTATGCTCTGTGCACGTTTAATTCGCTTGGCATTCTTCAAAGTATCTTCAGAAATCTAGCTTGGTCAAGGGGCTATGAATTCATCTGGATCCTGGGTAGGCAATGTGTGAGACTCTGTCTGTGTGATTCTTCCTCTTCTGCAGCTCAATAATGGTTGTACCTATTCTCACAGCCATACTGCCAATTTTTGGCAGCATGATGGCATTCACATAGTTTCTCTTTAAAACCAGACACATGGAGCCTGCACACCTTTTTTTAAAGCTTAATTTTGTTCCCAGTGGCATGATTTCACTTGAAAATAAAGGACACTTTCTCTGCACACTCTGCTTTTAAGAGAGAGGGGAAAACAGGTGTTTCACTTGAGTGGCAAATTCAAAGATAGTGGTGGTAGGGAAGCAGGAGAATCAAAAATGAACAAGGGCACATTCAGGCCATTGGCCTGGTGTTTCCCACCCCTTTTACAGTAACCTACCACAAAATTAGTTCACAGGGTTCCTTGAAGACTGGCAGTGATTACTAAATCACTTTAAATCTGTAGCTCTAGCGCAGATATGTCCTGTTAATGAAACAGGATTGGCAGTCTTGCCAATGACATTGCAAAGTTAAAAGTACTCATCTTTGAGAACTGCGTCTGTGTCAGCAATTTGCAAACAGAGTGATTATATGGCATATTCTTTTTCTTCTGGTGATTCATTTGATTGTACGTACCTTTCCATCAATCAGTTTATTTGGGGAGAAACAGAGAAAACATGACTGTACGTATATGTGTATGCCAGCATCTCTTAACATTTCTGTCTTGTGAAGGTCCCTAGGAAATCCTTCAGGGACAGAAGCAAAAAGAGACTCAGTTATTGCCTTTCTAACATACACTTTAAAAGGTAATGAATAAAGATGGGGGGGGGCAGTTAATGTCAATAGGCATGCATAATTTGCATCAAGATGGGGGGATTGTTGTAAGGGGACATTTTAGCTGAGAAACAGAGAGGATGGGAGTGAATTGAACAAAAAGGCTTCAGTTTGGAGGATGCTGCATCAATAAAAAAAAATGGGAATCTAGAATAATAAAAAGGAGATTCATATCTGGTTAGCTGTTCTCCTCACACTCTGCAGATTACATGTCCATAAAATATGGATAAGAGGAGATAGTGGCACTCTCTTGTTAATGACTATTGTTTCTCAACAGGAGAGGAAGGGGGCTTTTTTTGAATAAATCAGTGTGGGGGTTTTTTTTGTCTTTCACTCCAGGCTTCTTTGAATTTTGTCTTGTGCCTCCAGAGAAAATAATGTTTTCTTTCTCAGAGGGTCCCATTTCTCCATACAGCCATCAGAGGAATAGTATGCATAGGAAAGCCTTTTAAAATGTGAATAAAACCTCACTCTGTCCCCCCACCCCTAGTTTGAAATAGCTTTGGCAGACTTACAGTCTACACCTTTGACAATAAAACATTGCTTGCTTACTCTTGTGCTCTCTTGCTCTCTCCCCCATGCATGCACATACACTCTCACACATGCACACACAGTTCCCAGGCTTCTTCCGTTTTGGGTGATTTGAGTTTGCAAGAGTAAGAAATACATGGGAAGGATGAGAGTGCAAAGCGGAGTCTGATGAAAGAGGCAGCTCTGTAAAACCCATTACAGATTTAAGTCAGGAAAAGGAAGGAAATGTATTTGAGTTGCCCAAAGACAAATTTTACTATAGTCTACATTTTAGAAAACTATAACAGCATTTGATGTCATTCATCTCCTGTTACATGTGTCTCTTTTCTCCTCTTTGTCTTCTTGTTTTCCACCAGACCCTCCCTCCCCACAGCCATATTGAGAAGGGAAGTGCCTTTTACTTTTATCACTTCACAGAGCAGCAGCCTTCCTCAACATGTGGTACTCCAGCTATGTTGGACTGTAGGTCCTGTCATCCACAGCTCACATAGGGCTAGGGATGTGGGAAGATTGTAGTCAAGCACATCAAAGGGCTCTAACTTACAGGAAGGCTGCTAGAAAGCACCTCTGTTATGATGGGATGGTTGTAGTTAACACAGCTGATTGAGCTGAGTTTTTGTACCAAAAAGGCTGGAGAGCCAGCATGATGAAGTGGTTTGAGCCCTGGACAATGACTCTGGAGACCAGGGTTCAAATCTCCACTCAGCCATGGAAACCTGCTGTATGACCTTGGGCAATTCATATTTTCTCAGCCTCAGGCAAATGCAAACCCCCTCCAAACAGACCTTGTCAAAGTTTGCCTTAGGGTTGCCATAAGTTGGAAATGACTTGAAGGCACACAACAGCAACAACAACAGGCTAGCCGTGATTTTTTGGGGGGAGGTTCAATGGTGTGTTAAGCCTTATGATACATACCTTGCCAGCCTCATTTAGCTCAAAGATGGGGAATCTGAGATTCCCCCACCCCCTTTAAAGTTATATTTGGCTCCTAACACTGGAAAGTCATGACTGTGTGATCATCCAAGTGCAAAGGCACTCCTCGTACAGACATTAGGGGTCAAATATTTTTAGTCTCTAGATGTCTTAAAACATGCCCTCTCTTACAAAGCTGAAAACACATAACTGATACTGTGGGTGTGTTTTTGTTTTTTATATTTGGTTCTCAAACTTCCTCAGAAGGAAAAGTTGTTTAGTGAATGCCTGGGGAGAGGTTAGTACCATGTAATACATAGCCGTTATGAGACAATGGACAGGCTGGAATTCTAAAGATACTTACTAGGGACTCATGGAATGGAATGAAACTTACTTCAGCACAAACATGGTTAGGGTTATGCTGCACACCTTTTGACTCAACAAATATTATGTTCTGATCAGCCTTGGTGAAAATTTCAGCCAACTTATACACATTTTTTCCACATGTAAAAGGAGTGGGAAGAGGAACTTTAGCCAATTATAACACTGAAGTCAGGGACTCTTCTTCCTCCCTGCTGCAGTCTGATGACATAGCCAAGAGGTTTGTAGTGATGCAGACAACCATGGTCCCCCTTTAATCCTAGCCCATCTCCCCTTATTAGGACTAGTGTGAAGGGTTGGTTGGGATAGGCCCAGGGTATGGTCAACACATTGTAAACTGAGGGTGACTGAAGGGGTGGTGCTGGCTTCTTGAAGACAGTGGTAGGCAACTGCAGTGGGTGCAGGGAACAATTTTTGGTCCCTGGGTCTCTCTGGAGGCCACATGGCTAAAAACACCACTCAGACATCTTGTTTGTAAGTGCCTTCAAGTCACCAAAAGTCTGACATCCAAAATCATTTCTTACCAGTCTTCCTAGCAAGCATCCTGGTGTATGTTTCCATCATGAGCATGTTAGTTTTTAGAAAAGTGCAATGCCTTATACTGCATAACATAAACTACTCTATTTTATAATATATGTGTTATGGCTTACTTCCATTCATTGGGAAACAGGCCTCTCATTGTGAAACAGATCTCACTATCTGCTACTTCCTGTTCTTTACCATTTCATAAGGTAAGCAGTCCTCTCTTCTCCCATGACTGTCCCATGAGGTTCTGGGGAGGGGCTTTGCCAAAAGCTTTCATAAAGCCCACACATACAATGTCTGCCTACTTTCAAACACTCATCCACATGTTCAAAGAATCCCAAAACATTGGTGAGTCAGAACTTCCCTTTTGAAAGGCTATACTGATTTGTCCTCAGGATGGCTTGCTGTCTTATGCTGAAACCTTTCAGCTTCAAGAAGACTTGAAGTTAAGTCAAATCACTGCTACCAAGTTAAGTTTGGTCCAGAAAGTTAAGGCTTGGGATAGAAATTTGATCAAGAGATCTGTAGTTTCCTGGATCAAATCTTTCCCATGTTTCAAAGTTAATAACAAGAGACATATATTTACCACACAGTCTTAGCAGTAGGGAACCTGATGCTATCTGCAGGCCCCAAAACAATCCCAAAAATTGTCATTAAAAGGGCCAATAAAGGAGGGGCTTTTATAATCATGAATAAGTTGAACCACATACAAGAAATTGAGGCAAATTGTATAGGCCCCTATCCACAGATCCCTCCCCAATGAAGACTGCATAAGGAACTGCACAACTTGAAAGAATCCCCCAGTCTAAGAGCTTTCACCAGATGCCTTGTACATGCTACCTCAAATACACAAACCTGGCCACTCTGGTTTACCCATTGTCTCAGGCATTGCCCCCCTCTCTTGTGGGGTATCTGACTGGATGAACTCAATTCTCAAAAATATGTTTCATGTATATGTGCCTTCAAGCTGCCTGTCAACTTATGTCAAACACCATTAATTTCACTGAGGTGCATTTCTTCACAGAAAGTGTTTCTGCACAGAAAAAAAGTGTATTTCTGCACACAAAAAATGTATATCTACTCAGAAAGCACCATTGCAGGTCCAAATAATGTCACCTACAACGTCAGTGATTTTTTACTTGTACATCTAATATGATATATACCGTACTCTACCTGCGGTGTGCCCCAGAGTTCTTCATAACTCAGACAAGATAGTTTCTCTGAAAGAGAATAAATGGGCACAAAGCTAACATGAGAAACGACAATACACAAAAATCAGTTTCAGAACACCTCAGAGTCTCAGGACACACACAATATACCCACATTACAGTTATAGCTATTTCATAGAATCATAGAATTGTAGAGTTGGAAGAGACCACGAGGGCCATCCAGTCCAACCCCCTGCCACGCAGGAAATCTTGATCAAAGCATCCCCAACAGATGGCAATCCAGCCTCTGTTTAAAGACCTCCAAGGAAGGAGACCCCACCACGCTCCAAGGGAGTGTGTTCCACTGCCGAACAGCTCTTACTGTCAAAAAGTTCCTCCTAATGTTGAGGTGGAATCTCTGTTCCTGGAGCTTGCATCCATTGTTCCGTGTTCTAGAGCAGCAGAAAACAAGCTTGCTCCATCCTCAATGTGACACCCCTTCAAATACTTAAACAGGGCTATCATATCACCCCTTAATCGTCTTTTTTCCAGTCTAAACATACCCAGCTCCCTTAGTCTCTCCTTATAAGGCATGGTTTCCAGACCTTTCACCATTTTAGTCGCCCTTCTCTGAACACACTCCAATTTGTCAATATCCTTTTTGAATTGTGGTGCACAGAACTGGACACAGTATTCTAGGTGAGGCCTGACCAAGGCAGAATAGAGTGGCACTATTACTTCCCTTGATCTAACTATACTTCTATTGATGCAGCCCAAAATCGCATTGGTCTTTTTAGCTGCTGCATCACACTGTTGACTCATGTTCAACTTGTGGTCCACTAGGACTCCTAAATCCCTTTTGCACATAGTCTCGTTCAGCGAGGTCTCCCCCATCCTATATCTATGCATTTCATTTTTTCGCCCTAAGTGTAGTACCTTACATTTCTCTGTATTGAATTTCATTTTGTTAGCTTAGGCCCAACTCTCCAGTCTATCCAGGTCATTTTGAATTTTGATCCTGTCTTCTAGGGTATTAGCTACTCCTCTTAATTTGGTGTCATCTGCAAATTTAATAAGTTTGCCCCTAATTTTGTCATCCAAGTCATTGATAAAGATGTTGAATAGCACTAGGCCCAGGACAGAACCCTGTGGCACCCCACTGGTCACATCTTTGCAAGAGGAAGAGGAGCCATTGCTGAGCAACCTTTGAGTTCGGCCAGTCAACCAATTACAAAGCCATTTAACAGTTAACTTGTCTAGCCCACATTTTATAAACTTTTTTGTAAGAATGTCATGGGGAACCTTGTCAAAGGCCTTCCTGAAATCAAGGTATACAATATCCACAGCATTCCCTTCATCTACCAAGCTGGTAATTTTATCAAAAAAAGAGATCAGATTAGTCTGGCATGACTTGTTTCTCTGAAAACCATGTTGACTTTTTGTGATTATGGCATTGCCTTCTAGATGTTCACAGACTCTCTGTTTAATGATCTGCTCCAGAATCTTCCCTGGTATTGATGTCAGACTAACTGGATGACAATTGTTGGGATCCTCCTTTTTCCCCTTTTTGAAGATGGGGACGTTTGCCCTCCTCCAGTCTGCTGGGACTTCTCCCGTTCTCCAGGAGTTCTCAAAGATTATTGCCAATGGCTCTGAGATTACATTTGCCAGCTCTTTTAATACTCTTGGATGTAGTTCATCTGGTCCTGGAGATTTAAATTCATTTAGATTAAGAAGGTATTCCTCTACTACCTCATTACCTATCCTGTGCTGGATTTCCCCTATTGTGTCCTCTGTCCCATTATCCTCAGGTTGGTCACCCTTTTCCTTTTCTGAAAACACTGAGGCAAAGAAGGTGTTGAGTAATTCTGCCTTTTCTCTGTCCCCTGTTAGCATTTTGCCATCTTCTCCATGTAGTGGCCCTACCATTTCCTTCTTCCTCCTTTTGCTGTGGACATACCCCCAAAAACCCTTTTCGTTGTTCTTAACCTCTCTAGCAAGCCTGAGCGCATTCTGCACTTTAGCTTTTCTGACTTTACCCCTACATGTGTTTGCTATCTGTTTGAATTCTTCTTTGGAGATTTCCCCCTTTTTCCATTTCCTATACACGTTCCATTTAAAACTTAGCTCCGATGAAATTTCTTTAGTCATCCATCCTGGTTTCTTGAGACACCTCCCATTTTTCTTCTTCAATGGTACTGTTTGAAATTGTGCCTTCAGTATCTCCCTTTTGAGAAAGTCCCATCCGTCTTAAGGTCTCTTCTCTTTTAGTATTCCTGACCATGGGATCACCCCCAGTATTTCCCTGAGTTTATTGAAATCAGCTCTCCTAAAGTCAAGAATGCGTGTCTGACTATGCCTGGCTTCTCCTTTCCATTGTATAACAAACTCCAGGAGAACATGATCACTCTCACCTAAGGATCCCACCACTTGCATCCCATTAATCAGGTCATCCCTGTTGATAAGGATCAGATCTAAAATAGCTGACCCCCTTGTTGCCTCTTCCACCTTTTGGACCATGAAATTGTCTTCCAGGCAAGTAAGGAATTTTCTAGACCTTGAAGTTTTGGTTGAGTTAGATTTCCAGCGAATATCAGGATAGTTGATATTTGATATTTGATATAACTTCAACAGCAAAAATCTCTTCCTTTGAACTGTATCACTAGAGCTCCATGGCAGAGAATTCCAACCATCTCACCAAACTACAAATCCCAGAATACCAGTTGAAGTGCCATCGAAAGTGCTACAATTGTGCAGTTTCCCCTCTGTCAGGCATTCAGGGTGGCTGTTGTGGAACGAAGAAATTTCAAGGGAAGCTTGGAAAGGGAGACAGATTAATTAGGATATTTTCACGAAGTCCAGTCTATTAGCAGAGGTTTGAACAGAGAAAATGGCTTCTAAGCATGTTACATACATTAATAGGCTAATTTTCATTACATTGGGTATACAACAACAACAACCCTCTTCAACAAAAGACTGCCTTCAGTAAAACTACTTTCCTAAAAAAAGAAAATATTGCTTTAATACCTCAGAGAATTCACAGCCTAGCAGACCTGCCTATTACCTTACAGAAGTCAAGAGGCTTGTGCTAAATCAGCCCTTTCACATTTTATGACAATTGTAAGAAATAATTCACCCACCCATACAACTATGTACCGTATATTCCAGCGTATAGGACGACTTTTGAGCACTCAAAAGTGCCCTCCAAAATCGAGAGACGTCTTATACACCGGATATACTTTGCTTTGCCTAATATGATATATGCCGTACTCTACAAATTCTGGGTTTGGCTGCACAGCCTCTGCATCCTCCTCCTGTGCTCCCTTCCAGGAGGGAGCCCAGGAGGAGGGATTGGGGCTATGCAGCCAAACGGGGCATCGTTGCCCCTTCTCCCAGGAGAGGGGGCAAATCCCGGGTTTGGCTGCGCAGCCTCCGGATCCTCCTCCTGGGCTCCCTTCCAGGAGGGAGGCCTGAAGGAGGGATCGGGGCTATGCAGTCAAATGGGGCATGTTCGCCCCTTCTCCCCACCTTCCTTGAAGGTGGGGAGAGCGACTGAAGATGTCCCGTTTAACTCCGCAGCCCCGATGCCTTCTGGGCTCCCTTGCACAGGGAGCCCAGAAGAAGGCATGGGGCTGCGGAGTTAAACCCCTAGATTCGCTTCCTCTTTCTTGAAGGTGGGGAGAGGGGGCGAATCTAGGGGTTTGCTGCGGCCGCCCCCGCTTCCCCCACCTTGGTCCCCTTCGGAAGAGCCAAGACGGAGGGAAGGGGGATGCTGAGGCAAACTGGGCATTTTCGCCCATTTCCTCCACCTTCCAGTCAAGTTTGACTGGAAGGTTGAAGAGAGGGGCTGACTGGCTGGGAGAGCCCTGCCAGCTGATCCTGTTCACTTTCCCAACTCACCAGGTGATCCTCGTGAGTTGGGAAACAAAGAGGATCAGCTGACAAGGCTCCCCTAGCCAGTCAGCCAGCCAGCCAGCCAAATTGTGGGGGTGGTCTTATATGGCGAATATATGCCTAAGCCTAGATTTTTGGCTGGAAATTGGGGTGGTGGTCTTATACGCCCAGTAGTCTTATACGCCAGAATATACGGTAACTGTGCATATGTGACTGAATCTGGACTATTAACTTCCATCAGTGCATATGCGGAAGCAGGCTATAATCCACAAAAGCTCGTGCCAAAATAAATCTTTGTCTTTGGTGCCATGGTTCCTCTCTCCACCCCTTCTTTTTATATTCAAACAACCTTGAAGAGGCATCTCTTTGGGAGGAAAAAAAGCTTTATGGGTGATTCCTCAAGCATGCTAAAACACATATGCTCATTATGATGTCCTTATTACTAGGTAGTTCTGACATTATTAATAGTCTCTGCCTTATTGATGCAAAACACACAGAGCTTGGAAACATTACTTTTTGTGCTACTACTTCCCAAAATAGTACAAAAAGCCACACCATGATTTAAAAAACAAAACAAAAGAACTTTCCCAAGTCCCCAAAACACAGTTCTCGCCTTGAGAATGATGGCAAATGTATACTTTGGCCAACTCTGCTGGTCATGTGAGCAAGTAAACAACAACAGCCTTTAATTTAATTGCTGACCCAAGTGAATTTAAAATTCACATGTCAACTCAAGTGAAGCAAAATCCTCTTTCTAACCCCCCCCCCCCGATCTCCTATTATAGCTGTGAAGATTGGTTTTCTGGAAGCCAAACTAGATGCAACATAGGGGACTTTATCAGACTAGCTTCTAAAAACATTATTTTGTCGGCATAATTAAATCCATTTTTATGCCGGCAAAAGAACGTCTCCCTCCACACTTACCTTTGTTTCCCAGCAAAGGCTTCTCTGGCAATGAAGAGGAAGTGAATGGAGCTCCATTTACTTCCTCGTTCACAATCGCGCAAGACTTCATTGTGCAGGAAATTCAAAAATAAAAAATAACACACAAAAAGTTGATGGCTTTCACGGCTGGCATCGATAGATTTTCCTTGGGGTTTTTTCCAGGCTGTGAAGATGCCAGCCACAGATGCAGGCGAAACGTCAGAAAGAAACTATTCCAGAACACGGCCTCACAACCAGGAAAAAACCCAAGGAAAATCAACACACAAAAAGTTTTAAAAAGGACAAACACACACTTAAAAACTTCCAAGTAACCCAGGGAGGGTCATGAAAAGTGAGTTACTTACCTGGATATTGTGATCTCATCTGGAAATGTTCACACTGGACCAGCGATTCACACTGCATTCATGTGAGTTAAATGGTGAGGGGTTTCACACACTGGCAATGCAGGAATTAAAGTGCCATTGGGGAATCTGTTGACGGCTTCAGCCATCAATAAAATAGGATGGGTTTTGGCCAGTACATAAATGCAAAAAGGTGACATTGTCTGATATGCGTGCCCTTTTGCATTTATGTTGCATTATTATGACCAGGGCCGGTTTAAGGAATTTTGGGGGCCCCTTCAATGCTTTATTTTGGGGGGCCCATGTGTTTATCTCAGGTCAATGTAACTTAACCTATTCACAATACAGGATGTTCAGATTTTTTTTTTATTTTTTTTTATTTATTTATACCCCGCTCTTCAGCCACAAGGCTATCAGAGCGGCTTACAAATTGTTTTAAGCAACAGCTATTTACACATCTACACTGCATTAAACAGTTTCCAATGTGTGTTAGCTAATTGCCCCCACAAGCTGGGTACTCAATTTACCGACCTACGAAAGGATGGAAGGCTGAGTGAACCTTGGAGCCCGCTGGAATCGAACTTGCAATTACAGTTTACAGTTTACAGTTTACAGTTTACAGTAAACTGTAAACAGTTTACAGTTTACAGATTACAGTTTACAGATTACAGTAGGACCACCATATCCTCGGATTCATTATCCATGGGACACAAAACAGCACACCTACCATAGAGTCTTCCTAGAAAATGTGTCCTCTCTAGCCATTTTCTAGGTCCTCCAAGGCAACACTATGGTATTTTAAAACAGAAGTCCCATTATTTTCAATCATAGAATCATAGAATCATAGAATTGCAGAGTTGGAAGAGACCACGAGGGCCATCCAGTCCAACCCCCCTGCCACGCAGGAAATCTTGATCAAAGCATCCCTGACAGATGGCCAGCCTCTGTTTAAAGACCTCCAAGGAAGGAGACCCCACCACGCTCTGAGGGAGTGTGTTCCACTGCCGAACAGCTCTTACTGTCAAAAAGTTCCTCCTCATGTTGAGGTGGAATCTCTGTTCCTGGAGCTTGCACCCATTGCTCCGTGTTCCAGTCTCTGGAGCAGCAGAAAACAAGCCTGCTCCATCCTCAGCGTGAAATCCCTTCAAATACTTAAACAGGGCTATCATATCGCCTCTTAACCGTCTTTTTTCCAGGCTAAACATACCCAGCTCCCTAAGTCTCTCCTCATAAGGCATCGTTTCCAGACCTTTCACCATTTTAGTTGCCCTTCTCTGGACACGCTCCAATTTGTCAATATCCTTTCTGAATTGTGGTGCCCAGAACTGGACACAGTATTCTAAGTGAGGTCTGACCAAGGCAGAATAGAGTGGCACTATTACTTCCCTTGATCTAGACACTATACTTCTATTGATACAGCCCAAAATTGCATTGGCCTTTTTAGCTGCCGCATCACACTGATGTTCACTATTATCCACAGTTTTCAATATCCACGCCCCCTAGAACCAATCCCCAGTGGATAAAGGGGGCCTACTGTATTACATAATTTACCACCAATAATTTAGTTTAGCAATTAACGTAATGGTGTAGATTTCCTCAAAGAAAAGAAAGCATGGATTACAAGCTGAACATGAGTTAGCAGTGTGATGCAGCAGCAAAAAAAGCCAATGCGATTCTAGGCTGTATTAATAGGAGTATAGTGTCTAGATCAGGGGAAGTAATAGTACCACTCCATTCTGCTTTGGTCAGACATCACCTGGAATACTGTTTTCAGTTCTGGGCGCAACAATTCAAGAAGGATATGGACAAGCTGAAATGTGTCCAGAGGAGAGCAATCAGGATGGTGGGAGGTCTGGAAGCCATGCCTTATGAGGAGTGGCTTAGAGAGCTAGGCATGTTTAGCCTGGAGAAGAGAAGGTTGAGAGGTGATATGATAGCCATGTTTAAATGTTTGAAGGGATGTCATACTGAGGATGGAGCAAGCTTGTTTTCTGCTGCTGTTTGGCAGTGGAATGTTCTGCTGCCTCGGAGTGTGATGGAGTCTCCTTCTTTGGAGGTTTTTAAGCAGAGGCTGGATGACCATCTGTCGTGAGGGCTTTGATTGTGTGTTCCTGCAGAGCAGAAGCCGATTGGGTGGGATGGCTGTTGGGGTCCCTTCCAGCCCTATGATTCTATGATTCTAGACTGCATTCAGAGCCTGGGAAAGTTACTTTTGGATTACATCTCCCAGAATCCCCCTGCCAGCACCCTTCTCAAGGTCTGGTTGCATTGTTCCTTTTCCAGCATTCCCTAGCCCAGTGGTTCTTAACCTGGGGCCTGCGATGTCCTCACAGGGGTCCTCAAAGGCTTGAAGGTTGCTGGCCCACCTCCTCCTTGTAGTGGCGCAGCCATGTGACAGGAACCAAGGCAAAGGCTGGCTTGGCCTGTACATTGCCATTCAATCCACTCCAGCCACAAACTTGCAGGAAGAAGCATGAGTGCCTCTGAGGAAATGTTTAATGGTGTAATTGTATTGTTGATGTTAGCTATTATTATTAGCTATTATTGTTAATATTAATTAGGGTTTTAAATCTTGAGTTAAGTTTTGGGACAACAAAAGATATTTAAAGGAGGGCCCTGGTAAAGAAAAGGTTAAGAACCACTGCTCTACCCAAAGGCTCTCACATACCACTAATGGGATACTGGTGTGTTTTAGTGACAACAATAAAACCATTGTTCCCAGTAATATTACTCCAAATGTTTATTTATTTTCTTTATATTCTTCTGTTAAAAGAGCTAGAGTGTTGTTGAAGTTTCGGCATTGCATTATGACTGTGGAGAGCAGGGTTTGAATCCTTACTCAGCCATGAATACCCACTGGGTGACCTTGAGTAAGTCACATTCTCTCAGCCTCAAAGGAAGTCAAAGGCACACCCCCTTTGAACAGACCTTGCCTAGAAAACCCCATGGTAGGTTGGCCTTACTCAGAAATGACTTGAAGGCACATAGGCAAACACACACACATTCCTTTTGCAGGTTGAACTCAGTTGGCAGCAAGAGGAGGAAGCTGAGGAGAAAGGGGGAAAGGGAGGGAGGGGAGAGAAACCAGGACATGTTAAGAGCAGATGGAAAGATGGATGGAGGGGATCTATGTGGAAGGAAGGAAGGAAAGGGAAGAAAGAAAGAAAGAGGCCCTTTCTGAAGAGAGAGCAGGGGAGAAAGAGAGGACCCTCACATTTGCTTCCACCACCCCCCTCACACACACACACACTCATCCCTCTCCACACACGCCTGGCTAGCTTGCCTTTTGACGATCCTGGGAGTGAAGAGGGTCTGTCTGTATTGATTACCCAAAAGTTTGTTATATTGAGCCTGTAAAGAAAAAGACTGAGTCTGCCAAAATATGTCTGTGTCAGAGAAAGCTGAGAAATATAACTGTACTTGCTCCAGCTTGGCCAGAAGCCCAGAATTAATAGAGATAAGATCCTACGCCTAGAGAACAAAGAGCTCATTTACAAATACAGAGTACATTTCTGTTCCAAAAAAGTTTTCTGGGAAATGAAGACTGTTTAGTGGCTGATGTAATGAACATGCACACAGCCTGAGTTTTTAAGTTTTGTTCTTCTCTAATATAAAAAGGTGTGTGTGCTTTGTTTCGGGAACATAGCATGGAGATTTATACCCTGTGTTATGCTGTTGCAATTAAAGCCATCTGAATACACTGAACCGGCCTTGAGATTCCTTTGTTACACAGATAGACCTTAACAGGAGGAGGGGGTGAGGGAACAGCAAACTCACTCCAGCTTCAGCCAGACAGGAAGAGCAGGTCCTTCTTTCTCTTTCTCTTTCTCCTTTGGGGAACGCTTTTTTTTTTAAGTCAACAGGAAGGGGGTCCCCCTGACTGTGAGGCCCCCCACAGATGCTGATTTGGCGGTATGGTTAAGTTGGCCCTGATTATGAGACTGTATTTAGTGCGTCTGATAAAGTCCACAGTCATATGGTTTGGATAACTGTGTTATTTTGAAGTAAGGGTGGGCAACAGCAGAGGGATGGGAGCAAACTCTTTGGAGGTAGTCAAAAATGCCCCCCCAAAAATTGTGGAGATTTTTCTGTTTTTTTTTTAATCCCCCAACATTTAAAAATGTTAAAAAGTGAATAGAAGACCTGCTACTAAACTGAAAGGTGATTTGCTATGCCTGGAGTCTTCCAAGAAAAGCAATTCACACACCAGGGGCTGAAGTGAATCAGGACTCTATTGTGACTGGAGGTGTTTTTAACCTTTTGCCTCCACCCCCCTCTCACCACAGTTCTGATCAGAATTTGCCAAGGGAGGAATGTTCCCATTGGGGAGAGTTAGCACTTTTCTCCCATTATGAATAGTAGACACTGAGAAGTCAGTCCTAATCAGGAGCTTGGCAGGGACAAATGCTACAGCACAATTGTACTGTGTCTCAAACACCCCTGCCTTTTCTCCACTCTACACCGCCCCCAATAAGCTATTTGTTAAAGAGAAAGCAGTTACATGAGGCCAACAAACTTCACATTTAGTATGGCTTTGAGTAGCTATGATTACACTTGAGTTTCAAAGCAGCTCTTCCTTCAGTTGGTTTGTGGCGTAAATGGAAAACCTTCCTTGGACAGAATGCTCATTTACATTACAAAAGCCCTCCCTCTGTTTCCTGATTCATACTGACAATGATCAGGTGCTAACATGTGTAGACTGAGAGAGATTTAAAGATGTTTTAAGCTCAGGTGTAAAAGGGTGGTTTATTGTTACCATGATGTAAGCATCTGAGCTCTAACAGGCAGAAATAATTTTCTGCATTGTCAGATTGGTTAAGTCACTACTACCATGTTAAATTGGGTCCAGAAAGCTAATGCTTGTATTATACATGCTGTCACAGTCAATATATTGTCTCCCTGATATTTAAGTGTGTGTGTGAGAGGGAGGGAGGGAGGGAGGGAGAATGCATGCATGCAAGCAAGCAAGCATACCATCTGATTAAAGTAGCCTTCCAGGATATGGTGGAGATTTTCAGACTGTGTTTTAGAGTGCCTAGGGCGGGAGGAGCTTTCGGGAGAGGGACGGCGATCTTGCGCAGCAGGGGGGCATTTTCGGACGCCATTGTCCCTCTCCCGAAACCATCTGTGTCACTTCCGTGAAGCTTCGGAAGCCGCAGAGCCATATTTTAATCACGGAGGTTGCCCGTGATTAAAATATGGCGCTGAGGCTTCCAAAGCTTCACGGAAGTGACACGGATGGTTTCGGGAGAGGGACAACGGCGTCCTAAAACGCCCCCCTGCTGCGCAAGATCGCCGTCCCTCTCCCGAAAGCTCCTCCCGCCCTAGGCACTCTAAAATGTGGTCCGAAAATCTCTGGTGTTTTCCAAATATAGGACACATTTCTTGTAATATCCAGCTAGCATGGACATTGCTTAAGTCTAACAGTCCTGGGGCAGACACCAGTTTGGGGAAAGCTGCTGTAGAATGGTAGAGACTACAATCCTCTGAAAATTGTTGTTGTGAACAAGAGAACTCCAAGGGTCCTGGTCATCAATTGAGCCATGCTCAGTTTTTGCAAACTCAGGACCATGGCTTCCTTGATTGAATCACTCCAGTTGTAGTGCAGTCTTCCTCTTTGCCTACTGCCTTTTCATTTCATTGATCACTATAATCTTTTCCATGAGTCACGTCATCTCATGATACGTCCAAAGTACAATAGGCTTGGTTTAGTAATCTTGGATTCCAGTGAGAATTCAGGTTGCCGTTTACACGATGAGATGCGCGCGTACTCAATCACCTTTTTAAATGGATTTCTGCACTGCAAACCCTTCAGCTTTAACCCCTTTGTCAACTGCATGTTACAGAGAGATCATGGTGGGCAGAGGGTCGCCCATTCATCCCCTGCCTTGATCACCTCGCTGGGTCTGAACGGGCACAGTAAAATATTCCAGCCTCTGAGCGAATGAACACCTTCAAAATGCCTGTCTGTCGCTGGCTTGCTGTAAGGGTTAACATTTTAAAGAGGCAAGAGGAAACTCAACCCCCCCCCACCTCACTCGGCTTGATTTCAAAAGGAAAGCACTCCCTGCGTCTGAGCAAAAGATCTCAGTCTGGGTCTTTCAAAATGCCTTCTGCCTCTGCTTAAAGCAAAAGAAATTCCAAGCCTCTACTCAGCTTGATTTCAAAAGGAAAGGACATGGTTTAATTGTTTCTCCGTCTGAGGTCTTTAAAAATGCCTTCTGCCTCTGCTTAAAGGTTAACATTTTAAAGAGGCAAGGGCAATACCAAACCTCTGCCCCCTCTCTCCCCCCCCAGCCAGCCAATAGCATCGCTCGTGGCGCAGAACTCGAAAGGGAGTGCATCACCAAGGTTGTGAAAACACGAGTAATTGCATCCTTGATTGACAGCCAAAAAAAAAAAAAAAATCCCGGTAAGCTAAACATGTGTAAACAGCAAAAGCACAGGATATAACAGTGTGGGACCAATAAAGACTTTTGTTGTGTAAATATCAATCAGGGGATCTTCCAGTATTTCCTAAAGAGTGACAAAAATCGTATAAACAGCAAGGGGCGGATATGGGATCAGGAAATCACGGTAAGCCCCGTGATAATTTTTGTCGTGTAACTGGCACCCAGGTCTTATTTGCTCTGAGACCCATTCGCTTGTATTTTTAGCAGCCCATAGTATCTGTAGAACTCTCTTCCAACACCACATTTCAAATGAGCTGATTTTCTTCCTATCACCTTTCTCCATTGTCCATCTTTCACACACATATATATTAATCATAAATACTCTGGCATGGATGATTTTGAAATCAAAAATAACTATGGCATGGACTCTGGTATATAATTATATATTACTTGGGTGTAAACCCCTTGAATTCACTGTGATGCAGTGATAAGCCTAGTGCCAGTGGGGTAGTAATTCTACTTCAGGTGGTACTCCAAACTTTAAAATTACTGACCCCTAGCTCACCTCAGGGTAGGTTATAATTCGTATAATAGTTCATTTAAAACACAGATGAAAGCCCAGAGTAGATTCACCTCTGCAAGGAAATGACAGACTACAGCTGCTGCCATTCTGAGCAGAAAGAAGTATGTGGGATTTGACAGTGTCTGGCATACTGCTCTCACAGAAGAGGGACAGAAGCTAAGGCAAAGAGTTCTGGGTTTCCGGCTCAGTAACTGTGGTTGACTTCTGCTTCCCCACTTCCTCAGAAATTATTCAGAACTCCCTTTAGAGTTCATTTTAGCAAATGGGGGTAGGTGGGGGAGAGGAGGAGTGGGAAGAGGTTGTTGAAAGGAAAAGCAAGCATTGACCCACTCCAATCCTTTCAATGGAGTATGTTCTAGGGGAAATGAGACAGCAAATTCCTCAAAGCAAAACTTAATTGCTGTGAACTGCAGTGAGAATACTCTTGGGGCTCATAATAAATAATCATTAGTAGCAATTTATAATTTAATATGCAGCCTATTTTAAATCTGTATCTGTGTTCATACCACTAACTGTGGGGGTGTTTTCAGGGTGGGGATGGGGAGAGAAGCAGCTGGTGTACTGTCATGGCTAAGCAACTGAGCTCTCCATGCAAAAGGTGGTTTTAAGGAAGCCTTTCGCCCCTTGCTGCCTTACTTCCCCCCTGCCCCCACATCTGCAAAATGAGGATAATAGTAATGATTTACCTACCATACAGGGTTGTTGAATGGATTACTACTAAGTAATGTGTGTGAAGTGCTTCAGACACTTGATAGCAAATCTAAAGCTGGCATGTGGGATTACCATGAGCTGGCTGCTCCATTGCTGCTGCTGCCACGTCTTTCCTTATTGACACACACACACACACACCTCAGTAGCTGGTTGCCTAGCGCTCATGGCTGCTGTTTGGTGCTTTTTCTCCAGGAGAAAGAGGTGATGGTCTGCCCTATCAACAGGCAGAGGTAAGACATTTGCCTGCAGTGGTAAAAGCTGGGAGGCAGAGAAAGTTGCTGGAGAGCTGTGTGGCATGGAGCTTGCCATGCACCCCTTAAGTTGCCTTCTTGGGTTCAAGGAAAGTATAGATCACTCCTGCTGACAAAAGGTTTGACTGCTTGTCCAGTTGGTTTTTGTGCATGGACTGAGCAGGTGGGTGCCATCTTATTCTTCATCTCACACAGCAAAGTTTTTTGGGCTAATGCTGAGGAAGAGGAAACTACAACAGTAGTGAAGATAAGAGGTTGAGAAAGTCATTTTTTGGATTACAGCTCCCATAATAACCCAGACAGCAAAGCAGCTAGTACATTTGTCCCTCCATATTCATGCATTTGACATTCACGGATTTAAGCTACTGCTGTTGTATGCCTTTGAGCCTGTTCTGACTTATGGTCAGAATTATTATGTTCAACACTATTATTGGGTGTTGTTCAGATTTATTCAGATGAGGTTTGGCATTGCCTCCCTGTTAAGGCCAAGAGAAAATATCTTGTCCAAGGTCACCATCTAGGTTTCCATGTCTGAGCAGAGATTCAAACCCTGGTCTCCCAAGGCCCTAATCCAGCACTCAAACCACTATACCATGCTAGGTTAATTTTTTTAAAAAGGCATGCTTGTCTTTTGTGAATTACCATACTCTGATTTTCTCCTCATAGATGATGATGTGACAGTTCTCTCCTTTGCCCTGATAGTAGGTAGTTGTCATTCCAATAAAAGACAAGTGGCAGAGCAGCCAAGTTGATTGAGTAGGTGCTGTGCTGCCAGTAGGGTCTAATTTTAAGCCTGCTTAACACATCCTACTGTTCCTGCATGAGAGGCACATCTCCACTGGAAAAGTCATAACCCTGTAAATTGATTGTCTCATGCAGGGAAGGAAGACACCGTTCCTGTTATGCACATCACCAGGATCCTGACAGCTATGGTAAACTTCATTTTCCTAAAGAAAGAATCAAATAGGAATCAGGGAGTCAAATAACAAAGTAAGGTAAGCATTGAATCTTACCCTGGATCTCAACTGCCACAGCCCTGCCTTGGAGGGAGAGAAGAATCAGCAAGTATCTGCTGGATTTAATCCCTACCCCCACTGCCATTCCCTTTTCCTTATGTGTCATGTCTTATTTAGATTGTAAACCTGAGGGCAGGGAACTGTTAAATTGACCATTTGTAAGCTGCTCTGATAGCCTTTGTAGCTGAAGAGTGGAGTATAAATAAATAATATAAATAAATAAATATAAATAAATTGAAGAACAAACCCCAGTACAACATAGCTTTTGATGCAGGTGTAGTTACCTGATGTAACAATTTACATGTGGGATGAGGGGTTCAGAGAAACCTATCTTTTGTGAACAGCAAACATGAATGGCCATGTGTAGAGGGCTTTAATGGCTCTATGGCAGGTTTTTGATGTTTTGTGTCTTCAAGTCATTTCTGACTTAACAGTGACCCTAAAGCGAACCGATCACAGGATTTCCTTGCCAAGATTTGTTCAGAGGGGGGTTGCCTTTGACTTCCTCTGAACCTGAGATAGTATGACTTGTCCAAGGTCACCATGGGTGAGCAGGATTTGAACCCTTGTCTCCAGAGTTACAGGGAGTGGTAAATGTCTTGGTCTAGTATAGTTCTACTTGCAGAATTGCCATGCTCTGCTGAACCATGCAGGGTTGTAGCCATTTCTTGAGTCCCAACTACAACAATGAACTTTCAGCCATTAGCTTTAAAGCTTCAGTGTTCACATCAATATCATTTGTTCTAGATAAGAACTGGATCTACTTTCCTAGGTCTTGCAGTTCCACGTAAAAAAGCCAAGGTGGAAGCAAAGTCTCCATGTCTCTGTGGTTAGTACTTTGGTTATTTAATAAATACAGGCACTTTGGAATATTGTTCCTCTCTTGGCTTAGTTTGTTTTTGTTCCATTGTCTCCCCACATTTTCCCTGGTTGTAATTCTTAATATATGTTGTTGTTGTCTGCCTTCAAGTCTCTTCTGACTTATAGGACCCTAAGATGAATTTATCACAGAGTTTCCTTGGCAAGATTTATTGAGAGGAGGTTTGTCATTACCTTCCTCTGAGAGTGTGTAAATTCCCCAAGATCACCCACTGGAGTTCCATGGCTAAGTGGGGATTTGAACCCCAGTCTCCTAGAGTCCTAGGACTTTATCAGACCATCTCCCTAAACCCCATTCTCTTGCCAGCATAACTTTGCCATTTTTATGCTGGCAAAAGAACTCCCCATGCCACACTTACCTGTAATCCTGGCAAAAGGCTTACTAGCAATGAACGAGGAGTAAATGAAGCTCTGTTCATTTCCTCGTTTGAAATCCTGCAGATTCTCACAAGAATACCTAGCGTGGGAAATTCAAAAGCAAAAACAAAAAGAACACTCAAAAAGTTTCAAAAAGCACAGAAACACACTTAAAAACTTCCAGGTAAACTGGGGAGGGTCATAAAAAGTGCATCACCTATCTGGATGTTGCAATCTCACCTGGAAGTGTTCTAGCTGGACTGGCCATTGACGCTGCATTCATGTGAGTACAATGGTGCAAAGTTTCAAACGCTGGCAATGCTAGCACAAAAGCCGCACAGGGATTAATGACGGCTTGAGCCATCAATAAAAAAGTACATTCTTTTAAACTGGACATGATCACGAAAGGGCGACATTGTTTGGTACATGCACCCTTTCGTGATCATTAGCTTTGTCTTATTTGCCTTGTCTGATAAAGCCCCTAGTTCATCTCTCAAACTACTACATCACACTAGGGTGCCAGTTACACAACAAAAATTGTTGCGGGGCTTACTGTGACTTCCTGATCCCATATCTGTCCCTCGCTGTTTATACGATTTTTGTCACTCTTTAGGAAATCCTGGAAGATCCTGTGATTGATATTTACACGACAAAAGTCTTTATTGGTCCTGCACTGTTATATCCCATGCTTTTGCTGTTTACACATGTTTAGCTTACTGGGATTTTTTTTTTTTTTTTTGGCTGTCAATCAAGGATGCGATTACTTGTGTTTTCACAACCTTGGTGACGCACTTCCTTTAGAGTTCCATGCCATGAGCGATGCTATTGGCTGGCTGGGGGGGGGGGGAGAGATGGGCTTGTGTTTATCCTGTCTCTTTAAAATGTTAACCCTTTAAGCCGAGGCAGAAGGCATTTTGAAAGACCCAGACTGAGATCTTTCGCTCAGACGCAGGGAGTGCTTTCCTTTTGAAATCAAGCCGAGTGGGGGGGGGGGAGGCTTGGGTTTCCCCTTGCCTCTTTAAAATGTTAACCCTTACAGCAGAGTTTTAGCAGCAGAGTGAACTTGCTGATTGAATGATTTCAAGCCAGCGACAGACAGGCATTTTGAAAGACACAGACACAGAGAGGGGGAATTAAAGGGTGTTCATTCGCTCAGAGGCTGGAATATTTTACTGTGCCCGTTCAGACCCAGGGAGGTGATCAAGGCAGGGGATGAATGGGCGACCCTCTGCCCACCACGATCCCTTTGTAACATGCAGTTGAGGAAGAGGTTAAAGCTGAAGGGTTTGCAGTGTACAAATCCATTTTAAAAGGTGATTGAGTACACGTGCGCGCGTGCGCACACACATACACACATCAACCTACGTGCAGCTGGAAGGGATGCCTTTATTTTCAGCTGGTGAGGCTGGATCTGTTGAACGGGTGACTGACCCCTACTTTTCTGGTCGCTGATCTCTAAGCCTGCCCAAAGTCACCATTTACGGTCATCCCCTAGTACCAAGATATTTTGTCCCAGGCTGTTTACATTTCCGATTTTCCGAATCCTCCAGTGACTTTTTTGAAAACCAGCACAAACTGCGGGACTGGAAGTCCCGCAGGTTGAGGGATAAAAGGTGGCCCCCCTTCTGAAAATCATGTACCCAACCCAATGTATGTGTAAATTGCCAGGGATCGACACAAATTCTTCCTGGGACATTTTCATCGTGTAAATGGCACCTAGTACTAGTTCAGGATGTGCTGTGCTACAAAACTGACACAAGAGATGTTCCTCATCCCGGGTGCTATTTCATGTAGGACCAAACCTATCTGGACCTAAATGGTTGATAGGAATTGTGCATCCAGGCAGCTTGAGTCTATACTAATGTAGGATTGAGCAGTTGTGTTCCAGCTTCATGATGCACAAGAAGTTCATTTAAAAAATGCTCTGGGTGATAGATCTTGAGGCCGAATTTGCCATTACTTGAGTCAGAATGCCCTTTTCACTACTTTTTACTGCAGCCTGTTGTGGGACTGCAGTTCTGAGCTATCTTCACCATTGGTTATGCTATCCAGGGCTGTTGGGAGTTGCAGTCCAACAACATCTGGAGGACCACGTGATTCCCACCATGGTGTACTGGATTAGAACAAATTGGCTCCCGCATCAGTTTTTGAGATCATTTTACAATCAGTCTGCAGCTGTCCTAAAGCATTTCCAAAACAAGACATCCCCCTACCTTTTTTTCTGTGATTCTAACTCTATGTCAGGTTTTACAATATAATATCTCTTCAGGGTTTTTTTAAAGGGTCTTGGGACATTTCCTCCTTGTGCTTCCTGTTATGTTTGGCTGGGCAGCCAAGAATGAATGAGAAATGATTGTTACAGTGTGATTATTTTTATCACAAAGATGTATGAAGTAACTTGTAAAATGTGACTAATGTTGCTGTGGTGCCAATTTGCACGTCTTCCCTCAGTTTCACAGCCCTCTGAATCCTGACCATGATGGCTATGTATGTCAGTCTCCAACATCACAAATTAGAATTCCTGGAGAACAGAAGTCACAGCAGACTTGGAGAAGAGCAAATGTTGTCCCCATCTTCAAAAAAAGGAAACAGAAGAGGACCCAAACAAGTACTGCTCAGTTAGCCTGATATCAATACCAGAAAAGATTCTGGATCAGATCATTTATCAGACTGTAAGCACTTAGAAAAAATGCTGTGATCACTAAAAGTCAACATGGGTTTCTCAAAAACAAGTCATACCAGACTAATCTTCTGTTTGTCTGTCTGTCTCTCCCTCCCTCCCTCCCTCACCTCTCTCTTGATAGCATTATAAGCTTGGTAGAGGAAGGAAATACTGTGGCTGTAGCTTATCTTGACTTCAGTAAGGCCTTTGACAAAGTCCCCCATGATATTCTTACGAACAAGCTAGTAAAATATGGGTTAGACAATGCTACTGTTAGGTGGATTTGTAATTGGCTGAGCAACCAAACCCAAAGTGTAGTCACCAGTGGTTCCCCTTCATCCTAGAGAGAAGTGACTAGTGGGGTGCCACAAAGTTGTGTCCTGTGCCCAGTGGTATTCAACATCTTTATAAATGACTTGGATGATAGAATATAGGGCATGTATATCAGGTACAGAATTCAAAATTATCTTAACAGATTGGAGAACTGGGCCAAAACTAAGAAAATTAATCTCATCAGGGAGAAATGTAAGGTACTACACTTAGGCAGGAAAAATGAAGCACACAGATATAGGATGGATGACACCTGGCTTGATAGACCACAAGCTAAACATGAGTCAACAGTGTGATGCAGCAACTAAGGAGATCATCACACCAGGCTTCCGATGTGCAACAATCACGTTACTGAAGCAAATGGAAACATATTGAAAAGGAGACAGATGGGGTGAGGAGGAATAGATTGGGCAGATGAGGGGGGAAATATTCAGATCAGGCAGGTGAGCGGATGGAAGAAATAATTAGGTGTGCAGGAGGGCAGGGAAACAAGGGGAAGAGAGAGAGAGAGAGAGAAAGAGGAAAAACACACCTACTCACCCCATGTAACTGCTGCTAATGGAACTGAAGCCGAAGAGGACTTATTGCACAGAGGCGTTAATGGAAATGCAGTGCTATTGAGGGCCTATTGATGGGTTTCAATGAAAAGGTGCCCTCCTGTAGCATTTGAATGTAGATTGGCAACAGCACAGACATGATGTTGTGCAACAATGAACAGCCACATATGCTATTATCCTGCTCTAGTACCACTAGTAAAGCCTATTGTGATATTCTCCTTAAAAACCACTGTGATTTTAGGCTTTATCAATAGGAATATAGTGTCTAGATCAAGGGAAGTAATAGTACTGTTCTATTCTGCTTTGGTCAGATCTCACCTGGAATACTGTGTCCAGTTCTGGGCACCACAATTGACAAGTGGCACCACAATTGACAAGATATTGACAAGTGGACCGTGTCCAGAGGAGGCAACCAAAATGGTAAAAGGTCTGGAAGCCATGCCTTATGAGGAGCAGCTTAAGGACCTGGGAATGTTTAGCCTGGAGAAGAAAAGGTTAAGAGGTGACATGGTAGCCGTGTTTAAATATTTGAAAGGATGTCATACTAAAGAGGGAGCAAGCTTGTGGATTCAAACTACAGGAAAAGAGATTTCACCTAAACATTAGGAAGAACTTCCTGATAGTATGAACTGTTCAACTGGAATACGCTGCCTCAGACTGTGGTGGAATCTCCTTCTTTGGAGGTTTTAAAACAGAGGCTGGATGGCTATCTGTTGGGAGTTCTTTGATTGTGTATTCCTGTATGATAGGGGGTTGGACTGGATACCCTTTTTGGTCTCTTCCAACTCTACGATAGTCATATCTGTCATGCTCCCTCCCCCCAGTGGTGATGGTAGGTGGGGTTAGTCATTTATAGCATCATTTTTACGTTAAACTTTTGTGGTTTCCCACATGAGATGTGAGTCTAGTATTCAAACTGATAAATACATCTCTCCCTCTCACACACCATGCTGACAATATGAGTTTTCTCGTTCTGCAAAAATATTGCAGTCTTGTGACTCTTGGAGGTGAAGAAGAATCAACACTTGTTTACAGTAGCTGGGGAGAGAAAGAAAGTCTAGAGTTGCATGCCTATCCTTTTGATTTACCTCTGTATTTCACTGATCTATGTACTGAAAGCTGTTACTTCCTAATTGCATGCAGAGGCACTTCCCCCTTCTTCCAAGAAGTTTTAGTGCTTTACAACTCTGAGAAGCCAGTGACATGAGACAGCCCCATCTTCAAGATGCCTTACCTGCACTTATAAGAGTCAGCTTTTAAGGACTCTTGTGCCCAAGTTAGATAACACTTTTTTTACCTACAGTATCTGCTTTCCAATCTCAAATGTATTCTTTGCCACAATAAATGTAAGTTTTGCTTTTTAACCTTTTCAGAGCGTCCTGCATATTTCTATCCTGTTTTATACCACAAACTCATATTGCACTGGGGCTACACTTCACCCTGCTTAATATAAATACTAATAATTTCCTACAGTTACACCCTTAAAAATCATACACAGTGACTGAGGTTCTACAGGGGCATGAAGCTCTGCAAAGTTCTGTTACCTCCCACCACCCAACAGTTATCAAGACTGAGGAGCTGCCTCCGCTGCTGTTTCTCACCAGTGGGGAAAGTGATTCAGGCAATGAAGAAGCGTCTGGTCTCAGCTTAGCTGGAGTAGGGAGAGAAAATGAAGGTGTACTCTCAAATGGAGTGCATCTGCCTTTTCCTTCACTGGGGAGCTCAGAGCAGCTGGATGTTCATAGTCTGAATCACCACCCTTCTCCCTCCCTTTCCCTCTGATAATAAGGAATAAGAGGAAGAAGGAAGCCTGATCCCTGGGTTTGATAGCTGCCAGGTGTGGAAGGCTTTCAGATGGAGTGCAAGGGCAAAAAATAAATGTAATAAACAAACAAACAAACAAATCCCTCTGTACCTATCCAAAAAAAGGACTTGGGTTATGTAAACATGTCATACCTAACTAAGCCCTCTCCCCCTCCCCCCAACAGAGCGTGGTGCTTGGTAGACTGTAGAAATGCTGTGGAGGCAGTGTATCTTATTTTCAGTAAGTCTTTAACAACAACAAACCCTTCAGAAAATATGGTAAAATGTGGGCTAGATGATGCTACCATTGGGTGGATTTGTAGCTGGTTGACCAACTGAAACCAAAAGAGTACTCATCAGTGGGTCCCATTTATGCTGGACAGAAGTAAAATAAATAAATAATGGGGAGCCACAGGGTTCTGTCCTGGGCCTGATGTTGTTCAACATTCAGTTGTCCCTCCGTATCCATGGATTTGGTATCCATGGATTTTAGTATTCAAGGCTTGAAAATATACTTTAAAAAATAATAATCCAAAAAGCAAACCTTGATTTTGCCATCTTATATAAGGGACACCATTTTGCTATGTCATTGCATATAAGGGGACTTGAGTATTCATGGATTTTGTTATCCACAGGTGGTCCTGGAACCAAACCCCAGCGAATATGAAGGGACAACTGTATTTACAAATTATTTGGGTGGAGAAATAGAGGGAATGCTCATCAAATCTGCTAGGACACAAAACTGGGAAGGGTAGCTAAACCTCAGAAGACAGGATCAGGGTTCAAGGTGACCTCAACAGATTGGATTGGAGAAGTGAGCCAAAATGAACACAAAATAGGGAGAAATGTAAGGTTCTACTTTTAGGCAGAAAATGTCCACGCATATTAGATGGATGATCCTTGGAGTGGCAGCAGTACATCTGGAAAGGATCTAGATGTTCTAATTTATTTTTTTTAAATAAATAAAAATAAAAACCTAAATATTCTAATAGACCACAGGTTAAACATAAGTCAACCACAGGCTAAACATGGCAAAAAAAGATCTTAGGATAAACCAGTGGCATCACTAGCAGGGGGGTGCAGCGGGTGTAGACTGCACCAAGTGACACCATCAAAGGGGCTGACACCAAAATGACTTTTTATAAAATTTTTGTGCAGTGTTTCAGCAGATTTTTTTTTTTTTAAATAAAATAGCCCCGGTGCTGTGTCCAGCCAGGCAAGCCTTCCTTCTTTTTCCTCTCCCTCATGCATGTTTTTGGTGGCCCTCAAAGTCACACACAGATTACACAGATTGCTGGAATTACTAAGGCTTCTGTATGGGTCAGATGTGGGTAGAGGAGGTCCATAGGGATGACACATGAGTTACTGCACTGGGTGACACAAACCCTAATAATGCCACTGGGATAAACATAGCAAGAAGCTAAAGCAATTTGATTGCTATATAGTGTCCATATTAAGTAACAAGGTACTCTGCTTTGATGAGATTCTCTCTCTTTGGAGTACTGCATCTTGTTCTGGGTACCGTTGTTTAAGAAGGACATTGACAAGCTAAAATGTGTCCACAGTGTATGACTTAATTGTAAAGGAGTGGAAATCAAGCTCTATGAGAACTGGTTGAAGGAGATGGAAGGGCTGTCACATGGAAGAAGCTTGTTTTCTGTTGCTCCTGAGGTTAGTATCCAAACCAAGAGACTAGGTTGCTAATATACTTCTTTATGATAAGAGCCATTCAACAATGGACTGTTCTATCTCAGAAGGTGGTGGACTTGTTGGGAACAATCTTCCTTTAAGACAAGGTAAAATATTTTGTATGGCTGTGAAGCGTGTGTAACACCAGGGGTCAGCCGTGAGTAATCACCACAGTATATGAGTGAGCTAAGACCCAGAGCAGGTGTGGGATGTAGTGGGTCCTAGTGGATTGTGGTGGATTGGAGTAGTTACTGTATAAGCTTGCTGAGAGTAGTGGGTTGACTATTGAGAGTATTTTGCATTGCTTCAGACATTGTATGTTGATGAGATATCTTGCAACAAGAGATAAAGAGGCTCTAAGGACTTTGGAAGAATCCAACTGTGTCTCTGCATCATTTCAAGGTTGGTCAGTGCCATATTGCTAAATACTGCTAAAAGGTTCTGTGTTTCCATACTCTGCTGTAATAGCTACTGTTGGGGACAAGCACCTCAGACAGTGCTGATAGTTGGCATCTCAGTGGGCCTAGTTTTTGTATTTGTCACTGCATGCCTTTCAGGACACAAAAGAGAGACAACAAGGGCTCATGGGCCCAGGCTGCGCTAGGCTGTACTGGTCTGTAACTGCCTGTGCCAGTTATTTTTGAACCCTGTTTGAACCAGCACTTGCAAACAGTTTTTTGTTCCTATGTTAAAGCCAGTGAGACCCAGGCTATTTTCTGCTGCTGGGAGGCTGAAGGAAGAAACTGTGCCACAATAGTGTTTGCAGTTTGTTTTTAATGTGTGTTTTTGCAAGCAGTTAGCAGTTAGTATTTGGCTTATTTTAAGTTTGTGCCTGACTAGAAGAAACAACCCACAGAGCAAAGAGTCTGTTTTTCATTTCTGAGTGTCTTGTTTTGTAAACAGCCTGCTGATATGGCTGGAGTAATTGGAATAATGAACTTTGCTGAACTAGATGGCACCAATTATTCCATATGGTCTGTGATGGTAAAAAGCTTACTTGTTGAAGAGAACCCGGTCCACTATATAACCAACCCACCCACAGGATCATGGAATAATGAACAGAGACTTCCTGACCAGAAAGCAAGAGCCACAATTATTTTGTGTTTAGAATCTGACCAAATTGTTTATGTAACCAACATGACCACAGCACTGGAATGTTGGCAGAACTTGAAGGATGTTTACCGGAGGGATACCTGTGTGTCCAAGATGATATTAACATGCAGACTGTACAACACCAAGTTGAGAGATGGTGAGGATGTAAAGCATGGTGTTGGAAATTGCAATGATAACAGATGCCTCCTGCTAGAGTTCTGTGCAGAACAACAGCTGACTATTACAAACACAATTTTTCAGTAGAAAGATAGCTTGAAGACAACCTGGATGCATTCCCGATCCAAACATTGGCACCTCATTGACTATTTTCTAGTCTGTCAGAGAGACATTCGTGATGTCCGTCATACCCGAGTGATGCCCAGTGCAGAATGCCAAACAGATCATTGCCTCGTCAGATGTAAACTAAATCTTCATTTTAAGTTCAAAGCTAAGAGGGGTGGCATCTTAAAGAAGAGACTCCAAGTCAACAATCTTCAACAACCTACCATGAGAGACAACTTCCAGGGAAATCTACAAACAAAACTTGATCCTACAAATCCTTCTCCTACAGTGCTTTGGCAACATATCAAAAACAGTATCCTCCAGTCTGCAGAAGAATCCCTCGGGTTCTCCCACAAGAAAAATCAAGACTGGTTTGATGAAAACAACCAAGAGATCCAGGAGTTGTTGGCAAAGAAGAGAACTGCTCACCAGGCATACCTCGCCCAGCCAACTTGCCATGTTAGAAAAGCAGCTTTCCATCTCACATGTAGTAAACTTCAACAAAAACTTTGAGACATGCAGAACAAGTGGTGGATCAATATAGCAGAAAAGACACAACTCTGTGCAGTTATGGGTGATCATAGAGGATTTTATGAAGCTCTTAAAGCAGTGTTTGGACCTACTTATCAGGTCCAAAGCTCCTTATACAGTACAGATGGTCAAACATTAATTACTGATAAAGCCCCCATCCTGAATCGATGGGCTTTACATTTTCAAAGTCTCTTTACCGCCAACTGAGTAGTCCAAGGCTCAGCTATCCAACATATGATACAAAAACCGATGAAAAATGAATTGGATATAGCTCCCACTTTGGAAGAAACCCTTAAGGCCAAACAGCAGATGAAAAATGGCAAGGCAGCTGGGATTGATGGAATCCCACCTGAAGTTTGGAAACACGGAGGTCATGCACTCCACGATAAATTCCACAAACTCCTTGTGAATTGCTGGGAAAAAGGGAAACTGCCATCAGACCTCCGAGATGCAGTCATCATCACCCTGCACAAGAAAAAAGGAGCAAAATCCGATTGCTCAAACTATCGAAGCATAACACTGCTCTCTATTGCTGGAAAAAACCTTGCAAGAATACTCCTGAACAGATTAGTTCCTGCTATTGCAGAAGAACTTCTCCCTGAAAGCCAATGTGGCTTCAGAGCCAATAGGAGTACTACAGACATGATATTTGCCCTTAGACAACTGCAAGAAAAATGTAGAGAGCAGAACAAGGGTCTCTATGTAACATTTGTCGACCTCACCAAAGCCTTCTACACTGTGAGTAGAAAAGGTCTGTGGCAGATCCTAGAAAGACTAGGATGTCCCCCCAAATTCCTTAAAATGATTATCTTGCTACACGAGGGCCAGCGTGGTCAAGTCAGATATGGCGATGCTCTTTCAGAGCCCTTTCTAATAACTAATGGAGTGAAGCAAGGTTGTGTTCTTGCTCCAACTTTATTTACAAACTTCGTTAGCATGATGCTCCAAAGGGCTATGGCAGAGCTTGAAGAAGATGACGGCATCTATATATGTTACCATACTGAGGGTAGCTTGTTTAACTTAAGCCGTCTGAGGGCTCACAATAAGACTCAAAACTATCTAGTCCGTGAGCTGCTCTTCGCTGATGATGTTGCCCTTGTTGCCTAAACAGAAGCAGCTCTGCAGCGCCTAACATCCTGCTTTGCAACAGCTACAGAGCTGTTTGGGCTGGAAGTCAACCTGAAGAAAACAGAAGTTCTTTACCAGCCTGCACCAAAGGACGAACACCACCATCCCCACATTGCCGTCGGCAAATCTGTGCTCAAGTCCGTTGAGCAGTTCACCTACCTGGGAAGCATCATCTCCTCAGATTCCAAGACTGAGAAAGAGATCGATCACAGATTAGCAAAGGCATATAGCGCATTTGGAAGACTTCACAAAAGAGTCTGGAGCAGTAAACACCTGAGGCAAAGCACAAAAATCAGTTTGTATAGAGCCATTGTACTGTCTATCCTCCTTTATGGGTCTGAAACATGGGTCACCTATCGCCACCACCTACGACTCCTCGAACGCTTTCATCAGTGCTGTATACGCACAATCTTAAATATACACTGGACTGACTATGTGACGAATGTTGCTGTCCTTGAGCAAGCAGGGATCACCAGCATTGAGGCCATGATATTGAGAACACAGCTGGGCTGGGCAGGGCACATTTCTAGGATGGAGGACCATCGCCTCCCCAAAATAGTACTCTACGGTGAAGTCGCCATGGGTCAGCGCAAGAGGGGCGTTCCAAAAAAGCGATACAAAGACTCCCTGAAACAACATCTCAGGCTCGGCCAAATTGATCACCAACAGTGGTCCGCCCTGGCCTCACATCGGGAGGCATGGAGACGCACAATTCACAATGCTGCAGCCTTATTTGAGAACTCACACCAAACAAGTCTTGTATATTGTAATACTTGGGGTGAACAAGCTGTTATCTCAATATCATGGCCTCAATGCTGGTGATACAGCACATTCATATCTAATTGTAGTATTCGCTATCTTCCATACATGTTATTAAAGAAAATTCCAGGCTATGTTGCTACATCTGCCAATAAAAAAATACATGCTAAGGTATAAAGAGCTGTCCTGCAGTGCGGTGGTAAATTTAGCAGTGGGAAATGGCAAGGGCTGCAAAAACAGGGTGAACATGGGACCCACCACTAAGTGAGAAGCTTATCCAAAATATTCCATTGTTCACTTGTGGTATGTGTTTTCATTAATGCATTAGATATGTGGAAGATTGTAGGGATCTCCGCTTATATCCCACTGCTGCCACCAAATATTGGGTTTTCAAGCTGACATCCCAACACTGCCTATACTTAGGACTTTATCAGACAAGCCAATTCTTGCCAAAAAGGCAATAGCACAAAAGGCAAAATTATCAGACGTCCTCATTGTTTACCCATTCTCACTGCGTTGCACTGACATGAATGAGGCATCACTTTTTATTGACAGGCTAAAGCAGTCAATAAAAAGTGATGCCTCATTTGTGCCAGCGCAATGCAGTGGGAACAGGTAAGCGATGACACCATCTGATAATTTCAGCCACTTGTGCTATCATTGTGTCCTAATGGTGCAGTTTTTGCAGCATCTGATAAAGTCCTAATTATGGGGTTTCTACCCTTTATGTGAAGGTTCAACTCTTTATCTCACCACTGTAGCGTGGAGTTTTCCACTCAGAGGCTTACTGCATGCTGAAGTAAAGCAGCAGGAAGGTTTTGTCTTCCATGCTACCTTACTGTCGTCGTTCTTCTGTTCTGGTCCCATTTGAGACCAAGGTAAAACCATGTCTTTTTGCTAACTGGAAAAACCCATTAGCAAAAAGACGTGATTTTACCTCAGTCTCCTATGCAACCAGAATGGCAGAACACCAAAAGAGCAATGATGTCTTGTAGTAAGACAGTGCAGAAAGTGGAAACTTCTGGCTGCCCTGCCACTTTACTTCGGTGTGTGGTAAGCCTCTTAGGCAATTACACCAGTCCCACCAACTGTGAGGATTCCTCTCAGGCAATTCCATCACTGTAGCCAAACCTGGGGGTCTTTACTCTTAATCCACCCAATCTGAAGCCTTCCATGGTGTTTACTGCAAAGAAATGGAATGTATGAATATTGTAATACTTGGGGTGAACAAGGTAAAGTGGACAGGAATGGGACAACTCCCAGCTTTCCTCACCATTGGCTATACTGGCAAGGCCTGCTCTGAGTTACAACACCACAACATCTGGAAAGTTTCACAATTCCTACTCGTTTGTTAAGGTTTCTGAGTGCATTTAAAGATACGCTGAGATTTGAATCAGGGAACTTCTACTTCACAGTTGCTTTTAGTAAAAATTACCTGTAACACAGAGTTGGAAAGGTCACCTTTTTGGACATCTCCCACCATTTTCCAGCCAGCATAGCCAGTTGGCCATGTTAGCTGCAGGATTCTGGGAACTGTCATCCACAAAAAGTATTTTTTCCAAGCACTGCACTAACAATATACAGTTGTCCCTTCATATTCACTGGGGCTTGGTTCCAGGACCCCCCGTGGATACCAAAATCTGTGAATACTCAAGTCCCATTATATGCAAAATGGCATAGCAAAATGGTGTCCCTTATATAAGATGGCAAAATCAGGTTTGCTTTTTGGATTATTATTTTTTTAAGAATATTTTCAAACTGTGAATACTTAAATCTGTGGCTACGAAGGGACAACTGTATGTTGTGGTGCTATTGGGTGAAAGGGATGTTAACAAAGGCATCTACTGGGCTTGCTTTGGAAAAATATGTCATTAGCTACAAATTGGAAAGTTTGTTTCCCCCCTGCTTCTTTCTTGAAAATGAGGCTGGCTTTTCCCATCTCCTCCCTTCCTCTTCACATTACAAATGTCTGCTTTCTACCTTTAGGAGAAGTGAAACCACTTGGAAATCAGGGACAGGTAGGGGAGGATTTCAAGTTTATACTTGGCAATGATAGATGGGAAAGACAAATTGACAAGAGGCAAATGCCTTATATCATGGGCCCCATCACTGGGAAGGAAGACATTGTTCTGTGTATTAAAGGAGCTGACATATCTGGCAGGCTCTCTCCAATAAGGACATCCTTAGTCCTTGTTTCCAATAAGTAGACATAGAAATGTGGTTGTCTAGGTGACAGTCAGGCAAGAGGTTCCTGGCTAAGGCATAAAAGAGCCCTAGAATGAAATCAGCCACTTGGCTAATAGGCCATTATGTAACTCAGTCTCTCGCAAAGGAAGCAGCTGTTCATTTTCAGGCCCTATTTCCCTTTCTTCCCTATGAACATATCTGCAGGGCTGTCACTCAAATAAATAGCACCTCAGGCAAGAATCACCTCCATCCCACCCTTCCACCTTTGCCTGTGGTCAGTTCTGCAGCATTGCCAAATTGTTTGGTATAGACAGGCAAGCAAACCCTGGCAGTGTAGGCCCAATTTTTCCCAGCCTTTTCTAGCTATGTCCTATGTCTCCAACATTCTGATTTGGCAGAGACAGTCCTGATTAATTCTCAGTCATCCTTCTTTTTCAGCTGTTTTTTTAAATGTCCCAGTTTCATTCTCCTTTCACTTTCCTCCTTTGTTGTCAGCTTACCTCCATTGTGCAAACAGAGTTCAATGTGCAAAAGTAGTTTGCACTGAACTCAGCAGGGGAAGAAGACAGGAAGAAGCAGAATCTTGCCCTTTTCAATAGGTTTAGGCAAAAATCAAACTTCTGCAGCCTCTCCTAGCTTGTGTGTTCTTCCTCATTAAAGACTTTTGTCATCTTGACCACACTCTATTGTTGCTTTGACACACTGTTGCCTTCCCTGATATCCCCCTCCCTTCCAATAACTCATCAATTGGCTATATTTCATAAATTGGCTTATTAATTGGCATTCCACATGGTTGGTAGTAGACCAGGGTCTCCCAAATGCAAGGACTCAAGCTGTGCTCAGAGAACCTAAAGAAATAGCCAGCCCAAATTCCTAAAAGACATGCCCAGGTAGTAATTATGCAGACCCCCCCTTGGACTGGTGAGTTAGAGTGGAAATGTGCTAATTCTCCTGGATGCACATGGAAGTGAGTCATTTACTAATTCAATCAAAGTGGCCAGACATTCTTTGCCTTGCAAAACTGGTTTTCCCTCACACGTTTCCTCAAAACAATAGAAGGTTGCCTGACACCCAGCAGTTTTAATGTCTCATCCATTAGCGATTGTTAACACAACTGGAGCTTCCATTGTCTAACTATGGGAGACTTCAGCAAACATTGTACTCCATTCATAACAGCCCTTCAGGGGGAATATCGAGTATAAATATTGCCCCCAAACACAGCCAAAGTGTCTCACAGTGTTTACAGCTTCCTTCATCTTGTCACTCAGTCTGTGTTACCACATGCACAGCCTTCATTCCTCTTGTTACTCTTTCTGTCTGCTGTGTGACCATTAGAAAGCCATCTGAGTATCTTCTGCTGCACAAATCTCTGCTCTTCAGATAGGTCCAGTATAGCTTAGCACTCCCAAACTCTATTCCTGTACCCCAATACTTCCTGCTTTCTTTGCTAGCCTTGCGTGACTGCTTGAAGCCTGAGTGTATGCATGTGTGTTCCTGAGATTATTTTTCAGTAAAAACCATTTTATTTTATTTCCTGGCTGTGAGTCTCATCAGTTAGTACTGGTATTCACAGATCAAAAGGTCCCACAGTTACCCGGCCTCTCGCTGCCATATTGCACTAATTAAAATTCCCTGTATTAATATCTGGAAACGAGTGGGGGTCCCACTAACCCCCAGTAATTTGAGGAACAACACGCATTCCAGTTTTCATCTGTGAAATCTTGCAAATGTGTGTGTGTGTGTGCATTCAAGTCATCTGTCAATTTATGGTGACCCCATGAATTTCATGGGATTTACTTAGGCATGGAGTACTCAGAGGTGGTTTTGCCAGTTCCTTCCTCTGAAATATAGCCTACTCACTTGGTATTCATTGGCTGTCTCCCCTCCAAGTACTAACCAGGACTGGCTCTGCTTAGCTTCCCAGGTCAGACAGATCTGGTGCCTTTTTATGGTTTTTAGGATAGGGTAAATCCCACTGGAGAAAGAAGAAGCACTGCAGTTATTTGACTCCAATTCATAAGGGAGAAAACACTATGTTTTTGCACTAGAGCTTAGTAAACAAACATCCACCTACTTTTTTGGACTCTGTAGTCCAGAATCATCCACTGGGCATGAGCAATGAAACTATAGCTGCCAAACATATCATTTTGAAGCTCTGCTTTATATATGTATGGTTGCCTGAAAAGGAGGCTGCTCCTGCTCCCCAACCCCACAAAAGACCCAGAGTTTCTTTACCACACGCTTAAGGTTCCTGTTAGAAAAAACATGTTTCTTTCCATTGTGGCATGTTTTGCCACTTCACTGTACTTCCCATTAAAATATCAAAGATATCTGAGTGGCCAATTAAGCTTTGTGACTCTCTGTCTACATGTGGAAATCAGTTTGATTTGCCTTACTTTGGTTTAAATTTAAACCTTTACTCCTGTTAACATGTTATTCTCCCTTTAAATGAGAGTGAAGTCATTAAGATGAGATCATAGGAGTTTTGGGTTGAGTGCTGTCAGTATACTGATGAAACTCAGCAATGCTTCCCCCCCCCTTTTGTTGTTGTTGTTGGAATTAGCTAGGACTGGGTAGGTGCTGGACCACTGCCTGGATGTTGTAATGGGTTGGAGAAGAGCCAATACATTGAACGTGAATCCTGATAAGATGGGGGAATCTGTGGGCTGGTAGACTTGTCCTTGATGAGGCTGCATGCCTCCTGTGTCTGTAGGTGCATAGAATCATAGAATCATAGAGTTGGAAGAGACCACAAAGGCCATCGCTTGGGAGTTTTCCTGGATCTATGTCACTGGACTCCAGCTGGACTCTGTGGCTTGGAATTCTGGGGTCAGCTTCAACTGGTCCAGCAGCTACAGCCTTTCTTGGATAGGCATAATCAAGACACAGTAGTCCATGCGCTGGTAACATCCCAATTGCAGGTATACCTCAGTTAGTGAAGTAGATGTGTTCCTGGACATTAATTTTTTAGCAGAAAAATTGGTACCATGGGCAGAAGTAACATGGAAAGAATTAGAACAGGTTCCTACACTACAAAAAAGAAGAGCATTTCAAATATGTTTCTGTAAACATTTTATTCAAAACAAACAATATGCACATGTGAAATGAAACAATTCAGGTGAGCCTTCCATAAGTAAACAGAAACATTCTGAACCTTCTAGAGGTCACCTGAAAGCTTCTTCCAAAATGCATCTAGGAATGGCTTCTTTTTTCATCAGCTTTCACCTTCTTATGATTTCTATTTTCACGCCAAACGTACAGATCTATGTTGCTTTTTAACATGCTGTGAGCAGCTGACTTATCTGCTCTCTCCCCTTTTCTCTGTTTTGCTGGCAAGCATGTTTGACGAGTAAGGGACATTGGAGCTATTTGCTGTTTCCCTTGCTTGTTGTATGCAGGCACACACAGCTATAGTTATATTGTGTCGTAGAAGGGCATTCTTTCCCAGCTCAAGCTTGATTGAACTGTTGACTTCAGACACACTGTTGCAACCCCAAACTGAAAGTGTGTGTTTTTCCACATCCTTCAGCAAACTCCCAATGTCAATACTGCTCAAACAAACAAACCAACAAACCACCCTTCCAGCTAGATTGAAGATGAGAAGGAATGGAGGTGCTGGGCAAACACAAATGGACTTTGTAAAAAGCAGCTTCTTTGGACTTTATCAGATGCAGCAAATATGGCATCATAATGACACCTAATGAACACGAAAGGGTGTGCATACCAGATGACGTTGTCTTTTCGTCATCATGTCTTGTCAAAAAGCCATTCTATTTTATTGATGGGCCAAGCCGTCAATCGATCTCCCATTCTGCTTTTGTTCTGGCATTGCTGGTGTTTGATACTTCGCGCCATTGTGCTCATGTGAATACAGTGTCTGCTCACATGAATACAGTGTCAATGACAGAACACTTCCAGGTGACATCACAACAGCCAGGTAGGGGATGCTCTTTTTATGAACCTCCCTGGTTCACTTTTAGATTGTAAAGTGTGTTTTTGTCCTTGTGTGAATGTTTTGTGACTTTGATTTTTTTTGTTTTTTTTAAATTTACCACGCTCGTGTCTTCTCATGAGAATCAGTGAGATCACGAGCATGGAAGTGAACAGAGCTTTGTTTGTGCTCCATTCACACTGAGGGGCTGCCTTTGAACACTGATCAAGGTAGGTCTGGTAGGAAGGGTTCTTCTGCCAGCAGAAAAATGCTTTAAAATGTGCCCTCGAAAGAACCCTTGGATAGGCTTGTCTGATAAAGTCCTTTGTCAGAAGCTTTGTTAACTGAGGTAGGTGTGTGTGTGTGCACACGCCTTCAAGTTGCCTGTCAGCTTAGGGCAACACCATGGATTTCATAGGGTTTTCTTTGGCAAGGAACAGTCAGAGTTGGTTTTGCTAGTTCCTTCCTCTGAGATAGAGCCTACAGCACCTGGTATTCATTGGTGGTCTCCCATGCAAGTACTAGCCAGTGCTGACCCTGCTTAGCTTCCAAGATTAGATGGGATCTGATGCCTTTAGGGTATTTGGTCTTGCCTGCAGGCTATTGTACATAATGCATTCTTCATGAAGCTGCCTATGAAGATGACTCAGAAGCTACAGCTGGTGCTTACCAGAATGCCATATAGACGCCCCATAACATCAGTTTTAAAGGAATTGCACAGGCTGTCAGTATACAGTGGGCCCTTGGTATCCACTGTGGTTTGTTTCCAGGACCCCCTGTGGATACCAAAATCCATGGATGCTCAAGTATATACAATGGCAAAATCAAGGTTTACTTCTTGGAATTTTTTTGGGGGGGGCGGGGGGAAGGTGGGAATATTTTCAAGCCATGGATAGTGGAATCTTTGGATACAGGGGCTGACTGTACTTCCAGCCTGAAATCAAGATGCAGGCGAACCCAGTTACAAACCCTAAACAGACTGAGATCTCAGTAGTACCTGAAGTAACAACTCTTCCTATATATGTCTGCCGGAGGACTGAGGTTTGGTGGAGGGGGCCTAATCTCCCACCAGTGGGAGTTATCAATTGCAGAAGACACAGGTGTGGGGCTTCTCAGCTGTGGCTCCCCAGTTGTAGAATGGCCTTCGTTTGGAGACTTCGCTGGTGCTGATGTTCTGGCACCAAGTACAAACATGACTTTTTATTAAAGACTTTGTGTGTCTGGGGTTGCCAAATCTCAGGGCCTGTTCCCCTCTTTTCTAGGCCTTAGAGGAAGGAGAGGAGAGAACTGCCCCCCAAAGGGTTATATTTTAAAATTGCATGTGGCTGGTTTCTGTTGTTGCAGGCTGCTTTGGAGTGGCTCTTGTAGACTTTCCAAAAACCTCATCACATTCTCCCCACCTGTGTCTCATTTCTTAGATGTATGCCTTTTATTTCAATGACATGCTACGAGCAACTACAGCTAATGCCTATTTTATCATGTTTAATGACATCACTAGGCCCCACCCCTGTGACATCACCAGGCTCTGTTCATAGGTGTCTGGTTTTGACCATGAAATCTCAATGCCTGGGAATCTATTGACCTCACAACCATATTTGGCGCGTAATTAATTTAATGTCTTCCAAACCCATACACAGGCATTGTTTTAAATTGCTTTAACCTTTTAAAGCTGTTTCAACTTCTTAAATTGTTTAATATGTTTTAGCCTCTTTCAGTTGTTATTGTTGTTTTAAATTGGTACACTGCCCTGAGAACCCCATGACATAGAAAGAAATACAAATATTTTAATAAATAAGGAAGATGAAATGAGAGCCAGTGTGGTGTTGTGATCTGAGAGTTGGACTACAGCTCTGGAGATCAGGGTCAAATCCCCTTCAGCCATGGAAATCCACTGGGTGACCTTGGGTAAGTCACACACTCTCAGCCTCAGAAGAAGGCAAAGACAAACCCCATCTGAACAAATCTTGCCAAGAAAACCCTGTTATAGGTTTGCCTTAGGTTTACTGTAAATCAGAAATGACTTGAAGGTCAACAACAACAACAGTGAAATATGAAATAAGAACTAAATGAGAAATGTTGAATAAAAATCTGGAAAAAAGGGAGGGAAATTGCAGATCCCTAGGCAGTTGGGTTGCAGCTTTTTCCTGAAACTGTGGCTACCCTTTTAGATCTCTGCTGTGTTGCTGTGTAGCTCATACCCTCTAAGGGGCCGTCTACATGGTAAAAAAATACGTATGGCGTTCGGAAGATCGATCACGTGTACACACAGCCGTTCAGATGCATACGTGTCTTTCAGAAGGGGGGCTAGCGAATCCCCCGTAAACTATGTGGATTTGGCTTTCAGGAGGATTAGTGAATTTCGAGCTAAAATCCGTACAATCGTTCGTATTGTTGACTGTCTGTACACCCCGTTCGCACAGATAGGAAAAGGCAGTGTAATCTGGTTGGCTGGCTGAGCAGAGGGGGCAGGGCTAGCAAAGAGGGGAATTGGGAGCGGCCGCCATCTTGGATTCCCGGCTAACAAGAATCCGGTAAGTCCATGAAATGGAGATTTTTACATATATTTATTTTTATTTTACATTGTAAATAGGGAAAACCAACTGTCCGCAAAACAGGGATCTTTTAAAATTAAAAAAAGGGGGGGGGAGATTTAAAGCCGCCACTTGGCTTGCTCTCTCCAGCCAGCTGGGCAAGGGGGGTCATACGGAGTTTTGGGGGGGGGGTAAAAAATCATGTAGGTAAGATCGTATACATACGGACGACTGCCTTTTCGGACTTTTTACCCCCCAAACGGATTTTTTCCCCATCATGTGGATGGGGCCTAATGTCCCGTCTGTCCAACTGTGGTCCCCCTTGTTCAGCTGCTTTTAAAATATCCCAGTTTCTCCCCTTTCCACTTTCTCCGTTTGCCGTTTGTTTTACTGCAGTTGTTGCAAACTGAGTTCACATGCACCGCATGCTCTCCATTTTCATCTGTGAAATGTCGGAGGGCATGGTAACTATTACTTCATAAAGTTGAATTCCTTGAATCCCCCTGGACTGGAGTGTAACATACACACCAGTTAAACTAAGGGAACTTGATTTAGCTTATACAGATTCAATCATCTGACTAGGATGGACAGTAGCTTACTTGTATGCACAAATTGGTATAAAGTTTTCATGTATACAGCCTCATTTGAAGATCACACATACTAGTTTTCACTGTGCTGTACTTTGACTTTCTAGCATGTGTACTTCCATGTGTACTTTAAGGGGAAAATCCATACATGTGGCCATAATATATGAGCCTCAATCTGGTCCCAACTACAGTAGCACCCCCATAGCTGCTGATTTGCCAACTGTGGATTCAATTAACTGAGGGTGGCGATGGCAGGGGGAAGGGAGGAGAGGAGGGATTTCACCTTCCCCATCCCTTCCCCTGGGAGGGTTCCTGTCGCTACCACCTTCCCCCTTCACCCCCGAGATCATCACTGCAGCAGAGCCATGGTGAGGGGGAAGGGGGAAGGAGCGAACTCTCCCCCCTCTCCCAGGGAAGCCCCCCCCCGGGATGGTGTTCGCTATTATCCGTGGAATTCACCATCTGTGGGAGGCCCTGGAACCAATCCCCCACAGATATGGAGGTGCTACTATAGTATAAATCCCCTTGAAGCAAAAGGATTTACACAAATGTTGACTTACAGCAGCTGTTTCCATGGACCACCTCTAGTTGGGATTAGTTATTGGGTTTAAGCCATCATGTTTTGCACGTGAATTTCATGGTAATTCCTGAATGGAGATATAATCGTTTTGCATTTTGTGAAGTATTCCTAAACTGTATTGATTTGTGAATTGAGCCATAGAAAAGATCACATTTACTTCATCATTGTACCCCAAATAAAGCTCCAAGGGGCGTGGACTCCCTTTTTTAGGAATATAATGTTTGGAAAATGTCACCCTGGGTCCATTCTGAAATTCACATTCATCACAATGTATCACATTTACTTGTACGAAAAGGAAGTTGCCTCAAATTCCTCTGCACACAGCCTTATCTTAGGTTGCAGCTCTACAGGTTTCAGTTTACCTGACTCAGCCTTGACCTATAGGACTTTGGCTAAGCAAAATTTTGGTCCATCCTCCTATTGCCAGTTAGTGCCAGGAAATGGTCTAAGATCCAAAACTTTTTTTAAAAAAGTATTTTTATTAAACATACAATTTTACAATCTAAAAACCACACACAAGGGAAAAACAATGAATAATACACATATAAACACAAAAAGAAAAAAAATGTTAACCCCACACCTAATCTAACCCCTCCTGATTTACCCTAACCCACATAACCAAACCAAAAACGTAAAAGACAAAAAAGAAGAGCAATAAAAAGGGACATTTAGATTCTAGCTTATCAGCTAAAAGGCTTTAATAAGATATCTCAATAACCCCTTGTACAAATTCTAATATTATTATAACTAATGCTAATATTATTATATTGTTGTTAGTTAAGTATCTTAACCATATATTTCCTACTACTCTACATTATCTCTCTGTATATACCTCCTATCTGTTATTAAAATACAACCTTCTCCACCACCTGCTCATAAAAGATCCAAAACTTATTTGTGAAACATTATGCCACCTGACAGCTGCCACAAAATAAAGATGAGAACTGTATTTCAACTTCATGGAAAGATTCTCTATTGGGTTCAGCAATCTGTCCCATAGATGTTCAGTTATCCACATAACATTATCCATAGAATGATGTTAAATCTACTCTTGAACATTCTTAGGATCAAATTAGGTGCCATTTGGGCAATCAGCAAGTGGTGTGAATGGCACTGAAAAAAGAATAGCAAAACCAGGTGTGATCCAGACAGGAAGTTGTGTGATGGCCAAGGAAGGGTGACAGCAATACTGGTAGGGGGTGCTTTAATTCTTTAGTCCTTGCTCTGGTTCTGAATAGGGAAATAAAGAATGTTTGCACATTTTCTTTCCTTCAGTGAGAAAGAAAGGGGGAAATGCCAAACATCTACAATTTTTTTCACCCTCCTCAAGTACAGAAAGACAATATGTTTTCCAACAGTAGCAAAAATGCCTTGTACAAAACACACTATATTTTGTGCAAAGAAGTTGTGTTTCTGCAAACATGTTGCATTTTGCAAAGAAGTGGTCTGTACAGATGCATAGTTTGCAAAACATGCATTTTTCAAAATATATATTGTGCACAGAAGTCACTGCATTTTGGAAAAAAAGTTACATTTTATTAAAAAAGAGTATTTTGCAAAAAACAAAGCAATATTTTGTTCAGTTAGTTGAAAGAAGTCACCAAAATGCAAAAACAAAAAAGTTTTTAAAATATACAAAATTTCATGCAATCTCACCTAGTAGGGAGAAAACATTAAAAAAATTGTTCTTGTATGCCAGAATGAAATAAATGAAAATTTATTTCTCTACTCTTGATGGATTATAGTGCTCCATTTCAAAATGTACTTTTTTTCTTACAAATAGGCCAATTAAAGTAAAATAGAGTTTCAAAATATCTGTCAGCAGAGGAAAACATAAATGTTTTCAGTTAAATGCTAGAGAAAATAAGCACATTTTAAAAGCCCTTTTCAAAGCAGTCACAGATGCAGCCCCCTGTATATCTCTGTGGAAGGAATTCCATAGGGAACAGGGTCACCTACTTTGCCAGAGCCTAATGTAGATCCAGAATCTATGGTTGCTGTTTTCTTCTGCAAAACCATGCATTGTACACAGCTGCCAATTGCTTCAATAGCAATCTTATTTAATCTGGCCTGGAGACATTTGAAAGAAGTTAAGGATAAACCTAGAAACCTGGAAGCTTCTGAGCTCCTCCACTTCCTTAAATGCTTCCTGCTTTCCCCCCAGTGATGTGAATTTTCCCTGTGAAAACTGCAAAAACATCAGCAGCAGGTTATAGTAAACCCTGCACCAATACCCATCCACTAGCCCCTTTCTCTTCTTCCTCCCTGTATCCCTTTCTGCCCTCTCAAAAGCTATTCTTCCAGCAGGTTTCCCATCCTTCCAGAGTGTAAGAATATTTGATCTTCGTAGAAGCTAGGCCTAAATACCCTAAAGGCACCATATCCCGTCTGATCTTGGAAGCTAAGCAGGGCCAGGCTTAGTTATTATGTGGATCGGAGACAACCAATGAATAGCAGATGCTGTAGGCTATATTTCATAGGAAGGAACTTGCAAAACCACCTCTGAGTATTCCTTGTCTAAGAAAACCCCAAGAAAGTCATGGGGTTGCCATCAGGCGACTTAAAGGCACATAAACACACACAAGCACACACAGTGGCAGAGTGCAATGACCTAGTGCTGTGAGCATAGAGCTTTAAAACAGGAATAGCTATTTTGAATATTCAACATATGCTAGAAAGGACAAACTTATGTTTATTGTTTCAAGAAATCCATTCAAAGATTGAACAGGAGACGGGGGAAAACCTATTTCATTAAAGAAGCCTCTAATACTAGTCTCCATGGACTTTATCAGACCATCGCCCCAAACCCCATTCTTTTGCTGGCCATAGCTTTGCCATTTTTATGCTGGCAAAAGAACTCCCCATGCCACACTTACCTGTAATCCTGGCAAAAGGCTTCCTGGCAATGAACGAGGAGTGAATGGAGCTCCATTCGCTTCCTCATTTGAAATCGTGCATATTTTCACAAGAATACATAGCACAGGGAATTCAAAAATAAAAACAAAAATAACAGATTTTTTTTTTAAAAAAAAAGCACAAAAACACACTTAAAAGCTTCCAAGTAAACTGGGAGGGTCATAAAAAGTGCATCACCTACCTGGATGTCGCTATCTCACACAGAAGTGTTCTCACCAGGCCAGCCATTGATGCTGTATTCACAAGAGTACAATGGCATGAAGTTTCAAATGCTGGCAATGCCAACACAAAAGCACCACGGGGATCAATTGACAGCTTGAGCTGTCATTTAAAAAGTATGTTTTTTTAACTGGACATAATCGCAAAAGGGCAACGTTGTCTGGTATGTCCACCCTTCCGTGATCATTAGGCATCCTTATGATACTTTATTTGCCTTGTCTGATATTGTCCCATGTTGCAAGCTTGCTGAGAAAGCCATTATGGAGACATGGGCAGCCTGCCTCTCTCCAAGCAGGAGAAAAAGAAGCAAAACACGGCATCAGAGAAAGGAGGAAGGAAATAAATCCCAAGTGTAGCAGACTACATGTTGATCTCAAAACCACAAGAGGGGTAAAGGAGATAAAAGGGGGAAAGACCAGCAGCTATCTTTCAGCCTATTGCCCCCTGCCCCCAGTGGGTCAGGTTACTTGATACAGTGTTAGTGCTTTGATTTCCAACATGGAGCAAGTTTTGGGGGGTATATGGGTCATTACAGGAGAGAGTGTGGATCACCCTGTTTCAGATTTGGATGATGGAAGCAGATCCAGTTCCATTCCTCTGCCCCCACCCCGCCCCACTGAACAGAAGGTATATCACCTCCCAAAAGCCAGGTGGCTGAGTGGGTTGAAGTCAGTGGAAACATCAGTCACTAATCTCTAAGGATCAGCAAGCAATCATCTTATCAAAGGATGGTCACACAGAAGCCATAACAATCTTTAAATGTTTCTTTGAAATCACCCTCAAAAGACTGTGATTTGCAATGTAGGCCCTTGTGGGAGTTTTCATGTATTGAGCTGGTGTCTTTGATTCTTTCCATAAATGTTTTAAGTTTAAATACTTCATCTCAGATTCTCTGCTCCCCACCTCCCAGATTGTCTTTCTCAGCAGAAGGTAATTCTAGTTCTGAGAAGCTGGTTTCTTACCTGCTGATTGCAATTAACAGCTGCCAGCTGGGACCTGGTGCGTTGCCAAAGAGTTAACAAGAAGCGGAGACCAACATGATGCCTAGAGAGGATGTATTTGGCAAGTAAATAAGAAATGGAGCTCTGTGACTCAGACTGCTCCAGCAAAATCAGGATTTCCATGTCATGGATCCATGCCTTGTTCTTTGTTTAGGAAGATGACTAGTTTTTTTTCTTTCCATGTGCTCCTCGAACTCGTCTGCCAGTAAAGAAGCATGACATAGAATAGATGGAATTTATATGAAAGCCAGTTCATGGTTTGGTAACAAAAACCTCTCATGCTGTGCTACATTCAAGCAGCACCAAATGTGGTCAGAGGAGATAGTACAAAGAGTCTGATGGCACTTAGAGGCTGACACAAAGGACTTTATCAGACACAGTCTTTAAAACATTCTTTTGCCGGGACACACACACACACACACACACACACAGAGAGAGAAGACATTTTTGTTCCAGCAAAAGAACATTCCCCCTGCACTCACCTCCTTTCCTGGCAAAAGCTCTTCTGTGAATGAAGAGGAAATAAACAGAATCCTGTTCACTTCCTTATTTGAAATCTCATGCAATTTCATTGCATAGGAAATTCAAAATAAAAATAAAAACACATATCAAAAAGTCACACCAAGCACACACACATACTAAAAAAAAACCAAGTAACCTGGGGAGGGTAAAAAAAAAAGTTTGTCACTTACCTGGATGTCCTGATCCGACCCAGAAGTGTTTGCGCTGGAGTGGGCATCGTCGAGGTAAGTACAAGATTTAAAGGGACAGAGGCATCGCATGCTGGCAATGTTGGCAAAAAAGTGGCAGGGGTATATATTGACGGCTTAAGCTGTCAATTAAAAACAATGGGATGTTGGCTTTTTATAAACGTGAAAGGGCGACATCGTGTGATCCGTGCACCCTTTTGCGGTTATGTGGCATCCTGATGATGCTGTATTGTCCGTGTCTGATAAAGTCCTCAATCTGCTGATTATTTCAGAATCTGTAGCAAAGCCTGCACAGGCAGGAACCTTCTTCACAGAGTGGCCATGTAACAGAGGGGAATTCTGTATTCAATGCCAGATGTATGCACCATCTAAACAAGCTTAGGGCTTGAGGGGCCTCTAAACACAGACAGACAGACATAACAAAAATCATCAGACTAATACCCATGGGGGGTGCATAACGCTATGAAGCCTCTTAAACCTGAAATAATGGAGTGCCCCCAGACAAAGAGTTGTCCATTTTAAAGGCTGTCAGAGGACAATCCTCTTTTTGAAAGTGGCCTCCATTTAAAAGGCTGTCCAGCACAAGTTCCTTTTAAAGATAAAGAACCCCAAGAGATCAAGAATGCTAAAGTTGCCTATCCCCAGTTAGCAGGCTCACAGATCACCTGGTCAGAGACTTTCCCACCTAAGTGAGCTATATTACAACTGTGTTTATAGTATGAAAACAACTTTTGATTTTTCATCTGTACATATACGTTATCAGATGCAATTCCAAGAAGACTGGTGTCATCTTTTGCCTTTGGGGTTTTTTTGGTTTTGTTTTGGGTTCATGTCTTCTTTTTGGGCTGATGTGCAGGTGGCCTCAGCATATCTTGATCTGCTTTGCCACTGTTTGAAAGGCTGTTAAAAGGCAGTCCTCTGTTTGAAGCAATTCTCTGCCCAAAGAGCTGTTTAACCAGGTCCAACTGAAATATCAAGCACCATGAAGAGAGACATCAAGGGTCCTGAATTTGCCCATCAACAGTTAGCCTGTTGACAGCCTACTGAACATACACAGGTCACCAGTCATCAGAATACAGTCTTCCCTACTATGGTAAGAGGCATAATATTTCTGTTTAAATTATAGTGATGATATAAAATATGCATGTATATATATGAACTAACAGCTGTCATCCTGCTAGTGACCTAGGACTTTTTCAGATGGGGGACCCCCCCCCCAGGAGTTTGGGAGAAGAACAGGGCTGTTTCACTTACAGAGCCCCGTTTCAGACAGCCCCGTCCTCCTCCTGACCTTCCCCTGCGCTGCAGGTGCTGCTTTTGTTCTCCATCAATAAAAAGAGGTGCCAGCAGCATGGGGGAAGGTCAGGAGGAGGTCGGGAGGAGGACAGAGGAGGACAGGACTGTCTGAAATGGGGCTCTGTAAGCGAATCAACCCCGTTCTTCTTTTTCCCCTGTCTGAAAAAGTCCATACACAGGCAGAAGTCTTACACCTGCTTATGTCTTTTTATGGCTATTATGAAGGGAGGAATTCACTACCTCTCTCACATAACCACCACCACTCTTGAAGAGTCACCTACCTCTTTTGGGGACTCCACTCCACAGCTATTTTATAGTTGTTGGAGAATGGAGGGTATTGGAGAAGTGTCTGGCTATGTCCCTGTAGCCAGATGGAGAATGACAAAGGCATGTTCTGGGGCCTCCTGGAGGTCTTTTAGATGTCTCAGACAATGACATAATTGTGCATGTGCCTAGAGGAGCATAGTGGCCACTAAATGGCTGTGGAGGGCCCCCACAAAATCACATATTTTTTGAAAGTCAGCTTGGAAGAATGGAAGTTATCCTGCTTTGGCTCTTTTGGAAGGCTAAATATGGAAAGTAAAAATAAAATTAAACTCGAATGTGCACATTCTGAACTAAAATATAATTACATGGAGGGTGGGAGGCTAATGACCATAATGACCATGTGATGCAGTTCAGGCATTCACCTTTGCTTAAATGACTGCTCCTTTTGACTTCTCAAGAGCTCTGTCTGTGCAGACATTTGGCTGAACCTTTTCTTCTGGGCTGACTCCTCTGCCAGAAAAAGAAGGGGGGAAAGGACGATTAAGGTATTTAGGCACAAAAGCCTTTTTCTGCACGGATGATTAATTGCCTTCTACTGAAAGAGGAAGGCAAAGTATTCTTCAGCAAATTGTTTCCTCACATTAGATTCAAATTCTGTAATTTAAAAAAAAATGATGCAAGAGCAATAATTTCCAACAAGGGCTCCTAGGTAATGTAGAGTCAGTGTTGCACATTGAGATTGGATGGCAGAGACCAGCCTTCCCTAATGGCATCCGGATGTATTGGAATACAATTTCCATCACCCTACCCAAGGACAATGGGTACTGGGATCGAGCACATCTGGAGGGCACTAAGTTGAGGAAGGTTGTGTTTGACCAAGGTTTAAATTGCCACCTAACCATGAAACCCACAGGGTGGTCTTGAGTAAACCAACACTATTCATCCAGACTTACACAAGGGAGTTCTAAAAGGCTACAAAAAAGGTATGATTGGGTGCTGAGTATGGGAGATGCTACAGCTCATAAATGCTTAAAATTTAAATACCGAGCCTCACGCACTCTTATTAGAGCATAAGATTACATACATAATAATAGTACTTTTTTTTAGTACATCCTACATTCTAAGCACTACACCATACTAGCTTTGCCATAGTTCTCTGAAATGACAAATTAGCCAGTCTTTTTCTACAACTCCCAGAATGCTCCCTGGCTAGGAGTTTCTGAAAAATGTGAATCAAAAAAATAATTTTTCTAAACTCTGTTTCTTAAAAAGCTGCCTTTGTGCAAGCAGAAGTGGCTATTCTCTGCCTCTAGTTATGGCCCAGTCAACATTGAAGCATAGCCTTGAACATTTCACAGATGAATCACAGACATACATGGCTAAGCAACTTCAGAATGTGGCCAGGGTGGCAAAAACTATTGATAAGGAAGAACACACAAGCTAGGAGTTGCTGCAGCAGTTTGCTTTTGAATAATAATAGGGATAAACATCAGGAGGAACTTCCTGAGAGTAAGAGTTCTTCGGCAGTGGAATTCGGTGTAGTGGAGTCTCCTTCTTTGGAGGTTTTTAAACAGACGCTGGATGGCCATTTGTTGGGAATGCTTTGATTGTGTATTCCTGCATGGCAGGGGGTTGGACTGGATGGCCCTTGTGGTCTCTTCCAAGTCTATGATTCTATGATTCTATAATTCATAGCTATATATTGTCATGGAGAAATTCCACCTTTCCTTCTCTTACATGCTATTATGAAGATTGCAGGTATGACCAAAGGGAACAGGGAAGCTGGAGAAAGCAGAAAACACCATTGTTAATCAAAAGTCCCTGAACCTTGACCTGGAAGTGAAGGCTTCACTGCCCATAACCTGTGCCAAATCCAGATGATGAATGAAGGTGAAGGGATTCTTCCTTAAAACAAGTGATGGAGTTTTTCTTGGTTTTTTTCCCAGGCTGTGAGGCCATGTTCTGGAGTAGTTTCTTTCTGATGTTTTGCCTGCATCTTTGGCTGGCATCTTCAGAGAATGGTTGGGTAGGAGTGTGTGGAGTTTATATATTGTGAACCCCTGTTGGGGAGTATATGTAAATTTGTGTAATTGACTGGTTAGTTTCTGGGTATAGAAATGCAAGGATTGTTAGTGTCTGTTTGGCTAATGGTTGGTTGATGGGCCATTATCTCCTGAAAATCCCCTTGTCCCTGGGTGGAATTCCTTTGTAAGTGTTGTACACTAAACTCAGTGTACAAACACAAGTCAAGGAACATGAGACACATTGCAGACTGGGTCAGCCAGAAAAATCAGCAGTAGCAGAACATGTTATAAACCAACCTGGACAAAAAAATGTTATTTAAAAACACAGAAATTCTGGACCAGGCCAACAACTATCATGTCAGAATGCACAGAGAAGCTATTGAAATCCACAAACACCTGGACAACTTCAACAGGAAAGAAGAAACCCTAAAAGTAAACAAAATCTGGCTCCCAGTTTTGAAAAACAATAGAATAAAAACCCAACACTTACAAAGGAACAGATGCAGGCGAAATGTTAGAAAGAAATTATTCCAGAACACAGCCTCACAGCCCGGAAAAAACCCAAGGAAAATCTATGGATGCCGGCCGTGAAAGCCTTCGAGTTCACAAAGAGATGGAGTTCATAACAAAGTGGAGATCTGATGCATCAGTCACTCATGCTATTAAGCATTACCTTGCATTTGAAGGAAGGCCATGAAAAAGATAATGAATAAAATGACTGAAAAGGAGTTGAAACTAGAAAAGGAGAAAGGAGGAGGGGGAAAGACAAAACCAAGTAAGCAAACAAAAGGAATACCATGGGAATAAAAGAAGTAAGTAATGGGTGCTCCAGTGTGAAAGGAGGTCATAGATAATTTAGTGCACAAAAGAAATTCAAAGTGGAACAAGGGAGAAAGAGAACAAGGAAGGCATGCAACTTTTGTCTTTGAGTGGATAGCAATTATATATCTGCAAGGCCACCCAGCAACATCTGTCAATTTGCAGTTTCCATTTGTCTGAGATAAGTTCTGTAATGTGTTACTCACCCTCATTTATGCCTCTGCAATTTCAGCCAGACTGTCTCTGACCTATAGACCCCACCTACCTTCATGTACAAGAGAGAGCCCCCCCCCACCTCTGCAGGTAATATTTGATTGTGCAAGATGGGTTATGAAGCTGTGGTTTTGCCCTTACACTTTGGTTATCAGAACAGGCACTACAAAGTTCACAGGTGTCACACACATTCCTCCTTTGCTACAAGAGGCAAAGTTCTTTCTTCTGTCTGGATGTCTCTAAGAATGATTTCAGTACTCATTAAAACTCTGGTTGTCTTCTGCAAAAAATAATAATATGTTATTCTTGTCAGATTTGTATGGTTTTGTCATACTTCTAGCAATGACATCTGACTGATTAAGCTTGCCTCAAAGTTCATATCGGGCATATAATTTCCTGGTGTATAAGAAGGATAGAACCCTAGGTCAATCAATCAGCCAATCAATTGACAAATTCAAATTCCACCTCCCAGTGCTCTATTGTCAGAAATGGAGGACTTTTTCAGACGTTCCAAATACATCGCAAGCAGCCTCCTCACGTTGCGAGGCTGCTGCTCTGCAGGGCATCGCTTTTGGATGACGCTCTCCCCTGCTGGTACTGTTGCGGTACCGCGGGGACATTTGAGCGTTATATTTCGCCGGTTTTTAATCATGATCAACTTTTGTGCTTAAAAACCGGCGAAATATAACACTCAAATGTCCCCGCGGTACCGCAACAGTACCGGCAGGGGAGAGCATCATCCAAAAGCGACGCCCTGCAGCACAACAGCCTCGCAATGCGAGGAGCCTGCTTGCTGTGTATTTGAGACATCCGAAAAAGTCCGGAGAATAATCAGCTAAGGATGCAGCTGAAGGCAATGCAATGTGGCTCTGGACAATAGTAGTTGTAGGACATGCATATGAAGGACAGTGGTAAGTGGAAAGCTACTACAGTATAATACTTATATGGGAGCAAGTGCCATTGAACACAATTATTTACTTCTCAGCAATCATGTCAAAATATTAAGCATAGCTGTTACTTAGGGCAGGAGTGGGAATCATGTGGCTCTGTTACTTGTAATGCTTGGTCCGTTGGTACCCTCTAAAATATTGATATTAATTTGGGGAATTAATATCCTCGACTTGGCAATGTGAGAGGAGGTAATGAGCAGGACCTTGAGACCTATGTATACTGGTACTAAGGAGGAGACTAGCACACTGGACAGTACAATTAAACTATCTTTATTGGAAAATAATAATAACAACATTCACGCAAACACTCAGGCTCAAAGCACTCCACAAGGCTAGCAAATCAAGTAGGAAGTATTGGGATAGAGGAATAGGGTGAGGGGAGCTTTGGGGTGATACAACACCTGTCCTGTAGAGCAGATATTCCTGCAGCAACATTACATTAAAATCATCCATACAAATTTAAAATTAATAGATTAAAATCAACTGCAATTGCCAGAAGAGATAGGTCTTTAGTACTGTTTTAGATTCTGACAGCATAGTTAGCTGTTGAATCTTTTCTGGCAGGTCATTCCACAGTCTGAGGGCAGCTGACGAACAGGGCCTCTGGGTGACATGATATGAAATGTAAGATTTACAATGCAGAGACAGCAAATTCTTAAGTGAAACATGGCAGACGCAAGCAGACAATTCATGACAGTTGCTGTATGTTCCCCCAACCTCAGATTGACCTCTAATTTCTGCATGCATTTATCTAATTTATCTGCCAAAAGACAAATCTGGAATCCTCACCCCCAGCCTTGACAAAACCACCCCAAACCATCCTATAAGGATCCATCAGGCTGGAGAGTTGAATGATTCCTCACAATTTAGAAAGGGACATCCCTCCCCAACCTGGTACTCTTCAGGCATGTTGGACTACACCTCCCACAATTCAATCGTCAGGTGTAGGAGAATGATGTCAGTTGTAGTTGAGCACATCTAGAAGACAACAGATTCGAGGATGGGTGCTCTGAAGAATACCATGCCTGAACATTCTTCAGGTACAACTTTGAACTAGCTACCCAGTTCAAAAAGCCTTGTCACAGGGACTATCAGTGCCAGCACATGACTTCTTACTGCCTGAAACAGATCAGCAAATGGTGCCTTCTCCATCACACCCCCATCCCCAGTGACCCAACTCAAAGTGCATAGTACTAAAAGCCAGCCAAGTTCTTTTGGTACATGAGAAAGTAAACCTCTTCCAATTTCTGGCATTAAATCAGGAGTCTGGAAATGTTACTTTTTTGGAGTATGGCTCCCAGACCAGTCCAAGCTATGCACTTTTTTTTACAACAGCTATATGCTTTTTTTACAACAGCCTAATTAACTAAATGACATCAGTATAAGATGGTACATATATTCATTAAATGTCTATAAGAATACAAGACAGGCCTGTGTCAGAATAGAATGCAAAGCCTTTCTGAAATGAGGCTCTAAATTAATCTGTGATGACCACACATCCCTATGCAGTTCTCAATCACTTCACTTTAGTAAGATTTTCAAATGGGGCCAAATGTCCCATTCCTGCCCCGCAAGCCCCAATCCCATTCCTGCTGTGGAATAAAGGAGAAATGTTCAAACACTTACCTTTATTCCATGGCAGGAACGTACACCAAGCACAAAAACACACACACACATATATAAAAATAAAATAAAAGTAACCCAGGGAGAGGGGAAAAGAGTGCCACTTACCTGGGTGTCCTGTTCTTGCCCAGAAGTGTCCAGAACAAACCTCCCTCCCACAGCTGTCATTGTGGGAGAGGGAGGGACACCTTTCAGACCACCCATAATTCCATTACTGCAACAGAACGGGTGGCCCCAAAACAATGTTTCCCCATGATGAAAATGTCGTGGGGAAATGCGGAATGAGGACGGGGAGACATGGAAAAGGGTTGGCATCTTCTGAAAAGAAGACTTTTCCCCGACCCTGTTCCATGTTTCCCATGGAATAAATACTCCATCTGAAAATCTCCTAAGATTCACATGTTAAAAATTACTTGTCATTTGACCGGCTTGGGATGATGGGAGCTGTAGACTTCACAGATGGAAGGCATCAGATAAGGAAAGGGTGTATGACAAGACTGTATAGTTTGGCACTATTTTTTGAGATAGATTGCAGACTTTTAGACAACTAGAAAGATTCTTCATACAGCAGAATATGGAAACTTATCAGGATTTTAACACTTGGTCACTTTCAGTGATAGATCTTGCTTCTGCAAGGTGATCTTTCAGCCGATTGCTCATGAAATAAGATCACAATAAACTGCTATACTGTGTTGCAGAGAGCTGCATGACTTCCTGCTTCCTATTACTTCTCTTTTGAACATAAAACACAATAACATTGTATAGACACTTCAGTATATATTTGCTTTTTTTACTGGGTGGGTTGTGCAACACAGGATAGATAATCATCAGAGTTTTAGAGTATACTGAACAAACAACTGCAAGGTATGGGGCAATCTAATTAATATTTACCTGTGTCTGGGCTTTATCAAGATGTTGTTAGGGATTCAAGAACTCTGTGGTGCTTGAATAATAGTGTCACAATGTAGTAAAGTCATAATGAAATAACTAAAGTTTCTAGATTTGTTCAAAGCGACTGATAGTCACATGACACAGCAGCATGGAACTGTGGTGGTGTCAAAATAGGTAGTCGAATAAAAAAGTTGGTCAATCAAATATTATCTGTCCATCCATCTATCTGTCTGTCTGTCTGACTATCTATCTAATTTATACCCCACCTTTCTCCTTGTGTGGGACGTGGTGCAGTATATCTTATCCCTCTATATCTTGAAGCTTTGGAGCATTTTTTAAAAATAACACTAACAAGTACAGGTCGCCCCCTGTATCTGCGGGAGATATAGTCCTGCACTTACAATGGATATGCAAAAGTGTGGATACTAGTAAACCATATTGAAATAAATGACTTCCAGCCCAGGTTCTGGCAGAAGCATACCACAGAATCACACTGGAGGACCTGGAAAAAGCCTAGAGGGGACATTTTTCCCCCAGATGTGGATAAATGAAACTGAGGATACCAGTCCTGTGGATACAGGGATTGACCTGTACTCGTATAAACATCATTGAAATATAATATTATCTGGCTTTTCTTCACAAACGAAGATTAAGGAAAGACTCATCCCGCGCTTTCTGCAAGCGCTGATGACTAAAAAGGCCAATCCGAGATAAACAAGTCTGGTTCCAGAAAGCACAGCAGAAGGTCTCCTTGGGTGATGTTTCCGGGTTGTGATTCTTTCTGTGTTGTCGTTTCTCTTAAAGACTTGTTCGGCGTGAGTTCTCAAATAAGGCTGCAGCATTGTGGATAATGTGTCTCCATGCCTCCCGATGTGAGGCTAGGGCAGACCATTGTTGGTGATCAATTTGGCTGAGCCTGAGATGTTGTTACCACCATCCTTAAGATAACTCTTATGAATGAAAAGTAGGCAAGATGATTCTTTAAAAAAACAGGAATTTTTATATAGTTGAACATAGTACTTTGACATGGTTGTTCATTGTGCTATTAGTAAAAATGTTATTTTGTTTTTCTTCTTACTGCTAAAACTAAATCAACCCTATTTTTTCCTTAAAAGTTTTTTTGGGTTACTTCAGCATAAACGTCTTTCTCAGGAAAGTAAGGAGCATTTTATGTTCATTACAGATTGTTACTGGTAAGCTGTGTGCTTGGAGACCAACTTAATTAGTTCACTGAATAATTATGTACAAAGTGGCACACTAAGTACCTTCAGTTTAGTATTGAACACAGAGTGCATTCATCAAATGCTCATCATAGTAAAAGAGAGGCTTGGGTTATTCTGTGCCTGTGGAAGAGTATACAAACTGTGCTGAAATGAGTAGTGTCAGCTGAATGAATCCATGGCCACAGATTCTTATGAAATTCATGTTCATTTCACTTGAGTTTGCACTTTAAACATTCATGATATATTGTCAGCTATTACACACTTAATAAGGGGTGTTATTTATTATACTTCCTCTACCAGGTGTCCTTCAAAGGCATCTGAGCAGAAGTGCTATCATCCCTAACCCTACACTAAAGTGACAAAGAAACGGCTAGTGTAATGCACTGTACATAGGGCTACTTTAAAACACTGTTCAGAAACATCAGCTGGTACAAAATGCCAACATTTGGGTGTTGGTAGGAACCAGAGGAATGGAACCCATCACACCAATCTGACACTCATTGCACTGGTTGCTATTGCATTCTTGCTCAGTTTAAAGATATGGTTTTAATTTTTAAAGCCTTGAATGGTTTGGAAAAAGATTACTTTAAAGGCTGGCTTCATACATATGGACGTGCCCATGAAATAAGATCAGCATCAGATATTTACTTATATATGTATGCATTTATGCCTCACCTCCACATCCTGAAGTGTGCCCCCAGGCCAAGGTCTTTGGCGGGCCCCCTTCCTATTGCTAAGGTTAAGGGCAGCGAGATGCTCTGTGGGATTCAGGATAAAAATTAAAATAAATCAGCTTAAATGATGATACCAAAGTTATATATATATATATATATATATATATATATATATATTAAAAAGCTAAATGGATTTACATAATAAAAACAATAATATCACACCGGGCCCCCTCTTCTAATCCCAGGCCCTCAAGCTAGAGCCCAGTCAGTCCCTCCCCTTGTGGGGGCCATGCATTTATGTATGTATTTGGCTTATATTCTGCCTACAGTTGGGTCTCATATGCACATAATTAAGGATAGTTATGGAGACAATCATGGGAGTGAGGGCATATTCAATGGTACTCCCATATTTGTGAATTAAGCATGCACTGAGGTATGAAAGGCCCCTTTCCAGTGATATATTCAAGTCTCAACTTTCAAACCTCAAGTCGAATCTCAAGTTCTTGCAAGATACTTTCAAGTCAAGTCTCAAGTTGGGCCTCAATTCTGGAAGCCAACTTTAACCAAAAAAAGAAAAAGAAAAAAAAGAAAGAGGTGGTGTTGGGTCATGTGCGAAGGGTGGTAAAGTTTCAATAACTAGAAAATCAAGAAGACATTAGGTAAAAAAAAATATTAAATTCTCAGCAAACACATTAGGCAGTGGGCTTGAGGGAGGGCTTAAAGTCTGCTCAGCAGCCTGTTCCCACTGCATGTCAGAGGAGCCTTCTAAAGCTTTTGAAAAGCTTTGGAAGGATCCTTCCACCTCATGCCTGTTGCCTAATGCATTTGCTGTTACTGCTTCCATCACGTGACTGGTAGGCAAAAGCAGTGAGATCATGGAAGTGTTGTTCAAAGGAGGAAAACCGTTTTCTGCTCCACAATGTTTCTGGATGAAAGTGTTATGTTACTGAACCAAGGCCAGCAAGTCGGTTGCTAAAACTATACAAACTATGAGTCAAGTCGAATCAGCACATCATTTATTGTTGAGTTGAGTCCAAGGTGAGTCATTGAAGCAACCTGAGTCCAAGTCAATTGACTTGAGTCTACATCGCTCTCTTTCTAGACACTATTCAGTATGTTGGTTATATCTATAAAGCTCTGTACTGCTCAAGCCAGGTGATCTGAAAGATCCCATATGAGCTTGTCTAGATATATAAGATATATAAGGCGGATACTTCTCAGTCCCATCACTTTCAGAGGTGGAAACATGGGAAATGGCCTTCTCAGTGGTTGCACCTAGACTGCAGAATGCTGCTGCCACAGAGATTAGGCTAGCTCCTTCCCTTTTATCCCTCTGCCAACAGGCTAAAGCTTTTTATTTAGGCAAGCCTTCAAACAGCCACTAAATGGAATCTAAATGGAGGTTCAATGTTTTAATGTTTTTATTAATATGGTGCTTTAAAGTGTTTTCAGTGATGGTTTAAATTAATGCATAATTTAATACTTATAACTGACTCTGTTTTATTGAATTCAAAGACATAGTTGTGTTAGTTTTCATAGACCTAAGTCTGCTTCCTCAGATGTGATGCAGCTACAAAAGCTTATGCTATGAACTTCTTTTTCAAAGGTGCTACAAGATCCCTCTGCATTCTGTTTTACTGAGATATTTTAATATGTTTTGAGCCACTGCATTCCAACCTTCAAAAGAAGGTGGGACATAAATAAATAAATAACAGGATTTTGAAATGAGCTTTTAAAAATTATCTATTCTGCTTTCTTACCCCTGATTTTTTTTTTAAAAAAATAACAATTCTGTTTATGACACAGTTTACATCTTCAGCTGATCTACAGTGGTAGACTGTCTGCTTCTGTCATTTTATTGTTCTTTAAATTACTTTGTGATCTTTGTATTCTGTTTTATGGTTGTTTGTTGTCTAGGGTCAACTTTGCATTTTTTTTCCACTGAAAAATCACTTTAAATAAATTAACAAAAACATTAATGAATCTATGACCTCCATTCAGTGTGCTATGGAACTTAATTCATCCCAAGGTGCTGGGAATAGACTTAGGCCTCATTCCAGATCCTCAGGGAATTGGATGTCACTGTGTCCTGAATATAGTTACCCTGCATAACCCAATAACACAGATCAAGTTCAGGAATTTGGTCCAGAGACACAAGAATATCAAATGGCAGGAAGTCTGCTAGGATCAAATGTAGGGTATTTTTTACCATGACCCTGGAACAGGAGAGAGACAGCCAGATACACATTTCAAGCAGTCTGTATGGTAGTGTTTTCTGGGGCTGTGTTTACACGGGCAAATATTCCCCTAAATATACCACTAAGATTGCTCTTTGTTTCCATGGATTGAGCCATAGTATCGCCTCATTCAGAAGGGAGGAAGTCAAAATAACCAAATGTAGCATGACGGGATGTTGCTACTTTTGCTGATTTATTTGAAAAGTAGTGCTACTTAGCGCTATTTTGGCAGTGTGAACTACATACCAAGATAGTTAAAAAAAAAAGTTCCTCACCGGAAATTGGTGCCAGGTGGGCAGTGACAGGGGAGTGATTTTTCCTTTTACCTGCTCTTTTTTTAAAAAAAAGATAGGCATTGCACATCTCCTAAGGAGCGCTTTTGTTTTCTTGCACGGGAAGCAATGATGTCAACACCCATGGTCAGAACCAAAAAGGGTGGCCGCGGCATCGCTTGGGGACATAGCAAAACTCTCGACTTGATAGATTTGTGGGGCAAACAGAAGGTGCAGGAGCAGCTCCTCAGTAGCCATCATAACATAGACGTTTTTGTAAAGATAGCCAAAGAGATGCGTAAGTGAGGGCATGACCGGATGGCTGAGGAATGTAGATCCAAGAGTAAACTTTGAGGGCGAAATATAGGCAAGTGAAAGACCACAATTCGATGAGCAGCAATGATGCAGCTACTATGCCCTTCTTTGCTGAATTGCATGCAATATTCTCTGGGGACTGCAGTTTGAACCCCAACTGAGTCTCTCATAGTTCCTCTGCAGATCGTACATCATTTTTCATGGAGCGCTCAAGGCTCAGCATCTCCGGGAGCTCCGGTGGCTCATCGAGGGATACTGCGGAGAACTCTCCCTCTTTATTTGATGAAAAAGGAGGTAAGAAGGAATGATTATGTGTTTGTCTACCCTCATTTTCATAGGATTTATGTATTTGAAAAGCTACAAATGCTCTTTCAGAAACTATCTTGTTATTATATTTCTTTTAATTTATACTTTTTTATGACAAGAGCGCTTTGCTGGTTTTTTTCATGAGCGTTAGCAGGCTTTTCCTATTCCTATTTTTCTTCAAATTAAAACCTTGCGTGTAATTTCTATATAACAGAGTAATTATGATGAGTGGAGTTAGGGAATTTAAAACTCCCTTTGTACACCCAGTGATTAAACTCATTTTAAATAAGAATGGGCACATGTTCAAGCAGAAAGTATGGGATTGTTCGTTTTGCGACTTTCATATTACAGATGCAGTCATCATCACCCTGTACAAGAAAAAAGGAGCAAAATCCAATTGCTCAAACTATCGAGGCATAACACTGCTCTCTATTGCTGGAAAAATCCTTGTAAGGATACTCCTGAACAGATTAGTTCCTGCCATTGCAGAAGAACTTCTTCCTGAAAGCCAATGTGGCTTCAGAGCCAATAGAAGTACTACAGACATGGTATTTGCCCTCAGACAACTGCAAGAGAAATGTAGAGAGCAAAGCAAGGGTCTCTATGTAACATTTGTTGACCTCACCAAAGCCTTCGACACTGGAAGTAGAAAAGGTCTGTGGCAGATCCTGGAAAGACTAGGATGTCCCCCCAAATTCCTTAAAATGATTATCTTGCTACACGAGGGCCAGTGTGGTCAAGTCAGATATGGTGATGCTCTTTCAGAGCCCTACCTAATAACTAATGGAGTGAAGCAAGGTTGTGTCCTTGCGCCAACTTTATTTACAATCTTCTTCAGCATGATGCTCCAAAGGGCTATGGCAGAGCTCGAAGAAGATGACAGCATCTATATACGTTACCGTACTGATGGTAGCTTGTTTAACTTAAGCCGTCTGAGGGCTTGCACTAAGCCTCTAAACTATCTAGTCCGTGAGCTGCTCTTCGCTGAAGATGCTGCCCTTGTTGCCCACACAGAAGCAGCTCTGCAGCACCTAAGATCCTGCTTCACAACAGTTGCAGAGCTGTTTGGGCTGGAAGTCAACCTGAAGAAAACGGAAGTCTTTTTACCAGCCTGCACCAAAGGACGAACACCACCATCCCCACATTGCCGTCGGCAAATCTGTGCTCAAGTCCGTTGAGCAGTTCACCTACCTGGGAAGCATCATCTCCTCAGATTCCAAGACTGAGAAAGAGATCGATCACAGATTAGCAGAGGCATATAGCGCATTTGGAAGACTTCACAAAAGAGTGTGGAGCAGTAAACACCTGAGGCAAAGCACAAAAATCAGTTTGTATAGAGCCATTGTACTGTCTATCCTCCTTTATGGGTCTGAAACATGGGTCATCTATCGCCACCACTTACGACTCCTCGAACGCTTTCATCAGCACTGTTTACGCACAATCCTAAATATACACTGGACTGACTATGTGATGAATGTTACTGTCCTTGAGCAAGCAGGGATCACCAGCATTGAGGCTATGATATTGAGAACACAACTGCGCTGGGCAGGGCATGTTTCTAGGATGGAGGACCATCGCCTCCCAAAAATAGTACTGTACGGTGAACTCACCACAGGTCAGCGTAAGAGGGGCACTCCAAAAAAGCAATACAAATACTCCCTGAAACAACATCTCAGGCTCGGCCAAATTGATCACCAACAGTGGTCCGCCCTGGCCTCACATCAGGAGGCATGGAGACGCACTATCCACAATGCTGCAGCCTTATTTGAGAACTCACGCTGAACAAGTCTTTAAGAGAAACGACAACGCAGAAAGAACCACAACTTGGAAACATCACCCAAGGAGACCTTTTGCTGTGCTTTCTGCAACTGGACTTGTCTATCTCAGATTGGCCTTTTTCGTCATCTGTGCGCTTGCAGAAAACGTGGGATGAGTCCTTCCTGAATCTTCATTTGTGAAGAAAAGCCAGAGAGAGAGAGAGAGAGAGAGAGAGAGAGAGAGGCACCTCTGTCATTTTAAATTTTTGTGTGCTTTAAAAAGTTAAAGATGGAGTTTTGGTGTTCTTAAAAAAAACTTTGAACACTGAAAAATGTACTTAGTACCATTATTGTGCTAATACTTACAATGTGGGTCACTACTTTTGAAAACTCTGTATGCACAGTACTATTTATTGGGGCACGTTATCAATTTCGGCCATGCCAAATCCTTTTTTTTTTTCCTTTTGGAAGTGGGGATGTGCATTTCTGCTTCCCCCAAATGGTCTCTATCCCATGCAGCATCTTCATCACAGCAGGGCAATAAACAGGCCATAAAAGATACTTGATACCCCATTTGCTGTGAATGCTGTGTGCTTTAGTTTGCTTTCATTTTTTAATTGTGTGAGTCATCTTTTTGAAGAAGATATTTAATGAATTCCAAAACAGATTTGTTTTTTCCTACATTTAAATAGTTTTTTTCATTTGCCAAGGGGTCAATGATGTGTTTAAAATATATAATTAGAAAGCATTGGTATACTGTTTTGCAGTACGTCATTGCTTTTTTGTTAGTTCTTGGTACATGCTGGGTCCTGGCAAATTTACATTTCAAAAGGAAACATTTCCTTCACTAGGAACTACTCTTTACCTGTATGAGCGATCATTAACATAGCACGCTTTACTATTGATTTTTAAATTAGCTGCAGTATGTGCACTCTGATAGGCTGCAGCAAAGCATTTCTGAATGAAGACAGGATTTTTTAAACTCTGGATCCTCCTTATTGGACAAATGGTAGCTAAAGTAGTTGTCCCTTCACATTCGCGGGGGTTACGTTCCACGGACCCCCGCAAATGTGAAAAATCTGCGAATATTGTTTGCCCCCCTCCCCCACCAAAGCGACCATGGGGCCTCCGGCGGCCCCATAGTCGCTTTCCCCCGCCTCCCCACTCCCTTCCTAGGCCTTCCCGGGGCCTCCGGAGACCATCCCGGGGCCCCGTGGATGCCTCCCCAGCCCTCCCCCCTCCCGCCCAAGCCCTCAACGGGGCCTCTGGAGAGTCTCCGGAGGCCCCGCGGAGGCCTCCCCAGCCCTCCCCAAGGCCTTCACAGGGCCTCCGGAGGGCTCCAAAGGCCTCGCGGAGGCCTTCCAAGCCCTCCCCCTCCCCCCAAGGCCTTCGCAGGGCCTCCAGAGGGTCTCCGGAGGCCCCATGGAGGCTTCCCTGGTCCTCCCCCTCCCTCCAAAGTCCTTTGCGGAGGCCTCTCCGGTCCTCCCCCTCCCTCCCAAGGCCTTTGCGGGGCCTCCGGAGGGTCTCCGGAGGCCGCGCGGAGGCCTTCCCGGTCCTCTCCTCTCCCCCCCCAAGGGCTTCACGGGGCCTCCGGAGGGTCTCCAAAGGCCCCGTGGAGGCCTCCCCAGCCCTCCCCGCTCCCTCCCAGGGCTTTCACGGGGCCTCTGGAGGCCCCGTGTCGTGGTATTGGGGGGCCCCGGGGGGCCCCCAAAAACCGCGAATAATCAAAACCGCGAATGCTGAGTTCGCGAATGTGGAGGGACAACTGTATTCTCTTTATGCACCCAATGTATTAATGTTCTGAATCTTGATAATGATATGTCTTATCTCCTGTCTTTTGCAAGAATCACAGACGTCTGCAGATAATAATAATGAAGAAGCAGTAATTCTGACTCTAGAAGAATTACCAAGGGCTTCCACGCCTACAGCATCTTCATTGCTGAATTGTCAGGATCCAGAAATTGATATAGCAGCAGAAAGAATGTCCACTGAGTTTGAACTGGCTTGGAGCAGTTAGCAGAGCAGCGAACATCAAGGTTGCTTCCCATTTGAAACCACAGGAACATTTCATGCACTGACAGCATGAAAATGTAATTTTATTTTATTTTATTTTGTTTTGTTATATTTGTTCCTATCAAGTAATGTATTTATTTTCTCTCTTCATGCAGTGGCTATTACATCTAACCTGTTGGCTTCTCTAACTCCGGGAGAACGACTTGCTCTAAATAAAAAAAGGAAAGAACAGAAACCTTCAGAACATACACAATTAATGCTTCGTGTTGTACATTTGTACTCATAAAAGTATATATGGCCAGCCACCTGCAAAACAGTTTCCTCTTGCTATTTTCAGTGATAATGCTCCAGCCCTGTAAATGCACATGTTCCCTTGTTTCTTTTTATAAACTATTGTTAGTAAACGTATAAACAACAAATAAACCATACAGAATGAATAGATGGATAGAAATAAGCAAGAAGGAATGTATGCATCAGGGGACTGGAGCCAATGAATTCTGAAAGGCAGAAAAGCTGCTACTAGTGATGCTGTATATACTGTATAGTGGTCTACAAGTTCATCTGTTGCTGGAATTGCTTGGGTTCCCAGCAGTTCTCATGCCTCTGCTTGTGTGTAAGCTCTTGCACATGATGCAAAACCTTCCTTAATTTAGTTTTTACATTTGTCATGGAACAAGCTTGTACAGATTTTGGCAGCTTCTGGATGTTACTGGACTGTACCTCCCAGGCAGTCTAGCCTACAATGAGGGATGATGGAAACCACAATTCAAAAACATCTGGAGGGCCCAAAAGTTGCCCACCTCTGTTCTTGCTCATTGGCACACTTTTTTAAAAATATGGGACACCACCTTTAGAACCAACTCATGATTGCAAGAATGGTTAAGTTAGGCATTTGGATGGAAAACAAGCTTTTCCTATTCTACAATGCCAGGAGAAATTTGTTTTAGGAGGTCTTAAATAAACAAATCGTATTTACTTTCACCAGTCCAAAAAGCCCAAATCTGAAAATATAATCAGAAATTTTAGAATATGAGATTGGTGAATTACAACCAATCTTGATAGTGTCTCATTTGCATTAGGAGGTTATGAATCTTTTCCAGCCCTGTAATAACTATTTATATTAAGTAGCAAAACCGCTATCAAACAGAGAATATTCCTGATACACACAAGATGTATAGAATTTTTCTGTTGCCCCATAAAAATTATAAATGGTAAATATAATAATCATGGCTATTTTAGCAGAACTGGTTGATTGAAAATGTCTGTCCCTTTCCTCCCCACACTAAGAAAATCTATCCTTAGTTATGAAGTGATTTATGCACTTTTAAAATGGAGATTATTGCCTGCTGATTTCACTTTCACATGTGAAAGTCAGTAGTGCTAATGGTATAAAGGTACACTGGATTGGTTTTGTTCAATATGGGATTTCCCTTTTCAGAAAAATGTACCATGGTTGGCTTTCTGGGTAGCCTTGAGGAAATCACTGCCTCATAGTCAACCTGACCTCACAAGGCAATGGCGAGAATTAAATGAAAGCCCCATGAACCACCTCCACCCCCACCATGGAAGAAGGATCGCTATGTACAGATTGAATGGAAGCAAATGAGAAAAAACAAACAAACAAACAAACAAAAACAGCTGCCAAGTCTTGTTCTGGCCTAGCTAGTGTCTACCATCCAAATATCAGTTGTTGAATGTGAAATGGTTTCTACAAGGGAAATTAAAAAAATAAAACAAATAAATAGTAAACAAAAATGAATTGTACACAGATGAGCAGCTACTTTGCTTCACTTTTGATATATGGGCAGTTTTACAAGGGTCATAATACCACAGAGTCCTTTTCCTTGATGAATCTTAATAGCTATGTAAATGCAGCAATTATTTTGATTTCTCCAAGGTTCTTAAAAATAAATTGTGTTAAGAGAATGTCATATTCCTTTTTTATGTCCCTTGGCAACATGTATTTTTTATATTCTTTATACAACGGCATAACAACACTCTTCCTTTGAAAAGAGGAACCACGAAGATGAGGTTGATTCGGCAGCTGCTTAACACATCACCCTTCAAGAGGATATGCATATCCCCCAAAAGTGGGCTAAATGTAGTCAGAGATGTGCAGGGCATTTGCATATGTGAATTTCCATGTATAAATATTTCTGAATGCACATGTATCTTACATATATGTGCATACATATTTAAATTACTATAATTTATATAGAAATAAAATATAGTTCATCATAGTTGGGAAGACTATGACCAGGTGACTTGTGTGCCTGTCCAGCCTGCTGTCCAGGGGCCCTTTCACACTACACAGTTAAAGCACTATGATTCCACTTCAGCTGCCATGGTTACATCCTATGGAATCCTGGGATTTGCAGTTTGCAGGGGACATTTCAAATTCTCAGCCAGAGAACACCTCTAGTGCCTCACCAAACTACAAGCCCCATGATTCCATAGGATGCTAGAATTACAGTGCTATAATTGTAGAGTGTCAAAGGGTTCCATGTGTCAACTGTCAACAAGCAAGCTTCCTGCTCTGTCTTCTTTGTCCTTAAACTGGAGTTTGGACAGCTTCTCAGACAGTCAACTGACCTCTTAATGTAGCACACACAGACACTAACAACAGTCTGTATACCTTTCATAAGAATGCAAAGTACCAAAAAAAAAGTGACCTGTGCAATGTTGGAAATTAATTTATTTGAGTTTCATGCCTTAGTAGAATAAGCAAAGGGACTGGAAGAATTTTTTGAATATTGGTGGCTACGGATGCAATACTCACTCCTGTAGCATTCAATGCAGAGCTTGGCAATGTTAGTTTTATTGGACAAGCCCCAGAAGCCCCCAGCTAGCATCCAAAAATAATAGCCACATTGCTAAACTTTGCTTCAATGGGGAAAAAAAAAAAACGTTCACTGATTTCAGCTGCATTAGCCTTATCCTTTACTTTTGATTCAGAAGCCATTGGCCTACTTGTATCTCAAGCTATTTTAGTTCTAAAGACTGTAAGGCTATTATGGGAGCTCAAGTATACCATCTTAGCTGACATGATGGTTGCAGGTCTAATGGTCCTATTTTAAGCTGCTGCTTAACTTACAGCTTTTCAGTCTACACTTCATTGCCTTGGTGAATGCTCTGTTGATGTGAATACTCAGAGAATGTCAGGGCAATCTGTTCAGGCTCACAAAGGGAGTTGCACAAAAGTATCCACAGTGTAATTTTACAGTTTCTCCATCCTCCACATTGAGAGAAGGGTCTAGCATCAACTTGGATAGCAAATGTAGTGTTGCCTGCTTTGAGATGCTGTTTTCATGCCCCCAATATTAAAAGCTATGCCATAGGAATGGCATTCCTTTCTACACATATTCTCTCATAATTGCCTTCCTCCCATGCTCCAAGGTCATCTTCTGAGGCCTTACTTATAAGAACAACCATGTTCCCAGGCTCATGAGACAGCACCTTTTTGGCAGTGGCTATATATCCACTACTTCTTTCCTTGCTGGCAGGGTGAACTCTATTATCAGGCAGCCACCGCTTAAGGGAGCATACCCTGGGGTAGGAACAGCATTGGCAGTCTCCCAGCCATTCCTTCTGAGCCCTCGCCCCACCATCCAAAGCATCACTTGGAGTTTCCCTCATTGTTACCATCTCTTCCGGCATGCCTAATGAGTTGCTTGTGCTCAAGTCATGCCTCCACTTCCTTCTTTTCTTCTTTGTGCTGTGCATGGGTAGAACAGTCCCAGTGCCAGCTGGTAGCATCCATGTTGGAGTGCTTGTGAATTTGGACTGCATTTTATATTTAACTTTGAAAGTGCTGAACCTGTTTTGAGGCTAGAGTGCCCTGGATAGCTTTGTAAAAGTCTGAATTAAATAAAACTTAGGGCAGATTCAGAAATGGCTGACGCACAAGCCACCAGCCACTAGTGGTCAGTGCAAGATTGAGCAAGAGAACATCACATGTTTTGAGGACCAGAAGGGGTGATGAAATGCATTTGATCTGTAGGAGAAAATGTCCTAAGCTTTCTCAAGGCTCTGTTCTTTGTCCTTTAGCCAGAATTCAGAAGATTTTTTCTAAAATCCTCCACCCCACCCTGTGTATAATATAGAGTTCAGGAACATGACTTTTTTGGACTGCAGTGTCCATAACCCCTTGGACAACATGGCCAGTGGCCTTGTTGGTTAGGAGGTTACTTAGGTTCTGCTGGAATTCATAGAAACTGAATTCCAGAAAGTCAAGTTTCCATGCCCTTTAGTGTAATCAAATTCCTTTAGATGAACAACTTTGTGATAGAGCCCATCCGTGATTGAGAGTGGAAATAAAAGAGGGTAGAATCAGAGCCATAGAATTCCAGGTTATAGGCCTTAGTGTTAAACCTGTGTTTTCTCTTACTGTTAAGTCTGACTTCATTATTAGGGAAGATACTATAACATAAAGGAATCAATATGTAAATCTCTTGACAGTAATGTAGCAATTAGTTGAAACCAGCATGGATTTCCCCAAAATTAATCAAGAATTAACTTAGCCATTCTAGGCTGCATTAATAGAGCAGTCATTTCTAAGTTAAGAGAAGTAACAGTTCCACTCTATTCAGACCTTACAGAATAGTATATCCAGTTCTAGGCAGTGTACTTTAAAAGGGTAGTGCCACCAGTGCCAACTTTTACCCCTGCAGTGGCCCATGTGGTGCCATTTTTCATTTCTGGTTTTCACTTCCAGGTTTTGCAGAGATTTTTTTTATTGTGGGGGAAGGGGGTTGAGGATTTGGCGGGGGGTGTTTTAAAGTAAACTACTGCTCCTGGAAGTCTTTGGGAGTAGCAATTTACAATTTAGGGGCATTTTTAACACACCTTCATTAAAATGTTTAGGCAATCTGGGGAAAACTGAGAGTCATAGGGGGAAAAAACCACCCTGGAGTTGTAAGTAACTTTACATGTTTCCCACTCCTGATGTAGAAAAACTGGAGTCAGAGAAGAGCAATGAAGACAGGCCTGTGGTATGGAAAACAAGACCTGAGAGAAAGGTTGAGGCTACTGTGTTTAACTACAAGAAGACTTGAGAGGAAAATGAAAGATCTCTTCAAATAGCTGAAGAGCTGTTTGTGTAGAAATGTAGTTATATAAATAAATATTTCCTGACTTTTGGTTAAAAAAAAAAACACCAAATGTAGCTAACAAGCAATAGAGTGCAATTAAAAACAATTACAATTAAAGCACACAATTAAAACCACATTAGGGAAAAAAACCTCTGTCCCTAAAATGAGAAAAGACCTGATTTCTTCTGCTGTAGGACCAGATCTAACTTGTTTCCATTACAGAATGAGCTGAGAGCAACTTTTTAAAAAAATTGTAAGAGTGGTTTGACAATGAAACAAGTAACTTGGTGGAATTGATGCTTTGCAGGAGGCCTTCAAGTCTTTATCCAAAGTCTAGCCAGTCATGTGATGGGGATATTCCAGCTCTGGACTTCCTGCGCAGGGTTTGCACTAGGTGGACTACAGGATACTTCCCAGCTGTATGATGTTATGACTTTGGGCCAATCTTCCTGATCTAACTGCCCTGAGCTTCAGAGCAAGTTCCCAAACCACCTTTCATAGCCACCTGTTTGCTTAAAAGGTATAATAACTAGGTTGGAGCATTTCCTCTCCTATGTGGTTTGCAGTCTCTCAGATCTATGCAGTGCCCCTTTGATGACTTCATTGACTATACACCTGCTGTTCATTCAGCCCATAGGAAAAAAGAATTTTGATTTTTCAGCTGCTTCAGAGCTATGGAATTCCCTTTTCCTGGCTACCTGCCAAACAGCTTGAATCTGGCCCTCTTTCTGAAATCACTGAGAGATCTTGCACTTACTCATTGCAATTATAAACTGTTGCCCCTGGTAAGAAAGTAAGGCAGGATACACATTTTTGTAAGAAATGCAGTATGCACATTTGTGAGTAACCAGCAAGCTTCTATAAATAATACTGAATGTACTCATTAGTCAATATATTGAGTTAGAGTACATGAGGTCTGGTTATTTTTAGTTCGAATTTACAGTATTTCTTTATTTTAAATCCCAGAGGAGAATGGAAAATGCAACTTAGAACACTAACACCCATCTAGCTCAGCAGCTGGCCAGGGACTTTTGGAAGTTCACAGCCAGCATGCAAAGCCTGGGCAGAGGTCTCTAAACATCAAGGCTTTGTTTATCTAACATAACTGATAGTGTCTGATCAGCCTACCCTCCCAGTGTATCTGCAGGGTAGTTTCCCATGCTCTCTGTTGAGTCCTCACTGGAAGCATTGTGGTGAGAGATGAATTTATAATTTCATGGGACACACAGGCACTGGAAATTGGAAGCAATATGTGGAAACAACCCAGCCCATGTTCATCCAACAAGAGAGGGGTGGAAAAATATGTGAGTTTTTTCAAGCACTGATCCTGGGAACCATAACTGCAGACTCCTGGGAGCTGAGAGCATTCACAGAAAATGTTGCATCCCTGAAAGGTTTAGCCAAACTACAAGCTGTTTGTATCAGCATACAAGGCAGCGGAGGAGTGACCATAGAAGAACAGCTTCAAAAACCCCTCATGCCCATCACTGCACATTACTATTTCCCTCTTGAAATGCAGTGATGTGCTGCCACTATATTTCCCCCTCTGAGGTAACTGTGAAGAATACAGTTTTATAAGGAGCAACCAGTGGCTTCCGTGTCGGTGGACTGGTGAATCCACTCTGGGTTTTTGTCTGAATGTTAAAGGATCTAGCAAAAGTGCAGAACTTCTTTGGGGTTAGGGTTCAGCACCTTTGCTATCTCCTGAAACTTCAGACTGAAACCCAGAGTGGATTTACTGATATGAAAGCCACCAACCACTATGGGCTTTTATTGATTACCTGAGGTGCAGCACAGTAGTTGATCAGCTTTAAAGACTAGCATCTTCCAGCAGGCCTATCCACATTATTTTAAAGTGTGAATTTTAAATTATGTGTTGACTGTTTTAAAATGTCTTGGTTTTACTTGTTCTTTTAAACTGATATATGTTTTTAATTGATATGTGCTTTTAACGAATGAAATGTCTATGTGTTAATGTGTTGTTCCACTCCTCGGAGGTAAGAAATGATGATGATGATGATGATGATGATATCATGTGACACACACACACACAAACCCAACCAACCCACTGCCTCCCTCCATTCATTCTAGTTCCTCCTTTGCTGCATGCACTCTCTCTCTCTCAATCTTGCTCATTCTCCCTTGCTCTCTCTCTCACACATACACATGTGTGCGCATGCACATAATGCAAGCCCCCACTGGATCAGGCAGACTTGGGGGAGCTTGGTGGAAGGCCTCCATAGGTCCTATATATAGCCCACAGTCTGCTGGTTGTTTATACTAGATTTAGAATATGACCATTTAGAGCACAGGTGAGTAAGGTACAGCTTGCCAAGGATGTCTTTCCAGGACTCAGCAGCTCCAGAATTCGCAACTCAACTTTTTTTTCTGACCAAAAAAAGAGGATGAACAGCAGCTCCTAGAAATTTCCAAGTGCAGCAAATTAACTTACCTGTGTGAAATACCTACGTTACTTTACCTAGGTTGCCAGGTTGCTGTTTATGTCAAAGAGTACCTATTTTTTTTGGAGGGGGGGAAGTGAAACCAAAAAACCCAAGTGGATGGAGGTACACAGGTACTTTGGGCCACAATTGGTCTTTTGTTTTATTTTTTAGTAGTCCATGTTGTCCTCAGAGGTCATGGGGCATAAAAATGGCTGCTGGACATTGGCTCACCTCTAATTTAGAGGGATAACATTGAGATCACCTTTGGTATAAACTCAATGAGGAGAATGTCCCACCATGTGATAGCTTTGGCCCTGCTATATCACTGAAATTGTGTCTGCCTGCCTGAGAGCCACCTGAGTCAACAGTGGACTGCTTCCTGGCATTTTGTTTTCTTTTAGTCAAGCTGGTGATACATCATTTTTTGTTGTTGTTGTTTGTCTTCATGCTTTTTCACACTTATGGCAACCCTAAAGTGAACCTATCACAGGGTTTTCTGAGGCTAAGAGTGTGTGAATTGCCCAAGGTCACCCAGTGTGTTTTCATGACTGAGCAGGTTACCAGAGTTGTAGTCCAACACTCAAACCACTATGCCATGCTGACTCACACTAAATCATTTACTTACTCAAAAATAATAATAATAAATAATAAAATTTATTTATACCCCGCCCCTCTGTTAAACAATCGTGGCGGCTTACAAAAATTAAAATACAATACAGATAAAAATCCCTAAACACCCCCCACCCCCACCCTCCCCCATAAAAAAATATTGAACAAGTATAAGTTAAAAAGCAACTGATCTAAAATCACATTTAAAAACAATAGATACAATAAATATAATAAATAGCCAGTGGACTAAACGAGGCCAGGATCCCCTGAGGCCAGGTTTTAAGGGATGGGAGGGTTAGGATAAGGAAGGATTGTTTTAACTTGATGTTGTTTTAATCTTGCTGTACGCCGCCCCGGTTGCCGAGCAGAGGGGCGGGTTAAAAATAAAAATGTATTATTATTATTATTATTATTATTATTATTAGGAAAGGCCTGCCGAAAGAGATCCATCTTTAGTGCTTTTTTAAAGCTACTCAGGCTTGTCATCTGACGGATCTCGTTCGGCAGATCGTTCCACAATTTGTGGGTGATTACCGAAAAGGCCCTCTGGGAGGTTGCAGACAGCCTAGATTTTTGTGGCTGAAGCAAATTCCTCCCAGAGGACCGGAGTGCACGGGGAGGATTGTATGGGAGGAGGCGGTTCCGGAGATAAGTTGGACCCAAGCCATTTAGGGCTTTAAAGGTAATAACCAACACCTTATACTGGGTCTGGAAACTGATAGGCACCCAGTGGAGAGATTTTAATACTGGAGTTATATGGTCTCTGAGATGTTCCCGAGACCACTCTGGCTGCCATATTTTGTACCAACTGAAGTTTCCGGACCAAGCATGAGTGCAGCCCCATGTAGAGCGCATTGCAAAAATCTAGACGAGAGGTTACCAGCGCATGCACCACAGTCTCGAGGTCCCTTACTTCCAGGAAATGGCACAGTTGGCGTATCAGCTGAAGTTGATAACAGGCGCTCCTGACTGTCACATTCACCTGACTAGTCATCTGAAATGATGAATCAAGGAGCACCCCCAGACTGCGAACACAGTCCTTAACGGAGAGCGTGACCTCGTCCAGGACTGGAGGTTGCAACCCAACTCCCGTGAGCACCTCTGTTTTGTCTGGATTTAATCTCAATCTGTTTTTCCTCATCCAGCCCATTACTGCTTTAAGACAGTCATTAAGAGGAGAGACGCCATCGGAATTCGAGGCCGATGCTCAGGACAAGGAGAAATAGATCTGGATGTCATCAGTGTACTGATAACACCCAGCCCCATAACTCCGAATAATCTCACCCAGCGGCTTCATATAGGTGTTAAACAGCATCGGGGAAAGGATGGCGCCCTGCGGAACACCACAAGTAAGCTCCTTTCTGCTGGAGCACCTGTCCCCGAGCAACACCCTCTGGGACCTGCTCGAGAGGAAGGACCAGAACCACTGGAGCGCAGTGCCTCTGATTCCTAACCCACTCAAGCAATCCAAGAGGATGCTATGATCTATTGTATCGAAAGCCGCTGAGAGGTCCAGAAGCACCAACAGGGACACATTACCCCTGTCGATGCTTAGACGCAGGTCGTCGGTCAAGGCAACCATGGCAGTCTCAACTCCAAATCCCATCCTAAAGCCAGATTGAAATGGGTCTAGATAATCGGTTTCATCCAAGACCACTTGGAGTTGAAGCGCAACTGCCCTCTCAATCACTTTGCTCAAGAATGGTAACATAGAAACCGGCCTATAGTTGTTCATGTCCAGGGGGTCAAGGGAAGATTTTTTCAGGAGCGGCCTAACGGCTGCTTCCTTTAAACAAGATGGAACACACTCTTCTCTGAGGGATCAATTGATGATGTCCCTAAAGAACACCATCAAGGCACCCCGCCCCCAGATGGCCAGCCATGAAGGGCAAGGATCGAGAGGGCAGGTTGTCTTCCTCACCCTACCAAGTAGCTTGTTTCTGCTGGTTTCAGAATGTTAGGCCTGGCAGAAGCGTTATTTGTGAGGATTTGATCTGGTATATGTCCACAATGATATCTCCTGCTTGATGCAAGAACAACTACAAAATGTGTAGGGAATGAATAGGGAAAGATTCAAAGGAGAATGACCACGATAATAATGGAGACATAATTCCCCCATTTCAATGAATTATACTAGGTCTGTGGATGCTATTCTATTCTGTTGTCTAGTATAACAAGAAGGGGAATCACAAACAAGGCTTCTAATGTTCAGTAATCAGAACACACACACACACACACACACACACACTGGGGATGCTTAGGAGATTTTCTGAAAAAGTAAGCTGTTGTTAAGGGCAGCTACTGATTATTATTTCTATCAAGGTTTTTTTTTTAAAATGCTTTTTCCCCAAGGCACTTGTCATCTCTATCACATTCTGACTAGTTGCTCTTACTCATGGAAACCATTAATTTGTTTCTGTTTCCTTCCTCCATCTGTGATTGCAAGTACTATTTACAGTCACTGTGCCTGGAAACATTAAGGGGCCAGGAGAATTTTTTGAAGACTCATTAATGGGAATTCCTTGCCTTTTCTTCCTTTTTGATTTAAAAGGAACAGCAGAGAATGCCAGCTATTTCTAGATGGAAAAATCCACCACTCCCCTTGCACTGCCCCTGATCAGATCTAATCTTGGCTCTATCATTGCATTTCTGTACAGGCTAATTCAGGACTTGGAAAAGTTCCTCTTTTGGACTATAACCTTCCAAATCTCCCAAACAGCAAAGATTGTGGGAGTTGTAGTCCAAAATGCAGTTTTTCTAAGTTATGATTCCAATGCATATTCAAGATGCCAGGAGAAAATGTCTGTGCATCATTGTTATGGGAAAACAGCTTCAGGTCTGATGCACATAACCAGTAGGTGAGTTTTGAAAATCTTGTTAGCTTGTATCGACTCTCTGGTTTAATCAGGACTACAGAAAATATGCAGAACTCCCTGGCAAGAGAGACAAAGGCCACTAGGTAGTAGTAATCTGTTGCATAAACTGATTGTGAGTCATTCTGGAGATCATTAGAGCAAAACACAGAATAGACTGATGACAGACAGAAAGACCTTCATGTCTAACCATATTCCTCCACTTCTCTGAGCATGCTTTAAAGATGTGAGCAGAAGAATGTTCATTAGAACTTAACCTAAGGAGGACCGGCCCTGCCATTAGGCAAAATGAGGGGGCTGCCATAGGCAGCAGATGCAGGAGACAAGGAGCAGCAGTAAGGTTTTGGAAGGAAAGAGCTGTGAGTTCCACAAGTCCTGCTCTGCATACTCTGTGCTTGCTTCTTACCCTTAGTTGTGGTGGAGGATGCTGTCTTGTTGCCAAGGCTGAGTAAAAGTTCAACTGCCAGTCTTCTTGGCTTCTGTTATGTAGAATGGGGGAGAGGCTTAGGACACACTCTCATTTTTCATCTCAGGCTGCAAAATTGAGGAAGCTCTAAGAAACATTTGTAGAATTTATGCCTTGTTGAAGTAGCTGAACTGTCTCCCTGTGCTTCTTTGGTTGTTCATTTAAAGTTAAATGTTACCCAATGGGAAAAATAAAACAAAATAATCATCTTAGGTCTAGATTGATCCCCTGAGATAAGAGGAAGTACTGAAGCCATTGCACCTCTTGCCCTGTATTTCCAGCAATCTCTTTGGCTCCCTTAGCTGTAATGAGAGAAACTAGAGTTCTGCTTAAGATATGGGAGGGTGGTGGGCATGGCAAGAGTCTAAGACAACAGCAGGACAAGGAGATACAGCAGTTTATTCTCTCCTTCTGGCTTAGAAATGTATATATGAGAGGAGTGGCAGGGAATGCCTTTCATGTCCTAGTGTGATGACTCTACTGTTGGCTTTATTCTGGTCTTTAAGGGAACTATCCAAAGTGCTGAACCCTATCTCCCAAATTGATCCAGCAACTTGGATAGCTCCTTTAAAGTCTGGGAGGGGGGAACCTAGGGCAGATTCAGTGCACCCCTAACATGGAAGCCCTGGAGCCATAGTATGTTATCCAGAAACTTTAGCAAAGACTTGTATTCTCATGCAGTCCTAACTCACATTAAGACCTGGACACAAGCTCTTAACTACAGATGGGCAGAGCTGTCAAATATATTTCCATGTACGTCTTCCTTTTCCATACCACACCCATGCCTTGGGGATTTTTTGTTTTGGGTTGTTTTTGTCAGTGGATGATAGGATGTGCAATCCCCAGCAGAAGCCCAAAAAACTGTCTCAGTAGACTCAGTAGCAACCTGTTCCCAAGAATACTCACACACAGTGTTTGACATCCAAATAAGCAGGAGGCACTTTTATCTTCAAACTCAAAATAGTTGCAATATATACAAATATTTACAATTCAAAGAGAAACGGCTTCACCAGGCCTCAGCATTCACAGGAAGGAGGAGGAAGTGAGCTCTGTTCTGAGCTCTCATATATGTATCTGCAGGACATTGCCCCCTCGTGGCCTGACTAGGCATGATTGGTAGTTCATGCAGCATGGTTCTGCTGTTGTTCGGCCATTTCATAATGGAGTTCAGTCTCTAACTTCTGACAGTTTTGGGGTTGTTGTTGTGGGGGGTTTTTTTTTTTGGTAACACAAGAAGAATCCCATACATATATTTGTGCACCCTTTCCAGATGAACACTTCAATAGACTTAACCAATAGGTGCATGCCTTCATAGACTAAAGGATGGGTAGGGAACTTTGGTGAACTTGGAGGCCAATTTTCTTCCCCTCTTTTCTGCCCCCAAAGTGCCAAAATCTGAAAACCAATAGAGGAAGTGGCCAAAAGATTTTGAAAGATGAGTATTTTTTTTTTTAAAAAAAGTCAAACCGTAAAGGGGTGAATGTATGTGTGTGCATATGACATAGCTAAAAGATGAATGACCACTCCTTCTTGCCAGAAAAAGGGATGGGCTCAAGGGCCAATTGCCTAGAGAGGTAGTGGGGTCTCATTCTGTGGACGTCTTCATAAAGGCACCAGACAGTTACCTGCTGTGGATGCTTTCATTGGAGATCCTGTGTTGATCGGGGGGTTGGGCTTGATGGCCCATGAGGACCCTTCAGACTCTATGAATTGATGAGTCTGGGGTGGGTGGGTCGCAGACTGCAAAAACAGACTTGGGACCACACATAGCCTTGGGGCCACAGCCTGGCCCACCTGTTTTGGTTTCCTTCTGAAATGAAAACATTTCAGAAATGTACACAGAGATTTTTTGCATAAAGTTGGGTATCTGATGCAATCATACATTGAGCCACCTTTACCAGTCCATTAGAAAGCTGATGAAAGCACATTGAGCATCTTCATGAGATAAATGTGGGCTGAACTGGGCGAGGAGTAAAACAGTCACAGGAGAGGTTTATCTCCTGTCAAATTCTATATACAAATGTATTCATCCTAAATAACCAGCATGGTAACTGAGTTATGTAAACTCACACTTCAGCTTGTAAACAGAACAGTTTTGTCCCAGAGGCAATGAAATCTCTTCTTGTAGTTACACCCTTTTAGTCAACAGGATGCATTCTCTCCCATAAACCACCCAAAGATGGCCCTGGTTGAAGGACATTAGCCAAATGCCCTACTTTCGGTAATGGGGTAGTGAGTGGGCAGTGTTAGAAATCTGAGTATACAAAGGGGGGGAAAACCACATGTGGGCAAATGCCATTCTACCTGGGTAATGGTAGATGCCTGAAACCCACAATTAGCAAAGGAGGTTGCCCTACATTTAATAACTCCTAATAGGAAGCACATGGATTGATATATGTAATCACATAGTTTTATAGCACATGTTCTCTTGTGTTGACAACACTGTAAGACAACAGGGTGCGAATGTCAGTACTGAAAATTATTATTCTCCTGTGTATACACTTCCTGCTCTCAAGAGATCAAAATTTAGTCTCAACAGAGGACTCAGATATTACATAGTCAGATATGAAGTAGGAGGAGAAGAATGATGAATCAAAATCTGGTGGAAAGGAACAGGATGAAATTTGTACAGAGCACAATAGCCTTATCTGCACATACATAAAGTAGTTAAGAGCCTGTAATTGGTATGATTACACATCTCTATAAGGACATGTACACATGTCTATAAGATGCACACCCAACATTGGATTAATCCCTTCTGGCCTGTGTTTGGATAATGCCTTGACTCACCAGACATAAATGGGGCAGAAGCCATAGTTCAGCAGGGAAGCACATGCTTTGCAGGTAGAAAGTCTCTAGCACATCTAATTTTTTTAAAGGTTCAATCTCTAGCACATCTAATTTTGTTTTTTTAAAAAAAGATCAACAGGTGATACGGAACACTTCTACCTGAGACCTTGGAGAGCCAATCATTATCATTGTTCATGTACTTACTTGATATTTGTGTAGATGATTTTATGTCTCTCAATTTTAATCAGCAATCTCTGGTTAGTAATTTGCCATGGTTGTTGCAGTTTTTCCTTTTAGGTTTCTGAAATCCCTTTTTCTTTCTTTTTTGTGTGTGGGGGTGGGCGGAAGATGACTTGTTATTCCTCATTTTTTATTTAATACCCCACTTTTCTCCCAACACAAGATCCAAGGTGATGTACAACATTTTAAAAGCACAATACAATTAAAAACCGGTTACTACAAAAGTTAGAATGCAAACTAAAATTCTATTTAAAAAAAACACAAGTTAAAACAGTTTTTAAAAGCATTAAAAACAAGTTTAAAGAGCGTTAAAAATCACTGAAACATGTCTGGACGGTGATAGTGATGATGATTTGTTGATTTTTGTTCTGTCATTGCCCATAACAACTCCTGACTTTAATCCCTTGTTTTTGTTTTCTCTCCTTGCTCCTCCTCTCTGCTGCTCTCTCCAGCTCTCTTGATTCAATTGGTTGAACTGCTGTGATGTCACAGTGGAGCTTTGCAGAGATCCCATATCCTTTCTGTCTGCCACTAACTTTGTTGCTTTGATGTCACAGTAGGTGTTTTACCCCAAAAGATGATCAATACATAGGAAAGCTTGCCATTGAATTCCCAGAATTCAACTCTTGTCCCAGGGCCGGTTTAAGTCACCAGCGGTGTCAGAATCTGCAGGGGACCCCATCAATTGTGGGGTGTGTGTGTAGTCACCCTCCTCCTGCAAAAACATTATTAGTAATAATCTGAATATTCTGTACTATGAATACCTTAGGTTGAGTTAGGTTACATTGACCTGAGATAAACATATGGGGCCCCCAAATTAAAGTATTGCGGGGGGGGGGATTCCTTAAACCAATCCTGTCTTGTTCAGTCATATTATGTTATTTGTGCTTGGTCTCTTGGGGTTTTCCTTATTGGTGTGGATAACTCAAGACGTTCTGGAACCTTCCTGTTAGAACTATCATGTAACGTTGGATGCTTAGGGTTTTTTTATCATACATTAGGGGCAGTTTGTTCCATAGATATTGAGGAAGAGCTTGACAGAGCGCAAAGTGGCTATGGAACCCCAAAATAGTTATCTTTCTGCATTTTTGGAAAAGTGTTGCTATGCTGGATTAGCAAGAGCAGGGCCCCTGGGCTGCGAACAGTGGGGAGCTGACTGCCCCTCACCCATCATATCCACAGTACATGCATAGTCACACCTCAAGTCAGAGAGGTGGAGATGGGCAAGAGGAGTAGCTTCTCTCTCTCTCTCTCTCTCCATCCTTTCTCTAATCAATTTCGATTCCAGCGGGCTCCAAGGTTCACTCAGCCTTCCATCCTTTCGTAGGTTGGTAAATTGAGTACCCAGCTTGTGGGGGCAATTAGCTAACACACATTGGAAACTGTTTAATGCAGTGTAGATGTGTAAATAGCTATTGCTTAAAACAATTTGTAAGCCGCTCTGATAGCCTTGTGGCTGAAGAGCGGGGTATAAATAAATAAATAAATAAATAAATATAAAATAATCCCAGCAAGGGATGGTGGAGGCAGGCAGGAAGACATAGTGATGATCACCAAACTACCCAAGTACATATGTCACCCTACTCCTCCCCACAAAGATTGCAAAAGTGTGTGGGTGGTTGGTGGTGTCATCAAATGGTAGGGGCCTGGTGAGTGTGCGTGTTTGTGATTTCAGAAAAGGCTTGCTAGATTCTCATCTTCAACCCAGAAGTCTGAGGATACAGGAGAAGCAGCTGATGATGATGGGAAGGACACAAAGCCCACTTGACAACCTGGCAGCAGCAGCAACTTCAGTGTTGAGTGCTTGGCTCTTGTAACTCTTCCAGTGCCTGGTTCATCTCTGGCTCTTGCAGCTACAGCCAAGTATCACTGTAACATTGATGCCTTTACACAGAGATGCACACATATACCCTTAGCCAAAAAGCTCTTTTCTACCTATGATTTCTTGATGACATCTTTGTAATTTGACTACATGGAAAGCAATCACTTGAGAAGTTCCACTGGAGTTTCAGCAACGTCCACCCTACCATCAACCTGAGCCTGGAACAATCCACACAATAAGTTTATTTTCTTGCAACTACACAATGGACCTCTAAGCATCATGCTTTATTGAAAACCTACTTGTCACTACTCATACTTATATGCCTCCAGTTTCCACTTGGAACAAACTACCAAATCTATTGTTTTCAGCTACAACTGCATCTGCCCAGACCCACCAGATAGAGACTCAAAACTCTTGGATTCACAACAGGCATTTCTCAAACTACAATACCCACCTAAGGAAGTGAAGAAACAAATCAACAATGCAGGAACCATCAACTACAGGACAGCCAAAACCACAAAATGACAGAACAATCCTAGTGGTTACCTATAGTCCCTAGCTGAGGCCATTCAAACACATCATCAATGAGCTACAACAAATTCTGGATAATAACACAACCCTCTCACAAGCTCTGGGAGGCAGGGCTTTATTGGTCTACAGACAGCCTCCAAATCTTAAACAACTTACAACAGGATACATAACATGGATGGTAATACGGGAACAAGACCTTGCAACCTTCATGAACTTCTGAAAACTCTGATTGCTAGTAAACTGGACAAAATTTTCCCTCACTATTCTTTTTTTAAAAAATATTTTTATTTGCAGAATTTCATACATAAACATGTATAGTATTATAAAATAAAATAAACAAACAATACAAATAATGAAATGACAGACAAACCAATTACAAACACATATATAACATACTTCTACACATCCATCTAGACAAACAAATAATATTTTGCTTCCTTTAATTCCTTTGGTTTCTTCTTCTTCAAGTGTGTTGTTTCATATTTCCTGTTCATCCCCTCTCCTAGATGCATTATATACCGTAGTTTCTGTTTCCTTTCCTTGAATGTCTCTATTATTTGTTATCCTATGCTTATCGTTACATTTTCTCCCCCTATTTCCCTCCATAGGGGTATCAAAATCTTCCAGACCTCGCAGTCTTTTAGTGTTTTATTCTCATCCAGAATTATTGTTAATTTGTCCATTTTGTACATCTCAAACAGTTAGTATATCCACTCTTCCGGTTGTGGGGCTTTTGCATTTTTCCAATTTTTTGCGAATATTATTCTAGCCGCCATTATCATGTATAGTATAATCTTTCTATATGTTTTTAGATCTTGTTTGCTTATGCCTTCTAATATATTTAACAAGTATATCTCTGGCTTGCATATAATGTTCACCTTCACATGTTTGCAGATTCTCTCATGAATTCCTTTCCAGAACCTCCTAGCGTATTTTGCAGTACCACCAGACATGAAAGTATGTGCCCACTGCTTTACCGCATTTCCAACAGATATTTGATGATTTTTTATATATTTTTGCTATTTTAACTGGTGTAAGGTACCATCTGAAAATTGATTTGTAGAAGTTCTCCTTTAGATCATTACTTCTTGTAAATACAATGTTTTTTGTCCATGCTGTCTCCCAGTCTTCTAATGGTATTTGATTTTTGCAGTCTTGGGCCCATGCGATCATGTACTATTCTTTTTTAAAAATGATTTTAAGAATCTGTGAAAATGATCATATTTTTAAAATAAATTTAAAGCCAGGTACATTTACATTTTGAACACCCCAAACTGCACTCCTTGCTCATGTTATTGAAAACAGTGAGGAACATTGGCCAGCTGCCTTCAAGCCTCTTCTTTATGAAGCTGCATTTCTTGTTATGCTGCTGTGCTGAAGAGCTGCTCTTGCCAGCACAATTTCTGTGCAGTGATGGAGAAAGAAGCGTCTGCCACCACTGAATTCCTAGATGTGGCATTTTACAAACCTTGTTAGTTGCCATTAATGTGTCATGCTTGATTGATGCCCTTATGGGCAAGGCAACAACACTGTGAAAGGTACACTTTCCTCTCTTAGCCCTACAGCCCTCACATTATTCAGATCTGTCTATACATTCTATAACAGGATATACTCCCCCCCCCCAAAAAAGCCTCAAGAGGCAAAAGGAATGATAATAAAAGGAGAGAAAATGCTGATATTTAGTGATGTTTCTACATCTAGTTATAACTCCAGCACCATCCCTAATAGGCCCACAGCACTGTTAAATTGATAGATGAAGCCTTTATTTTGTTTTAATTCTTATGATGATAACTCATTGCTATATGGAACCAGAGAACCAGTGTGATGTACTGATTTCAGCACTGGATTACGACCCTGGAGACCAGGGTTCAAATCCTCTCTCAGCCATGGAAACCCACTGGGTGACCTTGGGCAAGTCACACTCTCTCAGCCTCAGAGAGAGGCAAAGGCAAACCCCCTCTGAACAAATCTTGCCAAGAAAACCCTGTGATAGGTTTGCCTTAGGGTCACCATAAGTCAGAAATGACTTGAAGACACACAACAACATCTGGGACGAAAGTACAAATGATTATGTTTAGGAGAATTTGTGACCGAGAGAAGCAAAAGCATTTCACTCAGCAACTGTAGTGGTTTACCATGGGCTCAATACACTTCCCAGAATCACTGCTTGTTTGAGACTACACACTGAGGAATTGCCAAGAACCCAGCAAACTACATATATGCCTGTACAAGCTTGGTCTAGGAGCATATTTTTGGTACACCACAGAATAATAATGTTGCCTAGCTTCTAGAACAGGGATGGATTACTTGGGTGGGTCTAGGTTGCAAATTTCAACCTGATGATTCATTACAGTGTGCTCCCCTTGGGAAAAGTAACACAAAAAACTGAAACTGAAAGTGACTAAAAGTTGTAACCTCTCACATTGGAAGACCTATTTGGTTGGTAAATAAATAAATAAATAAATAAAGGTGCACGGAGGCTTTGAAATGTGTTTCACAGGAGGAATGCACTTCCTTGAGTACACTTCTCTTTATCTTAGTTATTATTTTATTTTTATTTTTAATTTGGGTGCGGTGATTGGGGAGGCCTCCAGAATCTAAAAATGCATTTGAGGGCTGCATACAGCCTAGAGGCTGGGTGCTGCAAATCCTTGATTTAGTGTGGGCTTAGACGTTATTTTGGCAAGGTGGGTCAGTATTTGAAGCAGAGGTTTCCTGACTAACATTTCATATTCTCTTAAACATGACAAGACATACAGTGCCATCACTTTGTACAGTTGATCCCTAAGGATAAGGCCATAGAGCTGAAAATTGGAAGCTTATTTGAGGCATCTAACTCTTATGCAATAAATCTTACTTAGAATTTTTGGCATTTAGGTATAAGGCCAGCATGCTTAATCTTCCCTAATTTGTATGGATCAGAGGATGGACTATAGTTCAGTGACAGAGCACATGTTTGCACATGGAAAGCCCCAGGTTCAATCCCAGGTATCTGCGCTTTAAGAGATTGAGGTATATCTACACTGTGCAATTATAGCAGATAGCTAGTCACTGTAACTGCCATGGTTTCTATCCTATGGAATCCTAGGATGTGTAGTTTGACAAAGAACTTAAGAATTCTCTACTGGAAAGCCCTAGTGCTGTAGTTTAGGGTAAGTGCACTAGAGTTTCCTAGCAGAGAATTCTAAGTACCTCCCTTAACTACAAATCCCAAGATTCCATAGGAAGAACCCATGGCAATTCAAGTGATATCAAACTGATATAATTGTGTGGTGCTGATATACCCCATGTAGCAGGTAATGGGAAAAAGTCTTCTATGCCTGTGACCCAAGAATGCTGTTGCCACTCAGGGTACAACAATCCTGAACTGGATAGTCAAATCTTCTGAAATTCGCAAAACAACTTCCTGTGTCTGTTGAAGTTGGGCACTATACAGGTTGGCCCCTGTATCCATGGAGGATACATTCTAAGACCCCCTGTGGATACTAGAAACCATGGATAATAGAGAACCCTATCATTTTCAATGAGACGAACACCAGAAGTTGACCATTAGATGACCTAGAAATGCCTAAAGAGAACATATTTTTTCAGATATGGATAAGTGAAACCACGGATACTGTATGGGAATCGACCTGTACAACAATACATACTGAGGTAGAACTTCTTTCAGATTTTTTGAGTTTGTTCTAAATTTGAAACATAACCAATGAAAATCTATGTTTGCACATGTTCATTTCCAATTGATGACTACTACAGCCACTTCTCGCCACTGTGACTCAGTTCTGTCACAGACTCCAATCTGCATGTATATCTGTGATGTATGTGATGGGAGCTTTGCTCACTCCAGTGGTAAACCTAGCTCATTCTAACTCCTACTTCATTAATAAGCATTCGGTTTTCTTGGATCTCCATGTACCTATTTTAACTATTTATTCTTTCCCCTTTGTGGAGTAATCTCTTGCCACTTCTAGCCAGTATCACATCCTGAAAGAGGAACAGCCAGTTTTCCTTTAATTTGTTTACCTCCAATGCTCTTATACACTATTGAACCTTCCAAAGTGCAATAGTGTTGAAGCTTAAAACCTCAAATTTTGAGACATAGTTATACAGTATGTTTAATTTATATGCCTTATAATACCATCCTAGTCTTGTTACAGAATGGAAGCCAGCATAGTATAGTGGTCTGAGGGCTGGACAAGGACTCAAATAGACCAGGGTTTGCTTTAGCCATGGAAATCCACTGGATGACCTTGGGCAAGTCTCTCTCAGCCACAGAAGAAGGCAATGGCAAACCTCAATTGCTTTTCAGACTACAATTCTATTGTACAGGCTGGAGAATCCTGGAAATTATACTTTAGAAAAGTATCTTCTTCCACATTTGGTCTTCTAATATTCCTCACAGCCAATGTTCTTGTTACAGAAGGAATGAGGTGCAGCTATGTGCCATATTCTTTTGTTCAGTGTTGCAACAAGGGCTAAGAAGATTTTTGTGTTGGTTTTGGCACCTGGGGGACTGGTTGCTCAATTTAGCCATGCCACACAATATTTTGCAACTTAGCATATATTTCCTCACCACCAACACCAACAAGCTGCCAAAAAAGGCTGAGTTTCAGTGCAATAATTGTCTGTTCATCTGGAAATATGTGTTAGCAGATCCTGAATTCTACACAGATCAGTTGAACTCATCTGCTTTATAATGCTCTAAAACCATATGAAATTCATGGGTTTACCATAAGTCGACAGTCACACACACAAACACGTATGGAACATAAGGACAAAAAAGCATCATCCTCTCCTTCGGTATATGATATATGATCATTTTGCTGCTTCTCAATGTGTGAAAATGACAGTTCCCACTATCACTCCTCTGCATGCAATTTCTCCATATCTAGGAACAAAAGGTCTATGATCATATTTATGGTGAGCCTTGGTCAAAAACAGATGCTGTGACTAGATAGTATAAAAGTTCAAGCAGAGTGGAGACAATTTTATATTTCAAACCAAGTTCAAACAGTCTATACTTCTCTTTCCAAAATGTTCAGAGTGTTTTAGTCTAATAAAAAGTATAGGATGACATAGTTTGCAGCCATAATTATTATAAAGGATGCTTTCAAATCCTTGCTAAGATCACAACAAAATCTTTGAAAACTAAAGAAACAGCCATTGCTTCCTGAGCTATGGAAAGGTATAAATGGAGCATCAGACACGAGAAAAGCCTGCTCTCCATAAAGAGATGTTTTTAGATAAAATGCATTTCTACATGACTGCAAGTCCAACACACTAGTGCTTCTTTAGCCAGATCATTAATCTAACCCTGACTTTGAGAGTACCAAAGGTAAAATGACTTTCCCACCACCCACTTAACTGCTGCATTCTGATTCACTTATGGGTGATGTGCCACTTTTGCTGCTGCTTAAAAGACTTCTGAATTTGGCTATATGAGCCTCCTTTAGTTTTTCCACTTGACGTTTAACCTCTTGAGGTTGGAAACTCTGTCATTTGCCAACCAACTGGGAAGCATTGCGGCAGGCAGCTGTCTCATTATTCTGGCTCCCTTCCTGACAACCTTATGGAGTTGTGGTTTTAAAACTGACAACTGGAACCTTGCACTTTGATACAGAATTAAGTGAGAAAGCCAGCCCAGGGACTGAAATAATGGGGCAAGATTGACAGACTGGTCAGAAAGGAAACTGCAGGAACCCTTCCCTTATCTGTCTGAAGCAGTCATGCAGCACTCCTTGTCAGACAAATTGTGGAGGGCACATCATAAAGTACATGCAAACAAGTCACCTCAGCAGTTAGGTTTATTTAACTTTGCAAACCAATTAAATTTCATGATCAGTTTTTACCTGGCAGTGGTAGTCCAACATTTTATTGCCCCATGATTGTTTGTTTTCACAGGGATGAGCTGTATTACCTTCTTGGCAGGCTGGCAGAAGAGTGGCCCTTCTTCCCTCAGCCTCCCACCCTTCAGTGAGTATGAAGGGCATTTGGAATGTTACCAGCAACCAAGCAGTCTAGAGAAATGTGCATCCTTATGGAGTCTGTCTGTTTACCTTGAAGGAAAGGTGGGGTTCCTAGAAGTGGGAAACAGAAAATTTGCATTCTGCCAGATGTACAAGGACAGCATAAAAAGTGGATGGTGCAAGTTAACTGCTTTGCATGCTAAATGCTAAATCTATTAATGCAGAAGTCTGTTTCCTTGCTTCAATAAGACCTACTTCTGCACAGTCATAGGGCTTGTCTACATGGGCAAAAAACCCTGTACTCACCCCATAGTCATGGCACACTTGCCACACGTTGTGATGATTCAGATCTTCATTTGGGTTTCTGCAGGAAAATCCGGGTCTAAAAGATTTGCAGCTTGATCCACATCTCAGGAGAAAACCCAGATTATTGGCTGCAAGGTGGCTGCAGATTGGCTTTGGTGCAAAGCCAGGGGCAGGGCTTCTGGTGAACAGGATTTCATTCTGCTGCTTTAAAAAAAAATTAAAATGTGATTGTGCACATATCTGGATAAGTGTATCTCCTCTTATCCAGTAATATAGTAGTCTGGGTCAATGTATATTCACATGCACATGTGAACAGGAAAAAAAACAACCCATGGAGCAGCACTGGCCATATGGCTGGAAATAATGCAACGTATAGGACATGCGATCAGTGTTAGACCACCCTTTTACATCACCGTGAGTTTGCCTATGATTACAGTGTGGCGGGATGCTCCGGGAAAGCCCTGGTGAGTGTGGCATTTATAGGGCTTCTGTAGATCAAAAACATCTGTGGCAGCTAAAAGGCAGGTTTGGGGGTTCCTGCTAGTGTAGACAGTGCTGTCATCTCTGCCAAGTGGGTACCAGATTGTCCAGTATAAGCTCCCATCATGTCTTTGAATTTATTTGGATTTTAAACCTCTAAACCAAGTTTTCACCTTTCCATTACAGGTAGCATTTCCTGGGATCAGCACTCACTGCTGCACCAGCCAGGCTAGGGCTCCACTTTGTTTCCACTCCTCCTAGGGACACGTGCTGCCTGCCGACCCCTTCCTTGCCAATATGTCTGGGTTTCCCTATAGCCTCCAGTATAAATTACAGTGTTAGAAGGACAAGAAGCCAGGAATATTACAGTAAGGTCTGAAGACCAAACTTCATCATTGCTGCCTCATCCAGGCTAGACAACTGGGACATATGTTATGTGGGGTTACTTTTAAAGATAGTTTGGAAGCCTCAGCTGGCACAGAATTCTGGTTGTTTGAGAGGGGGAGGTGTTCAGAGCACATACCATTGATCCATACCAGCTGTACTATTCATCTATGGATTTCTGGGCTCAGTTTACTATGATGATGACTACGTTTAAAGCCCTTAACAACTTAGAATGAGATTGTTTGAAGAACCATCTGCACCTCTAGGAATGTGTCTGGGGTCTGAGATCAGCTGCAGAGGACGTGCTCATGCTTTCAGGGATAAGATCTATGCCTCCATCCTTATGGAATGTTCTTCATTACAAAGGCACAGCTGGCTCCAGGGATGGCTCTAGTTGGCTCTAGCTACTAAAAAGATCTGAGTGAAAGTCTGCAGAGCATTAATATTCATAAAATGTGCATATATATATATATATATATATATATGCACATTTAGAAATAGTTACCAGAAAGCTTCTCTTAAGGAAGCCACCACATGTGCTTGTGAAGGTGGCAGTACCAAGAGAAAGGCCCCTCTTGAAGAAGCTAACAGCTAAGGAAGGCTCATATAGGCTGCTATGGTCCTTCAGAGAGCCTGGATCGAAGCCATAAAGCATTGTAACCAATATTTTGAATCGTGCCTGCAAATGGAGCAGTTTTACTAAGGGTGTTGGTACAGTGGGCTCCCTATAAGCAGCCCTGGTCAATAGTTTGGCTGCAGTTCTTTGAGTCAACTGAGGTTTCTGAACACTTTTCAAAGGGAACCCTAGATACAGCATGTAACAGTAATCTAAATGGTATATGACATAGGCATGTGGTGCCTTGACATGTTAAGCAGAAAGGGAGGATTGGATGGAACCCTGTAGCACTCCATAGCTTAATACTTGAAGCAAAGGGGCTTGTTAACGTGGGTCCCTCCTGCCTCTCTGTGCCTGTCTCTATCACAGAGAGGAAAGGAAGGCTCCTGGCCTTTTGGTACAATCTGAAAACACACTCTCAAGGGTTCCTCTAGTCTAGAAACCCCTTTCTGAGTTGATAGCCACTACCATCCACTGCTTGTCACTCAAAACCCAGTTCAGTGGGAAACTGGGTTAGTTCTCTGGTTAACCAGTGAACAACTCATTCTGTTGGGATCCCCAACCCCCCTTCTCTGTCCCCCAGAGAAGAAACTCAAGATAGCTGACTGAAAAGATGTGTGAGGCAAGTCGGTAGGAAAAAGAGAGAAAACTTTATTTTTAGTTCCAAGCACTTAAGTAGTTAGCATGGAGAAAAATCTCTCCTCCAGGAACTCAGCTTAGGCTTACATGAAATACATTCAGTCATAGGGTTAAAATAAATCATAAAACTAATGCATGCTAACTAGACATTCCCTAAACTGAGAAAATAGTAACTCACATTTATGAACTCCATAGTACTCAGTCTCTGTGATGTAATTCAGAGTCATTCAAATGGAAGTCTCTGCCCTAGACTTCACATATCACTTGGGCTCTTTGATGTTATAGAGCCATGTGTGAGGTCACTCCTCTGACCTCAGTACCAAGTGTGTTTATCTTGCTGGTCTCCTAGCCATGTGACCACAAACAAAGGGATTCAAAAGTAAAAGACTCCATTGGTGAAATCTGATTGGTTCTGCATTGCAAAATTTGATTGGCTCTCCAGTCAGGTGATGTGATGTCATGTTTAGGAAATGAGGGTCCCACCCTCTACCATATCCGTTGCTATGGAAACAGGGAATGGAATTTTCCCAGTTGTGGCTATAGGTTTTGAGATGAACTCTCCATGATGGGCTGGTCACTCCATCATGACAGGCTGAAGAGAGGTCACCAATATGGCTCTCCAGAACTAGCACTATTGGTTGGAATGGAATTGCACCTGGCACAACTCCAAATATCAGCATCCCCCGGAAGAAGAAGAGAACATTTCCACTTCTTTCCATACAAAGAGATGGTTGCCCTTATATAGGGACATCTCTTTTTCTGTACCATTTTCCCGGACTACATCTACAGTGTTGGCAGCTTAACTGCTGTTTTAGGGTACTTTCACACTAAACAATTATAGTACTATCATTCCCCCTTAACTGCCACAGCAATGTCCTGTGGAATCCTGGGGTTTGTAGTTTGGTGAGATACTAGAGCTCTCTGGCTCAGAATTCTAAATACCCCCACCCCTAAACTGCCAATCCCAGGATTCCACAGGATATTGCCATTTCTCTCTTTCTGTCTCAATCCCACCCCTCCTCTGCTCTGTGCAGTGTGTCTTCCCCACTTCTGCTACAGGCTATAACCATACACAGAGACTGTGTAATCTAAGGCCATAGCAATACCAGGCACTCAACTTCAGACTTTAGGCTGAACCAAAGACATGGGGCCACAGTCCTACTCAGCACCTATCTGGCTCTCTCTTTCACTATTTTTACAACAGGCCTTAAAGACCTAAAAATTTTAGTGTACTGTAAATTGAACCTGGCCTGTATTTCCTAGTTTGTTGTTGTGTGCTTTCAAGTTCTTTCTGACTTATGGTGATCTATCATGGGGTTTTCTTGGCAAGATGGGTTCAGAGGAGAGTTTGCCACTGTCTTCCTCTGAGGCTGAGAGTGTGACTTGCCAAAGGTCACCCAATGAGTTTCCATGGATGAACAGGGATTCAAACCATGTCCCCGATGCTGTTTAACATCTATATGAAGCCGCTGGGTGAGATTATTCGGAGTTATGGGGCTGGGTGTTATCAGTATGCTGATGACACCCAGATCTATTTCTCCTTGTCCCAATCGTCGGCCTCGAATTCCGATGGCGTCTCTCCTCTTAATGACTGTCTTAAAGCAGTAATGGGCTGGATGAGGAAAAACAGATTGAGATTAAATCCAGACAAAACGGAGGTGCTCACGGTAGCGGCCCCAAAACCAGGAGTTGGGTTGCAACCCCCAGTCCTGGACGGGGTCACACTCTCCGTTAAGGACTGTGCTCGCAGTCTGGGGGTGCTCCTTGATTCATTGCTTCAGATGACAAGTCAGGTGAATGCGACAGTCAGGAGCGCCTGTTATCAGCTTCGGCTGATACGCCAGCTGCGCCATTTCCTGGAAGTAAAGGACCTCGAGACTGTGGTGCACGCTCTGGTAACCTCTCGTCTAGATTTCTGCAATGTGCTCTACATGGGGCTGCCCTCATGCTTGGTCCGGAAACTTCAGTTGGTACAAAATATGGCGGCCAGAGTGGTCTCGGGAACATCTCAGAGACCATATAACTCCAGTATTAAAATCTCTCCACTGGGTGCCTATCAGTTTCCGGGCCCAGTATAAGGTGTTGGTTATTACCTTTAAAGTCCTAAATGGCTTGGGTCCAACTTATCTCTGGAACCGCCTCCTCCTGTACAACCCTCCCCGTGCACTCCGGTCCTCTGGGAGGAATTTGCTTCAGCCACAAAAATCTAGGTTGTCTGCAACCTCCCAGAGGGCCTTTTCGGTAATTGCCCCCAAATTGTGGAATGACCTGCCGAACGAGATTTGTCAGATAACAAGCTTGAGTAGCTTTTAAAAAGCACTAAAGACGGATCTCTTTCGACAGGCCTTTCCTAATTAGATCCTGGCCTCAGGGGATCCTGGCTTCTTTTAGTCCACTGGCCATTTATTGTATTGTATTGTATTTATTGTTTTTAATTGTGATTTTAGATCAGTTGGTTTTAATCTATAATTGTTTAATTTTTTTTATGGGTGAGGGTGGGGGTGGTTGGGGATTTTATCTGTATTGTATTTTAATTTTTGTAAGCCGCCCCGATTGTTTTAACAGAGGGGCTGGGTATAAATAAATATTATTATTATTATTATTATTATTATTATTATTGTCTCCTAGAAAACCCAAAGCACTGTACCATGCTGACTCTCTCATATTTTACATTCATTCATTTATATCTATCTGCCATCTTTCCTAACTTTCCCCAAACCCTGGGATTCATGTTAGCTTTCAAAATAAAATAAAAGTTTATTTTAAAATTAAAAAACCAAAATAATAACTAAATAATAATAAATAAAATAAAATAACAAATAAAATTAAAAGCGGCCATCAATTTAAAAACCACAGAAGTGGTTTTAACCTGTCACTGTTATTTTTACTTAACAGCCTTAGAGTTGTATTTTAATACTACTCTTCTAGTTTTCTTTGTATTGTTTATATTTTATGTTTTTATTCTCTATACCTCCTTGAGAAGTTTTTTAAAAAAATCTTTTAAAGGTACTATAAAAATATTTCCAATAATAATAAAGTACTGAATTAATTAATTGATAATTTTCATTGTAACAGCAATGGCAAGTGTTACATCCAATCTGCACTCGAGGATTATAGTTGTGCATTTGAACTGTTGCTCATGCCTCATCCTCCAGTTTATGCCTGTTCAGACATGACCTAAGGAAGTAAAGCTCCAAAACTGCATGGCAGAGGGGGGGGGGAGCAGCTCATGTATATGTAGGACTATATGGAGCATCTCAAGCAGGTGTGCAGAATGAGTCTGTGCTGATTTCACAATGTGACAGCTTTACATAATCAGTCTGCCCATGGCTCCACATTTCCTCATACTGTTTGGCCCTGCCCTATCTGATCTCTCTCGGTTGTTACTGGCACCACAAAATCTGTGGGAAAGGAGAGCTTTCCTGAAATAAGACCTTACGCACAAGAATGTTGATTTATCCTGTTGTTTATTTAACACTGTAATGAACATAATTTTTCATTATTGCTAGGAAGAAGCAAAGTAATCTGACAGTTAAAGTTGTTTACTGTAATCTCACAAGGCCTTCACTCACCCTGGGACTTTATGCTTGCACCACATGTGGCCTGCTCCTTCATGCTACTCAAAGTGGTAGACCCTGGATTGGTGCCAGGCCCCAAGCCATTAGTTGCTAGTCCTTGGAGAATTTCCAGGAAAGAAGCAATTGTTGTGAGTGGGCACAAATATAGTGTCAGTCCATGACAGATTGTGGGGGAAACCCTGTCAGTCTCCCATATCAGATAGGTTAAGAAGCAGTGCCCTACAGTGATGGCGAACCTATGACACGCATGTCAGCACTGACATGTGTAGCCATTTCTTGTGGCATGTGGCCGCTGAGGCAGCTGCATGCCAAGAAGGATGTTTCATCCTCAGCTCCTGCACTGCCAAGTGCAGTAGCCGAAGATGAAACATTTGCTGCTCCTGAGGATGAAACATTTGTGACTAGAGTCTTGGAGTTAGAGTCTAATGCTAAGGACATTTTCAGACACAAAAAAATCATCCTGAGGGATCGGGAGAGGTACGCGGCTGTTCCACGTCAGGGGGCCAGTTTCTGATGACGCTGTCCCTCTCGCGTTACCCTCCGTGTTCCTTCCATGTCACGTGGAAGGAAAAGGCGCCACTTTTTATTCACGAAGAACTTCTGTGAGTAAAAAGTGGTGCCTTTTCCTTCCATACGACATGGAAGGAACACGGAGGGTAATGCGAGAGGGATGGCAGCGTCAGAAACTGGCCCCCTGCCGCGAAACAGGCGCGTGCCTCTCCCAAGCCCTCAGGATGACTTTTTTGTGTCTGAAAATGTCCTAAGACTCTAGTTGCAAATGTTTCATCCTCCCCTATTAGACACTCTGTGCCGGAGGTCTGTAGGCAGGTTAGTTAAAGAATTCCCCCTCCCCCTCACTTATCTTAGTTCATGGCACCCCACACAAGCTAAATAATATCGAGACCAACAAAAGAAACCGACTGATGGATGAACAAAGAAGTCACTAAGCAGGTAAGTTAAATAATTAGTTTTTGGTTTATTAAATACAATTATATATAACAATTATACATTTATGTTATTTAAACTATAAATATCATGAAATAATGTTTTTTCCTCAAAGTGACACACCACCTGAGTTATGCTCAGTTTTTTGGCGAAGTTTGACACACAAGCTCAAAAGGTTGCCTATAACAAGGGTCAGAAAACCCTGGCAGATGTGTGGACAGGTCCAGCTCAGTGGTGCATTTGAGAAGGGCAGGTCTCTTTGCCCTTACATTTAAGTAGAATGTGCTTCCATGGCTGAGCAGGGATTCGAACCTCAGTCTTCTGCAGGCCTATGCTAATACTCAAAGTGCTACCCCACACCAGTTTTCTTAACACACTATTTACCTACAAATTAATAAGGATGGCCTGCAATTTTATGCACTCTTGTGTGTATATGTGCCTTTAAGTCACCTGTCAACTTATGGGGATCCCATGAATTTCATAGGGCTTTCTTAGGCAAGGAACTCAAGAGGTGGTTTTGTCAGTTCCTTCTTCTGAAATATAGCCTACAGCACCTGGATTTTGTTGGCAGTCACCCATCCAAGTATTAACCAGGGCCAACCATGCTTAGCTTCTAAGATCAGATGGGATTTGGTGCCTTTAAGGTATTTATGCACTCTCACTTAGGAGTAAATCCTGCTGAAATGATTGCAGTTTAGCCTCTTTGAAAACTCAGAAGTAAATACTACACTTAAATACGGATAATTCACACTTTGCTATTTTTAGCCTAGACTATCTTGATATTTTTTAAAAGGGGAAACAATATTACCCTGGTATAAAAGAAGAATCCCCCCCCCCCAGTTCTTCTAGAAATGGCAGATCAAACAGAAAAACAGATTTATTTCAGGACACTTTGCAAGCTAGGAATTTTTAGAAGCAGCTGAATCTATGCTGGCTGGCAGTAACGATAGTACTATTAATAGCAGAGCTAAAGGTGAGGGTTTTTGTTGTTGTTGTTGTTGTTGTTGTTTTGTATTTCAATTCCCATAATCCTCCAACCATCTACCTGCCATGCTTGGAGAGTCTGAGAACTGATGCCCAAAAAAGTAACTTTCCTAAGCCCAGCTGTTACTATAACTTACAAATTGCAACAAACTACAGTATTTAAATAGTACACACTAGAGACCCCAGGCTAAACTTTCCCCCTACCCACAAGAAGCACCAGTTTCCCCCTTGAGTTTCCAAGTGAGAGATAAGAGATTTATATTATGGAGAGAGTGGGGAAGTGGCAATAGGGAGTCCACACTGAACTACAGTTGTCCCTCCGTATCCATGGATTTGGTATCCACAGATTTAAGTATTCACATCTTGGAAATATTCTTAAAATAATAATAATCCAAAAAGCAACTCTTGATTTTGCCATCTTATATAAGGGACACCATTTTTCTATGCCATTTATATATACAGTATACTGCTTTAAGGCATGTTACCATTTCCAGGGTGCTGACTGTCCGCTTAGGAAACTGACCAACCAATCAAAGCTCAGTTGGGCAGCCAATCAGGACACTGGGGTGGGACCATGTGGAAGTTTCAGTCCTTTCTAAACATGGTGGCAGCAGAGGGAGTGTGAGTAGCATGGGGGATGTGGGGTCTGTGTAGGATATGTGTGCCTGAGCGCGGGGGGGTGGGGGGCCAAGCCTGGCAACAGGGGGGTGAGAGATTGGTGATGGGGGGCCACAGGGGGCACCCTGGCAACTGGTGGGGGTGATCCTGGTGATGGGTGGGCGATGGGGGGGATGAGAGCCTGTTGATGGGTGTGAGCCTGGAAACAGGGGGGATGATGGGGGCAATGGGGGGCGAACCTGGCAATGGGGGTGATGGGGGGGCGAGCCTGGCGACGGGGGGTGAACCTGGTGATAGGCGGTGATGGGGGGGAGTTTGAAGGTGTATGTTACACCAGGTATAGCTAGTTGCATATAATGGGACTTGAGTATTCACGGATTTTGGTATCCACAGGGGGATCCTGGAACCAAACCCCAAAGAATATAAAGGGACAACTGTAGTGGGTGAGGAGTATCTGAAGCCTTAATATGGGGTTGCCTGAACAGTAAACAAACAAACAAACAAACAAACAAACAAAAACTCATGGAATTCGCTGGGAATCCCCCATGCATGATCCTAAATGGGATCATGCACCAATCCAAACTATTCAGAAGGAGGGCCCGCCAAAACAATATAAACGACACAGGAAAAGCCTTCGTGGCTTTTCCCATGCTTTAAAAACCCTGCGGGGGCGCACATTTCTGCTCGTTAGGACAATTGAACAACAAGCAATTCAAAGGAAAGCACAAAGCTGAATGGCTGGGCAAGAGCAGGGGTGGGGCTTGCTAACAGAGCAAGCACCTGCTGCAGCCATGTTGGATTTTTACCTTAGTGGGTGATGGCTAAGGTGATAAAATTAGGTGATTATTTTTTGTTTTGCTTTCCTGTTAAACTGAAAAATCGCTATATCGCTCCAGCGCACCTTGGACAACTTTTTTTTAAAAAAAATCGGTGGTGATGAAGAACTAACAGGAGTAAATAACTCGTGGCTGCCATCTGGAATCTGGAATGCGAGGCTTATGGAGACTTCTGAGGCTGCTGCAAAATGTCATTACTACGAGGTACTCTTTCCCCCCCCTCATGTAGATGGACCCTATGTATCAAGTATCAAGGAATGTGTGGTCCTCCAAGAGTTGTTGGACTGCAATTCCCATCAATCCAACCCAGCATAGCGAGGAATGGTGGCAGTTGCAATCCAACAGCATTTGCTGGGCCACATGTTACCCAACCCCCACCACATCACCTCTTAAAAATTGCATTCTCATAAAACTGGTACCTTGCTAGTGACATCTGAGAGCATTTCATTTGAGCCAGCTGGAATTATATTCTTAAATCTATTAAGAAGTTTGTCTCAAATGATGATCAAATTAATTAGAGTGTTTTCCTTTTGCAGAGCTGGGGAAGACCTTAAAGCCCAAACCCATCTTGGGTATTTCTCCAAGTCCGTGTCAGATTGCAGCATCTTTGCTGGCATCAGAGAAAAGAAATGTCACTGAGAGAGTTTAGCACAAACTGTTCCTGCTCAGTGCTGAACACCATCACTTTATCTGTTGTTGTTGTTGTTGTTGTTGTTGTTGTTGTTGTTGTATGTCTTCATGTCATTTCAGACTTATGGTGACTCTAAGCCAAATCTATCATGGGCTTTTCTAAAACGGAGAGTGTGTGACTTGGCCAAGGTCACCCCGTGGGTTTTCATGGCTGAGCTGGAATTCAAACCCAGGATCCAGGATCATGGTCCAAAATTCAGACCAGGGCCTGAAAAAGGTCACTTTGGAGACTACAATTCATGGAATATTCTGCGATCTATAGTCCAAAACCCTGTCTTTTCTAGGCTCTGCTTAATTATCTGTCCAACCAGCCCTGCTCCAGAAAGAGCCCAGAGCTGGCTGCTTTTCCCTCTCCTGTTGTTCAAAAGCAACCATGGGGACAGTGTTCACTCGGCCAATGCCTTGTACTTTGTGGGCCATTAAAAAACCACAACTGTCTAACTGGCTTATTTAAGCGGTGCAACGAAACATCCCTACATGAACAAGGAGCTAGATGGCCTTCCTCGGATGAACAGAGCCGCCTTCTGGAAGGGATTAGGCAGGCCAATAATTCCAAAGGGCCTGGCCTTCCCTCCCCTTTCCTCGTCTTCCCCCCATGCAAAAACACAGGCAAAGGAAAATGAAAACACAGGCCCGTTTAAGCTCCCTTCACACTGTGGCCCGATCAGTGCTGATTCAATCACAATGCCTCTCTCCTGCAGCGGGAAGCAGCATGGAGCCAGGTTGCCGAGTCATGCTTTTAATCTTCCTTTCTTCTGCTTCCAGAGCCTGCTGCGTGGGAGGGGAGGAGGGACGTTGCAATAGAAAATGCTAATCTTGCTGGCAGTACAAAGATCCAGCTGCCCCTGGAGGCCCTGGCTGCTTTTGCAGTGTGCTTTTCTACTTCTGGAAATGTTAAAAAGCCACAGTTGCCTGGCTGTGATAAGCAACTGGGTATTGGGAAGATGCCTACTTATGTCAGCATACAGAGCCTGTGCCAAAAGATGCGCCGGTTTCAAGGATGGCATTCAAACAAAATGTTCAGTGCAAAGTGTTTGTCCTCTCAAACCATATTCACAGAATTATCAAGACCAATTAGAGACCACTATTACAGAGAGCAAGCAAAGCCTATTCAGGCTGGCCTTTTCACAGCAACTGCTTCTCCTTGCCAAAAGAATAACAGCTTTTAACCCTGACAAAGGGGGTCACAAAACTGCACCCTCTCTTCTCAGTGCCTTTGGCCCAGCTGCACCTTTTATACATAGGATGACAGTGGGTAGTAGCCTTATCTCATAAGGGAGTGAAGCTGTAGCAATAAATTTTGACAGGAAGGACATGAAATATGTCTTGAACAGAGCTTTGGAAAGTTTGTATTTTTGACTATAATTCCCAGAAGCCCTGGACCATGATGGCTGGAGGGTTCCTGTCCAAAAAAGGAACTTGAGCTGCCGACGCACTGCAGAAATAATCCAGTTTGACACCCCTTTAACTGCTATGGCTGCATCCTATGGAATCCTGGGATTTGTAGTTTGTTGTAACACCAGAGCTCTCTGATGGAGAAGGCTAAATATCTCACAAAACTATAAATCCCAGCTGTGGCTGTTAAAGCGGTGTCAAACTGCATTATTTCTGAGGTGTCAGAAGCTTGAGTCAAGGGGGCCATCTACACGAGAGGAGAAAAAATCCAAAGTACCTCGTAGTATTGGCATCTCGCAGCAGCAGTGGCATGTCTAAATGGTTTTTCTGGCCTCGGAAGGCCCCATAAGCCTTGCATTCCTGATGGCAGCTGCAAATGATTTACTTGCATTAGTTCTTCACTGTTGCCAGTTTTTTTTTTAAAGTCGTCCTAAGGTGCACTGGTGCGATAGAGCAATTTTCCAACTTTATAGCAAAACAACAAATGTTCATTGTGTTTTATCACCAGCGAGCAATCGCTAAGGTGAAAATCCAACATGGCAGCAGTGGGCACTTGTCCTGCTAGCAAGCCCCATCCCCACTCTTGCCCAGCCAATCAGCTTTGTGCTTCCCTTCAGATTTCCTGCCATTCGATAGTCCAAATAATGAGAAATGCACGGTTTTCCTCACAGTTTTTGAAAAAGTACGGGGAAATCTGCGAAGGCTACTTCATTGTTTTGCCATTTTGGGCCTCCCTCCTTCCGAATAGCGTGGATTGGCACTGGGTTCCATTTAGACAGGTAGGATTCCCAGCAAATTCCATGAGGGGTATTTTCACCGTTTAGACAGGCCCAAGCTCTGCCTCATAGGGAAGTCATCAACCTGAACGTGCTGTTAATCTTTCTGAAGTTTTCTCTTCCTTGTCCTCACATTAAAGAGAAAAGCAGTAACAGCCCTTATTCACCAACAGCCCAGCTCTCCTGGGTAGCATATTGTAACACATCACCTGTGTAATCCCTTATGGATTCACCTACTATATTTGAATTAATCCACAGACAGCTATCCACACACTAGAACTTTCTTTAAAACAAACAAACCTGTGAGATGAACTGGCTGACCAGAGGAATTTGTGATCCATTATATTATTATGTCACTTTTTAATAAATTAATAGCACACATTATCTGGATTAAAGAAGGGTGGGGGAACAAGGTCCCATTTCCTCTAATGTTTGTGTATGAGAAGGAATTTCAGCAGGTTAAATCTGTGTGACAAACACACTGAAATTCTTTCTTTACACAACTATTAAAGGGACAGGATCCTTATTCCTTATTTCACCTTATGAGCATGTAATATTATATAATGGTTTGAGCATTGGACTATGTTCAGTTCCCCAATTAGCCATGGAAACCTGCTGTGTGACCTTGGGCAAGTCACACTCTCTCAGCCTCAGAGGAAGGCAAAGGCAAACCCCTTGTAAACACATTTTGCCAAGCCTTGGGGTTGCCATAAGTCAGAAATGACTCGAAAGCACACAACAACAGCAACCCTACATCCACTCACAAAAATATACAGACCAAAATCCAGTGGTTTCCTTCAATATCCACAACTAATAGAACTGGAACTTTCTGTCCCCCCGCCGTAGTTGTATGCATACAATTTACATTTTATCTTATTTATTTAAGTATTTATTTAATTTTTATCCTGCCTTCCTTGTGAGATAGGATTCAAGGCATTTTACAGAGATTTAAAATTAAACCCTTATTCTACAAAAGTTTAAAAAGGAATTAAAATAACAATATTTTTAAGAACCATACTTAAAACTGTTAAAACACATTTAAAACATAATTATTAAGATAAATAAAATAAAATACAGCACAGCATGTCGTATACACTATTGCAGTATCATTTAAAACCCCAAAGCCTGCCTGAACAAAAATATCTTCACCTGGCAGTGGAAAACAAGCAGGGAAGGGGCAACAGGGCCTTCTGTGGAAAGGTATTCCACAGCCTGGGAATAGCCATGGAGAAGGCTGTCTCCTGCATCCTCACTAAATGTATACACCATTCTTTAAAAACAATCCTTTTGTAAGTACAGTTGTCCCTCTGTATCTACGGATTTGGTATCCATGGATTTAAGTATTCATGGCTTGAAAATATTCTTTAAAAAATAATAATCCAAAAAGCAAACCTTGATTTTGTCATTTTATATAAGGGACACCATTTTGCTATGCTATTGAATATAATGGGACTTGAGTATTCACGGATTTTGGTACCCACGGGGGGTCCTGGAACCAAACCCTAACGAATATGAAGGGACAACTGTACAGTATGTTTTTATCTGGGAAATAATACTATGGGCTGAATTCTATAGGTTTCAGCCTTGTACCTGCAACATGTCGGTCAATCTCTTCACTTCCATATTCTAAGATACTGCTAAATGTCTTCCGGTGATACTGGCAGTTGTATTAATATATGATTATTTACATTTCATGAATCACGTCTGACTATGCAATAGGTTGTAGCTACATCAAATTTAATGAATCACTTGTCTCTTAGAGTTGCTATTGCAACTAAACATGAAAGTGTATCTTCCTATATACAGTGGGAAAATGTGTAAATGTGACTAAGTTTACAATGCTAATCAGGTGGGTGAGGTCCAAATACAGTGATGGAGTTCTAAGTCACCACTGAAACCAGCTAGAGCAGATAGACATCTTCATTTTGACTTTAATCAGCTTTAGACTGGATTATTTGAATTTTATCTTTGACGTTTGAACCTACCTGGACAATTATTCATCTTACACAATGTAGCTGCAATTGATACCCACCTACTTAATGAAATTAAATCAATATTCAGTGATAGGACTGAGAACTTGTCTACACTGGGGATAAAAATGCGATTGAAATTCAGACTACTTTGGCCTGGAGTTGTGCTGGAGCTGCGCTGGATGAAATTTGGACTACTTTGGACTCAAGACCTTGGCCAAAGCTTGAATCTGATTCATCTGAATTTTTAGCCCCAGTGCAGCCATGCACTCTGCCCTCAGAATGAATGACTGCACCAGGGTCTGCCCTCCTGGCATGCAGCTGCTTGGTTTTAGGGCAGAAGGAGCAGCTGCATCGCAGTGCACTCAATTTCTCTGCCCTCAGAATGTGTGGCCACACACAGGGCTCTCTCTTCCCAGTGTGAGGCCACTCATTCTGAGGGCAGAATGAGCAGCTCTGCCCAGCTGCACTCACTCGGTCTGCCCTCAGAATGAACGGCTACATGCTGGGAAGGCAGAGCCCAGCAGTGGCAGCGCCAAGGAGGGGGGAAATGGTGGTGCCAGGCAGTGATCATCCTGCCTCCTCACCTCCTGAATCCAGTGTGGATACTTTGTTCACTCCACAGTTTTCTCCAGAGTTTCCAGCAAACTCCAGAGAAAACTGAGAGTTTTCTAAAACCCAGGTTTAGGTGGTATACCCTGAGTCTGGCGCAGATAGGGCTGTACGTTGTGTGGCATTATCACACCAGATTTGGGAATAAGGCTGCATGTTGTGTGGCATTATTAGACCAGATTCGGGGGGTGGTGGGTTTTTTTTACTAGTATAGACAAGGCTGGGTTTACTTCACTTTTAAACAATTATCTGTGCTAGAACTAGATTGGGTAACCAAGTGGAGAAGTCTTACATGTGAGACTGTTAGTGTTCTACCAATGAAGTTTCTTTCTCTCCACCCCCTCTCTCTTTTTAGCCCAAACACTGGGAGGGATTTTTAAAAATAGCTAGGAGAAGGTTTGACCTTCTCTTCCTCATGTATGATGGAGTCAATCCAGATCAGGCCCCTGCACATTTATTTATGAGTTAAAAATAAAAGATCTTACGGCTGGACACTATGCATTTAAAACAGAATCTAGATCAGTTTACTTCTTTCCAGATGACAGAGATTTGCTAATTCTCATTTTTAAGGAGGAAATACATCCCCACTTGGATTGTTTCACCAGAGTGCACACAGCTCCACATTTTCCACGTAGTTTGCTGTTGCATGCTTCCACTGAATCTATCTTGGCCATTCATCAGCACCACAGGCAATCTAATTACTATGTAGTTGCAAAGGGATAAGCTCATTTATAATAAATAAAAATCTCCATTTATGAAAATGTAATACCTTGAACTACATTTTATATCACTGCAAAAGGAAATGAATTAATTGCCTGGTGCACAGGGGGGGGAAAACCCCAGAGTCCCTATGGGCTGTCCCTTTCAATGTATTCTCTCCCCTTGGATCACCTGCTGTGTGACAGTGAAATGCTTAAATTGTTTTGGCAGGAAAAATATTTGCAAAGCTTCATGTTTATTTTCAACAGCAGAGGAATATCTCTGAATGCAGCCTACACCTCTCTCCCTGTGGAACTGTTTCTAATTGCAAATGATGTTCTGGAAAAATGCATTCAAAATCCACAGCTGGGAAAGCTGAATTAAACAGAAAGAAGAATAACACATGAACAACCTGTGTGCACACAGACACCATTCTTTAAAAACAATCCTTTTATGAGTGTGTTCTTGTCTGAGGAAAAATAATGTACTTGCACAAGGAAATAGTTGTTTTGCACAATGGAGATGGTATAATAGCAGTACCAATCTCTTGATCAACTAGAAAAGCCAAGTCACTATGTTGAATGTCACTGAAACAACACTACTATAAACCTTCTGGAGATTCAGGCTTCTGCCACACTGCAGAAATAATGCAGTTTGACACCACTTTAATTGCCATGGCTCAATGCTATGGATTTCTGGGATTTGTAGTTTTATAAGATATTTAGCATTCACTGTCAGAGAGCTCTGGTGCCACAACAAACTTCAAATCCCAGGGGTCATGATAGTTAAAGCAGTGTTAAAGTGCATTATTTCTGCAGTGTGGCAGCCTTAGTCTATTGGATTCCAAACTTAAAATGCATGCTGCTCTATCTTGGGGTTGTCAAGTTGACACCATGCCATTCCCTGATATTTCATGGACAAACCCTGAGACCAGTAGGCAGATCCTTGAGATGTCACTGAGGCGAGGCAGGCAAAGGTTGAGGGCCATACTGCTTCTGGGTCAACAGATTGTGAAAATGGGTGTGAGGACTCTGAATTTGGGAAGAACTTAGCTAACCTGGTAATATGGCAAACCAGAGCCAGAGGTGGGGAAATAATTTTTTGATGACTAGGTAGGTGGCAAAATGTATTTAGTAGCTTCAGCAATGGCTGGCATTACTGATAGGGCACACATCATATGTGGTCCTACTTACAAGTGAGGAGTTTCTCTAGGCCCTGTGGTGCTACTGCCAGAGTTCTCCCCCAGCCCCCAGGGAGGCTTTCTTTGCCCACAAGCCCTGCACCACTCCTGCCAGGATTTGTACAACAAGGAAGCTTGCAAGTTGTGTTGGCACTCCTTGCCTTGCTCCAGATAAGACAATGGGCCCTTCCTCCACCTCTCTCTTCACATCAGCTCCTGGCAACTCATACAAACACCTTGGTACTGAGCCAGAGAGCCCTGGCGCCAGCTAGGAATGGGTGGAGATGTGTGGCCATACTTTAAAGCCACCTCACACAGAGATACACAAAATCAAGCTTCCTCCTTCTTCTCTAGTACCACTTGATCTGAGATCTGTCTCCCTATCTAGAAATAAAGAGAAAAACAGGAGTTCCCTGAGACTTTAGCAACTGACCTAAGAGCTGGCAAACCTATTACTTACAGTACATGAACACACATTTGTGGGGGAAATATTAAAAGTGATGACTCAAGACATTTTGCTGCCTGATGCAAAGTAGCACCTGTGCAGAGAATGACACCTTCTCCCTCAGGTAAGGTATATAGTGTTTTTCAAACATCTATTTTTAAAAAAGGTATTATTAAAAAGGGTGACCCAAGACATTTTACTGCCAGAGGCAGAGCAGCAAATGGTTCTTGCACCCTAGGTGAAGGCGCATAGTGTCACTGAACATGCAAACAGTGGGTTTAAAGTATTTATTTCAGAATAGTAATAACTCCATACTCGTAGTTAACCTACCTCTCCCTCGGACTGAAATCTTACACATTATGCTTATAAGGTATACACTCTAGTGAGTATTAAATGTCCATACAATCTTAGTGCAAATCTCTTTTTCCTCTGCACACCTATCTTTTAACACTACCAGCTTGTAAGTATACTTTGAGATTGATATTATTGATAATTGATAATAACCCTAACCCTTACCTCAAACCTAACCCTTACCCAGATGGTTTTGCAAGAGAATTCCTTACAAACAGAAATGGTTTTGATTGCATTTTCTTGACAAAATTATCAATTATCAATTTTTTTTATTTAGTTATTTATCCCCGGCTCTTCAGCCACAAGGCTATCAGAGCGGCTTACAAATTGTTTTCTCTCTGTCTCTGGCTTTTCTTCGCAAACGAAGATTCAGGAAGGACTCATCCCGTGCTTTCTGCAAGCGCGCTGATGACTAAAAAGGCCAATCCGAGATAAACAAGTCCGGTTGCAAAAAGCACAGCAGAAGGGCTCCTTGGGTGATGTTTCCAGGTTGTGATTCTTTCTGCGTTGTCGTTTCTCTTCAAGACTTGTTTGTCGTGAGTTCTCAAATAAGGCTGCAGCATTGTGGATAGTGCGTCTTCATGCCGCCCGATGTGAGGCTAGGGCGGACCACTGTTGGTGATCAATTTGGCTGAGCCTGAGGTGTTGTTTCAGGGAGTCTTTGTATCGCTTTTTTGGAGCGCCCCTCTTACGCTGACCCGTGGCGAGTTCACCATAGAGTAGTATTTTTGGGAGGCGATGGTCCTCCATCCTAGAAATGTGCCCTGCCCAGTGCAGCTGCGTTCTCAATATCATGGCCTCAATGCTGGTGATCCCTGCTTGCTCAAGGACAGCAACATTCGTCACATAGTCAGTCCAGTGTATATTTAGGATTGTGCGTAGACAGCGCTGATGAAAGCGCTCGAGGAGTCATAGGTGGTGGCGATAGGTGACCCATGTTTCAGATCCATAAAGGAGGATAGACAGTATGATGGCTCTATACACACTGATTTTTGTGCTTTGCCTCAGCAACCTGAAGAAAACACAAGTTCTTTACCAGCCTGCACTACAGGACGAACACCACCATCCCCACATTGCCGTCGGCAAATCTGTGCTCAAGTCCGTTCAGCAGTTCACCTACCTGGGAAGCATAATCTCCTCAGATGCCAAGATTGACAAAGAGATCGATCACAGATTAGCAAAGGCATATAGTGCATTTGGAAGACTTCACCAAAAAAATTGTTTTAAGCAATAGCTATTTACACATCTACACTGCATTAAACAGTTTCCAATGTGTGTTAGCTAATTGCCCCCACAAGCCGGGTACTCATTTTACCAACCTACGAAAGGATGGAATTGCAATTGACATGCAAGCAGAACTGTGTCACACTGAAAGGGCCACACTGACCCAGCAGTGCTGTGTATGCAACTGGCTGTGCTGAACCAGCCGCACTGAAATGTCCTAAACCCGTAGATAACATCTCATAAGAGGAAATGTATGACAAAAAAGATTTGTATTAAATTTCCATATGGAAATTTATATAAAATGCATATTTAGAAATGCATGTCACCATAACAGGGAGTTTCTGACCAGGGGATGGACCTATGTGCATACTCATCTGGTGGCCCAGTGTTGAGCTGCTATAAGACCCTTAATCTCCCTCTCTTCTTATGATTCTTGTCTTTAAACATGACTTGCATTGGACAGTCCTTGAGAAGAAAGAATCTTTCTAACAGAGGACCTCTCTCTGTATAGTAGGGTTCCATGGTCAGCCTAGTAATTGCTGGAATCATGGTGTTCACAAACACTGAAGGGCTTCAGACTAGCTTGCCTTGGATCCTGGTTACTTATGCCACAGGACCCCAGCATTAATTTCCCTCCACAGTTTGCTTTTTATTTGTTGTTTTTTTAATTTTTTTTTTTTTAAAAGATAAACACATTAAAGAGATCCATTTAGAAATCTCCTACATCATATCTGTTTGGGCCTTCAAAACAAAGTTACACTGCATTGCCTTCATACCCTCCCATTTGGCAGGGACAATCTTGATTAATCCCCTGTCCTACCACTTTTTCAGCTCCGTTTAAAAAGTCCCAGTTTCTCTCCTCCTCCTCATACCAGTTTCTCCTTTGTCATTAACTTACTTCCCTTGGTGCAAACTGAGTTCAAAGTACAAAAGTAGTTTGTACTCAATTAACTCACTAGTGGAGAAGAGAGGAGAGAGGGGGGAAATTTTCTCCTTCCTTCTTTGCTCAGGCAAAAACAAATTGCTGCAGCCTCTCCAAGCTTGTCTGCTCTTCCTCATTAATAACCTTTGCCATCTTAACCATGCTCTGATGTTGCTCGGCTTCACGTGTCCTGGTTTTCATTTCTGAAATGTTGGCGTGTATGTGCCTTCTGTTTTCTCTGAATCAATGCAGTGGTCTGTTCTACCAATGCAATGAAAGCTTTTGATAGCTTTTTGATCAAAATTAGAACTACATAAAAATAAAATAAAAAGCTAAACACATCCAAGAGATCTCATTTACAAATCTCCTTCATCATGCCTAGCTTGGCTCTGAAAAAAAAAAAATTACCTAGAAGCCCTTTCCTTCTGCCTTTTTGGAGAATCAAAAAGACCCTGTACCACGGCAATGAAAGCTCCTTTTCTTTCTGCTGTAGCAAAACTTTTGCCCTTGAAAGTCTTCTGAGGGTTACAGCCCTTCCCAGCTGTAAAAGATTGTTCTCTCCTCAGACCTAACCTTTCTCACTCACCTTTCTGAGCTTCCTCTGTGTGGAATTCCACAAGTAGAAGCTCATTTTGTCCATGGCAAACCTTCAGATGTGTAAGATGAATAATCACCACGCCTGGGAGTTTTGCTGCAAACTACCTTGCTATACCACCAAGGTACAGGCAACTGACAAATGTGAGAAGCTGAAAAGCACTGAGGCTGCACCGATTGTTCCAAATTGGAAGGATTTTTAAAGTGTTTAGAAAGCAGAAGCTCATGATGCCTATAGCCATATACCTGGGAATGAATTAACATAGCCTTCAGAGGTTATTATATCAAGCATGAATGCTAATTAATTAATAACTAGAGCAGACAACTGGTCAGCCTCCCTCTTCCCCCAACTGTTTTCTAATTTCTGTGAACAACAGAAAATAGCCATATATTTACATGAATTAACAAAAGCCAAAGAACAAATTATAAATGTTCATTCTGCTCTTTTACTTCTCTCTGGAAGAGCTGAAATCCTAACTAAAACCTAATTTCAAATTCAAGCCTTTACAAACATTTTAATAATATTTTTTTGTATGTGTGTTGCTACGTTTTAGTATAGGCTTTAAAAAAAAAAACACAACCCTCTCATGCATTAATTAGAGCAGCATTTCTCGACTTTTTTTCCCTTGAAGGGACCCTTGACATAATTTTCAGGTCTCAGGGAACTCCATCATAAAAATTATTGCCTGGAATTATATTGGGTGGTTATGAATGTGTTACTGAGATTTACACATTTGTGTCTGCTTTATATTAACAATCCCTATGTATCCCCTTGTTAAGGGGATACATAGGGACTGTGAAAGTCTCCCTATCCCCATTTACTGGTCAGCAGTCACTGCAATTGATGGGGACATGTTCCCCTGTTGCTCAGGAAGCGACTGACTGACATTCTTCCCATTTCTGCCTGGCAATGGAGATTGCTCACATAAAGGCATGGAAACATTAGTCAGCTGCTTCCCAATCAACAGGGGAACAGACTCCCATCAATTGCAGCCACTACTGACCAGTAATTACCATGGTTACATAGCAACATAGTCCATAGAGGATTCCCGCCCTTATATTTACAGCTCAAAAATAATGCCCCCTTCCCTGTTATGATCTCTCACAGAACTGCTAGCAACCTCACACAGAACCCTGGTTGAGAAACCCTACACTGGAGTGCCAAGGGGAAGTGAGAACTCACTCACTAGCCAAGCCCCTCCTACACTGACATGCCCACTGGGCAAGCATACCAGTGGCTATACAGTTGGCATTTGTGAGAAAGGGCATACAGATCTTGTAAGGAATGGCCAGCATTCCTGCCACATTCTCACACTGTCACTAAGCATGCAAGTGCCAAGGTGAGTTGCTGAATACCCTCTGTATGTTTTGACTTGCTGCTCCCACACTTTTACTGACTTTAATTGACAGAATACCATAAAGACTCTATGACAATTTCAAACCAGTTTTTAAGGGGCTACTTAAATTTATGGGGTTATCCAATGGAAAGCTGGTGCAGAATAAACCAGAGAGCCACAGGAGGCCTAGTTCTCAACTGATGTATTTTCTAAGCTAGTGCTTCTATGGGGGACAGGCAACTTTTTATCTCTAATTTTCCAGGGACCTGTACAGCTATTTCCTTATTTCCAGGAACGAATGCTTCACAGACCTGAATTGTTCCAGAGACTACCACTTCATACTCCCCAACATTTCATATATGAAAACCAGCGCACATGGCTAAGCAACATCAGAGTATTTAAGATGGTGAAAGTCACAAATGAGGAAGAGCACACAGACTAGGAAGGACTGCAGCTGTTTGTTTTTGCCAGAGTCCACTGGGAAGGGCAAGATTCTGACTCCTCCTCTCCTCCCCCACACATTGAGTTAATTGAATACAAATTACTTTTGCACTTTGAGCTCTGTTTGGAGCAAATGAAATAAAGTGTGGAAAAAAAGGAGGAAAGTGGGAGGAAAAGAGAGGCTCTGGGATATTTTAAAAGCAGCTGAAAAAATGGAAGGACAGAGGATTAATCAAGACCATCCCTGCCTAATTGGGACAGCTGAAGGGTATGCCACTTTGCGTAGTGCTGCTCTAAGCCTTTCTTTTCTTGTCATTCATCCCACAGTGTCCTGTCCACAGTGATATACTGCTACATGCAGAGCTCAGGGATAGGTACGCATTAACTCAACCTTTGCTACTGCATGAGCTAGGATCAGGAAGTGTGACTACCTGACTGCCTCATTTCCTCTCTTTGACCTAATCAATAGAGTGAAAGAGAGAGGAAAGGAGGCAACAGACCCTCACACCCGCTGGATGGGCAGGAGTTCTAAATTCTTTTCAATTACAACCGTTGACGTCCTTCCCTAGCTTGCCAGTTTCTTTCTATCGCCTTGCTAAACTATATACCTATACTTATAGCTATACCTATACTTAAAAACCTACATAAACTTAACCTACTTATCTAAAAACTCCCCCCCCCCTGCAGCAGCAGCCAATTAGTGGGAGGGCGTGGATTGCTCCTCCTACCATCCAAGAATGATCATTCATGCTGAGTACCAAATCTTCATTCCCTGGATGGATTAGGAGAAGCAATCCACTATACCAATGGGAAATACCGAAGTCTCCACTAATAGGGTGGGAATTGGCTGCTTTGTACTATCTGACTGACTATAATACTACCTGGCCAAATGCTGCCTCTGCTGTCTATTTTATAATGTCTAATAAAGGTGAAAGGCTTCTTCTACCCCGCAGCCTCACAAACATCTCCTATCAAAGCTGAGGCTGCGTATACAGTAATAGTTGCCATGGATCGTGAGGAACTGAGATCCCACAATGGAAACCTATGAACTGTTGGTGCAGCTTCAGAGTTGCTCCTTTAAAAAATCTCCTTATGTGTGGATGAGATGATAGTCGATCTCCTTTACACATAATATGGTTGACAGAGCAGCAACTTATAAAAGGTTTTTATGTTCTTAGATTTTTAAAAAATATATCCCCCATCTGTCTGTCTGTCTGACTCCTCTTCTGGGAATAAGTATTATATTGTCCCCTTCTCTATCTTTGATGGCACTAACCCTCTCCAAAAAGAAATAGTACTTGGTGTTATTATGCAGGAAAGCTAAAAAAAAAAATATGAGTGATTTATCAATGACACCTAACAAGAATGCAGGGATAAAAGATAATGGTCCATTTAGTTTCAGCAGCAGTAGCTGAATCCTTGGACCAGAAAATATGAGTTCTATCATAATCTGCAGACAGATTGACTACTGTAAGATCCATGAGTTTTTGCTCACTGTTAAAAAAAAGCAGAGCCAAGAACATCTGAATATAGAATATGGGTTATAAAGGCAGAGAAAGGAAGAGCAGAATGCAGGTGTATCTTAGTGAACAAAGTAGATTTGTTCCTGGACATTATTTCTTTAATAGAAAATTTGGTACAGGGCCAGAGAGAGAACATGGATGGAATAGTGATGGGTTCCTACAGTACAAAAAAGAGAGAGAAATTCAACTTGCTTCAGTAAATTTTTTATTCAGAAATAAAAGTATGCACATGCGAAATGAAACAAACAGCATTTTGAACATTTTTCTTGCAAAAGTAAACAAAACCATTTTGAAGCTTCCATAGACCATTTGGAGGCTTCTTCCAAAATGCAAGGATGGCTCCTTTGCCATTTTTCTTTTATCATGTACCTTATCACTGTAAATAATAGCTCAGTTCTCTGAATGCTGGAAGCATTCAGCCAGAATAGACCAGAAACACTGCATAAATGGAGGGCCACAGTATGAGGCTAGGGGCCACAGAGAGGAGTGAGAAGTGAAGAAAACAGAGAAGTGACAGAGAAAAGAAAAAAGAAACCAGAGAAGTGAAGAAAATAGAAAACAGAGAAGTAGAATGAACAGAGAAGTGACCGTGTTTCCCAGGAGATTATCACATGTGTCCCTGGAAACTGTTTCTGTCCCACTACCCCCCACTCCCGCCCCACTCCCGTCCCCGTAACAGAATGATTTCCCCCCCCCCCCGACATTTGCCTTATTCCGTTATAGGAACTGCTTCCCCTCCCCTCGGCTTCACTGTAGTAAAGGCAGCTGTCATAAAGCTGCTTTTACTGCAGTGAAGCCAAATCCCGCTTGTTCTCATGAGAGAACGATCGCGCAGGAAATTTGAAAATAAAAACAAAACCAAATGTCAAAACAGAAAAGCCCCCAAACACACAGTACAAACCCCAAGTAACCCAAGGAGGGGGGGAGGGTGACACTTACCTGGCTGTCCTAATCAAACCTGTAAGTTTTCAGCACAGACCTCCTGGTGACATCACGTGCTGCTGGTATTGTGCCAGCACAACAGGGCACCTTTTCAATTGCCTGTGATTTTGTTATGTAACGGAAGCCATTCATACGAATAAGTAGGGGGGAACAGGAGCAGGACGGGAGCATCCCAGGACAGGGATGATGTCATCTGAAAAGGGGGCCAGATAGTGATCTCCCCTCGTCCCTGTCCTGGGATATTTTACCCATCTGATAATCTCCCCAGTGGATGGATCACCATCACATTCTGTGGCAATGTAGCTTCTGCTTCCTTCTCTCTCCCACTTCCGCACTCCACCGTTACGCACACCAAGCTGTCCACATCTTGGTTGTTATGGACAAGGTGAGTGGCTTCAGCAGTGTTAGTATGTAGGGTGCTGTTTCTTCATGCACCTCCTTTTCACTACTGCAAAAGGAGGTATGTTGCTACATACAAGAGTTCTGCATGTAATCTTCAGGTATTTTTCGTCATTGTGTTTGCCATTCCTTTTGCAGTTGCTGTATTCAGTTGCTTCTCGTCATAAAGACCTATTGGGATCAGACATAATTTTGCATTTTGTCTTTGTTCAGATGTTCTAACACTGTTTTATTCCTGAGAAGTGATCGTATTATTTTGTAGTTGCAAACATATGTAAAATTAATCTGCATCTGTATTGAATTTTGTTTTTTTTTAAATTTTAGATACCCCATGGCTATCTCTGCAAAAAGAGACATGTTGACAATACTCAGTCAAGTAGCTTGGCTATGGATTTATTCTGCCACCATAAGACCACAAGATACCTATGAGTTTGATATGTATGACCACACTTTCCAATGAGAGTACGCATCTGTGTAAGTTGTAGAAGCATTTGGAAACTTATAAAGACAAGAAATATTTTTGAGCATTGTAAGATAAATTTGAAACTAGACCTATATTGAAGAAAATGTTTGTCCAGAAATTGTTTTTAAATGACAAAGGTTTAATTGCATCTTATGAGATAGCCAAACTGATAGCCAAGGAAGCAAAACCACACACTATAGGGGAATCCTTGATTTTGCCAGCACTATCTGTTCTTATTTCAGCCGTCATGAACCAACATGTTCATGAAATTATCAAATCCATCCCTTTGAGCAATTCATCAATGTCAAGGTATATTGACAAAATGGCAGAATATGTTGAAAACCAACTAGTCTTGCAGAGTTGCAGTTAAAAGTTCAGAAGTTTGCTTTGCAAATTGATGAATCGTGTTTAGCGGATAACACAGTAACGGCTTATGTTAGATATTTGCATGATGACAAATTGAGAGAAGAAATGCTATTTGCTCGAAAGCTTAAAACAGATACTAAAGGTGAAACAATTTTTGAAGAAGTAAAGAGGTACTTCAATGAGAAAGATATCCCTCTCAAGAACATTCTGGCCTGTGCTACTGATGGTGCTGCTTCTATGACAGGTAGATACAGAGGATTTATTCCATATTTGCATGGTGTGGTTCCAGAGGTATTCTGTATTCCCTGCATAGTTCACTGACAACACTTGGTTTCAAGAAGACTATCAGGGTTCTTGCATGAGTCTCTACAGATTGCAATAAAAGCAGTAAATTACATTAAATCAAATGCACTTCAAGACTGCCTGTTTCAACAGCTTTGCAAGGACAATAACAAAGACTTCACATGCTTATTATTGCATACAGAAGTCCGTTGGCTGTCCAAAGGTGCTTTTGTCATTTTGTTGCTTTGAGGGACTCAGTTGTGAAATTTTTCAGAGGCAAGGAAATGGAAGAAAAGATGACCTCTGCTAAATGTGAAATATTTTATCTGTGTGATGTCTTCGAAAAGCTCAATTTGTTAAATAAACAACTACAGGGCAGGAATTGTGACCTTTTTTCGAGCAAGGAGATTATTACAGGGTTTGGAAAAGTCAAGCTGTATGCCACCAATATTGGATGTTGAGAATTTGCAGAGTCTTCCTCTTTGGCAGCAGTTAGTGATGAATTAAAGATGATGAAATAACTGTGTATGTGAATAATTTGAAGCAGCTTTTTAATGAGATGGAAGTTCGTTTCTGTGATCTGCTGGACATGGATATTCCAGCCTGGGCAGTTGATCCATCTGCTCTGAATGCTGCTGACATTGATGTTTCTTTGCAAGAAGTGCTCATAGAGCTACAGAGTGACATAGCAGCCAAAGTAACTTTCAGTCAAGAAAAACACCATTTTTGGACAAAGAGTACAATATGTAAAAAGTTTCCACAGCTCTGGGATAAAACAAAATTGTTTGTCATGGCATTTCCTACTTTGTATTTTGTAGAATCAGGTTTCAATTGTGTGAATTATTTCCTCAGCCTAACGCGGAATCGCCTTAAAACTTAGTTATTTATTACCTGCCTCTCCCCTCAGGATCGGGGTGGGGTACAAGCATCAGAATACAGAATACAAATACAATGTAACACAGTTCATCACAGTGTAATACAATTCAAGTACAATTCAATATCATTCCATACAATACAGAGCAAATTCAGTGACAGACAATTGTACATGCAAATGCCAGTAGATGGTGCTGTTGGTGTGCAACAACACTAAAGGAGGAACACTGTAGATTGCATATACACAAATAAATGGCAGCTGCTTTTTGGAAACTGAATTAACAGTTTCCACAGCATACCACCCCAGCACTTTATTATGCTGGTCCTCATTTGACTGGCTTATGGAAGGCTGAGTCGATCTAGGGGCCCTGGGATTGAATTCATGACTCAAGAACTAGCATGAGTTTTGGCTGCAGTTTTGGATGCATTAGCCTACTGCACCACCAGGGCCCCATCACAATATTCCCATCACAAACCTAAGGTGTCTTTTTTTGTCACAGAAGATCTCTTTTGCTCCCAGTGATATAAGTGGATTATAAAGCTCACCACCAATTGTTATTTCATGCCCTCTTTTCCTGTCAAAAACCTATAATTCATTGCTCCATGTCCTGATCTCTGTTTACACATGGCCTCCACACCATCTCTTTCCTCACCACATATCTCTTTCCTTTTTAAATCATGCCTAGGTCGCAACAAAACATCTCCTGAAATAAGGTGGAAAACATACGCACTGTGACTTGCCACTGCCCCTCCTGCTGCTCCATGTGGCTATTGATTTTCTTCCTCAACATTAAGTTGTGGCTGAGCCCCTCCATTGGCGGCTTGTTTGGGGGGAACATGCGTGCTCTTTGCCTGGCACATCGTACCCTAGCAATTTCCAATCTGAATATCCTACAGTGCAGCCTTGCAAGATGGCAATGAAATGCTCATCTTCCTCTGTGTATCACTTAACATAATGGACAGAGGTGATCTTAGGTTATCCCTCACAGCAATATAACTGGATATAAAAAAGCTTGTTTCTTGTCATAGAATCATAGAATTGTAGAGTTGGTAGAGACCACGACATGAAGCACAAGGGTCACATTGACTGAGAAATACTTAAAATATTTTTTTATGTAATTGTATTTTATATAAATTATAAAAAATATAAATAAAACATGTTCTACTTACAAAACCCCCCATAACATTTAAATAGCTACCTTTCTACCTGTAGGACAGGGTGCCACAGAAAGGAAACAAGGTCAGAAGGGGGCCATGGTTGGAAAAAGGTTTAGAAACACTGATCTAGACTGCCATCTGCTCGCCTTTGTTCTTTCTGTATAAAAATCACCCTTCTTTAGGGTGATGTATAAAATGATAAATAATAATGAAAAACCATGAAAAGGAGTTATAAGCAATTGGATTATTTATCACTTTTAGAAAATAAATCGGTGTTGAAAAATCTTAAAAGCTCCGATTGTTCATACATCAGACCCCAAAGCTGCAGTTGGCAATTAGAAGAACAAAAGGAATTTCAGCAATTAAGATAATTTTAAACACACACACTCCTTTCTACCTCTGTTCCTTGAAGCCAAACAACCCAGGAATAAATTTGAGTGAGATTTATTAGATGAAATTTGAAATCCCAGCTGAGTTGTTCTCTGCCTTCCAGTCTTTCCCCTCCTGACTCTCTCTCCCTTAGTTAAGGACTCTGCTTCTGTGCTTTTGACAGAGGGCTAAGACAGCACTCACCAGTCTAAAATATTTCCCAGATGAGCATCAATCTGTTATTAATCAGGCTGAGAGCTCCTTAGAGGGACACATACCAAAAAAAAAAAAAAATGGTGAAAAAGGCTTCACATAATTCGGCAGCATGCTTCACTTCTGTGCATGTGCTTCCAGAGCCCTTCATCTGCCTGGCATGTGGAATCCACACAATCCTTCAGGAGCATCATATTGTTAAAGGATGTCAGTAGATTTGGAATTGTGATAACACTGATATCTTTGAACAACACCAGTGAGCAAGGGATGAAATGGAAAGGGGGGTCCCAAAGCTGTGCACTGAGAGAAGACTTCCAAGTCCAGCGTTTGAGGGTAGTTCTCTACATTACAGAGCAGACACAATCTGTTCATGATCACAGACATTGCACAAGGCAGATGGGTTGTTAAACTCTGGAGTTCCTGTTTAGATGGCAATGTGTATTGTTTCGCTTTGAAATGAGTTAAGTCAGCCCTGCTGTCTCTGGGGCCCCTTCTGCCAATTTTGCTGAACGGGCCCCCAGAACCCTGCTGCAAATTCCTTCCCTGACTGCTCAGAGGTTTCTCACAACAACCCTGTGAATGAACAGCATATTTTCAAGTATGTTCATTTGAGAGTTCGGGACCAACCAGTACAGTTTGCCCTTAATGCCTGCTTTTGAAAGAGTGCTTGGAATAATTCATTGTTTGTTAAATTTTCAACAACCATTACAAAAATCTTTATTTTAATAGTTAAATGCCAACAATGCCATTTTGAATTACAATTACCAGTTCTTATTACTTTAATATGTTATTGGCCATTCTTGGTTAATTTAAACATTTTTTTTCAGTTTAATGATTTGACAATATAATTAACAGTTGTATAAAATGTTCTTAACTAATTTCTCTAACATTTTAATGTCAGTGAATTAAACCTGTGCTAACTAACACAAATGCTTCCAAGAGCTGGTTTGAAATGTAAAATGTGGAAGGGGGAGGGGGAGAGAAGGAATGCAGCAGCATCTTTAAAATTAACTGGTTTTTATTTTAGCCTGAGCTTTTGTGAATATAAACCCACTTCTTCAGATGCAGTACAGAGTGATATCCAAGCCTCAGGAAATAAAGCATATTTACACAGTTGTGGGATGTAATAAGATCCAGAAAGATGCAAATCATGACCCTTGCCCTAAATTTTCAAAGGGTTGCATAACATGATACAGATCTTTCAGATCTTTCCAGTGGTTAGTTAGTGTTGATGTGTAAAAGCAATAGGTCTGCTTACCAGAAGTCAGTTTCCTTGGGTTCAAAACCTTCTCTGAGAAGACTACTTTTGTTATATGTGCAGTAGTGAGGACTCTTGTATTAATACATGTAGCATGCCATGAAGCTATTGTCTTTGTTCATAGCTCTGCTAATGGATTGAAATTTATGAACATAATTCAATTTAGGCATTTCTCTTTCTAGTCTTCTTTTGTAATTCCCCTTCAAATCCCATATTGTATGTCCAGGAAGGCTGACTAGGACATTCTGATATGTGGATGACACTTTCACCATTTGGAGCCACGGGAAAAAAAAAAAAAAAGAAGAAGAAGAAGAAGAAGAAGAAGATTTGGCTGCATTTCTGAACCACCTGAACAGCATCCACCCAAACATCCACTTCATGATGGAAAAGGAAAAGGAAGGAACATTGCCATACTTGGATGTCCCAGTCATCCACAAACCAAACCAACGGTTGGGCCACAAGGTATACAGAAAACACACACAGAGACAGATATCTACACAAGAACTCCAATCATCACCCAGGACAAAAAAGAAGCACAATAAAAACACTGGTGGACTGCACAAAAAGGATCTGCAACCCCACTACCTGGAGGATGAACTGAAGCACCTAAACTGGGCTCTACAGGCTAACAGTTACTCCAGTTCAGACATCATAAGAGCAGCCAGGCCCAGAAAAAACCACAGGAATGAAGAAAAACAGACACCCAAAGGGAAAATATTTTAACCATACATCAAAGGAGTCACAGGCAGAATAGGGAAACTGATGAGGAAACACAACCTCCAAATGATCTACTGACCAACCAAGAAAATCCAAGAATTGCTACACTCAACGAAAGACAAAAGAGATCCTCTCACAGCCACAGGATACCATGCAGCTGTGGACAAGTTTACATAGTGACCACTAAATGCAGTGTGCAAACATGAATCAAGGAACATGAGAGACACTGCAGACTGGGCCAGCCAGAAAAATCAGCAGTAGCAGAACACATTATAAACCAACCTGGACACAAAATGTTATTTAAAAACACCAAATATTCTGGACCAGGCCAACAACTGTCATGTCAGAATGCACAGAGAAGCTATTGAAATCCAAAAACACCTAAACAACTTCAACAGGAAAGAAGAAACCCTTAAAGTAAACAAAGTTTGGCTACCAGTCCTGAAAAACACCTAAATCAAAACTCAACACACTTGCAAATGAACTTCACCCAGGGACAGGGGGATTTCCAGCAGACAATGGACCATTAGCCTAACAGACACTAATCCTCCTTGCATATCCTCCCACCTTAGGAACTAGACATTCAAATACACAAATTTACATATCATCTCCAACAGGGACTCACAGTAACGTATATAAACCCCACAGACCCCTACACCACCATCCTCTGAAGATGCCAGCCATAGATGCAGGTGAAACATCAGTAATAAACTCTTCCAGAACATGGTCTCACAGCCCGGGGGGAAAAAAAATGAAAAACCTATGAATGCTGGCCATGAAAACCTTTGACTTCACAATGTTAGGATTGTTTGTGAGATTGTGGATAGCATTTTGTTCTGTAAGGCAGAGATTGTGTGGTACATTGTGCCTCTTGTTGATTATTTCAGTTTGGGCATGATGGCAAAAGCCTTCTATGTAGAAATTCAGTTCTGTGTTCTGACCTTCTGGAGGGGTCTATGCAGAGTTCTTCTTTTTGTAGCACTGGGAAACATTTTCTTGTGTCTTGGTGCCATGTCCATTGTCATGTTGTGGAGACTAAGGTGATGCTTGTGAGCTATTGTCCTGGCTAGGGTCACTCTACCTGAAATATTCCTTGAATCAAAGGACTTTATCAGACGCGGCAAAAATCTCACGATTGTGATGCCACTCTGTACTGCATCTCAAGAAGTGGGTTTATATCCACAAAAGTTCATGCTAAAATAAAAACCAGATAGTCCTAAAGGTGCTGCGACATTGCTTCACCCTCCCCCGCCCGGCTTCCTCATTTTTATGCTGCAAGAGTCTAACACAGTCACTTCTTTGAAAATTACTGGTTTGAAATATCCTTTGTCAGGAAACAGGATAGGTTGCCTCACAGTAAGTTTAAAACCACTGACTGGTCCATCTAGCCCAAGTTTTTTAGACACTGAATGGCAGCATTTCGCCTGTCTTAGACCTGGCTGGAGCTGCCAAGGATTGAACCTGCATATTTTGCTACTGGAATATAGATCCTTGCCTGTGTAAAACAGTGGGACTGAGTGGAAATGTAAAGACATTCAAGAAGAACACAGTCAGAATTTATATTTAGGCAGGTATTTGTTTTTTAATGTGTTGTAGCAGATGGAATTTTTACAGGGGGTGTTGTGTTTCTATTTTATTATGTTTAAAATAAAAAGAGCTGTTTGTAATTTGTGTTGTTAACTTGTGTTTTTTTAAGCAGAACTCTGGTTTACTTGTGTTACAACTTTTGCATTAATAGTTTTTAGTTGTCATGTGCTTTAAGAGATTACAACCAGAATACATTTAAAAATACATCATATACAAAACAGAAAGTGCAGGATGAGTCCTTCCTGAATCTTCATTTGTGAAGAAAAGCCAGAGAGAGAGAGAGAGAGAGGTTTTACATCTGTTTTGTATATGATGTATTTTTAAATGTATTCTTGTTGTAATCTCTTGGTTGTGTTTGTTGGCCATTTTTTGGGAAATTGTTTTTGAAAAGCAGGATATGACAACGAAATCTCACCAGGATAGATCTGTGAATTACAAGAACATTCCTGATTGTATCTTTCAAGCTCTGAAGGGGGCTAAATTCAATTGCTAGTCACAACTAGAGTAGGTTTGTTGTATTAGTGGGTAAGGGTTGACTTACCAAATTGTTATGGATTGATCATGAGTTGGAAGCCCAGGATACCAGAGGGTGACAACTGGGACCTCCAGACAAAAACAGAATAGCTGACAAATGGCAAAGAACTTAGCGCGCCAGCCACAGTGACCACTCTTTCAGCGGCTCGTGGCCGGGCTTGGCGTGCCAGCCGCGGCAACCGCTCTGCCCAGTTGGCTGGCGGCAGCGGTTCCTTGGCCTTGTTGGCCAGTGGAGGCGCGTTCGGGTGCGGCTGGTCGGTGGGAGGGGGTACGGGCCCAACTTTGGAGCCGGGGCGCGCTCCCTCTGCCCGCGCTGCTCTAGAGCCACTCTAGCAGCTAGGGGACTGGGTGTGGTCGCCAGGGCGGTGGCAGTGCGATAACGGCCCCAGGCCCCTTTTTTCAATCAGCGCGGCCACGTGGCCTGCTCCAGCCTAGGCCTCATTTTTTCTCAAATTAGCACGGCCTCATGGCCTCCTCCAGCCAGCCGCGTTTGTTAAGCCCCTGGTGGTGGATGTCTGGTGAGGCCTAACAGCCTGTAGATTGGTATTAGCAGGCATTGGGCCTTGTGCATCAGGCCTTGACGGGCCTGGTGGGGCCTTTTGTGATTAGTGTTGCGGTGATTAGTGGTGCAGTGGCCTAGCAGCTTGGTATATCCACACAGCCTTATTATTATATTGAATATATTGTTGTGGTGGTCTATACTTGGGTCATTAATAATAATAATAATAATAATAATAATAAATTAATAATAAAAATAATACTATTAATAGTTTGGCTTGAGACGTGCATGGCACCCAAGAAGGGCAAGTTGGGGGGCAAGGGCAAGGGCCCTGCTCCTAAGTCCAACAAACCTCACCCGCCAGCAGCATCCAATTCATCCAGTGATAGCGAAGAGGATATTCCATGGAGCACTATACTGGATAGGATTGGGAAACTGGAGGAAGTTCATGGGGTTCCCAGGGCACCGGATCTAACTGAGGGTAAGCATGGTAAGAAACATAAGATTTCTAATGCTATTCTTGCTCGTTTGGATGCTCTAGAAAGAAAGGCGCAGCCTGGTGGAGCATCTGGATCTAATGAAGTTGGCAATCCTATGGAGCAAGGGTCATCAGGTGTCGGGGACCAGTCGTCGGATACCGCTGGACCTTTGGATTTGGGAGGTGAGTTTACTGACAATTATGCAGCACATATGGTAGGAGCATATTGGCCTTGGGGGGGCATGCCAATGGCTGGTCCAGATGAGGGGGCCCTTACATCTGGTGGCAGTGCTGCACCATATCCAGGGTGGTCCATGGCACAGTCCACTCCGAACTGGGCTCTTCCCCAATGGTCCAACTGGATGCCATGGGGGATGGGGCCATATTCAGCTGGCCCGTCCAATAACCACATGGTTTTAGGGATCTCGCCAACAGCAGGTTATGATGCAGTGGCATATGGGGCCATCCCATTTGGTGATTTGGCTTTGCCACTGGGTGATCATCTCCTACGGGAGAAAATTATTAAGGGCGAGTATGTTGATGTCTTCTCCTTGCTGTATCACGAACTGGAGAAGAAAGATAAAGACGAATTAGATGATAAGGAGAAGGAAAAGATGAAGAAAAGAAAAGTAGAGCGTACCTGGTCTAATTGGCTGTCAGGTTTTTTGATATTAGCTGGGGTTCTCGTTAAGACTCAACCCCACCGCACCGTGCCCCTCATTCAATATATTGACATTATTCATAGGGCCTATACTGATTACGCCAGCCTGGCGTGGCTGTTATATGACGAGGCTTTTCGCATGAGGGCCACTATATACCCTTCACTGTGATGGGATATGATGCACCCACAATTGTGGATGCAGCTTATGACCCCGGCGTGGCCGATACATGGGGAAAGAACTCACAGCAGCCATCTTGTACAAAAGGGGCCCATGATGCCTCTTCAAAGGGCAATACCAGGAACCGCCCCGAGTCAGAAGCTTTTGTGCTGGGACCTCTCTTCCCGGGGGGCTGCAGCAGGAAGCTGCAGATATAGCCATGAGCGCTCCATCTGTGGGGCTTTGCACTCATTTCGCAACTGCCCCCATGCGAGAGGTTCCTTTTGGGGTTCAAGGGGGGGTCAAGGTGGACCCAAGGGTGTGTGAGGCACTGCTCCAGCTCAAAAGGGGTCCCAGCCCAATTAAGTTAGCTGTATTGAGCCGTTTGCTTCGGTTTTATCCTAATAAGGAAGCCGCTAGTTATTTGTACAATGGATTTAAAGTTGGGTTTCGAATTCCTTTTCAAGGCCCTAGACGGGCCTACAAAGCCTGCAATTTGAGGTCCATTAAGGGTATGGAGTCAATTGTCAGAGCCAAGATTGAGAAGGAAGTTCTGGAAGGTAGGGTTGCGGGACCATTTACAGAGTTACCAGTGCCCAATTTATGTGTTTCCCCCTTGGGGGTGGTACCTAAGAAGGCACTGGGAGAATTTAGGTTAATTCACCACTTGTCCTACCCCAAAGGCGAATCTGTTAATGATTTTATCCCCGCTGAGTTGTGTACAGTTAAATACACATCATTTGATGCTGTCATTAAGGAAGTCTGTAGGCATGGCCCGGGTGCGGAGCTGGCCAAATGCAACATTAAGTCTGCATTTCGCTTTCTGCCAGTGATTTTGAGCTTTTGTGTTTTTCTTTTGAAGGCCTGTTTTATATGGATAGGGCTCTTCCCATGGGTTGCTCAGTTTTATGCAATGCATTTGAGACGTTTAGTACATTTTTGGAATGGGCATTAAAAGTTAGGACAGGTATGTCCGGGGTGGTACATTATCTGGACGATTTTCTGTTTATTGGCGAAGCAAGCTCAGGCCGATGCAATTATCTATTGCTCCAGTTTGAGCTACTCTCAGAGGAGTTAGGTGTTCCCTTGGCTCCAGAGAAGACAGAGGGTCCAGCGCTGCAACTCACATATTTGGGCATCGAGATTGACATGGTCAATCAACTCTGCCGTCTGGCGGCTACCAGAGTGGCTGATCTGTTAGCGAGGGTTTCAGATTTTATGGCCCATAAGAAGGTTAGCCTGAGAGAGTTCCAGGTTCTAATTGGGATTCAATTAGAACCAGGTTCTAATTCCCATCTGCCCTTTTGCAAATAATTATGACTTTTTACCATGAACTGGAGAAAAAAATCACCCAAAAATTGGGATGGGGGATGGGGCAGGAGAGGAGTTGGATTTTCCAAGGGGAAAATCTGTTTATGAAACATGTCTGACTTTCACTGAAATACATACAGTAGTAATCAAAATTATTTAACCCCCATTGCAAATCAGGTTTATTGTCAGAATTCACAGACTTCCAGCTGTTTGCAATGAGCAAATCAAACAAAAGCAATTGAAATAGCTCAACAGAATGAATGCTTGAAGTGGTTTCCCCAAATTCAACTGAAAATGCAACTTATAATGACTTTTAATGGGCATTGTTGGACCTTCCAATAGGACAATGATCCCAAGGATACCTCAAATTCTACCAGGGCTTGGTTGCAGAAGTTCTGGAAGATTCTACTGTGACTATCACAGTCACCTGACTTGAACCCCATAGAAAATCTCTGGTGGGCTTTGAAGAAGGTGGTTGCAACATGCAAACCCAAAAATATTACTGAACTGGAGGCCATTGCTCATGAGGAAGGAATGGGCTAAGATTCCTTAAGAATACTGCTAGAAGCTGTGTCTGGCTATGCATCTCATTTGCAGCAGGTCATAACAGCAAATGAGTGCTCTACTAAGTACTAAAGATGCTTGCCATGAAGGGGTTGAATAATTTTGAGACTGGAGAAGTCATTATAAGTTACGTAGTAATTTTGATTAATAAATAATTTTGATTACAACTGTATATTGAGAATAATCCACTGCCTTACATAACAGCAAGAAGTACCACACACCTGCCCTGTCAGCAGTTCTCTGCCACTAAATGAGAAATCATAGAGTTGCTATTATGGTACGTACTATCCTAAGACACCCCTCTTGTTGTGTGCCTTCAAGTTGTTTCTAAGGTGAATTAATCCCAGGGTTTTCTTGGCAAGATTTGTTCAGAGGATGTTTGCCATTGCCTTCTTCTGGAGCTGAGATCATGAGACTTGCCCAGAGTCACCCAGTGTGTTTCCATGGTCAAGAGGGAATTTTAACCCTCTAGTCTCCAGAGTCATAGTTCAACAATCAAACCAATACACCACACTGGTTTTATGGCACCCTTCTAGGTTACAGCAAATACCTATCTAGTTCTGTATCCTTTCCCCCATAGTGGCCACAAATATTGTGGGAAGCCCACAAACAAGGAATGAATGCAACAGCATCCTCCTCTTCTGTGTTAGACCTCGGTGTAGTTCCAGGCCTCTCCAACAGTTCTTTTGGTGCTGAACACTGACACACATTACACGTATAGCATAAGCCTTATGGGAGGTAAAAGATGCAGCAGATGGTATACAGGAGAGAAGCATTCTAGCCCTTTCACTGATTGGTTCAGCCTTCCCTCACAGCCAATGGTAGAACTGGACCCCCAAATAAATTCAATCCAGGCTATCTCCAGCTGGCAATCAAATTCAGTCCCTATCACTGGCTATATGGGACCTCTGGATTGAGGTGCACCCCCTTCAGGGTGAGGATGATGGAAGATGGATTCCCAAGGGTTATATACTGTACTCCAGAAACTAAGGAAATCAAAATGTGCAAGTGTCTCCCATCTTTCCTCCCATTAGCGATGAGACCTGTAAAAGCATGTTAGCAATAGAAGAAAATTCACTCCCCGAGTTTTTTTTCCCTGAGCCTCAGACTGTCAAACTAATGCAAAAAGTGTCAAATAAGGTCACAAATACAGATTAACTCTTTCATGCTACTATGTTTGACCATGATGCTAATAAAAAACCCAAAACCTATCTACCAAGTGACAGAGAGCCAAACTTCCTGCTTGTGTTCTCCAGTTATTGGTATTCAGAAGCAAATGGCTTCTGATCTTGGAGGTGGTATTCATTTTCATGACTAGTCACTGATACCCTTTGTAGTTGTGTGCTTTCAAGTCATTCTGACTCATGGTAACCCTAAGGTGAAACTATCTTGAATTTTCTTGGCAAGATTTGTTCAGAGGAGGTTTGCCTTTGCCTTTTTTTTCTGAGGCTGAGAGAATGTGACTTGCCCAAGACCACCCAGTGGGTTTCCATGGCCTATGGTGGGTACCTTAGTAGGATTACCAAGTGTTGTCATGACCCGGAGAGCATTTTAGAATCATAACTGAAGGTTTTTGCGGCCATGAAATGCCGAACCCATTCTTTTTTTAGCTTGTAAATGCCAAAATGCATTTGCAAGCAAATAAATAAATAAATAAAAATCCTGGGTCCTGCTTTCAACCAATTTCATTTTCTGACAGGGCTTCTGTCATATAAGTGGGGGCTTCCTTAATAGTAAATGTAAAGTACTGCTTCTGTCATGTGACCAGTAGACAAAAAGCAGTGAGATGGAAACGTTCAAAGGAGGAAAACCATTTTTCATTCCCTAACATTTCTGGATGAATGCATTATGTTTGAACCAAGGCCAGCAAGTTGGTTGCTAAAAATATACAAGTTGCAAGTTGAGGCAAGTCAGTGCATCATTTATTGCAGAGTCAAGTCCAAATCAAGTTATTGAAGCGACTTGAGTCCAAGTCAATCAACTCAAGTCTACATCCCTGGGAATTTGAGAATAAATATTTTGGTTTCCATTCTGTAGGTGTATGTACAGAGTGATTTTAGTGCTCAGTACTGCTTGCCATGTGGAAATGACTGAATGCCTTCCTCAAGAGTCACAGACCCATGCAAATCAGTATGATGAGTGCTGCATCACCGTTCAGATTTAGAGGAACAAGCATGAAACTACAAAATTACCTTAGGCAAAAACTTTAATTAAGTTAATACAGTTCCACTCGTAATACTACTTTAACTTCAATGATCTTAGAGAAGAAGCTTCATACAGTAATATAATCTTTCCTCACATTTTCTACCTGACACTCCCAACATATCTCCTGGGAAGAGCGTAGGCTTGTAAGAAGACATGTCCTCTGATGTTCAGGTTGGGAAAATATGTTATAATACAATACAATGCAGAAAATGTTTCAGACTGTTGTGAAATGCAACTTATATGAACTTATATAAAATTGTTTACAGTCGGTAATTAAGAGTTATAAAATGTCAAGGGTTAACATGTGTGTTAATTTTAAAAATTGTAGAATGAAATCAACAATAGGTAAGGAAGGAAATATCGGAGTATCGGATGAGTATCGGAGATAATAAATATATCAAACAAGCATCACTCATGACAAAGTTACAATTCCATCTGTAGAATGTGACAACAGGCCCATGAATATGCTCAGAATCAGAACAGTTCTCCTGTTCAAAACCAGACAAATATGTTGATTTAAGTATTCTTTCTTAACAGAACCAGGATCAAGGCCACATTAAGATTATTGTTGTTGTTATTTATGACCCACCTCTCTCCCAATATAGGGACTCAACGTGACTAACAGTGAGTTTAAAACAATAAACATTAAATATATATATATATACACACACACACACAGTATATATATACATATATATATATATATATATATATATATATAAACAGATTAAATAATTTACAGTGTTAAAACATTTAAAAACATTAAAAATATTTAAATACAATAAAACTGTGGTTGGGTCCTGCAGCAGTTTCAAAAATAGGACCCTCTTCCTGTACCTGTGGGGCCTATTCTAGGAGTGGTAACAGAGAAATTAAATACATATTTAATTATTAGTAGGATCAACACACTTTTTGGCTTGAGAAATGGCCAAGGATTTCTCTTCCACTTCTTTCTCAAAAGCCAACTAATCCTCAAGGAAACAATTCCTCTGAATAAATGACTGACAGTTTGATTTTTACAGTGAATTGGTGGCAATTAAATCTGCTTATAGCAATCGAAAAAATAAAGTACACAGAGAGATGTATAGTGAGGATAATTAAATGGAACAGGTATCTGGTTACATTCACCTCATCAAGGGAAAATAGAATTAAGGAGGAAATAGGTGTCAGCACTTATACAAACAATTTTTTAAAAGAACCTCAGCCCCAAGATTCTCTCCATTGCATTATACATACATACATACATACATACGTAACTATTATGGCCATAGACCAGCCTTTACAGCTGCAAAATAAACAAGTATGTAATGAACAGGTACAGTTTGCAAGTCTAGAAAAATTCCAGCATATGGGCATACAATGACAAAAACAGAAATGCCTTCCACAAGGAACCTAGTGGAGCCTGTTTACTGACAAAATTACAGTAGGACCCCTGTATCCACTGGGGATTGGTTCTGGGGGGGGCCTGTGGATACCGAAAACCATGAATAATAGCAAACACCATTGAAAATAATGGACTTCTGGTTTAAAAGACCATAGAGTTGCCTTGGAGGACCTTGAAAATGGCTAGAGAGGACACATTTTCTAGGAAGACTCTATGGTAGGTGTGTTGTTTTGTGTACCATGAATAATTGAATCAGTGAATAATGAATTAGTGGATATGGGAGTCCTACTGTACTAAAAAGGTTTAACCAGCTGGGGTCAGGTAAAAGAAGCTGGAATGCAGAATTTTGGCACCTTAGAAGTAATTTCATTAATAGAATCTGAAAGAAGAGGGATACAGTAAAAATTATTGGATCTATTTGGAAAAGTTGCTAGTATTGAAATCACATATAAAAAGTGAATGTCTTTGTTGTATAGGCAGTAGAAAAGCACATTTTCAATTCCTAATATGTCTGCAAATGCAAGACATACAGTATTAAGAGTAAAGGATATACATGTGAGAAGGTTGATGGTAAAGCAAGCCAAGGTAAAGACTCTACTGTAAAATATTTAGGGACCTCTAGAACCTAAAGATACAGTTGTCCCTTTATATTCGCTGGGGTTAGGGGCAGAGCACCACCACAAAAGTGAAAAAACTGCAAATAAGTTCAGCCATGTCCCCAACATGCATATTACACTACAGTATTGTAGATTCCTCTCCTGCTAACAGGACTACCAATACCTGCCACCACACAACTCCAGCTTGCTTTCTTACTTTGCACCAAAACAGCACTGCCTATTTAAAACAGTAAGGTTTAAAGTAAAGGGCATCGATGTTTCGGAGCAAGGTAAGAAAGCAAGCTGAAGTTGTTTTGTTGTCAGGACAGGAAGATTTGGGAGGAGAGTGGGGTCTTGGAGTTTGAGCTACTGGTAGTTGAGCAGCCGCTACAAACTCCAAATATGCAAAACCATGAATATGAAAACCGTGAATATGAAGGGACAACTGTAATTGGGTGGGAGGGCATTACATTATAGCAAATATAGGCTTTGTCTGTTTGTATGTTAAGTTGTTGTTTCCTGCCTTGATACATAGGGAGGGGTGGGTAAGAAATTATAATAATATACAAAATAAAAGAGAAAGCAGTACAAACATCTTTATGTTTGAGTCCATTTAAAACCCTGCTACTTTGACGAAACTCACAACCTGATTCCATGCATTTTTTTACTCAATAATCAAGTAATGAGGTAGAGTGGGGAGACTGTTAATGATGGAAGTATTAGAAGATTCAGTAAAGGGCAGTCTAAGGAGAGGAAACAAAGGAGATTTTCAGACCGCGTTTCAGCATGCCTAGCACGGGAGGAGCTTTCGGGAGAGGGACGGCGATCTTGCGCAGCAGGGGGGCGTTTTCGGACGCTGTTGTCCCTCTCCCGAAACCATCCGTGTCACTTCCGTGAAGCTTCGGAAGCCGCAGAGCCATATTTTAATCACGGAGGTTGCCCGTGATTAAAATATGGTGCTGAGGCTTCCGAAGCTTCACGGAAGTGACACGGATGGTTTCGGGAGAGGGACAACGGCGTCCGAAAACGCCCCCCTGCTGCGCAAGATCGCCGTCCCTCTCCCAAAAGTTCCTCCCGCCCTAGGCACGCTGAAACGCGGTCTGAAAATCTCCAAACAGCACCTTTTCCCTTCAGCACAGGGCCTATGAAGCAATTGTACCAACTAAACCATTGATAATCCAACCCTGGCAAGGCCTATTTATTTATGTATTCAAAATATAAAAGTTTTGTGACTCTTCTGTGTTTAAAAATGTGCAGAATTCACATTTACAAATCTTAGTCACACAAGCTTGTCTGCTTTTCCAGAAAATGCAAAATAGTGAGCATTTTCAATAATGTTTGCATGTATTTTGTTGCATCAATATACTAAAATCATATTTCATTTTATTTTATAAATATGTAATGAAATTCTAAAAAATATTTGATTACAACAACTACCAAAGGCTTGCATTGATACTACTAATAAGGCATGTTTCCTTTGTCTTTCATTTTCTACTACTTCCTTGTTCAAAAATGTGGCTCTCAAAAGCAAAGTAATGAGTTTGGCAAGGCAAAAGCTGAACAATAACTAGTCCCATGCCCCCCCATAGTATCTAGCAGTGAAAAATCTTAGTCTTCTTTGTAACATATACAAAAGTTGCTTTACATTTGCTATAATGCAATGCCCTCCCACCCAATTACAGTTTAAAAAAAATCTCGTGCAAACTCAAATACTTTGTTTGTCCAATGGAGGAGAGAGAGAAAAAAAGAAAAACATTGCAGGTTAGAAGGATGCAAGAAGAGAGATGGGGTGGTAAAACAGAAACAGGAAGTCGCTATAAAGTAACTTGTAAACTAGCAACCAGAGTAGCATGCAAACTACCAACTAGTGAATATAGGCACACAAAAATTGCTAATTCTGACAACATTATGATCTGACATGCTAAACAAATTCCTGTCATAATATTCCAGTCACAGGTAAAATTATTACTATCTTCATCTAAATTAGTTTCATGTTCAGTTCATTAATAATTTACTAATTATTAATTTGAGAATTGGAGGCATAATTTCATATGCATGCTGTCTATTCTCTTAAAGGTCCAGCCACTGTCTTCTGGCAATCATGTTTATGATTTGCATGCATTTCTCAGCAGTGAAATTAAATGTGCACACACACTCTCTCTGGCTTTTCTTTGCAAACAAAGATTCAGGACTCATCCCGCACCTTCTGCAAGCACGCTGATGACTAAAAAGAGATAAACAAGTCTGGTTGCAGAAAGCACAGCAGAAGGTCTCCTTGAGTGATGTTTCCAGGTTGTGAGTCTTTCTGCGTTGCCATTTCTCTTCGAGACTTGTTCGGCGTGAGTTCTCAAATAAGGCTGCAGCATTGTGGATATGCGTCTACATGCCTCCCAATGTGAGGCCAGGGCGGACCATTGTTGGTGATCAATTTGGCCAAGCCTGAGATGTTGTTTCAGGGAGTCCTTGTATCACTTTCTTGGAGTGCCCCTCTTACGCTGACCTGTGGCGAGTTCACTGGAGAGTACTATTTTGGGGAGGCGATGGTCCTCCATCCTAGAAACGTGCCCTGCCCAGCACAGCTGTGTTCTCAATATCATGGCCTCAATCCTGGTGATCCCTGCTTGCTGAAGGACAGCAACATTCGTCACATAGTCAGTCCAGTGTATATTTAGGATTGTGCGTATACAGCGCTGATGAAAGCATTCGAGTGGTGACGATAGGTGACCAATGTTTCAGACCCATAAAGGAGAATAGACAGTACAATGGCTCTATACACATTTATTTTTGTGCTTTGCCTCAGGTGTTTATTACTCCAGACTCTTTTGTAAAGTCTTCCAAATGCACTATATGCCTGTGCACACACTATACATTCTATTAATTGTATGGTGGTGGGGAAGTTGTATCTGTTCTTTTCTAGGGTTCATTTTTGTCAGTCAATGGATAATTGTCACTGAAGAGCATGTAACGAGTATTCACTGCTTTCTTTCTGTCCATTTATGGAACACACAAGGCTCTCAGCTGTATCCAGTTTCTTTTGACAGAAGTGGACCTCCCAGGTTTATGAATGCAGCTATATAGTCTTTTCTATTATTCAGAGGTTGTACTTTTCACTTGCTTTTGAATGCTGTTGAACAGTTGCACTCTCTTAGTGCATAAAGACAAAGAAAAGCTGCACACACTATCTAGCTGTTCCAACAAACATATATTGCTTTTCATGGATGGTCCAAATCCATATTAAATTAATCTCAATTAATCTTCAAGCTTGCGTGATATAGAAAGATGAACCTAAGTCATTGCCCCTCCCATGTCGAAATGGGCCTGGAGAATTTGATTGTATTAGCTAATGATGGCTAATTTGGCAAAACGTCTTAAGGCTCAAGTATTTTTCCCAGTTACCATATATATGGTAATCACGAGAGAACCTGAGGGGAACAAAATGATGATTCATAATCTATGCTATCTTTAGCCAGACGTTGGTCAAAAGTTCATGTATCACTGTCAAGAATACACAACACCTAAGAATCTAGCGGTATTTGATAATGGAAAATCCATCGAGGTAAACAAGTGACAACAACCCCCCTGCCCCCAAAGATAACAAAAAAGTAAATGGAAATGCACCAACTTGTGCATGCAAATAATATATAAATTATGCTTTTGTAATGTTTACATTGGCTCAGATGAAAAAAGCTCCTTTAGGCTATTGTGTGATCAGTAGAATTTATGACTTAAAAAAAACAAAAACACCTTCCTATGAACTGTTTCTTTAAAGCTTCCCTTAGTTTCATTAAAAAAAATATTGTTGTGTTTCTTGGGAGGGGCCCTGCCGCATACAGTACTAATTGCACAGGTTTGGTTTGGTTTGGGTTCCACCTAGTTATTATTTAGATTACTTTCTTCATTCCCAGGTGTTCAGTGTTGGCTTCTGTTTGTCTGCTCATTAAAATGGAGTTTTTCTGCTCATTTTAATGTCACAGGTTTACCAGTCACCATTACTTGTGGATATCTTATGTTGGTGTAAATGAAATAATTATAAAAGAGACATGGCAACAATTTCATTTTGGCATCCACAAAAAAGAGAAATACCAAGTAAGGTTTGTAATAAAATATTTCAGTGTAGAGTGCTACGGTGAAGGATTCTAGCTGGCTAGCCATTCCCCAGCCATTTCCTTTTTTTCTTTTTTGTAATTAAATTTTTATTATGCACACGTTATACACCTACAAAAACACCAGACAAAACAAAACAAAACATAATACTGTACAATATATATATTACAGTTGTCGCTCTGTATCCACAGATTTGGCATCCATGAATTCTATTATCCACAGCTGGAAAATACTAAAAATAATAAAAAATATTAATTCTAAAAAGCAAACCTTGATTTTTCCATTTTATATAAGGGACACCATTTTGCTATGCCACTGTATATAATGGTACTTGAGCATCCATGGATTTTGGTATCCACAGGAGATCCTGGAACCAAACCCCAGCAGATACCAAGGGCCCACTGTATAAAAATCCACAGTAAAACACTACGTCATAACATTTTCCTAATCTAAAACTACCCATAACATCTAATTGACTCCTACTTCTCAGTTATTGGTTCTACTTATTCACTGATCTAATTTTCTTCTTCACACTAACTTCGTTGTTATTCTACTGTAATATATCTCCTAATTTTCAAAGCCTAGTCTTGCTAATCTTCCCCATTTATACATTATATAAGTTGTAACAATATTCCAGTCTTTTGTTTACAGTAGATCTATCTTTAATTACAGTCATGAATTTATCCATTTCTGCGAGATTGTACAACTTAAACCAATCTTCTTGTGCTGGTACTGAAGAGTCCTTCCATTTGTGTGCATATAAAAGTATTGCAGCTGTCACCATGTATTACAAAATTCTTCCATATTTCTTTTCAAGCTGTTCATCCAACATTCCCAGCAAGAAAAATTCTAGTTTCAATTAAATTTAACTTTCAAAATTTCCTCTATCAATTTACGGTTTTCAATCCCAGCCTTTCCTAAGACACTCCATTCCACCATCAGCCCATTTTGTATTTTCTTTTTTTAACAACGCTCAAAGAATACTCAGTTCTCATTGAGCTGTTTTGAAGGCCCACATTGTTTTTCTTGAAGCTTTCTTATTCCCCCAAGCCTATTAATATCTCCCTCTTAAGCATGGATGGTGCCATTCTGTCTACATAATGACTGTCACTTGGAGAATTCAGATAGACACTGTGATGCAGTCGCCCTTCCACACTCATATCATACATAATGTAATCTTCTACACTGGGTGTGTGCTTTTCCCCTTCAGCCCCACTGTCACTCAGGACTAATCTCTGACATGATGTTGATTGCCTTGACAAAGTATCCATGTATATTGGAATAATGCACTCAAAAGAGCAACGTAAAAGGAGAAATAGACTTGAGTAGGAAAATGCTCCAGTAGAAGTTTTTTACATATTCTCTGAATTTGAATCAACATTCCAATAATCAATTATGTGCTACATGTACAAAATACAGTGTGAAAAAGCCCTGACACAAAATAATAGTGTCTTAATATTTACAGAAATCAATTTTAAAAATCTACCAAATTCAAAATTTAGACATTTATTACATTGTGATTTGTGTTCCAGAATTTTATCACCTTTCAAAATTAAGTTCACCTCAATTTAAGATTGCACCCAAATAATTCCAGGATGGATCCTCTAATTATGGAGAACCTTTGATGCTGAGATTATTAATTAGCATTCTTTTTGGAAGAACAATGTCTGTAGCAATGTCAATAGCAATCTATATATATAATGCTCTTGGGTATGTTGCCATTTCCAGTGTGCTGATTGGCCGCTTAGGAAACTTACCAACCAATCAAAGCTTTCTGGTGGGCAGCCAATCAGCACAGTGGGCACGGAAACATGTGGAAGTTTAAGTCCTTTCTAAACATGTTGGCGGCAGAAGTGTTCTCACGTTGTTGCACGCATGGTTTGTGTGTGTAGTATAGGATGTGTGTGTGTAGCGTGGGGTGTGTGTGTAACATGGTGTGTGTGTGTGTAGCATGGGGAGGTGTAGCGTGGGGGGTGTAGCGTGGAGGTGTGTGTAGTGAGGTATGTGTGTAGCATTGGATGTGTGTACGTGTAGCAGGGGGTGGGTGTATAGCATTATGGGGATGTAGCACGGTGCGCATGTAGTGTGGTGTGTGTGTGTAGCATTGGATGTGTGTGTAGTGTGGGGTGTAGTGTGGAATGTGTTTGTAGTATGGGGGTGTAGCATGGTGTGTGTATGTGTAGTGTGGTGTTTGTGTATGTGTGATTGCATGGTAGTGGCGGAGGAGCTCTCGCATCCTAGCATGCATGGGGTGTGTGTGTAGCATGGTGTGTGCATGTGTGTGTGTGTGTGTGTGTGTGATTACATGGCAGCAACAGAGGGGCTCTTGCATCCTGGCACATGTGGTGTGTGTGTGTAATGTGGTGTGTGTGTATATGTATGGTTGCATGGCGGCAGCAGCACTCTTGCATCCTGCTGCGTGTGGTGTGTGTGTAGCATGGTGTGTGTGTGTGTGTGTGTGTAGCATGGTGTGTGTGAGTGACTGCATGGCGGCAGTGGAGGGGCTCTCATATCCTGGCATGCATGGTGTGTGTGTAGTGTGTTGTATGTATGTGTGATAGCATGGCAGCGGCAGAGGGGCCCTCACGTCCTGGCATGTGTGGTGTGTGTGTAACATGGTGTGTGTATGTGTGTGTAGCATGGGGGTGTAGCATGGGGGGTGTAGTGGTGTGTGTGTGTGTGTAGCGTAGGTGTGTGTGTGTATATGTAGCATGCTGTGCGTATGTGTGTGCACGATTACATGGTGGCGGTGACAGGGCTCTCACGTCCTGGCGCATGTAGTATGTGTGTAATGTGGTGTGTGTGTGTAGCATGGGGGTATGCACAGTGTGGTGTGTGTGTGTAATGTGGGATGTGTGTGTAGTGTAGGTGTGTGTATGTAGCATGCTGTGTATGTATATGTGTGATTGCATGGTGGCGGCAGAGGGATGCTCGCATCCTGGTGTGCATGGTGTGTGTGTGTAATGTGAAGTGTATGTGTGTAGCATGAGTGTGTGTAGTGTGGGGGAGTGTGTAGCATGTGGTGTGTGTATTGTGTGGTGTGTGTGTTTCTTTGTGTAGTTTGCTGTGTGTGTGTGTGTGTGCAGTGTGCTGTGTGTGTGTGTGTGCAATTGCATAGTGGTGACGGAGGGGCTCTCGTGTCTTGGTGCAAGTGGTGTGTATGTAGCGTGGTGTGTGTGTGTGTAGCATGGGGTGTGTGTGTATGCACGGTTGGATGGCGGCAGCAGAGGGGGTCTCATGTCCTGGCACACATGGTGTGTGTGTAGTGTGGTGTGTGTGTATGTTTGTAAAGCATGGTGTCTGTGTAGCATGGTGTGTATGCATGTTTGATTGCATGGCGGCAGCAGAAGGGATCTCACATTCTGGCATGCATGGGGTGTGTGTAGCATGGTGTGTGTGTGTGTGTGTCCACACGGTTGCATGGCGGTGGCAGAGGGGATCTCGGTATGAAACTAGCTGTATCCAGCGTAACATATGCTGTTATAGTTTATTTGAAAGGTTATATATTAATGCGTCAAATGATTGTACTCTTGCCATGTTTCCTAAGTGGCCAATCAGCAAGGTGGGAACGGAAGTATACTGAACCGTTTTATATGAATAGATAACGGTGCCTGTTACGCCGGGTATAGCTAGTAGCATTTACATTTCTATACCACTTATTAATGCAAAGCACTCCCTAAGCAGTTTACTAATTGTAATTAGTAATTAATAATTAGTAATTACTAATTTACTAAGTGGTTAGCTAATTGTCCCCAACAAGCTGGGTACTCATTTGACCGACCTATGGAAAGCTGGAAGTGAGTCAACCTTGGAGTCCTGTACGTTAAACTCACAATGTTGTGGCTGCAGTACTGGCGTTTAACCACTGTGTCACCAGGGCTCACTATAAATGATATTGTCCACTCTTTATTGAGTCTTGAAAACAACATTCTTAAAGGAAGTAGAAACTTAGAGTGCATCTACACTGTAGAAATAATGCAGTTTGACACCACTTTAAGTGCTGTAGCCCCACTCTGTGGAATCCTGGGATTTGGTTTTACAAGGTCTTTAGCCTTCTTTGCCAAAGAGTGCTGGTGCCTCACAAAACTACAGATCCCAGAATTCTGCAGGATGGAGCCATGACAGTTAAAGTGGTGTCTGCATTATTTCTACAGTGCAGGTACACCCTAAGAATTTTGTGCCTGATCTGTCATTCTCCATTGTCATATTATAGGCTTTAGAAAAGGCCTAGAACTGCCAATGCATTGTGATGCTGACATTCTTCCACTGTGTATTCCACAGTGGTAGCTGATGGTTTCCATGTCAATTGGATAGTGAATCCATTCCAGGTTTTAGTGTAAACTTTAAATAAGCTATCCAAGGTAGCATACTTATTGGGTGGATAGTATGTTGCACCATTGATATTTTCTTTAAAGTTTGAAGTACAACCTACAATTACAGTTGCCCCTCCACATTCGCAAATTTAGCATTCATGGTTTTGAGTATTCGTGGTTTTGGGGGGCCCTCCCCCCCGCCCTCCCAAAAGCAGTGACAGGGCTTTAGAATCCCTGTGGCCGCTTCTGGGGGGGAGAGAAGCAGGCTGGGGGTGGGTGGGAAAGGTGGGGAGGGGGCCTTCGGAGGCCCCCTCGCCACCTTAGGAAGCCGCACGGGGGGTGGGAGAGGCAGCGAGGGGGCCTGGGGAGGGAGGGGGAAGGTGACCACGGGGCCTCTGGAGGGTCTCCGGAGGCTCCGTGAAGGCCTTCGGAGGGAGGGGGAGGCCTGGGGAGGTGACTACGGGCCCTCCGGAGACCCTCCGGAGGCCCCGTGAAGGCCTTGGGGGGGAGGGGGAGGCCTGGAGAGGCAGCTACAGAACCTCCAGAGGGCCTCTGGAGGTCCCCTGGTGGCCTGGGGAGGGAGAGGGGAGGTGGGGGGAGTGACTATGGGGCCTCCGGAGGCCCCATTGTCGCTTTGGTGGGGGAGGGGAGGGCAGTCATTATTCGCGGAATTTTCACATTCGCAGGGGTCTGTGGAACCTAACCCCTGCGAATGTGAAGGGACGACTGTAATTCATTGCCCAACTCACATAAAGGCCACCAGCTTTTTCTACTATTACAGACAGTTGGTTACATTACAGTTCATAGCAGGTGTGCTTCTGTAGCTGGCAAACATAGTAGCTACAAAATACAGAAGACCTGCATAAGCATACGATGCTTTAAGAGATATTCTGCAAAGGATTCAACTACTGTACATCAGTGGACCAAAAAGTATAATGAATTATGGTCAAAGTTTGGAAAACAGCATACTGACTGGAAGGTTTAGGAGCTATAGTCCAAACAATAACTTTTCCGAGCTCTGATTACAGGCCAGACATAGAACTTTATCAGATGCAGCAAAAACGCTTCACAGAAACGCTACAAGAACAAAAATGGGCGACATTACCAGATGAAGTCATCCTTCAGCCGTTTCAAGGGTATAGCAAGGGCAATAGTAATGTGTCCCTTTTTATTGACAGCTTAGCCTGTTCTATTCTTGTAATGCTCCTGTGATGCGGTTTGGGACGCAGTTTTGTGCCGTGTTCCCCAATATCTGATTAAGTCCATAGGCAGCCATAGCAACTTCATTTTCTATTGTGCTTACTGTAATACATGTTGATCTGGCTGAACATCAGGAAATGGCTGAAAAGTCTATACTGAATAATTTATACTGATTCCCCCGCCTGCCAAACTGGGAATGCCTCCTCTCAAACCTGACACTATGAAAGATTAAAAAGAAATACCAAAAAAGGCAAGGTAATCTAGGAATATTCATGCCAAAGGAAAATTTGAGATTCAACAGATGTGCATTTGCTGGAGAAAAAATCAGTAATGATAACTGAAACCTTTAGCAGCCTGTGATGTTAGTAATCACACAATCCTAGGCATTCTTGTTGGTGTGTGTCTTCAAGTTGCTTCTGTATCTAGCTCCCAACAAAGGACAATAATCTTTGACACAAAAGAGGTTCCTTCTAATTCTATGGATATTTGGCTGAAAGTATGCCCCATTGACATCATTGATTCAATGTTCCTTTTAAAAATTTGACATTCTAAGGCATTCACAGCCAGCATCCTTAGGTTTTTCATGGTGTTTTTTTTCTGGCCCCATGGTTGCCTGCATCTGTGGCTGGCGAAACGTCTGGAATAAACTCTTCCAGAACACAGCCTCACAGCCCAGAAAAAAAAATACCATGAAAAACTTGAAATTCTGATTGTAACACCTTCTGATGTTTTTCAAAAAGCTTAGATTTTACCATTGTGCTGTTCTTTAATTTTTAAATCTTTACAAAATCTTACAGAATGTTTTTTAAAAGGGCTAAACCACAGCATCTTAATATCTAAGGGCCGGTCTAGACAAGGGAATAAAATGTGAATTGGGGTGCAGAAACACCAATTTGCAGCAGGTGTCATCTGTCTCGATGATTATTTGGCAAAATCACTGATGTGTAAAACTCTTAGTGTTCCTGTTCACACAGAGGCATGCCAGAGAATCAAGATGGTGGCATACTTTTGTACTCCCCAACTCACCCCTGCCAAACAATACTTTTAAAAAAAACACCTAACTCCAAGGTATGGAAGAGTGATTTTCTACTTTAATAATAATAATAATAATAATAATAACCCAAGGAAAGAAAGCCTGTTTCATAGCCTCAGAGCATGATCGCTAAGGCGACAATCCAACATGGAAGGTTCCTTAATCTGCCATCTTACGAAGCTCCTCCCCCTGTGCACATCTGACCAATCAGCTGTCAAGTTCAGCAATGCGATGCAATGTGATCCAGTGGTCCTAACCGGCAAGGGTGAGCATCTTCGTTAGGTTTTTTTTAAAAAACTCAGGAAAAGTTCCAGAGGCTTCTGCCATGGACTTTCCCCAACTTTTGCTCCCCCTCCTTCTAAGAGGTTTTTTTTCACTGTCTGGACTACCTCTTAGTGTACAATGCTGTGTACATTTTATGTTGTTGATTAGTGATCTTTCCAGTCTGGACTCATGTGTGTTAAATGCCTTCAAGCAGACTTTGACTTGTGGCAAACCCCCAAGACACCCTATCCTCAATAGCCCTGCTCAGGTCCTCCAGACTCATGTCTGTGGCTTCTGGAATGCAGTCTTTCTCTTTTCCTGTTGCCTTCTACCTTATTGTCTTTTCTAGTGACTCATGCCTTCTCATCATGTGGCCAAAGTACAACAGCCTCAGTTTAGGCATTTTAGCTTCTTGAGAGAATTCAGACTTGATTTGTTCTAGGATCCATTTATTCATCTTTTTAATTATCCATAGTATCAGCAGAACTCTTCTCCAACACCACATCTCAAATGAGTTGATTTTCTTCCTGTCAGCTTTCTTCACCATCCAGCTCTCAGATCTGGAAATAGCAATGGGAAATATAATGGCTTGGACAATCCTAGCTTTAGTAATCAATGAGATGTCTTTGCACTTCAAGATCTTGTCTAGTTCTTTCCTAGCTGCCCTTCCAAGTCCTAGGGGTTGTCTAGATGGTGAAAAATCTCCTCATAGAATTCGAGGAGAATGCCTTTTGTCCCAACGAGATCCCATGGTGATTTACCATTTTTGTAAGGAGGTGGGCAAAAACTCCAAAAACTACACAGGGAAAAGCCTTCACAGCTTCTCCCGAGGTTTTTTTTTTGTTTGTTTAATGAATGGGAAATGTGCATTCCCACTTGTTAGGACAACTGAATCACATTGCAGCACATTCCTGGCTAAGAGAGGAAGTGGAAACCTGAGTGGTTGGATGTACAGTGGGGGAGGGCTTGCCAGCCATAAAGTTGCTAGAAGTGCCATTTTGGAGTTTCGTGGTAACGATCATATGCTTTTTTGCTGAGTGGAGGCAACCCAACAGTTTTTTAAATGGAAGGTCACACTTGTACACCTTAGATTTACAGTAAAATTTTTTACTGTGCAGTGGTGGCAACTTGTGGAGAATAATAATGTGAGTAATTCACTCATGGCCACCATCTTGATTTGAACGCATGGCTCTGTGTGAACTTCAAACATGGATAGCTTCGCATACCAGTGATTTTGCCAAAGAACCATAGAGACAAATGTCTTGTATCTAGCAATCCACATATATCTTCTTGTCTAGACAAGCCCCTAGTCCTCTCCTGATTTCTTGACTACAACCTCTGTCCTGATTAATAACTTATCGAAGAGACAGAAAATATTTAACTATTTCAATTTCTTCATTGTCTGCTTTAATATTATGTAAATCAACTGTGGTCATTATTTTGTCTTCTTAATGTTCAGCATTAAACCTGCCTTAGCACTTTCCTCCTTTACTTTCTTCAGTAATTATTTCCAATTCTTTGTTATTTTCTGCTAGTAGTGTGGTGTCATCTGCATATCTTAAATTGTTAATGTTCCTTCCTCTGAATTTCACACCTCCTTCCTCTGAGTCTAGTCCTGCCTTGATATGATACTTTCATCATACAAGTTGAACAAATAGTGTGATAGACTGCAGCCTTTCCTGATCCCCTTTCTGATTGGTAACCATTCTGTTTCTCCATATTCTGTTCTAATAGTAGCCTCTTGTCCTGGGTACAGGTTACGCATCAAGATAATCAAATGTTGTGGGACCCCCATTTCTTTAAGAGCAATCAATAGGCTTTCATGATCTATACAATCAAAGGCTTTATTGTAATCTATAAAGCACATGCTGATTCTCTTTTGGAATTCTGTGGAATCATGGGGCCCATCTACACAACAACAACAACAAAAATCTGGCAAGAATGAGAGCAGAATACCTTTAGTTTAGATGAGCTCCTGCCAGGTTTCACAATATTCACAATATGCGGCTGAAAACTCCACATAGACCACAATAACAGCTTTCACTGTTCCTGTGATATTTTTTAAAAAATTGTGTGAAAATGCACATAATAGGTCATCTGTACAACCAATTCAAAAAGGGAACACAGCGGAGCTGAAAGCTGATTGGTCAGACCTCGGAGGGGTTGGGCTTACAAGGGAGGGCTTGCAATGCCAGAGACACCATTGTTGTTGGTTTTTGCATGATGGTTCATGCAGCAGACCAGCAAAGCAAAAGTATGAAGAGATTTTTAAGTGGAAAATAGCTCTTCTGTATCTGTCATTTTTTAAAAGGGGGGAGGAGAATGGAGGGAGATTTTCTGGATGCAACTCTGTTGCAGCCACCATTTTTTTCAGGGATGTAAATTGCAAACTATTCCCTTCCAGCAAGCTTGCAGAAGAGCTGTGGGCACAAATGTGCACTGCAATGATAGGGAGGTAAGGCACTATTTTTCACTACAATTCGCCCATCTAGCTGAGCTCATAGAGCTTCTTAATTTTGCAACTCTTAATGGCTGTTTCAGAGGAATGATATATGTGCATATTAGATAGGTTCAAAGTAGCAAGTCCTGTTCAGGCATTATGTCAAAACAGTATAGAGTAATGCACATAATGAGTACAGGGCAAAACTTGGATAAGTTCCTTTTTTGAACTACAACTCCCATTATCTACCAATCAATATCACCACTGGCCATGCTGCCTAGGAGATTCTGGGAGCTGTAAACTAAAAAAGCAACTTTTTCTAAGCTCTGGTGGAGGGTTACATACTTCCCATTGCCCTCTTGTCGCCACTATAACCCTATTGCTCAGGGATGTTTAAAGGGTGCTTCTAAATGTACATTTGCTTGTACATAAGCAGAGGACTCCACATAATCAGAAATGTTTGTCGAGTGTAAGTCCAGCGGGGAGCCCTTTTTATTGGTGAAGGCTCCCAGAGTGGTTTGGAACTCTGATATTCTCCACAGGTCAAAGGGGGCATTCACAGCAGAGTGTCACTCTCAGCTTTGGAGGGCACCTAGAACAGTGATGAATGGTCTGCTTCACTCTCCCTCTTTGTGTGTTAACAAAAGACACATATGGAATGCCTGAATAGGACTAGTATTTCACACAGAGGTAGGCATTACTTCAGACAGCAGCAGGAAGGGAGTTTCTACTGCCCTTCTTTTTCCTTGGCAGAGACACTGAAGAAGATAAATGAACCAGAGCAGGGAGATGTGGCTCTGGATTGCATCTCATCCCTACAGTCTCACAATATTTTTAAAACCATTTTTGCAATTTGTTTCTTAGAATGGAGGGAGCAGGGCAGGGAGAGGGGGGAGGAAGAAAAGCAGTATTTTTGGCTATGGAGACTGTAAAAAGCCAGCCCACTCTCATACCACTTTCTTCCTCTTGAAGGAGGACAGGCTTGGAAGTAGTGTTGACTGGTGGCTCCAATGTCATTGGGTGGTGAAGCCACTCTGGGTCATCATTTAAAGAAGCTATCTTTACCTCTGAGCATCTTTAAAGTCTGGACTAAACCCCACAGTGATTCACTATCTGACTGACATCTAGTCCATTAGTCATCACTGCTTGGAAGTGTCTAATGAAGACCTACCAGAAAACTCAGTTTTCCCCAGGTTGTGATGCTAGGTTGATCTCAGAGCTGAGGGACTGTATTGGCAAGTAAAGATGCTGTCAGAAAGTCTCTTTGGAAGCCTGGAGTGTGGAGAAGAGGTTAAGCACATGACTGAGAGAACGTCTGAGTCTATAAAAAACTAACCTGCCAAAAATATCAATTCAAATCTCTTTTATTATTACTATTCAAAATAACTATTACTATTATTTTGAAACAGAAAAATAAAGAAAAGGGTTTGCATAATTACAGATGGAGAGAGCAAGAGAGAGAAGGAGAGATCGCAATGAAACGTAACTAGTTCTGGTACATAAAAGTCCTAGCCTAGTTCTTGTAACTTACATGTCAGATGAGAAGAAGTACGACTTTGCATGCCAGTGCACGCATGGATCAATTCACAAAGAGAGTCCACAGATTTTTTCCAAGTAAAGACTAAGAAGGCACAAAATCTTTCCTTTAAATGGGCATAGCCTCAAAAAGGTATGGGTGGTAATAACAATGAAAAGTTGTTAAGAAAAGAAATCAAAGCTATTAATTACTTACTGAAACTGAGGCCCGGGGTGGAGGGTAAAATGACTAGATTTTTCTTGTTCTGACTGAGCAGAGTGACCAAGAAGGTAAAGGGGCTGGAAACCAAGCCAGATGAGGAAAAGTTGAGGGAGCTGCACATATGTAGCTTGAAAAAGATTGAGAGGCCGTCTTTAAATATCAGCACAGCTATCAGGTGGAAGATGAGCAAACTTGTTTTCTGCTGCTCCAGAAGGCAGGACCTGAACCACTGGATTCAAATGACAAGAAAAAGACTACTGGACTAGCAGTAAGGTGAAGGACAGGAGGTGAGATGGAACATACAACATAGTACTCCTTGTTGGAGCTGAAATGGCACAACTTCATTGGCTAGAAACTGTTAGTGCATTGCTCTAGGGTAGTTGATCCAAGCACTGCTCAACCCATCACGGAAGTTGATCGTGATTAGGAAATGGCCAAATATGGCGCTGCAGCCTCCCAGCTCTTCCGGAACAGAATCGGCAGGGGGACGGCATCATCCAAAATGCCACCCCTGCCATGCAGCTACCTCGCAAGAAGGACGAGCCTTCTTGCGTTACAAATCGCCATCCGAAAAAGTCCTATATTAAGCTTCTCATTCAGATCAGCAATTTTCCTAGCACACATCTCATGGCTCACTGTTTCATAATTTGCTTTGGTCTGACTGGCTAAGTACTGTGCAGTGTGCTTTGCTTTGGCACACTCTTCCTCTAGCCTAGCTATCTCACATTGGGCATTCTCCAGTTTAAAAGTCACATTGTCTAGCCTGGTTCTGGCTTCCTGGGCAGAGCTTGAAAAACCTACCTTGTCAGCTGACAGAGTACTATTTTGGGCTCTGAGCTGATGCAACTCTTTGTCTTTACTTTCCACTTCTTGTCTCAATTTTAAGAGGGAATCTGTAGCCTCTCCTAATGCCATCCATAGTCCCCACACTGCTAATGCATCTTTAGAGGGACCAAAAAGTGTTTTTGCTTTGCACTGCGTGCAAAATGCCTCACACAGAGTGCTAAGTGGGTTGGGGGTATTAAAGGATCCTTGTTTCCAGGGGCTCTTTCCCTGACATGCAATCCATTTCTCAAGTTGTCCAGTTTTGGGCTGCCTTCTAACATTTTGCCAAATCACTAAACTTTTCAAGTCAATTTTCCAATTTGGGGTCAGTTTGGATGCCCTCAAAGTGACCAACTATGATGAATTTCTCTAAAGCACAGGAGTGAATCAGTGCTTTAATACATGCACTCCCACTAAATTTCTAACACACTAAAGTAGTCTCAAGGTTGACAAACATGAGAAATGGCTTGCTTACTAGATCTCACTGTTTTCAAAGTTTCACTCACGTTTCTCAAGGTAACAGTGCTTTTTACTTACAAGCACTCCTGCACAGGCCATAACTAACTTTTAGGTTGTGAAGGTTTCTTTTTAGACACACCCTCACTGGGTTACACTATGCTAAGCACAAAAGGGCTAAAGTTCTGGTCTCTGGCACACCAGAATGGAACTCTAGCAAGTAAGTGTGAAAGTGTTCCTTTAAAACACTCCTGCAAATGGGCAAGCTAAGCGTGGAGACACCCCTTGTCTCTTTAAACAAGGTGTCACCACAATGGGCAAAGTGTGGACATGTATCCTTTGGCTTTAGAGCCCAAAACATTTCCACAAAACTAGTTGGGTGAGGAGCAGTTTCCCTTGGCTAAGCTGAAATTCCCATGCAAAATGCACAGAGATTTCCCATGGCTTGAGCTGAAACTTTTGCACCCACAAGAACCTAAAATTCCTGGCGAAGGCAAGCCTTCCTGGGCCAGGTGACCCGTTGGACCGAGGGACAGGGAGACTAACTAAGTCCTTTTGGTGAAACCTCTGCTTCTGACCCACTGGCAGAGCGGCAAAGGGGGAACATGAACTCAAAGGAACTTGCTTTTCGTCTGGCCAAACAAAAAGGGAAAGAGGGCTAAAGGTTCATACTAGGTCTGGTCAGAAATACTTTTTGGGGGCCAGGGGTACCTTCCTGAGACCTGGGAAAAATTTTAAACCCTAAACTAAAACAAACAAACTCTTATCGTCAGGGAGCTACCCTACAAGGACCTACAATGTGGCGAATCACGGGCTGCCTTTCCTAACAACTTTCATGTGCCTAACCAATGTTGGATGTGTGTAGTTTGTGTCCTAGCATCTGTCACTTTGCATCCCACACCACAATAGTCCCAAAGTTCAGGAGAGATTCCCAGATACAGTCAATGCTCAGCCCTTGCTCTCTAGCCTGGCTCACAATGAACGTGGCAGCTAGGTGAGGCTGCCAAGTGTGACCAAGATAGAAAAGGCGAAAGGATTCCCACCCTCAGTAGCCCTGTGGCTCAAACACTCAATTTTCACTCACTCAAAAACTTTTCATGCACAACTCAAAGTGTATTCCATCCAGAGGTTTCCCTATATCCTGCACCCCAAAACTTTGTGTGTTGACTTCACGAGTCAAGGGGAGAGGGGTTTGCCTGCATTGCTCCACCATTAACCTGTTACCCAAAATGCTCCTTGGAAAATTCCAATACAATATCAAGTTTCTAATATGTTGGGGAAATTAGCAGCAACTTGACTTTTAGCTATGCAAAGGGGGGTAACCAGGGAATCTTTTAAACCTTTGTATACTGGTAATAGTCTGGATGGAATACATACACATTCAAAATTAAGTATGGTTTTTATTAAGGAGTTCAAAAATAACATCAAACATACACACATTCACCCAGAAAAAGCATTCACTCAAGGCTATAGAAAGAAACAGTAGGAAAGCTTGGGATAGAGCGTTGCAAGAGGATTTTGCTGAGGTAATGCAACCTGTTCTGTAGTCAGTCTGGCAGAGTAGATGGAGAAGCTGAATGTGGCTAACACAGAGTAACAGAGTTCCCTCCCCCATTACAACTGTGTGCAATGAGGCATATTTTGGGGGTGATATTTATACCTCCAAATACACCTGAGGGGATTGGTTGCTTCATGGGTTGAAACAATGAATTCCATGAGCCTTCATGGATTGCACAATGAGTTTTCTGGTCTTGACAAAAGGTGAGAAAGATGCTAAATGTGTTTCTTAATGTCCGGTGATTGAATTTTAACAGCTTTGAGCAGCTTCTTTTAAGGCTGGGAGCTGAGGAGAGGAAATTTCACAATCAGCAAGTACAAAAGGGTTTCTCCAGCCATTAACCTCCCATTTATGTGGAATGTTTCTTCTTTTGGCCCTACAGCCCCAGATCTTAACCTTTCTAGGGAAAAACCAATAATGACCTTTTCTGAGACCATCCTGTTTTTTTCCCTTTGTAAAATGCCACATTAATGAACCAAACTTGGCCAGTTTCTGAGGCCTGTAGCCAATGCTAACATTCCAGGAGTGGGGTGCCTTGGAAGTGGGGTGCAAGCTTGTGCTTACACATGTGTTGACTGATAAATTCCTCTGACTGATTAACTCCTTGCCCAGTCTGCCTGCTGGGGGAATCCATCTGGCATCTACATGGGCTTAAGCCATGGCATGTTTCCTGAGTCATCTGGGAATGAGGCCAGGTAATGGTCCTGAGTTCACCATGCCCCTGAACACCTTCACTCCCCAAAAGGGTATGTGAGCTTGCAGGGACTGTTCTTTCCCTGCTGATGGATCCACTGTAGTGTCCAAACCACCAGCCACTCATGTTCTAACAAAGAAATGGCAACACAGGAAAAAAAAACATATCCACAAGTGTACATCAAATCATGTGACTCCTCATGTAGAGATTGGACCAATGGAGAAAGAGTGGAGAAAGCTAAGCCCCAAAGATAGGCTGGCAGAATGCCTGGGGAGTATTTCTCCTGAAGGTCTGAAAAGAAACCTTTGCTTCCATGTCAGCCACAGGTCTGCCCATCAGCCACAGATCTGTCCAGGGAGTGTAAGGTTGTCTGGAGCAGGAATCAACACCAAGAAGAAGCCACCCCTGTGAGAAGAAGATGGAGCTCACTCACACCACCATGCCTCCCCTTGCAGCCAATAAACAGATTTCAGGGTAAGTTCAGAACCCATGCTTTTGATGAACCTTCTGGCAGTAAGAACAGTTTGAGAGTGGAACACTTTTTCAGAAGATGGTAGGCTCTGCTCTATGACCTTTAAACAATGGTTGGATGGCTACCTCTCAAACTGTGGATTCCTATACTGGTAGGAGGTTGAAGTGGTCCCCTCCAGCTAGGAGTCTATGAAATGTTCCTTGTGTATTCAAGGAGGAAAATAAAGTCTACACGATGGTGTGCTTTGAGGGCATGGGGAGTGCAGTTCTTTTACAGAGATGAAACTATCACCTTTGGCTCATCCTGAAAAGAACAGAAGTTACATCAGTCATAAAGACATCAAGAAAAATAGGCACTGTGAAATCTAGTAGGGACTCGCTACTATAAAACCAGCAAGGATGAAGTGAAACCTTTAACATTGTTCATGCTTTTACAGATTCTCAGGGTTACAAAAATCAAAACCAAACCCCAAACCAAAAAAAAGGAGGGGGGAGTAAAAAAAAAAAGAAAAGAAAGGCAAAGGCAATTTGCAAACTGCATTAATAATAGAATTATGAATAATATATGACTGATGTTTTCTTTTTTGTTCACAACGCAGCCCCTTTCCTGTGTTCTATAAACCAAGGTCCATTAATGAGGAAGGCAGAGCTCAACTCTTTCAATAAATTATTTCCCCTACAACATCAAACATTTGGACAGCTAAGCCTCAAGGACTCTGGCTGCATGTGTGGAAAACTGTAGGATGCATGATGTGTGGGGTCCTGGGCCTCATGCAGCACAAAAGGAACCATTTTATGTTACAGGAAACTACCCTGCAGTCTCTGAAATTAATTCCTTGAGATGGATCAGAAAGAATCAATTGTGCTCAAACTGCCTTCAGTCAAATGACTAATGGTTTTGTTAAAAATCACAGTCAGGCGAGATGAGGGATATTGAGCCAGATAAGCTGCACTGAGCTAAGTCTTTTGCTCCCTCCACTCTTGTGGCTTGAGAGGGCTTCAGGAAAATATTCCATGTGGCATCTTATGCTATAGTACTCTATGAGCATATCTAACTCAGCTATCTAACTTGATGCTCAGTGTTCAGAATTCTTCAGCGAGGTGAAAATATTATCTTGGCTATTCTTTAAAACCTTCTGTATCATTTCATAGTAATAGGCTTTACAATGCCATGTTCATCTTGTTTCATCAAGGAAGACATTTTTAAGGTTACACTTTGAATCTGAAATGTGTAAATTCTGGTCCTCCTGTCCCCAATACTATCGTTCACATTAGTTAAATTTTCAAAACTCAGCCTGAATTTGATTTTCGTTCTGGGATACCAAACTTTGTCATCATGTAGTTGTCTTACCTTGAGCTCATTAACTGAAATATTTGCTATGGAGGAATATATTTTACGGCAATATAAACAGTATTTTCAGCATGTTCAGTTTAGAGGTTCAAAACAGAGATTTTTTGTGTTTATATATCGTGAGTACTGAAATATTATTCAGCTAGCTATGAATAATCAACATTTTGTGTTTGGTCTTGATTGGTGGATTGATTGAAGACACCAACGAACTGACTAATAAAATTAAAGCAGTTCTCAGTGGCATCAACAGAAGTATAGCCTCCATGTCATAAGAAGTAATGATACCATTCAATTCTGCTTTGGTCTGCCCTTTGTTTAGTATTATTTATTTATTTATTTGAGTATTTATACCCCGCTCTTCAGCAACAAAGGCTCTCAGAGCAGCTTACACACTGTTAAGTAATAGCACTTACACATCTACACTGCTTTATAGCACGCTAGGCACTCTCTAAGCGGATTCCAATGTGTGTTAGCTAATTGCCCCCACAAGCCGGGTACTCGTTTTTCCAACCTACGAAAGGATGGAAGGCTGAATCAACCTTGGAGCCCTTGGGATCGAATTCACATTGTTTTGGCTGCAGTGCAGGCATTTAACCACTGCGCCGCCAGGGCTCCCTAATCACATCCAGTTCTAAGTACAGTAATTTAAGAAAGATACTGACAACTTGGAACATATCCAGAGGACAGCAGTAATGGTGCTGAAGATCATACCCTTTCAGGATGGGTGAAAGGAGCTGGGTCTGTTTGGCTTACTGAAGAGATAATTAAGAAGTTATATGGTTACCATCTTCAAATACTTGAAGGGATGTCATGAAGATGGTGGAGCAAAGTTGATTTTTGTTTCTCCAGAGAATAGAACCCAAGGCAGTGGTTATGAATACAAGAAAGCAGATTAAAACTACACATTAGGGGGGAAACATCTGCTTTGAAAGTTCATGAATTCTTCTTTGTTAGACATGTTTTAGTCAGAGGCTGAGTGGCCAACTGTTGGGAATGCTAATAGTTGATTACCTGCATCTGTAATAGATTGGACTAGATGGTCTTTGAGGTACCTTCCTTTTCTGTGGTTCTAGATGGGAATATCAATTACAGCATAGAGTTAAAAGTAGTTTAACAGATGTTCCCTTTTAAAAAAAAACAGCAGTTTGAGTGGTAAGGGGGGGAAATGAGGATTTTCACCAAATTACAATTTCCCAGAATTCTTAAGGAAAATTATATATAATGTCTAGGTTTGTAAAACAGTTAAGCATTAATGTAGGCTTGATTCATTTATTCAAGTCTAATTTTTAACATAGTAGAAATGCAGTGAAATATTTAGTTTTGGGAGGATGCTGTTTTGGATGAAATGACTCTGAATCTGATTAGATTCCATCCAGGTTGCTGTAGACATCATTTCCTGCTAGGGCTCCCAAATGGCAACACACACATACATCAGTACCCCAACAACAACAAAACAATGTAGCCTGCCTTTGCCCTTTGAAGTGACAAAGAAGAAATAAGCAGGGGAAACTTCACAGAGAGAAAAACTTCATGGAAATAAACTTTGTCACATTCTAAATGCAGAAGATCAAACTAGTTTTAGGTAAGAAGATAAGTATTTGCTTGTTGCATTGACTATCTATCTATCTATCTATCTATTTCACAGCCCTCTCAACTTCACATCCTAGCACTGTTTGCAACATGCCAACCATTTACTGCCCTCCCTCCACAACGGATCAATCCCCAGATTTTTCAGACTCTGCCCTGAATCCATCAAATCTCATGGACCTCAAGTTTGTCAGACTTAAGGACTGAAGACCCAGAAGATCTCAGCAGGACCTTACAGGCATTGAGGTAAAAGGTGAGTCTCCACATAGAATCACAGAATCTTAGAGTTATAAGGGGCCACATGTGCCATCTAGTCCAATGTCCTGCCATATACTATAAAGTACTCTTGAAAGATGCCCATCCAACCTCTGCTTAAAGACCTCCAAAAAGAGAAAGTCCAACACTCTTTGAGGCAGTCAGTTCCACTGCTGAACAGCTCTTATAGCGAAGTACAGTTGCCCCTCCACATTTGTGAATTCAGCATTCGTGGTTTTGGATATTCGTGGTTTTGGGAGGGACCCCCTGCCCTCCCAAAACTGTGACACGGGGCCTCCGGAGGCCCCGTGAAGGCCCGGGGAGGGAGGGGGGAGAGCCGGAGAGGCCTCCACGGGGCCTTCGGAGACCCTCCGGAGGCCCCATGAAGGTCCTGGGAGGGAGCGGGGAGGCCTCCACGGGGCTTTCGGAGACCCTCCGAAGGCCCCGTGAAGGCCGGGGGAGGGAGGGGGTGAGCCGGGGAGGCCTCCACGGGGCCTTCGGAGACCCTCCAGAGGCCCCATGAAGGCCTTGGGAGGGATGGGGTAGGGCCGGGGAGGCCTCGTGAAGGCCCTGGGAGGGAGGGGGTGGCCGGGGAGGCCTCGACGGGGCCTTGCAAGGCCCTGTGAAGGTCCTGGGAGGGAGGGGAGGGCCGGGGAGGCCTCCACGGGGCCTCGGGAGGGTCTCCTGAGGCCCCGTGAAGACCTAGGAAGGGACTGGGGAGTCCGGAGAAAGCGACTATGGGGCCTCCGGAGGCCCCATGGTCGCTTTGGCGGGGGAGGGGGGAGGGCAATCATTATTCGCAATGTGAAGGGACGCCTATTGACATCATTAGACAGCTTTAAAAAGGCTGTCAAGATGGTTCTCTTCAGGCAGGCTTTTCCAGAATAGCTAACCCCAGCCTCAGGAACCCCCTCTGGAGGTTGCTTCTGGACCTCCAAACTGATGCTTCTTGCTCGAAAGGGTTTTTAATAAACTGTATTATATATTGATTTTAATTTGTATTAATTTAATAATGTTTTAAGGGGGGAAGGGATTTTGAGCTGTTTTATACTGTGTATTATTTTATTGTTGTAAGCCGCCCCGATTGCTCACAGAGGGGCGGGATATAAATAAATTTTATTATTATTATTATTATTATTATTATTGTAGTTTGAATCCATTGCTTCATTTTCTAGTTTCTGGAGCAGCAGGAAACAAACTCACTCCATCTTCTACATGACATCACTTCATATATTTGAAGACAGCTATCATGTCACCTCTCAGTCTTTTCGTCTCCAAGCTAAACATACCCATCTCCCTAAGTCATTCTTCATAAAGCTAGACCTTTCATCATGGTTCTCACTTTTCTCTGGAAACATTGTAGCTTGTCAATATCCTTCATGAATGGTGATGCCCAGAACTGGGCATATTATTCCAGATGAGGTCTGACCAAAGCAGAATAGAATGGCACTGCTGCTTCTGTTGATCTGGACACTATATTCCTGTTATTGCATTGGTGTTTTTTGTTTTGTTTTGTTTTTGGCTGCGACATCACTGTTGACTAGTGTTTAGCTTGTGGTCTACTAAGAATCCTAGATCCTTTTCACACATGCTGCTTTCAAGACAGGTGTCACCCATTTTGCATTTCATTTTTCCTGCCTAGGTGTAGTACCTAACTTTTATCCTTTTTGAAATTCATTTTGTTAGTTTGGGCCCAACTCTCCCATCTGTCAAGGTCATTTTAAATTCCAGTTCTGTGCTCTGGAGTATTCACTCCCCCCAGGATGAAAAATAACTCGCTTCTCTCCAGGATGAAAAATAACCATTGGTGAGCACTCTCTGGGTTGGGTCAGTCAACCAATTATGGTTCCACCTAACAGTAGCACTTTCTAACCCACAATTCACCAGCTCGTCTGTAAGAATATAATGAGGGACAGTGTCAAAAGCCTTGCTGAAATCAAGATATACAACATCACAGACTCCCCTGATCTACCAAGCTTGTAACTCTATCAAAAGTAGAGTTAACATTAGTTTGCTTGTTTTTGACAAACCCATGCTGGCTCTTAGTTATCGTAGCATTCTTTTCTAACTGTGGACAGGCTGATCTAGAACCTTTCCTGATATTGACATCAAGTTGACTGGATCATTAGTTGCTCGGATCCTCATTTTTGCTATTTTTGAAGATAGGGACAACATTTGCCCTCCTCCAGTTGGCTTGGACCTCTTCTGTCCTCCAAGAATTCTCAAAGATTGACAGTGGCTCTGAGATTACACCTGCAAGTTCCTTTAGTACTTTTGGATGTAGTTTATCTGGCCCTGGAGGCTTGAATTCATTTAGAGTAGCTAGGTATTCCTTTATATAATGAACAGCTTCAATGAATGTATGAAGTGGGAGCAAGACTATGTTCTCTAACCTTATGTGCTTGCCTTGCTTGCCTTACTGGCCTTGCCTCATAGGCAGCTAAGCATACAGCTTTAATATGAAAGGGTGCTAAATAATACATCTTTATCCCCAGAAGGCTCTTCCTTGTGATTAAGAATGCTTGACCAACCAGAGCTCCTGATTGCAAGGAAAAGCCATAGCCACATACAGTTGCACACAAAAATAGTCCCTTCAGAGATAACACTGTGTGGCTGAAAGAGGTGTCTGGCTGCTGACAAATCACAATGCTGGTTGTGGGATTCATGGAGCTATAGTCCAAAAAAGTAACATTTCTAAGCTCTGGTGGTTCTCTCATTCTTACAAAGGACTCTAGGTTCTCTTTAGCTTACTTTTTTTTATATACATTTTTGTGTATTTTTTTTCATAAGATGTTACCCGTAGGGGATTTTTTGGCTGTTGACTCTGTTGATGATGATGCAGCAGCAGCAGCAACAGCAACAATAGCAGTTCCTCAACATCAAAGGGCTGGAAGCCATTTCCTAGAGCTTTGTACCTTTCTGGTTGTTTTTTTCCCCCATTATCTCCTTCCACAACTTCCCCATAACAGAAATTGCCAGCCATGACAGATTGCATGGTGCTTTTTTGTGATGCACATAAATGTCAGACAGGGACTAGGTCAAATGCATCAAACTCTCAATTAAAACCTTTTAATAAATGTAAAGAGCCCTGACACAGATGCATGACTGAGCATGGATTAAAAGCTGCAGGTGCTCACAGACTTTTAAGAGGAGATGTGAAAGAGGGACAAAACCAGTAACAATTGGCTCAGGTTGAGACAATTGGAGAAGAGTTTGTAGATACAAAAACAGCTCTCTCCAAACCAGGAAGGACTGGATTGGAAAGAATTGGACTTTTCCTGTTCACATGCAATTGATTTTGTAAAGGTGTCATGGTACTGAACATAAATCGAGTGTTGTGTGCAGAATTTGGGAAACTCTGCAGCATTGACTCACTTGTAATGATACTCTAGCCTACTATGTAATACTGGCCACAGACTATTTATTGTTTGGTATTTTCAAACCACTATTCAACCATATTTCCAGAGCAGTTTTATGTAAATTAATTGCATGTGTCAGTAGTCATTTTTGTGGTCCTTGCAGCTTCTCTCTCACAGCTGCCTTCTTTTGGTTTAAAAATGTGGGATTTTGGACAACTGTTTGCTCCCATGTCAAGCTGGTACTAATCCATTCAGTTTCAACAGTGCACTGTAGGGCAAGAGACAGCGATAGATTTTGCATGGGTCAAATTAGCCCTCAGACCAGCTGAAGATGGTTGTCCCTGCTCTATGGGAACTAACTATCAGATACTTTATGCCACATACTTAAGGCAAATTATTGTATAAATTGTTGTTGTGTGTCTTCAGGTCATTTTGGAATTATGGCAACTCTAAGGCGAACCTATCACAGGGTTTTCTTGGCAAGAGTTGTTCAGAGGGAGGTTGCCTCTGAGGAGATTTACACACTATAATAATAATAATAATAATAATAATAATAATAATTTATTTCTATCCCGCCCCTCTGCAACGCAATTGGGGCGGCTTACAATATAAAAACTCCATAGTCCCAGTACCCTAGCCCACCCCCCCTTAAAATAATATTAAACTATAAAAGATTAAAAACATACAGTAAATTAAAAATATATAAATTAGAAAAATATTAAAACATACAATAGTTTAAAAAAAATGATTACAGCTCAGGGAGGACAGCCGAGTCTTGGGCCGGGATAGTTATTCAGGAAAGGCCTGCCGGAAAAGATCCGTCTTGACAGCTTTTTTAAAGCTGTCTAAGGTGTTAATAAGACGGATCTCGTCCGGCAGGCCATTCCATAATCTGGGAGCAGCAGCGGAGAAGGCCCTCTGGGACGTCACCGACAACCTTGTTTTCGTATAACTACACTGTTATAGTGTTACTATTCCACTTTAACTGCTCTGGCTTCCTCATGTGGAATTGTGGGGTTTGTATTTTAGTGAGGCCTAAGAGCTCTCTGGCTGAGAGTTGTAAATGCCCTTCTCCAAACTGCAAATCCCAGGATTCCAAGGGAGACAGCAATAGCAAATAAAGTGGAATAGTAACACTATAACAATGTAGTGTGAAAATCTCCTGAGTCTGAAAGAGTGTAACTTGCTTAAGATCACCCTGCAGGAATTTGAACCCTAGTCTTCAGAGTTATAGTCCAATGTTCAAACCATTATACCATGCTGGCTCTCAATTGTATAAATATGAAAGTATTATTTTTATTAGTGGAAGCCTAAGTTATCTAATTTTCTTGCTGCCAGGGAAAGCAGCGTTTTTGCCACAAATTCTTTAACAAGAGCTTAGCCCATGAGAGAAAGTCCCACGCTTGCAGTTGGCCTTGATACATTGGAAACAGCAAACAGACTTCTGTAGTAGCCAAAATGGAGTAACATGGAGCACACTTAATACAAGAATTTAAAGGGGAAGCCCTCATAGTCCTTTGCAGTAAAAACAACAATAACAAAGTTCGTTGTCATTTTTATAAAAATACAGGATGGGCTCTATGTAATTGCACTAGTACTTATCTGAAATACAGATTATTTGGGTTGGTTTCACACTGTTATGTGGCATGGCTCTTGATCTAGCATCAAACTGCATGACCATCTGGCACATGTTACAGAATGTAGAAAACTCCATTATACCAAGTGAGACAATTGTTTATCTAGCCCAGGACTGACTACCTTAAATGGCAGAAGCTCTTCTGAGTATCAGGCTAAGAGGGTGTTTCTTGTCACCAGGGCTGTGTTTACATGGGCGAATATTCCCCTAAATATACTGCAAAGATAGCTCATTGTTCTCACGGATCGCACCACAGCATCGCCTCATTCAGAAGGGGGGGAGGTAAAACACCCAAATACAGCGTGATAGGGGATGTCGCTATTTTTGCGAGTTATTTACAAAGTAGTGCGACTTAGCGCATTATTGCTAGTGTAAACAACCATTTCGCTAAGGGCTGTGCGAATTACCAGCAATCTTCCAATACAGTTGCAGCACAGCTGCACTGTAATTGGTTGTTATGATGAAGGGGTGGGCTTAAAAGAGGTGGAGTGAGGGAGGGAGATTCAGTAGCGATTGGGAAATTTTGAAAAATCCATCCTCTCTGCTATCTTGCAAGTCTGTGAATCTTTGTTTGCCAAGAAAAAGGATTCCCAAGTCCTTTCAGTCAGGGAGGATCTATTCCCCCCATCAAGTCCCTCCTCCTTCTCCTCAGCTTTGATCGCTGTCTCTGCTTGGGAGAAAGAGAGAGATTGAAAGAGAAAAAAATTTCTCTGATCTTTCCCCCTGCTATTTTGGCAGTCTGTGATTTTTGTTTGGCAGGAAAATGCAGGATTACAAGTCCTTTCAGTCACAGAAGATCTATTCCCCCTTCATCAAGCCCCTCCTCTGCTTGGTCTCTGCTTGGGAGGCCATGCCCCCGCACCTTTGCCATGTCTGAACCATAAAGCGAAATACAGTTGCCCCTCCACATTCGTGACTTTCACAATCGCGACTTTCACATTTGCGGTTTTGATTATTTGCGGAAGGCCACTTGCCCCCCCTCTCTCCACCTTGTCCCTTCCCAAGGCACCTAAGGGTTTCTCATGAAGTCCATCTCTGCCTTGGGAAGGGGGGATGGAAAGCCTCCTTCCCTCCCTCTCTCCATCCCGGTCCCTTCCCAAGGCAGTGAGAGGCCCCCGTCTCCACTTTGGGAAGGGTGAGGGGGTGGTAGTGAGTGGTGATGGGGGCTACAGAAGCCCCCATGGCCACTTTGGGAAGGGCAGGGGGGTGAGAGTGAGTGGCGATGGGGGCTTCAGAAGCCCCCGTGGCCACTTTGGGAAGGGCAGGGGGAGTGAGTGGTGATGGGGGCTTCAGGAGCCCCCGTGACAACTTTGGGAAGGGCAGGGGGGTGAATGAGTGGCGACGGGGGATTCAGAAGCCCCTGTGGCCACTTTGGGAAGGGCGGGGTGGGTGGGAGTGAGTGGTGACGGGGGGGTTGTTGCAGGCGGGTGGGGGGGAGGACTATTATTATTTGTGGTTTTTTCACATTCGCAGCTGTAAAGCCCACCAGGGATGTGCTGTCATCATGTCATCGCAGGGGTCTTCCGCCCCTAACCCCCGCAAATGTGAAGGGATGACTGTAGTAAACAAAGCAACAGAATCCCCTATACATCATGAAAACTGACCGGCACTGCTGCAAAAAAGCGCTAAAGCGCAATTTGCCGCAATAAAATCTGCTGTGGAAATGCAACACTGGTATCTGATCCCTTTAACTAGAGACACCAGGGGTTCAATCTGGCACATTCTCCATGCAAAAAGCATGCGCTACAATCCAGCAACATCTGGAGCCAACACCTGGCTTATTAGGTCTATCTTAGAGTGCATCCACTTTTATGCTCTTGTAGCAGTTTGATGTTACTTCAACTACCATGGTTCTATCCTATGGAATGCAGGGATCTGTAGTTTGACAGGGGTACTTAGAATTCTCTGTTAGAATGCTGGTCTTTAAACTTTAGTCCTCCACTTGTTTTAGACTTCAAGAAGCCTCACAAGTGAGTATGGCCATTGATTAGGGACTCTGGGAACTGAAGTCCAAAAACTTTTGGTTACTAAAGACTGAGAACCACTGTGCAAAAGAGCTCTAGTGTTGTTCAGGAGAGTCCACTCATAGAGTGTGTGCAGTGAACCTTAAGTACTCTTCCTAAACTACAAACCCCATGATTCCATAGGATGAAGCAATGATGGTTAAAGTGGTATTGAAATACTAAAACTGCATAGTGTAGATACATTTTTGGAGGCTTGCTCACTATCAGTATACGGTACAAGATACTCAAGTACAGGTCGTCCCCCTATCCGCAGGGGAGATGTTCCAAGACCCCGTGTGGATACCTGAAACCATGGATAATAGGGAATCCTATTGTTTTCAATGAGCGAATGCTGGACCTTGACCACAGAGTTGCTTTGGAGGACCTAAAAATGCCTAGAGATAACATTTTTTTTCAAATGCAGATTGGTGAACCTGTGGATACCGAATCCATAGATGGTGGCCGGGGGGGGGGGGCTTCTTGCCATTTCACTACACTTTCTCTACAGTTATCCTAGTGCTCTGGCAAAGAAAACTTGGTTGAAGGGAGTTAGCCAGGTTCTTCCCATGTTTCAACAAATCCTGCAAGTGGTTAGGAAGGGAAAGAGCCCATGGTTCTGGTAATTAAGCTGTAAAGCCCACCAGGGATGTGCTGTCATCATGTCATCGGATAAGTAGGGGGGTCTAAAGAGGAGCCAGATACCAGGTGGCCTCTTCTCTCTCCTCAGCTCCCCAGAAGCGTTTTCTTCTTACTCTCCTTGCTCAAAAGGTTTTCTTATGGAAGCCGGTGGTGGTGGTGGTGGTGGTGGTGGTGAGGGGAGGGGGACGGGGAGAAGGAACGATTCGCAAAACAGTCCTGAAGGCTAAAGCTTGCCGTTCAGAGTGCCCAAACAGCTGGTAGTTTAAAGCACTGAGCAGCAGTTTAGTGATTAATTTACCTTTTTAAAATGCAGAACAACGCCAGCCCGATGAAATACGGCTCTCTGACTTCGCGCGCAGGCTGCTTCTCACAGGGTTTTTCTTCGGGAGTTAAACAATAGTTACGAGGGGGTGGGGGCGGGAAACAGCGCAAAGAAAAGGAAGAAGGAAATACAAACGGAGGGTAAAAAGGGCAGAAAATTCACTCTCCCTCAGGAGGCCGCTTCAGTCCATTTGGCTCTAGTGAAACAAAACAGGCTTTTGGTGGGTTTCCCAAACAAATACGTGCGCGTGTTTTCTTCAGCTTCCCTTGCTTTGCCTTACCTGCTGGCTTGGGGAGAATATCTCTCCTCACCTGACAGAATCTATTCCTTGGGGTGAAAGGGTTGCTACTGATAATTGCCACAGGCCGTCTCGTTTTGGATGGCTACCATTTGTGTCTCTCTTCCCCCCACCCTCCGCCAATTATTATCACTTTATCTTTCTCATCCTGCATGGCAGTGGGTTGGACTGGATGGCCCTTGAAGTCTCTTCCAAATCTATGATTCTTTCTTTCTTGGTGCTTTCTTTGTTACTAAAGTGCTGGCACTAAAGACTGGCCTGTGGTGACAGTTCTCTGGCCCCTTACTCAAATCTCACCAGTCTTATGCTTCTCTCTATGTGTGTGTATGTGCCTTCGCATCGCCTGTCAACTTAAGGCGACCCCATGATTTTCTTAGGCAGGGAATCCTCAGAGGTGGTTTTGCCAGTTCCTTCCTCTCAAATATAGCCTACAGCACCAGGTATTCTCTAGGAGTTCTTTAAAATTAGTGCCTGCTCATAGATAAATATCATCTATAAATAAATAATGATGGTTCCTAGAAAATTGTCTTGGTGTATATCAGAAAGTGAATGTCTTTTTGCAGTTTTGTGATGAATTTCTTTCTCAGGCCCAGTGGATAACACAGTCATGTACTTTTCTGAAAATGAATCACCTTTCTTTATTCTATGTGTGTGGGTGTGTTTACGTGCATGTCTTTATGTGTTAGAAATTCACATATATTGCAAAAGTATTATTTTTTTCATTTAACTACTTTTTTATTTATTAGTGATGCAGTTTCTTAATATCTGTTTCCACTGTCAGAGAGATTATGGGAACCAGGCATTGTGGGAATGAGGCCCACAGGAATAAAAAGCCCACACTCTTTCATTGCACTACTGGATTATGTAGTGTTATCTCTTATAGGACTGTGAAGTCAAAGGTTTTCACAGCCAGTATCCATAGATTTTCCTTGGTTTTTTCCCGGGCTGTAAGGCCGTGTTCTGGAATAGTTTCTTTCTGATGTTTTGCCTGCATCTGTGGCTGGCATCCTCAGAGAATGGTCGTGTAGGTGTGTGTATGGAGTTTATATGCTGTGAACCCCTGTTGGGGAGATATGTAAACTTGTGTAATTGAATGGTTAGTTTCTGGGTATAGAAGTGCAAGCCTCGTTAGTGTCTGTTTGGCTAATGGTTGGATGATGGGCCATTATCTGCTGGGAATCCCCCTGTCCCTGGGTGAATTCTTTTGTAAGTGTTGAGTTTTGATTCTATTGTATTTCAAAACATATCCTCCCCAACAGGGGTTCACAGCATATAAACTCCATACACACACCTACACAACCATTCTCTGAGGATGCCAACCACAGATGCAGGTGAAACGTCAGAAAGAAACTATTCCAGAACACAGCCTCACACCCCAGAAAAAAACCAAGGAAAATCTTATAGGACTGTTTGATTGCTCTCTTGACAAAAGAATTATCACACTACATTGTTATAGCACTATTATTCCACTTTAACTGCTATGGCTGCTTCCTGTGGAATCCTGGGATTTGCAGTTTAGGGAGGGGCATTTAGCATTGTCAGCCAGAGAGCTCTTAGGCCTCACTAAACTACAAACCCCAGAATTCCACAGGAGGCAGCCACAGCAGTTAAAGTGGAATAATAATGCTATAACAGTATAGTGTGATAAAGAGACTAGAGCTTGTATGAGATCATGGCAGATGGTGCATTTCTAGATCCTTTGAATAATAAAAGGCATTGCAAATTGTTTGAAATGCATCCTCTTCCCTTAGTTGTTGTATGCCTACAAGTTGTTTCCAACTTTGACTCTAAGTGTTTGTCTACCAAATCCACCAAATCCCCGCGTAAATGCCCCCAAATCTGCTGCAATCAGGCCACACATGACATGGTCCAGATTCATAGCATTTCGGGGTGTCTTACCAGGATGTGCAGTATGTGCGATTCAGGATTTTCTGCAGAGTTTCATCCACCACTGCAGCTGTCTCTGCCACCACCACCACCACATCCAATTTTAAAGCTCCGGAGGCAGGTCCAGACTGAAGGGAGAGGTTTTCTCCCTTCCCCTGGTTTGACAACGCTGTCTCTGCCCACTCCCCTGCTTGCCTGTTGCAGGAAGAGGCGCTTGAAGAAAGTGACGGAAGCACTTCAAGGAAGCGACAGGAGAAGCAGGCAGAGGCATCGCTGCCGGGCCACAGGAAGGGAGAAAACATCTCCCTTTCTCTGGGAACTGCCTCTGGAGGTTTAAAATTGGTTGCAGTGGCCGTGGTGGTGGCAGCAGAGGCGGCAGACAAAACTCCACAGGGACAGTGAAAAGTTATCCCTGCGGAGTATAATCATGTGCAGGGCTTAGAGGGGGATGCTAGGGAATTTGGGGGCATGTGGGCAAAACTTAAATTTGGATTTTTTTACCCCACGTGTAGACAAGCCCATAGTTGAATGTATCACGGCTTTTCCTGGCAAGATCTGTTCAGAAGGAGTTTGCCATTGCCTTCATCTGAGAGTGTGTGACTTGCCCATGGTCACCAAGTGTGTTTTTGTGGCTGAGCGGAAATTTGAACCCTAGTCTCCCAGAGCTGTACTACAGTATGCAACTACAACACTAGGCTTCCTTTCTCCCTACCCCAAACTTTGAATATGGCAGAAGCATGCATGAATTATGGTCTTCCTGAAGACCAAATGTTGCATTCTGGAGAAAATGTGATGTGTGCTGTCAAATCCTGCTTCTGGAAATTTTTGGCTCTGTGTGCATCCCTCCCCCCCAGGGTGAGTCACCAGAGCTGCAGGGTGGAGAGTTCCTGTGACTGACTCTAGTGAAATCATGTTAAGAGAATGGAAGGAGCTAATGGCAGCCCCTCTGGGGGTGATATAATTTTTTTTGTTGCTTGCTTCCCTAAAACTTTAATGAGGCAACTGTGCATAATGCAGAGTTCTTGTGTATGGGATCATACTTTATATTGGTGTAATGCTGGATACAGAGAGAAGATACTAGTTAGCGAATGAATGATCTGGCAGATTTTGAAGGTGCTGCTCTCTCCACCAGTTAGGTATAAATAGATCAAAATGGAAATAGGTAGAAGCAACATTAAAGGAGTGAAAAAATGTTCTGAATATTTTACTGTACTTACCCCAAATATTCCTTTTATATTGTATTTCCTTGTGGCTCTGTTCTTTCAAACCCTAGTTGGAATGCACAATGAATTAGAGTGCATCATATGGATTTTTATAGTAGGAATGTGAATATTTGTTCAAGAAGATTATAGTTAGTGAATCACTAAATACTTGAATTTTATTCTTTATTCTGAAAAGCAATGTTTGTTTCTGCTCAGTGTATATTAAACTTATAGATAACCAAATTGTACTTAAGGTTTACACTTGCCGTTACAAAAATATTTCATAAATCTATTTTAAGGGGAAAATCAAAATAAGATTCAGGTCTTGAAAATGCCAAGTCTTAGAGCTTCCTTTTCTCAGCACTGAGGGGGAACCCCTACACAAATGCTTAAGTCAAAGAAAGAAAGAAAGTTCTATTGAACTCTGAGAACAGCCTGTAGCAGAATTAAACTAAAGTGTGTGTGTGTGTGTGTAGGGTGTGTGTGTATATATGCCTACATGTGGAAGAGTAAAAGAGTTCTGTCAAGGTGGTGCATTTTAATCATGGGATTGGCACAAAATGAAGTTTATCTCTTTAAGAAATGGAAATGTGATCTAATTTGCATGTGTTGATTGCAATTAGCATATAAGTCCCATTCTGGGAGTTGGAGGAAGAAAAAGAACACAGCAGCCATGAAATAGGATTTGATAAAACAGAATTATCGACCTCAAAACAATCATAAAAATGTCTGAATTAGTGGTAGCTTGAATATATGAACACAAAAATGGAAAGAACCTTCTCTAAGCTGGGCTCTTCCACAGACTATTTTGCCATCATATTTTTTATTCATCATGCTATGTATTCTATATGTAACACAGTCCCAAAATGTCACAAGGTCTATCTTTAGATGTATGTTTTATCAAATTTTATATGATTTCTTTAAAAGGTACTGCGAAGATACTGCTCTCTTTTAAGTGATCATCCTTGCTAGTGCATTCAGAATGTGCCTGGACATATGCTCAACAATTTCTTAGGCAATTAAGCTAAAGTACCCGGATTTGTCCTCCTTTATCCTCATGCCTATGAGCCAGGTAGGTTGGATTGTGACATACCGATTGGTCCAGGGTCACCTAATGAATTGCAGGATTGGTTGACATGAATCTTCATGGTTGTAGTCCAAGAATATCTGTTTTGTTGCCTCATGCACATTTAGTCTTCTATGTAACCTGGAATTTATTTAAAGTAGAGGTGGTCATGATGAGATCCAGTATGGTGTAGTTATTTGAGCATTGAACTACAACTCTGGAGACCAGAGTTTAAATCCCCTCTCAGCTATGAAAACCCACTGGGTAATCCTGGGCAAGTCATACTGTTGCAGCCTCAGAGAAAGGCAAGGGCAAACTCCCTCTGAACAAATCTTGCCAAGAAAACCCTGTGATAGGTTTGCCTTAGGGTCACCATAAGTCAGAAATGACTTGAAGACACACAACAACATCTGGTGGAATGTGCTAATCCCTTCTTGGGCACCCTTGGTGATGAGTCATATCACAAGCAAACAAGTGACCTTCATACCCATCATCCCTAGGAAATGTTCCTTTACATCTCATCTATACTACAATATGTAGGTTGTCATAAATCCATCAATTCCAATCTCCCAACCCTTAACAGCAATCAGCAGAAATGTGGTTTCCTTTGTTTAATGGTGGCAAATGCATCTACACTTTGTTCTAAGCCCAAACACCCCTCCAGGACACAAAATACAGTATAAATATTAGTCCCCAAACAATAGCCATGTGTGCAACAGTTGGACACTGTCACACTGTCAGATTGCTGTGCTACTACCCTTGGCTCCTAGTTGGAGTCTCCTCACTACACAGAACTCTACTCTTTAGGACTGGTGATTATTACCCTGCTTCCTGGATCTATTCCTGTATCCAACCTTTCTGCCTCAAAGCTCTTTATTAGCCTTGTATGGTTCTTGTGAGTGTGTGAATGCGTGTGTGAATGCTTCTGTGTTATTTTCCAATAAAAACCTTTTTACTTCATTTTAACTTGGAGTCTCTGCAGTTAGTACTGGTATACATAGATGTAAAGATCCTGGAAGTTACCCGACCTCTCACCGCCATCCATTTGAGCTATCATAATTGCCTTAAGTAATAACCGAGATCTGGCATCATGAGTGGACTCCCCATGGACCCCCACCTATTTGGGTAACAAAGTCACACAACAACAACAAGGGTGGCCAACTTGTGGCCCTCCAAATATCATTGGACTGCAACTCCCAGTAGCCCAATAGTGAAGGGTGATGGGAATTGCAGTCCAATGACATCTGCAGAGCAACAGTTTGGTCACTACTGTCTTAAAGGATTACACAGAATATGTTTTATGTGGCTTGGTGTTGAGGGAGAGGATGGTGCTTGATGCAACTGTTCCTAATGACTGTGTCACAATGCATTCAGATTATCTAGTTTGATGAATGGCTAGGGCCAGTGGAGTAAGCAACCTTGCATATCCTGAATATTATAATTTTTCCTCTCTGTTGCAAGACCTGTCATCCCAAACTGAAGTGACTAGCCTAACAAGGTCTCTGCCACTGGCAAAAAGACCCATTTTTGCTTCGTGGAAATAGCCTGCACATGAGTGGCCTGGAGATGAGCAGGCCGATAATGATTTCTGTGTGAAGGGCTTCCCTTGTTTGGTAGTTACCATTGGCCAGGCATGCTGCTGTGCAGCTAAGCAGTGGCAAAGGACCAATCATGGGAAGGGGGGAAATGGAACAGTAGAAGTGCTTTGGACATCCCCTCCCATATGTCCACACTGCATGGATGGAAGTCAATGCATTGTGCCTGCTATATGTCTTTGTGGTGCTACTACCACCTTATACGTGTATCACAAGGTCGAGGTGGTTGAGGGCAAACTCAAACATGCCAGCCCAACTTTACCTAAGTGTTCAGCCTGGCCGCCTCTACCTTCTTTGTTCCTTCCACATCCCCTTCTTATTTCCCCTCAGTTCCTTTTTGTCTGCACCAGGGATGAACTTAGTTAACCAAATGTGTGGATGGGTGGTGTTTTCCTGATAAGTGTGCCTTTGCTGTATATATGTTGAATGAATCACCAAGAGTCTGGAGCTGAACAAACAATAAAGGATAGATTTATTAAAGGGATAAAGGTGTAACATTAACTTTGGCAATCTTGTGTTTATAACATTTCACTATAGTGTCAAACTGTCACTTTACAACAATCAATCTTAATAGTAACCAAACCTAATATCTTAGTACCGATTGTTCTATGGTTGTTCTCATATCTTTCCTTATAATCCAGACTCACTCACTCTTTGTCCATTCAACCTCCACATTCAGACTTCACACCTCTGTGCACTATATTATTGAATTCAAGCCTCATTCATACAGCACATACACTCTGAGTCTTCCCCTTCATTTAACTGACATCAGCTGAAGTAACTCTCCCATTAACTGTCAAGCCTCACTTCAAATGCACAGAAACCCCTCCCGTTACATTTTCTTGTTCTGGGATTGGTTCCTTTCAAGCTCTCATCCCATTCGCTCACCTTCCTGTCTGTCACAATCTTCCTCTTGACCTATGCAATGTGGAGCCCAATTCACACACACCCATGCACCTAGCTTCGTGCAAAGACTTTTACATGTAAAGGAAATTAAGAAGAAAATGACTTTCAAACTCATTTTGGTATAAATGTAAATTCCAAGATACCTGAAAGCCATATAATAACAAAGAAGTTTCATCTGATTTGTAACTCAGACCCCTTCCAGATGGACAAGTCCCGATTGCATTTTATAGAGGGGCAGGATTATTATTATTATTATTATTATTATTATGTTGCCATTTAAGACATTGTGTACCTGATTGTCTTTTCCTCCTTAACCATGGCTGATCCAAGGGAGCCCCATATCCACCCAAGTCAAGGTGCATAATACCCAGATCTAGCCAAGTCACCCTGAAGCACATGAAGAAAATCCTACAGGCTCCTCTCCCCATTCCTAGTAATTAAAACAAAACCCAACTATAACCACCATTAAGAAATTAACAATGTTGCCCAGAATCTCCCATTTAAGGCAGCAATCTTGCCCTGCCTCATGACAGTGCCAGATCCATCCTTAACAGATTTTTAGTTCAAAGTGGGGGGGGAGACAGAAGTGGGAAAAAGATATGGGCAGATTACAAACAGAAGACAATGACAAAGGACTCCTATGGGTTGTTTAGACAATGAAGAAAATCCTCAAGGAATGCAGGCAGAATACTTTTTGTCCAGATGAGCTGCTGCTGGGATTCACCATATTTGGAAGGAGGGGGGGCTGGAAACTCCCAAGTAGTTTGCGATTACAGCTTTTGCTGTTTCTCCCAATCTTTCTAAACATATATTTACAAAAATGGGCATAACAGACTGTTTGAACAACCAATTCAAATTGGGGCACATCCAGGAAGTCAAAACATGATTGGTTGGATGGGCACGGGGGCAGGCTTGCCAGTGACAAAGTGGCCAGAGCCTCCATTTTGTTTTTCGTGGACACAATCGAGTGCTATCATCTAGCGGTAGAGCAAAAAGAAAATGTTTTTAAGCAGAAGATCGCTCTTCCGCATCTTTAATTTAACAAGGCAAAACAAGGGGGGAAATGGAGGGAGCTTTGGGGGAACAGAATCATAGAATTGTAGAGTTGGAAGAAACCACAAGGGCCATCCAGTTCAACCCCCTGCCACATAGGAAATCACGATCAAAGCATCCCTGACAGATGGCCATCCAGCCTCTGTTTAAAGACCTCCAAGGAAGGAGATTCTACCACGCTCCGAGGGAGTGTGTTCCACTGCCAAACAGCTCTTACTGTCAGAAAGTTCCTCCTAATGTTGAGGTGGAATCTCTGTTCCTGAAGCTTGTATCCATTGCTCCATGTTAATAAGGCAGGTAATTAACTCACGGCCACCATCTTTTCTCAGGGGCATGTTCCGTGTGAACGTCAAACTTGGATAGCTTTCCATGACAGTGATCTTGTGAATTGATGGTGGAGACAAATGAATACTGCTGCAATAGTGAGGTAATGCACTATTTTCCGTAATTAATTCTCCCATCTGACTGAGTCCCTGGTAAAATTCTGTGAATGAGGTACAGTGATTGTAGAATGAAAGCCTTATCTGTAAGCAACACTGCATGAACAAATTATGAATGCTGATCGGGTGAGTTTTCCCATCACTAGTTTAGAATAATGTATATATTTTCTAAGTAAACATTATGTGATTCTTGCTTTGTTGTAGATTAAGTGAGAAGCATGACCCATGTTTCATAGGTGGGCGGGGGGGGTACCCTTTTCTCCTGACCATGGGGCTGTTCTTCAGGGAAGGGAAATTATTCCAGTTCATTATGTTATCTATCTTATTGTAGGGTTATACAGTGTATAAAAGGGTTCTGGTCGATTTAGCAACATTGGATGCTTTCATTCCCAGGGACAAGGTGTCCCAGTAGAGAGCACTGATGATCATTGACAGGCAAACAACATTTCAGTGTGCTTTCTGGTGCACCATAGATATTCCATGACATGTAGTTATTTTTAAATGGTGCATGTTTATGTACATGAAGTGCACTTTGAAATAAGAGACTGGCCTGGTCTAAACTGGACAGTTGCAGATTCATTCCAAATGGGTGTCAAATTAAGGTGTTGTTCACATCCATTGCTTGCTTCTTACATGAGAGAGACATCTGTGTTTTGTTTATTTTAATGCTTGCAGCACAGCAAATCTCTCTGAAATGTTGACTGTGCTGCTTGATGAGGAGCCCAATTTACATATTCTCAATTTAATCTAAAGTAGGTGCTAATTGATTATCACTGAATGTCAGGCATGCTCTGATTATCCATTCAAGATGCTCAGGGAAGAGCTGCCTGTGAGAAGGAGCTTTGCATTTGTGGAATGAATGGAAGGACAATTACAGTACTTCTTATTCACTAATATTATATGGGAATTCTGGCCATCTAGGCTTAGAATGCTTGCATATGCTCCTCTGTTATTTTGTGGCTAGGAAAACCAACCATAAAGCTTGTACCATTTGAAATATGTAATTATATGACCAAATCACCTTTCCCTCATCCAGTTACATACCTGTAAGACACACATTTTCAAAAATTCTCATTATATGAAATCCCTCCTACTTATTCTCACATGTATTTTACAAGGCTTGGTCTCCCCAGGAAGCTGTGACACCACACATCTGATCTCTTTTTACTCAAATCCAGCAGGACAGCATCATGTCATAGGATATAATCTGGGAATGCATTTTTACATCAGCCTGGGTATGAATGTTCATGGAGCTCCTTTGAACATACAAGTGGACTGAAGGACTGAAAGTCTACCTAGTTGTAACAATGAAGGTGCAATGCTTACTAAGGTGAAATGTTCAGGAGAAACACTCCTCTTCTTCTGTTTGTCACTTAGCATGATTCTGCTGTGGTCTTTATCAGAACAGAAGAATGGGAGTACACATGTATGAGCCTGAGCAGAGCCTGGGAATGATCTGTATGAGTTAGTTAGTGCAAAGCTGAAATTACTTAAATACTAGTAAGTATATTATGACATATTGGTTAGTCATCGGGAAATTTCAGTTTACCACTAATGACACAAGCTTTTCTGAGCAACAGTCCACTGTTTCATGTAGTCACTGAAAGATTATGCTATTAAAAACTATTAGGCCAGTATTCTGTATCATCTTCTAAGTTACTAATTAGCTAAGTAACCTCTCCTGGCCCAACCCTTCCAAACCTGACAGACATGTCATTCACCTGTGCTCTGATTGCTATGCAGCTGATGCCCATTAAAGTAGGGGGGAGAGTTAGGATCATGGCAATAGTGTCACAACCATGACTAAGTAGCCATCATGAATATGGAACAATTATGGGTGAGTGTTTCTAGGCAACTCTTAACAAAGTAGCTGATACAGAATACCGGCCTTAGTCTTTAAGTTGCTTCAAGGTCTGTCTATTAAATAACGAGACTGTGTTTCTACCTTTCAGATAAATTAGGAAGAACTGATTGTGAGCGCTTGAGTGGTGACCTTGAACATGTCTGAACTTGCATGACAAAAACATCAACACTCTCGGTTGTTCAGTTAATTGTCAGTTGTCATTTAAAGCAGATGTGTTGTCTGTTGTGTGCCAGAAAAATGTTAAGTTTAAAAGCTGAGCAATGTGTCAATTTGAATTTTTTAGTAAAATTGAACAGAACACCAATGGAATCTTTTCAAATGCTTACTGAGGCCTACAGGGAAGACTGCATGTCTTGTGTGTGTGTGTTTGAGTGGCACAAAAGATTCAGATAAGGATGTGAGAATGTGGAAGATAATGAATGCCCTGGATGACCTTCCACTTCAAGAACTGAAGAAATTGTGGAAAAAATCAGCTAGATTTTTCAAGGAGACCACTGACTCGGTGTCTGAATGGTAGCTGAAGCCCTGAACATTGACAAAGACACTGCATGGAGAATTTTGCATGAGGATCTCAACATGAGAAAAGTTTGTGCCAAGATGGTCTGTAGGGTTCTCACACCAGAACAGAAAGAGTACCACAAGCAAATTTGCACTGACATTCTGTTGAGGTGGACCCAAACCTTTTTCAAAAAAACCATCACTGGATTTTCCAGTATGACCCTGAGACAAAGGAGATTTTCACACGGGGGAAATAACCCTTGGGGAGATCGGGAGAGAAACGGGGCTCCATTTCACATACCCTCTTCCTTCTCCCGATCTCCCTTCATCCTCCCTCCGTGCTGCTTCTATTTCCCTCCTGCTATTTTTTACTAACGAAAGTTCTTCATTAGTAAAAAAAATAGCTGAACATACTGGGAGGGAAATGGAAGCAGCATGGAGGGAGGATGACGGGAGATCAGGCCACGGAAGGTGGCGTGCGAAACAGAGCGCTGCTACCAGAACAGCCCTGTTTCTCTCCCAGTATCCCTGGGGGTTATTTCCCCCATTTTGGAAAATCTCCAAAATGACAGTCAATGCACTGGAAAACACCATCATCACCAAGAATGAAAAAAGTACATCAAAGCAAGTCCACATTTTAAAAAAACCTCATTTTTTTTACATCAAGGGCATAATTTTGGCAGAATGGGTTCCAGAAAGCAGAACAGTGAACCAGCATTGTTATAAGGAAGTTTTGACAAAGCTGAGAGAAAAAGTCAGGAAAAAAAAGGCCAGGACTGTGGGGAAATGGTTTCATTCTTCACTAAGACAACATACCTGCTCACACAGCACTTTCTATGAAGCAGTTTTTGGCCAATAAATGCATTACTATACAGTTGTCCCTTCATATTCACTGGGGTTTGGTTCCAGGACCTCCCGTGGATACCAAAATCCATGAATACTCAAGTCCCATTATATGCAATGGCATAGCAAAATGGTGTCCCATATATAAGATGGCAAAATCAAGGTTTGCTTTTTGGATTATTATTTTTTTAAGAATATTTTCAAGCCGTCAAACTTAAATCCGTGGATATCAAATCCGTGGATACCAAATCTGTGGATACCAAATCCGTGGATATGGAGGGACAACTGTACTTGAAAATCCTCCATATTTTCCAGATTTGGCACCATGCGACTTTCCCCCCTAAAGTGAAATTGGTGCTTAAAGTTTTGAGTCAACTGATGCAGTAAAAAAGAAAACGGCAGATGTGTTGAATCAGCTGACAGAAACTGATCTGCTCCACACCTTCGACCAGTGGAAAACAAGACTGCATTGGTGTGTGAATATGAATAGGGAGTATATTGAAGGGGACAAGAATTAGAATTAGCATACATATAAATAAAGATGGGTTATTGTATCAGTCTCGGTATTTAATAGGCAGACCTCGTACTCCTTGTTACTTTTTTTTCTGCTTCCCATTTTTTGGTAAGTGCTTTCCCTCCCAATAATTTGGACATGCTCTCCAACATACTGAATATGCATTTCTATGGAGAACATTAAAATTGTTCCCTGGTGTGGTTGCACTACAGACATTGCCATCTTGGATCAAATGGGTTACGATCAGATACACAGGCATCCTTTACTCTATAGAGCACTGCCAGATACAGTCCATCAAGTATGAAAGCCAACAGTGTGGGTGATTTAGAGAGCAACTATATATATGAGCTCCTGCTGCTAACACAGTGATAGGGCTTAGTCTGCACATTAAGCAGCAGAAGTGGAATGCCCTTTGAGGGAGATGGCTATCAAGGAGATCATTCAAACTTCTGCCTAGACAGTCTGCATTATCTAGGCACAGCATCTGGAAAGCCTGTATATTTGATCTGGGTATGGAGACCCCAGTGATATTATTTGGAGTAGTGACTGCTAGCTAGGATAGAAACAGATGTAATGGTGAGACAATGCTGTGAATCAGATCTTTAAAAACAGATTTTTGAAAATGGTTTTGAGTACACTTTATTGAACCATTTTCTGCCCCAGAGAGAATATATTTGAAGGTGAAAATCAAACATTTCAAATGCTATCAAACATTTGATGCCAAGTATGCATGAACAGGGTATGCAGTGTATGAATGGATGCAGAGTGATGTGTGAGAGTAGTATGACATGCATGGAAGAAGTACTCTTTTGGACAACAACTCCCAGAGTCCCCCAGACAGCATAACACTAGCCAAGTTAGCTTTGGGATTCTGGGAGTGGTAGCCCCCCCTCCCCATAACTTTTCCAAGATCTGTTGGTATATATATAGTGTGTGTGTGTGTGTGTGTGTGTGTGAATGTGTGAATGAGAGAATGAAGGGACAGTGGCAGATCAAGATATTGCTCATACCAGAAAGCACCCAGCTGTGAATCTGAAATAACTATTGAAAGCTGTTGATGATAGCTGCATTTTCTTACTATTGTGTTGTGTGGGTTATAAAGCAGTCCTACTGCTCTGGAGCTGTATATATGTCTCCCCAGTTTATGTTGGGGATTAACAGAGAGGTTATAGTGAATGCTTTCCTTCACCTTCTCTCCCCCACCCCCACCCCGCTTCCATATCCTGCTCAGCACACAGGGAGTTCTTTACCCAATAAAGTGGCTTTGAGTTTAAGTCCCTTTCGTGTGAGAGGCTTTTCTCAGCATTTGTACTCCCCGTGTGGTTTACGCCAGCATCGTGGCACTGCAGCTTTCCCAATTCATCATTCGCTGCATGAACTGTCTGCATTCAGGCAGCTGCAGAGGGTATAGGGAGGATGACACAGCAAGCTCAGTTCAACTGGCACTGTGGAAAAGCATTTGATTTTTTCTTTGGAGGAGTTAATATGTGTAAATCCTCACTAAATTGCTCAGCTTCTTGTTACGTGTGGTGTCTTTGATACCCTTAGGAAGTGAGACAGAGATGTGGCCTTCAAGTATAGTTCCCTTGGGATAGCACAGTTGCTTTTAGAATTACAAATACAAAATAGGTATGCAAGGACAATTTTATACATTCAATTCAATGAGCTGTTGTACTCATTTAGAGTATTAAAAAAAGAAGAGGCATACTCAGTGCTCACCAAGCAAGGAACATTATCCACTTACACTGATCTTTGTTATAACTGAAGAATTCATAACTTGACTGATGGAGAGTATGGCCTTTAGCCAGAAATTTTGAGTTAGGGTGGCCAGAATAGTTCAATGAAAAGTAGATGAGCTTACTGTGTAATAATGGCCAACACATCCCTCTTCTAGGAAAGAAGGCCCAGAGGGATGTTCAGGGTGGCCCATGCCCCCAGGTGGTTGCTATGGGCTTGTGGAAAATGCTCTGTAATTAGCAAACTTGCATGCTCTTCCTAAGGTTGCCCTGGGTGGTCACCCAATGCATGCCCTCCAACATTTCAAAGATGAAAAGTAGGGCATGTATGGCCAAACAACATCAGAATTTGGTCAGGATGGCAGAAGTTCTTAATGAGAAAGAACACACAAGCTAGGAGAGGCTGCAGCAGTTTGCTCTTGCCTGAATCTCCAGGGAAGGGCAACATTTAACTCCTCCTCTCCTCTCTCCCTTGCTGAGTTAATTGAGTACAAAATATTTTCACACTTTGAACCTAGATTGCAGCAATTGAAGTAAGCTGAGGGCAAAGGGGAAAGCCCAAGGTGAAAATACTAGGACATTTTGAAAGCAGCTGAGAAGTAGGATGATAGAGGATCAATTAGGACTGTCTCCATCAAACTGGGAGAGGTGGCAAATATGTCAATCCAGTAGTGGTAGCGTTGCTGGTCCAGTTATTTGAACAGTGCTGGGTATCTCTCAATGAGAACACAGAAAGGAGCTTTTTATTTTATACCTTAACTCTGTTGGTTCTGTAGAGTTTGCATGCAAGAAATCTAGGGCTCTTTTAGATGGAGCAAATATATTGGGAGGTGGTATTATTTCTTACCGTTGTTCTTATGTGTCTTCAGGTTGACCCAATTTAGGGTGATCCTGTCCTAGGAGTTTCTTGGAAAGATCTGTTCAGAGGATGTTTATCATTGCTTTCCTCTAAGCTTAAGAGAGTGTGACTTGTGTAAAGTCACCCAGGAGGTTTCCATATCTGAGTGGGGATTTGAACCCTTATCTCCAAGCTGTACAACACATATTATAGGGACATGGAATGTAAGAAACCTGAATCAGGGAAAGCTAGACATAGTAAAACAAGAAATGGAACATATAAACATTGCTATACTTAGGGTGAGCAAGCTAAAGTGGACAGGGATGGGGTATTTTGAGTCAGATAATTACACAGTGTATACTCAGGAAATGAAAATCTAAGAAGAAATGTGGTGGCATTAATAGAGAAGAGAAATGTAGCAAAAGCAGTCAAAGGTTATAATACAAAGTCTGACTGAACCATAGCAATAAAACTTTAGGGAAAACCTATCTATATAACCATAATCCAAGTTTATTCTCCAGCTACAGAGACAGAAGAAGAAGAAATTGAAAGATGCTATGCTGGAGTCTACAAGGAAATGATTGGGTTATATGAGAGATTGTAGTGGATCTGTCAGGCAGAGCATCTGATGCACTAGGAAGAAGTTTGAACAGCTCACCAGACCACTCCATCCCACACACAATATCTAGCAGAAAAAAGAAATCAAACTTGGTCTTTTTCATAAGATATATAAAAGTAGTTTTACTCATGAATACTTGTGCATAATCAACACAGGTTCATTTTGAGGAAGGTACGTAATAAAGGAAAGAGTACTACATAGTATCAGGAGAGTTGGAACATCTCACCCAGAGAGAACTGTGAAGTTGAAGGCTTTCACGGCCAGCATCCATAGATTTTCCTTGGTTTTTTTCTGGGCTGTGAGGCCGTATTCTGGAATAGTATCTTTCTGATGTTTTGCCTGCATCTCTGGCTGGCATCTTCAGAGAATGGTTGGGTAGGAGTGTGTGGAGTTTATATATTGTGAACCCCTGTTAGGGAGTATATATAAATTTGTGTAATTGACTGCTTAGTTTCTGGGTATAGAAATGCAAGGATTGTTAGTGTCTGTTTGGCTAATGGTTGGTTGATGGGCCATTATCTCCTGGAAATCCCCTTGTCCCTGGGTGGAATTCCTTTTTAAGTGTTGGGTTTTTATTCTATTGTTTTTCAAAACAGGGAGCCAGATTTTGTTTACTTTTAGGGTTTTTTCTTTCCTGTTGAAGTTGTCCAGGTGTTTGTGGATTTCAATAATTTCTCTGTGCATTCTGACATGACAGTTGTTGGCCTGATCCAGAATTTCTGTGTTGCTAATCTGTGATCGATCTCTTTGTCAATCTTGGCATCTGAGGAGATGATGCTTCCCAGGTAGGTGAACTGCTGAACGGACTTAAGCACAGAGTTGCCGACGGCAATGTGAGGATGATGGTGATCATCCTGTGGTGCAGGCTGGTAAAAAACTTCAGTTTTCTTCAGGTTGACTTCCAGCCAAAACAGTTCTGCAGCTGTTGCGAAGCAGGATGTTAGGCGCTACAGAGCTGCTTCTGTGTGGGCAACAAGGGCAGCATCATCAGCGAAGAGCGGCTCATGAACTAGATAGTTTAGAGTCTTAGTTTGAGCCCTCAGGTGGTATAAGTTAAACAAGTTACCATCAGTATGGTAACGTATATATATGATGTCTTCTTCTTCGAGCTCTGCCGTAGCCCTTTGGAGCGTCATGCTGAAGAAGATTGTAAATAAAGTTGGCACAAGAACACAACCTTGCTTCACTCCTTTAGTTATTTGAAAGGGCTCTGAAAGAGCAGCGCCATATCTGACTTGACTGCGCTGGCCCTCGTGTAGCAAGATAAGCATTTTAAGGAATTTGGGGGGACATCCTAGTCTTTTCAGGATCTGTCACAGACCTTTTCTATTCACAGTGTCGAAGGCTTTGGTGAGGTCGACAAATGTTACATAGAGACCCTTGTTCTGCTCTCTACATTTCTCTTGCAGTTGTCTAAGGGCAAATACCATATCTGTAGTACTCATATTGGCTCTGAAGCCACATTGGCTTTCAGAAAGAAGTTCTTCTGCAATAGCAAGAACCAATTTATTCAGGAGTATCCTTGCAAGGATTTTTCCAGCAATAGAGAGCAGTGTTATGCCTTGATAGTTTGAGCAATCAGATTTTGCTCCTTTTTTCTTGTACAGGGTGATGATTTCAGAGATCTGATGGCAGTTCCCCTTTTTCCCAGCAATTCACAAGGAGTTTGTAGAAGTTATCGTGGAGTACATGACCTCCATGTTTCCAAACTTCAGGTGAGATTCCATCAATCCCAGTTGCCTTGCCAGTTTTCAACTGCTGTATGGCCTTAACAGTCTCTTCCAAAGTGGGAGCTATGTTCAATTCATTTTTTATCGGTTTTTGTATCATATGTTGGAAAGCTGAGCCTTGGATTACTCAGCTGGCACTAAAGAGACTTTGAAAATGTTCAGCCCATCGATTCAGGATGGAGGCTTTATCGGTAATTAATGTTTGACCATCTATACTGTATAAGGAGCTTTGGACCTGATAAGTAGGTCCAAACACTGCTTTAAGAGCTTCATAAAATCCTCTAAGGATTTTATGATCTGCACACAACTCTGTCCAAGATCTGCACAGTGTTGTGTCTTTTCTGCTATATTGATCCACCACTTGTTCTGCATTTTTCGAAGTTTTTGTTGACGTTTACTACATGTGAGACGGAAAGCTGCTTTTCTTACATGGCAGGTCGGCTGGGCGAGGTATGCCTGGTGAGCAGTTCTATTTTTTGCCAACAGCTCCTGGATCTCTTGGTTGTTTTCATCAAACCAGTCTTGATTTTTCTTGTGGGAGTACCCGACGGATTCTTCTGCAGACTGCAGGATACTGTTTTTGATATGTTGCCAAAGCACTGTAGGAGAAGGATCTGTAGGATGGTCGTCAAATTTTGTTTGCAGATTTGCCTGGAAGTTATCTCTCATGGTAGCTTGTTGAAGATTGTTGACTTGGAGTCTCCTCTTTAAGATGCCACCCCTCTTAGGTTTGAATTTAGGATGAAGATTTAGTTTACATCTTACAAGGCAATGATCTGTTTGGCATTCTTCACTGGGCATCACCCAAGTATGACAGACATCACAAATGTTTCTCTGGCGGACTAGAACATAGTCAATGAGGTGCCAATATATGGATCGGGGATGCATCCATGTTGTCTTCAAGCTATCTTTCTGCTGAAAGATAGTGTTTGTAATAGTCAGCTGTTGTTCAGCACAGAACTCTAGCAAGAGGCATCCATTATCATTGCAATTTCCAACACCATGCTTGCCTAAAGCACCTTTCTGGGCTTTGGAGTTCTTTCCCACTCTGGCATTGAAGTCACCAAGGATAATAATTTTATCTTCTACAGGGACTTTTTGTATGAGCTGGCGTAGGTCTGTGTAGAATTTGTCTTTCTCTACAGGGTCAGGTTGCATAGTTGGGGCATATATACTGGAGAGAACAACATGTGGGAGGCGTAAGGAAATAATGCAATTAGAGTGTCCTGTTGGCAAGGTTTCGAGTTTGGAGGCAATTGAGTTTTTAATCATAAAGCCTACTCCTGAAAGATGTTTTTTGGTTTTGGGTTTGCCAGACCAGTAAAGTGTGTAGCCGGCGCCGTGTTCTTTAAGGCTGCATTCCTCATGGAGACAAACTTCACTAAGAGCAGTGATGTCAATATTAAGTCGTGATAGTTCATGGGCTATTAGAGCAGAATGATGCTCAGGCCGTCCACTATCTATAGAGTCTTGCATGGTTCTGATGTTCCAGCATGCAAGTGTCAGTTTATTTACACCTTTGGAGGCTGGTGTGTGCCTTTATTTCTTTGCCTTGGTTTGACTGCATCAGAAGATGCCCGTTGGCCACGCTAGCCAACCAGGTAGTTGGGGATGAGCTTTCATTAGGCCACCTTTTTTAGGCCCCTCTCCACATGGAGCAAGCAGTGCTCTCCTTAAAAAAGGCTGCTTGGTCGTTCAGGATGCTGCTGAACAAGATTGTCATCTCCTGGGTCAGCCTCGAGTAACCAGAGTCCTGAACCGCCTGCATGCAGGGTTGGGTCTGCAGCTTCCAGTGCATCTTTACACCTACCGTTTTGTCCCTCGCCTATTGCTACTGGGCTTTTTTGGAATTGGATTTGTTCTTCGAGCCTGTGCAATGGATTTTTCTGGTGGAGCGCAGCATGCACAGAACTGGCCTCACCCTTTAAACCAAAGGTTCATCTTCTGTGGCCTTGCAAGCATGGATGGTAGCAGCGAGGTCCTCGGGTTGTATGCTTGATTAGAGTTTCCTTCTCTTAGATGGTTGACCTTACAGGGTTGGATGAGCACCATCTGCCCGGGTTTGGGATTAGAGTTTTCCTTCTCCTAGGATGGGCTCTCTAGGGCAGGATGGGCTCTCTAGCCTTATGGCAACCATCCTATGCTACATCCACAGCATTCCAAATTACATTTTGCTAATCATGCAATGTTTCACACTGCAGTAGCCATTTCGACTCTAATGTCTATTTGCTGAATGCTGTTACTTACAATTACTATTTGGGGTCAGACTAGATAGCCCATGAGACTCTGGAAGTCTGTAAAGTCTTTTTCCTTTAACTCTCAGGCCTAGTCAATGTTCTAATCAACCCTATGCGTGGCAGGGGGGTTGGACTGGATGGCCCTCGTGGTCTCTTCCAACTCTGCAATTCTATGATTCTATGATTCTATGTTCCATAAACATATGATGTAAACAAATTCTTTCTCTAATAACGGTCGAACTGTACCTAAATGTTCCTAAGCTATCTTGCCTTGAACTATCAACACACTGTCTCAAGGAAAACTGAAGGGAAACTGCTTTCCTGAAATGTAAACAGTATTGCAAGAAAGGGAAGTGCCAAATATGGACACCAGATGGGTGGAGGGAAGTGCTCCTGTTTGTATTTCACAACATACTGTATTTTTCTATAAAAAGTTGCTTTCAAAGTGGCTCGGGGTGCCTTGGACTTTTGGAAATTATTCCAACCGAGGGCCCGCGCGTAATTGAAAATAAAGCTCACTTTCTCAACTTCTCTGTGGTCCTGAGTCTGGTTCCTGCAACATTTCTGGGGGCTCGTCTGGGATCTGCAGATGGCTTTTGCCTGTCCCTAGTCTGCCATGTCGGATAGGGGGGGCGGGGATCTCGTGCCCTGCTCTAGGCGCCACCAACCTGTTTTAGTCAGAAGAGCGGGAAGCCAGAGCCGTGGTCCCCTGAACGACTACACGCAACAGGAGGACCCTGGTACAGAGAAAGAAACTGAGCTCAACTGTCTTCAGGAATCAGGTATAAACAAGGGAAATATTGTGGCCCACTCCATAAGAGTGGAAGAGGGGCTTGATCACCCCCTAAAGGGCAACCCAAGTACCCAGATAAGACACAGTGAGGGTGCACTGGTGAAACCGTTGTACCATTGAAGCATTGAGAAAGTGGTAATAGTGTAATATGGGGCAATTTGGGAAAAGTGGGAGGTAGGAACGAATGCTTGTGAATTGAATATATGCAATGTGTGTGTGAGTCTGTATGCGTGACTGCCGCGGTTCTTGATATTGGTGTCCATTTCCTCTTGGTTCGGGCAATAGGACCCCTTATATACTGTCCATATATTTTTTGTTTTTGTTTTTCCCTTGTGTCTCTTGTCTGTGTCTATTTTAGGAGGGTGGATATGGGTGGTGGAGGAAGCAATATTTGCACCCCTAGAGTTGTTTGTTGAAAAATTGTCCTGATTAGGCCCTCTTTCATAGTAGGATGGCCCAGTGGAGGATCTTTGAAGTTAGATAAAATTTGGTGTGTGTATTTTGTAAATGTTGGTGACCCAGAACATCTAAATCAGATTTAATAAAGATCTCCGTAGATTAAGATTAAAAAAGAGAGAGAAAGGTAATGAAAACGAGCTTAGCTAAAGCAGTATAAGCAGCAACAGGAATAGGAAATTGTATATAAATTTAAGTGTGAAGTAATGGTCAGAGAATTAATCAGACCAACAGATAGGAAGAAGGAGGGGGAAGTCATATGCTTGATTTATGAATGTGTAAATGTATTTTAGGTATGTTTAAAAAGAGTGTAGATGTGGTGTCTTGCTGATCTTTATGTATGTTTGTTTTTATTTTGAAGACTGTAATTATTGGTCAGGTATATAAGTTATTTAAGTGTCTTTTTTGTTTGAATGGTTAATTGTTCAATGTGTAACATGTAATGTTTTGAAGTGTAAAATGTGGTCATTAAGTAGGAAAAACATTGACTCAGGAGATACATTGGTCCTTGAATCCCCCCACAGAAACATGTGACCCAGAAAGCATATTATAATTGCCAGGTTGAAACTGAGAAGAAATGGATTAGGCTTGATGGAGAAGATCCCAAGAATTGTGAGAGTTGTCAAATGCAGTAAAAGAAAGAAGAGACAAATAATCTGACATGCTGTTATGATTGTGAAAAATGCATTTTATATACCAAGAGAGTTTTAAAAAGGAGCAGGGCAGTGAATTTCAGCATCTATCCTCCAGTTTGTCATGTTGGAAGACTTTGTGTACAGTTGGGAGCTTGTTCGCTTAACATTTAGCATATTGATTATAATGTCCACTAAAAAGCTAATATTTTCAACTGTGGGGTTTTTTTTGTACCATCTTGAGAAATGATAGCACTATGAAAAGCTTTTAGGGATAACATGAAAATATGTTGATTTTTGATATTGTCTACAAGGGTAAATTATAGTTTTTAAAGTTTTTTAAGTAATTAAGTTTTTTATACAATATGCGCGGGATGAGTCCTTTCTGAATCTTCGCTTGGAAGAAAAGCCAGAGAGAGAGTATATATATATATGTAGTTAACTGTCTATTGCTTCTGCGAGTTTCAGTAAAGTATGCAACCTCCAAATATCCTTAAAAGGGTGTGTCACTTGGAAGCGCACTTAACAAGTTTAATGGCTGATAAATAAAATATAACAGTTTTTGGGTGTTTCCAACATATTCTTCCCTTATGGAGGAATAGAAATGTGGAAAATGTTACACTAGAATGTAAAATCTAAATGGCTTTTTTAGAGTAGTTCAATTGGCAAGAGTTGTCAGGAATGTAATCTATTATTTGCAGATAATTCCTGCAAAAGCCATACTGATTCTGAATCCTATTAAACTGTTGATATCCTATTGAATCCCCACCAGTGATTGAAAAGTGCCAAGAGATCCCAAGCCAAGGTTCTGGTAGTTACAAAAGGAAAATTGGCCAATAAATTAAAGCCGGTGTTAGATTCCCTGGGGAAATGACCTGATAGGGCCAATGACACCCCCCACCATACATTACACTGGAAGCGCAGCACCAGCAGCCTTATTATGAAGAAAGGAGGGGCAAGATGGCGACAGACTAATAACTTCTGAACTGTCCTCCCATCACTATCTGGTATTATCACTTCATATACTTAAAAATGCCGCCCAATGACAAGAAAAGAATTCAGCTTAGCCCCAGCAATAACACTAGAACCCAGATGAGATGAGAATTTACTGACTTTTCTCAGTGACAGCAATGGCAGCTTCTTCAGTCCCTAAGACACCACAGAAATCTGAACTAAACAAAATAGCTCCTCAAAATCTAAATGTAAACTATTCTCTAGGACAGGGAGAAAACAGAGATAACTTGCTGGCTGTATATTTTACAATAACGCTACTCAGCCCTTCTATTCTTATATTGCAAAGATTAAAATGCCCAGTACTACAGATGCATCCTGAGCTGACAATTAAATTCCAGCAGCTATGCAAACCCAGCCCAAGGAAAAAACAGTCTTTACCACCACCTATCTTATTGGATAAGCCAAAGGATGCTCCCTTAACTAAAGAAAAAGGATCATGCCTGCTTGTGATCCTCATTTTACTGCCCATGCTGCACTGGTTCTTCCAGCCTCCCTACCAGAACAGACAAAGCAGAAAATACAGGAATGTGAATTCCTCCACAGAGGAAGACACAGTTATAGTCATCCCAGTCATTTAAACAAGATATGTTACCCATTCAGCCCCTGATCTACAGGGCAACTGTCTGACTTCCAACTGACTAGCACAAGGTTCCCCTAATGACCTGGAACTGTATGAATTGGAAAATCCACTACACCTCATATACAGAGAAGCTTCAAGAGATTGTAGAGCTATGTGCTAACACTATGGCTTCACATATGCGAAATTGGCTAGATTGCCAACAGCAGCTATTAACCCTATTCACCACTGAAGAGAGCCGATGCATTACACAACAATCAGCATGCTGATGCTCAAAGGAGTATGCGAGAGAGAGTGCCATCAGGGCAACCCCGCTGGGATCCTTATGAGCTGGAACAGATAAAGCGCCTCATCCAATATCAGACTCTACTATTAGAAGCCATGATGGGATAAAAAAAGCAAGTTAACATGACTGAAGTCTCAAAAGTACTAGAGGAAGCCACTGAAGCCCCTGGAGCCTAACTTGATTGCCTTCTAGATGCCTATCACCAGTATACCCCCTCAACCCTGAATAACATGAGGATGGTTAACATGACTTTTGTAATTCAGAAGGCATAGTGCATGTGAACAGAAGGTGTGGAGTATGTGAATAGAGACGAGGAAGAGAAGTGAGAGGACTGGAAAATAGACAAGAAGCTGGAGTTTCTCACAGCAGCACTGGTGGAGCAGCGTAAAAAAGACATGGAGATGTGGAGATGAAAGAAAAAGCCTGGAAGAGGCAGAGAAGGAATCAATGTGCCTGGTGTGGACAAGAAGGACATTGGCAGCGTGAATACAAAAGACCAGATGGAAGAAGAAGAGAGGGACTGAAATGGAAGAGGGAGGAGACAACTGGCAGATGAAAACACAAGCAGCGGTATTTGCAGAGGCTCCTTTCATCAGAATGACAGAAGCAGAGCTCATTGAATATAACAGACTGGGCACCCTAAATCCAGTGGACTTTACGTTGTGCATATCATCTTCAGAGTTCCAGACAAGTGGAGAGGATGAATCAAACTATCAAAACTCATCTGGCTAAGCTGTGCCAGGAAACCAAGCAAAAGTGGACAGAAAATACTGCCCTTGGCCCTGTTTAGGATTCATTATACCCCACATAAGACTACTGGCTTATCCCCATTTAAATTGATGTATAGTAGGCCACCCCAGATTTTGGTTGAGTTAAGGGGGGAACATATAAGAGTTAGTAAATGTTAGTTTGCAACAAGAGGTGCAAATGCTAGATAATGTATTGCAAGCCCAATGCTGTTATGTGTTAGAAAAACATGCCCCAATCCCCATCACAGAAGTTCACACTTTCCAAACAGGGAATGAGGTGTGAGTTAAAGTTCTATAGCCCCACATCTGTTACAGAAAAAGCAGTAACTTGAGTGAAATTTTAACTGTATGTAGTTCAAGAATCCTCTCAGAGTGCAAAAGCAGCCAAAACAAAAAGTCAGCCTTTGTTCCCCACTCCCATATTCACAGCAATTGTTTGTGTACAGACTCAGTAGCTTAGTTCAGTGTGTCAGGGATATTGCACTTGTTAAAAACTCAAGGTGATCATGAAGAGGCAGGCAAGAAGACCCAGGTTCGATTATACTATGGGCACTCCGGAAGCTGCTCATTCAACATAAAATCGAAACCTGCAACTGGAGAGGAAAGAAGATGGGACTAGACTTTACTGCAGCTGACCAGATGACTGGAAGTTCCATCAGGCTGCTCAACATATGGTCAGATCCCAAACAAAATTAACCTGCATGCTGTAATGTTGATTTTATTGTCTTATGATATAACCAAAAGGGAGGGCTCTGTTACAAAAGATTTTCAGAAAACCTATGGTTACAATTGACAACTATTTCAGGGGTGAATTTTTCATTGTTTTCATTCAGGGAGATTAATTTTAATAGACCTAAGATGGTTAAAAGGATGGTTTATGTTATACTTGTTGCCATTGTTTCATTGTTGTTCTGCTATGCATGCTCATCTGGTTCCTGCTACAACACTATTTCCCCTCCTTTTCTACAGCACTTCAAAATATTTTGTTTCCATCCAAAAAGCTTTTAAAGAAAAACAGCAACAACAACCAAATACTTTTGGCCATCACATGAATTGTGACAGTCAAAGTTAATGCATCCAGTTTCTCACGTTCTCCCTATTTTCAGCATGTTTCCATCCTCTTCCCTATTTCCCTTCTGTCTGCCTCACACACACCATGTTTTCTCTTAAGGGTTTTTTTTTTAAATTAAAAGAAAATCTCTAGAGCCTAAACAATAAACCAGTAAATTTCTGTCCTTGCAAAGATTAACCCCCTCTCATACTCTACCTTTCTTTTTCTTCCAAGGCATTTTTTTAAATTAACATAGGCCTTTGGCTCCTGAGCTAGGTTATACTTGAAGCGAGCTGATATTCCTTTGCACTGATGTGTTTTTAGCTTGTTTTAATTGCATTTGTTTCTATTTGGGTTTTACTGTTGTTAGCCACCTTCAGTGCCCATTTTGGCAGAAAGCCATGATGCAAATGTAATGAGAGAGAGAGAGAATTTCCATTACTGTATTAACTCCATCACAGCACACAGGACCAGCAAGTATCCATATTATATTGTGTTATTCTAATTCCAAGAGTGTTACAAGGAGAAATGAGTCAGAGAAGTAGAATGTCCTGGTTGGACTAAGTGGATCTACTGTGTGTAGATGCAAATACAGTAGTAGATGGTTATTTCTACTCTTCTTGGTTTCAGTTCAGGACTACATGGAGGTAATACCATTGTTACTTCAACATGGGGGGACACTGAAAAAAGAAAAGAGAGAGAGGGAGGGAGGGAGGGAGAAAGATGCATTTATAAAACTTGATATTCTGCCCTTCAGGGCTGCTTACAATTATAAACTTTCCAGGACATAACAGGAGTGGTATTCTAACACATCTGGAGGGCAAGGTTTTCAGGAAGGCTGGTATAAAATTAGTGCACCAAATTTGTATTTTTGATTAACTGAAAGAATGCAGTGTGCACAGCTTACCTGAGAATCCCATTAGATATAACTGAGGTTTGTATAGTAAATGCACATCTTTGTGACTCTCTCTGTGTGTGTTTTGTTGATGTTTTGAAGAAGTTAGAAAAATGCAGCTTAAAATGTTACCCGCACACAATTACTTGTGGGTTTATGGAAAACTCTTCACATTTTCCCTTCCTCATATAAATGCTAGCAATTAGCTTTTATTGCACATACATGAAGGTAGATGCATGCTTTGCCTCCTGTGTGAGAGCTATAATTCTTTCAAATTGATATGTCAAAGAAGCGAAACTCAATATTTTTTCCCTACCCAGTATATTTTACAGTCAGAGGACTTTCACTAATCAGAATAAAGCAATTTGGATCCCTGTTATTGCTCACAGAAAACATATGGGCAGATTGGCATATGTGGCCTTCAAAATTTATCAGTGCCTCCCATCTTGTATGTACACAAGAAATTCAGGATTGAGGGAACAGGAAAGGAAAATTGTCTAAGGAATCAATGTAGCTCCCTTCCCTGATCACATAAAGGTTTCATTTATCATCCGTGTCTGAAAAATGTTTAGGTTATGTTGGAAATATACAGTATTTGTGTAGATTCTCACAGAGAAATGTTGTAAATCTGGTTGTCTAAACTGGTAGGAAAGACTTTTTCCATTAAACCAGTGTGATTACATTAGTGGCTTAGACTGGCAATTTAGAGATCCAAGCTCAAATATCCACTGAGCTGTGAAACTGGCCAGGTGACCTTGAGCTAGTCATTTGTTCTCAGTTTACCCTACCTCACAGGTTTGTTGTGAGGATAAAATGGAGAAGAAAATAGCCATTTATAGTACCTGGAGCTCACTGGAGAAAACACAGGTAACCAGCTATAGCTAATAAATACTAAAAACAAAAGAAATAAGCACAGAGGGATGACACCATGAAACATGTGGGCAATGGACTGGCAGTGACATGTTGAAGGACAGAGCTGTATCCCCTTAGCCATCTAATTGCCTTCTGGTACAGTAGAGGACAGTATTGAACCTGCAGTATGGAAGGTTGGGATCAAGGGGGTGCCATCTTGCCCTTTGCCCATTGTCAAGTCAAATGCCTTGGGATGGCCCTTCTTTTGCCAAACAGCATTGGCCAATGGCCCAGGATGAGTGGTAAGGGGTTTTTTGTAGCTCTAATCTGAGTGTTAACCATTTGAGAGAGTGATACACCTTCCTTTACTTGCTTTGCTAAGTGTGGGCTATTGAAGGTGCTTGTGTTCTAGGAACTAAAGGAACAATTTAGAACACAGATAGGGAGTGAAAGAAGCAGAGAGAGAACTGAAGGCATTAGGCAAAGAATCCTGGAGTGTAAGGTACCTCTTTAAGTAAGAGCTCTGAACTGGAAATATCTGCTGCTGTTTGCCTTTGTGTATGCTCTGATATGTAAATCAACAAAATATTACAAAAATGTCTACATTTCTAGTGCACCCTGGAAAGCCAAACTTGAGCCAAAGTGTGCTATCCTTGAGATTGTAAAATATGCTGAGGATATTGTAAAATATGCAGACATTTAAAATCATGGGCGGAAAAATGAAATGCATAGATATAGGATGGGGGAGACCTGGCTGAACGAGACTACGTGCGAAAGGGATCTCGGAGTCCTAGTACACCACAAGTTGAACAGTGTGATGCGGCAGCTAAAAAGGCCAATGCAATTTTGGGCTACATCAATAGAAGTATAGTGTCTAGATCAAAGGAAGTGATAGTGCTGCTCTATTCTGCCTTGGTCAGGCCTCACCTAGTCCAGTTCTGGGCACCACAATTCAAAAAGGATATTGACAAATTGGAGCGTGTCCAGAGAAGGGTGACTAAAATGGTGAAAGGTCTGGAGACCATGCCTTATGAGGAGAGGGAGCTGGCTATGTTTAGCCTGGAAAAAAGGCCTCTAAGAGGCAATATGATAGCCCTGTTTAAGTATTTGAAGGGGTGTCATGTTGAGGATGGAGCAAGCTTGTTTTCTGCTGCTCCAGATACTAGAACACAGAACAATGGATGCAAGCTCCAGGAACAGAGATTCCACCTCAACATTAGGAGGAACTTTTTGACAGTAAGAGCTGTTCGGCAGTGGAACACACTCCCTCGGAGCGTGGTGGTGTCTCCTTCCTTGGAGGTCTTCAAACAGAGGCTGGATGGCCATCTGTCAGGGATGCTTTGATCGTGATATCCTGCATGGCAGGGGGTTGGACTGGATGACCCTCGTGGTCTCTTCCAACTCTACAATTCTATGATTCTATGATTCTATCTGGGTTTTTTCCTTACTTTTCTTCCTAGGCACTATAAGGATAGAGCTAGCATGTGATAGCAGTATGAATGTTGGACTACAACTCTGGAGACCAGTGTTTGAATTCCTGCTTGGCCATGACAGTCTGTAAGCACTTAGAAAGGGATGCAGTGTTCAGATTAATCTTTATCTCTTTTTCTTATAGAGTTACAAACTTGGTAGATGAAGGGAATGCTGTGCATTCAGTGTATCTTGATTTCAGTAAGGCTTTTGACAAAGTCCCCCATGATATTCTTGCAAAAAAGTTAGTAACATGTGCTCCAGACAATGTGACTGTTAGGTGGATGTGTAATTGGTTGACTGACTGAACCCAAAGGGTGCTTACTAATGTTTCCTCTTCATCCTGGAGAGAAGTGATTAGTGGGGTGCCACAGGGTTCTGTCCTGGGCCCAGTGCTATTCAACACCTTTATCAATTACTTGGATGAGGGAATAGAGGGCATGCTTATCAAGTTTGCAGATGACACCAAATTAGGAGGGGTAGCTAATACCCCAGAGGACAAGACCAGAATCCAAAATGACCTTAACATATTAGAAAGCTGAGCCAAAACTAATAAAATGAATTTCAACAGGGAGAAATGCAGGATACTATACTTGAGCAGTAAAAATGAAATGCACAGATATAAGATGGGTGACACCTGGCTTGATGGCAGTACATGCAAAAGAGATCTAGGAGTCTTAGTGGAACAAAAGCTAAACATGAGTCAGCAATGTGATGCTGTAGATAAAAAGCCAATATGATTCTAGGCTGCATCAATAGGAGTATAGTGTCTAGACCAAGGGAAGTAATAGTTATTATTATTATCTTTTATTTCTAAAGCACCATCAATGTACATGGTACTGTACAAGAAAAAGAACAACAAAACAGTTCCCTGCCCTCAAGCTTACAATTTAATGAAGACATGATACAAAAGGAAAGGGATTGCAGTAGGGGAAGGGATTAAGTCTAGCATTCTCTTCTCTCCATCTGCAGCCAGGGCAGTGGCAGTTGGGATGGAGGGAGGGCCGTTCTGCTTCTAATAGTGCCACTCTATTCTGCTTTGGTCAGATCCCATTTGGAATACTGTGTCTCATTTTTGGCACCACGATTTAAGAAGGATATTGACAAGCTAGAACGTGTCCAGAGTAGGGCAGCAAAATGGTGGGAGGTCTGGAAGGCATGCCCTATGAGAAGCAGCTTAGGGAGCTGGGTATGTTTAGCCTGGATAAGAGAAGGTTAAGAGGTGACAAAGAAGCTTGTTTTCTGCTGCTCCAGAGACTAGGACATGGAGCAATGGACTCAAATTAGAGGAAAAGAGATTCCACCTAAACGTTAGGAAGAACTTCCTGACAGTAAGAGCTGTTTGACAGTGGATCACGCTGCCTCAGAGTGTGGCAGAGTCTCTTTCTTTGGAGGTTTTTAAACAGAGGCTGGATGGCCATCTGTCAGGAATGCTTTGATTGTGTATTTCTGCAGGGCAGGGGGTTGGACTAGATGGTCCTTGTGGTCTCTTCCAATTCTGTGATTCTATGAAAAGTCAGTGGGTGACCTTGGGCAAGTCACACATTCTCAGAAAACCCCATGATAGGATCACCTTAGGGTTGCAGTAGGTCGGAAATGACTTGAAGGCACACAACTATGAAGATGTCTTGGCTAAATACCCTAAAGGCATCAGATCCTATCTATCTGGCCTTGGAAGGTAAGGAGGATCAGCATTGGTTAGTACTTGGATGGGAGAGCACTAATCATTACTAGGTGCTGTAGACTATATTTCAGTGGAAGGAAGTGGCAAAACTGCCTCTGGGTATTCCTAGCCTTAAAAAAACTGTATGAAAAATCAGGGGGTTGCCATATGTTGAAAGGCAACTTGCACATATATCTACACACTATGAGGATGCATACCAATTTCAAGAGGACAGTGATTCTAGAAACAACTTGCATTAATAAATCAGTAGTGTTCTGATTTTCATAAATCTGCATCTGCATCCCACCAATAAGTGATAGCACATTTCAAGTAATGTCAGCCTGGCTTGCCTTATAGATGTACTGATCCAGTTTATCATAGCATTCTACCATGTTAGATAGAACATCATATGTTATGATTTCAAAATTTATGTTAAGGCAATAACTTTATTGTGCCCATAGCTTTCTTAGGCCAACTCAGAGGTGACAAAATAGTATGTATACATTTGAGCTCTCCAGAATTCTTCATCAGCAAAGACAATAAACAAAAGAGAAATTGGAGAGGAAAGAAAAAATGCCTGATGTCCAAATCATGATGGCAATAGTAATGTCTACAAAACTAAAATGAGTGGTGGCCGGGTAGTGTTCATATCAGAGGGACAGTGAATCCACTGAAGATTTTAAACTAATCTTTAAAGAAGCTATCGAAGTGCTGAACCCATTCTGGAGATAGGGTTCAGCACCTGGAGTGGATTTGCCACCCTGCCTATAGGGAACTCACCATCCACCCCTGCTTGAAGTGGAACATGGGACATGTTAGTCAAATTAATCTGAATCAGGAGATGTGATGTTTTATGTCTCACTGAAAAGTTGCTGGAATAACGCCCCACTTCCCAAGTATAAAAACTAACTTTTTCTCAGAAACCAAGTTTTTACTCAGAACCATTTCTATCATGAAACAAAAGACACAGATTCCTTGGTAGTGGAAAGCAGGAGTAGAGAGATCCTATATAGTTTTTATATTAAGAAAGCTGGAAGTATTGACCTAAAACTTGATAATTCTGACTAATCCAGGCTTGTTCAGTGTGATTTACCTAGGTGTTGAATCACCACTCAAGAGTGGCTTGAATGGGTCTACTCTATTTGGGACTAACTTACAGGATGCTATCCAATTTTAGGTCATGTACAAATTAAAAAAAATAGAAGCCAATTGGGTAGCTGTATCTAGTAGTTATTTTTTGTTGTGTGCGTTCAAGTCATTTCTGACTTACGTCGACCATCAGTGACCTCATCACAGGGTTTTCTCAGCAAGACTTGTTCAGAGAGGGTTTGTCATGGCTTTCCTCTACTAATATGGAATAGCCTTTGTAGGAGAATAATACTGAAAAGCTTGATGACAAAGTGTGAGCCAGAAGAAGATTTGAGGTGTGCTGTGCCATTAATCGACTGTTCTACTAAACTAGTTCTTTTGTATGAAAGGCAAACCATGGAAAGTGTTAAATGCCAGCAGTGTTGTGTCACTGAATTTTTTTTACTTCAGATCAAGATAATCATAGCCCATATAAGAAACAAAAAAATGGGATTTAATAACCTATCACAATGGGGGTAGTTGTTATGGAAAATGACAGAGCTTATCTGTGCTTTCTCCTTCTAAAGCTGTTAATACATACCTGGTTCCCCTCTCTTAATATCTAACAAGCTAGCTAGGTGGGACATAGTGAAAAGAGTTTCAGGTGATCAGTTTTAATAAAAAATAGGGAAGCATAATTTGGTCATGGATGAAAAGGTATTGAAAGAAAAACAGACTGGGTTTTTGAGTGGCATAAGCCGATCTGCAGGCTTCTCCTTCTTTAATTAAAAAGCCTATATCGTTCACTTATCAGTCTTCTTTCTCCCATATTATCTCAGGGGCACATGACAATCTCCAAGGACAAATCTGATTAGGTTATAGTTCTTTCACATACAGAAGAGTTAACACTACCTATACTACAGTATTCTCATAGTCCTTCAAGTGGCAAAATTCTCCCATAAAGTGATATGTCATTATAAATCAAATGACACCCATTAATTATTACATTTATATCCTGCCCTTTCACCAAAGAGCTTTGGTTTCTCCCTTGTTTAATAAGCATGACATTCCTGTGAGATAGACTGAGCTGAGAGATTTTTCCAGAGTCACCAAATGAGCTTCACAGCTGAGTATGGATTTGAATTTGCAGCTTTCCAGTTGAAAGCTAGTTGAAAGCAGAAAGGCTAGCTGTCACTCCACATTGGCCCTGACAGTACTTTTTTATGATGAAGCTTCAAGGTTGAAGGTCTTGAAAATTAGGTTATTGAGTCTGGAGTATCCCCCAAACCCAAGACTTAGGGATGACGGCTTCTGATGGCAAAGAGAAGAGGCCCTGGCAATATTATCATATTCTAAGCATCAACCACAGTTGCACAAAATGTGCCATTCAAATAAAAATCACCAAGTCTAACGAACTGAGAAAATATTTATTCACATACCTTAAAAGGAGTGCTCTTGCTCTGAGATCTTCCCCTTTGCCCTGAGGACTGGAGAAGAAGTCCAGAGCCTGAGACTCAGGCCCTGAGACTTGAGATGTGGCAATCCTATTGAAATACATAAATACAGGTCTGTTTCTGTCACACACACCCCTCTATGTGCTAGCTAAACTCATGAAGTGGTAGGTTGAACTGTGCCCAAAACTGACCTAATACCTGAGCATTCACAAAAAGGCATCTATATAGCCTTCTTTAGGACTCCCACCTTTATATTTGCATGCATGCACCCAGCCTACAGATTGATGTTGATTTCTTTGGAGGCCTGGTCAGAAAGTTTATTTGATGGCATCTAGGGACCAGAGCTATCGCATGTTTTCTCAATAGCCTCTTCCAAATTTAATACCCTTGTGTACCAAACACCTGAATAAGACTTATATGTACAGACGTATGCAAGAAGATACTTGATATGAATTGTGCACACTGACAGCACATATGAGCACATTTATGCATATAACTGTATGTTTCTAAGGGCCTCTTTCAGATATCATGTTAAATGTGCAGATGCTGGGGATGTGGCTAGCAGGCAGAAAGCCCTCTTCTTCTCTCCACATATTTAAACTATATGTGGGGGGTGGGGGGAAACCAACTGAAATGGTATGCAAAAGTCTGGGAAATTTGTTTTATACTTGCCACCCATACCTACAATTAGTATTGCTTTGGTTAACAATTCTTCAAAAAAATAAATACAGTCGTCCTTCCCTATCCACAGATTTGGTATCCACAGATTTAAGTATTCATGACTTGAAAATATTCTTAAAAAAATAATAATCCAAAAAGCAAACCTTAATTTTGCCATCTTATCTATGGGGCCACAATTTTGCTATGCCACTGCATATAAAGGGACTTGAGTGTTCATGGATTTTGGTATCCACAGGGGGTCCTGGAACCAAACCCCAGCGAATATGAAGGGAGAACCGTATATACCTTTTTCACTTAAAGAGAACTAAGGGATGAGCCTGGTGAAATAGGCAGAACTTCTACAGGTACCCATAGTTCTGAAGATACACCTAATACCATGGCAAAAGCTAAGATAATTGACAGGTTATACTGTTACTATGCAATCATAGTCTGGAACATCAACATCATCATGCCATCATTGTTGCAAAAGTAACATGCTGCCATTAATAGTTACTTTTTAAGATTACTTGCTATTTTAAGAGTGACATGATAGTGACACATTAGTGGCACTTTTCTGTTGCATTTGTTGTTTTTCTACATAAAACATGTGAACATAGAAAATCTGAGGGGTTGTCTAAACAGCAAAAATACTCATGGAATGTGAGGAGAATGCTATCTGTCTTAATGGGATTCTGCATCATTGTATGATATTCAGAAGGAGGGGAGCCAAAAATGCAATATACTCCACAGGAAAAGCCTTTGTGGCTTATCCCAGAGTTTTAAAAAAACAGCAGGGGAATGCACATTCCTGCTCATAGGGACAAGCGACACAAATTGATTTGCTTTCCCATATGAGAGGAATCTGAAAGCTGATTGGTTGGATGTGTGTGGTAGTGGAGCTTGCTAAGAAGATAAGCGCTCAGAGCCACCATGTTGGATTTTTGCCTTAGCAAGCGAGAGAGCGAGCGCTAATGCGATAAAATGCCTTTTTTGTTTGCTTTTTTATTGAAGTGAAAGATCACTCTTTTGCACCTTGGATATGGCTTTTTTTTAAAAAAAAAAATACTGTCCAGCAGCAGCAAATTGAGGTAAGAAAAAATGTGAGCAATTCACTCATGGCCGCCATCTTGATTTGCAGGCATGCCCATTTGCACAGCAAATACAGATAGCTTCACATGCCTGCAATCTGCCAAAATTGGCTAAACAACACAACAAATTGCCATGACTGTGGAGCAATCCACATTTTTTGCCTCGTATAGACAAGCCCTGAGTGTCCAAAATCTCCTAAATGACCCCTTGAGCAACATTTTAGAATTACAAGAAGCCCCTGCTTTTGATGGCTTGTTATCTGGCAACTTGCTCTTTCAAGACTTCAAATTAAGGACAAGTTCCATTCATTCACGGAGGAATCCACTCTTTTGACAGTTCTTGCCTACACTTGCTTAGGACTGACTGTACACATGTGTGCTGCTTGCAAAGTGAGCTGAGATGGGGAAAAGTCACCAAGCCAACTGAGAAACTTCGCAATCAGCGTGCAGGTGGGCATAGGCAGCCCAAGTGAGCCACCATAATTCCCTTCTGTTCCCTACATGGGCTTTGCTTTTTGAATTCAGGTTTCTGACACTGCTGCAGTTCCTAGCCTGTTGGATAAGCAGGGGTTTCCTGTACCCATTATGCTTAAAAAGTAATGTTACATGTCATTATGTCACCTTGCAAAAGTAACATTGTTACTCCCTCATTATTCTCAAAAGTAGTGTTAATCACATTACAGTATCTGTAATGTTTTGCTTCCAAGCTTGTGATGGGAGAGAAGTGTCTAAGAACCAAGTCCAGCTATTTTTGTGAAGTTGTTTAGAAAGGGGAGGCAACAAACAAGGCAAATCAGAACAATATTGAGATTTGATCATGAGACAATGAGATTAAATCTTTAAGAAGCAAAAAGCACATGGGTCTTAACAAAATAATTAATAAAGTGTTGCTGCTTTGCACACATATGTACAGTATCATATATTATCAGAAGCTGTGGTACAAATGTAGAGGGAGTGTAACATATAAGCCAGGTCTCTTCTCCAAAGATGATTTCAGTCTTCTTCTTTTTTTATTATTATTTTTTAAATTTCCCTTTTCAGTACAACAAATGTAAATGAGCAGGTTTATGACAATTATTGTTCTTTCCAAGATCCAATTTATCTCTTTTCTTCTTTTTTTTTACAATTTTCCATAGTTAATAAACATTCTATAGGAGCATTTATAAAAAATAATCGGTAACAAAATAAAATTTTGTGACTTCCTAATCGTTGACACTGTTGAGGTAAGTATATCTAAAATAGTTCCATATTAATGACCTCTGCTAACATAAAAAATTGTCAAATTAGGCTTTGCGTATATAAAAGTTTCTTTTTCAATTTCCCCTTGCCATCCCTTTTTCTCTTAGTTGTTCAAAAATGTCTATATATTCACATTAGTAACAGATTTTGCATGTCATATCCCACTCCCCCTTTCCCCCATAACCTCATTACTGGAAGCCATTTTTCTAAAGATTTCTCTTTTGGTAGGTTATGTAATTTAGATGTTAGTATGTCTAACTCTAGCATATCTTGAGTTTTTAAAATCTATTTGCTAATGGTAGGCGGATTAGCTACCTTCCACTTTTGCGCTATTGTTATTCTAGCCACTGTAATTAAATAAAGAAGTATTCTCCAATATTGCCTTTCCATTTTATTCTCCATTACATTAGTCATTTTCAACAAGATCATCATCTTTTTTTAAAGTAGAGAGTAGACAAAGGAAAAAGACTGGTGATTCTTCTAGTCTGGTTGCCAAACACATTTTTCTGCCTGAAGCAGAAGGGCAAGTGATGCACACAGACACACACACAGAAGTCAAGGTACAAGGTTTTCAAAGCCAGCAAAGTTATTTTGGCATATGAGTCCAAACATTCCAGAAGCACCTCTCCCCATCCTTAGAAGTAAAATAAGAAATGACAATTTGCTGCCAATTCATGGCACTGAAAATCTGAATTGACTCTAATGGTAAGGCTGGCTCTGATTCCAATGCTACAGTACAACTTGGAAATAAAACATTACAAGTGGAAAGAGACACTGAAAAATATTTCATACCTTGCCAGGCAGGGAGAAAATGGTATGAAAGAATCCCATGCAAATTGTCATGGAGTAATCACCCAGGGGATTGATCCAACCTGCTGTCCAATCCTATTTGGATTCCATGGGTCATTGGTATATATGCTTGCATACACATGATCAAAGGATTTGTGCTAGTTGCTAGCCTGCTGCTGCTTAGCTTGAGGTCAGGCAAGATGCCAGATGTTGTTTGCTTCCAGGATAAAAAGGTGGCTGGAGTTTGTGCTTCTTTCATTCCAAATATTTAATTCTTTGCCTTCTTTTGTTATACCAAGGGGAAGCAGTGGATCTCATGCTGCAGTGTGAGGGCATATATTTAGCAGAGAAGGGTTCTAGTCTATCAGCGTGGAGCTATAGGCTAAATGGCTGGGAGCTGGCATTTTTTTCTAATTATTTATAAAATTAGTAGTTGTGGAAATTAACACGAGCAGTTGTAGGTGCAGTAATGTTAGTTTTATCATCCTTCTAAGACATCCCCTGAGGTGATCTTGGGAAATTGGATGGCATTGTATATTGCAATAAACCCACAATTGATTATGCTATGGAGCTTTCGTGTGGATTGAAAAATTGGATCCAGAAGGTAAATAATACATTCAAAATTTTGCTAGAAGGCTAAATTTAAAACTTATTTACTGAATCTTTGGGGATTATTTTCTCTGCAGTTAATGGCAACAGGCCTGTCCTCAAAGTGATATCTCAGCACAAGTCCATTGAAATGAGTGGTGGTTGCACAGGTACAGACCTCAGAGGAGTGGGGCCTTAATTTGATACAGCTGCTCTGAAAGGTGCTGCACATGGCACTCACTCTGGCCTATGGAGGTTTATCCTATATGTTGCGCTCATACGTTTGTGAAGATAAAACTCAACTATATTATTACATTATGAACCAATATATGCCACAGATGCCTTCTACCAATAAAGATGAAGTCATCTTTCCTTAATACTCTTAGTCACAACTGTGCTGATTTGCCTGTTTTCTATAACATCACTTCCTACATATGAGGTTTGGTGAAATTTAGCTATGTTAAATACTTTTAAGGCCCATTTATTTCCGTGGAGGGGGAAGCGAAACACATTTAACTCTTCCATTGAAGCCACAGTACTGCAATAAATTGCTTAGATGGGGATAAGACTCACAGAACACAATGGCACTTTCTTTCAAGCAAACATGCACTGGATAAAGGCTTAGCAAAGCTTGATCATGTCCTTAATTTACTTCTTAGTACTCCGCATTTAAAGATCAGACATAGTTTCAGAGGAGAGGTAGTTAAAAAAAGAGGGTTAATGCATTTAATGAACTATTCATATTCTAAAATGCTAATTCGATTTCATTTACATTGGAAAAGGAACTTAACCATGACATTCATTTTGAATTGGCATTTAAATTTAAGTTAAATGCCTTCACTAAAAGCCTTATCAGAATAAACTTGAAAAATACCATCCATGATTTTATTCCCTCCCACCTTATATCTCCTTTGAGTTCTGAAAAAAAAGGAAACAAACGGTTGAATTTTTGAAAACCCTGTTTCTCATCAACCCTACCAAAATGTTTGTCTTGCTTTCCTTTTCTGCCTCTCTTATAATTTCATCTCCTTATCATCACCACTTTTTTTTTTTTTTTTTAGCTTCTACATTTCTATTTGGATCCCAGCAAAAGTCCCAGGGTTAAGCACTTCAGAATTCAGTTTCCTGGAATAGATGAGGAGACTTCATGTGGTCTTCTGTAAAGCTCATGAGGATAATAAGGAGGCAAAGAAGATAACTTCTTTCCAATCTGCCTTTACTACTTGTTCATTTAGATACTTTAAAGCCGTGGTACTTAATCCTTTCTTTACCAGGAACACCCTTTAAATATATTTTGTTGCCAAGGTCTCCCAAGACTTCACTCAAGATTTAAAATAATAATAATACCTAATAATAATATACACCATCCATTAAACCTTCCCTCAGAGGCACAGGAGGAAAGGGAAGACTTTTCTTCTGCTTCTTCCTGCAGGTTTGTGGCTGGAGTGGATTGAATGCCAATGTGCAGGCCAAGCCAGCCAGCCAGTCTTTGCCTTGGCTCCTGTCACATGGCCATTCCACTGCAGGGAGGAGGTGGCCCAGCAGCCTTCAAGCCTTTGCGGAGCTCCTGTGAGGACACTGCAAACCCCTGGGGCCCCTGGACCATAAGTTAGGAACTACTGCTTTAAAGTATATTCTAATCATGAACTAAAATAAATGGTTTAGATCTTGTGACTTAAACAATGTAATTCCCCAACAATAAGGAACTAATAAAAAGCAAGAAGTAGTTTTGCAAAAGTCCAAGAGAGCTAGGCTTTGGGTAAAGAACTAGCTGGGAAATGTAAAATGTATTGGTTCATTGGCAGTGTCTTTTATTTAATTAAAAATAATTAACTTAATTCTGGAGTTAAATTGATGCTAAAATTCCACTTCATTTGATTTTTCACTCAGCTCCTATTTGTATAGTTTTTACATTTTGCAGAATCCTATCTAGGCTGATCTTAACAAAAAAATGTTTACATTTTCTTTGAGATGTTATTGATTCTTTGAACAAAACAGAATTCCTGCCATGTTTCAGATCTGTAACAACTTAAAATAAATAATTACAGAATGATGCATATTTTTATCTCATTTTTTCCTATGAAGTTAATGGGACTTCAAAGAACTTATCTTGGCTGGATTTTGACAACTTTGTTGTATAAAGCAATAGCCCCCCCCCCTCCATATTTTGAATTGTCAGAAGACTATTGGCATGATCCAGCTACAATCCTGGGAGTAAATCCTATTCCCTGCAGTAAATCCCAGTTAGCCCAAACCCTGTTTGGGTGAGGATAAGAAGATCAATTGATTATGGGACACCCAGACAGGGATCCTATGGGATATGATTCTGAATGGAAATATATGCCATTATGCTACAAAGTCTTGATGTTAATTATGGGGGAAACATAATGAATTGCTTTACTTTGAAATTTTGTTATTACACATCTATATGGGGCTGATAAAACATTAAAAGGACATGTAGATTTACAATTTCCATTATTAAAAGTTAGCCATGCAAACGTATACATGGCTACTCAGACACAAGTCTCACTGGGTTCAGTGGGGTCTTCTCTACATGAAGGAAAAAATATGCACCCACCTCACATTTTCTTAGTCCACCGTGACTCTGCAGCACCCATATTAATGCCACACACACAAGAGACATCAAAGTGACATGGTCATAACTGGCCACAATTTCCTCCCTGAATGAAATCACTTTGGAGCAAGGGGGTGGTCCACTGGTCCTCTTGTTCACATTATCTTTGGCCACACAGCCACATCTGCTTCACTGTTTTTTCCTCCCCAGCATGCATCAACCTTATCAACCAATATCTGTTATTGTTTGCCTGTCAGTCTATTGGATCCTCATCCAATTCTGCTCCTCTCCTCTCTCCTGCTTTGGAGAGGGAGAGGAGGAGAATCAGCCCCCTTATGCCACCTGACTGCAGTCATCCCAGAACTGAAGCAGAGGGACCAATTGCACCAGGATGTTGACAAAGGAGCACAGTCACATGAGGTGTGATCATGAACGTTTTACAACTGATAATGTCCTTCAGCTATATTTAGCCCTGGTGGCACAGTGGTTAAATGCCAGTCCTGCAAGCCACCACACTGCAAGTTCGATTCCAGCGGGCTCCAAGGTTCGCACAGCCTTCCATCCTTTCATAGGTCAGTAAATTGAGTACCCAGCTTGTGGGGGCAATTAGTTAACGCACATTGGAAACTGTTTAATGCAGTGTAGACGTGTAAATAGCTATTGCTTAAAAACAATTTGAAAGCCGCTCTGATAGCCTTGTGGCTGAAGAGCAGGGTATAAATAATAAAATAAAATAAATTATTAAAATAGCTCTCCTTTTTTAAATGGTGGAAGATGTTTGTTTCTCTTAGTGCATGGTTTTCCTCAGCTCCATATCTTGCAGTGGTAAGTGCTTTGTTTAGTAATTCCTTGTTGGAAGACAAACATGTCTGAAGCCATGCAGATATGCAGTCTAATGACACTTAGCTTTGTGGCAAGCTTGTTGTTGGAGGGAACAAAGTGCTAATAACAGGGAATACACATTTCTCTTAAAGAGTAGTTTGACCTTTAAATTGCCACTTATGCATTGCCAAAGGAGAAGACAAATGTTATGTAGCTTTGCATAACATTTGCAAAAGGTAAATTTATATAAGCATATTTGGAAATAATTACTATAGTTAATAGATATACAGTACATTTCGCTGTAGCAGAGAGGTCTATGATTAGGTGATCAGCATGCTTGCTTATTGCCCACTCAGTTTGCTATCTAGGTGCTTCATGGTGTTGAACAACTTCCACACCTTGTGATTCTATCCCTTTAAGCCAGACTTGGACTGCTCAGCCCTTCATACCCAGTAGTGACTTCAAACAGAGGACTGGAAAGTATGTCATTTCCCTGCATGCTTCCTTGTCAAATGTACAAGAGTCCTGATGTAGATGATGAACATTCTGCAAATGCTCAAGTGCATCTCTATATATAATTCTCTTGGGTATGGTGCAGTTCCCCGTATGCTGATTGGGTGCTTAGGAAACATACCCAACCAATCATAGTGCTCCATTAGCCAGCCAATCAGCAGCTTGGGGGTGTTTTTCAGCACCACCTTCTTGGCCTACAGGCACATCTTTGTCAGTTGAGCTGCAGTAACTAAATACTCAGGCAGCTCCCCTTGCTGTCTTAATATGCATGCACAGGGGGAAATAATGTTGCTTTCTATGCACCCCCCACCCTCTTCTTTCTTCTTTTTCTTCCTGCCCTACCTTGCAGGGTAGGTTTTCCCCTTTCATCTGCTCTTCACCCCTTCTGCACCTAAAAACTTGAGCCCTTTCCCCCCTCCTTCTGTCAGCATAATATTGCTTTAAGCGCAAAAGGAAAAATGTTGGAGCAACAGACCACAGACTAGCACAGCTGAAGTGGGTTTGTTCACAGCTATGGCTAGGCAGAGGGATGACTAGCAAACATTCCTATATAGCCAAAGCACACCATACATTGTGTGTGGGTTGGTGTTGTGGAGAAAGAGGAGTGTTGATGGACATTGGAGAAATTGCTATTAAGTTTGTTAATGAGGTTTGCTGTGTATATACTGTGCTTGTTTATACTGAAACTGAAGATAAAGATCTCCAGATATTTTTGGATGAACCTTGCTGTCTGTAAGTCTTTTTGTGTGTGAAAGTGGGTCAGAGCTGTGGAATAGCTGCTAGCTGAAGCCTTTGTTTTTGTGCCATTTCTGCTGTGCAGTTCTGCTGTTTTGGCTACTCCTGGGTTAGTTTGTCCCCAGGCTGTGCCAGGTGCCTCTCAGTGAGCCTATACTGAGTGGACACTTTCTGCCCTGAGGAGCTTAAAGGCTGCAAAACAACAACAACCTGGAAAGGGGTAGGAAGGAGGTGGGGAGCCATCCTGAGGTTCCAGGCCCTCTTTTTCCTCCTTAGGGGACCCCTTGGGGTCCTCTGGCTGCCCCTGGCTCTGCTTCTCATAGGGAGAAAGACCTTCTTTGCAAATACTACACTGGACAGGCTGCTGCCTGGTTAAAAACAAAAAAACCCTCTGGCTGTGGGAAGGAGCCAAAGCCGGCAAGGGAGGGGGAATAGAATGGAGCAAAGTGGGGTCTCATTGGCTGCCAGCCTGTCCCAATGGTAATCCAGCATGCTGCCCTCAAAGGGCAGCTGGCATGGGAGTGGAAGGCTGAGGCTCCACAGTTTGTGGGTGGGGCAAAGGTGAGCCCAAAAACTCACAAAAAAGTTAGAGGTGACCATTCTGCCCCTTGCTGAAGAGATTCCTTTTCTCTCTTTTCTATTCATTTCTATTTTGACAAGCATTAGAAAAGGGTCCCTGGACCCTCTCGTCTCTAAACAAGGCAGAGCTTTTGGATGCTACTTTTGCCAAGTATCTAGACCAGTGGTTCTTAACCTGGGGTCTAGGGACCCCAAGGGATCCTCGATGTCCTCACAGGGGGTCCACGAACACTTGAAGGCTGCTCAGACCACCTCCTGCCTGCAATGGAGTGGCCATGTAACAGGAGCCAAGGCAAAGGCTGGCTGGCTGGCTGGCTGGCTTGGCTTGTGGATTGCCATTCAATCCACTGCAGCCACAAACCTGCAGGAAGAAGCAGGAGAAAAGTCTTCCCTCCCACTCCAGTTCCTCTGAGGGAGGATTTCATGGATGGTATAATTGTGTTCTTGTTTTAAATCTAAAGTCTTGGGGGTCCATGGCAACAAAAGATATTTAAAGTGGGTCCCTGGTAAAGAAAAGGTTAAGAGCCACTGGTGTAATTGTGTTGTTGTTGTTGTTAGGGTTTTCAATCTTGAGTTAAGTCTTGGGGGCACATGGGAACAAAACATAGTTAAAGAGGGGTCCCTGGTAACGAAAAGGTTAAGAGCCACTGGCATATTAGTATTAGTATTAGTGTTTGTGTTTGTGTTAGTATTAGTATAGGTGTGCCTGGTATAACATACACCATTATGTGTCCTGCTGGGGTTTCAAGCAGTGGTTGCAGCATGGAGCTTGGAGTGGCAGTGTTCTTTCACACGGTTTAGCTACATGGTATTATTTTAGGAAAAAATATTGCATTTTTTTACATGTGGGTGGTGACTGGCTGAGGGAGTGAGAGGAGGGAGGGGCCCTTGTGAGACTGGGGGTGTAGATGCAGATTGAGTAGCAGAAGTGGATTGTGAGGTAGAGAGGGAATTTGCATGTGGGTGGTGATTGGCTGAGGGAGGGAGGGGATTGGTTGGGTATGTTTCCTAAACTGCCAATCAGCACACAGGGAAAGGAAACATACTCAAGCCTTATATATAGATAGATATATAGATGGTTTATTTTGTAAGAATTGAGTCAGTGAAGATGGACCTCCCAACTAATTAATTGGATTTTTGGAATAGTAGACATTATTTATTCTGTTACAGAACTATTCCAACTTTTGATAGGGGTTTTGATATTGCCCGGGTGCCCAGGGGGTCACATAATCACCCCGCCACCTCTGCTGCCACTGTGATGGAACCCAGGCACTCAACTGGTAGTAGCAGTGGCAGCGGGGGCAGGGCAACAGAGCAATTCACCCTTAATGCACCACCGGTGTATGTTATGTCAGGTACAGCTAGTTTTAATTTATTTTCCTAGAATTCAAAAGAGTCTTTGTGACTGCACCCTGATTCATATTAAACAGTGAATATTTACATTAAAAGAAAAAAGTTTTAAAATTATGAGAGAGAGAGGGGGGGGGTGGCTCCATTATTCAAAGCAAAAGCAAACCACATGCCATTTGAAACAGAAAATTTGGGTCCTAAGTCCTGAATCTTTCTGCCAACAGCACATTGCCTCAAACCATGCAGGAGTAGTTTGCTGCGGAAGCACTTTTTTTTTTTTTTTTTGTAAATGACCACAGCATTTCAACTAACCAGTCCATCAGCAAGGGTAAAGAAGGTTCAGATAGCTCACTGCTCAATTTTCAGAGTCACTGAAGCAGTTAAGATATGTGTTGTTTGAGGAAATAATTGACTTCAGGCTTAATCAGTTGCCTGGTTCACAGTTGTTGGATGAAGGGTACTACAACATTGATTGTGTAGCACAGACTTTCAATGATACTATGAATATAAAATATGGGATACAAATTGTATTCTGTATCAAGTTTTAAAAATAAACTACTTCTCAATATAAATACAATTTTTTATTAAAAATCTTTTTATTTTATTTTTTAAATGAAAGCAAAAAAAAAAAAATCATATCCAGAGTATTGCAAAACAAAACTTGGTTACCAAACCAAACATGAGAAAAGAGCTTGTCAGATCAGATTTAAGACCTATCTAGTGCAATATTCTGCTCACACAGTGGCTTGGCCAACCAGTTGCTCATGAGAAGTCCACCAGCAGCTGCATGCTCCATCTCACCTTCCCCAGGAATTGGTATACACAGAGGCATATTAACTTCAACACTGGAGAAGATATATTTCGGGTTTGAATATGTATACTAAGTATTAGAATATTTGCTGATAGCAATATTTGATATTTGCATTTGCCATACAATGATATTTGAATCAAATATTTGATATTTGACAGCATTTGATAGCCGATATGCAGTGGTTTGTGAGAGACTCTGGAGAGCCAGTGAGCTATTTAGATTTCTTCCGGTGGTGGCTGGCAGACAATAGAAGCACCATAGCTGCTTTTATGTTGACTTCTGCTCTCTCTTGCTCTTTTTAATCAATTAATTCTTAAGGTTCTGTGGCCTCTTCTGATTACATATACTGAAACTGGGAAGCCTACTGTATGGGTAAGGGTAGATATCAATCACTGTGTTAGAAAGAAGAAATTGGCGGTGGGGGAAGCATGTGAATAATAGAGATTATATATTACTTAACCCTTTAAATTCTTAATCATTGACCAACTATTTAACAATTAAATTATTCTTGTTTTTAACTGCCATAAAACTGACTTTGACTTGCGGTAACCCTATGAATGAGAGACCTCCAAGCCATCCCTATCCTCAACAGCCCTGCTCAGGTCTTGCAGACTCAGCGCCATGTATTCCTTGATTGAGTCTATCCATCTAGAATGTGCTCTTCCTCTTTTCCTACTGCCTTCTATTTTACAAGCATTATTGTCTCTTTTTGTGAGCCATGTCTTCTCATATGGCCAGTGTACAGCAGTCTCAGTATAGTCATCTTGGCTTCTAGGGAGAGTTTGCGCTTGATTTGCTCCAGTAACCATTGATTGTTTTTTTAGCAGCCCATGCTACCATGCTACCCATAGAACTCTTCTCTCCCACTGCATTAATTTTCTTCCTATCAGCTTTTTACACTGCCAGCTTTCACAACCATACATAGAAACTGGAAATACGGTGGCATGGACAATCCTAACTTGAGTACTGAATGATGTATCTCGATACTTTAGGATCTTGTCTAGTATCTTCATAGCTGCCCTTCCAAGTCCTAGCCTTCTTCTGATTTCTTGACTGCAGTCTCAATTCAGATTAATGACTGAGCCAAGGTATGGAAAATCTTGAACTGTTTCAAAGTCTTCATCATCTACTTTACAGTTATGCAAATTATTTATGGCCATTCTTTTTGTTTTCTTAATGCTCATCTGTAAACCTGCCTTTGTACTTTCTTCCATTACTTTCTTCAGTAAGTGATCCAAATCTTTGCTATTTTCTGCTAGTAGTATGGTATCATCTGCATACAAATTATCCATGTTCCTTCCTACAGTTTTCATGCCTCCTTCCTCCAAGTCTTATCCTGCTTTGCATATGATATATTCAGCATACAAGGTAAACAGATAGTGTGGTAAAATGGAGCATTGTCTGAACTCCTTGCCAATTGAAAACCATTTAGTTTCTGTCCTGTATTCTGTATTCTGTATTCTGTCCTGACAGTAGCCTCTTCTCCTGAATACAGTTTACACATCAGGACAATCAAATGTTGTGGCACAATTTTTTTCATGATCTACACAATCAATGGCTTTGTTATAATCAACAAAGCACAGGCTGATTTTCTCCTGAAATTCTTTGGTGCGCTCCATTACCCAACATATGTCTGTGAATGATCCCTAGTGCCTCTTCACTTTCTTGAGCTCAGTTTGGACAGCTGGCATTTTTTCCTCCAGATATGGTAAAAGTTGTTGTTGTAGAATTTTGAGCATCATTTTGCTTCCACGGAAATTATTGCAATGGTCTTGTGGTTACTGGTGTCCCCTTCTTGGAGACTGGAATGTAGGTTGAACATTTCCAATCTGTGGGCCATTCTTTTGTTTTCTTTATTTGTTGACAGATTTTAGTTAGAACGAGAGTTAGTTCTGTCTCTGTATCATAGAATCATAGAGTTGGAAGAGACCATAAGGGCCATCCAGTCCAACCCCCTGCCATGCAGGAATAAACAATCAAAGAATTCCCAACAGATGGCCATCCAACCTCTGCTTAAAAACCTCCAAAGAAGGCAACTCCACCACATTCTAAGGCAGTGCTATCATGGCTATCATGTCCCCTCTTAACTTTCTCTTCCCCAGGCTAAGCATACCCAGCTCCCTAAGCCACTCCTCATAAGGCATTATTTCCAAACCTTCCACCATTTTGGTCACCCTCCTCTGGACACATTCTAGCTTGTCCATATCCTTCTGGAATTGTGGTGCCCAGAACCAGACATAGTATTCCAGGTGAGGTCTGACTAAAGCAAAATAGGGTGACAAAATTACTTCCCTTGGTCTAGACACTATATTCCTATTGATGCAGCCTAGAATCACATTGGCTTTTTTAGCTAACACATCTCACTGCTGACTCATGTTCAGGTTGTGGTCCACTAAGACTCCTGGATCCCTTTCACATGTACTGCCATCAAGCCAGGTGTCACCCATCCTATATCTGCGCTTTTTATTTTTACTGCCCAAGTGTAGTATCCTATATTTCTCCCTGTTGAAATTCATTTTGTTAATTTTGGCCCAGCTTTCTAATCTGTTATGGTCATTTTGAATTATGATCCTATCCTGTGGGGTATTAGCTACCCCACCTAATTTGGTGTCATCTGAAAACTTGATAAGCATGCCCTCTATTCCCTCATCCAAGTCATTAATAAAGATGTTCACTATCCTTTGGATTCAGCCGATCAACCAATTACAAACCCGCCTAACAGTTAGTAATTCCCTATATTTTTTAAAATCAGCTTTCTTAAAGTCTAGAAGCATGTCTGACTATGCTTGGCTTCCCCTTTCCTCTGTATAACAAACTCCAGCAGAACATGGTCACTCCTCGCAAGAATCCCACTACTTCCACCCCATTAACCACACTGTCTCTGTTGGTTAGGATCAGATGTAAAATAGCTGATCCCCTTGTTGTCTCTTCCACCATCTGGACAATGAATTTGTCTGCAAAGCAAGTGAGGAATTTGTTGGACCTTAAATTATTGGCAGAGTTAGACTTCCAACAGATATCAAGATAGTTCAAATCCCTCATTCTTACTACATCTCTCCTGTCTAAATGTGTGGTCATCTCTTCTAGGAAGGCATCATCCAAGTCCTCGGTTAGGCTTGGAGGTCTGTAGTAGATCCCCACAACGACAGCCCTGCTGTTCCTCTTCCCTTTGATTTTTACCCAGATGCTCTCAACCTGGCTCTCAGGATTTAAGTCATGGATCTGTTCACAGTTGTATACATCCTTAATGCATAATGCTACTCCACCACCCTTCCTGTTTGGTCTGTTTCTCTGAAATAGGTTATACCACTATATTAGTACATTCCAATCATGGGACTCATCCCACCAGGTTTCAGTGATGCTTATTAAATCATATTTGCTTTGCTGTGCTAAGAGTTCAAGTTCATCCTGTTTGTTTCCCATGCTCTGTGCATTAGTATAGAGACATCTAAGACCATCGGCCATTCCCTCTGTTTCCTTTTAAAGATTTTATTCCTCCTACTGTTGGGTTGTTGTACTATTTGCCTTGTATTTGGGCTATTATCTCCAGCACTTGATGAACTCCTATTCTGATGAATACTGTCTCTCTCCCCCACACAACTCAGTTTAAAGCCCTCCTGATCAGATCCTTCAGACTCTTAGCAAAAACATTCCTGCCAACTGCTGTGAGATGCAACCCATCCCTTGCCAGTAGTTCACCCTCCATGAAACTGCACCCCAAGGTCCAGGAAGCCAAACCGTTCCCAGAAGCACCATCTGCGCAGCCAGTTGTTCACCTCTATTATCTTTCTCTTTGGCCATGCCCTTCCACTACAAAGACAGACAAAATGACTACCTGTGTTTTCAAGTCCTTCAGCTTCCTACCCAGAGCCTCATAATCCCTTTTGGTATTCTGAAAGCTATTCCTTGCAGTATCATTGGTTCCCACATGGACCAAAAGGAAGGGATAATGGTCAGTAAGCTTCATGAGTCTCATCAGTCTCTCTGTTACATCGCAGATTTTTGCACCTGGGAAAAGCACACCTCTTGAGACATCTTATCAGGCCCGTGAACTACTGATTCTGTACCCCTCAACAAAGATTCTCCTACCACCACCACATGCCTCCTCCGAGGATTGGCAGAGGCAATCTGTGTGCTGAACCATCCAAGGTCTCATGCACATTCTCTGAGGCCTGGCTCTGTTGCTCTCCTTCCCATTCCCTGTCATCACTGACAAGGGAGAGAGCTTTCAACTGGTTCTGTAGTGCCAAACTCATAGAATGGCCCCTGCTCTTTCTACTTCTATGAGTCACATTCTTCCAAACATCGACCTCCTATGTATCAGAACTAACCTCCTCCACAGCGACATCCCCTGTGTGTTCCCGAACGAGGACCTTCTGCTCTGCTCTGTCTAAGGAAATCTCCTTCTCCCTAATATGCTGTATAGTGGCTAATCGGGCCTCAAGTTGCTAGACCTTCTCTTCTGGCAACACCACCAACTTGCACTTGCTGCAGGTGTAGCTGTGCACATCCAGAGGCAAGAAAACAAACATACCACAGCTGTTGCAGGTGACTGCAGCAGTTCCATCACTGCCCATACTCTGAATATTCTGGAATAGGCACTAGAACAGAACTCTGGACCTTCCCCTCAAACTCCCCTGCTTAACACCCACACCAAACACACCTATATGCTGAGCGCCAGGGACTGGAACTGCAGCAATATAGAAAGCTACTGGCTGCTAACTTCTCTGTCTGCCTCTCACCTACTTCCTCTCAGCAGTCTCTGACTCACTTCCTCTCAACACAAGCAGCTCACCAAACAAATGCTAATGAGTCCTCCCAGGTAAGCCTTCACTCAGACCACACAAAGAGCCTTCACCCAAGCAAGCACACTAGCGTTAGCAGGACAAACCCTCCCAAGAACTCTCTGGGGCTGGAGAAGTATAATTCAGCAGCCAGAAGCTTGCCTAATGCTGTCTCTTCCACACACCCATGTCAAACACCCCTGTTGGCCTCTCTCCTGTTGGCCTTGCTCCTGTATGCCAAGCTCCAGGGACTGGAACTGCAGCAATATAGAAAGCTACTGGCTGCTAGCTCCTCCCTCTGCCTCTCACCTACTTCCTCTCAGTAGTCTCTGACCCACTTCCTCTCAACATAAGCAGCTCACCAAACAAATGCTAATGAGTCCCCCCAGGCAACCCTACATTCAGACCACACAAACAAACAGCTTTGACCCAAGCAAGCATACTAGTGTTAGCCCAACAGACTCTCCCAGGAACTCTCTGGGGCTGGAGAAGTATAATTCAACAGCCACAAGCTCACCTAATGCTTTCTCTTCTGCACACCTGTGCCAAATACCCCTGTTGGCCTCTCTCCTTTTCACCTTGCTCCTGTATGTTGAGCTCCAGGGACTGGGACTGTAGCTTGAAGCAGCTCTATTGGTATGCCATCTGTTCCTGGTGATTATTTTCTTCCAAGTGCCATGAGTATAGCTTCCACTTCACTTTCTAAAATTGTAGGTCATCTTCAAAGGGTTCTTCCTTGAATGAATCTGTCATCCTTTCATCTCTTTATATAGATCTTCAGTGTATTGTTTCCATCGGCTTTTTATTTGTACTTGGTCATGTAATGTGTTCCCCTGCTGGTTGTAGAGCACCCCCACTCTTGGTTTAAATTTCCCTTTTAATTCTTAGATATTCTGAAAGAGGTCTAGTATTCTTCCTTTTACCATGTCATCTTCTGTTTCTCTGCATTAATTATTGTGCTACTTCTCTTTGTCCCTGTGCATAAGTTGCTGAACAGTTGCACTCAGGGTTCTGACCAGATTTCTGTCTTTACTTTTGCTTCTGTCTGTCTTTAACTACTTGAAGAGTTACATCTGTCATCCAGTGAGGCATCTCTTTCTTTTGGCTGACGATAGTGCCTTTTTTCCTTCTCCCTGACAATATCCCTGGCTTTAGTCCAGAGTCCTTCTGCCTCATGTTCAATTAGGCTTAATTGTGCAAATCTGCTTTTTACATTACCTTTAAGTTCTATGGGGATATTTTTCAGGTTGTATTTTGGCATGATGGTTAGTTTAGTGTTCTTTAGCTTTACTCTAATTTTTATTATTAGTAGTTTATGGTCTGTGCCACAATCTGCTCCTGGACTTTTTTTGCAGACAGACTAGAACTTCTCAATCTTCTGCTTACAAATGTGTAGTCTATTTGATTTCTGTAGTGGGGCATGTATACAGTCACCTCTTTAGTTGCTTAAAGAATGTGGCTGCAATGAACTATTGGCCTTGCAAACTTCAATCAGTCACTCTCCTGCTTCATTTCTTGATCCTAGGCCAAGTTTTCCTACAGTCTTTGATTCTGCTCTGTTTCATACTTTTGCATTCCAAGATGTCCTGTTTTGGTGTATGATCAATTTCCTCCTAGACTCCAACATAGAATCTTTCAATTTCTTCTTCTTGTTCCTCTGTAGTTGGAGCATAAATTTGGATTTTGGTTATATTGCTAGATATTCCATGAAGTCTTATTGATACGATTTGGTCAGACTTTGCGTTATATCCATTGGCTGCTTTTGCTACATCTCTTCACATTATAAATGCCACCCCATTTCTTATTAGATTTTAATTTCCTGAGTAAAACACTGTGTAATTATCTGACTCAAAATGTTCAATGCCTGTCCACTTTAGCTCACTCATCCCAAGTATAGCAATGTTTATACAGTCTACTTCTTTTTTAGTATGTTTAGCTTCCCTTGATTCATGCTTCTCACATTTCATATCCCTAAAACATGTGTTGTGCAACTTTGGACTTTCCTTTTCCTCTGACTACATCAACAGTTGAAAGTCCTTTCAGCTTGAATCCAATTGCATCATCAGCTGCAGTGCTACTCATAGTTGTCCTCTGTTGTACCCCAGTAGCTTGTTGAATGCCTTCCAACCAGGGAGTGTCATTTTCTGCCACTATCTCTTGTTTTATTTTAGACATTATAGGGTTTTTGTGTCCTATCTTCAATAGGAGGTTTACCATGCCTTCCTCTGCACAATACTAACAAACATTAGCTATGGTGCCACTGCTTTTGTCTCTGAGAGATCCTCTGACAGTCTCTCTCTCTCTCTCTCTCTCTCTCTCTCTCTCTTTCTCTCTCACACACACACACCTCTAATGCTGCCACCTAGCAGCTATTTAGCACATTAAGGACTTTATCACGCTACACTGTTATAGCACTATTATTCCACTTTAATTGCTATGGCTGCCTCCTGTGGAATTCTGGGGTTTGTAGTTGAGTGAGGCCTAAGAGCTCTCTAGTTGAGAGTTCTAAATGCCCCTGCCTAAACTACAAACCCCAGAATTCCACAGGAGGCAGCCAGAGCAGTTAAAGTATAATAGTAATGCTATAAAAGTGTTGTTGTGATAATTTCCTTAGTCTGACTCCTCAGCAAAAGCATGGCTAACTTGGGAGACCCTGCCATCATCATAGCCTCTTGCCTTATAGGAGCATGCAATCCCACCACCATGAAACAGTAGTGTCATGGTGGGTAATATTAAATTAGCTGTATTGAAATCTCAGTTTAAACATGCAGGACAGCCAACAATATTTTAGATTTATCTGCTTTGTTGTTTGGAATCATAAGTCCACCAGGCTTTTTGGGGCCCTCCCTACCTTTAGGCAGTGTGAGATCCCTGTCTCAGGCAACAGATTTTGGAAGTTACGAAAAGGCAAAAAGCTTAAGATATTAATTTATTATTTATTTTGTTATGCATTTTGTTTGGATTTTCATCAAGGACAAGGAGAGATATTCACAGGGTTTTCACTTTCAGTTGACAAAAATACTTTGATTGGACTGGAACTTGCATGCTATAGATCCTGACTTGTCTCTCTCCTGACTTCTCTCTCTCTCTCTCTCAATATGTGTGTGTGCGTGAGAGAGGGAGAGAGAGAGAGATAGAGAGAGAGAGACATCCTCTGCTCTGCCTCAGGCATCAAATTGCCTTGTGATGGCCCTGAGGTTTTTGTTTTGTTTTGCAATAAGAAATGTTTGTGAGAGTTGGTTGTCAGAAATCAGACCAGGCCTTCTCCTCATAAAGTCAAGGAAATTGATGTTGCATGACAATAAAACAAGTGTTTGCTTCTCTTCAGGATACCTTGATTTATTACCACATGGAGGTTGGTATGCTGCAGTCAGAATTCCTCTCCCCCCTCTTCTCTCCTCAGTGCACTGAGGCGAAGAGCCTAGCATTCCACAAAATGGAACTTGACTTGATTTTTATAGCCCCAAATCTACAAAGGGATTTTACAGCCCAATTACACATAGACTGGAAAACTGAATTTACATTTGGTTACCAGCTTTTAATTGGGAAAGCAAAGATGTTTAGCAAAGTGTGGTGAACACAGCCTGAACCATAAGAAAGGAAAATGAATGGAGCAGATAGCAATTCAGAGAAAAAGATTACACAGGATATGGTAACAACTTTCCAGCATAGAAAAAGTCTACCATTAAAAAATGCATTTTTATAGAGAAATGGGAAAAATTAAAAGAAGGGACAGAGCAAGAGCTGTCCAAGACCTGTCCAAGACACACCTTTCTAACTTTTTCTTAAATAGGTTTAATGAGTATCACAGAGACCATGGGGCTTCAGTTTCCTCTATCTCCTAATTAAGTTGAAATGGCTGTGATGGTCTATAGCTATATACAATAAAGTTATGTATATACACATATTGAAGAGGCAGAGAAGAACTGTATAACTCATATGCAGGATGGTTTGGCCACTGTACTGTATAGAGTTGCCAGGTCAAGACCATCCCAGTTTGTAATTTTCAAGTCCCAAACCTGAGGCCAAGGGGTGAGACCTTGTGATGTCACAAGAAGTGGGCGCTATTGAGGTTACAAGAGTGAATTGACAAGGAGGGGTGAAGCATGATGCATTAAGCATCTATCACAGTTGCACCAAATATTCAAACAAATAGAATAGTCATTCAAACATAAAACACACAAAATCTGATGAATGAGTGAGTGTGTGTGTATTCAACACATTTTTGAAGGCAATACTCTTGCTCTGAGATTCCTCCCCCTTGCCCTAAGGACACGAAAACGGGGGGGGGGGGAGGCCCTGAAATGCAAGGCAAGGCCTGGAGACCTGGGAAAACCAGCTAGCGTTGGTATTCCACACTACCACAAAACAAAACAAGCAAACAAAAATTAAATATACAACAAATAGCTGGATGTACAGTATCAGGATTTGCAGAAAGGAATTTAAAACAACATTTGGTAGAAAAATTCATTTCACTTCTTATTTGCACCCTTTTGTCTCACACACCCTGTGTTTTCCATCTGGAAATGATCCATCTGGTCTGTTTCTAATCAATATCACTCTCTGGATGTCAGATTATTTGCTTTTTCTTTAGATCAGTGAGATCAGTCTTTGGAAAACATAAATTTCCAGGTTCACTTCTTCCTTCATCTCTTCTTTCCATTCTTTCTTAACTGGAATTAATTAAAACATTTCTATTCAGGTAATAGCATCTGTTAAAAACTGGTTTGAGGATCTGGGAATGGACAACAAGGGATGAATAATATATTTTACAGTCTCATGGCTTCATCTGTAGCATCTGGATGGTATAATATGTTGAAGGCAGGATAATAGCTCAGAGCAGCCTTCCCAAACCTGTTGCACTCCAAATACATTGGATCACATCTTCCACCACTCAATCAGCTCATTGTGCATGGGGATGATGGGAGCTGTGATGAAACATATCTTTAGGGTACCAGTTTAGGAAATGGAATGTTTATGTGGACTTAAAATAGTTTTTCCCATTGTTCTGATTCATAAAACCTTTACTACAGTTTGTCATTAACGGATTAGATAAAATTGGAGCATTGGCAGATTTTCAGCACCCCTTTCTTTTTAAGACATTTCAGTGCATTAATGCTTTATTACTGTTTCAAAGAAAGATTCTTACAAAGATTGTGTATGTTTATTGACAACCCAGCTATGAAGATTCACATTTTGACATTCTTTTGTACAACAGTGTAGCCTTGCCCGGTCATATGTATTCCAGATGCATTAGATAAAAGCTCCCATGACTGGAAGATGACCAGCCTTATAATCCAACACATCCAGGGGAGCACCATGTTAGGGAAAGGTGGAATAGATTTCCAAACTATAGAAATGGAACCTGTTTGCAAAATAATAATAATAATAATAATAATAATAATAATAATATTTATTTATACCCCACCCCTCTGTTAAAACAATCAGGGCGGCTTACAAAAATTAAAATACAATACAGATAAAATCCCCAAACACCCCCCACCCCACCCTCCCCCATAAAAAATATTAAACAATTACAAATTAAAACCAACTGATCTAAAATCACATTTAAAAACAATAAATACAATAAAATACAATAAGTGGCCAGCAGACTAAAAGAAGCCAGGATCCCCTGAGGCCGGGATCTAATCAGGAAAGGCCTGCCGAAAGAGATCCGTCTTTAGTGCTTTTTAAAAGCTACTCAGGCTTGTCATCTGACGGATCTTGTTCGGCAGGTCATTCTACACTTTGGGGGCGATTACCGAAAAGGCCCTCTGGGAGGTTGCAGACAGCCTAGATTTTTGTGGCTGAAGCAAATTCCTCCCAGAGGACCGGAGTGCGCGGGGGGGGGATTGTATGGGAGGAGGCAGTTCCAGAGATAAGTTGGACCCAAGCCATTTAGGGCTTTAAAGGTAATAACCAACACCTTATACTGGGCCCGGAAACTGATTGGCAGCCAGTGGAGAGATTTTAATACTGGGGTTATATGGTCTCTCTGAGATGTTCCCGAGACCAATCTGGCAGCCATATTTTGTACCAACTGAAGTTTCCGGACCAAGCATGAGGGCAGCCCCATGTAGAGCGCATTGCAGAAATCTAGACACGAGGTTACCAGCATGTGCACCACAGTCTCGAGATCCCTTACTTCCAGGAAATGGCGCAGCTGGCGTATCAGCTGAAGCTGATAACAGGCGCTCCTGACTGTCACATTCACCTGACTAGTCATCTGAAGCGATGAATCAAGGAGCACCCCCAGACTGCGAACACAGTCCTTAATGGAGAGCATGACCCCGTCCAGGACTGGAGGTTGCAACCCAACTCCTGGTTTTGGGGCCGCTACTGTGAGCACCTCCATTTTGTCTGGATTTAATCTCAATCTGTTTTTCCTCATCCAGCCCATTACTGCTTTAAGACAATCATTAAGAGGAGAGACGCCATCGGAATTCAAGGCCAACCCTCGGGACAAGGAGAAATAGATCTGGGTGTCATCAGCATACTGATAACACCCAGCCCCATAACTCTGAATAATCTCACCCAGCGGCTTCATATAGATGTTAAACAGCATCGGGGACAGGATGGCGCCCTGCGGAACACCACAGGGCCTATCTTTTCTATCCTTTCTGCTGGAGCAGAACATGGGTAGGTCTTTGCCCTTTGCCACTTACAGTATTTTATCAAGTCCCACCCTCAATAGATTCTCCCATCGCTCTGCTCCCTTCTCTGCTTGCATCCCACCATTGACTGTGCTGGTTGGGGGAGATGATGAGAGTAGTAGTCCAAAACATCTGGAGAGCACCAGTTTGGGGAATGCTATCCTAAGTGTAAGAGGCTGGGTATTTTAAAAAACCCACAAAACTTTTTTTCTCCCAAACACTGACAAAATAAAAGTATTTCTACTGGCTGCAGGTGGGATGTATGGGATGGAGCTCCATCACCTGTCACTATCAACTGCTGGCATCAGTGATGTTTGGTGGCTCCTATTTCAGTGGGACAGTTTGAGTTTTACTCTAAACTTTAAATTAGTTATTCAAGGTACTGAACATGACCCCCGCAAATACAGTCATTATATTGGCTAGCTTGTTTAAAGTTTGGGCTAAAATCAGAGCAGATTCACCACCTCACTGGCTTGGGAACCAGCAGATACAACTGGAAGGCACACAACACCTCAATGACATACCACAAAACATGGACACACACACACACACACACACACCCCTCCTGGGAAAGCTCTGTATCTTTATGGTTAGTGGGTTTGACCCAGCCAAAGAGAAGCACTTACAAATTCCATTGATTTTAGAAGGTGAGATTAAACAAATGAATAGGACTTAATTTATTTGGCTCAAGCCCTCATTAAAACACAACAGCCCCTGCATTAAAGCATTAAAGACTTCCAATATTACATCCATGCCTTGGATCTAAGAACTGTTTCCATCTCAGTGAGAGAGGTCTTCACAGCAGTTCAAGGTAATTTGCATTTCTGATGTGCGCCACAAGATTGGGGACAAAAAGAGACATGCTGAGTTGATGTACAGTATATTTTTGTTAAATTACACCTATATGGGAAGAAAATGATTATAGACTCTTCAGGGTAGAGTGTGAGTGCATTTGCTTAAGCATTTCCGTCACACTGCAATGTAAGCAGAATGTTGGTGGCTTCGGAAATGGCTAAGAAGTGAGAAAAGCTGATGGAATCAATGAGCTACAACCAGTTCTAGAGAATAATACCACCCTCTCATAAGCATTGGATGACAGTCCTTTACTTGCTTACAGAAAGCTCCCCAACCTCAAATAATTGCTCACTTACAACAGGACCCATATCATGGAAGGAAATGAAAGGAGAAGACCCTGCTACAAACCCAGAAGCCAACTCTGTTCTCACATCTTCTCCTGGCAGTCCTAGTAACATTACTTACAAAATTAGAGTTGTATTCACTTGCTTATCCCCAATGTGATTGATATTTGTCATCCTCTGCTGACAGTATCTCTCTACACTCTCTGCTGGAAAATAGGACAGACTGTACACTGGAGGATGAAACTTGATAAGAGAAACAACTGAATTGGCAGACATTTGAACAGACATAATTGTTTCTTGGCACACTACATATATTTATATATGTGTCCTCACAACTGAGTATATAACAACAACAACAACAACAAATTCTCCACAAGGAAGTTTTAGACTTCTGATAAGCAAATGTATTGTTTTTACACTTCTGTGCTAACAGACCAACTCCTTGAGAGACCTGTATCATCTTACACAATTCTTTGAAAATTTATGTCCAGGGACACAATTTGCACCTTTCTGTATCATATAACAGTGGTTCCTAACCTGTGGTTCAGGGACCCCCAGGGGTCTGCAATGTCCTCACAGCGGTTCCATAAAGACTTGAACCTTCTCCCTGCAGTGGAGTGGCCGCGTGACAGGAGCCAAGGCAAATGCCAACTAGCTTGGCCTGTGCATTGCCATTCAATCTGCTCCAGCCATAAACTTGCAGTAAGAAGCAGGAGTCTTCCCTCCCACTCCAGTGCTTCTGAGGGAAGGTTTAATGAATGATGAAATTGTGTTGTTGTTGTTAGGATTTTAAATCATGAGTAAAGTCTTGGGGGACCATGGCAACAAAATATATTTAAAGGGGTTCCCTGGTAAAGAAAAGGTTAAGAGCCATTGTCTTATTACACTTTCACAACTATGTTATTGTGCTTAAATACTTGCCAATATTGTAATATTATACTGCATCAGTGCATCTGAAGAAGTGGATTAATATCCATGAAAGTTCATGCTGAAATAAATAACTTAGTCTTAAAGGTAATGCTGGATTCCTTCCCTCTTTCTTCCCCATCTGATTTTGTTTTTATGGAATAACTTTTTATTCTCTCTGCTTGTTGACTTGCTGCTGCTGCTGCTGCTCCTCCTCCTGCTCCTCCTTCTGCCATGGAAGTTCTTCTCCCCTGCCAGTCTTCCTTTTCTTTCTGGAGAAATAGACTGATTCAATGGCAGGGTTTGCATTCGATCAATATCCCCCCCACTGCTCCAGCCTTACTTATCTCATTGTAATTTGCTGGTATATTTATGAGGCCTTTATTAAGACAGGACAGATTTATTTTTAATTTGCTTTAAATTGTTTATGCTCTTTTAAAATGCACTGTATCCTCCGTATTGGGTTTTCTCTGTTATCTGCCTGGCAGTGATAAATGGTTATGTTCTAAAGAGTACATTAAGATCCCAGGCTGTTGCTGTGGGCTATGCTAAAATGTGAGTTGCAAGATGAATGAGAGACAACTGGACACAACAGAGGCTGAATCAGGAAGGCAGAGTGCTCTGGCTTTTCCACTGGTCATTTTGAATTGAGACCAGGTCAGAGTTTGTCACCCACAGATTTCCCACAGAAAAGGAGGTACTGGATGGGCAGCACACTATAGAAATATATATGGCTAGACTCAACTTAAGCTGGGCGGGAATTTTGTTTCAATGTGTTTTAGACAGAGGTTGGATAAGTTAATTTTTTGGATTGTATTTCCTAGAATGGCTGTGCTGGCCAGTGGATTCTGGGAGTTGTAGGCCAGAAAGGGGACCTTTCCAAGGTCTCTCCATAGCAAGCACCATACTCTGCTTGCTTGTTGTTGCCAGCCTATTCCTCCTTGCTGCCTGCTCATACAAGGTTTGTGAGACAACAACAGTACTATCAGCTTATCACATGGTTAAAGCAATGCATGGCCTTTTTTTTAAAGATGGCTTCTAATTTTCTCTGACCATCCTTATTTTTGTGGATGTTTCACTTATTGTATCTGTGTGTGTGTGTGTGTGTGTGTGTGTGTGTGTGTGTTTACAATGGTCTAGGGCTAACAGCAAGAAATAGCTGAGATTTGCTACATAGGGCCAATGCCTGTGACCCAAAGCCTAGGTTGGTTGCCTCTCTGCCTACCTGCTTGGGGTTTTTTTCTGAACAGTGTTTTAGTTCATACTTTGGGAGATGATTAAGCAGATTGAGTCAGCAATGAGGAAAAACTGTGGCTATGACATTGGGGGAGAGGAGAATAGTTGGACAGGAGCTTCACAGAAAAGACTGCAGGGGCTACAATTGCTACTCCACTGACTCAGTCACTTGATGTAACTACCTCGCTCTGCCTAGTGGGCAGGACCAGATTAAGGCATGCTGGCCAGTGGTGGCCAGTGGGTTCCACACCACTGCAATGTGGTGAATCCACTCTGGGTTTATTCCAGACATTATGGGCCAAGGTTGTTTGTCATCCTATGCCATCAAGTTGGTTTCAATTCATGGCAAATTTATAAGTGAGAGACCTCTAAGAGCTCTGGCCATCAACAGCACTGCTCAGATCTTGCAGGTTCAGGGCCATGGGTTACTTGATTGACTCAATCCATGTGGTCTTCCTCTTCTCCCACTGCCTTCCACTTTATAGCATTATATTATTTTCCTATGAGTCATATCAAGATGTGTCTCAGCTTAGTCATTTTGGCTGAAAGGGAGAGTTCAAGTTTGAGTAGTTCTATAATCCATTCATTTGTCTTTTTAATAGACCATGATATCCATAGAAAACCACATTTCAAATGAGTTGATTTTCTGCCTGTCAGTTTTCTTCACTGACCAGCTGTCAGACCCACACATAGAAATAAGAAATATGATGGCATGGATGATCCTGTGTTTTGTAGTTCATGCTATGTCAGCTATCCAAGGTACTGAAGCTATTTTAGGGTAAGGCTCCACACCCTAGTTAGTTTCTTTAAAGTCTGGAATGAAATCCAGAGCAAATTCTCTGCACCCTGGACAAGGAAGCCACTTATGCTGGCCCTAAGATATGTCAACTTCCTGGGGCCTCCACAGCATTACAGAAGACACTGTTATTATTCTAACAGAGCATTATTCTAAGAGAACTTCAGACGGAAATGCTGGTCTTTGGGGGAGTGTATTTAGAGGCTCCTCATTATCTGAGGCCCTAGACAGTAGCTTCCTTAGGGAATATGTTAAATCCTGCACTGTTAATGACATTCTATCCCACTTTATTGTTTGGTTGCTGGGTCACTATACCCTCCTGTCTTCTGGCCTTCCAGATGCGTTGGGATTCAAGTCCCAGAAGCCCCAGCTAATATGGCCAGTGGCAAGGAAGTGTGAGAGCTGATGTCCAAAAATCTGGAGAGTCAAAGTTTTCTGAACCCTGCTTTACAAACTTCACAAATTGCCCAGTACGACTAAGAGATTGGGGAAAGCAATGCTTTACCATCATGGTGAGTGTATGATGGCCTCCAGTTACTGTAGGTTCACTGCTCTACTATTGTTGACTAGCAGGTTAATCTACAGCATGCCTTTGCATGTGTGCTTGGCTGCCTCTGTGCCCAGACCTGGCCACTTCCCCCCATTGCAGTCCGTCAAATTCTGGGTGATTCACTAGTATACTCAAGTAAAATCAACCTTACAATCCAGGTGCCCTCCAGATGTGTTGAGCTACAACTTCCATAAGCCTTGGTCATGATGGCCAATGGTCAGGTAGTGTGGGAATTATAGTCCAAAACACAAGCTTTTCTACCCTGATATGTATGATTGCTATCTATCTAATTTAAAATGATGAAAGAAAACTTTATTTTGATGTTTTTAATGAGACCTTGTAAGTACAAGTAAGGAACCGCCCTAGAATTTTTTAAAACTTCCCAGACAATTTTGCACGTAGCTTTGTTCAATTATTAGAAATCAGCACAGCATGAAAAAAAAATGGGTTGAGGGGAGTCTCCTAGGATACAGACAGTAAGATTAGAAGTGTAGGTTCCCAAGAGCAGAGCTGGGGAAATTACTCTTAAAGGAAATTAGTTACAGCAGTAGTATCAAGCCACTTGATCCATGTGATATTCCTCATTTAGTGAGACACACTCTTGTACTTATAAAAGTAACTAAACATTGCAGTCATACTACAAAAGCTAAAAGCGAGCTGCATTACAATTGTAACTTAATGAGGGACTGTTATACCACCCTGAACACACCTGATCTCATCTGGTTTTGAAAACTAAATGGGTCCAGTCATGACTAGTGTTTGGATGGGGTTAAGAAGTGACCTTCAGGTAGGGTTCAGAAAGAATTTTTTTTCTGAATCCCTGGAGACCCACTACTACTCAGATTTGGTGATACTGCTTAGGCTGCATCTGCACTGCAGAAATAATCCAATTTGACATCACTTTAACTGCTATGGCTCAATGCTATGGAATCCTGGGATTTGAAGTTTGTTGTAGCAAACTACTGTGACAGAGAAGGCTAAATATCTCACAAAACTACAAATACCAGAATTCCATACCATTGAGCCATGGCAGTTAAAGTGGTGTCAAACTGGATTACTTCTGCAGTGCAGATACAGCCTTAGATGAACCAATGGTCTGCTTCAGTAGGAGGCAGCTTTTTAATATTCCTATATAGGAACAACTTCACTGCTTTAATGGCATTGCAGTAACTTTTAGTTACCTTTATAGTTAGAGAGATATGGTTTTACTGAATAATTCAAGTGAGGAGTCATGATGTATTTCATTTTGCTGCCTCGTGCTCCATTGGTGGGTGTTATGGCAATAAGTTGATGGGAGAAGAATGTGTTTTCTGCTATGAGCTGGTGGCTAGGAGCATTCAGATGTGTTGTTATTAATAACTATTTAGTTATTTCTGAGGAATGAGGAATGATCAAATTACTTTTAAAAAAAAATAGAAAAATATGATTACTATGCTGGCAATATAGTTAAATACTTTATAGTTAAATTATTTTTTTTACTGGCAAGTAATAAAAATACATGCATACATACAGTGAGTGTGAGAGAGAGAAACTTTGGAGGCTTAGAACTTTAACTGTAATTAATTACTTTTAAATGTACCTTTTAAAGCTCTGATCTTAGACTCTAACTCTCATTTAGTTCTTGTTTTCAAAATGGGAAGTAATGTAAACTGCTCAGAGAATACTGGCCTTATGGCATGGAAAGCTGACAGCCTGATTCAATGCCTTTGATCCAACATTTTCAGGGTGTCCCAGATTATGCTTGACTTAAATCAAAGCATGTAGACAGGCAGGCATCATAATGGTTGTAATAAATATTCAGGAAAAGAAGAGAGCTTTGTGGCAGAAGACTTGAGGTCATATCTGGCATTTTCCAGTCAAGGATCTTGAAGCTGGAGGTTAAACTAGATCCTACATCCAAGATGTAAGAGTACAGCTGTCCCTTCACATTTGCATGGGTTATGGGCCAAAGACTCCCGCGAATGTGAAAAAAACACAAATAAAATATGCCTCCTCCTCCCCCCCTGCCCACAGCCCCCCCACCCTTCCCAAAGCCGCAACAGGGCTTACCCACCACCACCACCACCCTCCTCAAAGTGGCGAGGGGGCTTCTAAAGACCCGTTGCCACTTTCCTCCACACACCCCACCCTCCCCAAAGTGGCAATCCGCGAATATGTGGAACCGCAAATGTTAAAGCCGCGAATGTGGAGGGATGACTGTATACAAAGAAGCCTTACATTTTTTTACATGAAAGAAAGTATGCAAAGATCTGCTTCAGACTGCACCCCTGGCATGTGGGTAGAGGGAGATTTAAGCTTTCCCTTTGCTGTTTTATCCTTTAAGATCTCCCTTTCTTTATGGGAACTTTATGAGAACTGCAGAGATAACATTGCAGTTCTCTGTTCTCTGTTCTCTGTTTTTAAGCCCGTGTATTGGGGGGGGGGTATGTTGGCAAATTTAGAGGGATGACTGAGAGGGAAAGGTTTAATCCTTCCCTTACCCACACATGGTGGACCTGACATAGTGCCCCTCCCCTCCAAGCATTTACTTGCAAATAAAGTGAATCAGATTTCCATGTATGCTACACATTTAATGTAGCATATAGTTCATTCCTGAGGCATATCTCTTCCTAAGACTGAGAAAGCTCAGAGCTTGGAGTTGTCCAGGAGTGTAGCTATGGGGAGGTGGGGAGATAAAATGAGAGCGTTGCCCCTCAAATCACAATTCTGCCCCTTCAATAAAAAATTTCCTTCAGTCCCCAAACATCTAGCATTGCAGTAACTTAGACCTTCATTGAGCATTTTGAAATGCTCCAGAGACTGGAACACGGAGCAATGGATGCAAGCTCCAGGAACAGAGATTCCACCTCAACATTAGGAGGAACTTTTTGACAGTAAGAGCTGTTCGGCAGTGGAACGCACTCCCTCAGAGCGTGGTGGGGTCTCCTTCCTTGGAGGTCTTTAAACAGAGGCTGGATGGACATCTGTCAGGGATGCTTTGATCGTGATTTCCTGCATGGCAGGGGGTTGGACTGGATGGCCCTCGTGGTCTCTTCCAACTCTGCAATTCTATGATTCTATGAAATACAGTGTGTGTGTGTGTGCGCGCGCGCGCACACACACGCACCTTCAAGTTATCTGCTGACTTATGGTGACTCCATGAATTTCTTAGAGTTTTCTTAGGCAAGGAATCCTCAGAGATGGTTTTGCTAGTTCCTTTATCTGAAATATAGCTTACAGCACCTGGTATTCATTGGTGGTCTCCCATCCAAGTACTAAATAGGGCTGACCCTGCTTAACTTCCAAGATCAGACAGAATCTGGTGACTTTAGGGTATTTAGGCCCTCAAAATACAGTTTAGGCATCCAAGATTACCAAAGGAAAGTGACCACAGCAAATATAAGTGTTCTAGATATGAACAGTTTTCATTGTCTTAAGAACTCTCTGCAATGGGGAGTGATGGAACATTGCATTGGAGAGACAGTATTCTTGCTGTGGCAATGCCCTCATTTGGGCAGTAGGGGTAAAAAAATAAAAAATAAAAAAATCCAAACTATTCAAAAGCTGTTGCCAGTCTGAATAGACAGCACTGAGCTAGATGGACTAACAGTCAGTAACAGGCAATTCCATCTATTAAAGATCATATTGTGTATAAAGGAAGAGGTGGATGAAATTATAACACGTTCCTTATGGAGAAACTGTTGAACAAAGGAGGGGTAACATGGAAAGAACTAGGAGTTTGTTTTCTTCTTTTTTTTTTCCTGTCCCAGATTTCACCATTAATGATCCTGATGCATTCACTGGGCCTGAAAATTTTTAATTACAAATCAAAGTGGCTCTTTAAAGCCTCGCATGATATAGCAGGGACATTTAGCAACCCCGCTCTTTGCTTGCATTATCCCACATCAGTACACTGCACTAAACCAGGATGAGCAGTTCCCCGGATTAACACTGCTCTACTTCCCAACTGGTTTAGAGGAACTTTTTTTTAGCTATCAGCACTGAGAAGCTAATGCTCTTTGCTTTCAAGCTTTAGCAAGCACACAGGGCCAGATCATCCCTTTCCATTTTTATTTATATTTGTGTTATTTATTTTGCCCCAGAGAGCAGAAAGCCTACTAATGCACCACAGCAGATGTTGCCAAAGAATTGTCTTAGCTGAACTGGCAACCAGCTCTTGCTTTCTGTAATCTCTCCTACGGAAAACCTTCTTATGAGTAACACTGTGATATTATATGTTTGAATAGAAGCAAAACTTAGAAAACCATCTTTTTGGATAACTCCATACTGGTTTGGGGATTGTAGTCCAAAACAGTAAAGTTTCCGTTCTTGATTTAAAAAAAAAAATAGCAGGAGGAGCATTTCAGGTTCACTAGAGAGACCCTTTCTCACACCCTAGATTTGCACTTCTTGGAACCATTGTAAAGAGCAATTAAAGCAAAAAGCTGCTGCTGCTGCTGCATTGGAATTGCCTGAGGAAAGTGGTTGTAACTCACTGCCTTTCTTTACCAGCTGCATTTCTCCCAGCATCCAGGAAACTACCCAGGAAACTTGTAACAGCCAGCTTTAGAAAGAGCTCTGCATGTTGCAGAAGAAGCTTTTGCCTAGAAAAAGGGGAAATGAAAGAAGAGACTGCCTAGATTGTAGCTTATATGAATTGTGACCAACTTACATGAAGTCAACTGTTTCTTGTGTGGATATGAACTGCATTCATACACATTTATTGTCTCAGAATATATTTTATATCCCTGTTAAATGTACCGTAGATGTTGCTAACTTTTGTAACTTATCCCAGATTAGATTTGCAGGCAGTGGCAGCTGGTGTCCTCTTTATCAGCAGAGTGGTGCATCTGCTCTGGGTTTCAGTCTCAACTTGAAAGGAGCTTCCCAAGGTACCAAACCCTATATCCAAAATAGGTTCACCATCTTAACTTATATAAAAAATGGTGGCTTGGGGTGCAGAGTCAATTACCATTCAATCCTGTGAGCCATACTGTGGGATATCCTATGAACACTGATACCATTTTACTTCTGAATTGTAGAAATAGAATACTACATATATTGCAATGTGAGCCTGATGTAGACTGAAGCATTGCATTTATTAACATTGCTGTTGGGAGTTGGAACCCATGCCAACCTACAGCAAATTGTCTAGGATGTATCAGTAGATCTCCATCTATTTTCTGCTCAGCACTCATTTGAACCCTCTTTTCTTCTTATTGCACCCTGAATCAATATCACCTTTCCCCTCAGAGTGTGCTTTTTGTCAGTGTTTTGGCCTCCTTTCATGTATGAAGCTTGGAGGGTGGGGTGGTCTCCTCCATGTTTATGCTTTCTAAGAAAAAGGCCTGATCCTCTGGATGCACATGGACTATGGAATTAGTCTTATTCATTATGATGACCCCTGTAGTTAGCACTTCGTCTCACAAAGTGAAAGGAACTGTTTGTCCAGGGCTAACTGGAAGATTTTCAAGGTCATGAAAGGGCAGCAAATTTGTTACCTACTGAACCAGTGGTTAGTACATCTTTTTTTTTTTAATGACCAAGGATGGAGATATGTGGTTGTGGAATTTTCTTTTGTATGTACTAAAGCAGTTCACCTGGCTTTGGGGTACTATGCACCTTGATTTGGGAGAAAATAAGGTGACACTGCTTGCTTCCCCATTGACAGTGAAATATTTTGGGCTTGCCTTGCTTGTGTTACCACTTTTGGGGGGGGGTATAACAAAAACCCTGGGTCATCATTAGACATTACAGTGCTTCTAAGAAGGGCACGCTAGTAGTAAAATAAATAAATAATCTGACCGTAATAGGAACCTGCTCAAATCTCACTCCCCTCCACTCTCTCAACACTCTCTTGCTTTTCAAAATGAGATAACCATATGTATTTAATTAAAAGGAAGAGCAGTTGTTTGCTTATGTAACCTTCCATTTGTAATGGAAAACAGGGGAAACTGACTTTGTTTGCATTTTAGTTTTCAACTGACTTGAGAGGTTTTCTGTTTGTGAAGTCAAACCATTGCTTAGCACTGGAGAAGTAACTTACATAAACTAATTGTATCTAGACCACTTAAGCAAATGGATTTTGTGCACAGCATCAGATGGAGTATCATGTGATGAGCCAGGGTCTCTTCCCCATTACACAATTATATCATCTTGATACCACTTTAATGGGCATAGCTTTATCTTGTAGAATCCTGGGATATGTGGTTTCATGTAGTATTTAGCATTCTCTGCCAGAGAGCTTTATTGTCTCACAAAAATACAAATCCCAAGATTCCATAGAACATAGCTATGGAAGTTAAAGTAGTATCCAAGTGCTATAATTCTTTATTGTGAAAGCAACCTAAGGCTTCTCTGCACACTACACATTTAAGGTAGGATGTAGTTAATCCTCCAGCCCTGAGATCCTTGAATTGATGCCAGATATCATCTTACTGCCAAATTGCAAATCTTGGAATTTCATAAGATACAGCCATGGTAGTTAAGCTAATATCAAATCTGTGTGGAGTGTGATGATGATGCAGGTCTGTGGCGATTGGGGTTCTCATTTTGGGAAGTGCCAAGTATGTAGCAGATTTGCATGTCAGCTTTTTCTTGGATGTGCCTTCCAAGGAAAAATCCATATACGTGAAAGAGTCCTATGACACCTTTGAAGGAATTAACTTCAAACAATAGTATTTGTGGGTATAATCCCAGCATCCACTTCTGCTGTGTAACCTCCCTTCATGTTTTGCATAAACTGCTCAGGGAGGCTTTATAGTCACCTTGAACCCATTTGTCTTAAAGAAGGATATGAAGTGTGTTAGATCATACTGTTCCTAACTTCTTTTGTGGGATATTTCGCTCTATTATTAGGCAGAGTGAGGCAGAAAATGCCGAGTGGTTGGGAATGCCAGTGAGGTTCTGGATGACAGTGCAGTGTGTACCATTTTAACCTGCTCTGCATTGCCTAAGATGGTCTTGTGCCCTCAGATGTAATGGGAATGTTCTGTCCTATTGTCAGTGTTGAAGTGAGATTCAATTACCCGTCTAGTTGGTTTTGGATGTGAAATTGCAGGTGGGAGGCACCATTTTGTTCTTCAACTCAGGCAGGAAAAGGTCTGTGGATGGTACTTCCAGATGAGACTTTTAGTGTGCTCCCTAACTCGTTCATAGCATTTTACAAGGAGTCCAAACTATGGAATTGCCTTCCATTTGTAACACTCCCTTGATTCTTCCATGTTTTTTTCTTTCCAGAGGAAGTCCACTGAGTAGGGAAAAAACAGAATAGATGCACAGGGTCTTTTGACTGACATTTTTAGGAGTCCTCCATCTGGAAGAACCCAGAGTTTTATTTTACCTACTCAGAAGGAAATAGAGAGCAAAACAATCACAAATTCTGAATTACAATGGTTGTGCCATAAGCTGAAACCAGCATAGAGTACTGGACCTGAACCAAAGACATGAGATCATCTTCTCCTCCAGTCAGCCACAAAACATCTTATGTGATGCTAGGAATGCCTCCATCTTTTAGACTAACCTATCTAAAGTGAAATATCTTAGGAGATTATCAGACTAGTGTTTTAAAATGGAACAATAACATTATAAAGCATAGCGGGACAATCTCACTACAAGCACTATAAGATTCACACATTGCCATGATCGCATTACAGTATTGCCACTTAATTTTTGCATGCCAATTTTGTTCCGTTTCGTATACATTTTAAAGAAGAAATGATACCTTACCATTATCACATTCACTTTTTTCTCACTCCTAATGATAGCGAGTGAGAAATGAAAGTAGCTGGAAACCCCTGGAAATTGAATTATGTCTGAAAGGGGAGGAGAGAAAGCATAAGGATAGCCTAGCACAACATGATAATGGAACAGAGATGGAGATATTTTTCAGATGTTTTCTGATCCCGTAATAATAACGAAAGAAGGTGTTATCCACGATTTCCCCCCGTTAATAAACTAAGACGAAAACAAAACAGAACAAAGACATGCTGGGAACAGATGCTTTATGATGCTGTCTGAAAGGTAAACTCTTTCCCAATCTCATAACGTTATTATAACTCTGTATTTACCAAGTCTGATAATCTCCTTAAATGAGATAAATCCATATATGGTGCCTTAGGTTTCTGGAGGAATAGCAGGATACAACAGGGAATAATGGATACATTTAATCTAAAGGTTGACTAAAATATAATTTAGGAATGCCTAGGGCCAAAGAAAGATGCCCGTAGTTTACATGGAGCACCAATGTTGTGGGGAGTGTACATTTGACTTCAAAATGAGTCTCTTTTGCTATCTGTCCCATATTAATAATATTCACAGATGTACACAAATTGCAGGAGAGTGGCTTTGATGGTGTGTGTGAAAAAGCTATTAGGACTGTGCAATGTTTTCTGTTGACTTCAGCAAGACTGACAATTTAATCTGAAACAGAACTTCTTCGATATAGGTTCTTTTCAAATCAATTGGTTTCAAAGTACTTGTGTTCAAAATTGGGGCTTAGTTTCCCAACAGACAGACATGTTGTTTAATTTATCAAAGGCAGAAGGTGAATGTTTTCCTAAAGAGGAACAGGGGAAAAAAACTTTCGTTCAGGTGAGGAAAGAAGGTGATATTGGCCAGGGTTGGGAAAAACTACTTTTTTAAAAGTGCAGTTCCCAGACTCTGCCCCCCCCCCATGGTCATGCTGGCTGGGGGATTCTTAGACTTGTAGTCCAGAAGTAACTTTTCCAGATCATGGTATGGAACACAAACCTCCCCTTCTGAATATTTCAGAAAGGACTTTATCAAAGAGCTTGCAAGAACATAATGGACACATTCCAGAGATCTGATTTTCTCTTTATATTTTATTAGTGACCTTTCTTTTGCTCGGTTTGACAGGGAGCATGTGGCAGGTGGAGCATTGCCTGTTTTCTAAGGGCTCACACCCAACTCATGAGATTGGCTCACAGGCCCTGATAGTGATAAATCCATGCACTCTGTCACTGTGCTGCCACCTCTGAACACCAGCTCTGAACACCAGCCACAGCACAGCACTAGTTAAAAACTAATATCTTTCCCTCACATGCCCAGGAAGACTTTGTGTCTGCAAAGGGAAGAGAGAACAGTAACCACACAAAAAGCTGCAAGAAGCTAAGGAACCATTAACCCAGAGAAAGGGTCTGACCAAATAAAAAGCTGCTTGGGGGAACTATACAGAGGCTAAGAGGTATAAGTTACAGAGAGGAACTTCTGGCTTGTTGGATTAACCTGGCTGGCAAGCAGTTATAACCCATAAAGCAGCAGGGGGCAACTGCAAAGGGAGTTCAAAGCAAGACTTTACAGGTGCAATCTCCCTATCCCTCACATCTCTAGTAAATGAATGAAGGGGCCATCTGAAGACAATAAAAACAGACTGCCTAATCAGTACAGGAGAGCAATGGGTGTAGTGCTGGAACATTTAAAATACAGATATTGGGTGCTTTAGACAAACAGTTCTTAGTGCTACCAATCCAGAAGCATGATACAGTTATTGTGTGTTTCCCTTCCTGAAAAGGTTTTTTTTTGGGGGGGGGGAGTGGAGAGGTAAAAAAAAAAAAAGAAAGAAAGAAAGAAGAAAGAACCAGTAGGAAAATATGGGGAACTTAAACCTGAAAGAAAATGGCATCTGGACCTCCTTCTCCCCCATTAGAATGGCTTATTTGAAGCATGTCAACTGAACAATAAAAGCCTGATCTGGAAGCCCCAAATCCATATTATGATTTAAAGTATCTGTCTGTTATTCTATACAAATCCAAATGATTGATTACAGAGGTTGGAATCTTCTTAGTAACCTGCACCATAAGTGTGTGCCTTCAAGTCGCCTGTTGATTTACGGTGACCCCATGAATTCTATAGGGTTTTCTTAGGCAAGGAATCCTCAGAAGCGGTTTTGCCAGTTCCTTCCTCTGAAATATAGCCTACAGCACCTGGAATTCATTAGTGGTCTCTTAGCCAATAATAAACAAGTACTTGGCAAGATACTGCACCAAGAGGTATCTAGTACCCCCTTGCACAACAGCTTTACCCCAGATGCATAATAGCAGCCAGAAAGCACTGAGTGCAGCTCAGTCTCCATTGCCATGGATTAGCCATGAGGGTGTGACCAAGTGTCAACAGCCATCAGACAGCCAGGGAAAAGAGTACTCTTTGGATGTGAAATTGCAAAGTAAAGCTTTACTTTGAGTAAAGCTTGGATTACTTAACCTCCAGTAAGTAATGCAAGCTGGGTAGTACACAGGCTCAGCTCTGCCCTCTGGCACAGATTGGCTGTATGGCTGCATCTGGGAGTTGTCCAGCATGCATTGTACACCCAGGAAAAGGAGCAGCTTTCACCTTCCAGTTTATGTAAACTGGCAGAGTTTTGTCCCAGCAGCCTTGTAATAGAATCTCTGCCAGACTCACCAACCTGGTGTCTTATCTAATGGTACCAAAATGAAGACCATAGTAAGCCTTTGAACTTGATCTTTCAACAATCCTTCTGAACAAACACTTTGCATTTCTCTATGATCTGTTCCAGAATACACATTTATGGACCAAAGCTGGTATTTAGAGTTAGGCTGACATCCTGAAACTTTTCATGCAAGTTTGGGACCAATCAGCAAGCTCTTGGGGTTTTTTTTCCCAGAAAGGTACCTCTCTCTTTTTGTCCATTTTGTATGGAATGTGGTGTGAAACAAAGGACTGTAGATGTGACCAGTTCATTTGATTGAAATCATAAATGAAATCATCAACTTCAGTCTCAGCAATGCTGGGTAAACTTCCTAGGAGAATACAGCTGGCCCTCCACATTTGCAGGTTTCACTTTTGTAGATTTGTTTGTTCACAGATTATTTGCTGCCTTCTCTGCTGCTGCCATATGTCCTTTTCAGTAAGGACTGCAAACCTTGTGACACTGAGAGATTGTGAGTGAGGCTTGTAAGTCCCTATTAAAAATGGCATAAGGCAGCAGCAGAGGTGTCATCAAGCCCCACCAGCCACCAGCTTCTGCCTCGCAAAGGAACCCCACTGCCTCAAAGCCATCCTCAGTGAGTTGAATCTATGGGTTGTACTTTTTTGTGTGTGTTAAGTATGGTTTGGGGGTCCTAGAGTTATTTGTGTTTTTTCCATTTTCATGGGGGTCCTCCACCCCTAAGCCTAGATAATGTGGAGGGATGACCATATAATGTATCCAGTCCTGGAAAATTCTTCTGAGACTGTATTAAGAATTGCATTATGGAAATATCTTAGTCCTTCACAACAAATGAACTGTTAAGGTGATGGGATATACAATCACTGGAAATTTATACTATAAAGAGCTGGCATGGTATAATATGCTACAGCCTGCAGCAGTCAGCAATGAGAAGGCAGCTGGCAAGCATATCTAGATTATGTCTGGGAGACAGGCGTGGGAAGGACATGTGAAAGCTAAAGCCTTATCTATATGGGGAAATGTGTATGAGAACCACTTACTTTATAACCTGTGACTGTACTGTATCTGTACTGAATAACTATATCACCCCACTCTCTGTCTTTGTGCTCTTGACTTTGATTTAGTTCTCAGACTGTGTGCTTTCAGTCTGGGATGTACAGTGCAGGACTGCACTGTACATTGTGCTGTGATATGTAGTTTGTATGCTAGGAATCTCAGACTCATTGTAAATAATACTCCAACATGCTTTAGTAAAGAGAAATAGTTTAGACACATCTGTATCTATGTGCTCATTTCTTCACCTGATGATAGAAACTCTGCTCAACAACTTTTGCTGCCTGGTCCTCTTGATACGCTGAGAGGCACCAGTGTGCTACCTTGACAGAATAGTGATGTAAATGCAGTGCAATTGTAAGGGAAGAAGTTGAGCGTGAATAAAATAAAATATTTCTTTCAATTGCCCTTTAAAAAGAGGGTAGATTTTGCATTAATTGCTCTTGTTTTATTTTTATTTTTTGTGAAATATTAAGTTGCATTTTAATAACAATGGTACATCCTTCACAGAAAATATTTGTCTTTTAAGGGATAAACATTTTTAGCAATAGAATATACTATGCAAAATTAATATGGGTGTGTCTGAAACAAGACAGTACACACAGAAAGTGGGAGCCAGTACCTGAGGAGGGAAGGGCCCAAACATGAAAGCATTACTAGTTTGAATGCCATTTCCCAGAACTCCTCAACCAGCAGGGACACAGACCTTGAGATGGTGTTGGACTGCAAGTTCCAGCAGCACTAGCCAGCAGAGCTAATAGTGAGGAATGGTGGAAGCTGTCACTCAACAACTTCAGGAAGGCTGAATGAGTGCCACCCTGGCTCTAGAAGGAGGTTTGACCACCATTTGGCAAATGTAAGCCTTTCACCTTTACAACAACACAATTCCAACATGATGTAAGGGAGTTCACTGAAATTAATGTATTTGGACCCACTGATTCCCAAATGTGCAACAGTTCATGTCACAAAACCAGCAAAGGATTATTTATCATGACCAAAATATCTTCTTTTGAAATTCTCAGGAGCATGCAAGTGTGGTGAAATTAGACCTTGCCCCTCCTAACCCTTTTATGAACCAGACCAGAGAAAGTTCCTGTGTAGCTTTATTTGACTCACTAATGAAAAACAGTTGCATTAGGCTTCATTTTATAATGGGGATAAAATGTAATGCAATTTCAGATTGATGGTAAACTTGCTAGGAAAACAAAATTATCAGAGTATAACAGAGGCAACAGACCATTTCTGTGCTTGCACCATAAAGAAACATAACCTAATGACCTCTCTCATTTACTGAGAGGAAATCCAGCTGAAAACCTCTAGGGGTCCAGAAACAGTTCCAGGTTTCTGGGTTCTCTGGTTTAGTTTCATGAATGCTGTTTCTCTGTTTTAAGCTTTACTGTCAGGATTGTGAAGCAAAGCAGATGGCAACACATTTGTGTTCATATCCTTTTTAGGCCTAAGACTATTGGGGGAAATGTAAAGGAACTGTTTTTAAACTGCAATAGAATACCATAACATTCTTGATATCTAGCAAGCTGCCTTGTACTAACCAGAGATTGGAACAGTGGTGGTAGGGATTCTGAGATTAGTAACAAATTCTAGGTCAGATTATTTGGGCTCTTTCACACTATATAAGGATAGCACTATGATTCTGCTTGAACTGCCATGACAACATCCTATATAATCATAGAGTTTTGTAGTCTGATGAGGTACTAGAGGAACTCCCCAGCTAAGAATTCTAAATACCCCTCCCTAAGCTGCAAATCTCAGTATGTTGCTATTGGCTGTTCATGCAGAATCATAGTGCTATAATTATGTAGCATGATGGGGCCTTTTGTCTATCCAGTCTACTCTGACCAGTAGACATTCTTCAGAAAAAGAATTATCTTTTCCAACTACTGTTACCTGATCCTTCCTCTTAGCCTCTTAACTTGGTAACACTGGGAATGGAAACTGTCTCTCTCTTCACACACACACACACACACACACACACACACAAAGGCAAAAAAGAAGATCCAGGAAGCTACTGACCAGTCAGCCTAACCTCATACTAGGAAAGATATTAGAATGGATTATACAGGAGTCTGCAAGTATCTTGATGACAATGCAGTGATCAGTAGGAGCCAACATGGGTTTGTCAAGAACATATCCTGCCAAACTAATCTTATATCTGTTTTCAATCACTTCACCAGTTTTGTAGATGGTAGGATTGCTGTGGATGTCATTTATCTGGATTCCAGAAAGCATTTGATAAGGTCCCCCATAATGTTTTGATTAGGAAACTGATTAAATGTGAAATAGATGGGAACACTCTGACATGGATCCATAACTGATTGGAAAACCATGCTCAAAGAGTCAATATCAATGGCTGCACTTCAAACTGGAAGGAGGTCTCAAGTGGACTGCCTCAGGGTTCTGTCCTAGGGCCATTACTCTTCAACATTTTTATTAATGACTTATATGACAGTGTGGAAGGAATCCTTATCAAGTTTGCAGATGACACAAAACTGGGAGGGGCAGCTAACACATCGGAAGTTAGGAACAGAATTCAAAGGGCCTAGATAAACTAGAACATTAGGCAGAAATTAACAAAATGAAATGCAATAGAGACAAATACAAAATTCTACATTTAGGCTACAAACCAAAAGCACAGGTATAGGATGGGGGCACGTGGCTCAACAGTACTACATGCAAAAAGAACCTGGAATTGTTGATCATAAATTGAACATAAACCAGCATCATGCTGCCGCAAAGAAGGTGAATGCTATTTTAGCCTGCATTCATAGAAGCATAGTTTCCAAGTCAAGGGAAGTAATAGTCCCACTATATTCTGCACTGGCCAGGCATCATCTGGAGTACTATGTACACTTCTGGGCCCCTCATTTTTAAGAAGGACATAGACAAGTTGGAGCAGGTTCAGAGAAGGGCAATGAAGTTGATAAGAAGTATGGAGAACAAAACATATGAGGAGAGGTTGAACGAGCTGGGCATGTTCAGCTTGGTGAAGAGAAGACTGAGGTGTAACATGAATCCACTCTTTAAATACCTCCAGGGCTGTCACAGAAAGGAAGGGGCAGGCCTGTTCTATGCTTCCCCAGAGGATAGGTCCAGGTCTAATGGTCTGAAATTACAGGAGAGTAGATTTTGATTGAACATTAGAAGGAACATCTTGACATTAAGAGCAGTCCAGCAATGGAATCAATTGCCTAGAGAGGTGATGGGTTCTTCTCCTTCTTTGGACATCTTCAGAAAGAGGCTGGACAGCTACCTGCTGGAGATGCTTTAGCTGGCAATCCTGCATTGAGGTTTGATAAGATGTCCCATGAAGCCTCTTCCAACTGTATGACTCTATAACTCTATGACTCTGAGCTTTGCCACAGAGCTATGAGTCCTCACTCAATACTGAATGACAAATAAAGATAAATGTGTGTATGGAAGTGGGACCCAAAAGAGATATTTTCTGACTGAGGCCCTGCATTTGTAATCCCTCTATATTATTGGTTTGGTGCAGAAAAACCCTAAGGATCAAGCTGTACTTATCAGTTCAGTTTAGAGAGGGAACTGGAGGAGGGAGGAGCCAGTGTTTACCAAGGATAAGAATTGGGCCCTTGTAACTTTAAATTAGGACTTTGAGGTTGCCTACAACAACTGCAGAGCAGCAAGTTCTGCACTGGTGCTTTGTGAAATGACTACAGGATATTCATCCAATGCCATTTCCTCCACATTGAGGTTGGAGGAACCACCCCTTTTGTTCAGCCACCCCATTGCATTACAGAGGTGCAACATGCTGGTGCAGGGGTGGGGGCAGCTTGAACCAGCCACCAGGGTGTGTACTCATCCTCCCTCTCACCATGCATGCATTAGTATTCACACATACTCAAGTTTGTGGCAGAAACTGAAACAACAATTGCTGATGATAGAGAAGAACCAAGAATTAAACTTATGATTTTTGGAAATGGATCAAGAGACAGCAGAGAAGTTAGAGAGAGAAAGCTTAGAAGAACCCCCCTGTAACTCGTACATAGATATAGCATTATGTAATATTAAGAGAAGTAACTTGTAAATATGCATGGAGTGTTTCTTGTTTAGTCCCAAATAACTGCATATCTGTACCTTACAAATAATGCCATAATGGCCCTTTTTGGATGAGTCAAATTTTTCATGGTAGAGAAGCTCAATGGTGTTCATTTCATATTTTATTTTTAAAATATATTGGCTGACATCCTGTTCATGAATCACAATAGTGTACATCAATCTCAAACTATCACAATTCACTTTTATGGTTGTTGTGCAGGTTGGAATTCTATTGTAATCATGCAACTATCAAAAATCCCCCCCACCTTTTAAGCAGTGCAGCCCTCTCCCCCAACACAGCCATTTCCATGTTGCTAAAGAGTGGGGAGATGAGCAAGGAAACATCTGGCTCTTTTCCTATAGCTGGACATGCTGTGACAGGAGTCTTCATAGCTACACCTCAGCCATTTTCTGGGCTATGAAACTGTTATTGTTGTTTCACTCTTAAAATATATTGGAACAAAGAAGCAATTCACAGCATGGCATGCAGAAGGAAAGAAAAATGTCCACTATGTGATTCGTGACTGAAATAACACACACACACACACACACACACACATGGCCTTCTAAGGCAGGGGTACACAATATTTTTGTCCTGGAAGACTGCCTCTATGTTGGGACCTGTCCCTGAAGGTGCCTATTCCTGCCATTTTTGTGTGGTTCTGTAACCTTACTGTAACCTTGCTGTTAATTGTGTTTTCATTTCTCTGTAGTGACTAGAGTGCTTTGTATAGGAGCTGGGAGCATATGGACACTATTGAATGGGGGACAGGGTGGCAGGCAGCTGTAGAAGTGTCTGGAAAAGAGGATGTATGATTGCCTGGGAAGAAAGGATCAGGGGATGATAGGCAACCAATAGCTTTGTAGCCCAGCAGATTTCATAGCTTACAAACTGCTTTTAGTATACTGTTTGTTCTCTTAGTTTCCATTCTGAGCAACAACCTTGTATGATATGCTTTCTGGATTACTGTGCCAAAATCTTTCCTATTTAACTCTGAAACTGCTAGTCACTGCATCTAGGAATGCAAGTAAATGACACTTTGTTACTCTACCTCTGTCTGGTTGAGGGATGGGGAGGATGCATGAGCACATATATTGTACAGAGTTTATCAGACGAATCAAATATGGTGTCATAACGACACCACATAAATGCAAAAGGGTATGTATCACAGATGCCATCACCATTTCGTGTTTATGTCCTTGCCAAAATCCGTCTTATTTTATTGATGTCTTAAACTGTCAATAGATCAGCTGTGCCGGTATTTTTGCTGGCATAGCTGGCGTATGTAATCTCACATCTTTTTTTTCCATGTACTTCCTTTGTGAATTGCCGGACCGCCAGAACACTTCCAGGTGATATTGCGACATCCATGTACGTGACACTTTTTTTAAAAATATATATATTTTTATTAGTATTTTCATTACACCATTATTAAAACAACATGAAAACAACCCACCTAAAACATACATTACTGGACAGTCCCACTTGTTTACACATTCTCCCCTAATCCTCCTCATTCTCCCTTCTGTCTATACTATACACAACAATACACATAACTAACTTCCTCTTTTCTTTTCTATCCAGTGTTTTCTTCACCCAATTTCTCCCTCTTTCTTATTTTTCTTTTCTTGTTCTGTTGAGGCTATGTCCCTTATCTCTTTTTCTTATTCTGGTTCTTTATCCCTCTAGGCAAATTATTGCCCATTTCCCCATTTCTCTTTCCAAATTGGGGCTAGAATTTCCCAATCATCACAATTTTTTTGTGATTTTTTTCTCATCTAACAGCATCATTAGTTTGTCCATCTCATACATGTCATACAATTTCAATAGCCATTCTTCTATTGATGGTTCATGTTGACTCTTCCAGTTCTTCGCAAGTATAATTCTTGCTGCTGTTACCATGAACAACAAAACCTTTTCATATTTTCTTTATTTCCAAGCATTTACCTTTTGTACCATATTTAATAAGTAAATCTCCGGTTCACTTTGGAAATCTACTTTCAGTGTTTTCATGATTATTTTATGTATCTTATTCACCAGCTCACATCGCCACCACATATGGTAAAAGGAGCCCACTGCTGTTTTTACATTTCCAACAGAGATTTGAAGCATTTTTATAGATTTTAGCTATCTTTTCTGGCGATAGATACCACCTGAACATTATCTTACAATAATTCTCTTTTATATTATTACTCTTGGTAAATCTTATATTCTTGTTGCATGTTTGCTCCCAATGTTCCAACAAAATTTCATGCCCTATATCTTGGGCCCATTTTACCATATGAGCTTTTATTCTCTCTTGTTCTAGTTTATAAGTGAGTAATATTTTGTATATTTTGGATATCATTTTCTTTTTTCCATTTTGCAAGATCTTATCTAACTCTATACCTTCTAATTTAGAATCTTGTTTAAATCTCTTGAGTAATTGCCTATGTAGAAACCAGTGGCATGTTATATTGTCTTTCTTTAATTCCTCTAGAGTTTTCATTCTGTAAGTGTCCCTTTCTCTTTTCAAAATGTCTCTGTATGTCAACCATTTGTCATTGTACAGATTTTCTTTTTTATGGAATGCCTCATGGTTTGATAACCATAATGGTATTTTTGGGCAAAGAATTCTCTTATATTTCAGCCATATTTGTATTAGTGAACGTCTCACATAGTGGTGGCAAAACTCCTTATGTACTGATGCTTTATTAAACCATAGGTACGCATGCCACCCAAATCTCAGACTGAATCCCTCCAATTGTAAGAGTCTGGTGTTTTTTAATGTCATCCATTCCATAGCCCATGATATACAATTTGCGTGATAATATAACTGTATATCTGATAAACCTAGACCCCCTCATTCTTTTGTATCTTGTAACGATGTCCTTTTTATTCTCGCTTTTTTCCCGACCCAAATAAATCTAAATAAATCTCTGTTCCATTTTTTAAATACATTGTCATTAATTATGATTGGAATGTTTTGGAACAAATATTGCATCTTTGGTAAGATGTTCATCTTCACCGAGGCAATCCTACGTGACACTTTTTTAACTTTCCCTGGTTTACATGGAAGGTTTTAAGTGTGTTTTTGTGCTTTGTGTCACTTTTAATGTTTTGTTTTTTGTTTCATATTTGAATTTTCCATATGATGAAGTCTTACACGATTTCAAATGAGGAAGCGAACTGAGTTTCATTCACTTCCTCTTCATTACCGGGAAGCCTTCTGCTGGGAGAGAAGGTAAGTGTGGTGGGGGGGAGTTCTTTTGCTGGCATAAAAATGGATTTTTTATGCCAGCAAAAGAATGTTTAAAGGGGCTCATCTGATAAAGGACTTTTTCAGCTTCCCCTTATTGCACAAGAAGCCTCTGTAACAGCAACGAATCTGCTGCGTGGGAGGGGGTCCGTTTCGGAAGATGTCGTCCCTCTCTTGGCCTCATCCGTGACTGTTCCAGTTAGGATTGAGGGCAGCCGCACCATTTTGTGCGGTAAGGGGCATCTGAAAAAGTCCAAAGTCCTACATCCCGCAGGAGACTGGTAAATCTACTACCATGGAAGGCAACAAATCCATTCTTTATTTTACCAAGACTCTTCCCACAAGTGTTCTGAATTGTATGGGAGCTCTGCTGGCACTGGACCCTATCCCTTTAAAGTTTCAGGAATGACAGAGCTCCTGAACAATGCAGACTAGTTGTGTGCAGAGCAGCAGCCAAATCAAGAGTGAGTTTGTCGCCTTTGCAGATTGGATGCACCCCCCCCCCTCAATACACATACCCAGTGTAATGTGAGGGAAACTTTACCTTCATCCTCTCGCTAGTTATTCTGTACCCAGTTGTTGGGATGATGGCTCCTTCAGGTGTACCGGGGGAAGGGGAAGGTAACCTCCCCCAGAATGAGCTGAATGCACTTCTTTGCTTGAATGGCAATCATTAGCAGTGTGGATTCAACTCCCAGTCCCTGGAGCTTGGCATACAGGAGTGAGGCAAACAGGAGAGAGCCAAGATGGGTGTTTGGCTTAGGTGTGTGGAAGAGACAGCATTAGGTGAGCTTGTGGCTGTTGAATTATACTTCTCCAGCCCCAGAGAGTTCTTGGGAGAGTCTGTTGGGCTAATGCTAGTGTGCTTGCTTGGGTCGAGGCTGTTTGTTTGTGTGGTCTGAATGTAGGCTTTCCTGGGGGAGGGGGGACACATTAGCATTTGTTTGGTGAGCTGCTTGTGTTGAGAGGAAGTGAGTCAGAGACTGCTGAGAGGAAATAGGTGAGAGGCAGAGGGAGGAGCTAGCAGCCAGTAGCTTTCTATATTGCTGCAGTTTCAGTCCCTGCAGCTTGGCATATAGGAGTGAGGAGTACAAGAGAGAAGCCAACAGGGGGGTTTGGCATGGGCATTTAGAGGGGGAGTCTGAGGGAAAGGCCCAGAGTTCTGTTCTAGTGCCTACTTCAGAGTATTCAATATGGGCACTGAGGGAACTGCTGCAGTCACCTGCGACAGCTGTGGCATGTTTGTCTTCTTGCCTGTGGATGTGTGGAGCTACACCTGCAGCATGTGCAAGGTGATGGTGTTGCTGGAAGAGAAGATCCAGCAATTTGAGGCCTGATTAGCCACTATATAGCATATTAGGGAGCAGGAGGTTTTCATAGACAGAGCAGAGCAGAAGGTCCTAGTACAAGAACACGCAGGGGATGTGCCTCTGGAGGAGGTTAGTTCTGATATGCAGGAGGTTAATGTTTGGAAGAATATGACTCATAGAAGTAGAAAGAACAGGGGTCATTCTATGAGTTTGGCACTACAGAACCAGTTGAAAGCTCTCTCCCTTGTTTGTGATGACAGGGAATGGGAAGGAGAGCAACAGAGCCAGGCCTCAGAGAATGTGCACGAGACCTTGGATGGTTCAGCACACAGATTGCCTCTGCCAATCCTCGGAGGAGGTGTGTGATCATGGTAGGAGACTTTTTGCTGAGGGGTACAGAATCAGTAGTTCACGGGCCTGATAAGATGTCTCAAGAGGTGTGCTTTTCCCAGGTGCAAAAATCTGCAATGTAACAGAGAGGCTGATGAGACTCATGAAGTCTACTGGCCATTATCCCTTCCTTTTGGTCCACATGGAAACCAATGATACAGCAAGGAATAGCTTTCAGAATATTGAAATTATTATGGATTATGAGGCTCTGGGTAGGAAGCTGAAGGACTTGGATACACAGGTAGTCATTTCATCTCTCCTTCCAGTGGAAGGGCATGGTCCAGGAAGGAAGACAAAGATAGTGAAGGTGAACAACTGGCTGCGCAGATGGTGCTGTGGGGAATGGTTTGGCTTCCTCGACCATGGGGTACAGTTTCATGGAGGTGGGCTACTGGCAAGGGATGGGTTGTACCTCACAGCAATTGGCAGGAATGTTTTTGCTAAGAGTCTGAAGGATCTGATCAGGAGGGCTTTAAACTGAGTTGTGTGGGGGAGGGAGACAATATTCATGAGGACAGGAGTTCATCAAGTGCTGGAGATAATAGCCCAAATGTTATACTGATAACAAGGCAAATAGTACAAGAGCCCAGCAGTGGAAGGAATAAACCCTTTAAAAGGAAATAGAGGGAATGGTCCATGGTCTTAGATGTCTCTATACTAATGCACAGAGCATGGGAAATAAACAGGACAAACTTGAACTCTTAGCACAGCAAAACTGGTGGGATGAGTCTCATGATTGGAATGTATAATAGAAGGGTATAACTTATTTCAGAAAATAGACCAAATAGGAAGTGTGGTGGAGTAGTATTATATGTTAAGGATGTGTACACCTGTGAACAGATCCATGACTTAAATCCTGGGAGCCAGGTTGAGAGCATCTGGGTAAAAATTAAACAAGAGAGAAACAGCAGGGATGTCTTTGTCTTTGTGGGGGTCTACTACAGATCTCCAAGCCAAACTGAGGACTTGGATGATGCCTTCCTGAAACAAATGTCCTCACATTCAGAAAGGAGAGATGTAGTAGTAATGGGGGATTTAAACTGTTTTGATATTTGTTGGAAGTCCAGCTCTGACAAGAATTTAAGGTCCAACAAATTCCTCACTTGCCTTCCAGACAATTTCATTGTCCAGATGGTGGAAGAGGCAACAAGGGGATCAGCTATTTTAGATCTGACCCTAACCAACAGAGACGATGTGGTTAATGGGGTGGAAGTAGTGGGATCCTTGGGGGGAGTGATCATGTTCTGCAGGAGTTTGTTATACAGAGGAAAGGGGAAGCCAAGCATAGTCAGACATGCCTTCTAGACTTTAAGAAAGCTGATTGCAGAAAACTAGAGGATTACTGGGGGTGATCCCATAGTCAGGAATACTAAAAGAAGGGAGTTCATGATGGATTGGAGTTTCTTAAGTGAGATATTGAAGGTGCAACTTCAAACAGTTCCAATGAGGAGAAAAAATGGCAGGTGTCTGAAGAAATCAGGATGGATGTCTAAAGAATTCTCAATCGAGCTAAAACTTTAAAAGGACACATACAAGAAATGGGAAAAGGGAGAAATCACCTAAGAAGCATTCAAACAAATAGCCAGCTGATGTAGGGGGAAAGTCAGAAAAGCTAAAGCACAGGTGGAGCTCAGGTCTGCTAGAGAGGTTAAAAACAATAAAAAGGGGTTTTTTTTTATGTCCGTAGCAAAAGGAAGAACAAGGAAATTTTAGGGCTATTGTGTGGTGAAGATGGTGAAAGGCTAACAGGAGACAGAGAAAAGACAGAATGACTTAACACTTTTTTTGCTTCAGTCTTTTCTCAAAGGGGAAACAGTGCTCAACTTGGGGGAAATGGAGCAGATGATACAGTAGGGGATATATGGCACAGAATTGGTAAAGAAGTGGTTCAGGAATACCTGGCCAAGATAAATGAATTCAAGTGTCCAGGGCCAGATGAACTATATCCAAGGGTATTAAAAGAACTGGCAGATGTAATCTTAGAATCACTGGCAATAATCTTTGAGAAATCCTGGAGAACAGAAGAGGTCTCAGCAGACTGGAAGAGGGCAAATGTTGTCCCCATTTTTAAAAGGGGGGGAGAAGACCCAAATAATTATTGCCCAATCATCCTGACATCGATACTAGAAAAGATTCTAGAGCAGATCGTTAAACAGACAGTCTGTAAGCACTTAGAAAGGAATGCTGTGATCACAAAAAGTCAACATGGGTTTCTCAAAAACATGTCATGCCAGACTAATCTAATCTCTTTTTTTGATAGAGTTACAAACATGGTGGATGAAGGGAATGCTGTGGATGTAGTGTATCTTGATTTCAGTAATGCCTTTGACAAAATCCCCCATGATATTCTTGCAAAAAAAGTTATTAACATGTGGGCTAGACAATGCAACTGTTAGGTAGATTTGTAATTGGTTGATGGGCCAAATCCAAAGGGTAATCACTAATGGCTCCTCTTCATCCTGGAGAGAAGTGAACAGCGAGATGCCACAGGGTTCCGTCCTGGGCCCAGTGCTATTCAACATCTTTATCAATGACTTGGATGAGGGAATAGAGGGCATGCTTATCAAGTTTGCAGATGACACCAAATTAGGTGGGGTAGCTAATACCCCAGAGAATAGGATCAGAATTCAAAATGATCTTAACAGATTAGAAAGCTGGGCCAAAATTAACAAAATGAATTTCAACAGGGAGAAATGTAGGATACTACACTCGGGCAGTAAAAATGAAAAGCACAGATATAGGATGGGTGACACCTGGCTTGATGGCAGTACATGCAAAAGGCATCTAGGAATCTTAGTGGACCATAAACTGAACATGAGTCAGCAGTGTGACACAGCAGCTAAAAAAGCCAATGCAATTCTAGGCTGCATCAATAGGAGTATAGTTTCTAAATCAACAGAAGTAATAGTGCCACTCTATTCTGCTTTAGTCAGACCTCACCTGGAATACTGTGTCCAATTCTGGGTCAATTCAAGAAGGATGCTGACAAGCTGGAGCATGTCCAGAGGAGGGTGACCAAAATGGTGGGAGGTTTGGAAGCCATGCCTTATGAGGAGTTTTTTAAGCAGAAGCTGGATGGCTGTCTGTCAGAAGTGCTTTGATTGTTTATTCCTGCATGGCAGGGAGTTGGACTGGATGTCCCTTGTGGTCTCTTCCAACTCTATGATTCTATGAACTGTGCTAGCTGCTTTTAGGGGGATACAGGGTGATAGAGGAGGCTTTTGTCTTCTCCCACTCCCAGCAAACTCAACTAGTGCCCATGCTTTGGCATGGCATTTGCGCTACAGAAGCAGCTATACCAGCTTCTGGGTCACAAAGGTGAGCTTCATTAAGTTCAGGAGTAGGGGATGTTCATTTCATTTCATTTATTTGTGTCCTGAATTTCTTACAATATAGGGAAAGTACAATCCATAGTCTGCATGCATCACCAGGGTTCCCCAGCATCCTCCCATTAGAAAAATGTCCCCAGTACAAAGGAATGGGGGCAATATTGCCACTTTCCCCCACTTTACTCCCAGGAGAAGCCTTTTTTAAAAAACAAGAAATTAAGTTCAGTCACTTCTTGTTTTTTAAAAAATGAGTCACTGCTTTTAAAATTGTCCATAGTGGGTAAAATCCTGGTAAGATTGCCCTTGTATCCCCAAGGAGGCTTTGGGGGCATTTTGAGCCAGAACATTAGGGTGTATGGCCCGCTGAGCTTTCCTGGGAAGGGGGAATACAGCCACAGCCCCTGACAATTGCCCACCCCTACTTTAGTCCCATTAGCAGCTTCAAAGTTTCTGTGTAGATCAGTGTTTGTGAGAGAGATCCCTTGGCAGTGGAGAGATCATGGAGGCTACCCAACATGGGTCTGGGGCCCATTTTCATCCCAGGGTCTGTGGGTTGTACAGTTGTACTCAAAAGGGTGAGCCTGTAACACCATTCCCTAGCGGTGTCCCTGTTTGCTGGTCTCCCAATGTGTATCCTGGGAGTCATATGAAAGCAGTCTCACATACGCACATTTTAAACTGTGTGTAGAAATGAGCATGTTAGAAAAGGTACTGAACAAAGGGGCTTTGTGACCCACCTTCCTTGTTATTGCACTCTGTAATGTTGCTAAAAGAACAGTAACATAACTAAAGCTCAGAGATCCAGATATGAAAGGAAGGGTCTTGGCTTGGTAGTCATGTACCCAAAGTGGAGATCATTCTTGGTCTTGCTCCAAAAGTAGTGAAGCATAATTCAGTTTAAATTTAAGCTCTGTCAAAGAAACCTTGAGTGATTTTGAATCTTCCAAAATGTGCCTGCCAGCATGAATCCTTCAAGGTCAAACTGTTAATCCATCTCTGGTCTTTTGGAAAATGAACATAATTCTCTGTTTGGGTTAAATGTTTGTTTTACCCAACCTCCCTCTCTCTCTCTCTCTCTCTCTCTCTCTCTCTCTCTCTCTTTCTCTCTCTCTCTCTCTCTGTTGTTAAGGTGATGTGGCATTCAGGGGATAAAATAGCAAGAGGAAATAGCATATAATTAACAGGTGGGTATGTTGTGAGTTCTAGAGATGAAGAGGCATTCCGAAACGGGAGTGAAACCAGTAAAGGGAGAATTATGCCAGATAGCCTCTCCTCCTGACCATCCTGAGAGGGCCACAGGACTTGAAAAAAGGAGCCCCCTTTGTCTCTCCACCATCCCATTGACCCCTAAAAGCTCAGAGGCCAATGATACTGCATATCCTCTACAGCTATGCAGGGAGTGAAGAGCAAAACCCAGTTACAGCACTGGGCCAATGCTTGGAGACAAGGTCGTATTGCCTGTCATGTCTCTCTTTGATTAGCTATGTAAACTGAACAAAGAGTGTGGTGGCATGTGAAAGATCAATATATTTTGTTTGGCAACCCTCTTTATCAGATGTAAGTGGACTACAGTCCACAAAGGCTTATGCCAAATAAAAATTATTAGTTTTTGTGACACATAACTATTTGTGGTTTACTGCAACACACACCACTCCTTTACACCACTTTATTTCACTTGAAATCCACACCAGCCATTCTCATGAGGGTAGCTGATTGTTAATGCTCTCTATCACACCTTTATTGTGTTTGTGCTTTAATAGCATAATTTGCATGGGGTTTTTTTTATCCACACTAATGGTGTCATTACCGACTCCTGTACCATACTCCTCACTTCATGATTTGTTCATCTAAGTTTTTTTCTCAAAAAAAAATGTAGCCATAATAGCACAATAATGCTACAACATCATGACATTACAACAGTATGACAGTACAACAGTATGATGGCACGATGTCATTACAAAGCCCTCTGCACATCTTTTATCAGAGAGATGACACAGGAAAAGAAAGTGGCCATGCAGTCCCTTGCCATTTTTATTATGGTACTTTCTCCTGCAGAGAGACAAGTGACTGCCATGTTTTTGACTATGCCAGTCTTACCTTCCTTATAGCATTATAGTGATATTCCGTTTGTTCCCCAGTGGATTATTGGGGTTATATAATATTATAACAGTCTAACAGTTAACAAAAACAAATCAGAAGAGGGGGTTAAGAGGGGTTTAAACATACTAGAAAAGTCATATATCTTGCCTGAGCACTAGAAGTGGTCTGGGGCTTCTTGGCCAGAGATTTCCTTGGGAATCCTTGAGGGAGGGATAACCTGGCCACACCCACACTGCATCCACTAATGGGTTGTTAATGGAAGAAAGCATGATGAGACATCTGCACTCAAGTTGGTTACTAAATTGTTGCGGGGGAGGGGTCATTAACATATTATTTCCAGTGTGAAAAACTCACATTTTCAATGACCCTGCAACACAACAATTCCTGTAGAAAAATGGCATTGTTCAATAAAGCTGAAGCAATAGCAGGATTAATGTGTCACTATGATGGGATGACAGCATGGTGGGATAACACCCTAACACAGCAACCCTCAGGAAACATTCTGCATTAAGAAGTCCCAACCGATTCAATTTCTCCTTCGAGGGAATGTGCTCTGAGCCTTTGGATGTTTTTCTTGCATACATATTGGATGTTTTCCATAGTAAAGAGGCCCACAGTATTTCCTTAATCTGAAATACTGACACCCATTTCAGCTGATGCCAAACAGGCCAGCTTCAAGTCAGAAAGAGAGCCAAAGTAGTTTCCCTCTACAAGAATAAAATTCCCTCTACAAGAATAAAATCTACAAAAATAAAATCCAGTTGTATATGCACACTGGGATTTAAAAAAAACATGATTAAATCTGTTTTTCAGGTGATGTGGTTCAAGGAACAGAGGTGTTGTTATGAGTATTTGCTGCATGTGTGTGTGTGTGTGTGTGTGCATGTCTTCAAGTCACCTGTAGACTTATGGCAACTCCATGAATTTCACATGTTTTTCTTAGGGAAGGAATGCTCAGAGGTGGTTTTGCCAGTTCATTCCTCTGAAATATACTGAACCTCATATTCATTGGTGGTCTCCCATCCAAGTACTAACCAGAGCTGACCCTGCTTATCGTCCAAGATCAGAAGGGATCTGGTGCCTTTAGGCCGGCTTGCTGCATATATACCAGTACTAGATTACAAATAGCAGTTCTTTGAGCCAGCAGGCAGGCTCTTCTCACATTTTTGTATGCTCAAAAGTGGAACAGTGATTGCAATTCCTCTGACCTTAATCTCCATCTGGCTAGAGAATACAAATATAGTGCAGAGCAAAAAGTGATGTTCCTCTGTTGGACCTTGGCTCAACAGATTACACCTGGATTGAGCCAGTTACCTTCCCCTCCCTCTGTTATGCATACTTAAGAAGAACATAAGCAAGTGTGAGGTGCTGATTACAGAGCAGGGGAAAAGCGACCAGGAAGCTTTTTTTGTGTACAGAAAACAAAATGTGAGCTGGTATGCGGACAAAATAGGGGTAAGTCTGCAAAGGTGTTAGCATTCTTCTTATAGCATTGTATAAACCTAAGAGGGATTCAAGCCTGATGATTAGATCAGGAGAGGACAGGTTCTATATGAGGTTCTGCCACCGACTTTGACCCTGAAGTGGAAGTAACAGTCTTTAAGCTTTTTTTGTACTTTAGATTATCTGTCTATAAAGTCCACAGTGATAATTCTCTAACCTCACAGAGGTCTTGGGAAGCTTAACTGCTGTTTTCAAAGTGCTTAGAGACCTTCAAAGGTTAGACATGGTGTGATTGAAAAGGACGTTCTATGATACAAGCAGAGACAAGAGCAGAAAAACAAAAGATTTGGTTGTCCCAGAGGTAGGGCGGGAGGAACCTTGTCGGAATCTTTATAACTTGGCTTGGCTCCAACACAAGCAGTGATTAGGACTAAAACAACAAGGGCTCTTGTGGCATCTTGGAGATGAACACATTTATTATTGCATGAGCTTTCTCAGACTCAAGCACATGAAAAGTAAGCTCAAGTTGACACTTGCCTCTCCTTCTTAAGGCTCCACTGGACTTAGTCAGAAAAAGACGCATTTGGGGATGGCATCAGACAGTGGGGCCTCCAGGGTCCATACATGAGCAGGAAGCCAATGCCTGGTCCCCAAAGTTCCCCAGACTTCCTCCCCTCCCCCTTGCCATCCTTGTTTTTGTGATCTGTTCGCCTTCCTTCTTAAAGTGTTGGCCGAAGCAAGGAAAAGGAGCTATCTCTTCCTAACCTTGTGAACAATCATGTATATTGCACTCAACAGAAGAGGACAAGCAAATGGGCAGTAGGGACACAGAAATTTGCCCAACCAGGATCCACTGAGGGCAATGTGTCCAAAGCAGTCCAACACCGCACCCTCTCCCCCAAAAGAACAATGTTTTCATTGGGTTCCACGTATAAATATTATTTAAAATTGTCCCTGAGCAATCTGTTGTTATGACCACATGGACTACGTTTAGACAGTCTTCCAAATACCGTATATTCCGGCGTATAAGACGACCCGGCGTATAAGACGACCCCCCCCAATTTTTAAGGGGAAATGCAGAGTTTGTGATATATCCGCCCTAGAAGACGACCCCCCTCTTCCAACGCATAGCCCCCGCATGCCCCTCCTGCGCTCCCTTCCAGAAGGGAGCGCAGGAGGAGGATGCGGAGGCTGTGCGCCCAAAAGGGGCACGTTCGCCCCTTCTCCCCACCTTCCAGGAAGGTGGGGAGAAGGGGCGAATCGCGGGTTTGGCCGCGCAGCCTCTGCATGCCCCTCCTGAGCTCCCTTCCAGGAGGGAGCACAGGAGGGGGATCCGGAGGCTGTACGGCCAAACCGGGCACGTTCGCCCCTTCTCCCCACCTTCCAGGAAGGTGGGGAGAAGGGGAGAATCGCGGTTTGGCCGCGCAGCCTCTGCATGCGCCTCCTGCGCTCCCTTCCAGGAGGGAGCACAGGAGGGGGATCCGCAGGCTGTGCGGCCAAACGGGGCTTTGGGGAAGGGGGGAGGCTGCGCGGAGGGTGGCAGGGGGGAGGGGGCTTCGCAGCCACCCCCCTCTCCAAAGCGAGCCTTTGGGGAAGGGGGGTGGCTGGGCAGAGGGTGGGAGGGGGGCAGGGAGTAGGGGGCTTCCCAGCCCCCCTCCTTTTCGGGAGGGGGGGATGCGCGGGGGGTGGGTGAGGGGAAGGGAGGAGGGGGCTTCTCTGCCACCCCCCCTCCCTGAAAGCGCGTTTCCGCGGCTTTCAGGGAGGGGGGTGGATGCATGGGGAGTGGGCAGGGGGAAGGGAGGAGGGGGCTTCTCTGCCACCCCCCCTCCCTGAAAGCAGCGGTTCCGCTGCTTTCAGGGAGGGGGGTGGATGAGCGGGGGGGTGGGCGGGGGAAGAGAGGAGGGGGCTTCTCCGCCCCCCCTCCCTGAAAGCAGCGGTTCTGCTGCTTTTAGGGAGGGGGGTGGGCGAGCGGGGGGTGGGAGGGGGGAAGGGAGGGAGGGGGGAAGATGAGCGGGGGGAAATGAGGGGGGTGGACGAGCGGGGGGGTGGGCGGGGGAAGGGAGGGAGGGGGCTTCTCCACCCCCCCTCCCTGAAAGCAGCGGTTCCGCTGCTTTCAGGGAAGGGGGGGATGAGCGGGGGGGTGGGCGGGGGGAAGGGAGGGAGGGGGGAAGATGAGCGGGGGGGAAATGAGGGGGGCTTCTCCGCCCCCCCTCCCTGAAAGCAGCGGTTCCGCTGCTTTCAGGGAGGGGGGTGGGCGAGCGGGGGGTGGGCGGGGGGAAGGGAGGGAGGGGGCTTCTCCGCCCCCCTCCCTGAAAGCAGCGGTTCTGCTGCTTTCAGGGAGGGGGTGGGCGAGCGGGGGGTGGGCAGGGGGAAGGGACGGAGGGGGCTTCTCCGCCCCCCCTCCCTGAAAGCAGCGATTCCGCTGCTTTCAGGGAGGGGGGTGGGCGAGCGGGGGGGTGGGCGGGGGGAAGGACAGAGGGGGCTTCTCCGCCCCCCCTCCCTGAAAGCAGCGATTCCGCTGCTTTCAGGGAGGGGGGTGGGCGAGCGGGGGGGTGGGCGGGGGGAAGGGACGGAGGGGGCTTCTCCGCCCCCCTCCCTGAAAGCAGCGATTCCGCTGCTTTCAGGGAGGGGGGTGGGCGAGCGGGGGGGTGGGCGGGGGAAGGGACGGAGGGGGCTTCTCCGCCCCCCTCCCTGAAAGCAGCGATTCCGCTGCTTTCAGGGAGGGGGGTGGACGAGCGGGGGGTGGGCGGGGGGAAGGGACGGAGGGGGCTTCTCCGCCCCCCCTCCCTGAAAGCAGCGGGTTCCGCTGCTTTCAGGGAGGGGGGTGGACGAGCGGGGGGTGGGCGGGGGGAAGGGACGGAGGGGGCTTCTCCGCCCCCCCTCCCTGAAAGCAGCGGTTCCGCTGCTTTCAGGGAGGGGGGTGGGCGAGCGGGGGGGGTGGGCGGGGGGAAGGGATGGAGGGGGCTTCTCCGCCCCCCCTCCCTGAAAGAAGCGGGTTCCGCTGCTTTCAGGGAGGGGGTTGGGCGAGCGGGGGGGGTGGGCGGGGGGAAGGGAGGAGGGGGCTTCTCCGCCACCCCCCCTCCCTGAAAGCCGCGGTTCCGCTGCTTTCAGGGAGGGGGTTTGATGCACGGGGAGTGGGTGGGGGAAGGGAGGAGGGGGCTTCCTAGCCACCCCCCCAAGCCGCGGTTCCGCGCCTTTCGGGAGGGGGGGTGGAAGCGCGGGGGGTGGGCGGGTGGCAGGGAGGAGCACTTTGCTTCACCCCCTGCCCGATCTCCTGCCTCTTCGCTCCGTTTGCGAAGAGGCAGGAGATAGGCAGGCAGGTGAAGCAAAGTGTATCCGGCGTATAAGACGACTGTCAATTTTGGAGGGCACTTTTGAGTGCTCAAAAGTCGTCTTATACGCCGGAATATACGGTACACTGGCCCCTTGGTATCTACTGGGATTTGGTACCAGGAGCCCCCATGGATACTAAAATCCGTGGATGCTCAAGTCCCATTATATACAATGGCACAGTCTTTTATATAAAATGGCAAAATCATGGTTTGCTTTTTGGAGTATATATATTTTGGGGAATATTTTAAATCTGTGGATGGTGGAATCTGTGGATATAGAATCTGTGGATAGGGAGGGCTGGCTGTATATCATATCAGGCCTGCTAAATGTGTCACCTACCAACAAAACTTGGAAAAGTTGTTTGATGGGAACTCTCAGAATTCCCCAGGCAGCATGGCCAGGACCATGATGGCTAGGAGATTCTGGGAGTTCTAGTTCAAACAAGTGACTCTTCCAGGCTCTAAATGCATATGACCTATTGAGCCAAACACAACACAATAGCTATACAGGGGCTGTGGGGTCTACAAAACCAGAACAGGTGGTTGGTCTCACACAGACAGTACATGCTTGGATGTGTTCAGTATACTTAGTTTTAAAAGCAGAAATGAAAAAGGGATTAAGAGAGCTTCTGGCAGAGGGGGGAGGAACTGTTCATTAAAAACTCTTTAAGCCAATGGATGCAACAGGCACTAATGATTATATGCTATGGCTACAATTAAACTTTAATTTAAAAATAATTGTGCATGAAGTAGTATCAATTGTCATGATTGCTCTAAGATTCTATGGATTCACTGGGTGCCTATTTTCATCTTTTTCTTCTTCTTCTTTTTGATCCTCATCCAAAGCTACATAATCAATTTGATTCACTGTGGGTGCAGTGTATTTGCTGCCTATCATACAGATACAAACAGAATATAGGCAGGCACAGTAACAAGGCTGCTGTCATAGCTGAGTATTTCTATTGAGCAACATCAATAGGGAAAAAATGAGGTGGGCTTACACAGCTCCTGCAAAGGTTCTTTTTTTGGACACAATTCAATGAAATACTTCATCAAGCAAAGGTATTTTTTAAAAAATCACGTGGGGAAAGAAAGGTGATGTTGTTGGAATCACAAGTCTGTCTGTTGCTTCTGTGAGTACAGACCTAAGCAAGGTTGTTTACTATCTTTGCCTGATGAAGAAGCCAATGTGCTTCAAAAGCTAGCATATGATTGTTACAACTTCTAGTTGGCCTAATAAAGGTATCACCATAACATCTATTTTGGACTTTATGCCATTTGGTGAACTCTAACGTCTTTGCATTGTGGGACTATACTTCTTGCGAGAGACAGTGTGGTATAGTGTTTTGAGTGTTGGACTTGGACATTGGGGACTTTATCAGACTCACTAAATATGGTGGCATAATGCCACATAAATGTGAAAGGGCACACATACTAGATAACATCGCCCTTTCACGTTTATGTCTTGTCCTTAAGTGGATCTATTTTATTGACAGCCCAAGCTGTCAATAGATCGACTGTGCCATTTTTTTGCTGGCATACCTGGTGCATGTAACCTCATGTCTTTTTTTTTTTAATGTACTTACCTTGCAAATGGCTCGACTGGCCAGAACACTTCCAGGTGAGTTGTGACATCCAGGTAGGTGACACACTTTTTATTACCCTCTCCAGTTTACTTGGAAGTTTTTAAATATGTGTATGTGCTTGGTGTAACTTTTTATGTTTTATGTTTTGTTTCGTTTTTAAAATTCCTGTGTGATAAAGTCTTGCGGGATTTCAAAGGAGGAAGTGAATGGGGCTTCGTTCACTTCCTCTTCATTGCTGGGAAAGCCTTTTGCCAGGATGCTTAAAAAGGCTTGTCTGATAAAGTCCTGGAAGACCAGGGATGCATCTACATGACAAAAAAAAAAAAAAAAAATTCCAGTAAAAATGCGGGCAGAATACCTTTAGTTTAGATGAGCCCCTGCTGGGATTCACCATATTCAGAAGGAGGGAGGCTGAAAACTCACTATCTTTTTTAAAGAAGTCCGTGAAAATGTGCATAATAGGTCATCTGTACAACTAATTTGAAAAGAGGATGCAACAGAGCTGAAAGATGATTGGTTGGACCTCGGAGGGGGCGGGTTTGCAAGGGAGGGCTTGCAGTGCTGGAGCCGCTGTTGTTGTTGTTTTCTTCCGGCTGATCATTCAAGTGGCAGAGCGGCAGAGCAAAAGTACAAATATTTTTTCAAGCAGAAAATAGCTCTTCCACATCTGTCATTTAAAAAGGGGGGGATGGGGGCGAGATTTTCCAGGTGCAACTCACTTGTGGCCACCATTTCTTTTCTGACATGTAAACTGCAAACTATTCCCTTCCAGTGAGCTTGTGCATTTGCTGTGGGCACAAATGGGCACTGCAGTGATAGGGAGGTAAGGCGATATTTTTCGCTACAAATTCTCCCATCTAGCGGTGCCCCAGGTTTTAAAAAACCCTCAGCCATAGGAACCCACTGGTCAATTTGCACTCTCTCAGCCTCAGAAGAAGGCCAGGGCAAACATCCTCTGAAAAACTTCTTCCAAGAAAACCCCAATGTAGGTTCAGCTTAGGGTCTCCATAAGTCAGAAATGACTTGAAGGCACACCAAACAATAGCAACAACAACAGCTACTGTGAGGGGGGTCCTTCTGATGAGCAAACTGGATGCTGAAATGCTCACGCAGCAATAGTTTAAAAACAAAAGTCTGAACAGCAGATTAAAGATAGGTAGTGAAAACTAGGTAACCCAACCACCACAATTCTATTGTTTGTGGAGTGAAGGTCCATGCAGGAAATACATGTGTTTTAGCCTGATTTGCTTTATAAAAATCTGTTCTGACACCAGTGGAGAAACATGATCACATCTTCAGCAATGCGACCAAATGCTTTTGAGGTTTAATCATTTGATCAAAAGGCTTGGTGAAACGGCCATTTGTTCAAGTGACTGAAAGTCTGTCATTGCCCCAAATTACCAGTTTGACAGAATGATTAACAGATTATGGGACATGCCACATTCTATTAATGTCGCCCTTGACAATGCGGAGGGAATAAAGGAAAGGTTAATAGGGTGAATTCATAGAAGAGTATGGTCTCCAGCCACACCCCTTTAGATCTTGGGTTGGGGGTAGTGAAATGGTGACTACCACAGAGGTCCAGGATGTGTTTATTTTTTATTATTATTTTTTAGTGGGGAGCATTTTCTGTGCAAGAAAATCTTTCATTGCCAAACTTAACAGAAGTTATTAGGGTTTCATGTGAAATTTTCTTATTACATATACCTAGAGAGTGGGAAAGAAATGCTTCATTTTTTATTATAATGTGTTTCCCTATTTTCATACTTTTGAACCAATACGCAAACTGAAAATCAGGTTACCACTGAAATTCACATTTCTCTGAATTTTGCAGTTTTCTCCTACCACAAAATGCATGCAATATGACTGACTGCATTAGGGAAAAATATGCACAGTTATGGATATATTTGTGAAAATTTCATTAAAATGAGTTATATTAGAAAATTGCTTGCAAAAAGAGGAGCCCTTGACAAAATTATGTACAATATGCACGTATTAGGAGAAATGTGCAGGAAAATGCATACAAGTGTCCTGAGGACTTTTTAAACAATTCACTAAGTTTGGGATGAACTAAATTTAAGCTTGGAGAAAATCTCAAAGTTTGGGAGAAACCAAACAACTCAGGAAAAATGAGAAATGGAGAGAAATTGAAAGTGAAGTCTGTCCCTTTACCTAGTTGAACCATGTCATATGACTCAAACCAACAGTCTTCCCTATCATTTTTCCTGTTATGACAGGAAATTCTGGGCTCATCTACATCGGTGCGTAGTCTGGGCCCAGTCCGAAGCATTATGCTCTGGAGCTGCCCTGAATTGACATTATGCTGGCTACACATACTGACATGGATCCATTCTGGATCCATGCTGTAGTCCAGACAGGTAAATGGGCCAACACCACATTAGACCTGCTGGCCGACTTCCTCCATGCCACCACAACTGCTGCCTTGCCTACTGACTAAGCAGCTTTCCACAGAGCTTGGTCATCACTGTCACTGCTGGTGAGATCAGAACAGGGCATCACACCATGTAATCAATAAGGAGAGGGTAGAGTGACCAGTGTGCCAGGCAAGAGGGGGCTGGACAGGAGACGGGGTAAGATTGCTGCCTGTGATATCTCCAGGAGGCATCTAGCCATGCAATCAAGCAAAGTGGGGGGAGTGAGATTGCTGGATGTGGCATCTCCAGAAGGAAATCTCCCCCACTTCCTTGATCTCATGGTTGGGTGCCTCCAGGGGACATCACAGCCAGCAACATCATCAGCAGCGGGGCTCTGCTGGGGTGCATATGTGCTTGGCCAGGACAGTGGTGGCAGCAGAGCACTGGGAAGGAAGACTTTTTCCCCCTCCCACCAGTGGCTGGGCTCAGTTGGGGAGTGGGTGGCAAGCAGCACTGGCTCTTTAAGGACACTTGCCACCCACCTCAATCTGGCCCAATTCAGCTGTCCACATGTAACAGCAACCAGCAAAACACCACATTTTCCAGAAAACTCTGGAGTAAAAGAGAACTTATTTTAATTTAGAATACCAGTCAAAATAACCAGATTCACCATAAAACTGGCCTTGTGTCATGTAAACAGATTGAAGTGGATCCTGGGTGAGTCCGGGGGGTTTGGCCAGTGTAGACTAGCCCAGGTCTCGTTCTGGACAGATGATCTTAAGCTTTAAAAATGTTATCCTGAAATTATTAACAATAACACAAAGCAGATACTACTGAGGATGAGGGGAAGCTACATATGTACCTGGCTTCTAAATTTTACCATTCTTTGGAGGTTTTTAAACAGAGGCTGGATGGCCATCTGTCGGGAATGATCTGATTGTGTGTTCCTGCATGGCAGGGGGTTGGATTGGATGGCCCTTGTGGTCTCTTCCAAGATTCTATGATGATTCTATGATTCTATACAAGATGAACCAGAGTTAAATATAAAGGCATCCAATCAAAGTTCTTTGGCTTCCTTAGTCTTTTACTGAGTCAAGATTCAGAAATTGTTCTCTTTAGAATATCATCTCAGAGTTGTTAGGTAGAACCTTTAAAACATATCTGTATTTCCTGCCCTTCCTAGGACTTGAGAGTGGCAAACAACAACAAAGCAAAAACAAAACCCTCACAAACCACTTTCTTTGTGAATGACAAACTTCAGAATCTCCTGGTTACTCTCTCTTGCTGGGTATCTTGGGTCATCCACAGATTGCTGATATAAACTGTGAGTGGCAGCCACCTGAAATAACAAGCCTCCTATTGTTCACAAGCTCACTTATCTGAGGAATAGAGACAGGTCAAGAGTCCCTAATGCTGCCACAAGTTGTTGACTTTACATTCACTCCAGGCCCTAACTTCACTTCTCAAAAGGGTGAACAAATTGAGAGTTGGGAAAGATTCACTGCTACATTCCAGTGCAAATTATGGTAAACATTTTCAGCACCTGAAGTACCTGAAGTGAAAAGTCAGAAGTACATCTGTCTGCCCTCTGGAACTGATTAATTTTTAATTGGAGGCATTAAAATGGCATTCCGCCCCGTTCAGTTAGCTCCCTGAAATATTTGCTTAGTGTGGCTTCAAAAGAAGGGCAAGCCTTAACCCCATGAATCAGGAGATTTATCAGATGCAGCAAAAAGTACCTTAGGAGGACACCAGGACGATGTTTCTGCTGCAAATGAGACCCGGTTTCACATGACGTCATCCTCATTGTGTTCTGCTCCTGTGCTGCAGCAGTTAGTAAGGTATCACTTTGCATTGACAGGACCTCCATTCGCAGGACAGGAACGTGTCTGATAATCTCCTCAGAGTAAGACAATCACCACAGCTGGCTGTGACAGCTACCAGCTGTTCTGCTAGAGGACCTTGGCCTTTCTTCTCTGTTGGATGACAGAGGAGTGTATGCCACACAGCCCTGTTCTGCATACCTTAAATTAATGTATTGCCCTCAGCAGTGGTGGATGCTGTCCTATCACCAACAAAGTAAAATTAAACTCCCATACAAAATTTTAAATTATAAGCTGCCTTGAGTCCTAATTTTGGGAGAAAGGCAGGATACAGCTGTTGCTGCTGCTTCTGCTGCTAACAACAACAATAACAACACAAATTGGTTTCTGGGCATGGAATGGGGAGAAGGGTACTATCTTGGCCTTTGCCCTAGGCAGCAAAATGTTGTGGGGAAGCCCTGTTCATAGGAAAACCAACCCTGATTAATTGCCTCGGTACCACAGATCTAAGGGCAGGCATGCCAAGGGCAAAGAAAAAAAAGGGGTATATGTATACCACACCAACTTCCTCCTTTGTGCTCTAGCACAGTGGTTCTTAACCTGTGGTCCAGGAACCCCCAGGGGCACACAATATCCTCACAGGGGGTCCACAAAGGCTTGAAGGCTGCTCATTCCACCTCCTGCCTGCAGTGGAGTGCCCACATGACAGGAGCCAAGCCTCTGGCTGGCTGGCTTGGCCAGCACATTGCCATTCAATCTGCTCCAGCCACAAAGTTGCAGGAAGAAGCAGGAGAAAAGTCATCCCTCCTCCTCCAGTGCCTCTGGGGGAAGGTTTAATGGATGGTGTATTACTATTATTATTATTATTATCATCATCATCATCAGGTATTGTTGTTATTATTAGGGTTTTAAATCTTGAGTTACGGTAAGTCTTGGGGGTCCACAGCAACAAAGGATATATATATATATATATATATATATATATATATATATATGGGGGTCCCTGGTAAAGAAAAGGTTAAGAGCCACTGCTCTAGCACAAATACTTTCTTCTTGGATGCTTCAGAAACAGGCAAAGCTGAGTGCTGCTAGTGAAGCAGAATATAAGTCAATGAATAAAATAAATAATTGGCATAGTGGATGGTTATTTTGACAGCTACTGTCAATCAAAAGGTGGCTCAAGTTCTCCATTGCCTGTGCCTTTGACTGGAAATTGATGAAGCCAGCACCTGTATCTTGTCCATCACAGAGAACCTAGCTGATTGCAAGTTGCTCCACTTTCTCCCATCAAAATTAGAAGTGGATGGTAGTCCACTTCTACTTTAAAAAAAAATATCTCCCTGTGTAAAACAAATTTCCCACAAAAGGCACAGAGGCCATGTGTTTTATTGAAAGGACAATTGTACTTCCTGCAGTGTGGTTTTTCCATGTTTATGGGAAAATAGTTTGGTGGTGGGATGGGCCTGCAAAAATGGGGCCACATACAGCCCATCTGCTGCCTACGGCCCACATGGGCCCTAGAATTCTTATTTCTATGGTGGCTCCTTTCCAAAAAATATTTACTCTTTCCTCACCATAGTCCTCTTGCATACACTTTACCACAGTCATGAGAGGGCACTCCCAGGCACATCTAACTGTGGGGACTGGAACTATTATGGCTGTAGATATGTAACCTAGCGCACTTGCAGCCTGGAGCAGGTGACGGTGGGCACCATTCCCTCATCTGTGCCACCCTCTCAGCCAGAATTGGAGGAAGGGAGTCATTGAGAGGAAAGGAGAAAGGCGGCAGCAGCAACAACAGAGACAATGGTAATAGTGTTGATTATGAGTCCCAAAGAAGGAAGAATATTGATCACTGCCAGTCAGTCATTCAACTTCCTCTTGTCCAGACTTCTGAAGCTACATTCCTTCTCCTCCTTCTTCCCCACGTCTGAGAATGAGAGAGCTGATATGCGCAAAAGAGAGACAAAACATGCATGTTAACTCCTTATCACTTTTAACAATTTGGCAGGGAGATCAGCTCACCAAAGCAACCAACTCAGCCCCATGCTCATAGAGGCATAGCTGGCAGAGACTATAGGCAGGGCTGTTGGACATCACCCAGCCAGGACAGGGCACTTCCCTGCCAAGTTATGTGTACCTTGGCCACTAGGCTGGTGGAGACAATTGTAGAGTTTTTGTCTGTACAGGTGAGCACAGAGGGCTTCTAGAGGGAAAGGAGCCACATTCCCTGTTGTATGACCCAGTGCCCAGCCATATAATTACAGCTACAAAATGACCAATGGGTACTGCTTGATTCCAAAGGTGAGTTTACGTAAGTCTAGCCAAGAATATCTCCCCCAAAGGTACATTATATATTCTATAGCTCTGATAGCAAGTTAGGTTGGCATGTATACAGATGTCCCTCCATGTTTTGGGGGTTAGGGATACAGGAACCCCGCAAAAGTGGAAAAACTGCAAATCTTTCAATTCCCCCCCCCCCCATCATATTTAACACACACATAAAACATGATCTGTGGATTCAACCTCACTGCAGATTCAAATGTACAGTACACAATATATTTGAATCCACAATGGGGAGAATGCCAGCTCCCCACTTCTGCCTTCGAGGTGGTGGGATTCCTTCGCAAGGCAGAAGCAGGCAGCTGGTGGAGCTTACCACTGCCTCTGCTGATACCCTGTGCCATTTTTAATAGGGACTTACAAGCCTTGCCATGCACTTGCAGATTCTCGCAGTCTCTCTCACTCTTGCAAGGCTTACATAGAGACTGAGAATATGTGGTGGACTGATATGTCCCTATTAAAAATTGTGTAGGGCAACGGTGGAGGTGGCAGCAAATAATCTGTGAGTAATCAAATCTACAAAAGTTAAAGGTGTGAATGTGGAGGGACAGCATAAATTACTAAATGCGTCAGTTTGGATTTTGTAATGTCTGTGGTAGATTAGTATAATCCTATCAGCCTCTATCACATATAATACAAGCACTAAATGCAATTATAATTCATTTACCTTAGATAACAATTAAAAACAATGAACTTCCCAAGGATGTGGCCAGAATTTTTAGAGCAAGTGTCAAGGAAGGCTGTGAACTAGTCTCATTATTTTTTATTCAAGTAGAAGATACAGTTCACAGCTAGTGAGGACATAGCAAGTAAAGCATTATTTCTTTCTTCCTTTCTCTCTTTTGGGTTTGGTTAGAGTTCTGATAATATATTATGTTGCAGCCAAATTGCTTTGTGTCTTACAATATAGTCCCCAGTGTCCAGCAATGTCCACTTGCAAAACATGGGCTTGAAGAACAAATATAAATAACACCACATCTGGCTTAGACTAATATTAAATATGACCTGCCTGAAGGATGGGGAGGGGGGGGAAATAGCAGACATTATTTGCTGGAGTGTGAAAAGGAGGTTATTTGGTTTCTCTTATTTTCAGAGCTGCTTTCAATGTTCTTTCATTTTTTTTATTGACATGAGCCTGCACGCATTATGTGAAAAAAACAATAATAATAATAATAAAATTTATTTATACCCCGCCCCTCTGTTAAAAACAATTGGGGAGGCTTCCAAAATTTAAAATACAAATACAGATAAAAATCCCTACACAACACACACCACACCCTCACCCATAAAAAGATATTAAACAAATATAAATTAAAAAACAACTAGTCTAAAAGCACATTTAAAAAATAATAAATGCCCAGCAGATTAAAAGAAGCCAGGAGCTCCTGAGGCCAGGATCTAATTAGGAAAGGCCTGCCAAAAGAGATCCGTCTTTAGTGCTTTTTTAAAGCTACTCAGGCTTGTCATCTGACGGATCTCGTTTGGCAGGTCATTCCACACTTTGCGGGCGATTACCGAAAAGGCCCTCTGGGAGGTTGCAGACAGCCTAGATTTTTGTGGCTGAAGCAAATTCCTCCCAGAGGACCAGACTGTGCGGGGAGGGTTGTATGGGAGGAGGCGGTTCCAGAGATAAGTTGGACCCAAGCCATTTAGGGCTTTAAAGGTAATAACCAACACCTTATACTGGGCCTGGAAACTGATAGGCAGCCAGTGGAGAGATTTTAATACTGGAGTTATATGGTCTCTCTGAGATGTTCCCAAGACTAGTCTGGCTGCCATATTTTGTACCAACTGAAGTTTCCGGACCAAGCATGAGGGTAGCCCCATGTAGAGCGCATTGCAGAAATCTAGACAAGAGGTTACCAGCACATGCACCATAGTCTTGAGGTCCCTTACTTCCAGGAAGGGGCACAGCTGGCGTATCAACCGAAGCTGATAACAAGCGGTCCTGACCATAGCATTCACCTGACTAGTCATCGGAAACGATGAATCAAGGAGCACCCCCAGGCTGCGAACACAGTCCTTAACAGAGAGTGTGACCCCATCCAGGACTGGGGGTTGCAATCCAACTCCTGGTTTTGGGGCCGCTACCGTGAGCACCTCTGTTTTGTCTGGATTTAATCTCAATCTGTTTTTCCTCATCCAGCCCATTACTGCTTTAAGACAATCATTAAGAGGAGAGACACCATCGGAATTCGAGGCTGACGATCTAGACAAGAAGAAATAGATCTGGGTGTCATCCACGTACTGATAACACCCAGCCCCATAACTCCTAATAATCTCACCCAGCAGCTTCATATAGATGTTAAACAGCATCGGGGACAGGATGGCGCCCTGCAGAACACCACAAGTAAGCTCCTTTCTGCTGGAGCAGCTGTCCCCGAGCAGCACCCTCTGGGACCTGCCCGAGAGGAAGGACCGGAACCAGAGCGCAGTGCCTCCGATTCCTAACCCACTCAGGCAATCCAAGAGGATGCTATGATCTATCGTATTGAAAGCCACTGAGAGGTCCAAAAGCACCTACAGGGTCACACTACCCCTGTCGATGCTTAGACGCAGGTTGTTGGTCAAGGCAACCATGGCAGTCTCAACTCCAAATCCCGTTCTAAAGCCAGTCTGAAATGGGTCTAGATAATTGGTTTCATCCAAGACCACTTGGAGTTGAAGTGTAATTGCCCTCTCGATCACTTTGTTCAAGAATGGTAACATAGAAACATAGTTGTTCATATCCAGGGGGTCCAGGGAAGATTTTTTCAGAAGCAGCCTTACGGCCGCTTCCTTTAAACAAGCTGGAACACACCCTTCTCTGAGGGATGCATTGATGATGTCCTTAAGGAATACCATCAAGGCACCCCCCCCTGGATGGCCAGCCATGAAGGGCAAGGATTGAGAGGGCAGGTTGTCTTCCTCACTCTACCAAGGAGCTTGTCCATGTCCTTGGTACTCACGGATTGAAATTGATCCAGTAAACTTACATCAACGGAGTTGCTGGACACCTCGTCAATAGTTTCTGTCAAAATACTGGCATCTAAGTCAGCTCTTATCAGAGAGATTTTATCTGCAAAGAAGTTGTTAAATGCATCACAGCAGGCCGTCGTTGGGTTGAGCAACGGGTTATGCGCAAGAATAACCTGTGTCATCTCCCTTACTACCCTAAACAGCTCTGCTGGACGGGACTCTGCAGATGCAATACGTGCAGAGGAGAAGGATCTCTGTGCTGCACGTATTGCCTCTTGATAGGACCAAAGAAAGTTCCTATGATGAGTCCTGTTGGATAAGAGTCGAGTTTTCCTCCAGTTGCACTCTAGTCATTGTCCAACCCACTTCATTTTCCTAAGCTCTGATGTATACCATGGCTTACGGTTTGGAGCGGGTTGGAAAGGACGCTTGGGAGTGATCATGTCGATAGCCTTGGTAAGGTCGGCATTCCAGGTATTAACCAAAGCTTCGACAGGGTCACCGGCGTTACCAACCATTAAACCCTCCAAGGCTTTCTGGAATCCTATTGGTTCCATTAGCCTTCGGGGGCGGACCATTCTAATGGGTCCACCACCCTCGTTGGGGCAGGAAGAGTCTTAACCAGGAAATTATCTGTCCATGACAATGCGGTGGTGTTTATAACCTCCGCCCATGGATATTCCTGCTCCGTACTAAAGACCGCATCGAGGGTATGACCCGCACAATGTGTGGGCCCGACGACCATTTGAGATAGGCCCATGTTGGTCATGGTTTCCATGAACTCCCGAGCTTCACCAGTCAGATTTGTCAAGCTGGTCTCGAGTGGAATGTTGAAGTCGCCCAAAACTAAAAGTCTGGGTGACTCCAACAGCAACTCTGAGACCAGCTGTGTCAGCTCGGTTAGGGAGTCTGCTAGACAACAGGGTGGTCAGTATACTAGCAGAATCCCCAAACTATCCCTGTTCCTCAGGCTAAGGTACATTACACTCAAAGTGGACTGTGTTTCGGACAGGTATCCTCGTCAAGGTGAGATTGTCCTTATAAACCAGAGCCACTCCCCCACCCACCCACTTCCCCTCACCTGCTCACTGACAGAATACCCGGCTGGGAGGGCCTGTGCCCAGGTGACAGCGCTATCCTCTCCCAGCCAAGTTTCAGTGACGCAAGCCAGGTCAGCATCCTCATCCAAGAGAAGATCGTAAATAATGTGAGTTTTATTCTTAACCGACCTGGCATTGCAGAGGAGCAAAGTAAGGTTCTGTGGAATGGTTGGTGCGCTCTCCACCCCATTCCGGGAAACAGGGTGAACTGAAGGTGGGATAGCTAACAAACAGCAATCCCGCCTTCTTTTGTAACATCTGTTCACTCTGTTCCGACCATACCTCCCTTTCCCCAGCACAACTCCAATTTCCGCCCCCACTCCATTCCCGGCCTCAGCAGACTCCAATTGCAGGCTTGGAGTCCTTCTGGCTGCTGGCTGGTGTTCCTGAGGGGTGTGGGAGTGGCTTAAAATGCCAGCCACTCCTGGCCACTCCTGCTGCTCTGCTTCCAGGAGTCCTCAGGGCCCTCCACAGCCTTCTGGCCTGATGGAGTGGGGAGAAGAGGCTGCTTCAGGCTTGGAGTCCTTCTCGCTGCTGGCCCTGTGGCAACAAAGAGCCCTGTGGCATCTTGACAAGCAATGCCAACTTTCAAACTGTTGGAGAGTGCTTCCAATCACAAACAGCTCATATTTTAGTCATGTAAAGGAGAGAGAACCCATGATGCACAGAAATACAATCCTATTTCCAAGGCCCAAGCATCTTTGGGCAGGAGGAGGTAGCACAATTTTGTAAGAACTACCCTATTCCCATACTGACACCTCAGTCCATCAGGCCCTACATACAGTCTTATGAGCCATGAAAGAAGCTTGCTTTAATTCTGAATTTACTGTTACATTTCTAAAAACTGTCCACCTTTGCTACTTTTCCTTATTAATAATACCCAGTCTGAGAGTCCTACAAATTTGCCATCTAGTTTGTAACCTTTTGATCATTAACAAAGGGCTTGTCTGCCTGGACAAAATATCTTGTCTTGCCTCTGTCTTAGAGCCCTGAAGTCCTGATGATGCAGGGCATTTGCCCTGTTATGCCCCTGGGCAGCCCTCACCACCCCCAGGACAGACATGAAGCTCAGACAGAGCTAAAACAGGATAGGACCCGATATAATGTTTTAAAATAATACCTCTTTTAATCTGTTCCTGCTGGGAAAGAATGGATTGGGCCCGGTGAGACTGCAGGAGCCATCCCAGCAACCCGGTCCTCATTGCTGCTGCCAGTCCACCTCGCTCTCTGGATCAAGGCTAGTCACATGCAGGGGGCCTTGGTCACATGTTTTGGACTGGCTTCCTGCCTTCTGAGACAGCAAGGGAGACGGTGGCGGTGGCTGCGACAGGCCAGTGTGCATGTCTGGGCAGTCCCCAACCACAGTACAAGGCTGGGGACCATGTGGACCTTAAAAAAACTGCACTGCAACTCCTATCAGTCCTATCCAATGCTGAGGAATGATGAGAATCTAACAACATCTGAAGTACCACACAATCACAATCTTTGTATTCCAGAGAATTCTCTTTATATAGCACCATAAAAGACATAACACTATTTTTCTGAGGCATGTGATCTAGCAATGCTGGTACAATTCCAGAGGAGAAGGGGCTTTGGCATTAGAATCATTTGTATCTGCTGAGTATTCCAACATTCTAAAGACATTCGGTTGCCAAACCGAGGAGCAGACATTTTGAGGAACAGGGAATACAGGAAGTGTGGTCCTTTTGATTTCTTCTATTTTTCATTATTGATAGGCCTCTGCAAGAAAAGTTTCCTCAGTGGTTTCTTCATGAGATGGTCCAGGGGAAAGATCTTCCCCATTCTCACAGTTCTTGGTATCATCTTCCCAGAATCCTCTCTCTCTGAGTCCAAATTGTGTGGCCTAGTGAGACACACATACACCCAGTGGCAATTTCTAGGCTCTAGGTAATAGAGTTTGGTTTGGCCTGCTTTGGTTTTTGAGCTTTTGCAGTCACAGAAATGGCTTACTGTGTATATAGGTTCTATGCTAGCCATGCTGGCTGGAGGATCTGGGAAGATGTACTCCAAAAAGGTAACTTTTCTGAGCTCTGGGAATTAGATGGGATGCACCATAGTATGCACATTCACAGAAACAATCAAATGAAGAAATGTGGTGGTTGTGATGAGTGTGAGAGAACCGGCCATTCATGGGCTGAGTCCTAAAATTGTGCCTCAAAAGCTCTGACCATGTTTTTTTAACAGTCTGCCCAACAAGTTTCCTGAAGCCCTGGACAGACCTTTCATGCACACATAGCTTATGTACACCTGGAGCCTCTGTTCAGAAAAGATGAATAGAAGAGATGGTTCATCTGCAATTCAAAGATTGCCCATGGCAAGTAGAAAGCCCTCTTTCCTCCCTGTGCTGCCTCCTCCTTGATTCCCCTCTGCTTATTAATCAATGTATACATTTTTCCATCCTTAGGATTTATTGTTGGTCCTTGGTGACACCAGTCTACATCAGCTTTCCTTCACTTCACAACCTCCAGCTGCACCAGATTTACATCTCCCATCACCCTGTGCTGAGGGATTATGGGAGTTGTAGTCCAAGTCTAAGGGCCAGAATTGGGAGGGGAGGCTGGTGTCAATCATACCAGTACACTTCTGCGAAGAAGTGATGGTGGGAAACTGTTGTAAATTGTGCTACAAATAATTAAACAGCCCCATAAAGTTTACTTTACACGTTTTATTATTATCGCCCATACTGAATGGTTTGGGAGTCTTGTTCTTTTGTGGAATCTTCTTGCACCGTTTTCCATCTTGCAGCATGGTCATTTCTCTTGGGACTCATCTCTCACATGAATTCCTTTTTACGAGGCTTTTAATAATCTTTCTGCCTGATTGCCACCTCCTCTCTGCTGCCTGCTGTTCACAGCAGACCACACACTGAAGTGATAGGCAGTTTACTAGTGCAGCACTTGGAGGAGGGGAGTGCACATAAATCTTCTCAAGGCTTTATCCTGAGGATATTATTGATACAGCTCAGATAGCTGCAAAGAAGCCCATTTCCTCATCTCTCTCTCTGTAGAAGCAAGCAAAAAGGACTCTGCTCATATACTCCTTACCTAGCCTAATGTTTCTGCTGTGGGCTTCCAGTCATTGCTGGCATCACCAGCTAGTTACAATTCCATGCTTTACATGATGATTTGGCCTCTTACTCCAAGCGAACCACACTCTTCCCCCACCACCTGTTTTTCTGCAAAACTGCACTCTTAATCCAAAAAACCCCACAAAAACTGAGAATCCTTTGTGTGTGTGTGTGTGTGTCCATGTCTATGCTCAGCCTCTTCACTGTGGACGGAAATATAACTACTGTGTATGCAGATGGTAATGTCCCGACCACGGAGCATGTGTCTCATGGCTGAAACCATTGGCTCCCAATTTGCTTCTGAGCCCCAGTTCAAGGCATTGATGATGATCTTTGAAGCCCCTTTTGGTTTGGGACCTGGATATCTGAAGGGCCAGACCATGCAAAACTCCTGTATATTGATGTAGCTCAGCAGTGGCCCATAAATTGTTTGCTAGATGGCTCCATGCTAAGATACCTGAATAGACTTATCTTACTTTGTTGTTTTCCAATAAGCATGTACAACTGTTGTGTGGCATTTGTTGGAGAATGTAAGAGATAGCAGCTTATCTCACATAGTAATTAGTTTTCACAACCAGAAGATGAGCAACAACTGGTCACACACTACCATCACTACAACACGCAGAGTCTAGCAGAGAAATAAAGCAGGCTTAGGGCTTGTCTACACAAAGGGGTGTGTGACTGAACTTACCCTGGACCCAGTGCAATGTGTCTAGCTTCATTACACTGTTAATCCAGTTTAAGAGAAACCATAGGAAACTGGAATTTCCAGGAAACTCCAGAATGCCTCCGGTTCTTTTCCTGTCTGGACAGCTGGATCAGGTTCTATTCAGACTGATCCAGGTGTCCACATGCAAATACAGCACCATCTCCCTTACCCTGCATCAAACAGTTTTGGAGCTGCCACCACCACTGCTGCTTTGCTGACCAGGCAGCTTCCTGCAAGAGCCTGGACATTGCTTCTGCTGAGGTCAGACTGGGGTGCCCATGCAGTCAATGAAGAGGGGGTAGAGCGACCCCCCTCCTTATTGATCACATGTCTGGGCACTCTGTTCTGGCCACAGCAGAAGCGACGGCATCAGACAGGATCTTGTAGGGAGCTGCTTGACCAGTGAGGCAGGGGCGGTGGCACCAGGTACAAGGGGATGGGCCAGTACGGCTGGTGTGGTGTCAGCCTGGCTGGACTCCTACACAGATTTGCCCCAAATATGTATGGCTGCCATTGTGTTGAATCTGGGGCCAGCCCAGAGCATAATGTTCCAGATTGGCCCCAGATTAAGGCACCACGCAGATAAGCCCTTAGTTTTTGTAAGAATGTATAAACTAGGTTTATTTACAAATAATACAAGTTTTATAACATCTCATAGTGAGAGGCTCTGTAACATACACTCCAAACATGGAGGAAAGAGAAAGAACTGCAGGCCACAAAACTGAAGGCTGGACAAACTCAAGCTGATACAAGGAGAGAGAGAGAGAGAGAGACCAACTAACAGGAAGTGACATTGAATATATGGTATGCCTAGACATGGAAACTAGCAACTGCTGAGTATAGGCATGCTAAGATTGCTATACTGTATCTAACACTAACCAGCAGATTTGCCCATGTACCTATTAAAGGCAGATGTTCCCTTGTAATGGCAGGCAGATGATCTCCTGTAACCCTGCTGAGATGAAAACAGTCACTCTTGTTCTCTTTTATAGTAGTTTTCATAAAGGGAAAGGTCATGGTCAGAAAATACATACTCATTCCTCTTCTGTGAGAGGCATATTGCACAAAGGAAGTAATACGGCAGTGCAGCCTGAACGTTTCACCTTCCATTCTGCCTTACCACATGACATTGCCATTCTTCAGCTGTTCTTCCATTCTGGTCCCATGGGAGATGGTGGTAAATGCCGGTCTTTTTTCTAATGGATTAGTTAAAGAAAGGACTCACATTTACCACTGTCTCCAATGGGACTGGAACAGATGAATAGCTGAAGAATGCTGACATCATGTGGTAAGCATGGAGAATGGAAGAATGGAAGGTGAAACATTTGGGCTGCACTGCTGTTTTACTTCCTCATGCAATAAGCCTCCAGAATGCCCTGATCCCCCTTGATTATTTTTCTTGGAGGACCAAAAATTTTTTTACTGAGTAGGTAGTGATATTTTGAAATGTTATATATCTTGGACCTGCCACAGTTGCTGTTTCTTCACTTGCCATTTCCCCCCCCCCTTGTAACTAGATGCAGATATTGTAATGCTGTGTTTTATATTATTACCTGATTGACTGTAATAATATTAAATCTGTACAACCTGTATATTTTAAAATAAATGCATGTATCTCTAAACTCCAACAAATCACATTATTCCTTCATAAAGGAAAATTAAGATGGAGAAGTGCTGCATACATGGAATATTTCACTATTCTTTGAAGTGGCATGAACTTAACTGTGCACATACAAGCACACTCATACATAGCCATATGAAGATGACAAGAGATGATGACTAGAGCAAAGTAATGTCTAAATTCACTGTTAGTCCCATCAGTTGGATTTACCTACATGTTGATTCACCATTCAATAATTTATTCAATGGGTCTATTCTAGTTGGGACTAACTAACGGGATTTCAGCCTAAATGGTTGAAACTATATTTTCATAAATATATTTTCAGATCAGATTTAATTACATCAAAATGTTTGGGAAAACTTCAGTTCTATTACATGTAATTTACAATGAATTCACAAAAATATGATTTCACAGATAGTTTTCTCTTTGCTGTTTACTTAGTTATTTTGGGAACTGTATTTGAGCAGATTGCTAAATAATCAAACAATCACACAAATCCAACACAACCCTTGACTGCATTAAAAATCACTTATCTAATGATATAGTCTGTCCCAGGCTTAGCATTAACAAACAAAACAACAAAATTGTGTTTTACATTTTAAATTCATAGCTGAAGCATATTGCATTAAAGGCACCATGTTAACAAACATCAGGTAAACATATATTCAAAATTATTTGTCATATAGGTTGCTTTAAGAAAAAAACACAGCAATTTTGAAATGGTGCATGGGCTAGGCTACAAGAGTGAGAATCATGCAGTCCTTCAGATGTTTGTTGGACTACAACTCCCAACATTCTTCACCATTAGCTATTCTGGGTAGGGCTGCTGGGACTTGCAGTCTGATAACATTGGGGGAGCTGTTTAATTTCTATCCCTCGGCTAGGTTAAATGCCTGTACTTCAGCCACAACATTGTGAGTTCGATACTACAGGGCTCCAAGGTTGACTCATCCTTCCATCCTTCCATAGGATGGTAAAATGAGTAGCCAGTTTGTTGCGGGCAATTAGCTAACACATTGTAAATCCCTTAGGGAGTGCTTTGCACTGATAAGCAGTATAGAAATATTATTGCTATTGCTATAATCCAGTTTGAGACTTTTTAAAAAAAGTGAACCACAGCATTAGGAAGGAGGAAGCAGTGTCAAAGTTGTACTCTTTGCCAAGCTTAATAACTGGAGAGTCCATTTCTCCTAGAATTACAAGATGGAATTCAGCCACACCTCCTAATTCGAACCTTTCCATTGGACAGAGTATTCCCACAGAACAAACATTATTTGGGGGACCCAATTGTTGCCTTCTCTAAGTCCAAAGTTTAAACAGAGCTGTGGTTGGCTCCAACTTTGGCACTGTTAACTTTTGGGAAGGAAAAGACTTTTTTACCTCAGGAACCTGTCTAAAATGACCTACTTCTGCTCAGACTTCAACTGAATCTGTTGCACATTCCTAATTATCATGAACGTTAAAAGAATAAAGAGTTTTAAAAATTGTTCTAAAACACATGAGAGACTTCCCAAAATAGAAGTCCCTCCTCAGGAAGGCTTGGTTGACCCATCTCTTATGATTGCCAGACATAGTGTCCAGTCCTTTTTATTTAATCAGGGATTCAGCCCATCCCACATTCCCCCCTGTTGTGTTTTTTTTTCCTGTTCAGTCCAACTTTTACTGCTTATGTTCAAAGGTCTTTGCAAGCTTCTACTCTTAATGTGCTGGCTCTTCTTTTATTAGTTTATTTAGTTATTATACTCATGGATTTTTATTCTGTCCATAGTAAACCTTGTTAGGTTGAAAACTGAAGTAAAGCTTCAGTACATTCATACATTCCCAGTGGGTGTGAGGTAGGGTTGCTAGGTCAGACACATCTCCTTTCCTGAGATTTCAAGGCCAAAATTTAAAACCAAGAAGCAGGCCCTTGTGATGTCACAGAGGATGACCAGCTTCTGGACCAGTGGGCTGGGGAAATGGGCATGAGGGCAAGTAAGACACAGCTATAGCACTGTGATTCCATGTTAGCTGATGCAGGTTTTGCAGTTTAAGGAGGGGCATTTAGAATTATCAGCCAGAATGCATTAGAGTCTCACCAAACTATAAACTGCAGGATTCACAGTGTGTAGCCATGGCTGTTAAAATGGAATCATAGTGCTATAATTGTGTAGTGAGAAAGGGCATCAGGTAAATGGACCCCAAACTTGGGTAAAATTCAGGTAACCAAATAATATGGCACCCTGTAGCCAAGATGAAAAAAGAAACATTTCCTGGTGGCTGGGCAGGAAGCAAAATGTGTCCAGTTGCCAGTATTTCTACTAGGTCTCACATCACACATGGGCTAATCTACAGCATACATGACAGAATCTGTAGATTCTGTCACAGAATCTCTGTGACAGATTCAGAGCAGTCCAGAATCTGCTGGACTGCTCTGACCAGCAGTCAGAGCCTCTGCTCTCATCGTTTCCAAAAGAAGGCTCTTGAGTCATGACAGTGGCACTTCACTTTCGACTTTGCTCTAATGGCACCATGGGCCCAAATATATGCACCCACCCCTTCACTCCCCAGTCCATCCTCCTTGCTCTTGAATTTTTCATGCACAGATTGTGCAGAAGTGCAACACACATCCAAACACCTTTGAGCTGAACTAGAGAGCCCTGGTCTCAACTGGGAATGGACGAAGATGAGTGTCCAGGCTTTCTTCTCCTCTGCTGCTGCTCCCCCTACAATTTGGCTCCCTATCTAAAGGCCCAGAGAAACATAGCACTTCCCTGTGACTTGATCTAGTACCCTGAGACCTGGCAACCCTATGAGTGAGTACCTGGAACAGTCCTACCCCCACAAGGCAACTGGACTATGTGTCTAGTGCATGCACAGTGCTGAATCACTGTGTGCTAATATCCCAAGGGTAGCTGTGCGGTGCACATCTTTTTACATAATCCTGTCTCTGCAGTAAGGTGCAGATACTGTTGCTCCAGGTGATTAACTTTAAGCATGAACTCAGAGCTTAGAAATATGTTTCTTAATCACAGTTCCCAGAATTTCCCAGCCAGTCTGGCAAATAGTCATAGGGGATTCTGCAAAGTGTGGTCCAAAAAATTACTTCTCCAAGCTCTGCCTCAATGGGTGTGCATTTATGAAAAGGCATACATGTATTAAATAGATGAGGAAAAGAAGTTTCTGCTTTATACTTTTATAAATAGATTTACTAAAGAGTGGTGAGTGACCCATTTAATCTGCAAGCTGCTATGACCATGGACACAAGATTAATTTATGCTCAACAATGGAAGTTATGGACTGTTCCAGTATCAGAAGAATGGACATTAAAACTTTGTGATATGATGGAGATGGACAAACTAACGACTTTACTGAATGATAAAACTATTGATGAATAAGAAGGAATGGATAACTATGACAGAATATCTGAGAAGAACTAATGGCAACACAGATATAATTATATATGATAATTTTTGAATTTAACAGTAAGCAGGTGATGGAGGAGATTTTATATAATTGATTTGAAATATATCCAATTTTATAACTGTATTTTTTTCCAAATTGAAAAGTAGAGAACTTTCAAAGGATTTAGCAGTAATGTATTTCTTTTAATTAAATAAGGCTTAGACTTTAAGGGGATTCTAGAACTTTTTATAATAACCTTTTGCCTGATAAGCTGGAACCAACATAGTCTCTTTCTCCATCACCTCCCCCCCACCCCGCCATAGTTATGTGTTAAGTATTTTTTGTGGGCGGGTAGAATAGTGAGGAGAGCTTAGATTAGGTGGGGGGAATTTTGTTTATTGTGTTTATTGTTTGTTTGTTTGTTTGTTTGTTGAAGTTGTAGTTTTTTCTTTGTATTTTTTACAAACTTTTAAAATGTTTGTATTTAATGAAAATATATATATTTTAAAAAATCTGCAAGCTGCCCTACTATATGTCCTGCATCTTAGAGAGAGGAGCTTGACAGGCACTCACAAAAGGCCTCACACAAGTACTCAAAGCAGGTCACAGTTTCTTAAATCCTGAAGTTTTTATGGCATTCATCTTTCTATATTCATTAAGGTCTGTGTCATCCCTTGTATTGGGTGTATGAAACTGGGATGAAAGAATCTGCCAAACTGCTGAGCAACCAATAACTCCTTGAACTTTTTGATGTAGTTCCTTTCTCCTCTGGAGAACAGTCATATTGCCAGATGTCCCATGGTCTATGAAATTTGCTACTCTGTCCTCGAGTCACAAACTGTATAGAGAATGCTTACTATTATATGGGATCATATAAGGGCACAGAAAGCAATTGCCCATTGAGATGATACATAAAGCTGCTGTTATGTCATATCAGTTTGGGTAAACAGAGACTTTCAATGCCCATCATTGCTTTTTCTTGGGGTCATTATAAGAAATGTGGAATCAGCCACATATATAGGAAATGGCCCTCTCAATCAAAAAGGAGGAAAGCAACCAGAAGCTATGGTGGCTATTATAACTGCTACATCCTTCCATAATACAGGGAGGACAGTATGAACTCTTGTGTTCAAATGAGACTATCCAAATGTGATTTATAAGTGAAAGATACCAGCCTGTCAGAACAAGAAAGGAGAGAGAGAAAAAAGATGCAGCAATGTAAAAACGGAAATCAGCAAGGCGTATATAGTGAATGGCAAAATGAAGAAAGAAACTACCTACATTGCTTGTCAGAGGCATTCCATTGTAAAAGAGGTCACTGTATACAGCATTTTCTGCCTATTTATTCATGCAAGAGAGGGTTCAGCTCTGCTCCTGCACTAAATTTGGCTTTAACTTTCTGTAAATGTAGGCAGATTCTTTAGTAACAAACCCAATAAACCAGACTGCAGGTAACAGAGGTTGCCAGAGAAATGTAAAGTTCAGTGTAGCAACTCTGATCCTAACATTCTTACAGAGAGAGGGCAGGGAGAGAGAATCACAAAGAGCTCCAGTTATGCAATTCAAAAGCAAAAACAAGTTTTAGATCTTTAAAAGGAAGCACTACAAAATGTTTATAGGTAGAAACATTTTATTTTGGTAAGGCTCACATCATTATATAAGTAGGTCTAAATACCCAAAGGCACTAGATCCTATCTGATCTTGGAAGTTAAGCAGGGTCAGCCCTGGTTAGTACTTGGATGGGAGACCATTAACAAACACCTGGTGCTGTAGGCTATATTTCAGAAGAAGGAACTGGCAAAACCACCTCTAAGTATTTCTTACCTAAGAAAATCCTATGAAATTCACAGAGTCACCACAAGTCCACAAGTGACTGGAAGGCACACACACATACACACATTATATATAAATTCAAATCATAGAATCATAAGAATTGCAGAGTTGGAAGAGACCACGAGGGCCATCCAGTCCAACCCCCCTGCCACGCAGGAAATCTTGATCAAAGCATCCCCGACAGATGGCAATCCAGCCTCTGTTTAAAGACCTCCAAGGAAGGAGACCCCACCATGCACACACCTGGCTAATCCCATTTGCCTGCTGGCAATCTCAAACCTATAAACGACCCTCATTAGTTTTCCCTTACCAAGCAAAGGAAGTTGCTTCTTCCCTTCCACTCACAAAGTACCAGTACATTTAGATGCCATTAACATATCCAGAATACCTTTGTCGCTCTCTGAGCAACACTACAAAGCATTGTCTTCAACTCTAAATCCCATCCCCATCAGTGGAAACAACAACAGCACCACTCCAAACCATGGTTTGACAAGGAATGTGTTAATGCTAAAAAAGCCCTCATTGATACTTATCAGGGTTACCTATCTAATAACATCCCAGATGCTGCACCAAAGCTGCTTCAGCAGAAAAGAGACTACAAAAAGCTGCTGATGAACAAGAAAAAAGAAGCCATGAAGAATGACTGGACACAACTTATCCAGGCAGTCAGATCCAACAACACAGCTCTATTCTGGCATATTACATCAAGTTCCCAGAGAAATGGGCCAGCTACAGTGGATTGTCACATCCCTCCAGGGATATGGGAGGATCACTTTCAAGCACTTTATAAGGACAACTACATTGAAAGTGGATGCACTAGCCAAAATATAGAAAATATCCAAGGGTGGCTATTTCATGTTCTCCTAAGCTGCAATGTTCTTTAATCAACACCTGTTTTCCCCCTTTCAGGTTTGAAGAGGAATTTCAAACTCCTGCAGCTGTAGAAATCCTGAATGTTCCATTTTTATGTCTGTCTTAAACTTAAATGATACACTTTATTAACTTAGCACCCAGTAAGTTCCATTTGATATACTGCTATCCTTTGCTAATGTGAATAATAAATTTGATGCTCTAGATCTCAAGGCTGCTCATCCGACATCCAAACAAAATGTTACGGGAGACAGGTGGGTGCCATGTTGGTAGCATATAGTTAAAGGAAGCACAACATAACTGATGTAAAGTGTTGTAATGCCATTCTAGTCACTTCATCCACCTCCAAAGTAGCAGCTAATAAAATGGAGCTGTCTGACAGGGCAGCCACGTGTTTCTCATAATGGACTGGATAGCATGTCATGCTAACAATATGAGAGTGGCCAGGAGAGAGCTGCTCTATGCCTTGTGCTTGCATGTTTCCTCCTTTTCTCTTCCTCCTGTATAGCCAGGAGGAGAACTTTGTTAGCTTTCACCCTAGCTTTTCCTGACATTTGGATTGTCATGTCATCTGGAGCAGGAATCTAATTTAGAACACACTCTAATCAGTTTTTAAAAAACAGCTTAGAACCATGGTTTTGTAAAGAATCAGAGCTGGTTATAAAGAATCAGCCCTGCTCTAATTTATACAGCAAACTGAAATTGAAGGAAAGCAACATATAAAGCTGTGAAAATCTTCCTCCCAGCTTCATCAGAATCTGGCAGTCCCCCCCCCCCCGCATTCAAATTTTATAAAACTCACATTCTTTCTGCCCTGTTTTGTGGGGAAATTTGCAAATTCTTCTAGGTTCTTGCCCCCCCCACAAAAGCCCCCCCAACTGCACTTGCCAAATTCAATAGGTCCAGCCATTCCAAGCATGAAGAGGAATATGTTATACTCACCTGCAACACCAACAGGAGTGATGCCACTCAGAAAAAAAGAGGCAATTTAAGCGACCACTATAATTTAGCATTATACACATAACTAAGGGCTTTATCAGACTAGCGTGTAAAATCACTGTTATCCTATGAGTTAAGAAAGTAGAAACATAGTGGCATTATAACACTTACTTTCACACTTCGCTGTAATCACGCAAAGGAATTGCCACAGAATTATCACATGACGAGCACTAGGACTTAAAGAATGGGAGTTCACTTCCACGTTAGCTGGGGTGTGTGATTTCAGTGGTTCTCGCAAGAAGATTCAAATGCAGTAAAAACTCCCAAAACACCTTAAATAACAGAGTAAATCAACACCCAAGCGCTGAAACAAACTTAAAAACTTGCCAGCAAAACTGGAAAGTTCCTTAAAAAGAGCATCCTGTCAATTGTCTTCATGTTGCCACCCAGAAATCTTCTCCATGGCAATGGGGACAGGGGAAAAGAGGACTGCCCATTCATGCTGTATTCTTGTAAATACAGTGGGATGTGTTTTTGCACACCTTCAATACCGCTAAAACAGCTATATTGAAGATCAATTGATGGGTTAAGCTGTTAATTTAAAAATGACACCTTATTTTGTCCCTATATGTTATTATTGCATTGTAATGATGCAATTTTTACCTTGTCTGGTAAAGTCCTGAGTTCACAGAGATGCAAACCTAGACTTCATAGGTTCACCTTAGGGTTGCCATAAGTGGGAAACAATTTGAAGTCACAGAACAACAACTTGAAGCCTCTGCCTAACTAGATGAATCTGGCAGTTTTGCTTTCTCCCACATTAAAGGGTTGTGTGTGTTTTCAAAATCAATTTCTTTCTATCAAGTTTACGGGGCGGGGGGGAGGCAGATTTGGGTAAGGATTTTTTTAAAAAACAGGACAAAAGAGAATCTCACCCATCCTTTTGTAGGAAGAGAAAGAGGGAGGAAAGCTCACTAGCCCAAAAGGGTGGTGTGAATCCTTCCTGTTTAAGTTCCTCTGGAACGTAAAAATAGTTCCAGAGTACCTGGTTAAGTGCACAAATTTACAGCAAAGCAGAAGCAGTATTTAGCAACATTTTAGCCTATGAGAGCACTTAATACTTTTATATACACACCACACATGCGCGCGCGCACACACACACACACACACACACACAGAGAGAGAACCATTCTTATATGAAATGAATGCTGCATGTATCTCTGTAGTTGGTTTGGTCTCATTTTTCTCTCTCCCCTGCAATACCGCAACCACCCTTCACCACTTGTGGCCAGGCCATTTTGGAATAAAGTGGTTGCTATAACTCATGAAAATAAAACACATATGCCACCCTTGGAAGACATGTATTCTATATGAAAATTTGGTTTATGGCTGCCAGACCCACAAGCCTGAACCCACAAAGTAATTCCACCAGCATGCATCTGTCAGGTAGACAAGCTAAATGAGAGTGAGAATTTATGCCATTCCATCCCGAATTGGCTACCGCTGGTCTTCCACAGCTAAGAAGATTAGAAATGAGACTTATCCCTATAAGCAAGATTTTCTTGCAACCTAACATGGAGATGATTTGCCACTCAAATGGGAGGAGGTCCTCCTCCCCTTGCTGAAAATGGAACGTGGAAGGATGGTTTGTTTTCCCTGCGGTCAAGAGAAGACCTATATGGGTGGATGAATACATACAAATGCATACGTATGTGTTCTTTCTGCTCCATGTTATGCACATCAAATGTTCTTGAGCAAAAATGTTTTAAAACAAAAAACAAAACTTTGATATGTTGTTCATATGCTTTTGGAAACTGTTTGGAAACTTCAGTGGGTCCAGAATGCTGTTGCCAGAATGCTGACTGGGGGCAGTTACAAGGAGCATACAACTTCCTTGTTAAAACAGCTCCTCTGGCTACTGGTTTGTTTCTGGACACAATTCAAAGTGCTCGTTATGACCTAGAAAGCCCTAAACTGCTTCGGTCCAGACTATTTGAAAGACCAGATCTCCCAATATGATCCTGCCAGAACTCTAAGGTCATCAGGAGGAGGCTTTCTCTCAGTCCCACCTCCATCACAAACTTGAGAGAGGGCCTTCTCAGTGGCTGCTCTCACCATCTGGAACCCACTTCCATGGGAGGCCTGGCTGGCCCTGTCATGCTGCCCCTCCTCTCTCTCTGTGCATACACACCAGCACAGCGTGGAGAGGAAAGGCTGTGCTCCTGCTGAAAACTCCTATCCTGATCCCTCTGAGACACACTCTCAGAATTCCTCTAGCCTGGAAATCCTGGAACTATGTCTCTTTTTTGATAAGCTGCCACCACCCAGACACAGGACATTTTCAGACAGCACTTACTGCGCAAGCAGCCTCCGGAGCAGTAACGAGGCTGCTGCGCGACAGGGGATCCTTTTCGGACACTGCCATCCCCCTTCTGGGATCATTTGTGGCATGTACATGAAGCTTTGGAAGCGAGGGGCGTCTGAAAATGTCCATAGTCTTTTATCAGCCCGCCGGTAGACTGAATAAAGTTCTATGATTAACCAGTGGAACTAATCACTCTGTTAAAATATTACCAACCCCCCTTCTCTATTCCCATAGTATAGCCAAGATAGCCAGGACTGAAATATGCCACGGCTTAGTAGGAAAATAGAAAGGCTTATTTTTATTCAAGCAAGTTTAAGACAAGTTAAAAGGTAAAGCACTTCATGAAGAAATTGTTCTTTTCTTCAGGTTCAGCTTAAAGTTACAGAGATACAAAGCATTCATACATTCAGTCAAAGAAAAAGAAAAATATGATCCCTGACGCAGCTAAAACTGTTCCCTACATAAAAGAAAAACTACTTACATGATAGAAGTCTATGAAAGTTGCTGTTAGTATTCAAGTCAGGCTGAGCCACCTGCTCTTGTAAGGCAGGCCCAGCCATGTGCTCAATCAGAGCATTGTTCTCTGAGGTACATCCATCCCCTCAGAGTGTTCTCTTTTGTCTTTCTCACCTCATGGCCCAGGCAAAGTATAAAACCTTTTCAAAGTACCATTCCCAAATTCTCATTGCCCGGTCCAGTGTCTGGTGATGTGATGTCATGATGATGCTCTCTCAGGGGATGACCTCCACTTCCCACCTTGGTCTTACCCCTTAACCCTTAGTTTACCTGGTCATGCTGATCAGACAATCACTGTTTGCAGATAATGGAAAATGTAGTCCTTGCAGAATGATGGGAGTTCCACCACCTTTGTGGGATGATCAGCAAGCCTTCATGACAGGCACCCTCCCTGACTTCTTTTCGCTGGCAGGCAAGGAATGTTGGTTTTCAAGCAGGTATTTAATGTATAAGCAGCAGGGCTTGTTTTATCATGTATGTTTTAGATTTTATATGTTTTTAATTTGATTTTATAATATTTTAATTGTATATACTGTATTGTATTTTTAATCTGTTCTTTTATGGAAGCCATCTTGGGAAAAAGGCAGCATATAAATAAATTAATAAATAGTTCATGTGAGGTCTGCAAATCTTAGAACCACAGCTTTATAAAAATCCGTGAGACTCATGTATGAATAAACCTGCACAGGACAAGGATGAAATCCATCTTCACTAGTTTTAACAAGAATGGTGCTTCTGATGGCTAGGAAATGGAGATTATACTCAAGGGTGTTGTCTAGATCAGACCTGCACAACCTGCAGCCCTTCAGGTATTCCGGCCTCCAACTCCCAGAAGCTTGAGCCAGCTGGTCCAATGATCAGGTATTCTGGGAGTTGTAGGCCAAAAATCTGGAGGGCTACAGGTTGTGCAGGCCTTGTCTAGATGGTGAAAAAAAACCCTCAGAGAATGCGAGAAGAATACCTTCTGTCCAAATGGGATCCCATGGTGATTTGACATATTTTATCTCCAAACTTTTTAAAAAGCTGCACAGGAAATGTGCATACCTGCTCATTGGGACAACCATGTGAATTATCCAGCAGTCAGGAGAGGGTGGAGCTGACCACTGATTGGTTGGCATTTGCAGGCATGGGTTTCCTGTCAAATGCCCAGAAACACCATCAATCGTGCTTTTTTCATTTTTTTTAAGTAGATGTCAAAGAATGCATTGTGGGGGGAGATCAGGGTGATCAGGGGAGACACTCGCTTGAAGGCGAGTACCAGCAGCACCCAGAGATAACCTCGAGGGTGGCCACAGCAAGGAAGAGGAGGAGAGAGCCACCAGCCCTTCACCCATCTTGCCGACAGCAGCAGCCTCCAATTCCAGCTGCAAAGGAACAAGTAGAGCTGCCTGGCCAGCCACTGGGAGAAGAAAGAGGAGGGTGGTCTTTGCCTTCCTGGGCTGGGCTTCTCCTTCTCTCATGCCTGCCCTTCTTCTCATAAAGATGACCCTTAAGTTTCTTAAGTCATTATGGCAGTGTGATGTAGCATTGTGGCCTACTGCAGCAGCTCAGGCTGGCAGATTCTATCCAGAGGACACAATGTTCCAGTTTAATGTGAGCTGTAATTCTCTTGTTGCACAATGCTAGTGATCGTATATTTTCCAGACTTGCAAATCAGTGGTGAGAGAAAGCAGACAAAGTTGAAATTCTGTTAGTCAAAACCACCTAAAGTAAACCCATTTAATCAATTGTCAACACATTGGTAAATCCAATTGATTCGGTGGTGCTGCTCTCGCGGTGATTAACAGCAGGATTTGGATCATTATCTGCTGGCTCTAAGTGTTAATTGGAACTCATTTTCTAAAATCATAAGGGCCTGCACACACAGTTCTGCATCTCCCCACACCCTCAGCTGTCAGTCCCACGGACACTACCATGGCTTTATGCCGGCTGGGTAGAGGGAAAGAAACAGATAGTGTCTAACTGCAGATGGGTGAACAGAAATTGGGTTGCTGGAGATCTGGGGAAATTGGGTTGCTGGAGATCTAAATCTTTAGATTTAGATTTAGATATAACACCCACATACATCAACAAAAGGATTCCAGTCAAGAACATGTGAAAAAACTATGCTGGTCTGCATTAGCTTAGGGAAGCTTTACTTTCTTTCATGTCTAATTCTTATACTGTTTATTCATGTGAGCTTCACAGAGCTAAAAGATATTATCTAGAACTATCCAATCCCTAAAGAACTGGAAACACAAGAATCCTGGGAAGATTATCACTAAAGAGGAACTGAGTTCAATGCAAAAGAGGTCAAAAAGTGATACAGGTTTGCATAAAATTTATATATGGCAATACAGTATACACATACATGCACACTTAGACACATACACATTTAGAAATAAGAGCCAGGATCCTATTGCATCAAACTACTCATGCAGTTGACTGTAACATGAGCAATTTGATATTTTCATCACTCATACAATGAGGCATCTAGTACAGTATTGCATGGGTGAAAGCTGCCATTTCCAAGCAAGGATCACAGCATGTTCAGTGGCAAGCTTTCTACTCCACCAGCACTCAGTTGGTTCTCAGCCTGAGATTTTAATTTAAATGGAAATCTAATACACTTTGCCATGGTAGGGAAACTTAAGACCAGCTGATCTGTGTGCCTCTGCAATATGCTTCCTAGCCACATTCAAGCCTTCTTCCTCCCTCCTTTGCAAAAACAATCCTTAAAACAGACTTAGACTAGACCGCTCTTTAAATAATAGAGCAGTGGCTCTTAACCTTTTCTTACCAGGGACCCCCTTTAAATATATTTTGTTGCCACAGGCACCCAAGACTTAACTCAAGATTTTAAACAACAACAACAACATCAACAACAATAATTAATACCTGATGATGATGAGCCCTGGTGGTGCAGTGGTTAAATACCGGTATTGCAGCCACAACATTGTGAGTTCTATCCAAGGTTGACTCAGCCTTTCATCCTTCCATAGGCCGGTAAAATGAGTACCCAGCTTGTGGGGGCAATTAGCTAAACTGCTTAGAGAGTGCCCAGCACTATAAAAGTGGTGTAGATGTGTAAGTGCTATTGCTAAACACTTTGGGCCCATCTAAACAGTGAAAACACCCCTCATGGAATTTGCTGGGAATCCTACCTGTCTAAATGGGATCCAGCACCAATCCACACTATTTGGAAGAAGGGGGACCCAAAACAGAAAAACAATGCTCGACTATCGAAAGATAGGAAATTTGAAGGGAAGCACAAAGCTGACTGGCTGGGCGAGAGCAGGGGAGGGGCTTGCTAGCTGGGCAAGCGCCCACTGCTGCCATGTTGGAGTTTCGCCTTAGCACTTGCTCGCTAAGGAGATAAAATAGGATGAATATTTTCTGTTTTGCTTTCCTATAAAATTGGGAAATCGCTCTATCGCACCAGTGTGCCTTGGGATAACTTAAAAAAAAACAACATGGTGGCTGTGAAAACGAATGCAAGTAAATCACTTGTGGCCACCATCCAGAATGTGAGGCTTATGGAGGCTTCCAAGGTCAGAAAAACTATTTAGACATGTCACTGCAGCTGCAAGATGCCAATACTACCAGGTACTTTGCATCCCGTCCCCCATGTAGATGGATCCAAAGCTGCTCTGAGAGCCTTTGTGACGGAAGACCGGGTTACAAATACACTAATAAATAAAAAAATTAAAATGATGATGATGATGATGATGATGATACCTGATAATAATAATAATACAATTTACACCACCCATTAAATCTTCCCTCAGAGGCTCTGAAGGGCGGGGGGGAGATGTTTCTCCTGCTTCTTCCTGCAAGTTTGTGGTTGGAGTAGTTTGAATAGCAATGCACAGGCCAAGCTAGCCAGCCTTTGCCTTGAGTCCTATCACTCCACTGCAGGCAGGAGGTGGGCCAAGCAGCCTTCAAGTGTTTGTGGACCCCCTGTGAGGACATTGTGGCCCCCTGAGGGTCCCCGGACCACAGATTAAGAACCACTGCAATAGAGAATGTTTTCAAATAGAGGAATGTCCTCTCTAATGCTGAGCACATGTGTGATGTCCAGCCAGGACTGTTTAAATCTCCCCTGCATTTTCCTTTGTTTTCTTTTCAAGCCCTTAGCATGTCTGAGTATAGGAATACTCCATTGTATTAGTCTTGTGGGAGGAGCTAAGAATTCCCCTGCATTTTTCTAGGTTTTGGTTTGTTCCTTCCCAGCAAGCTCTGTTTTACCTAGAAGCTTTTGTTCCTTTGGGCAGTCTTTGCTGTGAGCTTGCATAGAGCAGTTCTGGTGGCAAACAGGCCCAGACAGCCGGGAAGGGCATTTCTTACACCATCAGCCAAATTAGTTACCAACACCATCAGCCAAATTAGTTACCAACACCATCAGCCAAATTAGTTACCAACACCATCAGCCAAATTAGTTGCCAATAACAAAAGAATCAGTAGCTGAAAGACCCTGCACCAGCTTCATTGAGTGAGGAGATCAAACCCAGAGAGATGTCACCCTGAAGACCGCTGAAACTCCAACTGTAAAGTACCTTTCATTTCAAGCCTTTTAGAGCTGGGGAGGAGAAAGCCCTTTTCTTTTGTTCTTTAAAATAAACTTCCCCCTTTTTTGAACTGGATATTCAGCATCAGAGCCTTTTTGGGTAAAGGAGTTTGATCTCACCAGGGTACTGGCGTTGCACACCCAAACCTGCCACCACCTTTAGTTGGGTGTGTCTTTACAGTGTAAGAATACCTGGCGGCCTTTGCCGCTCCGGTCTGTCAAGAGAGAGTCCCAGTCCATGGCCTAGCATTGAAGCAAGTTCCCCAAGACTTGCATAGAGGGAGAAGAGATCTTTCTGTGGCTATGAAAGGGGAGAAGCAAAGGTTGCTGTGTTTAGATAGCCTGTCTTGCTACAGCAGCCATCTTGAGTACTTCTTCCTGCAGAGTTCTGAGCACATGGTTGGCGGCCATTTTGGATCTGCTTTTTCCTGCAGTGTTCTGAGCACACGGTCAGCAGCCATTTTGAGGCTACTTTTTCCTGCAGAGTTCTGAGCACATGGTCGGGGGCCATTTTGGAAGAGCTTTTTCCACTTAAGTATATGGATAGAGCATTATAAAGAGAATAATGTGTGTTTTATGTTTGTTCATGTTGCAAATCTGAAGAAAGGAGCTAGAAGACTCTTCAACTAACTCCAGGTCTGGCTGTGCTGAAGTAGCATAGGAGTGGTGATAGCAGGAGAGCGGATAAGTAGCAGGCTGTAAGTAAAAATCAGCACTACACCATTTAGTCCTCTTCATCCTTGCTGAGTTGTTGCTTTGGCAACTAGGACCAGCCAGAATGGATAGGCTTTCTGAAGAAACAGCACATGGACACACACATGACACTCGCTCCCTCAGAGACAGGCACCCAACTGAGAAGGCCCTAGAACTGCTGTTGGAGGAAGAAAGGCACTTAAGTGTGAAAGAACTGCAAGCCTGGAAGACTTTGCAGCATGCTATGTCTTTGCTGTCAGAAGTCTGTGACTCAGAAGACATGCAAAGAAGAGAGCTTACCCAGCAATCCAGTTTTCTACAGTGGAAAGAAGTGGTGAATAAAAGGATCCAAACACTTCAGACCATTAACAATCCCGATGCAGAATCCAGACTAAAACAGTTTCTGGAAGAAGTCGAGGATAAAGAAAAGGAGTACGTTGCAGTTTTGGACATAGTCAAGTTCCGGCTGCAGAGTTTGGAATTTAATAAAGAGAGTGAAAAGTCCCCTGCCGGCAGTGCCAAATCCAGCAGAGGAGTATACCCAGGGAAACCTCAAAGTGCAAAGAGCTCAAAAACCTGTCACACCAGCAAGTCTTCTTTGCACAGACGTGGTTCCCACTCCAGTAAAGGTTGTAGTAGCAGTTCTTCTTCCCATGCTATCTGGAGTTCGTCTATGGCAGCCCAGCAGTTCAAAGAAGTGGAAAGAATGAAATTGAAGTCTGAAATATTGCATGCCGAAGCAGAAGCAGCAATGGCCAGTGAAGAACTAACCTTTTCCCATCAAGAAGTTGATTTAGAAAAGCAAGAAGCTGCCCTTAAAGCAGAGTTAGAAAAGCAAGAAGCTGCCCGCAAAGCAGAGCAAGCTGCCCGCAAAGCAGAGCAAGAAAAGCAAGAAGCTACCCTTAAAGCAGAGCAAGCTGCCCACAAAGCAGAGCAAGAAAAGCAAGAAGCTGCCCTTAAAGCAGAGCAAGCTGCCCGCAAAGCAGAGCAAGAAAAGCAAGAAGCTGCCCACAAAGCAGAGCAAGCTGCCCGCAAAGCAGAGCAAGAAAAGCAAGAACTTGCTATTCAGAAGAAACTTCTACTCAAGGCTAAGGAGGCTTCAAAACTGTCCATAAAGGCCAGGATTTTAGCCAGGACCTTCCAAGATGATCTGAGTGAAGAAAACTTGAGGAAGCTCCCTACACAAGAGCCTAGAGACAGGATGTCTACCTTGTTCTTTGTGGGTGAGAGCTCCCCACAAGACCCAGTGGTCAAGTCATCTCCTAATTTAGATGCCAGCAAGACACAATTGCCTGCCGTTCCATGGTTTCAGCCTACAGAGGAACTTGTCTGCAAAGAGAAGGTCATTCATCGTAACTGTCTACCTATAAATATGCCAGTCAATGAATCCTTTAGAGACCAGAAACCCATGGCGGGGAGCCAAATTCCCAGCCATGCCAGCGTGGCTATCCAGCAAGCCCGGGCTGCTGAAGCTCCCAAGACTTACAGGCCTAGAGAATCTATGGACCTGCCTGCCAGTCAAGCTGATTTGCAGACTAAAAGGAGTCCATGCTTCTTCCAGCCTGCAGAGATAATTCCCACCTTCATGGAGTCTTGTTCACCGTTTATGTTTAAAACTCCCAGGAAGGACCTTAGAGACAAGGGAGTCCAGAAATTCTCAGACCTTCCTGAAGACTTCATCTTATGGAAGGTAACTTTTCAGAGAGCCATTAGAGACTTGAAGCTGCAAGCAGATGGGGAGCTCACCTTACTCATGGCATGGTTGGGCCCTAACTCATCACTTCAGGTCCAGAGAATCTACGCGGCCTACGTGTCAGATCCGGATAAGGCGTTGCAGATAGCGTGGAACAGATTAGAGGAGCGATATGGTGCATCAACAGAAATAGAAGCATCCTTATTGAATCGGCTTTATAAGTTCCCAATCCTCAAGTCAAAGGACTACCGTCAGCTTTGGGACTTAAGTGATCTTTTAGTTGAACTTCAGTCTGCAAAATGTAATCCAGAGTTATCTGGTCTGGCTTGTTTAGATCAGTACCTCACGCAGAGGCAGGTGCTCCAAAAACTACCCTTTCAGCTCCAGGAGATGTGGGGAAGAGAGGTGTTTTCTTATAAGGAACTCAACATGCAACACTACCCACCCTTTAGTTACCTTCTGACCTTTGTGACAAGAGCTGCAAAGGAAAGAAATGACCCACAGACTGGGTTCCCAACCCTGTACCAGAATATGCATCCAGGGAAGACTGTAAAGAAGGACAAAAAACCTATCAAAGAGATGGGGAAGAACACGGTTGTAGTTAAATCTACTGAGGTCACTCAGTTCAAGTCAGATAAGAAGCCAGAGACTAAAGAAATTCCATGTCCCATTCATAACAAACCACATAGCCTTGCAGATTGTAAAGAGTTCTCAAAAAGGCCTTATGATGAAAGGCTGGAAATAGCAACTAAAGCAAAGGTTTGCTTCTGATGCTGCGGTTCAAGAAGTCACTTTGCCAAAAACTGCAAAGTAAAGGTGAAATGTGCAGAATGCATTAGCCCACAGCACTGTTCAGCAATGCACCGTTTTAAATCACCTTCAGTGTCACCTAAACTCAAGAAGAAAACAGAGAGTCCTAAAAGTGAGGCTGCAGAAAAGGCAGTTACACCTACTTCAGAAGCGGAGTCAGTTGTGGCATGCACAAAGCTATGCCAGGACTCAACACAGACTAGGATATGCCATCCAATTTGTCTAGCTGAAGTTTTCTCAGAGAACAAACCTCACTTTAGAAAAAGACTTTATATTGCCCTAGATTCACAGAGCGATGCATCCCTGGCCACACCAGAGTTCTTCAATACTTTTGCAGTCAAAGCCAAGAGGCTTGAATACACCATAGCTACCTGCGCTGGACGACAACGAATGCAGGGTAGAGTGGCAACTGAGTTCATGATTTCACCATGCGGTGGCAAAAGGTGCATTAAACTTCCTCCATTAATAGAGTGCCCCTCTATCCCAAGAAACAAGAACCAAATAGCAACCAAGGCTGTAGCTGAAAGTCACGCACACCTGAAGGCTATAGCAAAAGAAATTCCTGCATTGGACGAAGATGCCGAAATTTCCCTCCTGATAGGCTCAGATTGCCCAGAGCTGTTTCAGGTCTTGAAGCAAGCAAATGGACCTCCAGGTGCACCAATAGCACAGAAATTGCCACTAGGATGGATAGTAATTGGACCTGTGTGCGTCCATAGCAAAAGCCCACCAACAGTGTTCAATCTTACAGGCAACAGCCAATTTCCGAATTCACGACCCACACAACTACAAAGTTGTCTAAGCCACATTAAAGTCTGTTGCCTTGGTATTATCCCAGACAACAGTGCCATTTTTGAAACTTCATCAAGAGATGAAGACATAACATTTTCCCATGAGGAAAGAAAGTTCCTAGACATAATGAATCTAGAGACAGTCCAGAATAGTGAAGGGAGCTGGATGGCACCCCTTCCCTTTAGAGAAGATCGACCAATTTTGCCTAACAACCGTCAACTTGCTGAGAAAAAACTTTTTGCTTTGAGAAATAGAATGCTTAAAGACCCCACTTTAAAGGAACAAATTGTGCAGTTCATTGAAGATCTGTTTATAAGCAACTATGCTGAAAGAGTTCCTTTGTGCAGTGACCCCCAAGAACAATGGTTCGTGCCATACCATAAGGTAACTCACCCACAAAAGCCAGAAAAAGTGAGAATAGTTTTCGACTCAAGTGCAAAGGTGCAAAACATCTCACTTAATGATGTTCTTCTTAAAGGTCCAGACTTGCTTAACAGCTTACTAGGAGCACTTCTGAAGTTTAGAGAAAGGAGAATAGCGGTGACAGCAGACATACACAAAATGTTCTATGCCTTCCTGGTTAAGCCAGAACATTGCCACTTCCTAAAGTTCCTGTGGTTCCAAAACACGGAAACCTTGGAAAATATCACCGAGTTCCACATGAGAGTACATGTTTTCGGAAATACCCCTAGCCCAGCAGAGCTAACTACTGTCTTAAAAGGACTGCAGAAACTTATAAAAATCAGTGTAGTACAGAGGCTTATCAAGCAATCAACTCAAACTTTTACGTGGATGACTTACTGATTTCTTTTGACTCAGTACAGGAGGCTAGCCAAGTCGTTAAAGAGGTACAGTCTGTGCTAAACTTGGCTAACATAAAACTTCATAAAGTAGTCTCTAACAGCAGAGAAGTTTTGGAGACTTTTCCTAAAGAAGAGCTTGTTGAAAAGGATGTCACAACTATCTTTGAAGACAAGCGTACACAGAGTAGCCTTGGTATTTTGTGGAATGTCTTCACTGATAGACTTTCGATCAGAATCCCAAAACTTGAACTTCAGACTACAAGAAGGAAAGTACTCTCTTCAATTAATAGTATTTATGACCCCATGGGTATTGCGGCACCAGTGCTTATAGTGGCCAAAAACACCTTTAGAGAAGTAATAAACCAAGTAAAGACTGGGATGAAAATCTGCCCCCAGCCCTGGACTTAGCATGGAAGGCCTGGGCATCTCAGATCAAGGACATTGAACATCTTACTGTGCCAAGACAGTATGTTCCTGTAGAGCATGGACCAAATACCATTTTTGAGTTACACATTTTTTGTGATGCCTCTGAAAAGGCAATTGCCACAGTAGCGTATTTGAGAGCAAGGAGTAGCACCGAGAGGCATATAGGATTCATTATGGCCAAAGCAAAGGTAGCACCCAAACAGACAATACCCAGATTGGAGCTGTGTGCTGCTTTGCTAGCTACCCAACTTCTTCAAACCATTTGTACGGAGGTGGAAACAAAATTCCATAGAACATTATTGTATACTGATAGTATGGTCGTATTAGGATACCTCACAAACACTACGAAGAGATTTAAAATGTACATAACCAACAGAGTGAACAAAATTCTTTCTTGCACTCAGCAAAGTCAATGGAAATATGTTCCTTCTGAGTTAAATCCAACTGATATTACTACAAGAGGAGCTTTAGCCCAAAAGGTGCAGTCATCCACTTGGCTGACCGGTCCAAAATTCCTGATGGAGTTAGATGTTCCAGATCACTACAGAAGTAGAACTGAAACATGTTCTGAGTTACCTGAGTGCCTGCCAGAGATCAGCAGCTGCAAAATAGACTTGGTAAATGCGCCCAGCATAAGGTTGCCTCATTTAGATGCCAGGAAATTCACAAAGTTCTCTCAGTGGCTGAGTCTCCAACGTGCTCTTGCTAGACTCATCCATTTTATAACTTTCAGAGATGAAGCAGCACTAACAACTATGGACAGCAGAGGTTTTCTACGTGTTGGAGGTAGACTTCAAAGAGCTAAAATCAAGAACAGCTTGAAAAATCTTATCATTCTGCCTGCAAGTAGCCATGTAGCCCTTCTAGTAGTCAGACACTACCATGAAAGAGTGCATCATCAAGGGCATACCCTGACTGAAGCAAGTGTCAGAAATGCTGGCTTGTGGATTATAAACTGCAGAAAATTGGTTAACAAAGACCTTTGACAGACTTAGTCACCCTGTTCAGAGTTAGATAAATCATTTTGAGTTTACTGTATAATACATATAAATAAAGGTGGGTTATTGTATCAGTCTCGTTATTTAATAGACAGACCTCGTACTTCATTATTAGAAAAAATGAATTAATTGCAAATAATGTCTGAGATCCTGCATTGTCAGACATAGGTACAACAATGGAGTCCCATCATCTTAGCTACATCTGCTGATGCTACTGGTCCCAAATCTACTTCTCAAGCCAGGAGCACCCCAATCAAAGGGTTTCCAAGGCATTGCAGATTGAGGTCCTCAGAAATGATGACTGCAGTGCTCTCCTAGTCATGGGGCATGTTGAGACATGCATTTGGACAGATACCCCTCAGGGACCTTCCACGGCTGCTTGTCTCAATGCATGCCATGTAGAGGGGGCTGCAGTCACTCATTTATTGCTGCCCTAATATGTAGTACCTCAGAAACCCTTCAGGAGGGGTGCTGCCTGGCTTAAGAGGTAGGTTTGCATTTAGTCATTAAGTGCATGAATTCCAAAAGTTACAAGGCAATTGACACATTGCTCAACTTTTAAACTTAGCATTTTTCTGGCACACAACAGCTGCTTTAAACGACAACTGACAATTAACTGAACAGCTGAGAGTATTGATGTTTGTCCTGCAGGTTCAGACATGTTCAAGATCACCACTCAAGCATTCACAATCAGTTCTCCCTGATTTGTCTGAGGTAGAAACACAGTCGTGTTATTCAATAGACAGTCCTCATATAGCTACATCACATTACGGATGGGGGATAATTTCAGTAGTTTTAGTGGCATAATTAGAACGTTATATGAGTGATGTTTATGAACGTGTTAGTATGGCTTCACTAAAAAGTAGAGGAGGAATATCACATGGTTCAAGTGCTGGCTCATGCTTCCCCATGCTCTGTTGCAGGTCTTGGAATGATGATGAGGTGCATAGGAAGAGAATGTGCTTTGTACCATAGGCCAATGGCATGCAGTATTCAGATATGTGTTCAAAGGAACAAAACATAATTATTTTAGTTACTTTTGAGAATCAGGAATGTTAGCTTTTAAAATATTGTAACCACAGAATTAATTATTTTTTCTGTGCATGCATGTGTGTGTGTGTGTGTGTGCACATGCACGCACATGCCTTGGAATTCTATCCAGTGGAAGTTGATAGTTCAGATGTCAGTGCAGTAGTGAATCTAGTCTGGCTTTTTAATCAAAACATGAAAGAGCCATTTCAGGTGCTGAACCCTACCCCCCAAATAGATTCAACACCTTGGACATCTTCTTTAAATTTTGGACTAAGACCCAGAATGGATTCACCTTCTCTCTGCCACTGAAGCTACTAGCCTTCATTAACTGTAACTAATTACCATTTAAAGAAAATTTCCAAGCTGTGGGTTTTTAAAAAAACCTCTTTCTAACCTTATCATTGAAATTATAATAGTGTAACCTCATCTATTGTTCAGACTGATTTTAGTTACAAATTTCCAGGAGAGATAAGCTCTTGACAGCCTGGGTCAATAACTAGCCAAAGGGGAAACAAAAAACAAACAAACAAGCCTAAGCACACAAACTTCCAATCTAAAGATGATTTGGAACAGATGCAGTTAGGTCCCCTAAAGTGACGTATTTGTGGCCTGTAATCAATGTTTGCTGCTGCTGCTTCAAATAGAAAAGTTTGTGTCAAGAAACAAGCCAGGTTGATTTCTGGCGTTTCCAGAAGAGAGCATATAACACCTGTGTTGAAAGCTCTCCACTGGCTGCCTATTAGTTTCCGGGCACAGTACAAGGTGTTGGTTGTGACCTTTAAAGCCCTACGTAGCTTGGGTCCAACTTACCTCTAGGACCACCTCTTTCCGTATGACCCTCCCCGCGCACTTCAGTCCTCTGGGAGGAATCTGTTACAGCCTATGAAAACAAGGCTGTTGGTGACCTCCCAGAGGGCCTTCTCTGCTGCCGCTCCCAGATTACGGAATGGCCTTCCGGATGAGATCCGTCTTATTACCACCTTAGACAGCTTCAAAAAAGCTGTCACGACAGATCTTTTCCGGCAGACCTTTCCCAAATAGCTATCCCAGCCCAAAGACTCAGCTGCCTTTTCCCTTAAGTGGCCACTGGGTTATTTCATTTTTTTTCCTCTTTTTAATTATTGTATGTTTTTAATCTGTTTAATTTAATATTGTTTTAAGGGGTGGGTGGGTTATGATATTAATGTAATTATGGGATTTTTTTATGATGTAAGCCACCCCGATTGCATTGCAGAGGGGTGGAATAGAAATAAATTGTTGTTGTTGTTGTTGTTGTTGTTATTGTTCTCCTGGATCCAATTTGGGAATGTGCAGTCCATGAGCAGCATTTGGCCCCGGAGGCCCATTCTTAAACTCCCAGAAACCCCTGAAGCCCCCAGACTTTTAATCTCTTTTGGCAGAAAAAACCATTATAAAGACAATCAAACCACTATGAAACTATAACAGCTTGACTCCCTTGGCCCTGTGCAACCATCTAAACCTCCCAAAAGCAACTTCCTTGGAAATCTGCTATAGTTTCAGTTGATTGACAGAACATGGTGGGGGGGGACATTGTATCACTTCTGTTCATGTTGGGAGTGGCTGTGTGGCCATCCATGGGGGTGCAGTATGGAAATGCCCACCCCTGCTCTGGGTACCTAATACACAATAATGTATGAAACCTAACAATACTTGCCATAACTTGTATGTGTCCAAAAGTATTTGGTTAGCTCTGACATACATGGGTGAAATTTTGCTTGTTAATAATGTCTTAGTGTTGAACAAAACTGTTTCATGAATGTTGTCTGCTCTAATCTGTCATGTCCTGGCCCCTATCCTACATGTTAAAGGTTAAGTTAAAACTGGCCATGAAATCAATTACTAAATATGACAGTCTCAATTTAGTCGTCTTGGACTCTAGACTTCAGCTCAGCCTTGATTTATTCTAGGACCCATTTATTGGTCTTTTTTGCAGTCTACAGTATCTGCAGAACTCTCCTCCAGTGCCACATTTCAGAGGAACTGATTTTCTTCCTATCAGCTTTTTTCACTATCCAGCTTCCACAACCATACTTGGGGGTAATTTACACAGGCAAATATTCCTCTAAATATACTGCAAAGATAGCTCATAGTTCCCACGGATCGCAGCACAGCATCGGCTCATTCAGAAGGGGGAAAGGTAAAACACCCAAATATAGCGTGCCAGGGGATGTTGCTATTTTTGCCAGTATATTTGCAATGTAGTGCATTATTGGCAGTGTAAACTACCATTCCGCTAAGGGTTAAAGCAGAGCTGCATTGTGATTGGTTGATGATGCAGGGGTGGGCTTAAAAGAGGGGCAGGGAGGGAGGGAAAGACAGTAGCAATTAGAGGAAACTTCAAAAATCCTGTCTGCTATTTTGCAAGCCAGTTTGCAAACAAAAAGGATTCCTAACAATTTTCATTCAGGGAGCATTCCTTCTCATCCTCTCTGCTGTTTTGAAAGTATGTAAAAGCTCAGTTCGTCAACTTTTTTCCTGTGCATGGGGGAGGGAGAGAAACCATTTCACGAAGGGCTGTAGCAAACTGAACTGCTATTCCCCCCCACTCTCTCTCGCAAGGAGGAACACCTTCCGTTTGAATTGTGGAAAGGGAGTGGGGGGAGGGGGGAGGGGGGCTGCCTCTAAGCTGTTATTTTCCCTCTTTCTCTCTCTCTCTCTCTCTCTCTCTCTATTTGGCAGAAAATGCTGTTTCAAGCAAGGAAGAAAACCTTCTTAGCTGTTCAGCACAGAGTTGGGGCCAGGGCAGACATTCCTATAGCATTCCTTTCCCTCTCCAATGCTTGGCCATGCCCCCAGCACTTTTGGCTGTGTGAACCTCAAAGCGGAAAAAATCAAAGAGCCACAAAATATAGCTGTGTAAACAATTACCGTGTAAACTACCCACCACTGATGCGGGAAAACACTAAAGCACAACTTAACGCAATAAAACCTGCCGTGTAAACCAGCCCATAGAAATTGAAATACTATGGCATGGACAATCCTAACATTAGTATTGAATTATATATCTTGACACTTCAGGATCTTGTCTAGTTCCTTCTTTGTTGCCCTTCCAAGGCCTAATCTTTTTCTGATTTCTTGACTGCAGTTTCTGTTCTGATAAATTACTGAACCAAAGGATGGAAAATCTCAAACTATTTCAGTGTCTTGATCATCTATTTTAAAGTTACATAAATAATCGGTGGTCATTATTTTTGTTTTCTTCATGTTCAACTGTAAACCTGCCTTCACACTTTCTTCTTTGACTTGCTTCAGTAATTGTTCAAAGTTTTTGTTATTTTCTGCTAGTAGTGTGGTGTCATCTGCATGTCTTTAATTGCTGATGTTCTTTTCTCCAGCTTTCATGCCTCTTCCTCCATGTCTAATCTTACTTTATATACCTGTTCAGTGTACAAGTTAGACAGATAGGGAGATAAAATGAAGCCTTGTCTGACCCCCTTATCAATTGGAAACCATTCTGAGTCTCTATATTTTGTCCTGAAAGTAGATTCTTGTCCTGAGTAGAGGTTATACATCAGAACAATCAAGTATAGTGGCACACACATTTAAGAGCAGCTTCTTTAAGCAGCTTCCAGTACACTTTCTAAAATTGGAGGTTCATCTTCATATGGTTCTTCCTTGAATGGATTTATCATACATTCATCTCTTTTCTATAGCTCTTCAGTGTATTGTTTCCATTATTTTATTTCTACTTGGTCATGTAATGTGTTCCCCTGCTGGCCATAGGGCATCCCTACTTTTGGTTTAAATTTTCCTTTGATTTCTCAGATCAGTTGTGTTCCAACTCTATTTCTTTCACCTTTTACTTTTGCTTCTTGTCTGTTCTTAACTGCTTGAAGAATTTCATCTGTCATCCACTGAGGATTCGCATTCTTTTTGGCTGGGAATAGTGTCTTTTTGCATTACTCCCTAACAATGTCCCTGGCTTCAGTCCAGAGTTCTTCTGGCTCCCAATTAGGCTTAATAGTAGAGATCTATTTTTAACATTATCTTTAAATTCTATGGGGATGTTCTTCAGGCTGTTTTTTGGCATGGTGGTTGGTTTAGTTTTCTTTAGCTTTATTCTAGTTTTTGATAATAGTGGTTCATGGTCTGTGTTATAATCTGCTCCTGGTCTTGTTTTTGAAAAGAGAATAGAGCTTCTCCATCTTCTGCTTCCAATTATGTAGTCTATTTGATTTCTGTATTGGCCATCAGGTGATATCCATGTATATAGTCACTTCTTGGGTTGTTTGAAGAACAGGATTTTTTCTGAAGTCTTATTGATATTATTTGGGCAGACTTTACATTATATCCATTGACTGCTATATTTCTGCTACATTTCTCCTCACTATTAATGCCACCCCACTTCTTAGATTTTCATTTCCAGAGTAAAACACTGTGTAATTATCTGACTCAAAATGTCCCATTCCTGTCCACTTTAGCTTGCTCATCCCAAGTATTGCAATGTTTATATTTTCCATTTCTTGTTTTACAATGTCTAGCTTCCCCAATTCATGCTTCTCACATTCCATATCCCTATAATATGTGCTATACAGCTTTGGACTTTCTTTTTGCCAGTGAGAATGTCAACAGCTGAACATCCTTTCCAGTTGAGTCCAGTTGCATCATCAGCCACAGTGCTACTCGTAGTTGTCCTTTGCTCTACCCCAGTAGTTAACTGAGTGCCATCCAGCCTAGGAGTTTCATCTTCTAGCACTATCTCTTGTTTCATTTTGGATTGTCTCTTCATAGGTTTTTTTTTTAATGTCAAAAGATATTAAAAAGAAGGTTTACCATGTCTCCTTCTGTGCATGACTAGCAAGCATTAGCTATGGTGCCACTGCACTTGTCTCTGAGAGATCCTCCATGAATACCAAACCCCCTCCCCTTCTACTGCTGCTGCCCAGTAGCTGTTTGGCACATTTAGTCTGGCTCCTTAGCAAAAGTCTGTCTGACATGGAGGACCCCACCAGCAGCACTGCTGATGTCAGCATAGTCTCTTGCCTCACAGGAGTAGTTAATCCCACCACCATGGAAAAGTAGTGCCATTGGTAGATTATGTAGTACACATACACTCTCGCTTTCTCTTTTTCCATCTCTCTTTTTTCCCCCTGTTACTTCATCCTTCCATCCGTGTATATCAGGAGTGGAAAGAATGCTACCTGTGGGCTGCATATGGCCCTGAAACTTGGCTTTTGGGGGAATCTGCTTGGATTCATCCCAGAAGCTGGATGGTGGTGGCTGAAAATGGCCAGTTAAAACCCCAGAAATGTCTATGGGCTGCAATTGGCCAGTTGAGACCTTTTTAAGGTCTCAAGCCTGTTTGGGCCCTGTAGGATTTCAGGTCACTACTAAGGTTGTTGTTTTTTTTTTTTTAATCCATTGTTGAAAAAGGTCCCTAGTATTAAACCAGGCCCAGGCCATCTGAACATGGCCCCAAATCACATCTCCTGGAAGCTTCTGGGGCACAATTGACCAATTTTAGCCCCGCCTCACAAAACAATTGTTCAGGATGGGGTAGGGTGGGGTTCCAAGGGGGGAACCCATGTGCAATACAGAGCAGGGTCATTTTCATGCATAGAGAACATTTTCCCTGCACTGACAAAGTAAAGGGAAATTAAATTTTATTTTTCTGGCACAATGAAGCCACAAAAAGACCAATTTTGAAATTTGATTCTGATCAGGTGAAGCCAAGCACACCCAGAATTTTGTATGTTACTACAGCTAGGCGGTATAATTCCTCTTTGTGTTGGTTTCTCAGGGAAAATTCCTACAGGCTAGAAAGAAGATAAACAATAATAGTGAAAATATGCAATCTTTGTACCACTGACCTTCTGCTACTTTGGACCAGGAAGCCTAATCTGCACTGACAAGCCCCATCACTTAGGACTGCGTCTCTTAAGACGTAATGCCTCTGAGCAATGTAATTTATATTTCATGCACAATTGAAGCAGCTAATGATATAATTCTCTAAGGGGAAAAACAAGTTGTTCCAGTGTTAATTACATTGCTGTTTCATTCCTCCTGCTTCTGCAAAGCCCTTTAAGGGTTACAAGCCAGGGGAAAGGGGGGAAAATACATGGGGGTTATACAAAAAGAGAGCTTATATTGGTACCTGTATTTCCTAGCTTCTCGTTGTTTTAGCATCAGAGCTTATTTTCTGTTACCCAGCATATGTCTGAAGTTCCAGGCACACTCCATAGCACTTGCTGCAATTCCCATGATGCTTTTGAGGTTATTTCCTAGTGCAGACCTGCTGCTGATTATCCCCTGTACAGATTATTTCCTATGACCTTCTCAGATGAATGAAACCCACCAGAAGTTTAGAAGTGACAGTGATTGTTTAATACAGGCTTTCACAATCTGCTGTCCTCCAAATGTGTCACATTACAATTCCCACCATCCCCATCCAGTAGGGCCATACTAAATAAGCATGATAGAAGTTGTAGTCCAACACATCCTAGGGGGTACAGGGTCAACAAAGGTTGATTTAAAGTCTACTTCTCTGTTGGAATAATGAAGGGCACCCTCAGGCACTGCTACTCAAAGTGATGGTCCCTGGAACAGTGCTGGCCCTGAAGCCATTGGCTGCCAGTCCTTGATGAGTTTTCAGGAAAGACAAAAGCAATTGTAGCCAATGAGCAAAAATAGCATGCCAGTCCCTGGCATAATGGGAAAAAAATAATTGCCAGTCCCTCACATCAGAAAGCCTGAGAAGCACTGTTCTAAGGCAAGTTGCTGTTATCTCTGACAAGTGATGGGAGATAACAGGGATTCCACCATCCCAACTGGCACTGCATGCAGCATCCTTCAAGCACCAACCAAGTTTTTTTTTCCTCTATGAAGGAAAACTGTTCTTACTCAGTCCTGCAAAGCCTGAAATGGCTGTTGGACAAGGGTGAGAAAGGCCGGATAACATTAGAGAGAAGGGCTTAGGATACTCCCTGACTCTCCTCCTATCCACTAGATGGGCCCTCTGTGACTCAAATAATTTTCTACCCCTGCTCTATTCAAGGGACCTTCCTGCCCCTCTTTTTAGTCTTTCAGAGTTTGTTTTAAAAATGTATTTCAATGTGTTCTTAGATGTTTACATTGCGGCTAGCTTTTGCTTTCACTTTATTTGATTTTGCTCTTGTTCTGTTGTTTTAACATTTCCATGACTTGAATTCTATTGGCTAACCCCAACTGGAGTAGACCCACTGAATCAATGAGGTTTACCTATCTAATTGGGATGTGCCAATAGGATTCAAGTTTACATTAAGTTTTATCAATTTGTTTTTATTTGCTGGTATTGTTTTGTGACCTACTCAGAAAGTTTCAGCCATACAGAGTGATATAGAAATGCAACAGTTAAGTGAATAAACTAAATGAAGTGTCCTCTATCTAAAGGGCTGTGCAGTCCAAATCCATATAAAGATAAAGGCCTGTAAGAAGTTAGTGTTGGGAACCTGACAGTCAGCACTAGGGATGTGGCTGGGATTTGATGAAGCCTGAAGCGTGAGCTGAACTGGATTTCTTTGGAGAACTCTGCTGCTTTCTGAAACAAAAGGGGCTTCCTTGTAAATATAAGTAGAACCAAAGCAGATACACAAAATAAATTTCTAAGCTCAGGATGTGATCAGGAACATCCAATTCCTTCTAAGTGTACACCTTTTGTGAAAAGCTTATTTGGTGAGTCTGAGGTTTTATTAATTTTTTTAAAGACAACCATGATTCTGTATCACCTACATAGCTACATAACCACCTTAGTTACATAGCTATTAGTGGCTTCTGGCTCGACCGCATCATCCCCATTCACTGGGCGGCAGCCACTGCAAGTGTCAGGGGTCTGTTCCTCTGTCAATCAGGAAGCAGCTGGATGGTGTTTCCACCCCCTTCTGTGAATGATCTCCAGTGTGACAGAACCAGAGTCCTTGTCACAAGTCCTCCTTGCACTGGAGATTGCTCATGCGAGGGGGGTTGGGAATGTCAGTCCGCTGCTTCCCGATCAACAGGGGAACAGATCCCTGTTGCTCACAGTGGCTGCTGCCCAGAAAGTCCCTATTTATTCCTTAAACTAGTGAATATATAGGGATCATTAATACAAATCAGTCACAAATATGTAACTGTAGGTTATGCATCCATAACTACCTTAATGAATTCCAGCCCACATCCAAGGTCTCACAAGTCTACCCATCTCTGTAATAAACTATTGACAAGGAAGCATTAAATGTTGGTCTGCCAAATGGGAGACTAGAATTTGCTCTACAATCTGCACAGAAATGACAGGAGAAATAAGAGGATATACTAGGACTTCCAGGTGAGGGATAATGGTGGATTGACATCCCTGCAAGATGCTCCACAGCAGGGAAAGCTTAGGCAGCAAAATTGCCAGCTAGAAGGCAAGTTCTAGCCAGCAAAAGCTCTCTCTGGACAAGGAGAGGGTGTGAGATTACCCACATGTGCTCCAAAATGCTTCTTCTCACTAGGAGATCATGGAAACCTCAGTGGTCAGAAGGCAGGTTGAGCAGCAGGGGGGGCTTGAGATTAACATCAGGCCCAACCCTCTTAAGCAAGCCTTTTTTGGACATCCGACCTACAAAATTCTCACTTTCTTAATCAACTTCTAACTACCTAATTTACAATTGAAGAGAGATCTGCAGATTGACAGTGAGATCAAAGCCGCAGTGAGTTGCCTTCTTTCTGTAAATAAGAAAAGGGAAAATAAAGACTATTCATTAGATGTTGGTTTTAAAGCAAAAAGCTTAGCAAAAGTGTGGCTTAACAAAGTTATAATTGGATAAAGGGAACAGTAATTTTAAAAAAGATAGAAGACTTCTTGTTGTATTGTTGATGAATGTGATTTGTGAATATTGAGTTTAATTAGGCAAAGAGACTAGACCTCCATAGGAATGTGGATTGTTTACTTTAAAAGAAGACAAGATTAAGAATAGGCAGACTGTGCTATTAACTACAGAGACTCCATTGAGACTTAGGACTTTTTCAGATGCATGAAATATAACGCAAGCAGCCTCGTCGCGTTGCGAGGCTGCTAGACTGCAGAGCGTCGGTTTCGTATGACGACAGTTGATCGTGCTTAAAAATCGATGAAATATGACGCTCAACTCTCCCCACGGTACCGCAACAGTACCGGCAGAGGAGAGCATCATACGAAACCAACGCTCTGCAACGCGACGACGAGGCTGCTTGCATTATATTTCATGCATCCGAAAAAGTCCTAAATTGTTAACTCTATGGAAGAAAAACCCCAAAGAGGTTTGATTTTTATTTTCAATCCTGTAATTACTGGATTTTTATTTTGGATTTAATGAATAGATTATCCACTAGAAAAATGAGAAAAGTGACTGAAGAAGAAATCTTACAGAAGCTGTTTGAAGAGATCAGACTTATGAGAAATGCCCTCTGGCCCTATTGTAAAGGTGAATGAGTAAGTGAAGATATGGGGGAATACTTTCACATTCTCTTTTCCTTTGAGTTTGTATGTGCCTTCAAGTCACCTGTTGACTTATGGCAGCCCCATGAATTTCACAAACAAGTGTCATGCCCTGCTTCCAGAACTTGGAAATGGATTCTGACTCAGAGACTGAAGCAGTGGACATGCTAGGACCTGCTGAACCAGAGCAGGAGGTTGTTCCAGAGACATAGGCCTCAGATACAGACAATAGTGCAGTACCAGCTCTGGCAGAGGCTCCTGCCCTTCAGATACAACTTTCATATACCTACCTTCACAGTACACAGACAACAAAAGGAGAGCTTGAGGTGGTCTCAGTGTATTTATAAGAAGCAGCAATTAGTTAAGCAGCAGCTACATTAGCCTCTGCTCTATAAATATGCAGCACTGCATTCCTGGGGTTGTCAGAGACTATCTGAACTATCTGTTTACCTGTCATGTTTCTGCTCGCTGTCTTTTACCTGGACTATGTTTGTTTACTCAGGACTCTGTTTGCCTGATCTGGATTCTGCTAGACTACCCTGATCTCCATTTGCTGGACCTGGGCCTTGTATATTGGACTTTTCTTGTGGAGTTGTGTTTTGTTGCTAGTAAAATAAGTGACTGATTTCTGCATTGATTCCTTTGCCTGTAATTTGTTTGACTATGCTGTGCCTCTGCTTATCAGCTGTGTAGCAACAAGACTTTGGCTGGTTGCCTAGACATTGTTTGGATAGTAAGGAATACTCAGAGGTGGTTTTTCCAGTTCTTTCCTCTGATATATAGCCAACAGCACCTGTATTCCTTGGCGGTCTCCAATCCAAATGCTAATCAGGGCTGACCCTGCTTAGTTTCCAAGATCAAACAGGATCTGATGTGTTTGGGGTATTTAGGCCCCTCTTACCCTATTCAAAATAAAAATCTACCTGTCTGATCTGTATCCAGGCTCTTTTGGATTGTGGATGTTGTGTCTTCAAGTCACCTGTCAAACCTATGGCAACACCATGAATTTCATAGAGTTTTCTTAGATAAACAGAGATGGTCTGTCATTGCTTTCCTCTTACTTACTCTACTTAGTTTCCAAGCTCAAACAGGATCTGGTACCTTCAGCTTGTTGTTAATTGCCATCAGGTCAACTTTGACTTATGGCAGCCCTATGAATGTGAGACCTCCCAGTCACTCTGTTATCAAGGCCATGGCTTCTTTGATTCATTCTACCTACCTGTAATGTGGTCTTCCTCTTGTGTGTGTATGTGCCTTCAAGGCACCTGTCAACTTACAGTGACCCCATGAATTTCATACATTTTTCTTAGGTAAGGAATACTCAGAGGTGTTTTGTCAGTTCCTTCCTCTGAAAAATAACCTAAAGCACCTAGTATTTATTGGTGGTCTCTCATCCAAGTACTAACCAGCGCTACTCTGCTCAGCTTCCAACTGGATCTGGTGCCTTTAGGGTATTTAAGCCCTTTACATTTCCCCAAATCCCCCAGCCAGCATGAAGGATTGCCACCCACAGCACCTCCTAACTTGTAGCAGGAACTTGAATGTGGGCACTGCCCCAAATGTTGTTAGTGCTACAGAGAAAAGAACTCATCCTTCACTGTCACTTCCTGAAGTAGCAGTGATAACCAATGTGCCAGTCACCTTTATCTAGAAATGTTCAAAGAGTGCCAGTTCAACAGCCACATTCATTCAGTTTCTTCTTCTCTCATTGATGCTTTCAACAATAGTGTTAAATGTGATGTGGCTTCCTGATGACAAGCATCGATTAATTTATATTACCACAGGTCACCAAACAGCTGTCAGATGATAACTGTTCAGTAATCGATATTAGGCCTTGTTGGCAATACATAAGCAATTTCTCTATTAACTTAGAGCAGAAGCATAAATTCAGCACGGACTGCTTTCCAAACAGACATATATCTCCATAACCAATGACAGCTGATTTGCACATAGGAAAAGACACCATTAAGATGCAGGGTGAGAAGCACTGAGCCTTCAGAAGTACATGGGCCTTTTATTTTGGCTTGAATTGTATGTCAGTGGTTTAGGAATAGTCTTCCTGCCCATAAATCAGTTGCTGGCAGGATATTTGTACATGTTCTTTCATTAAGCACATGTTTTTTCATTAAGCACAGGACCAGCCCAATACATTTGCTCCTGAGGCAAAGGGCAAGATGGCACACACCCTACTGCATTCCACACACTCAAGATGATGCAAGTGGTGGTTGAAACTTTCTTTTAAAGCGGGTGATAGGACAGTCTCTTCCACTATACCAAAAAGTATCAGGCTGACTTAGGGAGTGCACAGCAGGCCATAAATTGAAGGGCACAGCTCTGTCCCCCAACACTTTGCCACTCCTTTGCTCAGCACATGCTATGCCACCTGAGGTGGATGCCTCCTTCTGTCTAGTGGAAGGACTGGCTCTGAAAATGTACCTCATTCTCTTTCAATCTTATGAGCTAACAGACAAAGGGCTTTTAAGCATCTCTGTCCCAATGCAAACAATCACAGGGGCTTCAGCCCAACCTTTGGCTCTGTTGCCATTCACAATAGCAAGGGTTAGCAGGCTTTTTGCTTGTGTCTTGCTTGGCATGGAATGAGTCTGTGAGTGGAACCAATGTTGCTGGCTTGTGCTCAGTTCAAAATGCAGTCCTTGTTTAAAATTATTTGCAGACAAGGGCAATAAAACCTCAGGGAACAGAAATGGCCTTATTTTGCTTGAGGGAGGGAGGGATAAGAGGAGCATGATCCATAGCTAAGTAGAGTTTGGCCTCTATCCCGTTTAGGGCCTCAGGCTCAAGCATAATGCATGTGTTCTCTAATCTCTAATAATAACAACCCTAAATTGCTAATTTGAGAAGCAAACAATTAAAAAAACGTATGTGGAAAGCTATTCATTATGACAAGAATACATTTTGAAAAGCCCCTCCTAGTGCATTCTCTTTTGGAAATCCAAGGGACAGGGTTTGTTTTGTTTCCATAATGGCTCTGTGGGTCTGGGTGAACTTTTGCTTGTGAAGCAGAATAGAAAGGTCCTGGAGACAGAGCAGAGGAAATGATTGGCAGGGCTGTTTTGTTGCCATGGAGAAATTACTCCAAATGCTTCATCAGACAATGGACCACACTCTCTGGGTGTTAGCTGCCTGTGAGTGTTGGTGTGACACATGCCTCCAGTTCCCTCCCCTGACAAAATGGGAATACATACATAACAGTGAGCAACTCTGTCAAGACAGGAGTAGGAAAACAATTATTTTGGGTTTCCCCAAATCATTAAGGAACAGGGTACCACTGCTATGCTTTCTGGATCGTTCACCTCTTTTGTGGTAAAATGAAAACAAAGGAACTGAAAAATGACAGACAGAATAGAACTGAATACCATTAATTGAACAGAACATTATGGCAGCTCCAGGAGCAGCAACAGCAATAGTAATACAGTAGTAATTTACTTCCATAATGTCCTTTATGTATTTAAGTTGTATGAATGTATGTATTTGACTTATATCCCATCTTTTTACCAGAACAAGTGCTCAAAGTGCCTCATAACAAGATCATAAGCAGGCATAGATAAAAATGGATAACAGATAAAAACAGACAAAAAGTTATAATACTAAAGCACAATTGAACAAATTATATTCCAGAGCACTGTTAATTAAAAATGCCATTTAAAAGTACAGGAGCAATCTGGTGAGAGCTCCCTTTATGAGCAGCCAGTTTATTACCAAAAGCCTGCTCAAATAAAAAGCGTGTTTCCTTCTGGTGGAAGGACAACAAGGACAGGAGGGGGGAGAAGCCTAGCCTTCCTTGGCAGGGAGTTCCATAACCCAGAGAACAGACCTCAGTCAAATAGCCAAGCTTTCTATTCATAAAATAACTATGCAATTTAAAAAAGTATGATAAATGTGGTATTCCCAGGGTGGTATAGACAGTGGTAGAATATCCTAGACTAGGACTGGGGACATACAGAGTCCAAATCTTTACTGTGGCTATAAAAGCCTACTGGGCAAATTTTGGCCAGATACTCTCTAGGTGGTCTGCATATCATGTGTGTATTGTGTTGTGTGCCTTCAAGTCATTTCCGACTTATGGCAACCCTAAGATGAACCTATCACAGGGTTTTCTGAGGGCTGACAGTGTGTGACTTGCCCAAGGTCACCCACTGGGATTTCATGGCTGAGCAGGGATTCAAACCCTGGTCTCCAGAGTCTCCAGAGTCATAGTCCAACATTCAAACCACTACATCATGCTGAACTGCATTCTATGTCAATGCAGTTCAGAGCAGTGGCCTTCTCAGAGCAGCAAGTCATCAGCTGCTGATCCACAGCAAGTTTCCAGGAAGAAAGAAACCAATGGGCACAAATATGGCACTGGTCCCTGGTAAGTTAGAAGGAGGGAAAGGCTGGTCCACCACATCACACAGCATAAAAAACACTGCCCTACCTTGTAGAAAACAGCAGTGGAGCCATTATTGCCTAACTTGGTGACATGTGTTTAGGATCTCTACCCACCATCCAGCAGAATAAACAAGCCTCCCCTGTCAGGGAAAATAAATGTTGTGATTAGAAATCTATGCCCCCCTTTGGGTAATTTTAGTCACCAGGCAAACAAGACACCAACTGGTCTAGTTGAGAGTCGTAAATCTGTCTCTTGATGTTTTGGTTTCTATTCTGTGTCCTTCAGGGTAAGGAGAACAGAAACGAAAGTAATTTAAGTTTTGTTTTTTCTCAAAAGGGTTGGGTGTCTTGAGAAGAAAAAATATATAAGCAGGGAGGGATTTTGGTACCAGGCTCTCAAAAACTACATTTTCCCTCTGTTTAGTTCTCAAGAAGCTTTGGAGCATACAGAAGCAGGGATGAATGCTTTCTGTACCTTGTTTTGACTTGTTATTTCTTATTTTTCTTTATAATAAAAGTTACGAAAGGAATTTTAAGCTTTTATTGTAATCTTTTACCAGAGGTATGCAAATTTTGCTCAAAGCCCATGTTTCACTGCAAATATTGAAACAAACCTCACTGCTTGGCTAAGCAGAGAGGGAACGGACTTTGCATTTTGTGCAACATCCCCTTGCCTCCCCTCATCAAAGTCTTCACCAATGAGACAGAGCAGTTTGTATTTAGGGTGGCCCTGCAAATAGCAAAAGCAGAAAAATGAACGGAGCCCCCACCTTCTGCATTTTGTGGCTTACCGGTACCTGTCACCTCCCCTCTCTCCTCTTCCTCCTCTTCTTCAACTTGATCATGCATACTGGTTCCCTCTCCCCTCAATTGGAATGGAGGGAGAAGCAGTGCACTCACAGAGATAGCATGTGCAAGAGTTCAAGTGTGAGGGAAGGGAGGAGGCATCTTCGTAAGCAGCATATCTTGACTGTCTCCAAGAGACAGGTCCACTCCACCCCATTCCTATCAGAATCTCATGCAAAACTCTGCACAGCAGTGCTGCTTTCCATTGCAATTTGCCTGTTAGGCAGAGCAAGGAAGCTTGCTCAAGTAGTAGGTGAGGTGGGCAGTTGTGGCAGCTTCTCTGGTGGCCCCAGCAATTTAGGTGACAGCTTGTTGTACACCCCTAAACTAGTCTCTTACCTTCATGCAGTGGAAGACACTATCCTGTCACACTGAAGTAAGAGCCAACTGCCAGTGAAATAAGATTGAATAGCCATCAAATGGGGGAGAGGAAATGCACTAGCTTGCTTTTTTCTCCCAGCAGCAAAATGTCTGAAGACAGCCCTGCAAATTGCAAAGGAATTTGGTAATGGAGAATCTTACTAAGACAGTTCCACCCAGTTTTATAATTTAATAAATCCCAGCTAAAGTGCAGCCCATATCTTTGTTTGGGCAGCATTTTAAAATTGCTTAGCAGCCCTGAACATTACTGTGCTGATGAACCATTGAAGCTAACTCAGGGTTTGATGGTTGTATATTTAAATTGTTTTTAATGTGTTTTACCTTGTAAATATTGACTACCACTTTGCAGTCTTGCCCTCTCAGTTTAAAATCTTATATTTATTATGACTTAATGGTGCATTAATTTTATTTTATTGTACACAGGCTAAAAAGTCTGTTCTCAGATCAAAAGGCAAAGTGTACATATTTTAAATTAGATAATTAATTCAGAAAAAATCCCTGGCTTGGCTAAAGAGAGAGACAAGGGATAGTGGGGGGGGGGGGTTAATCATTTTAAACTCAATTGATCTGTTTTTTTACTTGTTAACTTGTTTCATATGATTTTAGACTCTAAAAATCATTTACATTATTCAAACTGTTTTAAATGGTCAGATTGGTTTTATTGTACACTGCCCTAAGATCTCTGGATAGAGAGTGGGATATAAATATTTTAATAAATAAATAAAATAATAAATAGAGACAGAGTGGAAGTTACATGCTTCCTGGGTGGTTCCAGAAGGCAGGAGGGGCAGAGGGACCAGCAATTGCCCCCAAAATTGTTCACACCCTATTTGTATCCCCTGCACCACTTGAAAGAAAAGTAATTTTCACTTACATATACAAGTGGATCCTTATCTTATAAACTATATAGCCCAGGAATGGACAGAGTACATCCTGAGTGCTACATGTATCTCTCATGCCCCAGTATATGATTTTCTAAAAAACCTGACATTGCTGTTTGGTTTTCTGTGGGTTTTTTCTGGGCTGTGAGTCTGTGTTCTGGAAGAGTTTACTTCTGACATTTCCCCTGCATCTGTGGCTGGCATCTTCAGAGAATGGTTGGGTAGGAGTGTGCGTATGGGGTTTATATACTGTGAGTCCCTGTTGGGGAGGATATGTAAATTTGTGTGTTTGAATGGCTAGTTTCTGTGTGGAGATATGCAAGGAGGATTAGTGTCTGTTTGGCTAATGGTCCATCATCTACTGGAAATGCCCCTGTCCCTGGGTGAAGTTCATTTGCATGTGCTGAGTTTTGATTTTGGTGTTTTCCAGGACTGGTAGCCGAACTTTGTTTACTTTAAGGATTTCTTCTTTCCTGTTGAAGTTGTCCAGGTGCCTGTGGATTTCAATAGCTTCTCTGTGCATTCTGACATGATAGTTGCTGGCCTGGTCCAGAATTTCTGTGTTTTTAAATACGGTAACATTTTGTGTGCAGGTTGGTTTATAACATGTTCTGCTACTGCTGATTTTTCTGGCTTGCCCAGTCTGCAGTGTCTCTCATGTTCCTTGATTTGTTGTTTGCACACTGCGTTTAGTGGTCCCCATATAAACTTGTCCACAGCTGCATGGTATGCAGTAAACTCCTGCAGCTGTGAGAAGGTCTCTTTTGTCCTTCGCTGAGCATAGCATTTCTTGGATTTTCTTGGTTGGTCTGTAGATCTTTGGAGGCTGTGTTTCCTCATCAGTTTCCCTATTCTGTCTGTGACTCCTTTGATGTATGGTAAAAATACCTTCCCTTTGAGTGGCTGGTTTTCTTCATTCCTTTTTTTTTCTGGGTCTGTTTGCTCTCGTAATGTCTGATCTGGAGTAACCATTAGCCTGTAGAGCCCAGTTTAGGTGCTTCAGTTCATCCTCCAGGTAGCGGGGTTCGCAGATCCTTTTTGCATGGTCTACCTATGTTTTTATTGTGCTTCTTTTTTATCTTGGGTGATGATTGGAGTTGTTGTGTAGGTATCCATCCAGATCTATCCAGACAGATCTGACGTGGAACTTAGACTTACTGGGAAAGTTCTAAAGAAATATGAATGAAAAAGACAAACAAGAATTGATGAACCAAATACATATTCTGCAGAGAAAGAGATGTGTGGGGGAGTGTTACACAAAAAAATCTGTTTCCTGTGGAGAAAACAGGTTTCTTGCATACTAAACCCATTTTCTATGCAGAAAATGGTGTTTGTGCACAAAAAAATCACATGCTTTTCTCCATAGCATAGTTCCTCCATAACACCTTGGTATGTTTGACTACAGGGAGAAACTACTGATAAATATTCACTTTTTCCTGCAGTGGGAATAAAATGGCTGTAATTATTCATCCCCAGATCTGAGGATGAAATAGTTGAGGGGTTATATCCCTACTTTGATTGCATACTACTGACTATATGCTATAGCCATCACATCTCCTTAATCCAGCAGTGGGTGTGAATGAACATTTTCATATCCATGCCAAATCAAACACCTACTTGAGGAGCAGTATGGGTCATTAACATCTATGTAAAATTCCTGTATTGGCAGTCCATGGTGGCTGGTGGTTCTATTATTGATAGGCAGGGAATCTAGCTGTGGTTTTAACAGCACTGCCTCCACAGCTCTTCTGGGTGATACAGAGCTATCCAGGTGCTGAATCTATGTTGGGAGTAGGGCTCAGCACATGGATAGCTCCTGTAGAACCCAGAGCAGCTGTGACAATGCTATTGTTAAAACCAAAGATGGCTGCTAAAACTGAGGGTGGATTACCTGTACTGCAATTAAAGCATCAACAACTGCCTCTGCTGGCAATTGAAAAGACACTATCAGAAGCCATTGAGCTTGAAATTATTGCCAGTCATTTTGCAGGAGTACATAAGAATCCATCCATTCAGCTTCTTTATATCTATACACTCCTCCATTCCCTCTCAGTGAGTGACAATCCAATCATTTAGAGATGGCTATTTGGATGCACAAGAACATATATAGAATATACAGGTATCTCATTTTTCTATTAATATCCTTATACTGAGTCTATATTCCTGGTTCTGTCTGTGCTGTTTAAAAATGAACTATTTTCTAAAGAACATGTTACATTTCTGTAACCGATATGTGCAGGAAATGCTTGTGTAGCAAGTATACCTTATTGGAAAAAGATCCTTACTGTAATTTGAATAAGTTACTTACAAGCTGCATATTTTTTTAACCTAAATTAATCAATACGACTTATTTCAGAGGAAACATATTTAGGGTGGCAGTTTTGATGAGAGATATTCCATATACCAACAGAGGTTTTAACAGGTAGGACCAGCTAGCCCACCTAGAAATATACTTTACCCTTCCTGTGCCACCATCCTGGATTTCTTTTTCTGTTGATGCCAATGCAACCCACAAACAAATAAAAAGTCTTTTTAAAAAGAGGGTAGAAGGAATGGTTTTAAGTTTCTTTTCATGTTCCCACATTCATTGGCAAAATGCTCAGTGGAGAGGCACAACTGTGAGACTGGTTGCAGTGGTGGCACTGGGTGTGTGTGTGCAGAGAGGCTGAACCACACCAGGTGACACCATTGGAGAGAGGGATGACACCAGGCTTAGTGTGTTGGTTGTGCATTGGACCACTCATTGAATCAACCATGCAGATTTTTTGGAAGGAAGTGCCTCAGAGAAGGAGCAGCTACAGCAGAGACCACTCAGAAAATCCTAGAATTATAATTATAGAATTATAATTGTAGCACTGGAATAGATAACTAGGATGATCTAGTCCAACCCCCTGCAGGAAAATGAGGTACACATGTCATATTTCATACAAATAAGTAAGCATTTTGGTGCAGTGAATACAAGAACACAGAGACAGAGTGCTGCTGGAATTGCTGCATTAAGAGGGAGAGACATCTGGTTATTTGCATGGGTCTCATGCATGGAATTGCAGCATAAAAAAGGAGGCAACATGGAAACAGGAAAGGAAGAGAATATACGGAGATACTACTGGAATGAAGTAGCATGATGCTGGGATTTTTTTCCATGTATCTAGGCTATATTCCATTTCTCTTAGTTTGATTTCTAAGCAAAAGTTTCCCAGTTATTCCCTGCCTTGTCTATAACAGTAAGCAGAGGAGTGTTTTGTAGTGGTTAGAGTATAGGAATAGGATTGAGGAGACCACCCAGAATCAAATCCCAATTCATTCTTTAGGATTCATTAAGCTAAACTGAATTGTTACTACCAACTAGAGTAGAATAGAATCTTTATTGCTGTCATAGACCAGCATAGGTAAAAAGGGGATACAGAATAAAAAGAAGGTAAAAATGCAGGTTAAAAGCAGTATTTAAAATGACCGTTCAAATTGCATAGCTCCAGTATACCAACTAGAGTAGACCCATTAAATCAATTGCTGAATAGTAAGTCAACACTTAGGTTAGTTCAATTGATTCAAAGTGTCTTTCTACTAGGGTACTAGGCATTAGATTTATCCCTTTCTTGAAACTGCTGGGTAAATAACCCCATAGTTCCTCATGCATGCACTGATCATAGCCCTATTTATTCAACATAAGCATGTAAAAAGGGGGCTGCACCTAGGTGAGCCCACCTCTCATTCATTTGCTTTTCTCAAGTGGGAAGCAAGGAGTGTGAATAGAACTTCCACCATGTATGGATGTTCTCCACCAATAAAAGTTCTGCACATATGCAGGAGCTGTATGTTCTCTCCCTTCTGAAGAAACTTGATTGTGATGCAACTGCAGTGTGTTGACCATTTCTCTGGTTAGTTGATATTTACAGTGGGCCCTTGGCATCCATTGGGGTTTGGTTTTAGGAACCCCCCCCCTTGTGGATTCCAAATCCAGGGATGCGCAAGTCCCATTAGATACAATGGCATAGTAAAATGGCATGCCTTATATAGAATGGTGTTTTTTTTGGATTTTCCCCCCTGACTATTTTCAAGCCGTGGTTGGTTGAATCCATGGATGCAGAACTTGTGGATACAGAGGGCCAACTGTATATCCCTTCCAAATGTGTCCATATGGGACTCAAGGACAGGACAACAGACTAATAAATCAACAAGCAGGATTCAGTAAATAATGCAAAGGCCCCCAAGTTTAAAGAACATGTATTACTGAGTTGACATATTGTTATACCATGCTTTCTACAATTCTATTTTAGATTGATCGAGATGGGGAATCTGATTCAAAGAAACTATCTGAGATTAACTATGTCCCCCCCGCCCCGCTTGCTTTGGTGCAAGAGGCAAAAATAGGAGCACTATTCCAGAACCCTGAGCAACTGCAGAGCATACCCTATCACATTGATTTGTTCCCTTTAGGCAAGTAAAAATAGTACATCTAGTATGGAAAGGTCAAGGCTGCAAACCCATGCACTTTTACTTGTAAGTAAATCCTGTTGAATACAGGGAATTACTGTAGAGCAAAAGTGTGTAGGATGGAGATGCACAGATTGTTGTGTGCACTAAATCTTGGGAATCATCTGGCAATATATTTGGAGAGAGCCTGGAATGACAGGCAGGCAATAGATACAAAAATAGCATGAATATTCTCCAGAGTAAACAAAATTTTAAAAATTAAAAAAGAATTAAAGGTAGCCTCATTGATCCATTTTTTTTAAAGACAATGAATCAATAATACTTTTAGGACCAGCCTAGAAGCATATCTAGCAGAAGGCTCAGTATCTGGTAGTTATTTGAACCTCTGCGATTCTTGGTACTTAGCAAAGCATAGCAATGAAGCAGAGCTTGGCGGTAACAAGTTACAAATAACACTGTTACTATAACTAAATTACTTTGAGAGTAGCAAGGGAGCAACAAAGCTGCATTTCTAAAATAACATCATGAGTAAGAGTAAAATTTATGAGTAACAGTTTCTCGTAACTTTCAAGTGTTACTTCTAAAGAGCATTTTAACAGGAATTTTTCATGTTTTATGTCAGACTCATATCAGTCCTGAGGTGGGTTTTTTCTCAACCAGTTAACAAAGATGAAGTGAGAAAATAACAAAAAGAAACAAGTGATGTAATGAGTTACAGTACTTCTACTCATCATTGTTTGTGCTTTCTTTATCCAACTAAAACCTTCACAATCAGAAGAGCTGTAACTTTCCACCTCTCTCTTTCTGCCTGGTCTCAGAGCTCCCAGAACTGTTTTTAAAGCGGGGAGCTCTACACTGGCAGGCAAGTTGTTATTCATTTTGCCTGCTTACAGGTATTTGAAGGAGGAGTGCAAATTACTTTTTCCTTTTTTAATTAAATCATTTTTATTAGATAAAATCTACATAAAATAAAAAACTGAATAACACATATAACAAAAAAAAGCTACAAACTACACAAAACTACACAAAAGTTACCACATTCTTACACATAAATTCAAACTACCTAAAAACATAACAAAAACTATCACTAACAAAATAGAAAAAGATGACTTCCAACTATCTTTTCCAACTATCTATTTTAACCCATAAGATTTACCTCTCTCTACCTTATCTGTAATTTACACTCCATCTATATATTTCCAACTCATATTAATTGATAAAACCAACAATCATCAAATCACCCTAATTCCCCCCCCAAAAAAAGTCAATTAGGGGTTTCCAATCTTTCAAGAAGCTTGTTAATGATTTTTCTTTCATCAAAATAGGCAATGCATCCATTTCCTCTAAGTCGCTGAGTTTTAGTAACTAATCTTTTTTAATAGATACTAAATTGCTTTTCTATTTCTGAGCATATAGTATTTTTGCAGCTGTTGTCATATATTGACGTATTCTACTGTGGATCCTTTCAAGCTGATCACCCATCAGTCCAAAAGAAAAAAAATCAGGTTTTAATTGAATATTTATTGTTAAGATTTTTTGCCTTTTGCTACCGGTATGTATTTGAACCCAATATTTTTAGTTTTTTCTCAAGTCCACCACATATTATAAAAAGACCCCTCCTGCTTATTACATTTCCAACATACATTCAATGATCCTTTATACATCTAGGAATCTTAGCGGCCCACAAACTGAATATGAGTCAGCAGTGTGACACAGCAGCTAAAAAACCCAATGTGATTCTAGGCTGCATCAACAGGAATATAGTGTCTAGATCAAGGGAAGTAATAGTGTCACTCTATTCTGCTTTAGTCAGACCTCACCTGGAATATTGTGTCCAGTTCTAGGCACCACAATTCCAGAAGGATATGGACAAGCTGGAACATGTCCAGAGGAGGGCAACCAGGATGGTGGGAAGTCTGGAAGCCATGCCCTATGAGGAGTGGCTTAGGGAGCTGGGCATGTTTAGCCTGGGGGAAAGAAGGTTAAGAAGGGACATAATAGCCATGTTTAAATATTTGAAAGGATGGCATACTGAGGGTGGAGTAAGCTTGTTCTCTGCTGCTCCAGAGACTAGGACATGTAGCAATGAACTCAAACTACAGGAAAAGAGATTTCATCTAAACATTAGGAAGAATTTTTTGACAGTAAGAGCTTTTTGGCAGTGGAACGCACTGGCTCGGACTGTGGTGGAATCTCCTTCTTTGGAGGTTTTTAAGCAGAGGCTGGATGGCCATCTGTCAGGAACACTTTGCTTGTTTCTTCTTGCATGGCAGGGGGTTGGACTGGATGGCCCTTGTGGTCTCTTCAGACTCTATGATTCTATGATCTTAGACAATTTCTCTGGTGTCATATACCAACAATATAGCATTTTATAGAAATTCTTAAGATCATAACATAAAGTAAATGTCAAACCTTTTGACCACTTTTGCCCCACTGCTTCATATGTATATTATATCCAAAATTTCTAGCCCATTTTACCATACAATTATTCACTTGTTCATCTTTCTGTCTCAAATTTTAATAAAAGTCTATACATGTTACATAATAAATAAATATAATAAAAATAAATAAAAACAGGTTGTGGAGAAGGAAGAGAAGGACAGCTCTTCAATACTCCAGCTTCATCTCACCTTCCCAGGCTGGGCTGCTCCTTTTCTACTGCCTGTTCTCTGCCCACCAAACTCAATGTCAGCAGGCTTTGGGTGGCTCAGGACAGGCATGGGAGATGGAGCAGCCCAGCACGGAAAGGCAAGATGAAGCCAGAGCATCAACGAGCTGCCCTCTTCTTCCTTCTCTGCTGAGTATGGCTATTGTTGCAACCAACTGTATTTGAGACGGTAGCTATCAAAAGGACCAGTTTTTCACTTGGTGTCAGATGACTTCAAAGGAAATGTCAGACAGTTTTAACGTGGTGTGTGTTTTCATCTGTCTAAATTAGCAGAATGCAACTCATCCTTTTTGCCCACACAAAGGAATCTGTGATTTAATGATTCTACGGTCATATCCCATCTGTTGAATTTTTAACATAGCTGTGAAGGCAATGCAACTATAAATTTTTATTTGTATTGGTTTGCCACTGTGTTCAATATATATTGGTTATTCTCATGTGAAGCTAAGAATATTGTTTGGAATACATTACATGTCATTAATTTCACCCATTCATTGACTTCTATGGGTAGGAGAAATGAAATTAAAAAATTGATATTTTGTTTAATATGAGACAGAAGCATTGCTTATCCAATTCCTCATTTAAATGTCACTTCTAAAAATAAGCTAATTCAAACCAGAAATTTAAACTGGATTGGCAGGATTAATGTGGAAATTGCCCTTATTGTACCCACTGGTACTTTTCCTCACAATAAATAAATAAACAAATAAAATCACCACCTGACTCCCCCTCTCTGCATCTCATTGCTGTGTCAGCATGTTTACCATCATCCTGCAAGCCATTACTGGTAATTAGAAAGTTCCAGAAAAGTTTGACTCTCTCCCATTGTGCTAAGCATACTCATTTCCCACAGTTAAAATTCATATAAAACTGTTCAACAGACCCAAAAAGCTGTATGTATATGCAGCATTCACAGCTGTGCTTGCCTGATAAATAACCAGTAGCAATATCGGCTGGACGAATCACATTTGCGACAGCCAATCCTGCTACATGAAAAGAAGCCTAAAACTAGCAGCTTGCCAGAGAATGTGGGCTAATCAGACATATTTTGAATGGAAGACCACCGAGGCTGTTTTTCTATGCATGAATGGAAGAGCTATCATCCTCTGCAGTTGCAAGTTATGCAGGAAAATCCAGCCATCCTGGTTTAATCTGGTTTGACTAAACTTTCCCTATCACTTTATTGCAGCAGAGTCACAATCTGGAGAAAGCAAAACATTTGTAACCAGTTGTCCTTAACAGTACAGAACTGCCTAAGGGCTCTGCCAGAATGGTCAAAAGCCTCAAGATTTGGCAGTTGTTATAACTTGTACTTATCAGGGTTTTTTTCCCCCTCCTGATATCATTGGGGTCAGCTAGACAACATTTGTCGAGAAAAATAGCGACTTACCTCCCTATCACTGCAGGCTCCATTTGTTCCCACAACTCGTCCAGGAAAAGTAGCAATTTGGCTGTTCACGAGAGTCCACCCCTCTGGCAAAAAAAAAAAAAAAAAAAAAAATGGTGGCCGCAAGTGAATTGAGTCCTGAACCCCCCTTTTTTAAAAAGAAACTGGTTACAGAAGAGCAATTTTCTACTAAAAAGTACCTCTGTTCTTTTGCTCTGCTGCTTTATCGATCGTGCCAGCCAAAAAAACAAAAACAAAAAAATGGCTGCTCTGGCATCGAGAGCTCTCCCTTTTAATCCTTCCCCTGAGGTCCGACCAATCAGGTTTCAACCCTGCTGTTTGCCCCTTTTCAATTTGGTTGATCACACAACCAATTATGCAGTATTTCACGGACTTCTAAAAAAAAGATTGCTAAAAACAGCAAAAGCTGTTATTACGAACTTTTTGGAGCTTTTTAAATTTTTCATCCCCCCTTCCTTCTGAATATGGCAAATGTGGTCCAGCATCCATGAGGACCAAGGGCATTCTGCACGTATTCTGGGGGGGTGGGGTGTCATCATGTAGTCAACCCCTTTATGACATTCTTCCTGTCCCAATAGTTTTCTTGTGAATTTCAAGCATTAGTTACAATGTTTAAACCTGCTGCAAGGTGGGGCATTTTTCTGTCCTGGGAGTTTCCAGCATGGTTTAGTGGTTGGAGTGTTAGACTATGACTCTGGAGACCAGGGTTGAAATCCCCATTCGGCCATGAGTGACCTTGGTCAGGTCACACTCTCAGCCTCAGAGGAAGGCAATGCCACACCCCTCTGAACAAAAGAAAACCCTGTGATAGGCTTCCCTTAGGATCACCTTAAGTTGGAAACAACTTGAAGGCACACAACAACAAAGTTTCCAATACAGGCAAGGTAAAAGTCACACACTGTAGCCATTGTCTTGGTTCCCCCCACTGTACCTTTGGCTAGTCCCACTGATAACATTTGAAATAGAGGTGTGGCCTTTGCCACAGAGGTTTTCATCTGACTTCATTCCCTCATTACATTTTCATTTACCAGATTCAACATTTTTTAAATTTCCCTTTCTTTTACAGTTATAGTGCAAAAGTGATACAGCTTCTGCTAGTTGCACTGTGACTCAGGGATGGGAGGGGTGTAGACCAGCCTCCATTGCTTGGAGCAGTTCCTTCAAGTTTAAGATGAATTCTGTGGTTTGATTGATTAGGTAATTTGTAACTATGTTTATGTAGTTATGAATATAATGTAGGATCTTGGCCTATGTCTATAATTTAAAAAGCAATAAATGTGAAAGACTAGAACATGGATACTGTGGAGGAAGTGGGGGAGGTGTTGAATTGAAGGAGGGGATAGCAAAGATGGAAGGAGTCCACTCCCACACCACAGTTTAAGCACGTCTCAAGTAGGAGATAAAAATGGTTGAAAAGAAACATACAGAATGGGGTAATGCTAAACTCTGCTACAACCAGCATTGAAGCAGGGCCAAAAATCCTGAATATTTAAGACATGATTTGATGCAGAATGGGGAAAAGTACAGTACGACCCCCATATCTGTGGATTCACTTACCCACTTCTGAAAAAAAATGTGGTCTGTTTAGGCATCTTGTAGGTCCTCCAACACACGTCTATGGTATGCTCCCACCAGAAGCTGACCATAGAGTCATGTTGGAGGATATACAAGATGCCTAGATAGGTTTTCTCTCTAGGCATCTTCTAGGTCCTCCAGCATGACTCTTTAGTATGCTTGGGCCAGAACTCATTCATTTTGATAGGGTTTGCTGTTATCTGTAGCTTCTGATATCCATGGTAAGTCTGGGAACATATTCTCCACAGATATGAGGGTTGTACTGTATTACAAGGCATGAAATCTTGAAACAGAAAGCCCTGAGAACTATTTGGACAGTCTGGAAGAGTCTTCTGTCATCAATATCCTCCATTTTTCAAGAGCTTCCTAAAAGAGTACTGTAAAACTTGTGAATGCAGAAAAGTTGCTTGTGATATGGAATTATCTGCATTATCACTTCACTGATGCCACTCCAGTTTGAGTTTTTCCTATTTCTTGTCTTGATTATTTTAATATTTATCTTATTTATCTCCCAGTACTGCTTTAATTGTACAGTTGTCCCTTGCCACTCATGGGGGTTCGGGCGGAGCACCACCACAAAAGCGAAAAAAAAAAACGCAAATACAGTAAATGTCCACAGGCTCTGGACATAAGCCCCCTCTTCTCCTCCCTCCCCTGATCATAGCCTGTTGGGCCCCTGGATGTCAACTTCCCTCTGGCCTAGAAGTCTCCCCCCTCTAGGTTGCGTGTCCAGCCAGCTGAGTGGCCCGCCTCCCCCCACTCAAACTGCATGGTGAGCTGGCAGCTCAGGCTGCGCCCCCCCCCCTCTTGGGCCCTTCCCTCCTCCAGGATGTGCACCCAGCTGCTGAGTTGTGCCACCATTCCCATCGCTGACTTGGGGATTATGGGAATTTTAGTCGAGCCCAGCAGAGAGGGGAAGGGAGGGCTGGGCCATCCCCCCAGAAAGGCTTTGTCCTTTGGACTTTCCTGGAGGCTTCCTCTGGTGGTGGCTGTGATCCTCTTTCCCTGCCTTCCCTTGGCCAGGACTGGGCCCAAGAGCTGGAGGGATGGAGAGCCGGAGGAGGGGTCTGGAGTGATGGGCCAGGGGGTGAAAGGCTGAAGCCCTCAGCTGGGACAGGCATTGGAAAGGCCCCACTACGCCCACCCGCCCTCCCTTCCCATGGTCTGTCTGCCCATGGGAGAGAGGAGAAGAGGCGGGCTGGTCTAGGGCATCTCTGGAGGGCTGACCAGCCATCTCAGCTCGGTCCTGGGAGGCAGAGGAGAAGGGGGGAGGGGAGGAGGGGGACTCCTTCTCCTTCTCCTTCTACTAGGGAAGGAAGGCAGGCAGGGCAGGGCAGGGCCAAGCCAAGCCGAGGTCTGCTGGCGCCTGACCCCCCTCCCTCCCCCCAGTGGAGGGGCTGCAGCAAAGGAAAGGAGGGGGCGAGGCGGCAGCACTGCGACAGCCGGAGGGAGTCTGAGGGTTAGCAGCGGGGCAGGTGAGGGTGGCACAGGCCAGGCTGCAGTGGGGTGGGGGTCTCGCAGGGATCTCCTCACTCCTCCTCCTCCTCTTCCCCACCTGGCAATGTTGCCAGGGCAATGGGATGCGGGGATGGTGAGGAGGTGGCAGAGGCAGCCAGGCCTAATGGGGGAAGCTGGCAGGTGGGTGGGTTAGGACATCCCGCCTAAGCAGCGGGGTCTTTGGCCTCAGGCAGAACCTTCCCCAAAGCCTCCCCCTCCTCCTCCTGCCCGTAGTCCACACCCCCACAGGCCACACAGTGAGCTGGCAGCTCGGGCCACTGCTGCTCCCCTCATGGCACTCCCATCACTGCCACTCCCATCCAGAAACTGTAAATAGGCAAAACCACAAAAGACAAAGACGTAAATAGGAGGGGACAACTGTACTGCTTCTCATGTTTTCTCATCTTGTCACTCTGCCTATCACTTCTCTATTTTTCTCCTCAGTGGCTTACTTCTCCTGACTGTAATCCATGAACTAAATTCAATTTAAGTCCCTTCTGGAGTATACCTACTGAAATTAATGAGACTTCTTAGTCAACACTGTCTAATGTTGGGTCTGTTCTAGTTTGGATTAAAATTAGATTTAGCCCATAATAAGTTCTACTATGGCTTAAATGCAATTGCTAATGTCAGCTAGGGTACTATCACTTACATAACTGTTGACTTGCCAAGTTCCCATAGTTATGTTGCCTGACTAGATGGGGGGGAGGTTCCATGGGGGCCCGCCCATGATCTCAGAACTATATTAATATTTTGGGAAATTATGATTAGCTCAAAAAGAAGGCTGTGAGAGGCTGGGTAACTTCAGGATCTTTTCACCTGTGCATACCAGTACTCACTGGAGAGAATGGTTTTTATTGGAAAATAATATGGAGGGTAATCATGCATGAAAAGTACACTCACAAGAACCACAGAAGACTAACAAAGAGTTAAGGCAGAAAAGGTTGGATAGAGGAATAGATTTGGGAGACAGGGTTATAGTTACCAATCCTGAAGAGCAGAGAATAACTCAGATGAAAGTCTAAGGGTGGCACTGGATCCAGGAGGATGCCAACAAAGAGAGTAGCAGGGTGTCGTCCACAGTGGCACACTTTGCTGTTGTTTGGGGCTAATATTTATACTCTTTTTTTTGTGTCCTGAAGGAGTGATTGGCCTTAGAACAAAGCTTAGATGAGTTTCCCCATTTAAACAAAGGAAACAAATACCATCAATACCAGGGAAGATTCTAGAGCAGATCATTAAACAGAGAGTCTGTGAACATTTAGAAGGCAATGCCATAATCACAAAAAGTCAACATGGGTTTCAGAGAAACAAGTCATGCCAGACTAATCTGATCTCTTTTTTTGATAAAGTTACCAGCTTGGTAGATGAAGGGAATGCTGTGGACATTGCATACCTTGATTTCAGTAAGGCCTTTGACAAGGTTCCCCATGATATTCTTGCAAACAAGCTTGTAAAATGTGGGCTAGACAAGTTAACTGTTCAATGGATTTGTAATTGGTTGACCAGTCGAACCCAAAGGGTGCTCAGCAGTGGCTGCTTTTCATCTTGGAAAGATGTGACCAGTGGGGTGCCACAAGGTTCTGTCCTGGGCCCAGTGCTATTCAACATCTTTATCAATGACTTGGACGAGGGAATTAGGGGGATACTTACCAAATTTGCAGATGACACCAAGTTGGGAGGAGTAGCCAATACCCTAGAGGACAGGATCAAAATGACCTGGATAGACTGGAGAGCTGGGCCAAAGCTAACAAAATGAAATTCAATACGGAGAAGTTTAAGGTACTGCACTTAGGGTGAAAAAATGAAATGTAGGATGGGGGAGACCTGGCTGAATGAGACTACATGCGAAAGGGATCTAGGAGTCCTAGTAGACCACAAGTTGAACATGAGTCAACAGTGTGATGCGGCAGCTAAAAAGGCCAATGCAATTTTGGGCTGCATCAATAGAAGTATTGTGTCTAGATCAAGGGAAGTTATAGTGCCGCTCTATTCTGCCTTGGTCAGACCTCGCCTAGAATACTGTGTCCAGTTCTGGGCACCACAATTCAAAAAGGATACTGACAAAATTGAGTGTGTGCAAAGAAGGGCAACTAAAATGGTGAAAGGTCTGGAAATGATGCCTTATGAGGAGAGACTTAGGGAGCTGGGTATGTTTAGCCTGGAAAAAAGACGGTTAAGAGGCGATATGATAGCCCTGTTTAAGTATTTGAAGGGGTGTCACATTGAGGATGGAGCAGGCTTGTTTTCTGCTGCTCCAGAGACTGGAACACGGAGCAATGGATGCAAGCTCCAGGAACAGAGATTCCACCTCAACATTAGGAAGAGCTTTTTGACAGTAAGAGCTGTTCGGCAGTGGAACACACTCCCTCGGAGCGTGGTGGGGTCTCCTTCCTTGGAGGTCTTTAAACAGAGGCTGGTTGGCCATCTGTCAGGGATGCTTTGATTGTGATTTCCTGCGTGGCAGGGGGTTGGACTGGATGGCCCTCGTGGTCTCTTCCAACTCTGCAATTCTATGATTCTATGCAGATTGCTGTTATCAGCTGAGAGATAGGAATTGATGGGTTTATGGCAACCTCAAATTGTAGAACTAGGAGGGATGCCAAGGGATGTTTCCAGAGAGTAGGAATTGTTTTGGTCACTTGTTTGTTTGTGTTGTGAGACTCCTCACCAAGGGAGCTCAAGAGGTTATTAGCACATACCACCTTAATGGCATTGTTTACTAGGGGCTTGGCCTAATCCTATTTTGGTGTGTCTGCTAGTATTTTTTTACAACACCTTCCTAGGTCCTTGTGACCTCTGTTCGACCTCACCTTTTGGTCTACCCTGGTATACTAGACCCCATGAAGCATCTCAATATTGCCAATTTATGAGATATTACAGGGAGAGGGTGTAGGGCATGGTAACAGTTAAGTCTTGACTAACAATTGGATTTAGGCCTCTAAAGGTACTTCTTGATCTTGTATCTTCCTGTTCCTTCTACCTGAGTTTCTTTTATGTGAGTTCTCATCCTTTGCACCGGCTACCCACAAGGTAGTGTTGGTGTACAACTCCTGACCATTGACTATACTTGCTAATGAGAACTGAAGTTCAATAAATATCTGAAGGACTGCTGGTTCCCTCCCCATTTTCCATCTTTAATCCTCTGGTTAAGCCTCTATTTCCTTGCTTGCAATCAGTAATCTGCTCTGATTTATCCTTGTGCTTGGAATTTTCCACCTCTTAAGATCTATATTTCTTCCTCTTATAAGAATTCTGGAAATATTGTTGTCCAGTAGTGTATTTTCTTCAATAAGTGCTTGAAATGTTACAGATTGGGATCTGGAATACATTCCTTGTTACTGCCTTTTGTCTCCTTCCTTCCCTTCCCTTTCCCTAATCAATCTTCTACCTTTTATCTGGGTCAGGCACTTTAAGACTGTGGGTCTGCAGGGAGAGAATTGTTTTTGAAAAATATATGGCAGTTCTTACTAATTTTAAACATTTTATAAATAAAATATCATGAAAATGACAATGATTTTTCTAAAGCAAATGTTTCTTATTCTCCTGTTCACTTGACTGGCTTCTTTATTTCCTTGATGTGTCTTGTGTTTCCATCTTTTTTGTCTTTGTTTCAAAGTTATAAAACAATGTATGCATGAAGGTGCCAGTTTCTCTCTCTCTCTCTCTGGGATTGACCATATGAACTTATGAAGCACTCTTGATACCTGAAGTGTGTGTAGAAATGTGACTTTAAGCAGGGTACCACTCTCCTAGGTCCCTGACCTCACAATTCATTAAATGACATGAGGTCTAGAGCTCTGCATAAAAATGTCCTTGGAGGTTAAAGAGCTATGCTGATTCCTCTCATATTCTGACTTATAAAAAGATGTATTTAAACCCTAACAGCTGAATGTACAATAGCACTACAGCAACACTTTAAACATCTATTGTTCTATGTAATTTTTTTAAAAAAAGCAGTGTGAAGTATGTTTAGTAGTTAAGGCAATAGTTATTGCAAAGGGGAAAGAAAGCTTCCTTCTAGTGTTAGTCACCATGTGAGTAAGATTTTTGCAGAGTTCTTGCTCAGGTTCTAGGCAAACAGGACTTTTTCCACTTCAAACCTTTTATTTCAATGTGAACAAAGTGATGAAAGATGGGGCTAGGTGTTCCCATAGTTCAGAAAACTGAGGAAATTCCTGAAAGGTTTATGCAGTTATGAATAGCTTTCCCATCTGAATTCTGATCTCCAAGAAAAAGGCTATATGTATGTATGTATCTATATGTATATGTATATTTTAAAAAGCAGCCTACCCCAGATGTATTGCATGGCCTTGACTGGGTGGGGATAATGAGATTTGTAGTACAGCATATCCAAAGGACACCAGATCAGGGAAAGCTGCAAGGCAAGAACCTGAGTTTGACAGTGATCTCAATTACTGGATTTTGTCAGATAAAAAGACACTGATAGCACAATACTGTGTATCTTTATTCTGAAGTAAGTTCCGCGGTTTTCAGTGAGTCTTATTCCATAGTTAAAATGCATAGGATAGCAGCCTAGATGTCTTTGTGAGCCAAGAATATTTTGAAAATGGAAAAGGTACAGAAAAGGGACATAAAAATGGAATAGACCACCTTCTCTGTTGAAAAATGCTGAAGACTCTGCAGAAGGCTGGGGAATACAGGATTTATAACATTATTCATGGCATAGAAAAATGAATGCGGGAAGAATTTTCTCCTTCACATAATAGTGGAACAAAGGGTCATGCTTAGAAGCCATTTGGCAGTAGATTTGGGAAACACAATGGAAAGTATGTCTTCATGCAATACACAGTTACATTATTTTACATTGTGTTATTTACTGCCACAATGGCCAAGATCCTGCATTGCTTCAGTGTAGAATAAATATCCACTGGTGGAGTTACTTTCTGCTTTCCCTATAATGGATAACAACATAGCACAACAAATGCACATTGCAGGCCAATTCACATGGCTGTCATCAGGCAATGCAATCCAGCTGACCTCAGGTGGATGCAACCGTTGCACATTGTATTAAAATAAATGCACTGTGTGCATAGCACAACTTATGCCTGTGAAAGACACTGATAGGACTCTAGTTAACATCCAGTGATAGCCACTAGCGTAGGGAATTAGGCACATTCATAGAGGAAGGGTTCATTTCACCAGGGGGTCTTTTACACGGGCAAATATTCCTCTAAATATACCACTAAGATAGCTCATTGTTCCCACAGATCTCACCACAGCATCGCCTCACTCAGAAGAGGGGAAGGTAAAACACCCAAATATAGCATGGCAAGGGATGTCGCTACTTTTGCCGGTATATTTGCAATGTAGTGCATTATTGGCAGTGTAAACAACCATTCAGCTAAGGGCTACAGCAGAGCTGCACTGTGATTGGTTGCTATGATGCAAGGGTGGGCTTAAAAGAGGGGGAGTGAGGGAGGGAGAGTCAGTAGCGATTAGAGGAAACTTGAAAAATTCTTGAAAAATCCTCTCTGCTATTTTGCAAGCTAGTTTGCAAACAAAAAGGATTCCCTACAATTTTCAGTCAGGGAGCATTCCTTCTCCTCCTCTCTGCTGTTTTGCAAGTATGTAAATTTCCATTCATCAGCTGTAATCCTGTGCTTGGGGGAGGGACAGAAACCATTTCACTAAGGGCTGCAGCAGAGCTGCACTGCTATTTTGACAGTCTGTTTATTTGGCTAGAAAATGCTGTTAAGCAAGGAGAAAAAACCTTCCGTTTGATTTGTGGGCAGGGAGCTGGGGGGGAAGAGGCAAAGAGTGACTGCCTCTAAGCTGTTAAGCACACGGAGTTGGGGCAAGGGCAGACATTCCTATGGCATTCCTTTTTCTCATCTCCAGTGCTTGGCCATGCTCCCAGCACATTTGGCTGTGTGAATCTCAAAGTGGAAAAAATCAAAGAGCCACAAAATATAGCTGTGTAAACATATACAGTCACCCCTTCACATTCGCAGGGGTTAGGGGCAGACAACCCCCGCAAATGTGAAATAACCGCAAATAATAAATGAGCATGCCAGCAAGCGGTTTTCCATGCCAGTCCCTTCCCAAGGCAGCGAGGAGCTTCCTGAGAAGCCCCTCGCTGCCTTGGGAAGGGAGTGGGGTGTAGCTTGAGCGCACCAGCTGGTTCCCACCCCGCCTTCCCAGGGCAGTGAGGAGCTTCCTAAGAAGCCCCTCGCTGCCTTGGGAAGGGAGTGGGGTGTTGAGCGGGGGGGGGGGGTGCAGGCAGCTTTCCGGGAATGATCAAAACCGCGAATGTGAAAGTCGCGAATGTGGAGGGGCAACTGTACTGTGTAAACTATCCACCACTGATGCAGGAAAGTGCTAAAGCGCAACTTAACACAATAAAACCTGCCATGTAAACGAGCCCCAGTAGTTTTTAGCTGATATATTTGAATGGTACCTGCAGCTGCAGAAGCAGTATGCCATTGAATGTCAGTTGTTGGATGCAGGAATGGGTAGTAGCAGGAAAGAGCTATTGGCTTCTTTTCAAGCTTGTAGGATTCCCAGTGGGCTACTGTTTGGGTACTGGAGGAAACAGGATGTTGGATTAGATCCTGCACAGCTCTTGTTATGTCCTTGACAGCCATTTTATAAGACTGTGGTATGAGGTATCTCCAAGTATTGCTGCTCAGCTCATGGGTATTGACTTGTTACCTGAATTACATTTTATTTATTTATGTAAGTATTTATACCCCACTCTTCAGCCACAAAGACTCTCAGAGCGGCTTACAAATCGTTAAGCAATAGCACTTTACACATCTAAACCACATTAAGCCATTTCCAGTGTGTGTTAGCTAATTGCCCCCACAAGCTGGAAACTCATTTTACTGACCTATGAAAAGATGGAAGGCTGAGTGAACTTTGGAGCCCTTGGGATAGAATTTACAACATTGTGGCTGCAGTACTGGCATTTAACCACTGCACTGCCAGGCTCCCCACATGGGGTCTGTGAAGAACCTGTTCATGTCCAGATATTAATAAGGGAAATTTTAATTAGCTCAATATGGCAGCAAGAGCTTGGGTAACAGCAGGACCTTTTGACCTGTGTATACCACTACTAACTTATGAGACTCACAGTCAGGAAATAAAAATGGTTTTTATTGAAAAATAATCTTGGAAACATACACACACATTCACTCAGGTTTCAAGCAGTCACACAAGGGTAGTGAAGAAAGTAGGATGTATTGGAATAGAGGAATAGAGTTTAGGGTGATGGGCTGTACTATACCTATCCTACGAGCAGAGATTCATGTAGCAGAAAGTACTCAGAATGCAGTTCTGAGGGTTGCACAGCAAACCGTCAGAGTAACAAGGTGGAAGAAACAGCTAACGCTTTGGCAATGTTTTGGGGTGGTATTTATACTCAATATTCCCCTTGAAGGGGTGTTATGAGTGGAATACAATGTTTGCTGGAAGTTCCCATAGTTAGACAATGGAAACTCCAGTTGTGTTAACGCTAAGGACTGAGATATTAAAATTGATGGGTATCAGGCAACCTTCTATTGTTTTGAGGAAAAATGTGAGGGAAAACCAGTTTTGCAAGGCAAAGAGTGTCTGGCCATTTTGATTGAACTAGTTAATGACTCACTTCCATGTACATCCAGGAAAATTGGCCCATTTCCACCCTAACTACCAGTCCAAGGGGGGCTCAAATAATTACTACTCGGGCATATTTTTTAGGATTTTGGGGTGGCCTCTTCCTTAAGTTTTCTCAGCACACTTTGAGTCCTTGTATTTGGGAAGCCCTAGTCTACTACCAACCATGTGGAATGGCAATAAATAAGCCAATTTCTGAAATATAGCCAATTGATGAATTATTGAAAGGGATGGGGTATCAGGGCAGGTAACAGTATGCTTTAAAATGTGTGCATTTTGTCACTATAATGCTACCACAGAATAGGCTTGGTGCTTTCCAATTATTTGGGACTACAATTCCCTCAAGCCCAAATCAGCATGGCCAATGGGGAAAGGATTGTGAGAGCCCTAGTCCAAAATATCTGGAGGATACCCAGTTGCCTACCCCTTTCTTGTACAGCCCCCTGAGAAAGTAGCTACACTTCAGGCCACCATGATTTCACCACTTGCCACTGATTAATACTACATATATTTTCTGGACATGTAGCAAGAAGAACAGATACACTGATTGTCCTGCAGTTTTACAGGTTTGTTCAAAACACAGGCAATCACTTGTTAGTTGCAATAAGAAATACTGTACAGTGAAGTAAGTGTTTATCTGGACTTCTTAGGGTGGTTGCAAGCAGTTTTGCACAACTGCAGGTGGCTGACATTCTCTCCTCGGGCAATTACAACAATTATGTGAGGTGAGAATGGAACTGTTTTCCTTGGCTGCCACCTTTTCACTGCCCTTTCCCTCATCCGCAGTTCAGGCTAAAACTGAACTAGGTACATGATTTAGAACTAATTGATTTAGCTGTATGGTTCAAATCCCTGATACCACTGAGATCTGATCTCCCCACCTATGGGTGATGGAGACCAGCAAGGAAGCAATTGAAAATGGAGGAAAGACATTTCTACTTTCCTCAATGTGAGTGTAAGCACTTGCAGGAGAAACAGTTACAGTCATACAATTGTGCTGTTTTGCACTATACAGTTCTAGCACTATTATTCTACCTTAACTGCCATGGCAACATCCAATGGGATCCTGGGATTTGCAGTTTAGGGAGGATTATTTTGAATTCTTAGTCAGAGAGTTCCTCCAGTTCCTCTACAGACCCCAGGGATCCATAGGATGCTGCCATCGCAGTTAAAATGAAATCATACAGCTAGAACTGTACAGTATGAAAGGGCCCAATTGTGAATGAGTGAGGGAAGGATACCCAAACAGTGTTGTGGGTGAACACTTCCCTGATGGTAACCCACTTTGTTACAAAGATATGGTATTTCCCATTTAATCAGACATCAATATATTCTTGTATGGTTTGTTTATCACTGAGTGCATTAATTTCAATGATGAGTGCAATATGAAATGTGGCTCTTACTGGATAGTATCTGTGACATCATTAATGAGCTCATTAACAGCTCTTTAATGCTCGCTGCTGCTCAGTACAAGCAATGTACAATGGGCCCTCAGTATCCGTGGGCTAGGTATCTGCAGATTTGAGCAATCATGGATTGAAAATGAAGATTTAAAAAAAAAAATTACCTGCAATTGACTGCAGCCAGGCAGAGAAGCAGTCCCAGGGCAGTAGCAGAGGGTGTGGTGGTAAGACCCAGGCACTGGGTGTGCATTCTTTCTATTTTGGCCGTGGCAATTCTGTTCCCAGCAGGAAGCTGGAAGAATGTGTGCCTGGTGCTCAGGGCTTGGCACCACCTCCCCCCCCTCCCGCTTTGCTGATTGAAGTCAATGTCAGGATGATTCTACCACTTAATTTCTTTCTTTTTTTCCAGAAAAAGAAAACGTTCATACAACAACACACAACACAAGTAGTGAATACCCCAGCCATGAGGATACAGAGAGACATGAGGCTGCAGAAAGATGTGAGGATCTGCAAAAATGGGAGGAAGAGTTGACAGCAAGCCCCCAGCATCAGGTGCTTGTCGCTTCTGTTACCCATGGTAGAATCATCCTGTTACTGACTTCAATCAGCAAAGGAGGGGAGGCAGTGGCAGCAAGTCCTGAGTGACAGGCACTTGCCACTTCTGTCTCCTCTGCTAGAGTCATCCTGGGATTGACTTCAACAAATGGTGGGGGCGTGGCAAGCCCTGAGTGTCCCTTCCTGCTGGGAGAAGAACTGCCACAGCCCAAACAGGAAGAATATGCACCTGGTGCCTGGGCCTTACTGCCGCATCCTCCTCCATTGCCCTAGGACCACTTCTCACCCTAGCTACAGTCGATCACAACTAATTTTTAATTTTAAATAGCAACTTGGAATCCGTATTTTTTGTATCTGAGGGACTTCTTAAGCATAGCACCTCACTCTTAAGGCACATTTGTCATTTACAACTGGCTCTTGAGTACTTGTGAGAAATTGCCTTGTTTGGTGAAGTGGAAAGATCTCCCCACCCCATCACAGAAATATATTTTTCTTGGAGATGTAGCAGAGATCTCCATGTAAAACAGTTGTCAGGCAGGCCTGCCACATTAGCACTAGCACAGATTTCTTTTGGCGCGGCGGCAGGGGGGCATGCAAAGCAATAAGGATATGACTGAAATGTCTCTGCAGTTATAGTCCAAAAATATAATTTTTATCAGCTTCACCTTTATCAACTTTACCTTTCAATAAATTGGCTCATCATGTCTCCTCTCTCTTATCTGCATTAGACTAGCTCATTTAACAGTGCAGACAGTCTTCCAAATCTTTAGGAGCCACTCATCCAATAAAAGATGGCTAACTTTTCCCCACCTTTTACTTACATACAATCTTGTGGAAGTTAATAAATGAATTGCCATCTCAATATTCTCTGGGTTTAGTACTTCTTAAACACAACAAAACAGAACAATCACAGAGTCTGAACTGCAGCTCTTTTCAACCCCAGCCAAACAGGCCATGCTAATTCTTTTACAATGGAATTTCTACACATCCCACTTTATTTCTAGTTTTGCAACATGATTATTGCTCCCTTTTTCTGTATTAAAACAAGCACTTACTCACAGCCTATTCATTCTGCTATGATCTTTGGGCCACTATTACTAAGATGAACTAAGACTACCCATAATTGTTGTACCCAAAGATGAGGCAACTAACTTAATCTTTTCATAAGACTGTTATTGCTGGGAGTCTCCCATAATCTTGCTTGTTTTTTGTTTATTGAGTTTCATAAGCAAATAGCATCTAATGACCACATCCACACCCTGGTTGACTTATTGACATATAATCTTTCATATCTGTGGCATTGTTCATTGCTTTGTCATTACAGCATCACTCGCACACACTTGTGTTAGAATCTTTCTGAACAGTATGCCAAATCCAGCACATTTATCCATTACTTCAGTGGTTTTCAAAGGAGATTATCAGATGTTGCAAATATGGCATGATAAAGATGCCCAAAGAAAATGAAAGGGCCCATATTGCACAACATGTTATACAATTGTTAATAAAACGTTCTTTTTTTATTGACAGTCCAAAGCTGTCAATTGATCTGCCATGATATTTTTGTCATAGAATTGCACTGTTCTGTTCTTATGAATACGGTGGTACATCAATGGACAGTCCCCACCAGAACACTTCCAGATAAGAATGTGAAATCTAGGTATAGGACACTCTTTTTATGAACCTCCCCATTTTGCAGGCAAGTTTTTAAGTGTGTTTCAGTGCTTGTGTGTTCATTTTGGTTTTTTTAATATAGCTGTTTTTAGACTTTTAAACACATTCACATCTTCTCGTGAGGACTGCCAAGATCACGCCCACCCACCCCCCGGAAAATATGAAAATAAACAGTACTAGTGTTCATGCTCCAATAATGCTGGGACTGCTCTTTCTCATTATTACAGCAATGTGGGATAAAAAGGGTGATTGTGCCAGATAGTGGGACAGGAACATTTTTAGAGGCTCATCTGCCAAACTGTGGGGCATGCCCCTCAGTGAGTGTGTGTGCACAATAGTTGCTCAAGAGGGGTGCAAGTATTTTTTTGGACATCAAATTATTAATGTCCCTTGGTCCCAAGGCAGCAATGCAGATGGTGACAAGCCCCGGGCACCAGGACCACATTCATGGGCTTGTGAAGCAGACAGCTGGTGGGCTGTCTGGTGGAGAGAAGAAAGAGACATGAGTCCCTATGGTGTATGGCAGCAATGGTGGCAAGGCCCAGGTGCCAGGTGTCATTCTTCCTGCTTCAGTGCTTCTGCTCTTTCTGTTCCAAAGGCAAAGGCAGCAGGTGGTGTGTTCCCCAGATGCAGTGAAGCAGGAAGAATGAGTGACTGGCACCGAGGGTTCCCACCACCACCCTCCCCGGGGGGCACGACAGCTACACATAGATGTAAAGGGGGTCACGGGTGAAAAATTTGAGAATCACTACATTAGATCATTGAACAATAAAAAAAAGTAATATACTCCAGTGGTGTCACTCGGGTTGGTGTCACTGTAGTATGTGGGGAAATCATTATTGTAATGCAATACAATCTTGTGTATCCCATGTTGAGCTCAGTTTAGGAATTTTCCCTGCATGCATCAGTTTCTTCCATTCCGCCTTCACTTTTTACTAGGCAATTTCAGCCAACTGGAGCAATGGGTCATTCATCACATGACCTAATTTAAATATTATGACACTTTGTTTAAGTTCCTTTTAAGTTAAGGCTCCATGTGGCTGTAGCCATGTTGTTGTTTTTTGAGTCCTTTCAAGTCACCATGTAGCCCACACCGCTCAAGGCTGGGTGAGTCTTATCCTACCCTAAATTCTCTTCGTTAGGAACCTTTTAAGTTTGTTTTAATATGTAGATTAAGATTGATATACCTTCAGTAAACTTTTGATATGCATTTTTAAACTGACTTCTGTGTTGTTTTTAATGAGTCTAATTGATTGGGTGATCAGACCACACATTTAAATATTAATTGAGCTGTGTCTGCATTCCAATGCATTACTCTGCCTGAATTAGAGAGGAAAGGGTTTTTTTTTTTTACTTTTAAAGAAGATATATTTATTTTTTAAAAAGGGCTAGATCCCTGGAATTTTTAATACATTTTTAATTTTAGACTCATACCTCCCTACAGTCACCCAGTGTGGTAACTCATGGTGTCATTCCCATGGACCTCCTCCCATACCAGACCATACAGAATCCTTAGTAATCCCAGCATTCTATGCAATCAGACATGACTTTGAGGGTCCCTGAAAACCTACATGTGGGAGAGGAACAAGAAGGAAGGTTTGCCTAGTTGAGGCATCAGGGATATTTTTATAGAAAATAATACATTTCTGCTGAAACACTGCACAAACATTTTATAGACAATCATTTTGGTATCATCCCCTTTGAATGTGTCACCTGGTGTGGACCACACCCTCTGGAGATGCCACTGACACACTCCCACATACTGGTGATTTCAGAGCTAGTAAGAGTATATGAAGTGCTTTCTTTGTCCAGATCAAAGGATGTTCTCTTACAGTATCATACTATGCATGTTTTCTCAGAAGTTAGTTCCATTAAGTTTAACAGGATATATACCCAAGGGAAAGGTGTATTGCTTTGTTAAATCTATTTTAAATGTTTGTATCCTGCCTTTCCTCAGTAGAGTAGAGTGCCTAACAACAATACAATAATAGAATACAAACATACAAAACAATAATAGGCCAGCAACTAAATAACAAAGGCAGCCTAATGTATAAGAGTGTTTCCCAAGATTGGGTCCCAAAAATGTTGTGAGACTACAACCAGGGCCAGTTTAAGGGCCAGAACTCTCCAGGAGAGCACCGCAGAGCTGCTTATTCACCACCCGGGGCTTCTCCAGCCCCACGCTCACAGCTTGCCAGAAGCCCCCAGGAAGCAGCCAGAATGGGTCCCTCACTGAAGCCTCCTGCAGCAACTCTAGTGGCCTCAGCTGGCAGGCAGAGGGAGATGACATCACATCCGGGCTGAGAAGGCCCAGTGGCATAGGAAAGGGGGCACGAGGGGAGGCAGTCGGCCCCGGGTGGCATTTTTGGGGGGTGGACTCCTGGCCAGCCAGGCAGCAGCCACGGGCTCCTTCCTCTTGCCTCAGTTGCCTGGCCACCCTCCTGTTGCCATGGCCATCTGCGCTCCAAACAGGCATGGGGAAGGGAAGCGGGGGAAGAAGCAGCAGCAGCTGGGCGTCCTTGCCTACGGGCCCCCTGTCCTGCCTCCCAGCTGCTCCTTGCCTGCCAGCACCATGCTCCCATCACCCATTCTCCATTCCTCCCTCCATTCACTTATGATGCCTGCGGCTACTGAACCCCTTCCTGGCCCTCCCAGGTAAGGGAAGTTGGCTGGGAGGGAGGGAAGAGGAGGTAAAAGCAGCGCTATGGTGGGATGGTCCTGCCTGAATGCACGTCTGCATGGGCATCAGAGGAGGGGAGAGGAAGGTGGCATCTCAGGGGGGTGGGGAAGAAGGGAAGAAGGGGGCGAGAGAGGGAGGGAGACCCCCACAGCAGCAAAGGGGATGATGGGAAGGAAGGGTTTTTCCCCTCCCTCTTCCCCCTTCTTCCCTGCCCCCCAGCAGGATCCTCTCTCTTTCTCTTCTTCCTTCCTGCTGTCTCTCTGTCTGCTCTTTTCTTCCCTCCTTGGCCTATTCTCTCTTTCTCCCCTTCCTTACCCTCTCTTCTGGATGGGGCTTGCTCCCCCCACCACATTTCTCTTTCAGCAGAGGGTAATCTCTTTCCCTCTCTTTCTCCCCTGCTCTCTCAGGGAAATGGTGGTCCCTTCCCCCTTCATAAAGGACCCTCTCTCTCTCTCGCTCTCGCTCTCTCGCTCTCTCTCGCTCTCTTTCTTCCCTTCCTCCCTTCCTTCCTGTCTCTCTCCTCTGATCTCTCTTTTCTCCTTCTCCTGCCTCCACTGAGAAGAAAGGTGCCCTCCTCTTCTGCCTTCCAAGGACTCCCCTTGGGCAGCCAAACTTCAGATCAATCCCCTCCATCCCATCTTTCCAGCGGCTCTTATAATGTCCTGGTTTCCCTCCCCTTTCCCCTTTGTACTCAGCTTACTCCCTTTGCTGACAACCGAGTTCAGCCTGAAAAAGGAATTTGTGTGTTTGCCCATGTGCCTTCAAGTTGCCTGTTGACTGATGGCGACCCCATGAATTTCAGAGGGTTTTCTTAGGCAAGGCGGACTCAGAGGTGCTTTGGCCAGTTGCCTCCTCTGAAATAGAGCCTATAGCATCTGAAATAGAGCCTATAGCATGGGGAACTCCCATATCAGACTATGATTAAAAGTGCAGCTATAGGAGCTGACTGAGAAGCTGGTAGGATTATCCCATTTTTCATGCTTTCTTTTTTGTTTAATGCAAGTTGGCCTAGAGCAGTGGTTCTTAACTTTTCTTTACCAGGGACCCCCTTTAAATGTCTTTTGTTGCCCCAAGATTTAACTCAAGATTTAAAACCCTAATAATAATAATAATAGCAGATAATACTAATAGCAGGTAATACTAATACTAATACTACTAATAATAATAATACAGTTACACCATCCATTAAACTTTTCCTCAGAGGCACTCTTGCTTCTTCATGCAAGTTTGTGGCTGGAGCGGATTGAATGGCAATGTGCAGGCCAAGCCAGCCAGCCAGTCTCCTGTCATGTGGCTGCTCCACTGCAGGGAGGAAATGGACCAAGAAGCCTTCAAGCCTTTGTGGACCCCTTGTGAGGACATCACGGAACCCTGAAGATCCCCAGACCCCAGGTTAAGAATCACTGGGCAAGAGCATACTGAAAAAGGAACAATACAAACAGACCCTGGGAAGGGTGCTGGCAGGGAGATTCTGGGAGATGTACTCCAAAAGTAACTTTCCCAGGCTCTGAATGCAGCCTAGACTCATAGAATCATAGAACTGGAAGAGACCACAAGGGCCATCCTGTCCAATCTATTGGAATGTGTATAAAATACACTGTTTAAAATATCAGGGTATGTTGTCTCTGTTTAAACATCCACACTGTACTTCACATGTTAGTGGAGAATACAGCCAACTTAGCAGAGTTTAATGTTAACGCAGCAGCATCTAGCGTCAGAATGTTAGCATACATGTAAAAAACACAGCTTAGTGAGTAACCAAACACCCTTTGTCTTTTCCCAAGTTGTTTAACTACCAAAATAACCACTCAAGACTCAAAAGTTAGTTTAAAAAGTACAAAAGCTTCATTACTCACAGTTTAGAGAGCTCATTCTTGGCAGGAACAAAAAAACTCAAAACAAACTAAAACTAGTTCAAAATACTCAAAAACTACATTGTTACAAATCTGTTTAGGACACCCCTTTCGGGGTCCTCTCAGTTCAAAGGGCCATGAGGTTTGTTAAGGATCATGGCTTCTGGAACAAAGAAGAATACTCAGACACTCCCCTTCATCCCAGATTCCCCAATAGCAAAACTTCAGGAAGTTACATCAGCTCATCTCATGGCTTCTCAGTTAACCCTTCAATAGCAGAACCATTTCCAGTTATTGGACTGCAAACTATATTTTCCAACACAATCCGCTTTTTCCCTACAAGAATACCCAATCAAAGCCCATGCAATAGACGGCCATCCAGCTTCTGTTTAAAAACCTCCAAAGAAGGAGATCCCACCACACTCTGAGGCAGCGTATCCCACTGTTGCACAGTTCTTACCATCAGGAAGTTCTTCCTGATGCTTAGGTAGAATCCCCCCCCCCAGTTTGAATCCATTGCTTCGTGTCCTAGGACTTTTTCGGACATCTCAAATACAACACAAGCAGCCTCATCGCATTGTGAGGCTGCTGCGCTGCAGGGCATCCCTTTCGGATGACGCTCTCCCCTGCTGGTACTGTTGCGGTACCGCGGGGACATTTGAGCGTTATATTTCACCGGTTTTTAATCACAATCAACTTTCATGAGTAAAAATCAGCAAAATATAACACTCAAATGTCCCTGCGGTACCGCAACAGTACCGGCAGAGGAGAGCGTCATCTGAAAGGGACACCCTGCAGCGCAGCAGCCTCGCAATGTGACAAGGCTGCTTGCATTGTATTTGAGACATCTGAAAAAGTCCCTAGTCTCTGGAGCAACAGAAAACAAGTTTAAGGCACCAGTGGTGTCAGCATCCGCAGGGGGCCCCATCATTGTGGGGGGGACGTAGTAACCCCCCTCCTGCAAAAACATTAGTAGTAATAATCTGAATATCCTGTACTGTGAATAGCTTAAGTTGGGTTAGGTTACATTGACCTGAGATAAACATATGGGGTCCCCAAAATAAAGCATTGCAGGGGGGCCCAAAATGTCTCAAACTGGTCCTGCTTGCTCCATCCTCAGTATGACATCCTTTCAAATATTGAAACATGGCTATCATGTCCCCTCTTAACCTTCTCTTCCCCAGGCTAAACATACCCAGCTCCCTAAGCTGCTTCTCATAGGGCATGGCTTCCGGAAGAGTTAGCAACCTCACACCTACTAAGATATTATATCTGCCCATAGAATTCTACCCTGATTTCTTTAGCACAGCATCTCACTCTTAAGGCACATTTGTCATTTTCAGCTGGCTGGTTGCCCCCCTCTAGACACGTTCCAGCTTCTCAATAACCTTCCTGAATTGTGGTGCCCAGAACTGGACACAGTATTCCAGGTGAGGTCTGATGAAAGCAGAATAGAGTGGCACTATTGCTTCCCTTGATCTAGATACTATACTCCTATTAATGCAGCCCAAAATTGTGTTGGCTTTTTTTTGCTGCTGCATCACACTGCTGATTCATGTTCAGTTTGTGGTCCACTCTGGGGCATCCTACAAGGGTTGCAGCTGGTGTATAGAAAGAAACATTCCAAGGCACAGATACTGCTTGGACATTCATAAACAACCCCAGACTAGTAGCACCCCAAATTATAAACCTCTCCCATAATGGGAAGAGTGCAACCCCATCCAGACCAGCATCACCACCTCTGCCTTGAATTTCATTTGATTAATGTGCTGCTGGTCAAATCATCCAGTCCATTATTGTTTCCAGTAACATCTGTCTCCACTCATCTGTCTGGGCATTTGAGCCACACCTGGCTTAAAAGAAAGGGAGTTGTACAGCTGGATGTCATCACCCCTTCATAACACCTCAGCACAAATCCTTATGTGACCTCATCTTATGCAACAGCTTAATGAAGAGGTTAAATCACACCAGGATGCGGTGGTGGTGGAGGGGGAATGGCATGGGCCAGAAGAGTAGTCCTCCAGCACCATCTTCTGAAGTTGTTCCACAGGTTAAGAACAGAACCATGCACCATCTGAGCCCAATCTTACCTCACACCTATCCATTATACTATGATCAGCAGCTATGAAAGCTGCTGAGAAGTCCATAATTTGACAACTCTAAAGACTTTCCTGGTAGAAAACAGAGAATAGGTAACACCAGGGGCAAGTCTAGAAGTACAACCCTACTGTCCTTCAGCCATATAGTATGTGCACTGGGCTGGTACTTCTGATACAATTTCACAAGATCATCCAAGTACCCACAGAAATAATTTTGCATTAAGGCTCTCAAGCACATTCTACAATTGATCCCCCGTATTTTCCCCATGGCAAAAGACACATGCCTCTAGAAATTGTCTCTCATGATTCGCACAGAGACTGGGACTTACTTCTAAATAAGCATTCTAAGAGAGGGTTGGCCATGTGGGAGGGCCTGGCTGGATAATGTAGAGCCATTCTAAGTTTTGCATATAGCCGTCATTTAAATTCAACTTCCAGCTGATTTTGGAAAGCCTCAGCAGTGCTAAAGAGTCCTTGCACAGAAAGAAAATGAGAGCATTTTCACACAATGTAGCGTAAAGCAGCTTTTGTAATGCAAATGTAGAAGCAACATGGGCCACCAGGATGTTCATTGTATTACAAATGCTGCTTCTCCTGCTTTCTCTTTCACAGAACAAGATCAGATGTTAGAAGTTCAAAGGTGATAGAAGTGTCATGCATGAAAATGGTCCTGTCTTTGTGTCCAGTCTTTAAAATAGGAGGTTATAGCAACTAGATCACACTATAGCAGTGAAGGCTACTTACAATTTGGAAAGCACTATGTGAACTGTGATGCTATATAAACACTCACCAGAATCCTGTATAACCATTATGTACTAGGTAGCACTCTAACTATGGTGCTACATCATTGATTCTGGTCACCACCACCCCTTAGCAGTAAGCAGTCATTGGGATCAATGAGGATCTGTTCTCTTGTCAATCAAGAAGCAGCTGCCTGATGTTCCCACCTCCTCTTGTGAGTGATCTCTGGCATGACAAGCAGGTACTCATGCTGTATGTCACAAATCTGCTGGAGATCACTTGTGCAAGGGGGGATGGGAACATCAGGCAGCTGCTTTTTGATCAACAGGGGAACAGACCCCCCATTGATCCCACTGCTTACTGGTAAGTGCAGTTTGGAGGACTTTCCCATTGCCTACATAGCCCCGAAACTAGGGGCTCCATAGGGATCATGAATACATAGCAGTTATGAATGTGTAACTGTAGGTTACACATCTGTAACTGCCCATCAGGATTCCAGCTGACATCCTCAAACTGCAATCACTGTTCTACTTTTGAGCATACAAAAATGTGAGAAGAGCCTGACTGCTGGCTCAGAGAATTGCTGTTTGTGATCTAGTATATGCAGCAAGTTGGCCTAAATATGCTAACCGGAGTCCATCTGATATGATCCCAAGCAGGGTCAGCTCTAATTATTACTTGGATGGGAGATGGCCAACAAATACCAGATGCTGTAAGCTATATTTCAGAGGAAGGAACTAGCAAAACCACCTCTGAGTATTCCTTGCCTAAGAGAACCCTATGAAATTCATGGGGTCGCCATAAGTCAACAGGTGACTTGAAGGAATGCATACACACACGTACACACACCATGCAGCAGTGGCAAAGAATAATTACATTGCGGGCTTCTTGAAACAAAGTGGTGCACTTTAACCAATAAATTGGCATTTCCTTATTACTTAGTACTATGTATATGTATTTAACAAAAAAAAATTACACAACTTTGCCATGAGGTTCAGTTATTGCCCTCTGTGGCCAAATCTCCAGGACAGTGCAGGGTGATACTTCCTTGGCTTATTGAATAATTATGAAAATAGCAGAAACAAAGATTTAGTTTCATCTTCAGCTATCCCACTACCTGGCAGAGGTTATATTCCAGATTCTTCTAAAATATAACCCAGATCTATTACTTGCAAGCACTTCAATAGGTGGCCAATCTAGTGTCCATTGTGAAATTCCTGAGTTGATTTATGAATACTTGCTGCCTAGGACAATAAATCAGGACATATATTAGAAGGAGACAACAGAAATGGGGAAAAAGCTTGCAGTTTGTCAACAAAAGTGATGTGTGTTATAGCATGGTAGGGGGAGTTGTTATGCTTGTCTTTTGCTTCTCTCTGTTTTCAAAGCATTCAGAGAAAACTTCATGACTGCCCAATCAATTAGGTCTGGGCTTGGTAGGCAAGATTTAGATGAACTGGGAAGCGATTCTTAATCATGTCTCTTTGCAGATAGGAAACAGGAAGATGGAAGGGTACAGACCACAAGACCACACTGGCCATTTTCCTGTTATCCGATTCAAATGAGGCAGCAAGGAAGGTCATCAAAGCAAGGAGAGATTTATGTCTTTTACTGACCATCTGCAAAGCAACTACTACAACAACAAAAAGCTGAAACACCGGTTTCCTGCTTTATCAGCTCTGTGAATAAGCATATAAATTTCTACGACATTCATCCCCCAAGGCTTGGGCAGCAGCCGTAGCAGCATATGGTCTGTTAGAATCACTAGCTGCACTGGGTTTGTGTGTGTTAGCATCTTTTGGAAAAATGAGGGAGAGAGATGGAAAAGTGACTTCATGAGTAATTTCAGAATCAAGAGGGTTTTAAAATACTGTCGGAGCCAGTAACTCTTTGGTAGAGAAGGTGATCTCCATTTCATGACTGAAAAGTCAAGAGTGCCAGATTCATTGATAGCTTTCAATTTCCCCAAAGTGGCCTGTTTGGCCTTTGGAGACCAGAGGTCTTCTGGCTAAGAAGCTCATCAGAGTGCCAGTGAGAATATTAAGGTACCTACAGCAGCAGGAAGGTGTGTGGGGTGTGGAGCTGGGCTATTTTTTTTTTTCTGGGGATGTTTCTTGGGTTTTCCTATACCCCTCCACCAGGCAGGCTTACTCAGAAGAGATGTGGTAGCCCCAAAAGTTCCTAGGAAGGGTAGGAATTGAACAAAAGAATTCAAATAGAAACAGTGGGCCATGAAAAGTATATTTCATCCTCCTTTCCTTCCAGCCTTTAGTAAAGTGCCATGTTTGTTTTGGCTAAGGACATAAAATGGCAAGATGGTGTTCAGCAAGGTGTGCAGAGTTCTCCCTGTCTAGCATTGTATTCTGGCCCTTCCAAGGGAAAGTGAAGACATCCCAGATTGCATAATTATTTAAATATTAAATATGCTGGGAAAAGTTTCTTTTTAATCCATAATGTGTGTAATGAAAACAGAGCTTGGAAAAGTTACATTTTTGGACTGTAACTCCCTAAAATCTCCAGGCAGCATGTTGCCATGTTGGCTAGGGGGGTTCTGGGAACAGTAGTCAGAAAGGTAACTTTTCCAAGCTCTGAATGAACATGGTCAGGGTTAATTTAAGGCTGTCTTTCTAGGGCTCTTTGCTGTGATTCCTAATCCCCATTCCTCCTCATGCTTTTAACCCTCACAAACAAAGGCCTTTTAATAGTAAGCACCCTGCTCAGCTGTGAACCAAAGGTACCTTGATTTAAAAAATGGATTTTACCTGAACCAAATTCTGTTCTGATGGCACCTAGTAGGGTTGGGCCTCTAATCAAAGCAGAGTGCAGAAGATACCTCTGGCAGGTTGTGTTAGCAGCAAATTGTTTATTAATCTGGGACCCTCATGCAGACACTTGTTTGAGCTTGTCTCATGTGATCTCTCCAACCTATGAGGTTCCCCTAGTCAGAGATGTCTGTGAGTGCATTGTGATGGCCTCCATGGCACATCAAGCTCCACTAAATTGACCAAGAATTCCTTCAAATCATTCAGTAAAAGCCACAGAGAGAGAGACTGGGAGGTGAAGGTGAATTTTAAAAAACTCTTTTAAGATTCATGAATGGAGTCTGATAGTAGATGACACTCGACAGTTAGTAGATGGTACTCAATGATACAGTGCTGGGTGGACTCTGGCATGGTAGCCCAGGGTTCCACTCCAAACAAACGATTAAACCAACTTTATATAGAAGTCTTACAAAAAGATGCAGTGGCAGTAATTGAGGTAGAAAAGGTTATGACATACAAGCAAACTCACTAATAAGGAGCGAGCACTATTTTAGAACTATGTATATCTCACACTTATTCTTTTTAAATCTTATTTTGATGCTCTTGTTGTTGTGTGCTTTCAAGTTGTTTCTGACTTATGGCAACCCTATCACAGGGTTTTCTTGGCAAGATTTGTTCAAAGGGGCATTGCCTTTGTCTTCCTCTGAGGCTGAGATAATGTGACTTGCTAAAGGTCTCCCACTGGCAAAAAAATATCAGGCCCATGTGACCACATGGCCTGTTCCAGCACACTGGCCCATTGCTGCAGCTGCCCTCTGCCATCATTGTTATTATTTCATCACAAAGGACATGGGGATTGCTCTTCATTCAGTAAGAAGGGTATTTACTGTTGGGAAGCCAACTCAAATAGCTGATAAGACAGCCCGGCTCAGCAACAACTCAGTTGAAAAGCACAGTACCTGGTGTTGTCAGTAGCAGTCCTATAGGGTCAGAAGTACACACAGAGAGAGAGCGAAGAACAAAGAGGCAGTCCAAGGTCAAAAGGATTCCAGCAGGTGGGTCAACGAAGACAGTCCAAGGTCAAGATATCCGAAGTCTCAAGATAGCAAGGTTCCAAAAGGCAGGAGAGTCAAAAGCAGAGGCTTCCTCCAGGAAATGCAGACTGCCTGAAACAAAGAACTCAGCATCCCCCAGCTGCTTATGTTGGCCCAGCTCCCACTCCCAGCTTCAGGGTGATTGATGAGCTTCTGTCTCTTAATCTCTGGGAATGACGAAGCCACGCCTTCTCTGCTCTCCTTTGGCTAAAGGTAGGTACCTACTCTTCTACCTCTTGCTCTTGCTCCATTATGTCTCCCAGGCTTGGACCCTGAGCTGGGGGAGGGCTAGGCTGCTGAGCCCTGGGTTCTTCAGGGCTAGACTCAGACTCAGCCAGCTCTTCTGCTACTGGCTCAGCCTCCTCGCCTTCTGAGTCCTCAGAGTCCTGGCTGACCATGACATTTTATGCTCATGTTATGCTTCTTGATCTCTACCAGGTAAAAGAAGTCCACACCTGTGTAATGACTTTATTAAAGCTAATCAAAGTGCCACAAAAGTGTGCAAGCTGTCAAGTTCTCTGGAATTCTTCATCAAGCTAAGTGGGTATAAAAAGCAAAGAATGGGAGAAAAAAACAAAAAAGTCCAAGATTTGGTCCAGATGTTGTGGCCATGCATTAGATCTAAATCCAGTTGCTAACCCCAGCTGGAATTTACAAATATGCTGATTTATCAAGTTCCCACTGATTGAGTGGGCTTTCAGCAGTTGGGATTAGTGACTGGACTTCACTTTCCAGGTGGAGATTGCAGACTGAGTGACTAGTAGGTGTGCAACCATCAGATGACAGCTAGCCACACATGTTGTGGCAAAGAATCCATGGCCAGCCTCCAGTGCTGAAGACACAAAGGCTGACTGCAACTCAAAGATCTGTCTCTTGCCTCACTATGATTACCATTCCCAGATTAACCATGTTATGTGGAGGAAGAGATCCCTGTGATGCAATTCCACAGTGGCCTTCCTATTTCTCACCCTTAAAATAAGAGGGTATGACTTTTGCCCCAGCTTCAATGCCTCACCAGCTTACAAACCCTTTCTTGAATTTTATTATATTTTATTTTCAGTTTCTCTGGAGGCATTCATTGACCTGTTGGGTAAAGGAGTTGGCCATTTTAGCAAAGGTTAATATATTTGTTTGCACCACATAATCAAAGGCAGGCTTAGTGGGTGTTTCCTGAATATACACCATGCCAGTATAAGCTAGGGCTATTAACACAATTTATTTGGGCAGAAAGGTATGTGGATGGGTCTTTGGAAATGGGAATTGTATAGATTGCTTTAAGGTGATTTTATTAATTGCATTCTGCCCTGAGATGTTGATATAGATCTTCATGGAAATAAACAGCGTTCCACAGTACACCTGAGCTGGCCTGGGTCTCCCTTCCTCAAAAATATCACAATACAGAACTCAAAGCTGAATTAACTTGCATGATATGGGTTATTCATAGCCAGAGCTTGACAAAGTTCCTTTTTGGAGTTACAATCCCAGAATCTCCAGAAATCCAGCAAAAGAACTTTTGCAGGCTCTGCTCACAGACCTGCTAGATGTTAACAGCCTTTTCCTAGCTAAGTTAGTGAAAAAACTTATCGGTATGTTGTAGCGGGTTATATCCACACAAGAAGAGATTGGATGGCTCTTTAAAAAACCTCTAGAACAATTACTCCATTCCTTCAAGGCAGACCATAGATATAGACCAGTCATTTCCTGTGAATCGCTCTCTGTCTAGCAGCAGAAGGGGAAATCATTTCCCAGCTTAATACATTCCCCAACTTTGTTTCTTGGGATGTCAAGTGTAAAGTGCCCATTATGTCTTGTCACTGTGCAGCTTTGCTGGTCCCTGATCAGTTACATGCCCCTAGGATATCAATCAGTATCCCTTAGTGATAGACAGCCTACTGCCCTTCAGTTCTTTTGAACTACAGCTACCATCAGCTTCAGACAGCATGGCTTACAGTCAGGGATGATAGTAGTTGTAGCCCAAAGTATCTGGGCAGAACCAGATTGCTTACCCTTAAAAGGGGGGACATGTGCCTTTACTGTGTTTTTTATGCCAGCGTTACCCCTGAGGAGACCCATATCAGTTTGCATGTGAGATTGAACCTAGGCATATACATCTGAAGTGTACATTTTCTAGAACTTAACTGGTTTCATTTTCAAGGGGGTGTCTAAACAGTGAAAATACACCTCATAGAATCTGAGGAGAATACTATTTGTCTTCCATCATCAATCCACCATATTCGGAAGGAATGGGGCAAAAAAACCTCCAAACTTCACAGGAAAAGCCTTTGTGACATTCTCCAAAATTTTTAAAAAGCTCTGCAGGGAATATGCATTCCCACCCGTTGGAACAGCCAACTCAGTCTGATGTGCATTCCTGATAAGAGTGGAAGTGGAAAGCTGATTGGGTTGGATGTGCACAGGGGAGCGGAGCTTGCTAACAAGGCAAGCACCCCAAATCACCATGTTAGATTTTTGCCATAGTGACTGTGTGCTACAGTGAGAAAAAAGCCCTTTTGTGTTTGCTTCTTTGTTAAAATAGAAGAACGCACCTTGGATTTAGTTTTTTTTTAAAAAAAACTGTTTGGGGCAACAACTCGAGGAAATAAAAACACAAGTAATTCACTTGTGCTCACCATCTTGATTCGCAGGCATGGCTGTGTGTGAATTTCAAGCATGGATAGCTTCACATACCAGTGATTTTCAATATTCAAAAAAAATCCATTAAAACAAATAGAAGCTGCTGTGAATTGGCATTACTGCACACCAATCCACATTTTATTGCTTTGTATAGACAAGCCCTTTATTACAATTATCTCTTGCATATTTATTGTTCCATTCAATACACTATTTCTTATTGGAATAGTGCTGGTGTTTCATATCTTCAGAATTTCCTGTTTAGGTAAAGCTCAGTCTTAAATAACCCAGTAGCCTCTTCCAACTTTGTGAAAATCTTGATTTGGTCCTCCAACTCCCTTCAGCTCCATCCAGCATGGCCAACAGTAAGGTACTGTGGGAACTGTAATCCAAAACATTGGGAGGGCCACAGGTTCCCCAGTCTTGCCAAAAGAGAAATCTCTCAGGGGCCTGGTCCATGATTTTTAGACTGTGTGCACTGATAGAAAGAGAATCTGCAGCATATCCAATCATCAGCTGGCAGTGGACTCCTTTCCAATTTAAACCAGAGCCTGGAAATTTTGAAAGTATCCCATTATTTCTTATTCATTGATTTTTCAAGAATAATGCATCACTCATTGGCATTGATCATTGACTTTCAGTGCAAATATATATGTTTTTAACTTGGTACTGTTCAGTTTTGATGGAAAAAGAGGACTAAAAATGGCCAAACCCCTTGACAAAGGGTTGTAAACGTTACAACCCTTAAGGTTACTGTCCTTACCGCACTTTGGCCGGAAATCTGTTGGGACGTTGCACTATCATGCTAGAAATTTGGGGACTTATTGTGGGGCAATCATATGCCCACATTTTGTCTGCCTCATATCTACACCCCTGGTTGGCATACCCCCTTTCATATCTTCAGAGTTTTCTCTTGAGGGAGGGGAGGAAGGAACAGAAGCAGGTAATGCTCCCTCTTAAAATAATCCACCATCCTTGTGGAAATCTCGCTGGAACGGAAAAGCAAAGAAGCGCCCGGCAAAGCACAGGAGAAGAGCCCTGTGCCCAGGAAGTGTCTGGGGATCGTCAGACTAATTGCCATGCGATCCCTGTCGCTGGGAGGCAGCTTTTCATCGCATGTGCCAGTCAGTCATCCCGAGCTTGCACAGTTCGCCTGAGGACAAGGTGCCTCCTCGGTTTGGCATGGCACAGAGCCCTCCCTTTTCACTGAGCTCCCAGCCTGGCAAGTACGAATCGTTTTAGATAACACTTGGCAGCGTGCACTTGAAACCAACAATAAATCTTTGCAGTTCAAGCAAGAGGGGAGAGAGGGAGGGTTGGGGGAAGGCGTATGTGACAAGACTGGAATAAGCCAGGGCTTTGCAAAACGACCGGGGAGAGAGATGCTACACAGACAGACTGGAGGTGTCTCCTTTTCCCTCCTGCCCCAGTGTGTGTGATACTGGTGCAAAGCGCAGGGCTCTGGAGTGGCAGAGCTTCTTCCGAAGGCTCGAACTGAGTCTGGTTTCCCCCTCTCTGTCTTTTACATTCATTTTTTTATTCCCCTGCTGAAAAAGACGGGAACTCCTCAGAAGAGAACTGTCTCCTCTTTCCTTTCCTTGTCAGGCTGACAGGATGATGCCAGCGGTAATATTTGCATTCACAAGGGGACGCCTGAGTCCGCTGCCTGCCTGCCTCCACATTTTAAACTGTTCTGACACCATTCAGCAATGACAGGATTGCATTTCACAGCAGAAGAGCTCTGGGAAGAGGAGTCAGGCGACCGGCTCAGCCAGGCAATCTCTTCGCAGCGCGGCCATTCGTTTTACAGAAACGGGAGCGCTCCTGGGACTTGGTACTATAACTGCCCTCCCTACTAAGGCGGTGTCCCTGCTCCAATCTACACCCAGGAAATGTGGGGGGGTGGTGGTAGAATTCAGTTCAAGCGCCTACTTTTCCTCCAATTTCCAAGTGGGCAGAAAATGGACCGAGGTGGAATATTCCACCATCACTGGGAAGAATGCTGTGTCAGACGGGTCTTATTTCAAGAGGAAAGTCCCCTTCTTGTCTTTCTTTTTCTAAGAGGGGGGGGGGAGTTGAAGAGGCAAGATATTTAAACATTTGAATCAGTCCAGCATAATCTACCTCTCATGGTTCTGCAGAGACCCACTTCATATGTTATATCATCATCATCATCATCATAGCTCCGGTATTTACACTTTCAGGATTGGATGGATTAAAAGTAGTCCTTGCATAGCAAAATATTTCCTCTGCATCTAAATTATGAGAATGTTTATTTTCAGCCTGTTCATTGGCACTGATTTCTTTCTGTGATGCTATTTTTATCCATTTTTAGAAACACTTTCCTCCTTCCTTGGTTAATTCCATAGATGATTCCAAACAATCAGGGATCACATGGAAATTGGGAGACCATTTTATTTTTTATTTTTATTTTATTTAGTTATTTATACCCTGCTCTTCAGCCACAAGGCTATCAGAGGGGCTTACAAATTGTTTTAAGCAATAGCAGTTTACACATCTACACTGCAATAAGCAGCTTCCAATGTGTGTTAGCTAATTGCTCCCACAAGCCGGGTACTCATTTTATCGACCTACAAAAGGATGGAAGGCTGAGTGAACTTGGAGCCCACTGGAATTGAACTTGCAATGTGGTGACTTGCAGTACTAGCATTTAACCACTGCATCACCAGGGCCACTATGCTGTGTAGCAAATCAGATTTCACTCCATACTGATGTCATGGAAAACAAACTCACTATCCATATAGGAGCCAGCATAGTCTACTGGTCTGAGTGCTGGACTAGGACTCAGCTATGGAAATCCCATTGAGTGACTTTGGGCAAGTCACACTCTCTCAGCTATAGAGGAAGGAAATGGCAAGCCTCCTCTGAATATATCTTGCCAAGATAACCTTATGATAGGGTCACCATATGCTGGAGTCGATTTGAAAGCACATAACAACAACACATGTTAGGACATTGCAGTGATAATGATTGCAAGGTAAGCACTGCTACAAAGTAGAAGTAAATCTGAAACACTTAAAACTCATAAATGGCAATGGCACATGGAACAGCAGCTGTTTCCAATGTAATCTATCACAACTTATCCCAGATTCAAACCCAGCACATCCAGGACAGGAAAAGAGCACATTGCAACAAAACACAACAGAAGTCCATACTACAGAAGCACAGCTGTGTAAGAACAAGGATTATCCAGAAGAATGGGTTGGGCAGAGGAAACAAGCAATTTCTTATTTAACGAAATGGAACATCTGAATAGGTGGGTCCCAAAGTACAAGAAAGTACAGTGGGCCCTTGGTATCCACTGGGATTTGGTTCCAAGACCCCCGTGGATACCAAAATCTGTGGATGCTTAAGTCCCATTATATACAATAGCATAGTAAAATGGTGTCCCTTGTATAAAATGGCAAAATCAAGGTGTGCTGCTGGGAATTTGGAGGGGTGGGGGTTGGAATATTTTTCAAGCCATGGATGATGGAATCCATGGATGCCAAATCTGTGGCTACAGAGGACCGACTGTAGCACAATAACACATGAGTCTGAGATATAGCTTCTATACTCCACCAAAACAATTCATGTGATAGAAAAATCCAGAGTCTCCTAGAATTTCCTTGCTGGAGAAAGTGGGAAAATTATAAAATCATGCTGGAAGTTCAGATGGGAGGCAAAGAATGCAGTGTGAATATTTTGGGAGCCAAATCCACAGGTGTGCATTGCTTGGAGGTAATTTTAACCAGCCCAGCACTATCTCTACATGTAGTACTATAACTCCCATCACCCAGTTTCACAATCCCATTGGTCACACATGTTGGGGATGGTGGGGGTTGTAGTCCAAGACATCTGGGTGACATTAGGTTGGAGCAAACTTCTCTGAAATATTGTGCAGTGCCTCTAAAACTGGTATCCAAGATAATCTCAATTTTGAGATCCTGAAAGATAGGAGAAGAAAGAAATAAAGACTTGGCAAATGCTATGTTGTTTTGGACTTCAACACCATTATCCCCAGCTAGGGATTCTTGTAGTCCAAAAATAACTTTTCCAGGTTTTAAGGGGAAATAGGTAAAGGGACTTAAAGGATAAATGGCATGTACTTTTGTTCATGCAAAATGTGAGAAAGAAAGGGGAAAAAAACACCTGAGGAAATCATAGCAGCAGAAAAGCTCATGAGCATGAAAAGGAATGAGGACAAAGAGGCAGAGGGGGAAAAAAGAATTCATTTTGTCAAGAACGACAAGTGAAGATTTCCCTCAGAGATAGAATATGTTTGCTTGAGGAAAGCTGACTCAGGCATCAGAAAGTGCAGGAAAACAAAACCTAACTCACTGACCTCCAGATAACCAACATGAAATAAGCAAATGCTGGCGGAAAGCACTGCAATTGTTTGTTAGATTTCCCAGATTGCACCTGATTTTAATTGTTTTCACTCATTGTCCCTGTAGGTATTGAAACTCAAAAAGTTCATATCACAAGAACTGACCAGGGAGGGAGATCTCATCTAAAACTACTCCTTTTTTTCCTACAGTATTTTGAACATTTGCTCCTCTTCTGTGTGTGTGTGTGTGTGTGTGTGTGTGAGTGAGAGAGAGAGAGAGAGAGAGAGTGAGAGAGAGAGAGAGAGAGAGTCTAATAAGCAAATGGATCAGGACCAAACAATAAATTATGCAGAAGACCTGTGATAGACTCTCCCAAGTTTTTAATTCCAGAGGAGGTCTGGCCTAGAGGGGCCAAGTGCCCAAATTTGCAGAAGACAGTTCCACATTGAAAGATGCCCCCTGCTTGAAGAACTGTCCAATCTACCGTACATATAGCTTAAAGACAAAGAATCATGAGGCAGGAGTTCAGGGGCTGAAGAGCAGCTAGCTACCTGGACAACAGATTTATCAGGCATATGGGTCACCTTTTCATATTCATTCCAACTGTGGAGAGATGGATTGTATTTCAGTTTAAATTATACTAATTATTAATATTTCTAAATCTCAATCTGCACATACATTAATATGCACTGCTAAAATAGAGGGCAAGAAAGACACAGCTTTGCATAAAATTTACATGTGCTAATTTATATCTACAAATGCATATTTCAAAATAATTACTCTCATTTAATGGATATAAAATACACCTCACCATCATGGAGAAGACTGTGACCATGTGACCTGCATGCCTGCTGCCCAGGTATATGGTTCTCTATCTTTAAATTCAGTTTGGGCTGGAGAGACCTTCAAATAATCATTCTCTCTGTGCGTAGAGTTCCAAATGGTATGGAATGCCTGAGCACACAGGGACTGAGATCCAGTTGGATACAAATTTCACTACACATGGTGACTAGGGAAAGATCACAGATTCAGCAGGAAGAAAGGAAAGAAGTCCATTGTTGTGGTCAGGGAAAGAAGACTTCCAGCTCCAAGCAGATTGTTTCTCCATTGCCTGGCTTCCAGGTCAATCCTCAGAGCTTTGGTGTTCTGGGAAAGCAGGCTTGGAAAATTGCATGTGACATGGAGCAGGTGACTTTCCAAGCCAGACTTGGAAGCCAAGTACCTTGTCACTGAGACTGCATCTACACCCTCCAGAAGACTGATGTCCCATGGCAGCTTTCCATACCAATGTTAGGTTCTGTACCAGGAGAAATTGAGTATATAAAATAAATAAATAAGGCTGGCATTAGAGGAATAGGCTGTCTGGAACTAGCAGTCTTCTACTAAAGAATAATAGAAGCATAGAGTCAGATGGGACCATAGTGGGCATCTAGTCCAGCCACCTACAAGACCATGACAAATCTGCCTTGCTTTCTTTTTAGTCATTGGTCAATCTATGACTGCTGACATACTGAAGAAATAATGCAGTTCAATACTGTTTCAGTTATCATGGCTCTATCCTATGGAATCCTAGGATGTGTAGTTTGTTGTGGCACCACAGCTCTCTGACAGAGAAGGCTAAATATCTCACAAAACTACAAATCCCAGAATCCCATAGCATTGAGCCATGGCAGTTAAAGCAGTGTCAAACTGCATTATTTCTGCAGTGTGTCCGCAGCCTATATTATCACTAATGTAACCAACCGTCACACCAGCATAGTTGCCAACAGGATTCCGGTTACAGTTGTATATGAATTTGCACCCCTTTGAAACTCCAGCTTGTAAATATTACGTTTTTTTCCCCTGCCTTTAGCTTTCCAAATGCCCAGGGGTTGGTATACATGGCAGGTTTTATTGCGTTAAGTTGCGCTTTTAGCGCTTTCCCGCATCAGTGGTGGGTAGTTTACACGGTATATGTTTACACAGCTATATTTTGTGGCTCTTTGATTTTTCCGCTTTGAGGTTCACACAGCAAAAAGTGCTGGGGGCATGGCCAAGCATTGGAAAGGGAAAGGAATGTCTGCCCTGGCCCGAACTCCATGCTGAACAGCTTAGAGGCAGTCCCCCTCCCCCCCCCACTCCCTTCCCACAAATCAAATGGAAGGTTTTCCTCCTTGCTTAACAGCATTTTCTGCCAAATAGAGGAAAGCCAGAGAGAGAGGGGGGGGGAAATAGCAGAGCAGCTCTGATGCAGCCCTTCGTGAAATGGTTTCTCTCCCTCCCCCATGCACAGGATCACAGCTGACGAACTGAGCTTTTACATACTTGCAAAACAGCAGAGAGGATTAGAAGGAATGCTCCCTGAATGAAAATTGTTGGGAATCCTGTTTGTTTGCAAACTGGCTTGCAAAATAGCAGAGAGGATTTTTCTAAGTTTCCTCTAATCGCTACTGTCTTTCCCTCCCTGCCTGCCCCTCTTTTAAGCCCACCCCTGCATCATCAACCAATCACAAAGCAGCTCTGCTGTAGCCCTTAGCGGAATGGTTGTTTACACTGCCAATAATATGCTACATTGCAAATATACCTGCAAAAGTAGCGACATCCCTTGCCACGCTATATTTGGGTCTTTTACCTTCCCCCCTTCTGAATGAGGTGATGCTGTGCTGCGATCCGTGGGAACTATGAGCTATCTTAGCGGTATATTTAGAGGAATATTTGCCCATGTAAACGACCCCCAAGCCACTATGGCTAATGGGAATTCTAGAAGTTGTGATACAAAAAAGTAACAAGCCCAAGCTCTGTTAAAAACAAACAAATCGGATTCCACAGTCTGCCCATCAATCCTTTAAACTGTATCTTCTTCCAACAAAATTCAGCAAGTTTCAAAATAATGAATAATACATAGACATGTACTAAAAGAGAAGACACAAAGGAGGAAATGTCTCCTATTCTGATAAAACAATATTTCTAAGAAATGTAGGACTTTATCAGATGTGGCAAGTATGTCATCATAATGATGTCTAATGATCGCAAAACAGTGCGCATACCAGACAATGTCCTTTCACCATAATATATTGTCAAAAAGTCATTCCTTTTTATTGAAGCCCAAGCCATCAATAGATCTCCAATTCTGCTTTCTTGCCAGCATTGCCAGCATTTGAATCCTCGCACCATTGTGCTCAGTGAATACAGCGTCAATTGTCAGAACACTTCCAGGTGAGATCTGAACAGCCAGGTAGGGGATGTTCTTTTTTTTTTTTTTTAACCTCCCCGGTTTACTTGTAATTTTTAAAGTGTGTTTCTGTGCTTGTGCATACTTTTTATGTCTTTGTCTTGTTTTATTTTTCAGATTTGCCATGCCTGTGTCTTCTTGAGAGGATCAGCGAGATCTCAACTCTGAAAGTAAATGGAGCTTCATTCGTGCTCCGTTACTGCTGGGACTGCCTCACTGATGCTGCTAAAGGTAGGTCTGGGGGGGGGGGATTCTTTTGCCGGCATAAAAACACTTCAAAATATGACTGCAAAAGAACTTTTACGGAGGGTAGTCTGATAAAATCTGTAATAGCCAACACTGGGTGAGGAACATGTGCTGCTCAAAAATTGGGGGTTCTGAAGAAAAGCTAGAGAAGGTACAAGTTTGGGGTTTTTTAGAAAAGGAAACAGAATACCTAAAGAAAGAGATGCTCTGAAGCCCAGAGAACATTTAAATCTGCAGTAAACCATCCATTATGCATTTAAACACAATTGTGTCCTTAATGTCATTTGCGCTATACGTTTTTGACATGTCAGCTTTGTGGTTTGCCAAGATTTGTTTCTTTATCGATGTTCTTAAGAGCTTAGCTAAATTTGAATCTATCATCTACCAAATCCGTGGCTATCTACTTACACTAGGGCTGGGCTACTTGTGGCATCCCAGGTGTTGTTGAAATGCACCTCCCAGCATCCCTCACCATTGCCTATGCTGGCTAGGCTGATGCAGTTTGCAGTCCAGCAATAACTGGAAAACCACATGCCAGATAAATACTTTCAGGTGCTTTCTAATATAGTTTCCCCTGCTAGTTCACCATGTCACATTCCACAGGATCCATCCAAAATGCAGGCTCCTCAGCCCCAGATTCAGCTAAATGAAATAAATCCTTTCAAAAACCACAATAAGGACTTAGAAAAAAACAAAGCTGGTGCTATGAACAGGCTGTCAGGATGACAACTGATGTGGTGTAGGACAGCAAAAGAAGCATTCATATTTACAGACAAGCCTCATAATTTTAGACCTTCTTGTTTGTACCTGCTACAGCTCACAAACAAGGCAAACAAAAATAGCTAGAGCTTGCAAAACATAGTTGAGGGGTTGTAAATCTCACCCTGCTATACTGTGGCCATGCTTTCTGGGAGATTCTGGGAGTTGTAGTCCAAAACAAAGCAACTTTCCCATGCTCTGAAAATGACGGCTTCAGCTTGCAAGTGTTTTTGCTTGGGTCTCTCATACATAGATCACCAATGGTTTAATTTTTCATCAGTTACACTAAATATTAGGCTTTAGGTTTAAGCTACAGATAGGCAGTGTAAAGCCTATAGTCTATAATACATAGACTCTATAGCTGCTCCATACATGCTCTCCCCAGTCTATACAGCCCTGTGCTGCCACCATGTGTCAATTTACCCATAACAAGCTGGTCATTCCAAGAGAACTGGGGTGCACTATCATAGGAAAAATGTCCTGGCAGCTGATAAGAACAAAGATGTTTCAAACACTGCCTTTTTTTACATGAAACATGCCTGTGATCATCTGTTAATTTAATTGGAGTGGTAGTATAGGGGTGATCATGGTTTCCTGATCAAAATTGTCTCTAAGACTGTTCTATGAAGGTAACAGGGATGACATAGGCAGCTGCTTTTTAAACAGTCATCATCATCATCATCATCAAGTATTAAGGTGAATGCAATCCTAAAATATGCTCAGAGACACTCTTGTAATTTCACAATTACCAAGGATATGTCTTAGTGCTGAACATATATTCTGGGCCTGGAACTAATGAGCTGATGTCACTAATTAAGCCATTAACCTGATATGGGAAATGTCTAGCCCATGGGCCAGATGCAAGCCAGGGAGCTTCCTCCATCCAGCTTGCACACTTCTTCTGCTCCTGTCTCTAATCAGGGATCAGACTTTGTTTAAATTTGAAATACCCTGTACTGAACTGAGCTGTGGTTTGCAAGCAGAGAAGTGGTTACATGAAACTGAACTGGGCTTTGAAGACATGGGGAGCTGCTGCACTGTAGCCTATTCCTAAGTAAACATGACTAAGGGCCTGTCTACACTGCAGGAATACAGCAGTTTGATGCCATTTTATCCAGCATAGTTCTGTCCTATGGAATCCTGGTATTTGTAGTTTTGTGAGGTATTTAGCCTTTTCTGTCAGAGAACTCTGGTGCTTCACCAAACTACATATACCAGGATTCTATAGGATAGAATTATGGTGGATAAAGTAGTGTCAAACGATTGTATTTCTGCAGTGTAGACAGGCCCCACAATTGAACTGTGCTTTGTAGCCTTAGCAGGAAAGCTGAAATTGGTAAGAATTATATCTTGCCCTGGCCACTTGGTTTTGGCCCTATCTACACTTTTCTTGGCCCAGCCCACACATCAGCCCACCCACAGCTGAGATGGGGCCCCAGACCCTTCCTAGATTGGACTTTTGATCCATCTTGCCATATTGCCATGGAAGGGAGAATGGGATTTGATTTACAGATTACAATCTACTCCATAAACCTAGATGAAACCTCCTCTTTCTCTTTATGGATGGGATGGGTTCAGTAATTATTGTGTAATTTTATGATTAGCTGTTAATTAAGGCTAACAAGTATTCTTTGTTTTTGATTAACAAAGGCCTTTCAAAAATGTTATTGCAATTAATGAAAACCACATGATTGCAAGCTAAAGAGATAATATGACATTCAGTCTGTTAATGTTTAAGTTTAACATTGAAAGCATATAAGCAAGCAAAACCACAATGAATCATAAATAAAATCTGGAAAAGGAAGGCAGGCAGGCAGGCTTTGGGCAAAGTAGCAAGTCTTCATATCTGTGTTAGCATTTTAAGGGTGGGATATGCTGTGTAATCATAATTATTCTTCAATGCAAATCTGGAAATCTATCCTCTCTACCCTTCCCCACCAAGATTTTGACAGTGGGGTTAAAGTGTTTGACCTTCCCTTTTATATGCAGGTAAGAACAAGGGCAGTTAGAATGATGTAAATCTACAGACATTTCCCCCAAAGGAATACATTATACAGCTCTCAGCAATTTATAATGGGTTGGATTCAGATTTTAAAATCAGCCATCAACAGCTACATCCCACATTATGCCAGTAAATTACTACTCATGAATTAGAATTTAACTCCCTCCCCTCTCTCCATACTCCCATGCTCCAAAAATCTACTTCAGAAAGTCTTCTAATCCTCTGGAACAGATTGGGGTGGCACAGGGGAAGCTGCACAAGCCACAAACCATTCTGCTAGGTGATGCCATTCTGGTGACACTGTTGGATACAACCCCAAACTGCAGTGATTTTAAAAAGAGTAATTTCTGATTCATCTATGGGTGGCTCCACCTCTGCATTGGTTGTTGTTGGACTTTATTTTAGCTGAGTGGTCAAGGTACTATTTTCTATATATATTTCTATATTCTTATGTGAGAAATCTCTCTCTGGCTTTTCTTCGCAAACGAAGATTCAGGAAGGACTCATCCCGCCCTTTCTGCAAGCGCGCTGATGACTAAAAAGGCCAATCCGAGATAAACAAGTCCGGTTGCAAAAAGCACAGCAGAAGGTCTCCTTGGGTGATGTTTTTAGGTTGTGATTCTTTCTGCGTTGTCGTTTCTCTTCAAGACTTGTTCGTCGTGAGTTCTCAAATAAGGCTGCAGCATTGTGGATAGTGCGTCTCCATGCCTCCCGATGTGAGGCCAGGGCGGACCATTGTTGGTGATCAGTTTGGCCAAGCCTGAGATGTTGTTTCAGGGAGTCTTTGTATCGCTTTTTTGGAGCGCCCCTCTTATGCTGACCCGTGGCGAGTTCACCGTAGAGTAGTATTTTTGGGAGGCGATGGTCCTCCATCCTAGAAACGTGCCCTGCCCAGCGCAGCTGTGTTCTCAATATCATGGCCTCCATGCTGGTGATCCCTGCTTGCTCAAGGACAGCAACATTCGTCACATAGTCAGTCCAGTGTATAATTAGGATTGTGCGTAGACAGCGCTGATGAAAGTGCTCGAGGAGTCGTAGGTGGTGGCGATAGGTGACCCATGTTTCAGATCCATAAAGGAGGATAGACAGTACAATGGCCCTATACACACTGATTTTTGTGCTTTGCCTCAGGTGTTTATTGCTCCAGACTCTTTTGTGAAGTCTTCCAAATGCACTATATGCCTTTGCTAATCTGTGATCGATCTCTTTGTCAATCTTGCCATCTGAGGAGATGATGCTTCCCAGGTAGGTGAACTGCTGAACGAACTTGAGCACAGATTTGCCGACAGCAATGTGGGGATGGTGGTGTTCGTCCTGTGGTGCAGGATGGTAAAGAACTTCTGCTTTCTTCAGGTTGACTTCTAGCCCAAACAGCTCTGCAGCTGTTGCAAAGCAGGACGTTAGGCGCTGCAGAGCTGCTTCTGTGTGGGCAACAAGGGCAGCATCATCGGCGAAGAGCAGCTCACGGACACATGTTGTTCTCTTTAGTATATATGCCCCAACTATGCAAGCCGACCCTGTAGAGAAAGACAAATTCTACACAGACCTATGCCAACTCATACAAAAAGTCCCTGTAGAAGATAAAATTATTATCCTTGGTGACTTCAATGCCAGAGTAGGAAAGAACTCCGAAGCCTGGAAAGGTGTCTTAGGCAAGCATGGTGTTGGAAATTGCAATGATAACGGACACCTCCTGCTAGAGTTCTGTGCAGAACAACAGCTGACTATTACAAACACAATCTTTCAGCAGAAAGATAGCTTGAAGACAACCTGGATGCATCCCTGATCCAAACATTGGCACCTCATTGACTACGTTCTAGTCCGTCAGAGAGACATTCGTGATGTCCGTCATACCCGAGTGATGCCCAGTGCAGAATGCCAAACAGATCATCGCCTCGTCAGATGTAAACTAAATCTTCATCTTAAGTTCAAACCTAAGAGGGGTGGCATCTTAAAGAAGAGACTCCAAGTCAACAATCTTCAACAAGCTACCATGAGAGACAACTTCCAGGCAAATCTACAAACGAAACTTGAAGACCATCCTACAGATCCTTCTCCTACAGTGCTTTGGCAACATATCAAAAACAGTATCCTCCAATCTGCAGAAGAATCCCTCGGGTTCTCCCACAAGAAAAATCGAGACTGGTTTGATGAAAACAACCAAGAGATCCAGGAGCTGTTGGCAAGGAAGAGAGCTGCTCACCAGGCATACCTCGCCCAGCCAACCTGTCATGTAAGAAAAGCAGCTTTCCGCCTCACATGTAGCAAACTACAACAAAAACTCCGAGACATGCAGAACAAGTGGTGGATCAATATAGCAGAAAAGACACAATGCTGTGCAGATCTGGGTGATCATAGAGGATTTTATGAAGCTCTTAAAGCAGTGTTTGGACCTACTTATCAGGTCCAAAGCTCCTTATACAGTACAGATGGTCAAACATTAATTACTGATAAAGCCTCCATCCTAAATCGTTGGGCTGAACATTTTCAAAGTCTCTTTAGCGCCAACCGAGTAGTCCAAGCCTCAGCTATCCAACATATGATACAAAAACCAATGAAAAATGAATTGGACATAGCTCCCACTTTGGAAGAGACCCTTAAGGCCATACAGCAGATGAAAAACGGCAAGGCAGCTGGGATTGATGGAATCCCACCTGAAGTTTGGAAACACGGAGGTCATGCACTCCACGAAAAATTCCACGAATTCCTTGTGAATTGCTGGGGAAAAGGGGAACTGCCATCAGACCTCCGAGATGTAGTCATCATCACCCTGTACAAGAAAAAAGGAGCAAAATCCGATTGCTCAAACTATCGAGGCATAACACTGCTCTCTATTGCTGGAAAAATCCTTGCAAGGATACTCCTGAACAGATTAGTTCCTGCTATTGCAGAAGAACTTCTCCCTGAAAGCCAATGTGGCTTCAGAGCCAATAGGAGTACTACAGACATGGTATTTGCCCTTAGGCAACTGCAAGAAAAATGTAGGGAGCAGAACAAGGGTCTCTATGTAACATTTGTCGACCTCACCAAAGCCTTTGACACTGTAAGTAGAAAAGGTCTGTGGCAGATCCTGGAAAGACTAGGATGTCCCCCCAAATTCCTTAAAATGATTATCTTGCTACACGAGGGTCAGCGTGGTCAAGTCAGATATGGCGATGCTCTTTCAGAGCCCTTTCTAATAACTAATGGAGTGAAGCAAGGTTGTGTTCTTGCACCAACTTTATTTACAATCTTCTTTAGCACGATGCTCCAAAGGGCTATGGCAGAGCTTGAAGAAGACGACGGCATCTATATACGCTACTGTACTGATGGTAGCTTGTTTAACTTAAGCCGTCTGAGGGCTCACACTAAGACTCTAAACTATCTGTGAGAAATAGTGATATAGTATTAGTAATATTTCTAGACCATGAATTACTTATGTATTTATTTATTTATATCCTGCCTTTCTCCCAATATAGGGACTCAAGGCAGGAAACAATGAGTTTAAAACAGTCCAAGTTAAAAACAATACAAATTATTAAAAGTATAAATATGTCATGTTTAAAAACAAATTAAACAATTTACACAGTTAAAACCACAAACATTAAAATATTGAAATATATAACACTTTAAAATACAAATAACACAGCTTTTAAAAGTCTAGCCCACCTCAGAGTGCAAATGCCTGCTGACACAAAAATGTTTTCCCCTGTTTACGGAAAGAGAGGAGAGATAAGGCCATCCTGGCCTCCCTGGGGAGGGAGTTCCACAGTCTGGGAGCAACCACTGAGAAGGCCCTCTCCCTTGTTCCCAGCAAATGAGCCAACAATGTGGTGGGATAGAAGAGTATAGTGTCTAGATCAAGGGAAGTAATAGAATCATAGAATCATAGAATTGCAGAGTTGGAAGAAACCACGAGGGCCGTCCAGTCCAACCCCCTGCCATGCACTCTAATAGTGCCACTCTATTCTGCTTTGGTCAGACCTCACCTAGAATACTGTATCCAGTTCTGGGCACAATTCAGGAAGGATACTGAGAAGCTGGCACATGTCCAGAGGAGGGCGACGAGGGTGGTGGGAGGTCTGGAGGCCATGCCCTATGAGGATTGGCTTAGGGAGCTGGGCATGTTTAATCTGGAGAAGAGAAGATTGAGAGGTGACATGATATGTGAAGGGATATCATACGGAGAATGGGACAAGCTTGTTTTCTGCTGCTCCAGAGACTAGGACATGGAGCAATGGGTTCAAACTACAGGAAAAGAGATTCCACCTAAATTTTAGGAAGAACTTCCTGATTGTAAGAGCTGTTTGACAGTGGAAGTGCTGCTTTGGAGTGTGGTGGAGTCTCCTTCTTTGGAGGTTTTTAAACAGAGGCTGGATGGCCATCTCTCAGGAATGATTTGATTGTGTGTTAGGGGGTTGGACTGGACGGCCCTTGTGGTCTCTTCCAACTCTGATTCTGTGATTATAAGAGGTTCTCCAGATGACCTAAGAGCTCTAGTGAGAAGTCGAAGGCTTTCACAGCCGACATCCATAGATTTTCCTTGGGGTTTTTTCCGGGCTGTGAGGCCATGTTCTGGAAGAATTTACTTCGGATGTTTTGCGTGCATCTGTGGCTGGCATATTCAGAGAATGGTTGAGTAGGAGTGTGTGTGTAGTTTATATACTGTGAACCCCTGTTGGGGAGTATATGTATATTTGTGTATTTGAATGGTTAGTTTCTGGGTATAGAAATGCAAGGAGGATTAGTGTCTGTTTGGTTAATGGTTGATGGCCCATGATCTGCTGGAAATCCCCCTGTCCCTGGGTGGAATTCCTTTGTAAGTGTTGAGTTACAAATTTACATATATTCCCCAACATGTGTTCACAGTATATAAACTCCATACACACTCCTACCCAACCATTCTCTGAAGATGCCAGCCACGGATGCAGGCAAAACATCAGAAGTAAACTCTTCCACAACACGGCCTCACAGCCTGGAAAAAAAACAAGGAAAATCTATAGCTCTAGTGAGCTTGTAAAGGGAGGTACAATCCTTCAAATAACCTGGACCCAAACCATATAGGGCTTTATAAGTCAAAATCAGCACACTGAATTATGCCTGGAAACAGACTGGCAGCCAGTGGAGCTATTGCAACAAGGGAGTTGTGTGCCAGCAGTTGATAGCTGAAACATATTTGGTGTTTGTCAAAAATGAAGGAATTCATGTTTTTTCTTTTACTCTAGAGATGCATCAAGCTGATTGATTTTGATTTTTCATGTCTACAAAAAGATCATATGAATTTCTAAAGCTCCTCCCAAATTCTATTTCTTTTTTCTTTCTTTACATATTTCTTGTACCATGCCCATACTATCTTTAGTGGGAATTCCTTGGCATTTCTATTGTTCCATCTTTTGTTTTTGCTTTGAATTGGGGTAGGAATCATGTGACTCTCTAAATGTTATTAAACTGCAGCTCCCAGCAGCCTGAGCTAGCATAGCCAGTGGCAAGGAATGCTGTGAGTTGCAGTCCAACAACATCTGAAGAGCCATATGAAACACACACTTGCTTTGGTCCCACTGATTTTAATTACTCTTAAATATTACTATGTTTGGACCCAGTTCTGTATGTGTGTTCATACCAGTATATTTGCTCTTAGACCATAAAGGTGTATGTACACATACACACACACTAACACACACCACATTGAAGGGTCAGTGTACAAACATACATTTCAAAATGGGGTCTGACATCTTCTCTGAGCCTTTGTCAAAACTGGAAAGAGAAAGCTTTGCAATCCCAGTGGCTTGTTGAAGATCTTTTTTTAAAGCGCTTGGAGTTTACAGCAAACCAAGATTAGGAAACCTCATTCCAGATTTGGATTGCTGGAAAGAGGGACTTTCCGGCAAAAGATTTCCAAATGCATGAGTTATGTCAATGGCATCTGGCCTGTGTTGCTCAATTTGTTCTCTTTTTGTGCTGTGTCATATGCAATCAAGCACAGCTTAACATCCAAACAACACTGCCTGCTTCCCACTAAGAAATATTTCTCTCTCTCTCTGGCTTTTCTTCGCAAACAAAGATTCAGGAAGGACTCATCCTGCGCTTTCTGCAAGAATGCTGATGTCTAAAAAGGCCAATCCGAGATAAACAAGTCCAGTTGCAGAAAGCACAGCAGAAGGTCTCCTTGGGTGATGTTTCTGGGTTGTGATTCTTTCTGTGTTGTCATTTCTCTTCAAGACTTGTTCGGTGTGAGTTCTCAAAAAAGGCTGCAGCATTGAGGATAGTGCGTCTCCATGCCTCCCGATGTGAGGCCAGGGCGGACCATTGTTGGAGATCAATTTGGCCAAGCCTGAGATGTTGTTTCAGGGAGTCCTTGTATCGTTTATTGGAGCGCCCCTCTTACACTGACCTGTGGTGAGTTCACCATAGAGTACTATTTTTGGGAGGTGATGGTCCTCCATCCTAGAAATGTGCCCTGCCCAGCGCAGCTCTGTTCTCAATATTATAGCCTCAATGCTGGTGATCCCTGCTTGCTCAAGGACAGCAACATTTGTCACATAGTCAGTCCAGTGTATATTTAGGATTGTGCGTATACAATGCTGATGAAAGCGTTCAAGGAGTCGTAGGTGGTGGCGATAGGTGACCCATGTTTCAGATCCATAAAGGAGAATAGACAATACAATGGCTCTATACACACAGATTAGCAAAGGCATATACTGCATTTGGAAGACTTCACAAAAGAGTCTGGCGCAATAAACACCTGAGGCAAAGCACAAAAATCAGTGTGTATAGAGCCATCGTACTGTCTATCCTCCTTTATGGATCTGAAACATGGGTCACCTATCGCCACCACCTACGACTCCTCTACGCACAATCCTAAATATACACTGGACTGACTATGTGACGAATGTTGCTGTCCTTGAGCAAACAGGGATCACCAGCATGGAGGTCATGATATTGAGAACACAGCTGCGCTGGGCAGGGCACGTTTCTAGGATGGAGGACCATCGCCTCCCAAAAATACTACTCTACGGTGAACTCGTCACGGGTCAGCGTAAGAGGGGCGCTCCAAAAAAGCGATACAAAGACTCCCTGAAACAACATCTCAGGCTCGGCCAAATTGATCACCAACAGTGGTCCGCCCTGGCCTCACATCGGGAGGCATGGAGACGCACTATCCACAATGCTGCAGCCTTATTTGAGAACTCACGACGAACAAGTCTTGAAGAGAAATGACAACGCAGAAAGAATCACAACCCAAAAACATCACCCAAGGAGACTTTCTGCTGTGCTTTTTGCAACCGGACTTGTTTATCTCGGATTGGCCTTTTTAGTCATCAGTGCGCTTGCAGAAAGCACGGGATGAGTCCTTCCTGAATCTTCGTTTGCGAAGAAAAGCCAGAGATACACACTGATTTTTGTGCTTCACCTCAGTGTTTATTACTCCAGACTCTTTTGTAAAGTCTTCCAAATGCGCTATAAATTTGCTAATCTGTGATCTTTCTCTTTGTCAATCTTGGCATCTGAGGAGATGATGCTTCCCAGGTAGATGAACTGCTGAACGGACTTGAACACAGAGTTGCCGATGGCAATGTGGGGATGGTGGTGTTGGTCCCATGGTACAGGCTGGTAAAGAAGTTTCTGTTTTCTTCAGGTTGACTTCCAGCCGAAACAGCTCTGCAGCTGTTGCGAAGCAGGATGTTAGGCACTGCAGAGCTGCTTCTGTGTGGGCAACAAGGGCAGCATCATCAGCGAAGAGCAGCTCACAGACCAGATAGTTTAGAGTCTTAGTGTGAGCCCTCACACGGCTTAAGTTAAACAAGCTACCATCAGTATGGTAACGTATATAGATGCCGTCGTCTTCTTCAAGTTCTGCCGTAGCCCTTTGGAGCATCATGTTGAAGAAGATTGTAAATAAAGTTGGCGCAAGAACACAACCTTGCTTCACTCCATTAGTTATTAGAAAGGGCTCTGAAAGAGCATCGCCATATCTGACTTGATCACACTGACCCTCGTGTAGCAAGATAATCATGTTAAGGAATTTGGGGGGACATCCTAGTCTTTCCAGGATCTGCCACAGACCTTTTCTACTCACAGTGTCAAAGGCTTTGGTGAGGTCGACAAATGTTACATAGAGACCCTTGTTCTGCTCTCTACATTTTTCTTGCAGTTGTCTAAGGGCAAATACCATATCTGTAGTACTCCTATTGGCTCTGAAGTAACATTAGCTTTCAGGAAGAAGTTCTTCTGCAATAGCAGGAACTAATTTGTTCAGGAGTATCCTTGCAAGGATTTTTCCAGCAATAGAGAGTAGTGTTGGCAAAGAAGAGAACTGCTCACCAGGCATACCTCGCCCAGACAACTTGCCATGTAAGAAAAGCAGCTTTCCGTCTCACATGTAGTAAACTTCAACAAAAACTCCAAGACATGCAGAACAAGTGGTGGATCAATATAGCAGAAAAGACACAACGCTGTGCAGATCTGGGTGATCATAGAGGATTTTATGAAGCTCTTAAAGCAGTGTTTGGACCTACTTATCAGGTCCAAAGCTCCTTATACAGTACAGATGATCAAACATTAATTACTGATAAAGCCTCCATCCTGAATCGATGGGCTGAACATTTTCAAAGTCCCTTTAATGACATCCGAGTAGTCCAAGGCTCAGCTATCCAAGATATGATACAAAAACCAATGAAAAATGAATTGGACATAGTTCCCACTTTGGAAGAGATCCTTAAGGCCATACAGCAGATGAAAAACGGCAAGGCAGCTGGGATTGATGGAATCCCACCTGAAGTTTGGAAACTTGACGGAGGTCATGCACTCCATGATAAATTCCACGAACTCCTTGTGAATTGCTGGGGAAAAGGGGAACTGCCATCAGACCTCCGAGATGCAGTCATCATCACCATGTACAAGAAAAAAGGAGCAAAATCCAATTGCTCAAGCTATCAAGGCGTAAGAAATATTTCATATGACTGTAAACAGGGGATATTTCTGATCAAACTTGTTGAGATTTAAGTCAATGTGCTCACGTTGTCTATTCTGAAAACATATCGTCCAACTGTCCTGATTTGACAGGGACAATCTCAATTAATCTTTGGTTGTCCCACATTTTCAACTGCTTTTAAAATGTCCCAGTTTTTTTCTCCTCCTCCTGCTTTCCCTCTTTGTCCCCAGCTTGCTTCAGTTTCTGCAAATGGAGTTCAAAGTGCAAAATAAGTATGCATTCAACTGATCAGAGGAGAGGATGGGGCAGAGTCTTGCCCCTTCCCAGTAGGCTCAGGCAAAAGCAAACAGATACAGCTTCTCCTAGCTTGTGTGTTCATCCTCACTAATACCTTTTGCCATCTTGACCACATTCTGATGTTGCTTGGACATGTTCCCCAGGTTTCATCTGTGAAATGTTGGAGGGTATGCAGTAGAGATCTTAAACCAACATTTTAAAGGCCTAAATCCAATTTCTTGTCCTTCTCTCTATCCCAGAGTAAACCCACTAAAATAATAAGATTTATATAAGTCTTTATTACTAAGTCTTTGGATGTTATCAGACTAGCGTGTAAAAACTCTGTAATTCCGCAAGGATAGCAAAAATATCATGGCATTATTATTCTTAGTATCACATGTTGCTGTAATCATGCAAAAGAACCACCATGGAATTATTGCAAGACAACCACTAGTGCTTTAAGAATTGGAGTTTAATTCCACTATTTAGCATGGGCAAGATTTCAGTGGTTCTCGCGAGAAGACATGAGCACACTTAAAACTGCAAAAATGCCTTAATTAACAAAGTAAATGAACACACAAGCACTGAAACAAACCTAAGATCATTGAAACTAGACAGGACAGTTCATTAAAAAAGCATCCTGTGCTTCATTTTCACATTTTCACCCAGACGTTTTCTCGCTGAGGACCGCCCATTCACACTGTGATCTCACAATTACAACAGGACGTGTTTTTGCACACCCTCAATACCATGAAAAAAGCAATATTGATGATCTATTGATGGCTTATCCTGTCAATTAAAAGTGACACCTTATTCATGGCTGCGGCACGGGGCAACCACAAGATGACAATGATGTCATGTGATAGCTGCGCCCATTCACACTACCCAGACATCATAATCCCACCATTTTTGCAGTGTCTGATAAAGTCCTAAATCACACTACACTGTTATAGTACTATCATTCCACTTGAACTGCTCTGGCTGCCTCCTATGGAATCCTGGGATTTGCAGTTTAGGGAGGGGAGTTTAGAATTCTCAGCCAGAGAGCTCTTAGGCCTCACTAAACTACAAACCCCAGAATCCCACAAGAGGAAACCAGAGTAGTTAAAGTGGCACAATAGCACTATAACAGCATAGTGTGGTAAAGTCCTGAACAGCGATTGATTCAGTGAGTCTTCTGTAGCTGAGATTCTACCTTTTGGATTTAGGTCAAATATGTTCCTCAAGGGCTTAAACAGATGATACACTGTTAGCTATGTGGAAACACTCTATTCCACAATTATCACTGGCATGCCAGTTTTGTGGGGAGTTCCATACATATTCCAGTATGTTTGCTCTCAGAAATATTGTGAAGTGTTGTAATGGTAAAGGTTAGTCTGGCTTTGTGTTATTGCCAATAGTACTTACACCACCATAACACTCTAAACACACTGTCTTTTATGACATTGGAAGCAAATCAGGGTCAGGTCTGATTAAGATGTTCATTATAAAAATAAAGGATGGAGGACTATCAGGATGGAAGACTACCAGGATATACCAGGGATCTCCAGGTTGGGTGAAGAAAGAAACTCTAGAGAGCACTGCCACTCAGAGTTGATGATAATGGACTAGATGGACCAAGGATCTGATTCAGTATAAGGCAGCTTCTTATGTTCCTATTCCTTGATTAGTGTCTGTGGCATAGAATCATAGAATTGCAGAGTTGGAAGAGACCACGAGGGCCATCCAGTCCAACCCCCTTGCCACGCAGGAAATCACAATCAAAGCATCCCCGACAGATGGCCATCCAGCCTCTGTTTAAAGACCTCCAAGGAAGGAGACCCCACCACGCTCCGAGGGAGTGTGTTCCACTGCCGAACAGCTCTTACTGTCAAAAAGTTTCTCCTCATGTTGAGGTGGAATCTCTGTTCCTGGAGCTTGCACCCATTGCTCCGTGTTCCAGTCTCTGGAGCAGCAGAAAACAAGCCTGCTCCATCCTCAACGTGACACCCCTTCAAATACTTAAACAGGGCTATCATATCGCCTCTTAACCGTCTTTTTTCCAGGCTAAACATACCCAGCTCCCTAAGTCTCTCCTCATAAGGCATCGTTTCCAGACCTTTCACCATTTTAGTCACCCTCCTCTGGGCACGCTCCAATTTGTCAATATCCTTTTTGAATTGTGGTGCCCAGAACTGGACACAGTATTCTAGGTGAGGTCTGACCAAGGCAGAATAGAGTGGCACTATTACTTCCCTTGATCTAGACACTATACTTCTGTTGATGCAGCCCAAAATTGCTTTGGCCTTTTTAGCTGCCGCATCACGCTGTTGGCTCATGTTCAACTTGTGGTCTACTAGGACTTCTAGATCCCTTTTGCATGTAGTCTCATTCAGCCAGGTCTCCCCCATCCTATATCGATGCATTTCAATCTGTGATGGTTAAGAACTAGGTGAGCCTTTTATTTGGTTCCATTTTTATAAGAACTTAATTAATTTCTTCATTTCTTAAGGTTTTTTTTAATGAATAAGAAAAAGGAAAAAAATCTGACAGATCCCCCTCCCCTCCATCCCAAGAGAGATCTTTATGTGTTTGGCTCTTAGAAGTCTCCCTTTGAATCTTTGGGTATTCAGCCATGTTTGTGCTGCTGGTTTACAGTTGGCATCTCTTTTTTCTGAAAAGATCCTCATTTTCAGCAGCTCCCTGGCTGGTTGGTTGGCTAGCTGGTGGGCAGATGCCATGTCATCTTCTTCATATTGGGAGTACCTGTACCTATTGAATTCATGCTGACAAAACCTACACATTCCGTAATTGGTGGAAAGATTTTAGACATTTAAATGTAAGAGAGAATGAAAGTGAAAGATTAATCAGTCCCCAATGATGATAAGGTATGGGCTAATCAGGTACAGGATATTCATAAGGTTTTCTTTTTAATGGCATGTTTACTAAGTTTACAACATGAATTTACATTTTTATCTCTTCACAAAAGGGGGGAAAAAGTGGAAAAACTTCTTTACCAGAATGCCTTAGTCTTTCAAGATCCTTTCCCAAGTATCTCTAGCAACAGAAGGTCTCTCTGGTCTCAAATTTGCATATACATGTTATATCCAAGAAGGACTGTTGTGATTCACTCAAGTTAACACCTCCTTTAAAAGAGCAAACTCCTCCTGGGTGGTAACATCAATCCTTGGCATCTCTAGGGAACAGACAGTGAAAAAGACCTTGGCCTAAGGACATGAAGCATCACTTCCAGTTGGGTCAGGACAGACAATGCTGGGTTAGAATCATAGAGCTGGACGGCACCTAAATCTAGTCCAACCCCCAGCCATGCACAGCGAAATCCACAGCTAAAGCATCTGCAACAGATGTTTAAAAAGCTCCCCAAAGCTTCTGTTTAGAAATTTCCAGTGAAGGACAGCCTGCCACTCACCATGGCAATCCTTGGATTCCTCTTTAATATTTAATCAAAAGCTCCTTTCCAGTAATTTGAATCCATTGCTTCAGGCCCAACACTTTGGAGCATCAGAAAATAGGCTCACTCCATCTTCTATGTGAAAGATTTTCAGTTAATTTAATCTTGTCTTCTCTAGGCTAAACATATCCAGTTCCCTCAGCTTGGTTTCCAGACAATTTGCCAAGTTGGCCATCCTCCTCTAGAGGGACAAATAGTCTGGACACGTATAAGGTAGTCTTTGTATGTTCTTAAATGAAGTGCATTGGCAACCAGTTCATTTCTGAACTCAGCTTAACGTCCTTGCAATGTTGTTAAAGCCCTAAATGGTCTGGGACAAGATTATTATAAAACAAGGAAAGACTTGCCTATTGAATTATAGAATCATAGAATTGCAGAGTTGGAAGAGACCACGAGGGCCATCCAGTCCAACCTCCTGCCACGCAGGAAATCACGATCAAAGCATCCCTGACAGATGGCCATCCAGCCTCTGTTTGAAGACCTCCAAGGGCATGCTTTCAGAAACTGCAGCAACAACTGACGGTTTCCATGTCAGTGGAGCAGTGAATGTGCTCTGGATTTTAGTCTAAATTTTAAAGGTGCTGTCGAAAGTGCTGAACCCTTTCCCCCAAAATATGTTCAGTACCTTAAATAGCTCCTCTAAAATTCAGACTAAAACCCAAGTGGATTCACTGGCCCACTGAAATGATTGCCATCAGCCACCATTGGAGTCAAGACCTTCTTAACCATTGTGACATTCTCCCTTTGGAATGCTGGACAGTCTCCTTCATGTCTGTTTTTAAGGACTTTTTAAGGACTAGTCTATAAAAACGCTATAGTCCCACTATTGAAGAAAACTGAAACATAGTGGCATGATTACAGTAATTATCGCATGTTGCTGTAAACATGCAATACTACCAGCACAGAATCATCACATGACCATCACTAGCAGTTTAAGAACGGGATTTTACTTCCGTGATTTTGTATGGTTGAGATTTCAACTGTTCCCATGAGAAGACATGACTTTGTTTAAACACACCAAAAACATAGAAATAACAAAAGAAATTAACAAACATACAAACGTACCACACAAAGGTGACATTTCATTAAGACAGCATCGTGTTGGCTCTCTTCATGTTCTTACCTGGACGTTTAATTATGTGTTGAAATTATGGGTGGTGTTTGAATTGAAGAGGGGTGGCTTGAGGGATAATACCCTTTGCCGTTGGTAAATATGGGTTCAGGCTCTATGGAATCATAGTAAAATATGAAAAATGTTACACAACCCTGATAACTTTTATTAGACCTAGGACTTTTTCAGACATGAACTTACTGTGCAAGAAGGCTTGTAAGAGGTGTGACGCTGCTGCGGACAGGAGGCCTGTTTCGTACGACACCGTCCCCCTGCCGAAATCAGCTGTGTGTCAGTTCCGTGAGAAACTGGAGGCAGCCGTGCCATATTTGACCATTTTTTATTCACGGGCAACTTCCGTGAGTAAAAAATGGCCAAATATGGCGCGGCTGCCTCCAGTCTCTCGCAGAACTGACACAGCTGATTTCGGCAGGGGGACGGCATCATACGAAACAGGCCTCCTGTCCGCAGCAGCGTCACACCTCTTACAAGCCTTCTTGTGTGGTAAGTTCATGTCTGAAAAAGTCCTTAATTTACACTGTTAATTATCATCACACAAATTAAAGTTTACAGCAAGTATAGCCCTCTTAAAGCTATCTACACTCCATTATTATAGCAGTATGACACCATTTTAACAGTCATGGATCTTATCAATAGAATTCTGAGAACTATATTTCAGTAACATGCTTGGAATTCTCTGCTAGTGAGCTATATTAGCATCCTTCAGGGGAGCATACACTAGACCTCTCTAACAAAGAACCATAAGTACCTCATCAAACCACAAGTTCAAGAACTCCATAGAATGGGGTCATGATAAATAAAGTGGTATCAAACTTCTATTACTATGTTGTGTAGATACACTCTCTTGTTGCAATTTTGCACAAGTCAGATGTTGAACTTCTTTGATGCAGTCCATTCGCCTTCAGTCACTTATTGTGCATCTATAATTTCTGGTCCTTCAGTAGGTATGAGTTCATCCATGTGATTAAGAAGAAGGTGACATGTAACTTAGACATCTACAAGGATTCACTGGGACAAAAAGCGTTCCTTTGCATTGATTCATACATCAAACATTTAATGGTTGCAAGATTATATACAACCTATCTGAAGATCTTATATTCCTGATCTTAGTCCTTACTTAAAGCTGGACTTACAATTTGCACATAGCTCCTCATATGTTATTCCATGGCATCACCACTGTCACTTCTTAGGATCAAACCACACTGTGCATTAAACATATAGCATATTTCTACTCTAAAGTCAATGTGCATTCCTGATCTAGACTGGGACTAGTGCTTTCAAGTAGAAGGGTTTTTAAACCTTCTCATACAGTTTCTATCTACCTTCTCCTCAATGGGGATTTTAAAAATTATCCATTGTTGCCATTGATGTTTTTTCTTTTGTTCATCCCCCTGTTATCAAGCCTTACAGCCCTCCCTCCAATCATACATAATTTAACAATATTGGACAGTTCACAAAGTCTCAGGTACACCAGAGCTAACCACAATGAAGGTCACCCAAAGATCTAAAGAAGTTGTCTTGGAAATTCCCCAACAACACATCCAGGAAGGGATTAAGCGATGCCCCCCTTTAGTCAGAGTTGTTAGGATGGAATGTGCTAATCTTCCCTGGATGCACGTGGCAGTGAGTCATACTCCAAAACGAACAGTGACTAGAATCCCCATTATCCACAAAATGTATTTCCCTTTCACCTTTTCATATCCACAATATGGAGGTAGCCATAAGCCCATTAACTTTAATGTCTCAACCATTAGTGGCAATCAGCGTAGCCGGAGCTTCCATTGTTTAACCCAGGGAAACTAATCTAGGCATTGTTTCCCACTCCAAACTCCTTTTAATGGTACAATATTGGGTAGAAATATTACCCCAAATCATAGCCAAAGTGTGGTGCTGCTACAGTTGGACACCATCGCTCTGCTCAACTGCCGTATCACCCTCAGATTCAAGTCTGAGTCTTTCTCTGCTGCATGAACCTCTGCTCTCTGGACAGGTAATTATAGCCCACTTCCCCGACTCTGTCTTCACTATCTAAGTATTTCCTCCGGATTCTTTGTTAGCCTTGTGTGGTTGTCTTTTGAGCTTGAATGCATGTGTGAATGCTTTCATGATTATTTTCCAATAAAAAACATTTTTATTTCATTTGGCTTGGAGCCTCATCAGTGAGTACTGATATACATAGGTGCACAAGATCTCACAAAGTTACCCAGCCTCTCGCAGCCATACCTTTGAGCTAATTAAAATTCCCTGATTTAATATCATAATTTTAGTGTCATGAGTGGGTCCCACATACCCCCAGCAATTTTGATAACACCTCTTTATTTCCACAGAAGGGAAAGGGACATTTTTAATTTAAAAAAAGTGAAGGGAAAGTTTAAACCCACACCACACACATGCACATGCTAATCACAATGCATGGAGACACACATGCTTATTCAAGAGTAAAAAGGACCTTAAGCTATACAGTATATAGTTAATGTATGATATAATTTAACCACTAAATGCCAGACATTCCCATTATACTTGAAGTGTGTGTGAATGTTTCAATTTCAAGTCATACTTCCAACCAATAACTAAATGAATTTCTTCAGCAGGTAGAAATGGAAGGTTATGGAAAATGACTAAGGGAAAGAAGGGAACAAGAAGTCCAGGCATGTATGTAGGCAATTCCCTGTGTATAATCATCACATTACTGTAGCAGGATTGGGGACAATATCACAAACAAAAGAGAAGATGGAACCCATCCCTCTTTACCTTAGCTCCACAAAAGACTATACGTACAAGGCACAAGTAATTCATGCTGCAAACATATCCTTTTTTGGGTACACATCCAATATGAGTGTGCCTACATATACATTGACAAGTTGGGTGGCCAGTTAAAAATATTGACCCCATCTGCAGAATTTGTCAAATAAAAGTTCAGTGTTGGTAGAGGTGAACATCCCATTCCTTAAGGCATAGGCTGTGATCAAGTGAAATCATTTTCCTACTGTAGAACTCTCATATTTCATGCTGAGTTAATAATAGATGGCTTTGTAATATTCAGCAAAGCACTACACTTTATAATGTTTGCATGAAAGCTTTATGTATTGGGGGACCCCTCAGCTTTATTTCTTTCCTCTTCCTCTTCTTCTTTTTTAAAGCAAGGACTTTTAAAGTATATGTAAGACATGTAATTTATACACCAACTTCCATTTTCTTCAAATTGCTATACTTCCTTAAAGGATTATTGACTGATAAATTATAGGAAATTATCAGAGTGTCCAGCCCTGAAAGCAACAGGATGCAATAAAACCCCTTAATTATATGTGCATGTCCAGAATATGCTACAAACACAATAATGTTCACCTTGGATTCAGAGCTATAATATCTTAATGAAAATTTGTAAATTTTTCAAAATGTCACTTCTTTCCAAAAGATGGATGATTTCTGCAAGGATTTCATCTATCTAATTATTTCTGCCTGATGACATAGTTGCTCCAGATTTTTCATTTTACTCTAATCATAGCCAGCATTCAAAAAAGAATAGAAGTGGTTTATTAGCAGGTAGATAAATGGCACTTTGTCTGTGTGAGTGCACGTGTGTGCATGTGTGTGAGAGAGAGTATAATTTTAGTTACATGCTGGGCACTGACTATTATTCATAATGTTTTGGGGGTTGGAAGAAGAACGTGGGTAGTTACAGGTAACAGGATGACAAATATCACTGTTCCTGCTGCTCATCCTGTTCTGCTGTCCCCAGAGGGTACATGATCCCAATTAATCAGTCAGTGAATCAATCTATCAGTTAATCACTGTATCTCTTCTTCTTGTACAGAGTGACAATCAGCTCCTTCCTCTAGCCTCTATCCGTCTTTCAGTCTGGCTCATAGGCTGGCTGGCTAATTTTTTGTTTGCTTGTTTTTAAAAAGAGCATCCACCACCACCACCATCATCATCAATAACAAGAACAACGAACACGATAGATATACAAGGAGTTGCTCAGTCCCCCAATTACCCCAAGCACCTACCCATAACTGAGGAGTAGGATATTCCCTCCACTAATGTAGTTTAAATTTTACTGCCCTTTGTCTCAATCCCCACATGGCTAAGACGGGAGTGGCCTCTGCCTGTATTGAGATCCCTCCAAACCAACTGAAACAATATCTGATACAAAAGATAGGCCTGTGACTCTAACATCATCACTTTTCTTCTCCTGTATGTTTTTTTAAAACATATTTTGCCTGATGAAGAAGCCAGTAGAGCATGATGTATTTTGTGCATTTTGGTTGCCCAATAAAGGTATCGCTCTTTTGTGGATTTTGGATTTTATTCAGCTTTCTTAACTTAGCAGGCAAGATCTTTAGATGTAATAAAAACAGTTCCTATTTTCTAAAAGTTATAAAGACAATTCTCATATGTAAAGTCAATAAAACCCACAAAGCAAACTCACATCTCTATTCAGCTGCTTTATATATTCTATATAAACCCCTGTGGACTTGTCCTGGTGAGTTTGATGCAGGCCAGCAGGGCCAGCAAGGTGCTGCATAGTGGCCACAGAGGGTGTCTCCACTATTGCTTCTACGGGCTCCCAGCAGTGCCGTTTATTCTATATAAAGCCCTCTTTATTCCATATAAGTCCCCCTTTGATCTATTACACCTGCACTTTCTTGGATGTATGCTTCTAATTATTCATACCTGATTATATACTTATTTATACTTATTTGATAAATTCTAATGAGCTAATTAATGGCTAATTGATGGCAGCTGTCCTAATCACTAACTTTCTAAGTTTATATTTAACTGGACTAGAATGAACTGCAGCAAATAATTGGTGCTGATACTTCCCTTTCCTACAAGGTCATACCAGCTTTATACTAAAGATAAACATAAGAGCCAAGATTACATAAGCTTACTGTATGCTGAAGCCAATGCTGTATAGATTTCTGGGAGAGAATAACCGGAGTAGTCAGCGACACACATCATCCTAATCCTCCTCATGAAATATTCTTCTGGTATATTGTCACTACAAACCTTCAGGGTATTTTTTTGGGGGGGGTGTAGGGAAATCAAACAAGATCCTTTGTATGAGTTCCTTTAAAATATGCTCATCCCCCTCTTTCCCACCTCTCAACAGCTTTACCTCTCTGTAGAAGGTAGATGAGGAACTGATGCTTCAGCTGGCACACCTGTCCACTTGCCTACTTATTGCCTGGACAGAGGGAGGCAACTACTTCAGGTAGCTGATTTGGGGTCTCTTGAAAGGATAATCAAGTTGTTATTTATTATTGTGGTATTTCTACTGCTTCGCTGCAGAGCTGTTTGGGCTGGAAGTCAACCTTAAGAAAACAGAAGTTCTTTACCAGCCTGCACCACAGGACGAACACCACCATTCCCACATTGCCGTCAGCAAATCTGTGCTCAAGTCCATTCAGCAGTTCACCTACCTGGGAAGCATCATCTCCTCAGATGCCAAGATTGACAAAGAGATCGATCACAGATTAGCAAAGGCATATAGCGCATTTGGAAGAGTTTACAAAAGAGTCTGGAGTAATAAACACCTGAGGTGAAGCACAAAAATCAGTGTGTATAGAGCCATTGTACTGTCTATTCTCCTTTAGGGGTCTGAAACATGGGTCACCTATCGCCAACACTTACGACTCCTTGAACGCTTTCATCAGTGCTGTATATGCACAATCCTAAATATACACTGGACTGACTATGTGACGAATGTTGCTGTCCTTGAGCAAGCAAGGATCACCAGCATTGAGGCCATGATATTGAGAACACAGCTGCATTGGGCAGGGCACGTTTCTAGGATGGAGGACCATCGCCCCCCAAAAATAGTACTCTATGGTGAACTCACCATGGGTCAGCATAAGAGAGGTGCTCCAAAAAAGTGATACAAGGACTCCCTGAAACAACATCTCAGGCTCGGCCAAATTGATCACCAACAATGGTCCGCCCTGGCCTCACATCGGGAGGCATGGAGACGCACTATCCACAATGCTGCAGCCTTTTTTGAGAACTCACACCAAACAAGTCTTGAAGAGAAACAACAACACAGAAAGAATCACAACCCAGAAACATCACCCAAGGAGACCTTCTGCTGTGCTTTCTGCAACAGGACTTGTTTATCTCGGATTGGCCTTTTTAGTCATCAGCACGCTTGCAGAAAGTGCGGGATGAGTCCTTCCTGAACCTTTGTTTGCGAATAAAAGCCAGAGATTTCTACTGCCAGAGAGGAGGAGAAGCACTGTGGGATTTTCTTCTTGAGGTACCAAAATAACCTGACAAGTCTCAGCTGCTTTGCTGAAGCCTATGACTTCAGGGTGGGTGGGACTGCTTCTCTATATAATTTACTAAGATGCCATTCGCCAGCCATACTTGCTGCCTTGTTGCACGGAGGGATGGTGGAGCAAGAAAGACTGGGTGAGCTATGCAGCCGATGATTGCAAGAAGAATGAGAAGCTTGGCATTCTGGTTGCAATGCAGGCTTTGGGTCAAATTTGGTGGGCCCAACCATGCAACTACTGAAATCAGGACTGGAGTCACTCCTTCTCATTCCCTCTCTCTGCCAAACACATGATCAGGTTACTGTAATTGTAGTTCACTCAACAAGATTACATGTTAAGAGTCCTGCCTTGAGTCCTAGTTTCGTGGAGAAAGGTGGGGTGGCGATGGTTGTGACAATGGTGGTGGTGGTAGTAATGATGATGGTGGTGGTGGTGATGATTTGGTGTTATACACAACTGGACCAGAAAGTCCATAGATGCCAGAAATCCTTTTTTATACTTTTTATTGCATCAAAAAAGAGAGGGTGGAGGAAACTGGGAAGGCAGGGGAGGAATACTCTTCTGAATGGAAACCTAATTCAGAAATGTCAAATTCTTTTTGTATGAAATAAAAAAAATGTGTTGCTCACAATTCACCCCTTCAAGTTCAGCTTCAAACCTCAGTTGCCAACCACTCATGTCATCATTCTTCCAGTTTAGTGTAAAAGAGAGAGAATAAGAGAGAGTGCAAATGGCGACTCCTGCTTGGTGCACCTGTCAAAGCAGCATATTGTGTAAAGGGCTGTTGCCTGCTGCCCTTTGGCTGATCCTGGGTCTTGGGAAAGTGCCAGACTCTCGCTGCCAGAGACTTTGAAACTACTCTCTGCTGAGTGGAAGCAGCAGCCCCCCCCCCTTTCCCCTTAACCTTGACATGCTTGATGTCAGTCTCTTGTCCACTGCTGTACAGGAAGAGATCATGAGGAGAGCATTTTCTGTTCACATGGCTGGAGGGCTCACCGGTTCCTATTACATGCAGCTATAAAGAAGTGTTTGTTAGGAGCTGATGAATTGCAGCCAAAGTGTGGATTTGGCATTTGTAGTTATCAGCTTGATCACTTTCCCCTTCTCTTTCCTTTTAAAAATTTCAGTTTGCAAAAGCTACATATGCACATTAGATAGTGCCTTTACCTTACTGTTCACCCTCAGACACAGAAATATTTGTCCTCTTGAAATGTTTTTAAAATCAGTCATAACTGTTGAAATGAGTTAACTAGGTTTTAACTGATAGGCTCTAGACATTAAAAACATTATTCTTGGGAAGGAATAAGTTACCGAAGGAAAAATATTCTTTCATACAAAGATCTTACATGGAATTGTGCTTCTCTAGTTACCTTATTTATGGAATAAGTTACATTATTTCCAGGATAAGGAATAATTCCCTGATTTGTGAAGCATATGGAACAAGTTACTGGGAGGAAAGGATGAAGCAAAGCATATAAAAATTGTCTCAAAGTATCTATACATTGTCTCAAAAAAGGGGGAAAGATGGAACAAACAGTGTTTCAAACCAGACACAAGTGGGTACTGAAGGGACCAAGGCCTTAAATCATGCTTCATAATAATGAACTCATGCTGCAAGTGGAGACAGGATTGCATACTCTCCAAGATTTCACAGATGAAAACCAGGACACATGTGGCTAAGCAACATCAAAGTATGGTGAAGATGGCAAATGGTTTTAGTGAGGAAAACCAGACAAGCTAGGAGAGGCTGCAGCCGTTTGGTTTTGCCTGATTCTACCGTGAAGGGCAAGATTCCAGCCCTTCCTTTCATTTCCTCCCTGCTCAGTTAATTGAGTAAAATTACTTTTGCACTTTGATCTCAGGGATTATCTACACAGGCCAGAATACTCCACATTCTGGCCAGAGTACTCTAACCCCAGAGCTGGCCCAGATCCCTCCGCCCCTGTTACTGATGAAATGGGCAGAAATCCGTATGGACATGCCAACTCTATTGGCAGGTGTCTCCGCTGCTGTCATGCATTGCACTCTCTGAATTCAGGAAGGAGGCCCTCAGCATGTGGTCAAGGTTGGTCACTTGCTGGGGGCCTTGATCATGTGCTGGGGGCCTCCTTCCTGGATTCAGAGTGACACCAGCGGTAGCAGTGTATGCATCTGTGTGATACACACTGGTATGCAGGTATGCAGGGGTTGAAATATTTCATAGAATCATAGAATCATAGAATTGCAGAGTTGGAAGAGACCACGAGGGCCATCCAGTCCAACCCCCTGCGACGCAGGAAATCACGATCAAAGCATCCCCGACAGATGGCAATCCAGCCTCTGTTTAAAGACCTCCAAGGAAGGAGACCCCACCACGCTCTGAGGGAGTGTGTTCCAGTGCCAAACAGCTCTTACTGTCAAAAAGTTCCTCCTAATGTTGAGGTGGAATCTCTGTTCCTGGAGCTTGCATCCATTGCTCCGTGTTCCAGTCTCTGGAGCAGCAGGAAACAAGCCTGCTCCATCCTCAGCGTGACATCCCTTCAAATACTTAAACAGGGCTATCATATCGCCTCTTAACCATCTTTTTTCCAGGCTAAACATACCCAGCTCCCTAAGTCTCTCCTCATAAGGCATCGTTTCCAGACCTTTCACCATTTTAGTTGCCCTTCTCTGGACACGCTCCAATTTGTCAATATCCTTTTTGAATTGTGGTACAATTTAATGGCACAAAGTTGAGACATAACTATTTAAGTGAGAGTACAGAAGAATGTCAGTCTACTGGACTGTTATGATTAAAAACATGATATTCTTTGACTTGGACATGATTGAAAATAAGCCACTGGAAAGTGTCATTCATGTAGGCATCTGGTGATGGACGCTGGTATGCAGGTATGGACTCCTGTGTTTCCCATGCCAGACCCATCCAAGTTTTCCTGCATGATACGGCTTTTCCTGGGGGTTATTTTGAAATGTTTTGAAAGGGTTTATCCCAACTTTCTCCTGGCTTCACCTTGGATATCAACAGGATTGTCCAGAGGCAAAGGCCCTAAATTGTTTGGACTGCAAAGCTTTAATATGGGGGGAAGCCAGGGTAAATTGCCATCTAGACAAGCCTTCAGTTGGCAGCAACTGAAGTGAGCTGAGGACAAAAGGGGAAAGGAGGAGTCAGAAACTGGAATATTTAAAAAACAGCTGAAAAAGTGGGATGACAGAGGATTAATCAGGACTGTCCCTGACAAATTGGGAAAGTTAGAGGGTATGGGATTGTGGCCAAACAAAGCTATTGCAAAACAAGAGGGAAGTATTTGCTTTCTCAGAGGAATTTAGAGGGGTATTTTAAAAAATAAAATAATATAATCTTTTCAAGAAAAAAATCTCATAGGGCTTGGCCTCCCCCACCCACCCACCTCAAACATCTCAACGAGGACTGAGTATGCTTAGTTGCTGTGGAACACTGACTGTTGGTTAGAACAGAAAAAAGGAAAATGGGTGTGGAAACTGAGTGATTTGCTGGAGATGAACACAGTCAGCTACAATTCTGAATGAGATCATTCCTGTTAGGCAGTGAGGCTACACAGCAGTGTCATGTGGTAACTCCTCCTTTGTTACATGATAATATTAATTCAATATTATAAAACTTTGAATTACAACTATGCGGTAGTCTGAGCAAGTGTCCCAAACAGCCATTGTTTGGCTGCTTCTTATCCATTTAGCTTTGCTTGGTTATATATACAGCTATAGATGGATGGGAGATACAGTCCTCTATGTTCATGTTAAGATGTTCTCACCCAGTTTAGACGAAAGAAGGGAATAATTCTGAGAAAAGAAAGCATTATATACAGGAGACACATGACGACTAGTATCTAGATTTGAGGGAGACATCAGAGAAATGCAAAACATAAAAAGAAATGCAACAATATGTTCTAATAAATATTTGTACTGAATAAGGCAAATTCTGAGAACTGGGGAGGTCACAGGGATGGCTCCCTGATTTTTTTGTTACTGTGCAATGTTTCCTCAGAAGTAAGTTAAGGTCTTACTTCTTACTTTATCTATCCCTGTTTGAGAAGTTAAGCATACTGCCATAATAAGGTGACTGCAATAAAATACAGGTCTGTGTCAAAGCCTCCTGACAGACTTAGAGTGACATCTCACAATTTTTATAGGACCTTGATTCAGTATGGACCACTTTAGACTCAGTCTGATCCAATTCAGATCCTGAATCCAAACTGAGATTCAGACATCTGAATATTTAAATCATCTCTTAACTTACATTGAGAAAGTGCAAGTTTCTTGATTGGTGGTCCCTTAGAGTATATGACAGGCTCTTGCACAACCCTATTATCATTTATAGCTATTAGGCTGGATCCAGAATTGGTGATGCTTAGAGCTAATTCATTGAAATCAATGGGACTTAAGTTACTGGGGATTAATGTAAATCTTAATTTCAGTTTTCAGTAGATCAGCTCTAACCCTTACTACATCTGGATCCAAGAATCCACCCCATTAAATTTAATCATTTTATCTTTAAAAGTGGCCATTTTTAAAAAGGAGGGTTAATAAAAGGAGATGTAATCAAGATATCTTCAAAGACTATTGCTTCTGTTTGCTGACTGATTGTGAGTGAACAAATATTCTCAAATTAGCTTCCTTCTAATTCAGGTGAAATGTCTATAAAACTGATGTTAGAAATTAAAGAAATTGCCATGTAATTAAAATGTTTACAAATTAATTGTCACACCGCCATCACTAAACAGTAAGTAAAGTGATTGTGAATGTTGGTGTGTGCCTTGTGAACATTGTGCCCTCTGCTGTCTGATTGCAATGTTGTGCACTATTTATCATACCCATGAAGCACAGAAATGAAGGAGTAAAAACCATAAACCATGTTTGAGTCCCTTCCCCACCACCACCACCACATATAAATTTTGTGCAGAGCTATGTATGACATGACAAATGCAGGAGAGAAATGGTAGCTGTTTCCATTATCCAGATAATATGACACAACAACACACACACTGAGATTCCAAAGTCCCAAATATCAGAAATATAATCCAGACTGAACTCCTTCCTCCTCAGTTATGTCACACTGGGAGAAGCAGGTTGAATGAGACAATGATAGCATCATCATTTCAGTCAAAGTAAGCACTGTGGTCCTCCTGGCTTCTAGGAGTTAGCCAAGGCTTTCTAGGGGCTTGTCTACAAGGGCAAAAACCCTGTACTCACCCCGTTTTCACGGCACAGTTGACACACATTTTCAATGATACATGGATTGTAAGATTCATGGTTTAGTCCACATTTGAGGGGAAAACCCTGATTTTTGGCCATGTGGTGGCCAAGGATTGGCTTTGAAGCAAAGCTGGAGAGGGACTTCTGGTGGACAGGTCTCCACTTTTATTTTATTGTATTAATTTTTTGATTGTGTGCATATCTGGATAAGCATATCTCTGCTTATCCAGTAATACAGTACTCTGAGACCACATATATTCATTTATTTGCATGCACGAGCAAATGGGGGATGGGGGCTGGAGCAGCCCCAAGCCTGTGGCCAGAAATAGTATGATGTGGGCACGTGATCAGCACAGGACTGCCCTTTTTCTCTGACCCAGATTACAGTGTGGTGGGATACTCTGATCTACAACCAGACAAGCCCAGTGTTTGTGATGCTTGCCAGGCCACTGTGGATCAAAGAAATCCACCACGGTTACAAGGTAGGTGCAGGGTTTCCCACCAGTGTAGACAAGCCCCTAGGAATCATTTACATCTGTAATTATCTACAGTGGCTGAGGAATGATGAAGGGCTTTAATCCTCTACAGCAGCCTTTCTCAACCTTTTTACCCTGGAGGAACCCTTGAAATAATTTTTAGGTCTCAGGGAACCCCTATGTAAAAATTATACCTACAGCTCCCTTTTTTTATTATTATTACAGAAACAACGGAAAAAAAAGATGCTTATTATATTCCACATTGCTAGCAATACATATTTGATACTTGCAGAATCAGTAATTTCTATAATGTAAATATAATATAAAATATAATATAAATATTTTATAAATATATCTCTCCAAAGTAAGACATTCCCAGTTTAATCATCTTGGCTTCTAGGGAGAGTTCAGGTTACTATGATCTGCTGTCAGAGGCAGCAACATAGAATCATAGAATCTTAGAATTGGAAGAGACCACAAGGGCCATCCAGTCCAACCCCCTGCCATGCAGGAATACACAATCAAATCATTCCTGACAGATGGCCTTTCAGCCTCTGTTTAAAAACCTCCAAAGAAGGAGACTCCACCACACTCTGAGGCAGTGTATTCCAATTCCGAATAGCTCTTACTGTCAGGAAGTTCCTCCTAATGTTTAGGTGGGATCTCTTTTCCTGTAGTTTTAACCCATTGCTCTGGTCTTAGTCTCTGGAGCAGCAGGAAACAAGCTTGCTCCATCCTCACTGACTTTGACTCAAAGATTGAGCTCTGACCCCTACATTCAGTTACCAGACCCACAGTTTAAGGACTTTTTCAGACAGGGGGGGAAAACCTCGAGGAGGTTGGGAGAAGAACGGGGCTGTTGTGCTTACAGAGCCCCATTTCAGATGATGCAGTCCTCTTCTGTCCTCCTCCCGACCTTCCCCCATGCTGCGGGTGCCGCTTTTTATTGATGGAGGTTTTCCATCAATAAAAAGCAGCACCCGCAGCACAGGGGAAGGTCGGGAGGAGGTCGGGAGGGGGACGGAGGAGGACTCCATCATCTGAAACAGGGCTCTGTAAGTGCAACAGCCCCATTCTTCTCCCAACCTCCTCAGGGAGGGGGGTCCCCTATCTGAAAAAGTCCAAAGAACCTTTTTCTCTATAATGACTCCTTTATTGTAATGACCCTGCCTTCTCCAAATCTGGTTTTAAAAGAATACGCCTTGTCACTTTTATCAGAGTTCTCCCATCCACAGCTAATGCCTGAGTAGCTGACTGACCAGGGGGTTACATGGATTACTTGGTCAGTTTCCCCCAACTGGCTAAGAGCTGTACAGTATTGCCATTCTCTTTCCATTGTTCTGAATTAACCCCCCCCATTTTGCATTTGTACCTTTAAATCAGTTTTATGCAAACCAGCGTCCTCTTTTGTCCTCAGTTCTGGCAAATGATAAGGATCCCTGGCTGCTTGCAGGAAGCAAACTCAATCACACACACGCTCATTCCTTGCCTCCTCACCTTTAGCTGTCAGGCCAACATGAGGAGCTTCATTAGCACATCTAAGGCAATTCAAAAGCTGGAAGGGAGAGCAAGGTATTTGGCACATAAGCATCCTTTTCCCTCCTTGACCCATAAGAGGCCCCTTTGCAGGCTCTGTTGGTGTGAAAACATTCACACACACACACATTCCTCCCTGGCTTTCTCTGTTGTGGAGGGGAGAGTGAAGCCATTTCAGCTCACCACTTCTCCATGATTTATTACTATTTTCTCACGGAACCCCTGGCAATCTCTGGTAGAACCCCGGTTGAGAAACACTGCTCTAGAGTGTCAAGATCACATACCTTGTGTTGACCTTATCTACATGCTTTCAGAGCCTATACTTTCATACTTCTAAAATGCCACTCCTCAGTATCCAGATTTTAAAGGGTTTGTCATTAAGTGAAGTCACCAGTTAATAAAACTAATAGGTCAGCTAAACTATGTAATCACATCTCTTTCTCCTGCCTTGTTTTTCTTTTTCTCCTTCTTGATACTTGTGAATATAAATCCCAGATGTCTTAGGCACCGTCTACTCCACGTACAGTTACCTGGAAAATGTCCTCTATTCTATTGTCTCAAAGTGGAAGATCTTAACATTAGCAATTGCAGCTGTGTTGCTGCAATTAACATCATCATCATTGGAGGCCTGATTGGTGCTGACATTGGCTTCATTCTGGCATTAAATTAAACTATGGCTTTTCATTAAAAGACTTAGGGCACTTATTGGATTTATCCAAATATATATAGTTTTAAACTGTTTTAACTTCTTTTAAATTGTTATATTAATACACTTGTTGTTGTTGCCATTGTTATGTGCCTTCAAATCAACTCCACATTATGGCAACCCTAGCCTGGTTTTCTTGGCAAGATTTATTAAGAGAAGGTTTCTTGTTGTAGGTAGAAGTAAGCCAATATGCTTCCACATGAATATAGTGAGCGGACTGTACACCCAAACAGTTTCCCATTTCTTTCGGACAAGTCTGTGTATCTGATCACACTCAAGGGGTAGGTTGGTTGCAGCAACCCTAAGCGTAAATCTGCTGTTATTATGTCCCTTCAAGTTGACTCCAAGACATGGCAACCCTATCATAGCAGGATTTCTTCAGAGGAAGTTTATCATTGCCCTCCCCTGAAACTGGGAGAGTGTAACTTCCCCAAGGTCACTTGCTGGGTTTCCATGGTTGAGCAGGGATTCGAACCTTGGTTTCCAAGAGTCCCAGTCCAACACTCAAATCACTATACCACACTGGATCTTTATATGCTTTTAGATTGTTTAAATTATTTTTTACTGTTTTAAAGTTTAAAATTAGCTTGAATCACTTAAACTGATTAGATTGTATACCACCCTGAAATCTTACAATATGGGGTAGGAAATTGTTGCTGTTGTCATCATCATCATCATCGAATAGTGCTTCATCTAGGTGCTTAAAGATATTTTTATTGTGTTCACAAAGTCTTCTAGGATGTAAGGACAGAATAAAACCTGACCATTCCACACTGATATGTGAAGTAATAAATGTCCCTCCCAAGCATATGCCTGACCATATAAAAACAAGGTACCCAAACCAACTGGTATATACTGGTATATACTCTTACTGGTATGTACAGTATGTTGTGAGCCACTTTCGGTCCCATTCTGGGAGAAAGGTGGCATTTAAATCAAATACATACATACATACATACATACATACAATTTTGGGGAATAGTAATGGTTTGGTCTCCTGATACATACATTGCAAAGATACAACTTTAGGAGTGGTTGTTGACTGGTCCACCTCTGACTGTCAGACTAATGATATGCAATGCTTTCAGGTACACTCAAGGACATAATCTCATTGCCTGTATTGAAGCAACATTTACCAGCCAGTCAAGTTCACTACTGCATGTGATGTGGGAGGGTACCATCCTGACCTTTATCACAGGCAGGAACACACTGGGGCCCAGCTTTGAAAACTTCTTTTTAATTACTTGCAAGTAAATCCTGAAAAATAAAATAAAAACTTGGTTGGTCTACTGCCTGTCAGGAATTCAAATGTTCATATCACCATTTGAGGTGAAAGTGTCGATAACTGTCACAAGCATTTTTCTAAATGTCTTGCAAAGAAGAATGTTCAAAGTAAAACAAGAGGAAGAAAACAAAGAGTTAATGTCTTTTGTAATATCCCTCCACGAAGAAACCATAGGCGTTTCGGCAGAAGCCAGTATTAAATCTTGTGAAGTCATTTTAAGTGGATTCATGCTACTTTGCGCTGTGGTGCAGATTTAACAATATCCAAATGTTCTGCACAGTAGTTTTCTGGCATCCATTGCCCTCTTCGATTTAGTGGTTCTTGTTTTAATTTGTAGGCCTAAAATGAAACAGATTGAATCTTTCTACAATCTCCTTACTTTTCCAGTTACGAATTTTATTCACAGATTGTGTGCTGCACTTGAGGGAAAAGAAAAGGGTACAGCAGATCCCCCAACCCTGCACCTTCAATTTACTTTTTTCTCTTCTTTCACAGTAGGTCAGAGACTATAAAATATTTGGAGGGAGGATATAAAGCAGAGGCAAAATTCCAGGACCCTACCATGTTTTATTTCATGCATTTGGTCCACACCTGTTTATTTTACATGGCATGAATCTTCAGATAATGTAAATATGACCTGATGCTGAATGTGGACTTTGAGGGTTAAAAGGTGAAAGATAAAGTTTGTCAGGCAAACCTTCTGAAATTCATAGGCAAAGTTTTCACAATCCCAAATATGTCTCTACAACATTCAAGAGACTGTGGGCTCACCTACATGAGTCAGAATACACTGGCTCCCTGCTGGTGTTTCCTGGCCATGGACCAGGCTTGTTTTTCCCCCAGTTACCACCTCCAAACGGGAAGAAGTCCTGACAGGCCACCAGCCCATCACTGCAGTCATCACCGCCATCTCCCTTGTTGGCTTGGAAGGCAGAAAGGGCCCCCACAACATATGGCCAAGACCCCCTGCATGTGACCAGCCTTGGTCAGAAGCTGTGGGATTCCTTCCTGCCTCCCAGGAGAGCCAGGGAGATAGCAGCGGCAGTGAGGGCCAGGATGGGCTTCTGTGGATACGGTGGGGGGGGATCTGTTTCCTCCTGGTAGAAACAGAGTAAACCAGATATTATTTTAGAATGCTCTATATATTTTAGAATGCTGTATAGGGCCCTACCCTGCCTTCCCCACTTCTCAGCCCTGTATCTGCCCCAGGGGTGGTGAGGACTGCCCAGTGGCAGAAGGGGGCAAATGCCCTGCATTGTCAGAACTGTTAGGCTCTGAGACAGGGGTAAGATGGGGTATATTGCCCTTCTAGACAAGTCCTATGTCTTCATGTATGCTGCTTCTTGGAAAAAAGGAAGAATGTAAATGAAAAACAAACAAACACATAAATAAATAAATCAGACATGTTCCACACATAGTTATGCATGTAGGGTTACCTTTCCTAGATTAATCTGTCATTTCCCTCCTTCATCCTTCTGTTATTGAGCCTACACTGTCTCATCCACTGCTTAACATCTTCATCCACGAACAACTGTTACCATTTCTCCAGTGGCTCTCTATTTCAAGGCATTTAAATTGTAAATAGCTTAGGGCCAAGGACTGTTTGTATCTGGGACAGTCTGCCCATGGTGATCACTGTAAGATAAAACCTTTAGTCAATGCTATCATATCAATAGCAAACAACAATCATTCAAAAATATTTTAAACTGCCTAAGGAGACTGGCTGCAATAAAACATCGCTGGGACTTTCCTGCCAGCGAAAGCATAATAAATTATAGAATTTATAATAAAAATAATCATAGCTATCCTTGCTCTGCAAGAAAAGGAGATGAAAAGGCTGAGCCTCAGCAATCTAGAAGTATCAGAGGAACTGTTTAAGGAAAATAACACCACTGACAGAACAGAGGTAATGCAAACACAGTCCAATTGCCAGAGTTCTTGCTCTAGTAATAATAGCAGCAAACTCCATATCCAGATCCACATGCAGGCTTGAAACACCTGATGTGCTCATGATTGAGCACTGATCATTTCTTTTAGTGATTAACTGAGGGCCCATTGATACGAGGAGGAAAAATGTAAATTGGTGTGAACTCACACAAATTCAAAGCAGGATTGACATGTCCTAATGGTGTTTGAAAAAAATCACAGGCATGCAAGGCTATCCGCTTTTGCTGTCCCAATGGGCATGCCTGTGATTCAAGATGGCAGCTGTGACTCGCATTTTTATTTTTGTCAGTTGCCACCGCTGAACAGTATTTTTTTTAAAGGCATATCTAAGGTGCAAAAGTGCAATAGTGCAATATTCCGCCTAAATAAATGTAAAAAATAAAACAAAAAGACTGTTTCATAGCATGATCACTCCCTTACTAAAGCAAAAATCCAAGATGGCGGTTCTGGGATGCTTGCCTCCTAAGCAAGCCCCACCCCTGCTCCTGTCCGCTTCGTTTTCAACTTTCACTTTTCTGGGGTATGCGAATAATGCAATTGCCTGTCCTAGTGAGCACTAATGCACATTCTCCAGAGTTTAAAAAAAAAAAAATCAGGGAAAGCCTCGAGGGCTGTTCCCTCGGGGTTTATGGTGGATTTGGACCCACTCCTGAATACAGTGGAATTGTGCAGCATCCCATTAAGACAGGTAGGAGTCTAAGCAAATTCTAAGAGAATCCTTTTCACAGTTTAGACTGGCCCTGAGTAAATTTGCAAGTGAATATTATGAGTACACTTTAAATACCATGGACAGGGGCTCTGCTTAGTATCTTCTCCCATTTGGCTATAGGCTAGAGGTGGGAGTCAGGAGGCCCTCCAGGTGTTGCTACAAGTCCCAGCAGCACTAGCCAGCACAACCAATTATGAAAAATGCTGGGACCTGTGGTCCCACAACATTTAAAGAGCTACATGATTCTCAACCTTGATACAGACTATAGCAATATCTTTCAGGAAAACTACATCCCCCATTGTTCCTTGGGGTTTATTACTGTGGACATAAAGATGACAAACGAGAAAGGAGTTAAGGCAGGGAAAATTCCTCCTTCTTGTCTTGCCTCCCTGTGGCCTTACTGCTTCTGCACCTCTACTTACAAGGTAAATAAACAGAAGCTATATTTTTGTGTTAGGATTGCTGGGGGGACGGCCAGAGGCTTTAGAAAACCTTGAGAGTGGCCAACCCTCCCGTTAGCTTATAAAAATTATCTGACATCTTCTGAAATTTTAAATAAAGATCTCAGATTATTTGAGGGAATCAACGGTAAGTTTGTGAGAACTCACCCATATCTATCCATAAGATAAACATTTAATGCTACTGAAGTTTTGCTTTTCCAAAATCTGGAAATGAAGTGAAATGGAAGTTCCATACCTTAAATATTTGTGATTTCATTCAGGCAGGTGGCTCCTCCATGCAGCTCTGAACTATTACTTCTTCTTGTTGTTTGGTGCCTTCAAGACATTTCTGAAGACCCTAAGATGAACCTATCTGGTTTGTCATTGCCTTTCTCTGAGGCTGAGTGAGACTTGTCCAAGGTCACTCAGTGCATTCCCACAGCTAAGTGGGGAGTGAACCTTCATCTCCCAAAACCCCTAGCGCAACACTGAAATGACTACACCATACTGTCTCTCCATTAATAATTTCTATGGCCATTTACCACCTTGTGGCCCATCCTTCTGGTAACACATCTCTCTGTATAGTCAGCTCTCCGTATCCATAGATTCTGCATCCACGGATTCAACCAACCACAATTCGAAAATATTTTAAAAAAAAACATTTTTGAAAAAGCAAACCTTGCTGTTCACCATTTTATATATAAGGGAAGCTATTTTACTACACCATTGTATATAATGGGACTTAAGTATCCATAGATTTTGGTATCCACAAAGAATCCTGGAACCAACCCCAGTGGATGCTGAAGGCCCACTGTACTTGACTAGGCTGCTGGGCTCAGGCAGCCAGCCGCACATATGACAAGCCCCCTGCATGTTACCAGCCTTAGTCACATGCTGCAGGCCTCCTGCCCAGACCTGGAAGAGAAAGGGCAACCAGCAGCAGCGAGGGCCAGCCTGCCAGGATGGGCTCCTGCGGACACACAGGGCCTGATCCATCCTGTCCCGGTGGATATGGAGTAAACTGGGTAGTATTTTAAAAGTTAATAAAGGGCCCTATCCCAGCTTGCCCCCATCTCAGCCCCATATCTGCCCCAGGGGTGGTGAGGACTACCCAGGGGCAGAATAGGGCAAATGCCCTGAGGCATTTGGACTGCAGGGCTCTGAGATGGGAGAAAGCTGAGGTATTTGGTCCATGTAGACAAGCCCATACACATGGCCAGATTATCAATGGTTCAATTAGTGTAATTACTCCAGGCCCCGCACTGCCTGGGAGCCCAGTGCTAAAGGAAAAAGGTGTGGGTTGCTTACTCTTCTTCCCCAGTCACTTCCTGAATCTCTCAGCATTTCTGTTATCATCCATATTTTGGGTGTCACTTGAGTGACTGAGTAAAAATGCATTGAATCAGGCTGTTAGTCTCAAAAGTTCCTGGGCTGTAAATGTGTTCAAATGATGAAGATTTTTGTGTTGTTGCCTATTGTACTATTTAATTGCTATGCCACCATATTTAGAGTAGATCTCCCTCTGAGGATGAGAGAGTATGAATTGCCCAAGGTCACCCAGTGGGTTCCCATGGCTGAGCTGGAATTCAAACCCTGGTTTCCAGAGTCATAATCCAACATCAAAACCACTGCACCACACTGGCTCCATTTTTTAAAAAAATGCTGTTCAAATGTTTTTACAATGGAAGGGCTCAACACTGACAGGCAGGTTGTTATTAATTTCTACTTTCAAGGGAAGGGCAAATTACTTTTCCTCGCTATTATCACAGAAATATCCTTAAATAGGAAGATTCTTTAAAGCACAATGTGTATGTAGAAGTGCCCTCCATAAGTTCAGGATAGCTTAGTCCCCAAAAATATGCATAGGGTAGTGTCAGGATTAGTCCCTGACAGTCCCTAATCGTGCCATTTTCAGTTATTTTTCTGTAAACTTGGTATTTATTGCATTTTACTTTTTGGTACTTGATAACAAGAGTTCTTTGCCACCTGCGGAGGGAGGTGCTAATGATTTCAGCTGGTTTGGGGAGAGATAAGAATGCAGCTGCAAAATCAGCCTGGGAAAAGGAGGCTACCCCGTGTAAGGGAGTGTCATGTCAGGGCAAGATGGTTAGCCAATGGTATTAGAGCCTGGCAGGTTTGATAGATTGTAATGTGCTTTTAATGTCGTGTGTATCCCTTAAGTTTAGATTCTGAGCAACAACCTTGTATGGTATGCTTCTTGGATTTCTAACAATAAAGTTTTCTGATGAACTCTAAAACTGTTGCTCAGTGAGTCTGCTAATGCAAGTATGGAGATTTTCAGACAGCATTTTAGAGAGCCTACCACGGGATGAGGTCCCGGGAGAGGAACGGCGGTCTTACGCGGCAGGGGGTCGTTTTCGGACGCCGCTGTCCCTCTCCTGAAATCATCAGTGTCACTTCCGTGAAGCTTCGGAAGCCGCAGAGCCATATTTTAAGCACGGGCAACTTCCGTGCTTAAAATATGGCGCGGCCGCTTCCGAAGCTTCGCGGAAGTGACACTGATGATTTCGGGAGAGGGACGGCGGCGTCCAAAAACTACCCCCTGCCGCGTAAGACCGCCGTTCCTCTCCCGGGACCTCATCCCGTGGTAGGCTCTCTAAAACGCTGTCTGAAAATCTCCTATGTAACAGATAGATTGCAGGCAGCCTTTGTTATTCCTGGGAGGGCTCAATAACAATAGCTGACTTAATATTTGTGTGTATGCATGCATAATCATTTAGTACTTCTGACTGATAGTTCTTGAGAAGGCTCAACTACATAGGAGACTTGATGGTGAAATTTTGCCACATCACTTCAGGGGGAGGGGGAGGCTAAGCCCTGCATCCTAGTCTAAGGGTGCCTCCAGACTAATTAAACAACTAGAACTCCCAGATTTTATTCCTGTTCTTTCCAATAATATTTTGGAGATCCATACTCATTTTGTTTATACCAGAATATTTTCTGTCAGCTCCCAGCACAATTGGAGACTTTTCATACCAGCTCCCCAGGTTAGTTTATTTTAACCCAATATAAAATTAGAAAAAACAAGAACAAAATCTGGGACCTTTCACTCAGTCTGGATGTACTCGAAGAGGGATTCGAGTCCCGCACAGCCCATTTTGGAGTCGATTATCATGAAATAGTATTATTTTTCTATAAAGGAATGAAAAGGGAGGCAGAAAGAGACAAGTAGTTTACAGTTCCTTCCTACAGAGGACAACAGCTGGCTAAATCATTCAGCATGACTCCTCCAACAGCACTGTCTAAAGAAGCAATAACAGAAGTGGAATCTGGAAACTGAAGCTTTCTACTTAAAGAAACAATATCCCCTTGAAAAGTCCTAATGCTGCCTTCCCTAACCTGGCACCACCTACATTATTGAATTGCGATCATCACTGTCCTGAACCAGCATGCTTGTTCAGTACAGTAGATGTTTTAGTCCAAGGTTGGGGAAGGCTACGATACTATTTTGCCATGCTGTACTAGCTGCTGGTACAATTACATTTTATAACAAAATATTCAGGTCCAAAAAGACACAGAAAGAAAGCATAGTAGAACACTGGCACAGTGTTTTAACAGTGGTGTAATTTGGAAGTCACATATAAAACAAAAGGAAAAGGCAGGCAAATTCTAGTGAAAAATGCTGGGGTGGCAACAATCAAAATGAGCAAGAAGGATGGGAATTCCTGTGGGTTTATAATTCTATACTGTAAATTCAGCAGGGCCTCAAGCATGGTTTGAGAACCATCATCACCACTGTACTCTGAATCCCTTTTTTCTCCAATACAGCAAAGGGTGAGAAGCATGGGGTTCTCAAGATCTTATCTGACCACAAACCCCACTTTTCCTCACACCACTGGTGTGGCTGCCTAGAGCTGTTGTGAGTTTCCACTCAGGAACACGCAGAAGGCTACCAGTTGCCCATCCTCATTGTAGAGCATCGAAGAAGCACAAAATGCTACATCCAAACTTAATTAATTGTTCTCAAATATTTAAATCTAAGAAGTATAGATCCAAAACAAGAACCAGCTTGCTTTCTGGGCCCTAGGAATTTCAGTTTCTTTCTGACTGGGACCTACTGATGACATGCATCATGTGAATGACAGCATTGTTATTTTCATTGACAGCATCCAGAAACCAGGTCATTCTCATTGAAAATCTGTCTGGGATTAGCCAGGGTGTTGAAAGCTGGCAGTATACTGCATTCATCCGCTGTGCCTAGAACAAACCTCTCTGCATCCCATGCAGCAAAGCAAGCTTCCAACATTATTTTTTTCCCTGGTAATATAATATCTCAGATGAAGGAGATTGCTAAGGCACAAGTCACCATGTTGCACGCCTGACAACCCCAGCAAAAACAGCCAGAAAAATAGTCTAGCATTCCAGAAGCAGATTTTTTTTTTAAGGGAATTAAAGGCATTGCTTTTATCTGATTTATAATTTGGTTTGGGGGCTGGGAGATTTATGGCTTAATGAATTAAAAATATGTGTGAGTTGTGTTTAGGAATAAAATAGCAAACAACTATTATTTTGTCTTCAGGAATCTTCTGGACCATCCTTCTGCATGTAGCCTATAGTTACACTGCGCTACCTTTACTACATATGATGGACATTGCTGCTAAAAGGATTGGAGGAGGGAAGAGGGAAGAGATTCATTCAAGCTGTGCTTTATTGTCTGTAGTTGGCTGAATCTTGCCAGCATTCAGCTCTTTTCTTCACTAGTAGGACAGTACAGCTGCAAACATATAAAGAGTTTCTAATCAATGACAGTTCATGTCTTCAAAGCAGTGTATGAACACTGGTTCAAAATTAATAAGGCAGTCCTTAACAAATTAAAAAAACACCTTTTCCCACAGTGCATAAGAAAAAGTAAAGCATTGTTGTTATCTCAAGAACTTTGTGCTTAAGATTACTAATAATGAAAAAGATACAATAATTTTAAAAATCACTGACTTCCTAGCAACTATTTCAGGACTGCACACTAATATGAAATCTTATACACACTTCTTGTTGTTAACTCCTGTCAAGCTGACTTCATCTTTATGGGGTCACTATGAATGAGAGACCTCCAAGCCTATCATTAACAGCCCTGCTCAGGTCTTGCAGATTCAGGGCCATGGCTTCCTTGATCGACTCTATCCATCTGGAATACAGTATTCCTCTTTTCCTACTGCCTTCTCCCTTCCCAAGCATTATTGTCTTTTCTAGTGAGTCATGTCTTCTCATGATGTGTCTAAAGTACGACAGTCTCGGTTTAGTTATTTTGGCTTCTAGGGGGAGTTCAGGTTTGATTTGTTTTTGGACCCATTTATTGGTCTTTTTAGCAGTTCACGGTATCTGTAGAACCCTCCTCCATCACCACAGTTCAAAAAAGTTTATTTTCTTCCTATCAGCTTTCTTCACTGTCCAGCTTTCACAACCATACATAGAAGTTAAAAATCTGATAGCATGGACAATCATATACTTCAGGATCTTGTCTAGTTGCTTGATAGCCACCCTTCCAAGTCCCAGACTTCTTCTGATTTCTTGACTGCAGTCTCCATTCTGATTAATGACTGAACCAAGATATGGAAAATCGTGAACTATTTCAATATCCTGATTGTCTACTTTAAAGTTATGCAAATCATCTGTGGTCATTATTTTTGTTTTCTTAATGTTCACCGATAAACCTGCCTTTGCACTTTCTTCCTTGACTTTCTGCAGTAATTGTTACAAGTCTCTGCTATTTTCTTTTAGTAGTATGGTTATCATTTACATATTGAAATTGTTGATTTTCTTTCCTCCAATTTTCACACTTCCTTCCTCTGAGTCTAATCCTGTTTTATGTATGATATGTTAAACAGATAGGGTGATAAATTGCAGCCTTGTCTGAACCTCTTGCCAATTAGAAGTCATTCTGTTTCTTCATATTATGTCCTGATGGTAGCCTCTTATCCTGAGTACATCAAGACAATCAAATGTGGCACACCTATTTCTTTAAGAGCAAGCCAAAGTTATTTATGATCTACACAATCAAAGGCTTTGCTATAATCTAGAAAGCACAGGCTGATTTTCTTCCAAAATTCTTTTGGTGTGCTCCATTTTTTAATGAATTTTTGCAATATGCTCTCTAGCGTATCTTCCTTACCTGAACCAAGCTTGGACATTTGGCATTTGTCGCTCCATATATAGTAAAAGTCTTTGTTGTAGAATTTTGAGCATCACATTGCTTGCATGGGAAATTAATGCAATGGTCCTGTGGTTACTGCAATCCCTGGTGTCCCCTTTCTTTGGGATTGGAATACATATTGAGTGTTTCTAATCTGTGTGCCATTCTTTTGTTTTCCATATTTGTTGACAGATTTTAATTAGAACTAGGGTAGATTCTGTGTCTGTAGCTCAAAGCAGCTCTACTGATATGCCATCTATTCCTGGTGATTTACTTCTCCCAAGTGCTCTGAGTGCAGCTTCCATTTCACTTTGTAAAATGGTAGGTTCATCTTTATATGATTCTTCCTTGAATTAATCTGACATCCTTTCACCTCTTTTATATAGTTCTTCAGTGTATTGTCTTTATTTGCACTTGGTCAGATAATGTGTTCCCCTGTTGGTTCTATTTCAGCCCCACTCTAGGTATACATTTCCCTTTCATTTCTCAGATCTTGTGGAAGAGGTCTCTTGTTCTTCCTTTTTTGCTGTCATCTTCTATGTCTTTGTATTGATTGTTTTAGTAGTGCCCTTTGTCCTTCAGCACAAGCTGCTGAACAGTTGCATTCAGGGTTCTGAATTCATTACTGTCATCTTTTACTTTTGCTTCTCATCTGTCTTTAACTGCTAGAAGAGATTTATCTGACATTTATTGAGGCTTCTCTTTCTTTTGGGCTGCAGATAGTGTCTTTTTGCATTCCTCTCTGACAATGTCCCTGTCTTCAGTCTAGAGTTCTTCTGGTTCCTTGTCAATTAGGCGAATTGAGCAAATCTACTTTTTACTTTATCTTAAAATTCTACAGGAACATTCTTTAAGTTGTATAGAACAATGGTTGGTTTAGTGCTCTTCTTTAGCTTTACTCAGATTTTTTAAATATTTTATTTTTTAACCAATACAATAATAAAATATCACCATACATATAATCCATACATCCTCTTCTTCTTTTCGTACATATCCATACATTTCGCTCAACCATACAATTATCCAACTTCCTCTCCAGCTTACTCATGAATAATTCATATACCTACTGTATCCGGATTTATGTATCTATCTTAATTGTCAATTCCAACAAGTTAATGTCCATATTTCTATCCTCTCGTTATTTAACCTTACTTTAATAATTGTGTAGTACATTATGAATCTTAATAGCTATTAACCAGTTTCCCACAAATGTTCTACACAGATTGTAAGAGACTGAAGTATTTCCACTTCTTACATGTATTGATTACTGCTTAAAAAGAGGGAAAAAAAACTTAATCTTTAAATGTTACCTTGTATATTTATCTAGGATTGCAGCATAATCCCCCCACCTTTTCTCAACATACTCAGAAAATCTTTTCCATGCTTCCCAATTTTCCTCAACATACGTAACTTTTAATAGTAACGTCAATTTGTCCATATGCTTTAATTAGCCATAGATCTACGGTAGGGATGTCTGGGTTTTTCCACAATGAAGCATAAGATATTCTCGCCGCAGCCAACAGATGGAGCATTGTTCTCTCTTGTCCTTTATCTAACTTTTCTTCATGCATTCCCAATAAGTATAGTTCCAGAATTAACGGGATGTCCTTCTTCAATATTTCACTAATTACTTTCTGAACTTGAGTCCAAAATCTTTTGGCTTTTTCACAGATCCACCAGAGATGAAAGAAAGTGCCACTTGTATGTTTACATTTCCAACAATCATTTTTTACATTTTTATACATTTTCAATAGCTTATCCGGCGAGAGGTGCCACCTGAAATACATCTTGTACCAGTTTTCTTTGATGTTACTTGACAGAGTAAGCTTCATTTTGTTTATCCACATTTGTTCCCATTTTTAAGCTCAATTGGATGACCTACATTTTAGCCCATTTAAACATATTATCTTTGACAATCTCTTCTTCAGTGTCCCATTCCAAAAGTTGTAAATAGAACTTCGAGATTAATTTTTTATTTCCACTTTGTGTTATTTTTTTTCCCATATGGATTTGGATGTTTCAATACCTTCTAATTTGCCATCTATTTTAAACCTATATAATTGTCTGTATAAATACCAATGGCACCGAATTGCTTTTCTGTCTAATTTTTCCTAGGATTTGATTTTTAACAACCCCCCCCCTTCTACCACCAATAGCTCTTTGTAGGTGATCCAATTATAAACAGGTAATCTTTCTTTCCCAAAGAGCGCTTCGTGAGGCGATAACCATAGGGGCATTTTTTGACACAACCGTCTTTTATATTTGTTCCAAACTTTAAGCAGATTCTTCCTTATAAAGTGGATGTTAAACTCCTTGTTTACCGACACTTTATTATAGAACAAATAGGAGTGCCAGCCATATCTATTGTTTAAACCTTCTAATTTCAGTAATCCCTCATCCTCTAGTGATGTCCATTCTTTAATCCATACTAGACAGCACACCTCGTAATACAATCTCAAGTTAAGAACACTTAACCCTCCTCTCATCTTCGAATCGTACAGGACTTTCATCTTCACTCTTGGTGTTTTTTCCAACCAAATAAATTTTGAAATGTCTTTCTGCCAGTCTGAAAAGATCTTTGTATTATGTGTAATCGGGATCATCTGGAGAAGGAATAGCAATTTTGGTAAAACATCCATCTTAATTGCAGAGATCCTTCCCAGTAGTGATAGCTTAAGATTTTTCCAATTATTTAAATTCTTTTTGATATCGGCCCATATCTTTTCGTAGTTATTATGAAATAATTCTGTATTTTTATTTGTAATAGTGATTCCTAAATAACATACTTTTTTAACTACCTTGAATCCAGATATTTCAATTAGTTCTTTTGTCTCCTTTGTTGTCAGATTTTTTACAATCATGACTGTCTTGTCTATATTGACCCTCAGCCCTGTTAAAGACTCAAATTCTTTCAAAATGTGAACAATTATTTTCATTTCTTCTACTGGCTCACTTAGTGAAATCATTATATCGTCCGCATATAATTTTAATTTGTAGTTTTGTTTACCAATTTTTATTCTTGTAATTTTCTGTTCTCCTTGTATCCTTTTACTTAAAATTTCCATTACCAATAAAAATAAAAGTGGCGATAAAGGACATCCTTGTCTGGTGCCTTTTTGGATTTGCACTTCTTTTGTCCTTTCTCCATTAATAATCAATTTAGCAGTTTGATTGTTATAGATCGCTTGGATCCAATTTTTAAAATCTTTTCCAGCCTTTATTTTATTCAGGATATCTATAATTATTTTCCAATTTACACTATCAAAGGCTTTCTCAATATACAAAAAGATTAGAGCCAATTTCTTGTCAATATGCACATCGTGATACCCAAATAAGTCTAGCACATGACGGATGTTGTCTCTTAGATATCTACCAGGTAGGAATCCTCTTTGATCTCCTTGCACCCAGCTTTTAAGTATTTTTGTCAGTCTGTTAGCCAAGATAGAAACAAATATTTTGTAATCAACATTTAACAGTGAGATAGGTCGGTAATCTTTGGGGTCTTGAGGGTCACAGTTCTCTTTATGTAATAAAATAATATTCACTTCTTTCCACGAGTCGGGGATAGAGCCTTTTTTTGATTTCTTCTAATACTCTCTTAAAGGGGTTAATTAGAATCTCTTCCATGCATTGGTAATATCTTGGTATAAAGCCATCAGGTCCAGGAGCTTTCCCCAACTGAAGTCTTCTTATTGCTTCTATGATTTCAGTTGCTGTTATTGGTTAAGATTACGTCTCTGTTCTTCTGTAAATTCTGGTAGTGGCTCGTTTCGCAAAAAAGATTCCAAATCTCCTAGTGGTGCTTTACAATTCTTGTACAGCGATGCAAAGAAGTTCTTGAAAACATTCTTAATTTTGTCTTGATCTGTAAATAATTGTTTTCCTTCTTTTATTTTAGCAATATATTTTTTTCTTTCTTTTTTCATAATTTAAGTACAAGCCATCTACCCGGTTTATTTGAGTTTTCAAAATGATGTTGTTTGATGTACTGTAATTTTTTCCACATTTCTTCTAATGTCAGAAGTGAAAGTTGTTCTTGTAGGATTTTGATTTCTGTTGATATAATCTCATCATATGGGGCCGATTGTAATTCCTTTTCTTTTTCTCTTATTTTTTCATTCAGCTTTGATATTCTTTCCAATTTCTTCTTTTTTATTTCAGCAGCTTGCTGTATGAAAAACCCTCTCATACCTGCTTTTGATGCCTCCCAAGTACTATAAACACTCACTTGATCGTTTAAATTTTCCTCAAAATACCATTTTAAAGTCTCCTTGGCTTTGTTAAGCACTTCTTTGTGCTGCAATAAATAATCGTTAAGCCTCCAATTATACTCTGTTCTTCTTTCTTTTATTTCTAGGGTCACCGGGCTGTGGTCAGTCCAGATTCTTGGGAGGATTTCCACCTTTTGTATTAAGTTACAGATATTTTTAGATACCATAAAAAAAGCTATTCTCGAAAAAGATTTATGTCTGTCCGAGTAGAAGGTATAATCCTTTGCATCATTGTATAAATCTCTCCAAGCTTCCAGTAGTCCTAAATTATTTGTCATAATCTCAAATGAGCGCAGTAATTTTCCTTGTGTTAATTTGATTATTTTTGTTGATTTTCTGTCAAGTGTTGGCGAAATCACACCATTCCAATCTCCCATCAAGATGATTCTATCATAGCTGTATGACATTATTTTCAACCATTAGTTCTTCATAAAACTTAGACTTATTTTCCAATGGAGCATAAAGTCCAATTATTAGTGTCTTAGTACTTTGTATATTTACCTCCAATCTGATGCAATGTCCATTTGTGTCTTTAAAGAGTTCTACCGCTTGTAATTTATGATTTATATATAACACCACTCCTCCTTTTTTCTTTTCCTTACTCGCTGATACAAATTCGTTACCCAGCTTTTTGTTTTTTAAGTTTTTTAAGTTTTTTCCATGGCAGGGAGTTGGACTGGATGGCCCTCGTGGTCTCTTCCAACTCTACAATTCTATGATTCTATGATTCTAAGTCCCACATCGTCTTGTTTAATGCAGGTTTCTTGAAGGCATACTATTCCATATTTTTTCCTCCCCAAAGTATGAAAGATTTTCTTACTATTTTCAGGCAAATTTAATCCTTTGACGTTCCACGTTAAAAATTTAAGGGTCATCTTGCTTTAGTTTTTATTTAGACGCTCTTACTCAGCAATGTCTTCCTCAATTTCTTCTTCTATCTCTTCTTCCTCCTTCTTTTCTTCAGTCGAGTCTTCTTCATTATCCTCTCCACCTTCTGTATTCTGTTCTCCATCCTCCTCCTTCTTATCAATTTGGTCCTGAGTCTCTTGTGTATGTTTCAATTTAGGTTTCAAATCTTTCTTGTATTTCTCCATAAATTCCTCCATTTTTTTCATTGTATCTAGTTTGAAAATTTTTTGTTTAAATTTAAAAGAAATTCCCTCCAATTTCTCCCATCTATATGCGACTCCCATTTGTTTTAAATGAGTTGTCAAAATGTTATCATTTCTCCTTTTTCTCAAAATTCTCATTGGGATGTCTTTATATATTGTGACCTCTGACCCCTCCACTTGATATTTACTCATGTAGTTTTATTGTACAATCATATCTCTTGTTTTTTTCTTACAAAATAAAATACTATGTCCCTTGGAAGGTTTCTCTGTTGAGCCATTTTTGAGGAGATTCTGTAAATCTTATCTACTTCCCATTCAAACTGTGTCTTGGTCTTTCCCACAAATTTAGCTAATTTAGGAATCAAGAATTTATATAAATCTTCATTTACCTGTTCCTTTATCCCTCTTATCTTGATACAATTCTCCCTCCATTTTAGTTCTAGAAGACTACGTTCATCAATTCCTGTTCCTGTGCATCCTCCCAAAGGCCTGTTTGTCTTTTGACTTGTTCCATTCTAGTCTCTAATGCATCCATCTTTTCTTTTAATTGCTTCGAATCTATCATAATCTTTTCAATTGATTCTTTTATTCCTTTCAGTTCTTTCTTCATGTCTTGTTTTATTTCAGATTTCATTTCTTATATTTCAGTTTGCAATAATTTCAATTCTTCCAAAATAGGTGATAAGTTTGGGTCAGATGACCTCCTCATTGTTTGTATTGTAGTTTGTGTTGTCCTTTTTGCTGCCATAACTGTATACATTAATCTAATACACTCTCTCTAGCCACTCACCCTCCTCTCCCTCCCATCCTCTCCCTCTCCCCCCTCCCCCCTCTCCCTCCCTCAGAAAATCCAAATTATTCTCTTTTAACTGTTTACTTGTGTTCACTATGCTTTCTTCTTTCCCTCTCTCTTTTCCTCTATCTTGTATTGCAATCCTCTAGATAATAGACTGTATTGAACAAACTTGATAATGCCAATTAATAAAGATTTTAAGTTATAAACCCCTTTTCCAATATTCGATCCTTCACAATTTCAGCAAAAACAGAAAAACTTCAGTCTATCACTTCAATCTGTCAGTCTTAAACTTCTTCCCTCTCCCAAGAAAAGGGAAGAAAGGGGGAGGAGAGTGGGAAAAGAAGGGGGGAGAGGAAAGGAAAGAGAAAGAGAGAAAGAAGGGGGGAAAGAAAAGAAAAGGAGAGGAGAAAGAAAGAAAGAAAGAAAAGAAAAGAAAAGAAAAGAAAAAAAGGGGGGGAGAAGGAGGACACTAGGGGATAGAATAGTTGGAAGAAGGGGACAACAATCCAAACAGATGACAAGTGATGAAGAGGAAGCCCAAAAGTAAACAGTAGCACAAAAATAAGCAACAATCAAGGTAAACCCTAAAATTGAATTGGGTTGAAATTGAGGTAGAGTTGAATTAAACCTCTATTTCATATATATATATATATATATATATATATATAAACACGATATCTCAATATTTCAATAAGTCCCAATATATCGCAATATCCTAATATCACAGTAGTACAGTAACTCAGTAACTCAGTGATTCAATATCTCAATTTCTCAGTCTTCCAATTTCTCAATTTCAATAAATCAAATTAAATGACTAACCTTAATACACTGGGATTTGACCTCAATATATTAATATTAACCACACAGAGGTATTTCAATAAATTATAAATTCTTCCCTCTCTCCTGTCCACCCCCCTCTCACCCACAACCTCCCTTCCCTTCCCTTCCCTTCCCTTCCCTTCCTCTCATCTTCCCACCTCTACCCTTCCCCCTTCCCTCCCTTGCCCTTCTGTTCCCCTCCCTTTCTTCACTTACGCCCCTCTCCTTTCCCCACTCCTCTTTCCCTCCTTTCTATCTTCCTAGTTGCCCCTTCAACTTCTTCCTTACACCCAATCCTATTAACCCACTCTCTATCCCACAGAGATATCAGGAATCCCTCTTATATTATCAGACCACAATAGTAATAACAAACCACAGTATCCTTCCCTGCTACTTATTCTCTATTACAACAAGCTAACCCCAATTCCTCTGCTCCTCCACCTATCCCTTCTTAACTCATTCCTTTCTGTCTCTATAACTTCTGAAAATTTCTCTATTACTTTTTTTGCCCTTTTTCTTTCTTCCTCGCCCTGATATACACTGCTTTTCCTTTCTCCGCTTTCTCTTCTCTTCTATAAACGCTCCTATCTACTTCCCCCCACCTTCTTCACTTTCTATAACCCTTCTCTAGACTTCAATTAGTTACCACCCACCTTCATCACTATTCTATAAACCTATTATCACACAAGCACCCTGCCGTCCAATCTATACACTCTGTACAATTAACAGGCTTTTATTTATTCGCTCTGGATATTCCCTTCCATTCAAGCCACTCCATGTTTCTCCTTTCGCCTTCTCTTCAGTTCACTTATCTTACTCCCCTCCTACGTTGTCTCCTCCTCGAACTTAACAACCCCTCCTTTCCTTCCCCTTTCTCCTTTCCCCATCTCTTAATATCCCTTATAATCCTTGATAGCCCCTTATCCTTCCCCTCTTCTCTTTTTATTCAATATTGTTGTTAAATATTGTTTTTCTTTCGTTAGTTGTTCCAGCCCGACTATATTCACCTCCCAATGTTTCCACTTCCCCCTCCTCTGTACTGCCCTCCCCCTCTTCCGGATGGTCCCTTCCCCAATATAATCACAATCAAATTCGAATATGAACCTTCTCTTAAGTGATCAAATTTCTACTTCCAAGAGCTGTACAGAGTCACTGGGTTTTGGTTTTTTAACTCCCGTTCTGCCAAGTGGGACTCTGTCACTCTGCCGCTCTTACAATCTTACAGTCATAGAATCATAGAATTGCAGAGTTGAAAAAGACAGTGAGGGCCATCCAGTCCAACCCCCTGCCATGCAGGAAATCACAATAAAATCATCCCTGAGAGATGGCAATCCAGCCTCTGTTTAAAGACCTTCAAGGAAGGAGACCCTACAACGCTCCAAGGGAGTGTGTTCCACTGCCGAACAGCTCTTACTGTCAAAAAGTTCCTCCTAATGCTGAGGTGGAATCTCTGTTCCTGGAGCTTGCATCCATTGCTCCATGTTCCAGTATCTGGAGCAGCAGAAAATAAGTCTGCTCCATCCTCAATGTGACACCCCTTCAAATACTTAAACAGGGCTATCATATCGCCTCTTAACCATCTTTTTTTCCAGGCTAAACATACCCAGCTCCCAAAGTCTCTCCTCATAAGGCATTGTTTCCAGACCCTTCACCATTTTAGTCGCCCTTCTCTGGACACGCTCCAATTTGTCAATATCCTTTTTGAATTGTAGTGCCCAGAACTGGGCACAGTATTCCAGGTGAGGTCTGACCAAGGCAGACTAGAGCGGCACTATTACTTCCCTTGATCTAGACACTATACTTCTATTGATGCAGCCCAAAATTGCATTGGCCTTTTTAGCTGCCGCATCACACTGTTGACTCATGTTCAACTTGTGGTCTACTAGGACTCCTAGATCCTTTTCACATGTAGTCTGATTCAGCCAGGTCTCCCCCATCCTATATCTATGCAATTCAAAAAGGATATTGACAAATTGGAGCGTGTCCAGAGAAGGGGTGTCACGCTGAGGATGGAGCAGGCTTGTTTTCTGCTGCTCCAGAGACTGGAACACGGAGCAATGGATGCAAGCTCCAGGAACAGAGATTCCACCTCAACATTAGGGGGAACTTTTTGACAGTAAGAGCTGTTCGGCAGTGGAACGCACTCCCTCGGAGCGTGGTGGGGATGCTTTGATCGTGATTTCCTGCGTGGCAGGAGGTTGGACTAGATGACCCTCGTGGTCTCTTCCAACTCTACAATTCTATGATTCTATGATTCTATGACATCCACAATGTTCCCTTCATCTGCCAAGCTGGTAATTTTATCAAAAAAAGAGATCAGATTAGTCTGGCATGACTTGTTTCTCTGAACCCCATGTTGACTTTTTGTGATTATGGCATTGCCTTCTAAATGTTCACAGACTCTCTGTTTAATGATCTGCTCTAGAATCTTCCCTGGTATTGATGTCAGACTAACTGGACGATAATTGTTGGGATCCTCCTTTTTGAAAATGGGGACAATGTTTGCCCTCCTCCAGTCTGCTGGGACTTCTGTTCTCCATGAGTTCTCAAAGATTATTGCCAATGGCTCTGAGATTATATTTGCCAGCTCTTTTAATACTCTTGGATGTAGTTCATCTGGTCCTGGAGATTTAAATTCATTTAGATTAAGAAGGTATTCCTGCACTACCTCTTTGCTTATTCTGTGCTGGATTTCCCCTATTGTGTCCTCTGTTCCTTTATCCTCAGGTTGGTCCCCTTTTTCCTTTTCTGAAAACACTGAGGCAAAGAAGGTGTTGAGTAATTCTGCCTTTTCTCTGTCCCCTGTTAGCATTTTGCCATCTTCTCCACGTAGTGGCCCTACCATTTCCTTCTTCCTCCTTTTGCTGCGGACATACCCAAAAAACCCTTTTTATTGTTCTTCACCTCTCTAGCAAGCCTGAACTCATTCTGCACTTTAGCTTTTCTTACTTTACTCCTACACGTGTTCGCTATCTGTTTGAATTCTTCTTTGGTGATTTCCCCCTTTTTCCATTTCCTATACATGTTCTGTTTAAAACTTAGCTCCGTTGAAAGTTCTTTAGTCATCCATCCTGGTTTTTTGAGACACCTCCCATTTTTCTTCCTCAATGGTACTGTTTGAAATTGTGCCTTCAGTATCTCCCTTTTGAGAAAGTCCCATCCATCTTGAGGTCTCTTCTCTTTTAATATTCCTGACCATGGGATCACCCCCAGTATTTCCCTGAGTTTATTGAAGTCAGCTCTCCTAAAGTCGAGAATGTGTGCCTGACTATGCCTGGCTTCTCCTTTCCATTGTATAATAAACTCCAAGAGAACATGATCATTCTCACCTAAGGATCCCACCACTTGCACCCCATTAACCAGGTCATCCCTGTTGGTTAGGATCAGATCTAAAATAGCTGACCCCCTTGTTGCCTCTTCCACCTTTTGGACCATGAAATTGTCTTCCAGGCAAGTAAGGAATTTGCTAGACCTTGAAGTTTTGGTTGAGTTAGATTTCCAGCAAATATCAGGATAGTTGAAGTCACCCATCACTACTACATCTCTTCTTTCTGCGTGTGTGGTCATCTGTTCTAGAAAGGCATCATCCAATTCCTCCAGACTTGGGGGTCTGTAGTAGAGTCCCACAAAAACATCCCTGTTGTTTCCCTCCCCTTTAATTTTTATCCAGATGCTTTCCACCTGGCTTCCAGTATTGATGTCATGGATCTGTTCAGTGGTATAAATATCCCTGACATATAATGCTATTCCTCCTCCTTTCCTGTTTGGCCTGTTTCTCTTATAAAGGTTATACCCCTCTATTCCTACATTCCAATCATGCAACTCATCCCACCAGGTTTCAGTAATTCCTATTATATCATATTTGTTTTGTAGTGCTAGGAAGTCCTTACAGTCCCTTCCTTCCAATCCGTTCCATATTTCCAGTTCACTAACCTTCCATCCTTGCTTGCCATGCTAAGCTGTCCCGTCCGTTCCTTCATCTTTCTTGTTCACGTTGCCAGCTGATTTTTTTTAACTGTCACTCTGTTTGTTGAACAGTCAGTTTAACACCATATTGTCTTCTTCCTCTCCTTTTATTTTCACGGTGCCGGATCCATATTGCATCCTCTATCCAATTTAACTCTTCAACAACCCAGTTCCTAGATTGCATGTCAACCAAATCCACCAATCAAACCTTTAAATACAGATTATGCCTCTATTTTCCCCAAGAATCAATTTCAAATCTCAGAAGAAAAATGTTCTGCCATGTGTCGCTGCCATGTGGATCTCAGTCCTCCACAGTACATGTAGCAAAATGCTAATCCATAATAAGAAACATTGTATCCATATGGTACTGTCCATTCAGCTTGATAAAAATAAAATATATTTTTTATACTCAGTCCCCACTCTCTCCTCTTTTTGTATCCTTGTAATATAATAATGAATATCATGGGTGAGATGCAGTCATCAAAGTTCTGTCCACTATTAATTTTCCCACAAAGAAATTAGTTAATCTGCTTGTGAAATTTAAATGATCAGGCATTCAATGATCATGAGTAAAGCTGGATTCTACCATAAGTGAAACTATTTACAAGGTGCTTACTTTAAAATTGGTGGTGGCACTTGTGCCGAATATCTTCGGCTGCAGACATGCAGTGGTGAATTGCTCCGATCCCCTCTGTTCCATCTCCCTCTCCCAACACCTTACGGAGTTGGTCCCCTGGGGGACAATCTGAGCAGGCACTGGATCTTCGTGAGCCCCTCCATTTTCTCCGTGCTGGGAGATAAGTTTTGCCAATCCTAGCTGTCAAAGATCAGGCTTCAAACCACATGCTGCCAAACTTTCACTGAGAGCCCCTCAGTGAAAGTTCTTCTGCGATGCCATAGCCAGCCAGAAGTCAGCTTTACTCAGATTTTTGATATTTCTGTGCCACAATCTGCTCCTGGTCTTGCTTTGCAAAGAGAATGGAGCTTCTCCATCTTCTGCTTCCAATTATGTAGTCTATTTGATTTCTATATTGGCCATCAGGTGATGTCCATGCATACAGTCACCTTTTGGGTTGCTTCAAGAATGTGTTTGTGATGAATAAACTGTTGTCCTCAAAATTCAATCAGTCACTCTCCTGCTTCATTTCTTGATCCTAGGCCAAATTTTCCTACAATTTTTCATTCTGCTCTGTTTCCCAATTTTGCATTCTAATTGTCTATGATTAAGAACAAATCCTATTTTCATGCATGATCAATTTCCTCCTGGACTCTAGGACAGAATATTTTGATTTCTTCTTCTTCTGCCTCTGTAACTGGAACATAAACTTGGATTATTATTACATTGATAGGTTTCCCCTGAATCTTATTGAAATGATTACATCAGACTTTGCGTTACATCCTTTGACTGCTTTTGCTACATCTCTCCTCACTATTTAGGCACCCTATTTCTTCTTAGATTTTAATTCCCTGAGTAAAACACTGTGTAATTATCTGATTCAAAAATGTCTTATTCCTGTCCACTTTAGTTCGTTCACCCCAAGTATTGCAATACATTTCATGTTTGACTGGGGACTTTTTCAGATGGGGTAAAAGAAACCTACAGAGGTCAGGAGGAGGACGGCGCTGTCCCACTTCCAGTGATTGGTTTTGGACAATGCCATCCTCCTCCCATCCTTTGTTCATTCTCCCTCCATCCTTCGTCCTTCCATCAATAAAAAGCATCCCCTTTCTCGTCCTTCCAGTATGAAGAATGAACGAAGGACAGGAGGAGGATGGCATCATCCAAAACCAATCACTGGAAGTGGAACAGTGCCATCCTCCTCCCGACCTCCATGGGGATTTTTTACCCCGTCTGAAAAAGTCCTGTGTCTAGCCTCCCCTGATTCATGCTTCTCACATCCCATGTGGTGGTGATCTGCTGTATTTTAGGCCAGTAAATCTTCAAGCAATATCTGCTAACATCCCAACTACCTGAGTACCACTGTGCTAAGCATGTTTTCATTGAAATATACATGTCTATTATGACAATCAAAAAGCTTTAAAATAGATCAAATCCACAGTGGCATCTTCTCACAAAACTCAATAAAAAGGGGACCATTTAATCTGAGAAATCTCCAAACATTGCCAGCTTGTCATCTTAGGGATATACTGTATGTGCTACTTCAGTGTAGATACTTTCTTCTAGTACTCTGCCTACTACCACTTACCACCTGGAAAGAAGGCTGATCACTTGGTGTCATGAAGGCAGTCCCATCATCCTGCAAAGGTGATGGCACTCCCATCATTCTTCAATAACCACATGTCCCATTATCTGCAAACAGCAATTGTCTTGCCAGCAGGACATCAGGTAAACAAGGGGTTAAAGGTTAAAGGAACCAAGGTGGGAGGTGAAGGGCATCTCCTGATTCATCATCATCATGATGTCAGATCACCAGAGGCAGATTTCACAAATCAGGAATGCCAGAGTGACAATTCCAAATAAGGTATAAATGCTTTGTGTGAGCACATGGCCAGGTCAGACCACAAGGCTTGAGAGACACAAAAGGAACACCTTGAGACAACACCTGACAGAGAACTTAACAATGGAAGATGTGGTGAGCCAGCCTGGCACATCTACTGGCTCTAGCCTTCCATCTGAATCCAACAGAAGACTGCATGTTGTGAGTAGAATCTTTAGGGACTGTATTAGATGTTGTGTCAGGACATTTTTGTGTTATTTTCTTAAATTTTGGTTGAATGTAGCTGAATATAATTGAATGCTTTGACTTTAACACTTTTGCTATTTCTGTAACTCTAAAGTGTACTGGGGGCATGGAAGATGCCTGCCCTCATGAGAGATTTGCATGCCTTGAACTTGCTTGAATAAAATAAGCTTTTTCTAATCTTCCTATAAGCTGATGCTGCATGCACCTTATCTCTTGGTCATTGCTACATTTCCCTCTCTCTGGGGGTAGGAGGGAGGAGTTGGTTCATTCTACAGCAGCAAGTAGTTCCACTGGTTAATCAGAGACCCTGCACAGTTTCTCACTGTGCTGTGTGTAAAAGGGGGCAACTCAGTGACTGGTGGAGGCTACTGAAAGAGAGATATAGTTTCTGGGCTAGAGAAATCTCTGGTGAGTGTGTCTCAGAAGGGTCAGCGTAGGAGTTCTCGGTGGAAGCACTCTTGAGCTGATTGTAAACACACACACAGGTCTGTCCTGATGTGCATGCACAGAGTGAGGGGCTGGGCTAGCGCAATACCTGGTAATAGTCTTTCCCACAATGACAACATGTATTGTCTTTCTATTTACATTACATTATACTAATGATTTCTAAAAGTGTATCTGTACATATAAATTATATCTGTACATATATGCACGTGTTATGCAAATCTGTAATCTTCTCTTTTTGGATGATGTGTAAATGCCCACTCTGATCAAAATTCCCTCCCAAAGTTGCAGTTAGGTGTAGAGTTGTACAAAAAAACTCCCATTTCTGCTAGGACAACAGCAGCAGAGCTTAAAGGGTAATTTTGTGGGAATGCTATGGGCAGGACAGGGTAAAATAACCCTCCACTGATGCTCTAAATTTGGGGTTCCACTGCATCTACATGAATGTAAAAAAAAATAATAAATCAAGACGTTGCAGCAACCCATCAAGGGTCTGCCATATAACCTGGTTTAGCTTAGACTCTAAACTAGACTCCTGGAACTGATAGCTAAGTGTTCAGTGAGCTCTGCGTGCCACTCATTGTTCTAATTGTAGCAGTGCATGAAGGGAATCCCCACATCTTTTCCCAATCGCTGCTCAGAGAGATCAGTTGGGGTTCCTTCCTTTGCTAACCTCTAGGGGGCACGTTGATGGAGGGGCTCCATTGGGCGCCAGATATGGAACCTCCATGTGCCAGAATAGGCCATGTGAGCCAAGGGGAGCCCAGCCATGGTATAGAGCTACTGAAAATGTGAGAATGGACCTGTCTCTTATAACATTGGTCAAAGGACATTCTAAAATACGTGAAGTGAGATAATATGATCCACCATGTGCACATCTAAAAGGGGTGGGAGCACCAAAAAAGCAATCATTCTGTATATTCTGTATCCACATCTACCACCTGTTTCCATCTTGAAAGCTGGTTCATGGTCCATTGCCACATGCCAGACAACACCCCCCCCCTTCTGCTTCTTTTTTAATTCTCCAGATGGCCTTGATGGGGAACACTGGTGGTTGCTTTGTGAAGATCTGTGGAGTCATTGTTAATTGCCAATCTCAGACTTCCAGTTCCACCAACAATGCCAGGAGTTACCACAGCCTCCTTAGAAGAGAACAGTGAATCCCATTTCCTGTGTCCTCAGCCTCCTTATCTCTCATTTACATCTAAACTAGTTTTTCAAACCACTTTAAATGCTGCTGCTTTCCACTTTTATTTCCATGCAAATGCATTAAAAACTTTATTCTTACCATGCTCAAATCTTACATACCGGTACTTTCTTTCGCTTCTTGTTTCAGTCTATTGTTTTGAACTAAACCTTTTTCTTGGGTAGCAATTATTATTTCTGGTGTGTTTTCCAGAGCATTATAAAATGGCATTTGATTGTACATAAAGCATCAGAATTGAGTTCCACCCCCACCTTCATTAAGGACACAAAGGATTCCTGCATGAGCCAAACAGCACTTTGTGATTTAATACAGCTTTATATTCTAAATCTCTGCCTTAGTCTCCGCAAAGCAGATCCTGGAGTGAATCAATGCTTTTTCCTGCTGCCAGGAAGCACCCTTTGCTAACTCCAGACAATTCTGCCACTCCACAGAATTTGCATTTGATTAAGCATCCCCAGTGCACACAGAACCTTAGAGCCATGTGCTTTCAGGCTATGGTAATTCACAAGGAGTTGAAGGGAGACAAGAAAGAACATCACTCCGCAGAAAGAAAGATGGCAGGCTCCATTGCTGGACAAGAGAGGAGTGTGTCTTAATGTTTCTAATGGTGGCCCCTTCCCGCGAGCTGCTTTACTAATATTTGGGGGTCACTACTTTTTTTCTTTAAAAAGCCTAACTCAGGAAGCACCTGTATATTTCTCAGTACTGCAGAGAAGCCAGCAAAGAGCTAGATTTCCCAGGGTTCCACGAAGGGAAAGGAGGACTTTGCAAATGCTTCAACTCTAACAGTGCAGAGATCAAGTTGTACAGGTGCTGAATGTCACCTGTGAATATCCCTTCCCACATATAGGTACATCCATCAAAGGGCAGTCTAGTAGCCAGTGCAGGGCTGCCCTTAAGGATGACAGTCTTAAAGCTCTATGACCCAACATTTACTGAGTGCACTGTCTGCAGTAAAATGGGCTGGAGAGAACACTAAGTGTATTTTAAAAAATTTAGAGTTTTGCTCTAAGGACATTGTTAACTACACAGATGAACTTTCATCTTTAAAAAAAATTCTACAGATTTCGGGATACTAACTACACACTTGCAGCCCTATTGTTAACTATATATGGTTATAGTGCTATTATTTTACTTTAACTGCCATGGCAACATTTTGTGGAATTCTGGGATTTGTAGTTTAGTAGGCCTAAGAGAATTCTAAATGCCCCACACTAATCTGGAAATCCTAGGATTCCATATGATGTTCCCATGGCAGTTGAAGTAGAATAATAATACTGTAACAGTATAGTATGATAAGGCCAATAGACTTTCTTTTCTGTTTCCTGCTTGATGTCATTTTTTCTAGATAAAAATCCATGGACAGGAGTGAGATTACACTCTAAGCAGCTGGGAAAAGAAAGGTGTTACTGGACTGGCCATGGAGGTTGCCCAAGCATTCCTTGGCTAGAGTGTTGCTTGGATGTAGTGTATCTTGATTTCATTAAGGCCTTTGACACAAAGTCCCCCATGATATTCTTGCAAAAAAGTTAGTAATATGTGGGCTAGACAATACAATGGTTAGGTGGATTTGTAATTGGTTGATGGGCTGAATCCAAAGGGTAGTCACCAATGGCTCCTCTTCATCCTGGAGAGAAGTGACCAGCAGGGTGCCACAGGGTTGTGTCCTGGGCCCAGTGCTATTCAACATCTTTATCAATGACATGGATGAGGGAATAGAAGGCATACTTATCAAGTTTTCAGATGACACCAAATTAGGAGGGGTAGCTAATACCCCAGAGGACAGGATCAGAATGCAAAATGACCTTAACAGATTAGAAAGCTGGGCCAAAACTAACAAAATGAATTTCAACAGGGAAAAATGTAGGATACCGCACTTGGGCAGTAAAAATGAAAAGCACAGATATAAGATGGGTGACACCTGGCTTGATGGCAGTACATGGGAAAGGGATCTAGGAGTCTTAGTGGACCACAGACTGAACATGAGTCAGTAGTATGAAGCAGCAGCTAAAAAAGCTAATGCAATTCTAGGCTGCATCAATAGGAGTATAGTGTCTACATCAAGGGAAGTAATAGTGCCACTCTATTCTGCTTTAGTCAGACCTTACCTGGAATACTTATCCAGTTCTGGGCACCACAATTCCAGAAGGATATGCACAAGTTGGAACGTGTCCAGGGGAGGGCGACCAAAATGGTGGGAGGTCTGGAAGCCATGCCTTATGAGGAGTGGCTTAGGGAGCTGAGTATGCTTAGCCTGGGGAAGAAAAGGTTAAGACGGGACATGATAGCCATGTTTCAATATTTGAAAGGATGTCATACTGAGGGTGGAGCAAGTTTGTTTTCTGTGGCTCCAGAGATTGGGACATGGAGCAATGGGTTCAAACTATAGGAAAAGAGATTCCACCTAAACATTGGGAAGAACTTCCTGACAGTAAGAGCTGTTCGGCAGTGGAATACACTGCCTCCGAGTGTGGTGGAGTCTCCTTCTTTGGAGGTTTTTAAGCAGAGGCTGGATGGCCATCGGTCGGGACTGCTTTGATTGTTTATTCCTGCATGGCAGGGGGTTGGACTGGATGGTCTCTTCCAACTCTATGATTCTATGATTATTCTTGTCCCATCCTTGACCATGTGCTGGCCATCCTTCACAAGGAGGAGAGCCAGCTGGGTTTCAGTCAGCAGTAGTTTAAGCCTTGAAGCAGAAAAGCTATCTAGGGAAGGCAAATTTTTGTCTGGCTAAAGGAGCCAACATAGCATAGTGGTTTGAGCATTGGACTATGACTCTGGATACCAGGGTTTGAATCCCCACTCAGCCATGAAAACCCACTGGGTGAGTCACACTTTGTCAGCCTCAGAAAACTCATGATAGATTCACCTTAGGATTACCATAAGTCAGAAACAAATTAAAGGAACACAAGAGCAACAAGGGAGCCCTATGTGATCTGTTGTGTTTCCTTTTCAGAACTAAAGTGGGGTCTGTTTCTAGTAGTCTTCATAGCTGTGCCAAGGCTAGAGCTGGCCACTAGCTGGCAGATTACTTGACTCTTATTGCATGGCCACTAGCTGGGAGATTCTGGTAATTTTAATCAAAACACATTTTTCCCTAGCTCTGGCAACTGTGCTGTGCTGGTTCCTCCCAAAAGAAGGTCAATGTGTCCCCTTTCTCCTCTTTCTGGATTCGCCACCTAATGGTGAAAACTTTTGCTCTTTGAGAGCGCTTTTCACCTTCCATGGTTCTTAATGTTTTGTTTTAATTTTTAATACTATGTCTGGCTTCACCACTGGAAATTTAGGCTGCTGGTGTTTAACAATGGACAAAAAAAAATCACCTTTCTGTCATTTATTTTTTTATAGCAGTTTTTGTTATTACTTCTATTATTTGTCACAGTATTAATGAAGTTGTGCCATCAGGAAAGGCAGGGTATACATTCACTAAGTAAATACATAAATAATACCTTGAACTGCCACAGAACAACAGAATTTACTCCCAGCATGGAAGTGTCACAATATATTTTACTTCACCCTAAGAAATGCTGGGTTTCCTCCTGCAAACTATAATTGCAAGAAAGCATTTAAACTGAGTGACCCAAAGCTTCTATCGCCTTGCTTTTCCTAAGCTGGTGCAGCCAGGGGTGGACATACCATCCACCCACTCACTCGCTCATCCATCCTGACATTCTTGAGGATTTTTTTTTTAATAGGAGGAGGCAACATTTTCACATTTTCTGCACTGCTGGAACATGCCCTTATTCTGCCTTCTTGAGGAGCTGCCATTATTTTATCTATTCATTTATTTTGATTTACAACTCTCACCATCCCATGTTTGGTGGCTGAGAACTTCATAGAGCTAAATGGGTTGCTTTTATTGCTTAACAACATGGCACCAGCATGCACTTTGTACCAATAAAATGATGCTGGCACTTCCTGGGAACTAAGGAGGGATCTTTGCTATTTATTGCAGGCAATATCTGCAGTGGAGGTTAACAGAGTGCTGGGACACTTGTTGTCTGCCTCCTTTGGTGTGTGTGTGCGCAAGTGTGTGCTTTCTTCTGAAAGCAAAAAGTGGAAGCAATCCCTGCTTCTAGCTGAAGGGTCACTGAGAATAAAAGAGAGTCATGTGTTAAGTGCCACAGACTGCAATCGTATGCCTGAATCCTAATGTTAGTCCCAACTACAGTAGACCCATTGAATCAATAGACTTACCTACATGTTGATTCAACATTCAGCAATTGATTCAATGGGACAAGTCTAGTTCAGTGTAACCAACAGGATTCAGACCTTATACTCCAGCTTACTCCAACCTGCTCACCTTCAGATGTATTGGACTACAGTTCTCACCACCTCCAGTCAGCACGACCATGGCCAAACTGTAAATGAAATTTCCCTTAATGTGCATGTGATGGCATGATTTCTTATTTACATAAGCACAGGCATAACAGTGTTTGTTGGAAAGATCAACAACTTTTTTTAATGTTGGTATTGAGGAAAGAACCTTGAGAAAAGGGTTGTGCAGTTTTTTGATGGGGTTACTGAATGTAAATTTGACTGAATGAATAGAGCCGATGTAACATTTAAATTGCTCTAAGCTTTCTTCATGACTCATTGGGAAAGATGATGATGCTCTGTAAAGCTGAATACATTAAGATAAGCCAAAGACCACATTACAGGTGGATTGACTCAATCAAGGAAGCCACAGCCCTGACTGTGCAAGACCTAAGTGGGGCTGTTAGCTATGGACTTTTTCGGATGAGGTTTTACAATGCTAGCAGCCTCATCCCCGTTGCGAGGCTGCTAGCATTATAAAACCTCATCCGAAAAAGTCCTAAAAGATCTCAGTCACAGGCTGAGCACGTGTACTTCTTTGTCCTTTATCCCAACCTCTTTGGGTACAATCTTGTGGGGAAATAACCTCCAAAGAAATGATGGCACTGGAACAGATGTGAAAAGTTAATGCTTTTCTTTGAGGTTTATGAAACAAAATTTTATTTGATTAATATCTAACACAACTGTAATATCTAATACAATTTTAGCAATAGCAATAGCACTTACATTTCTATACCACTTTATAGGGCTAAGCACTCTCTAAGTAGTTTACAGTGTGTTAGCTAATTGCCCTCAAGAAGCTGTATTCATTTTACCGACCTAGGGAAGGATGGAAGGCTGAGTCAGCCTGCAGCCCTGCAGGATTGAACTCACAACGTTGTGGCTGCAGTACCAGCATTTAACCACTGCACCAAAAGGGCAACTTTAGTTGTATTAATATCTAATACAATTTACTATCTAATACAATTAAATTGATACCTTAAGTCCGACCACACTGGTACACCCACAGATCCCCTTTGCAACAACTTCATTGCTAGAGGTCTGGCTCAGGTGGCCTACGCCATCTTGAGCAGGTGTCTGCATGAAAAGTATTGCAACTTTCACTGTCCGCTATCACATATTTAGATTTAGGGTGTGCCCAGAGGTGGAAGTGAACACACACAGAGACACAACTAGCACAAGTCTACAGGAATTCTCTAGATGACCAGAAAATTAGAAATATGTCATTTGTCCACCCATAGACTGGTGTGTGGAATTTAGGTATTTATGTATTGCACTTTTACCTAATAACTGGAATTCACTAGGCATTTTCTATACAATAAATTAAAGACACCCCACCAAGGGCACTATCTTTCTGCAGTGGTGAGATTGCATGTTTCTGTGAGGCAAGAGGCTATGCTGATGGCAGCAGTGCTGTTGGTAGGGTCTCCCATGTCTGACATGCTTTTGCTGAGAAGCCAGAATAAATATGCCAAACCACTACAAGGCAGCAGCAGTAGCAGGGGATGACATTGGTGGCAGATCTCTCATAGACAACGATAGTGGCAGCATAGCTAATACTTGTTAGTACTGTGAAGAAAGAGGCATGGTAAACCCCTTTAGAACTTCATTCACCACAAAACCCCTATAATGAGACCATCCAAAATGAAACATAGTGCCAGAAGATGAAACTCACAGGTCAGAAAGCACTCAATGAGCTACTGGGATACAGCAGAGGACAAATATAAATAGTGTTGTGGCTAATGATGCAAGTAGACTCAAGACAAAAGGACATTCAGCTGTTGATGTGGTCAGAAGTGAAAAGAAAGTCTGAAGTTGAACAACACATATTATAGGAAAATGGAATGTGAGAAGCATGAATGAAGGAAAGCTAGACACAATAAAACAAAAAATGGAATGTAAAAACATTGCAATACTTGGAGTGAACGAGCTTAAGTGATCAAGAATTGGACATTCTGAGTCAGATAATTACATGGTGTTTTACTCAGGAAATTAAAATCTAAGAAGAAATGGGGTGGCATTTATAGCGAAGAGAGATGTAGCAAAAACAGTCAAAAGCTATAATGCAAAGTCTGACCAAATAATATCAAATAAGACTTCAGAGAAAACCCAGCAATATAACTATAATCCAAAATTATGTTCCAACTACAGAGGCAGAAGAAGAAGAAACGGAAAGATTCTGTGCTGGAGTCCAGGAGGAAATTGATCGCACACCAAAACAGGACTTGTTCTTAATCATAGACAACTGGAGTGCAAATTTAGGAAACAGAATCAAATACTGTAGGAAAATTTGGCCTAGGATGAAGACATGGTAAGAACTGTTTGACAGTGGAATATACTGCCATGAAGTCTCCTTCTTTGGAGGTTATTAAACAGAGGCTGGATGGTCATCTGTCAGGAATTCTTTGACTGTTTATTCCTGTATGGCAGGGGGCTGGAATGGATGGTATTTGTGGTATCTTCCAACTCTATGGTGATATGATTCTATGATTCTATGAAATGAAGCAGGAGAGTGACTGACTGAATTTTGCAAGGCCTACAGTTTATTCATCAAAAACACATTCTTCAAGCAACCAAAGAGGCAACTTTATATGTGGATATCACCTGATGGCCAACATAGAAAACAAATAGACTACATAAATTAAAAGATGGAGAAGCTCCATTCTCTCTGCAAAAAACAAGACCATGAACAGATTGTGGCACAGACCATGAACTGCTAATAACAAAACTTAAAGCTAAGGAAAGCACAAAATTTACCATTGTGCTAAAATACAACCTGAAAAACATCCTCATAGAATTTAAAGCTAATGTAAAAAATAGATTTATGCTATTAAGACTAATTAACTGGGAGCTAGAAGAAGTCTGGACTGAAGCCAGGGACATTGTCAGGGAGGAATGCAAAAAGACACTCTCTGCAGGCAAAAAGAAAGAGAAGCCTCAAGCAGTTAAGGACTGATGAGAAGAAAAAGTAAAAGGTGACAGTAATAGAATCGGAACCCTGAACACAACTGTTCAGTGACTTGTGTGCAGGGACAAAGAGAATTATAGTTGGCCCTCAACATTTATGAGGGTTAGGGGTTCAGGACCCCCATGAAAGTGGAAAAACCATAAATATCTTAAAACCATATTTAACACACACACCAATGTACAGTACAGTACTGTAATTTGCAAGTGTTGAAACAGTGGGTTTTCATCATCTTTTGTCTACTGAGACTCATTTTGAACTACTGGTGGGTGCACACACTCCTTGCAAATCAAGCTTAGAGGATTTTTTTAAAAAAAGGTGCCAAGCCCAGCTTGGGCTGCAGCAGGGTGGGAATTGAGGGAGCAGATTGTTGAAAAGCAACCCAGCAAATTTCTGCCAGCTTGAGTTTGCTGGATTGCTTTTCAGTGCTCCTCTCCCTTAACACATACACCCCGGCAGCCCAATCTAGGCTTGGCATCTTTGTCCCCTTAGTTTGCTTTGTAAGCAGTGCATGCACATGCAAGCGGTCCAACACCATTTTAAGTGGTCCAGCACTTATAAGCCTCACCTCACATTCCCAGTTTTCTCTCTCATGCACAAGGCTTGCAAACATGAGGGAACATGAGGGAATTATCAAATACTGTTAAAGATGGCGTAGGGCAGTTCTGGAAGTGGCGGCAAATAGTCCATGAATAATCAAATCTCTGAAAACTAAATGCATGAATGTGGATGGCCAACTACACAATAATAATTAATGCAGAGATATAGACGATGACAACAAAAAAGGAAGAACAAGAGACTGTTTCCACAAGATCCAAGAAATCAAAGTGGGGATGCTCTATGACCAGCAGGGGAACACATTACAAGTACATATAAAATATGATGGAAACAATACACTGAAAAATTATATGAAAAGGTTCATTCAAAGAAGAACCATTTGAAGATGAACCTAAAACTTTAGAAAGTTAAGTGCAAGCTGCACTCAGAGCACTTGGGAGAAATAAATCACCAGGCACACATACTTACCAATAGAGCTGCTTCAAGCTACAGAGGACTTTTTTCAGATGGTACTTACTGTGCTAGGAGGTCTTGCGAGAGGCACGGTGCTGTCACGCAGCAGGGGGTCCATTTCGGATGCTGCCATCCCTCTTCCGAAATCATCGGTGTCACTTCCGTGAAGGATTGGAAGCGGCCGCGCCATATTTTAATCACAGAAGTTGCCTGTGATTAAAATATGGTGCAGTCGCTTCCAGTCCTTCACGGAAGTGAAACAGATGATTTCAGAAGAGGGATGGCGGCATCCGAAACGGAACCCCTGCCGCGCAACAGCGCCATGTCTCTCGCGAGACCTCCTAGTGCAGCAAGTACCACCTGAAAAAGTCCAGAGACAGAATTTACTCTAGTTCTAACTAAGATCTGCCAACAAATCTGGAAAACAAAAGAATAGCCCATAGATTGGAAATGTTCAATATACATTCCAGTCCCCAAAAAATGGGACACAGAGATTGCAGTAACCACAGGACCATTGCATTAATTTATCCATGCAAGTAAAGTGATGTTCAAAATTCTACAGCAAAGGACTTTTTCAGACAGGACTTACCACGCAAGAAGACTCCGGAATAGTTACGACGCTGTCGCATGGCAGGGGGTCAATTTTGGACGATGCCGTCCCTCTCTCGGCATCGTCCATGTCACTTCCGTGTATGATTGGAGGCTGCCGCACCATATTTTACTCATGGACAACATCCAGGCATCTTCTTGCACGGTAAGTCCTGTCTGAAAATGTCCAAAGACTTTTACCATATATGGAGCAAGAAATGCCAGAGGTCCAAGCTGGATTCAGGAAAGGAAGAGGCACTAAGGAGATTATCAGATGCCCTTAATATGGCATTACACGAATGCCAGGAAATCACTAAGGGGCTTACCTTTTGGACGTCATCATCCTTGTCCTGTTATGCTCCCATGCTGGTCCCGTTTCACCCTCATTTCTTCTTCTTCACAGCGTAAACTGTTAATAGATCACCCATTCTGTTCCTGTCAGGGAACGATAGGTGAGCGAAAAAGTGCCCCATTATGCTGGTGCGATGCCAGCCGCAGTGGGAGGTCCATTCCAGAACACTTCCGGGTGCAATCAGGACATCCAGGTAAGTGATACCCTTTCCCCCACCCTGGGTTACTTGGGGTTTTTCTACTTGCTGTCATTTTTTAAAGTGTATTTTTTTCTTTTTAAGTCTGAATTTCCCACGTGTTCATCCTCTCATGAGAAGGACCCCATATTTCAAACAAGGAAGTGAATGCAGCTCCAGAGAGCTACATTCACTCCGTGGCTGCCAAGTGGGAGGGAAGGTGCGCGATTAAAGGTTAAGTGCAAAACTTTCCGTTCTTGTGCCGGGACAGGAGTGGGGGGTGGGGGTGGGAGAGGAGATAGCAAGACAGGGAAGGTATGTTTGTCCCCATCCAATAATCTCCTATGGCTCATAATGCTAACATGTTGGATGATGGAGTGCACCAAAGAATGACGTCATCATTCTTTCATTCCAGTCCCATCGGGGACCGAGCTAAACCATGTCTTTTTGCTAACTAGAAAAACCCATTAGCAAAAAGATGTGGTTTTACCTTGGTTCCCACATGACCAGAACATAAGAACGCCAGAAGAACAACATCATGTGGTAAGGCACCATGGAAGATGGAACGTTCCTGCTGCCTTGCCATTTTCCGTCAGAGTGTGGTAAGCCCCTAAGATGTAACAATCAACAAAAGAGCAATACCTTTTTTTAAACATCTTTTGCCTGATGAAGAAGCCAGTGGAACTTTGAAAGCTTGCATGATGTGTTTTGTGCATCTCAGTCAGCTAATAAAGGTATCACTCTTTTGTGATATCGTTTTATTTCACTGTATGGCCAACAGAGCTGCCCCTGAGTATATTTTTTTCTAAGATGTAACAAGTTAATTCCTATTTCAAACCATGTTTGTGGCTTCAACTACCATTTAAAGTATAATAACAGCACTATTTAAACTTAATTCATTGCAAAACAAACAAATAAACTGATTTGTATACAGAATGCTATTTAAATAATGAATATTTCCTTTCCTGAAGCAAAAATAATTTTATTTTGTTTCTTATCATTCCTACAGAGTTACCATGTGTAGAGGGGAACATATACATATGAATCGTTTTAGAATACAGTAACTCCTGCCTCCAAGCCACTTTGGTCATTTGTTTTCTGATGTCTTTATTTCCATTTATGCTGATAAAAGCAGTCTCTCCCTCTCTCCCTTCTCAGGACAAGTTATCCCACTTAGCAGAGTGAAGCAACTTGTTTCAGGCTGCACTGTCTCACTGTGAAAAGTGAAAAAAGGAAGGCAGGAACTGGCACCTGAAGCATGCAATAAAACTTTTTAAAGTGTTGGGATGGAAAAGGAGAGGGAGGATGGGAGGTGTTGCTGCTGCTGCTGTATACCTTCAAGTCAACTCTGACTTATAGCAACCCTAGCATGAGCTTTTCTTGGTGAGGTTTATTCAGAGGAGCTTTGTCATTGCCTTCCTCTAAGGCTGAGAGAGTGTGACTTGCCCAAGGTCACTCAGCGGGTTTTCAAGGCTGAGCAGGGATTTGAACCCTAGTCTCCCAGAGTTCTAATCCAACATTCAAAACATTTCAAAATGCTGGAGAGGAAAAAGCCTATGCTTAGGAAACAAAGTGCATTGGGCCAGCACTCACTCACTCACTCACTCACTCACCCTTCCTTCCTTCCTTCCTTCCTTCCTTCCTCTTTCTGTACTGTGAATGCAACAGAGAAAGGAGCAGCTGGGTTGCCCATCTCTTCCACTGTTTAGCCTTACATCACAGTGTTCTGCTCCAACTGCAGTCATAATTGCAGGATTTCAAGTGCAAAGGAGCTGAGAGTCATGAACTGCTAATGAGTGGGTGTAGCTGGAAAGGCTGCCAGGGTCCAGCATGTGAGATTTTGGGCTGACAAGACAGCTCAGTCTGCTGGCCTTGAGAGTATCTGTGTCACTGCCAGGGCAGGGGCTTTTCTGCTTCATCAAAGCTGTGCAATGCATCAGAGCTGTGTCTCATGTAAGAGCAGAGGGAGGAAATGAATCTTTGCTGCAGTAAAGACTGCTGTGTACACAGCTCTGAATTTGGGAGATGATAATCTCTAATTTGTCACACTGTAGTGCTCCTGGATTTCTTCTCAGCTTCCTCCCCCATGCCCCACCAGCTCTGGCTCTTATAGAATCTGACATCCAAATACTCCTGCTGTCAGTGCCCCTTGTATCACTCCAATTACCTCCTTGTATTTCCTGATGAAGCACCCTTCATAACCCTAAACACACACACACACAAAAAACGTCCCTTTGATACATTCTCAGGTTTTGAGACCTTGGATAACCCAGCTGGTGGAACTGAGTGTCAGTCCTGCTGTGGCATTCTGCAGTAATGAGTTCCACCTGTTTCATGGTCCACAATGTTTATTTCACCCAAAGAATTCACCATGCTTAGATTACATTATTAGTAGTATCTAGTTCTGAGCATACACCAGGGGCCCGTCTATACAAACCCTGCAAAAATGGATTGTTCCACAGTAATGTGAAATTGCAGCAGCTGCGATTTGTCTTAACATTGCTGTTTTTTACCCCCATAAGCTTCACAAATGGGACTGCAGCAGCACAGAGGGCACCTGAGGGGAGGGGGAATAGGAAGAGAGAGCCATCCTCCCTTCCCAATCCTCCCCTTCCCCCTCCCCGTGGCTGTTCTCCATGCTGCCACTAGGTTTCTTCTGTCAAAAAAAGGGTAAAGCACACAATCACGCCTATATACCCCCAACCAATCAGAAGGTCTGTTCTTCCCCTCCAGACCATGCAACAATTCACCAGATTGTCTTAATGGTCAGGCTTTGCCTGCTGAGTTTTTGCCGTTCCCCTCCCCCTTCACAGTATGACAAAACAATATGGATTGCCATTAGGACAGGTCATTTTCTCCTTGCATTCCATGGAGATTTTCAGACACGGAAAAATCGTCCCTTGCCGCGCGAGCAGCCTCCCGAAACTGCTGCGCGGCAAGGGTCTTTTTCGGACCGCGCTGTGCCTGTTGCGAAGCCGTCCGTGTCACTTCCGTGAAGCTTGGGACGGCTCCGCGTCATATTTCAATCACGGGCAGCCTCCGTGCTTGAAATATGGCGCGGAGCCGTCCCAAGCTTCACGGAAGTGACACGGACGGCTTCGCAACAGGCACAGCGCGGTCCGAAAAAGACCCTTGCCGCGCAGCAGTTTCGGGAGGCTGCTCGCGCGGCAAGGGACGATTTTTCCGTGTCTGAAAATCTCCCATGAGGAGCATTTTTTGCCATTTAGACAACCCCTGAGGAGAAGGAAACACATTAGCAGTACAGCACAATCCCTGTTAGGGTTGCCAGGTTGAATACGGGACAGGACTCTCTTATTTTTAATACCGTATATTCCGGCGTATAAGACGACCCGGCGTATAAGACGACCCCCCCAATTTTTAAGGGGAAATGCAGAGTTTGCGATATATTCGCCCTATAAGACGACCCCCTCTTCCAACGCATAGCCCCCGCATGCCCCTCCTGCGCTCTCTTCCAGGAGGGAGTGCAGGAGGAGGATGCGGAGGCTGTGCGCCCAAAAGGGGCACGTTCGCCCCTTCTCCCCACCTTCCAGGAAGGTGGGGAGAAGGGGCGAATCGCGGTTTGGCCGCGCAGCCTCTCCATGCCCCTCCTGTGCTCCCTCCTGGAAGGGAGCACAGGAGGGGGATCGGGAGGCTGCCCGGCCAAACCGGGCACGTTCGCCCCTTCTCCCCACCTTCCAGGAAGGTGGGGAGAAGGGGCGAATCGCGGTTTGGCCGCGCAGCCTCTCCATGCCCCTCCTGCCCTCCCTTCCAGGAGTGAGCGCAGGAGGGGGATCCGGAGGCTGCCCGGCCAAACCGGGCACGTTCGCCCCTTCTCCCCACCTTCCAGGAAGGTGGGGAGAAGGGGCGAATCGCGGTTTGGCCGCGCAGCCTCTCCATGCCCCTCCTGCGCTCCCTTCCAGGAGCGAGCGCAGGAGGGGGATCCGGACGCTGCCCGGCCAAACCGGGCACGTTCGCCCCTTCTCCCCACCTTCCAGGAAGGTGGGGAGAAGGGGCGAATCGCGGTTTGGCCGCGCAGCCTCTCCATGCCCCTCCTGCGCTCCCTCCTGGAAGGGAGCGCAGGAGGGGGATCGGGAGGCTGCCCGGCCAAACCGGGCACGTTCGCCCCTTCTCCCCACCTTCCAGGAAGGTGGGGAGAAGGGGCGAATCGCGGTTTGGCCGCGCAGCCTCTCCATGCCCCTCCTGCGCTCCCTTCCAGGAGCGAGCGCAGGAGGGGGATCCGGAGGCTGCCCGGCCAAACCGGGCACGTTCGCCCCTTCTCCCCACCTTCCAGGAAGGTGGGGAGAAGGGGCGAATCGCGGTTTGGCCGCGCAGCCTCTCCATGCCCCTCCTGCGCTCCCTTCCAGGAGCGAGCGCAGGAGGGGGATCCGGAGGCTGCCCGGCCAAACCGGGCACGTTCGCCCCTTCTCCCCACCTTCCAGGAAGGTGGGGAGAAGGGGCGAATCGCGGTTTGGCCGCGCAGCCTCTCCATGCCCCTCCTGCGCTCCCTTCCAGGAGCGAGCGCAGGAGGGGGATCCGGAGGCTGCCCGGCCAAACCGGGCACGTTCGCCCCTTCTCCCCACCTTCCAGGAAGGTGGGGAGAAGGGGCGAATCGCGGTTTGGCCGCGCAGCCTCTCCATGCCCCTCCTGCGCTCCCTCCTGGAAGGGAGCGCAGGAGGGGGATCGGGAGGCTGCCCGGCCAAACCGGGCACGTTCGCCCCTTCTCCCCACCTTCCAGGAAGGTGGGGAGAAGGGGCGAATCGCGGTTTGGCCGCGCAGCCTCTCCATGCCCCTCCTGCGCTCTCTTCCAGGAGGGAGTGCAGGAGGAGGATGCGGAGGCTGTGCGCCCAAAAGGGGCACGTTCGCCCCTTCTCCCCACCTTCCTGGAAGGTGGGGAGAAGGGGCGAACGTGCCCGGTTTGGCCGCGCAGCCTCTCCATGCCCCTCCTGCGCTCCCTCCTGGAAGGGAGCGCAGGAGGGGGATCGGGAGGCTGCCCGGCCAAACCGGGCACGTTCGCCCCTTCTCCCCACCTTCCAGGAAGGTGGGGAGAAGGGGCGAATCGCGGTTTGGCCGCGCAGCCTCTCCATGCCCCTCCTGCGCTCCCTTCAAGGAGGGAGCGCAGGAGGGGGATCGGGAGGCTGCCCGGCCAAACCGGGCACATTCGCCCCTTCTCCCCACCTTCCAGGAAGGTGGGGAGAAGGGGCGAATCGCGGTTTGGCCGCGCAGCCTCTCCATGCCCCTCCTGCGCTCCCTTCAAGGAGGGAGCGCAGGAGGGGGATCGGGAGGCTGCCCGGCCAAACCGGGCACATTCGCCCCTTCTCCCCACCTTCCAGGAAGGTGGGGAGAAGGGGCGAATCGCGGTTTGGCCGCGCAGCCTCTCCATGCCCCTGAGGGGGATCGGGAGGCTGCCCAGCCAAACCGGGCACATTCGCCCCTTCTCCCCACCTTCCAGGAAGGTGGGGAGAAGGGGCGAATCGCGGTTTGGCCGCGCAGCCTCTCCATGCCCCTCCTGCGCTCCCTTCCAGGAGGGAGCGCAGGAGGGGGATCCGCAAACTGTGCGGCCAAACGGGGCACATTCGCCCCTTCTCCCCACCTTCCTGGAAGGTGGGGAGAGGGGGCGAATCGCGGGTTTGCCTCCGCCGCTGCAGAAGCGCTCGAGCAGCGGCTGCGGCAAACCGCAATGTTCGCCCCCCTCCTCTTTCTTCCGTTGCTCCCCAAAGGGGGAGAAGGCAGAGGAGGGGGGCGAATGATCTTCAAAACACTTTGCTTCACCCCCCCTGCCCCATCTCCTGCCTCTTCGCTCCGTTTGCGAAGAGGCAGGAGATAGGCAGGTGGGTGAAGCAAAGTGTATCCGGCGTATAGGACGACTGTCAATTTTGGAGGGCACTTTTGAGTGCTCAAAAGTCGTCTTATACGCCGGAATATACGGTAGATCCTAGAGCAGTAAGACATGCCATAAAGCTGTCTCCCTCACTCCACCCAAACCTATTTTTAGCTGCTTCATTTGTACTCTAGAATTCTACAGCAAACCACATCCCCTAAGGTGTGTGCATCTTAGGGGATGCATGCACTGGCCACATAATGCATGCACTGGCCACATACCACAGCCAATAGCTTCAGCATCACTCTGAAGAGGATTTATAGGAATGTAAGTATCTGTACTGGCTCCCATTCCTGTGGAGGATGCCCTATGTGTACAATGTACATCTTGTACATGTAGAACCCCTTCTGGCCAACATCCATCACGCATTGCCCAGGAGGTATGGCCAGTACATGCATTGGCCTCTAGGGGGCAGGGGCAGCATACACATCCTAAAAAGCCCCCTCATGTGTACAAAGGAGTCAGCGTTTCATTCCAGTTTGTTTTTTTTAAAAAATACGAATGTAGGGTACCAAAATTTGCAAATTTTCTAATATTTATGGAATGGACTTAACATTTCTTTTTGAAAAATCAAAACCTTTTTTTTTTTCCAATCCAGGCCCATGGCATTGAGCAATTAGCTCTTCACATTCTGAGTATGAATTCCTCTGTATTCAGCCATGTGAGTGCAGAATTATGGGTGCTAACTTTTTTTTCTGAGATGCTCCTCATCTTTAACGCCTTAAGGCAGGTGGGTAAAACATGGTTCTCTCTATGCTGGGAATAAGCTCTGGCTACTGAATGTGGTAGGTACAAATGGGGGACAATTTTGTTTCATTTTAGTTTTGAAGAATTTGCCAGCATTTTCAAACCATATATTTGGGACAGAAAGAACATGCGGCTTCAATAGTTTGGATGTGAGATAACAGGAAACTGGCAGATTTTCCCATCCCTGTTCACAGGTTTGGAACCAAATATCTGAACAGGACTCATATGAAAACTAGTGGATTCACAAATAGCAGGGTGGAAATGTTGACACAGCTGATTTGCGCAGTCACACACAGAGACAAACATGGCAATGTGTGAACTTGTTCCTACAGAATTAAGGTAACAGCACTTAGCCATCTTAATGCAACAGCTTTCTATTATAAGCTGCAGTCAGAGATTTCTCTTCTGTTTAAATTGTGTCCTGGTGTGTTACACCATAAAAGTTAAGATTTACATTGCTGGAACATCAGAGAGCCTGCCGAAGCAAGCATAACTAGCATGGTGCTCTTCTTGCTGCTGACTGCTGCAAAATAAATAAATAAATGGGTTTAACAGATCTGATCTTGCCTTTGTTGCAACATATTAGGCAACCGTAAAGAGGCTGCATCTTCTTTGGGCTAGAAAAGTACAGTACATTGTTACCCAGCAGCAATGCTTTGTAAAGGGACAGCACCTCAAAGTCAAAAGAAAAGACCCACATGGAGGGCACAAAGGAGTTAAACAGCTTAAAAGGTTCCTTCTGTTCTGCTCAAATGCATTAGATAAAAAACTAGATGTCAAAAAAGGCAATTCCCCTATTTGCCTTCTCTACTACTACTTGCCTTCCCAATGAGGAAAGGCATGACTTGCAAGCATGTCTGTTTGCTTGCCCTCTTTGGCAGGCCAGCAGCAACGTCCTGTCACTGGTACAGACTTCTTTGATGCAACCTGAGGGTGAAATTCTCAGTTTCCAAAACAATGGCCACAATTTATGTAATCTTAGGGCAGCCTTCATATTACAAATATGCCAGGAAAGAGGATATTTCAATTTCCAGTTAATATTCTTGATGGAAGTGCAAAGACACTTAGCACTGAACAGTCAAGAATGCCTTAGAGTGGGCAGTAGTATTAGGCTTAGATAGTTTGCGTGACCAACAGTCCTCCCTCTGTGATACTCCTAGGGCTCATTTACACGGCAGGTTTATTACGATAAATTGCGCTTTAGCGCTTTCCCGCATCAGTGGTGGGTAGTTTACACGGTGTATGTTTACACAGCTATATTTTGTGGCTCTTTGATTTTTTCCTCTTTGAGATTCACACAGCCAAATGTGGTGGGAGCATGGCCAAGCATTGGAGAGGAGACAAAGGAATGCCATAGGAATGTCTGCCCTGGCCCCAACTCCGTGTGCTTAACAGCTGAAGGACGAAGAATGTCACCCTTTGCCTCTCCCCGCACCCAGCTCCCTGCCCACAAATCAAACTCCAAACAGAAGGTTTTTTTCTCCTTGCTTAACAGCATTTTCTTGCCAAATAAACAGACTGCCAAAAAGAGAAAGGTTTCTCTCTCTCTGGACTTTTTCAGATGGGCTTTTATAATGCGAGCAGCCTCGTCCCCGTTGCAAGGCTGCTGCGCTGCAGGGCGTCCCTTTTGGATGACACTCTCCCCTGCCGGTACTGTTGCGTAACCGCGGGGATGCTGCAATGTTATATTTGGCGGTTTTCTAATCACAATCAACTTTCATGATTAGAAAACTGCCAAATATAACGTTGCAGCATCCCCGCGGTTACACAACAGTACTGGCAGGGGATCAGCAGGGGAGAGTGTCATCCAGAAGGGACGCCCTGCAGTGCAGCAGCCTCGCAACGGGGACGAGGCTGCTCATGTTATAAAAGCCCATCCGAAAAAGTCCTCTCTCTCTCTCTCTCTCTCTCTCTCTCTCTCTCTCTCTCTCTCCCTCCCCCAAGCAGAGGATCACAGCTAACGAGACGGAGCTTTACAGACTTGCAAAATAGTAGAGAGGAGGAGAAGGAATTCTTTTATGTGGGGAACAGATGTTCCCTGACTGAAAATTGTTGGGAATCCTTTTAGTTTGCAAACTGCCTTGCAAAATAGCAGAGAGAATTTTTCATAAGTTTCCTAATCGCTACTGAATCTCCCTCCCTCACTCCCCCTCTTTTAAGCCCACCCCTTCATCATAGCAACCAATCACAGTGCAACTCTGCTGCAGCCCATAGTGGAATGGTTGTTTACACTACCAATAATGCGCTACTTTGCAAATATACCGGCAAAAGTAGCGACATCCCTTGCCACGCTATATTTGGGTGTTTTACCTTCCCGCCTTCTGAATGAGGCGATGCTGTGGTGCGATCCGTGGGAACAATGAGCTATCTTTGCGGTATATTTAGAGGAATATTTGCCCGTGTAAACGAACCCCTAGAGATGTTTCCACCTCTTCTCCTCCCCAGAACTCTCTCAGCAGTCCCTAGAGATGTGACTAGCTTAAATTAGCACCCTGAGTAACTTTCCTGTTTTAGAACAGGGTTTCTACAATAAAGCCTTTGTTTGTTTCGCTAAAGCCATTGGTGTCTTTGCTCCTTAAATCAGGATTTCTAACTGACTGCTGCATGTACACACTCTCTATCATTTTTCTTGTTGTCAAGAGGTGCCATAAATCAACTCTGATGTATGGTGACTCTCTCATGCGGTTTTGTTGGCAAGATTTATTCAAAGGAGGTTTGTCATCACCTTCCTCTTAGGTTGAGACAGAGTGACTTGCCCAAGTGGATTCAAACTCTGGTTGCCCAGAATCCTAGTCCAACGTCCAAACCCTTATACCCTCTGACTCTCAACTATTTTCCATTTCTAGCTAAAGTACTGTTCCTATTTTGCCTTATGGAGAGGAGTTAAATCTTGGCGCATATGGGGAGGGGAGATGGATGCATTTTGAGTAGGGCTACTCCAAAAGATTCTTCCACCTGAGGGAAGGACTGAAGAATGTCAGATAAAATTCTCCCAAGCCAGACAACCTGCCATCCAGAGCTTGAGAAAGTATATTTGGGGCTACAACTCTTAGAATCCCTCAGCCAGTTGTAATTGTAGTCCAAAAATTATTCTTCCAACCAACCAAATATTCCACCAGGACTCAAGCTGTCTACACAAACACTGACCTCCAACATCCCCTCAGTGTAATGTAAATATCTGCCTGCAGATATATGTTACACCAGCACTATGCAACTGCCATGCAGAATAGCAAAATTTACATAACAGTTGTCAACGACTGGGTGCCAGTATGCAATGCACAGTGTGGAACTTCAACACACAACTGTGCTGTATGGGCAACGCTGCTTCTGCAGAGTTTGTCAGCAGAATATGCTCATTGTGCTAGGCATATGTTGCTAACAGGATGCCTGCCACTGTATGGAAAGAAGCCTGTTCACTCAACCAGCACAACAGCCTTCTCAGCTCCATGTTGTGTAGGAATGGAGCTGAAAGTGCTGCTGATTTCTGAGGTGGACTTTGGTCTCCAAAGCTAAGTTTTTCTGGGAGTGGACTGTAACTGGATAGGAGGAAAGTGTGAGGAAAGAAGGAGCCCTAGCCTTCTTGTCCCTCTAAGAATTTTTATGCCTTCCAAAGTACAGTGAACATTACAGATGTAGTCCTGAGTTTTATTCCCTAAAACTATCTTGCAGGGAAGGCAGTAGAGGGATATCTGCTCAGGTTTACCCCTCCCAAAGCTACTTCCCTTGGATACGCAAGGTGCAAAGTCCTGTTCTCCTACATGTGTGTTTGGATTTGGGGAGCCCCAGGATGGAGCCTATCTAAGTGAGTGTTTTATAAGTTGGGATATGTAGTTTGCAATCCAATAAGTTGAGATGTTTGACTGCTGAAAGGGTTAACTGATAGAAGCAAACAGAATGCTTGATGTAACTTCCTACTGAAATGTAACTGGTTTTCCAGAGGAAGAGGTGTGTTCAAGTCCTTCTCTTTGTCTGGAAAGCTACCAGTTGCCATGATTTTTTCCTAGAGGCAGGACCTGCTTTGCTGCTGATATTCAATGAGAAATGCACAGAGACTGTGAGTAAAGATGTTTTTATACTTTTAAACTACTTTTAAGTGTTTTGAGTCTCTTTTATTCTAGAAATATAAACTGGGGAGAAGTTGTGTGGATGGTTATTTTATGCCTGCATGCTGGAATCAATACATCTCTGCTGCATATGTATTTTTAAATAGAGAAACTCTGCTGATTATTTCTGTGCTTTCAAAAGGGAGTTAAAGCCATCAGTTTTATGGTGCCTGTATTGTAAAGTACTTCCAGTAAAGCACAGGGGGGTAAACACTGTTGAATTTACTAAACTCCCATTATTAACTCCCACCTGCCAGTCATCTCCCCTTCCCAGACTACCCCATAAAAATGGGTTGCTTAGTATTTCCCGTGCCCCCATTTACCTTGAGGGAGAACTTGGCTTGCTGTCTTCAGTGGCAGGCCTTAGGCATCCCAGAATGCTGTGCTTCATTTAAGTTCAGCATTTGTTGAGGAACTGTATCAGCAGCCAGGCCAGCTCAAGGTATTTTTTCTGCCGGAGGCAAAGGCCACGTTATGCCCTTCAACATACAGAAACTAATCGGACTGGATCCTGCTTCAGCACTAGTGATGGGATTCACTCTTCCCTGCATCAGAATACAGCAGGCTAATTTAGGGACCCTACTCTTTTTTTCTCCCTATCTGTTGCCTGAGGCAGGTGCATTAGTCTGCCTAATGATAGGGCTGGGACGGTTAGCAGTCATGAAGGACTTGTTTGTTTTTCTTTTTATGGGTGTCGCTTTCAACATTCTATAACAGCCAATGGGATGTAGTTGTTAAAGTAATGGACTAGGGCTTGGGAGGTCCATGCTTTAGTCCCTACTGAGCTATGATACTCATTGAGTTACCTTGGGCCAGTCACTTTTCCCTCATCTGATCTACCTTGGGCCAGTGGGGAGGAAGAGCGCCATGCACACTTTCTTGCATTAATTAGAGGAAAGTAGGGCTATAAAGGTAACTATTAAATAAAAATTATCTTACTCATTTTCTACGGGCAACTGGTTTAACAGAATGCTGCCCTATTTACATCTTTAATACAATCCATGACAGCTATTCTAAAGTATGATTCCTGAATCTTTTAATAACTATCTTGAATCAAACTACATGAATAGATTGAATAAGTATTCATTTTGTTAGCGATACACTGTTTTCTCCCATACAAAGCTACTTGGTTACTTATAGAAACCTGGAAGATCTGCACTTCCTTATGGGAATAAAGGTGGTTTTAGATTCCCATGTGTTCAAGCTAAGGTAAATTCATGTAGTTGAGGCAGCTGTTGAATCTTTTAAGAAGGAAATGCCTTTCAGCCTGCTCTGCCTCATAAGCAAGGTGGGAGTGCATGTCTCTTCATCACAGAAACCATCTGGAACTTCAAGTGTCTTGCTTTCTGATTATTTATTCACTTATTTAATCCTGTTTCAGTCCTACCCTGCCCATCAAGCTGCTCACGGGACACATGATTCTTCTCTATTGTTCTTTTTTCCTTATTATTCTTGCAGTGGGTGAGATGGGTTATGAATGAGATTGGAACCCGCATCTCCATAGCATTCTGTTCACTACAGCCATAACATACCTCTGTTTTAATTTTAATTTTTGTAAGCTGTCTTTAAGCTTAGTAACAAGGAAAAGGCAGGATACAAATGAAATAACAATCACAATAATAAAATCTTAGCATTGGAAGGGCCTCAGTACCTCAAGGGCCATCTATCTAATCCAGCCCTCTGTCTTATCTCTGTGTATGTCTGTGTCTTGAAATCACCTTTTGACCTATGGTGACCCCATGAATTTCATAGGAATATTTAGGCAAGGAATACTCATAAGGAATACACAATTACAGTGCTTCTGAAAGATGCCCATCCAAACTCTGTTTAAAGACCTCCAAAGGAGAGTCCATCCATACATCCCCCAGACAGCATATTCTGCTGTTAAACATTTCTTACAATAAAGAAGTAATTACTAATGTATAGGTGGAATCACTCTTCTTGTAATTTAAATCAACAAGACAAACTTCTTTTTTAATCATTTCTCTTGCCCGCCTGCCTGCCTGCCCACTCGCCCCACAAAAAAATGCAACACGAGTGTCAGAATGAAGTATAATTAAAAACAATCTTTCCACATCCCCAGCTAGGAACACACCATACTACATGTGCTCATGTACTTTACTGGCACTCTGGAAAAGTCATCATTGTGATCCTAGCTCTGACCTCCAAACAGGCCTGGTATTTATCAAGACCTAGAAAAAGTGAAACTTCCCTTAACAGCATCATGCATGCAGTACCTCTGTAGCTTTTGCCTGTAAACTCTATTGCTCTGGGACCTGAAGTATTTCCTCTTACCAGCTGGAGAAAAAAGAATTAAGAGACTGAAAAAGCTATGGAAGCTGCCACCACATTTTCCATCCGAAACTGGTGAATCAGCCACCTGATCGAGAGTGAGGACTTTTCCTCATTGCCTAGTCAACCTCCTTCTGAGTAGCATTTCCACCTCAACCATTTTTTTTTGCCATTTGTTTACACAACCCATTAGAAAGTAGGCTATGCTTTATTGTGCTCACCAGACAAGGTTATTACAGAAATTATTAGGATGGCAACAGTGTTTAATTATTAAAGGTCATCATGTATAACACATTTAAACAGAGCGTGGACAGTTATTTGCAAGAAGTAACTTGTTTTTCTGAGCCCCTCCAAAGTAGTTATCATTATAGTTGCACTTTTTAAAATTGCTTTTTAAAACAATCATCGGAATGTACCAGCATGAGGCATAGTGTGAGCCAGCACTTGAATCATATGATATTCCAGCTTTGGCATTCAGTAAAGCCACACCTCTACAAAAATAACTAAAAGTTACACTTTCACTTCAGAAGGAGTGAACTTACCCTTGGCTAAGTTGCAATCATAATTTGTGGCATCACTAAGGTTGGTCACCCCTCCCGACGGTGTCGCCTGGTGCAGTTTGGCCCCTCCGTAACCCCCTAGTGCTGCTGCTGATCACAATGTAACTTAGTTATTCCTTTATTAGTGAAGAAAGGGACTAAATACAAGTAGTTCAACCCTTGTAATTAATTACTTCAAGATCTACATCTCAATACTTCACAAATTATGAACCTAACACAAAGGATGTCATATCTCTTGCTATTTTTTCTTGAGGCTAGAAACCATATTGTAGAACAGTGACTTAGGCTGAAGCCTGCCAACAGTTGACCTGAAGCATTTAACACTCAAGATAAGTGAAACTGAGGGATTGGGGGTCCTTTACCATTTGTCAGCTAATCTGGATTCTGTCTGAGGTCCCATTATCTGTCTGGGGTCCCATTATCACCTTCTGGCCACCTAGGTGTCTAGCTTGTGATGGTAGTGAAAACCAGGCAGACCAAATTAAAATCAACACTCTGCTTAAGCATTCTTAAGTCTTGGAATCTCAGGACATTTATATGGGGAAATGTGCAAGTTCTTTGATAACCTTTTAGTCTATTTATTGTATGCAGTCATAGATATACAGACATATACTATACATTCCCCTTAGGGAGAACCACAGATATGTCAATGTCTGGATGCTTGGCTTTCATCACATCACATAATATGGCATATAGAACAGCACACATCTTACAGCGTCATCAAGTTCTTTCATACTTTCCATACTGTCTGTTAAGGTGTTATACAGACACTTCATAAAGGCTTTAATTTGTACAGAATTCCATCCCTTGTATCAAATTTGTAACCATCTATCTTTCAAGGAATACACTCTCATCTATTGAGACACTACACATCTCTAAACACATTTAAGGAGTTAATATCCTTGAGCTTTGTTATATCTATAAATCTTCAGATACATATCTATAATCATTTTTATATTTTAGTGTAGCCTAATTGGTTCTTACCAGCATGTCTGGGCAGTTTATCAGTTAATCAGGAACAGTGTTATCAGCTTGGAGGCTATATTAGAGCCTCCTCTTTATATGGTAGAGATTGCAAAAGAAATCTGATTTCAACCTTTTCTTGGCTTCTTGTATTCTCTCCATAGCCTCCACTCAGCTATTAGCTATCCTATCAAAACAAAGATGCTAACAGTGCCTCATTTATGTTATCCAATCAAAGCAGATATACTGTATTAGATATTACCTCAACTCTGGATCTAGTTCTGCAGCTGTTGCGAAGCAGGATGTTAGGGGCTGCAGAGTTGCTTCTGTGTGGGCAACAAGGGCAGCATCATCAGCGAAGAGCAGCTCACGGACTAGATAGTTTAGAGTCTTAGTGCGAGCCCTCAGACAATTTAAGTTAAACAAGCTACCATCAGTACGGTAACGTATATAGATGCCATTGTCTTCTTCCGTGGAGATGCACTATCCAGAATGCTGCAGCTTTATTTGAGAACTCACACCGAACAAGTCTTGAAGAGAAACGACAATGCAGAAAGAATCACAACCCAGAAACATCACCCAAGGAGACCTTCTGCTATGCTTTCTGCAACCGGACTTGTTTATCTTGGATTGGCCTTTTTTAGTCATTAGCGCACTTGCAGAAAGTGCAGGATGAGTCCTTCCTGAATCTTTGTTTGCGAAGAAAAGCCAGAGAGAGAGAGAGAAAGAGAGAGAGAGAGAGAGAGGATCTAGTTGGAGTCTTTGGCTAGCTGGCATCCTGATTGCACCAGCCAGTGCACCTTCTAGAAGGGTTTATTAGTGGTCAGGTCTGCTCATTTCTCAATATTAATAGAAATGCAGGTGTTCTGCCGATCACTAGGCTGTCACTAGGCTAGTTAACACACGTTCTTTAATACACAAAGCTTTTGACCGTATAGTTTTATCTGGGACCCATTATTTATGTTTTATTATTTTATCATAACCCAAATTAGTGCTCAGCCTGTATCATGAGGTAAAGGATGTGGCACAGAAATGAAAAACTTATCCATACAGTCTCCCAAAAGAAAGGTGGATGAAGAGAGCTATTGCTTACATGTATCATTAAGAGCAGTGTTTTAAGCAAACGGGAAACAGTAAGGAGCTTGCTGTGGTTCTTGGTCTGGAGTTTTCTGTGCACTGCCAAGGCTCTGTGAAATTATCTGGGAGGGCCTTCATACTGAATTGTGTTCTTCACCATAGTCAGTGATCCATAGACACCCCATGCAGCCACACCCTTAGCAGCCACTGCTTCTGTCCCACCCAGCCTTTTCTGCCATTGAAATCTTCTACTATATAAATGGGAGTCACAACTGGAGAGTCACAAGTGGGCCTTTTTCTATAAATGGGAATGTGGTGGTCACCACAGTTCCCTTATCTTATGAAAGGAAACAACCAATATATTCTGAGCATAGGGTAGTATCTCAAAGTACTCTCAATTTTCCATCCCTTTACCCTGGTCATGATGGAAACAGGTGGGGGTAATTTTATTTTTTCAGTTGCTTTGTCAGTTAATCTCCCCCCCCCCCCCCGTGCTCCCCTTCAGCACCTACCAGTGAAGGATTCCCAGTTCACTCTCCTTGTCCTTGGAGTGATTTAAAAGCTAAAAGAGAGATTTTTATGCACAGAAATCAGCAGGTATCCTGGGGCTAGGGGCTAGATTTGTAACAGCGTGAGTGTGGGCGACAGATGGTAGAGTGGTAGACTGCTAGTTAATTGTAAATAATTTCCCTTTTCCAAAAATGAAAGTTGAACTATGTTACATTTATGACTGTAACATAACAAGGGGTAGCTTCACTCTTTTTCTGGTGTAACATAAAAAGGAGGAAGGAAGAGGAAGGGAGAAAATGTGGCAGCACCTTTAAGACAAACTGGTTTTTACTTTCACATGAGGTTTCATGGATATAAACCCACTTCTTTGGATGCAGTACCAAGTGCTATTAAGGCCTCAGGCATAAAGCATATTTATACAGTTAAGGGAGTCAAATAGAATGTAATAATAGGATCCAGAAAGACTGGACCACTGTAAAAATCTGAAAGCTCTGCATCTCCTTATGCAGCCCTTTGAAAGTTTAGGGCAAGGGCCACGGTTTGCATCTTTCTAGATCCTATTACATTCTGTCCCATTCCTTCAACTGTATAAATATGGTTTATGCAAGGACTCCCTGAAACAACATCTCAGGCTCAGCCAAATTGATCACCAACAATGGTCCACCCTGGCCTCACATCAGGAGGCATGGAGACGCACTATCCACAATGCTGCAGCCTTATTTGAGAACTCACGCTGAACAAGTCTTGAAGAGAAACAATGCAGAAAGAATCATAACCCGGAAACATCACCCAAGGAGACCTTCTGCTGTGCTTTCTGCAACCGGACTTGTTTATCTCAGATTGGCCTTTTTAGTCATCAGCGCGCTTGCAGAAAGTGCGGGATGGGTCCTTCCTGAATCTTCGTTTGCGAAGAAAAGCCAGAGAGATGCCTGAGACTTTAATACCGTATATTCCGGCGTATAAGACGACCGGCGTATAAGACGACCCCCCCAATTTTTAAGGGGAAATGCAGAGTTTGCGATATATTCGCCCTATAAGACGACCCCCTCTTCCAACGCATAGCCCCCGCATGCCCCTCCTGCGCTCTCTTCCAGGAGGGAGTGCAGGAGGAGGATGCGGAGGCTGTGCGCCCAAAAGGGGCACGTTCGCCCCTTCTCCCCACCTTCCAGGAAGGTGGGGAGAAGGGGCGAATCGCGGTTTGGCCGCGCAGCCTCTCCATGCCCCTCCTGTGCTCCCTCCTGGAAGGGAGCACAGGAGGGGGATCGGGAGGCTGCCCGGCCAAACCGGGCACGTTCGCCCCTTCTCCCCACCTTCCAGGAAGGTGGGGAGAAGGGGCGAATCGCGGTTTGGCCGCGCAGCCTCTCCATGCCCCTCCTGCCCTCCCTTCCAGGAGTGAGCGCAGGAGGGGGATCCGGAGGCTGCCCGGCCAAACCGGGCACGTTCGCCCCTTCTCCCCACCTTCCAGGAAGGTGGGGAGAAGGGGCGAATCGCGGTTTGGCCGCGCAGCCTCTCCATGCCCCTCCTGCGCTCCCTTCCAGGAGCGAGCGCAGGAGGGGGATCCGGACGCTGCCCGGCCAAACCGGGCACGTTCGCCCCTTCTCCCCACCTTCCAGGAAGGTGGGGAGAAGGGGCGAATCGCGGTTTGGCCGCGCAGCCTCTCCATGCCCCTCCTGCGCTCCCTTCCAGGAGCGAGCGCAGGAGGGGGATCCGGACGCTGCCCGGCCAAACCGGGCACGTTCGCCCCTTCTCCCCACCTTCCAGGAAGGTGGGGAGAAGGGGCGAATCGCGGTTTGGCCGCGCAGCCTCTCCATGCCCCTTCTGCGCTCCCTTCCAGGAGCGAGCGCAGGAGGGGGATCCGGACGCTGCCCGGCCAAACCGGGCACGTTCGCCCCTTCTCCCCACCTTCCAGGAAGGTGGGGAGAAGGGGCGAATCGCGGTTTGGCCGCGCAGCCTCTCCATGCCCCTCCTGCGCTCCCTCCTGGAAGGGAGCGCAGGAGGGGGATCGGGAGGCTGCCCGGCCAAACCGGGCACGTTCGCCCCTTCTCCCCACCTTCCAGGAAGGTGGGGAGAAGGGGCGAATCGCGGTTTGGCCGCGCAGCCTCTCCATGCCCCTCCTGCGTTCCCTTCCAGGAGCGAGCGCAGGAGGGGGATCGGGAGGCTGCCCGGCCAAACCGGGCACGTTCGCCCCTTCTCCCCACCTTCCAGGAAGGTGGGGAGAAGGGGCGAATCGCGGTTTGGCCGCGCAGCCTCTCCATGCCCCTCCTGCGCTCCCTTCCAGGAGCGAGCGCAGGAGGGGGATCCGGAGGCTGCCCGGCCAAACCGGGCACGTTCGCCCCTTCTCCCCACCTTCCAGGAAGGTGGGGAGAAGGGGCGAATCGCGGTTTGGCCGCGCAGCCTCTCCATGCCCCTCCTGCGCTCCCTTCCAGGAGCGAGCGCAGGAGGGGGATCCGGAGGCTGCCCGGCCAAACCGGGCACGTTCGCCCCTTCTCCCCACCTTCCAGGAAGGTGGGGAGAAGGGGCGAATCGCGGTTTGGCCGCGCAGCCTCTCCATGCCCCTCCTGCGCTCCCTTCCAGGAGCGAGCGCAGGAGGGGGATCGGGAGGCTGCCCGGCCAAACCGGGCACGTTCGCCCCTTCTCCCCACCTTCCAGGAAGGTGGGGAGAAGGGGCGAATCGCGGTTTGGCCGCGCAGCCTCTCCATGCCCCTCCTGCGCTCCCTCCTGGAAGGGAGCGCAGGAGGGGGATCGGGAGGCTGCCCGGCCAAACCGGGCACGTTCGCCCCTTCTCCCCACCTTCCAGGAAGGTGGGGAGAAGGGGCGAATCGCGGTTTGGCCGCGCAGCCTCTCCATGCCCCTCCTGCGCTCCCTTCAAGGAGGGAGCGCAGGAGGGGGATCGGGAGGCTGCCCGGCCAAACCGGGCACGTTCGCCCCTTCTCCCCACCTTCCAGGAAGGTGGGGAGAAGGGGCGAATCGCGGTTTGGCCGCGCAGCCTCTCCATGCCCCTCCTGCGCTCCCTCCTGGAAGGGAGCGCAGGAGGGGGATCGGGAGGCTGCCCGGCCAAACCGGGCACGTTCGCCCCTTCTCCCCACCTTCCAGGAAGGTGGGGAGAAGGGGCGAATCGCGGTTTGGCCGCGCAGCCTCTCCATGCCCCTCCTGCGCTCCCTTCAAGGAGGGAGCGCAGGAGGGGGATCGGGAGGCTGCCCGGCCAAACCGGGCACGTTCGCCCCTTCTCCCCACCTTCCAGGAAGGTGGGGAGAAGGGGCGAATCGCGGTTTGGCCGCGCAGCCTCTCCATGCCCCTCCTGCGCTCCCTCCTGGAAGGGAGCGCAGGAGGGGGATCGGGAGGCTGCCCGGCCAAACCGGGCACGTTCGCCCCTTCTCCCCACCTTCCAGGAAGGTGGGGAGAAGGGGCGAATCGCGGTTTGGCCGCGCAGCCTCTCCATGCCCCTCCTGCGCTCCCTCCTGGAAGGGAGCGCAGGAGGGGGATCGGGAGGCTGCCCGGCCAAACCGGGCACGTTCGCCCCTTCTCCCCACCTTCCAGGAAGGTGGGGAGAAGGGGCGAATCGCGGTTTGGCCGCGCAGCCTCTCCATGCCCCTCCTGCGCTCCCTTCAAGGAGGGAGCGCAGGAGGGGGATCGGGAGGCTGCCCGGCCAAACCGGGCACATTCGCCCCTTCTCCCCACCTTCCAGGAAGGTGGGGAGAAGGGGCGAATCGCGGTTTGGCCGCGCAGCCTCTCCATGCCCCTCCTGCGCTCCCTTCCAGGAGCGAGCGCAGGAGGGGGATCGGGAGGCTGCCCGGCCAAACCGGGCAAGTTCGCCCCTTCTCCCCACCTTCCAGGAAGGTGGGGAGAAGGGGCGAATCGCGGTTTGGCCGCGCAGCCTCTCCATGCCCCTGAGGGGGATCGGGAGGCTGCCCAGCCAAACCGGGCACATTCGCCCCTTCTCCCCACCTTCCAGGAAGGTGGGGAGAAGGGGCGAATCGCGGTTTGGCCGCGCAGCCTCTCCATGCCCCTCCTGCGCTCCCTTCCAGGAGGGAGCGCAGGAGGGGGATCCGCAAACTGTGCGGCCAAACGGGGCACATTCGCCCCTTCTCCCCACCTTCCTGGAAGGTGGGGAGAGGGGGCGAATCGCGGGTTTGCCTCCGCCGCTGCAGAAGCGCTCGAGCAGCGGCTGCGGCAAACCGCAATGTTCGCCCCCCTCCTCTTTCTTCCGTTGCTCCCCAAAGGGGGAGAAGGCAGAGGAGGGGGGCGAATGATCTTCAAAACACTTTGCTTCACCCCCCCTGCCCCATCTCCTGCCTCTTCGCTCCGTTTGCGAAGAGGCAGGAGATAGGCAGGTGGGTGAAGCAAAGTGTATCCGGCGTATAGGACGACTGTCAATTTTGGAGGGCACTTTTGAGTGCTCAAAAGTCGTCTTATACGCCGGAATATACGGTACCACTTATAACACATCCAGAGAAGTGGGTTTATAGCCATAAAAGCTGATGCGAAAATAAAAACCAGTTAGTCTTAAAGGTGCTGCAACATTTATAACATGGCTACTTTTTTTTAAAACTACCATTCTGGTGTAACAGTAGCTTTTAAAGTCACTTATATATTCTTTGAGGGGGTGTCCTTAAATTGGAGGGGAAAATATCACACAGTTTGAGTGCAGGCTCATGCTGTGTGCTGCACTTTTCTCATTTACTGTGGGTGCTGAGGTGGCAACAAGGTGGACAGGACAGGAGGAGAGTGTTTGCCAGTAGCTTGTAGCATTCAGATATTTTACAAGAAAGTAACTAAAAGTAACGCTTTTAGTGATCTCTGAGAAATAGGAAAGTGAAGTGTTTGAGAAATGGGAAAGTGAATTCCAGCTACAATTGTAACTAATTATGTTCCCAGGAGAATTATCTTGGAGCAATAAATGTAACTAGTAATTACTTTTGAAAAGTAATTATCTACATTCTGTTCAGTACAAACATGAAGCACTTTCCTACTGCTGTTCTTGCTGTTGTTATTAACTGCCATCAAGTCTGCTTCAATTTATGATGACACTATAAATGAGAGACCTCCAAGACAGCCTTTCATCAACAGCCCTGGATGAGTCCTGCAAACACAGGGTCATGGCTTCCTTTACTGAGTCCATCCATTTGTAATGCAGTCTTCCTCTTTTCCTACTGCCTTCCACTTTACCAAGCTTTATTGCTTTTCCCCCCCTCTAATCAGTCATGTCATGCAAAAGGGATCTAGGAGTCTTAGTGGACCACAAGCTGAACATGAATCAGTAGTGTGATGAGGGAGCTAAAAAAGCCAATGCAGTTCTACGGTGCATCAATAGGAGTATAATGTCTAGATTGAGGGAAGTAATAGTGCCACTCTATTCTGTTTTGGTCAGACCTCACCTGGAATACTATGTCCAGTTCTGAGCACCACAATTCCAGAAGGATATTGACAAGTGGAACATGTCCAGAGGAGGGCGAACACAATGGTAAAAGTTCTGGTAGCCATGCCTTTTGAGGAGTGGCTTAGGGAGCTGGGTATATTTAGCCTAAAGAAGAGAAGGTTGAGAGGTGACATGAAAGCCATGTTTAAATATTTGAAGGGATGTCATATTGAGGATGGAGCAAGCTTGTTTTCTATTGTTCCAGAGACTAGGACATGGAGCAATGGATTCAAGCAACAGGAAAAGAGATTCCACCTAAACATTACGAAGAACATTTTGATGGTAAGAGCTGTTTGACAGTGGAAGTGCTGCTTTGGAGTGTAGTGGAGTCTCCTTCTTTGGAGATTTTTAAAAAGAGACTGGATGGCCATCTGTTGGGAATGCTTTGACTGTGTACTCCTGTAGGGAAGGGGGTTGGACTAGATGACCCTGGTGGTCTCTTCTAACTCTATGATTCTCTGAGGGAGGGGTGATGCGGTTCCTTTACATCTGGGTTTCGTCAGTCACCGCCCAGGTGTAGCAGGAAGTTACATTAAGCCTCTTCATATTCAAATTTCTTTGTCTTCATCTCCTCCATCCTGGAGCCACGAGGCCAGTTCTAACTTCCTGCTTCGCCCAGTAGGTAGCTGAGAAATCTCCTCCGTCTGGAATTTCTATCTCCACCTTTATTCTTTTTACTTTCTTGTTCCTTTACCTACCTTTTTCCTTCTCCAGGCATTGCTGCTTTTCAGCCCTTGCCTTTCTCCTTTTGAACTTCCCGCCTATTTAAAAAAAAAAAAAAATCCTCTCCTCTCTCCGCGCGGCTGCTCAGTCGGCTCCAGCCTGCTCCTTCTCTCTCTCTTCCCCCCTCCCACCTCTCTCCTTACTGTTTTCTTTTCTCCGAGGCCATGCAGGCCCAGGAGATTCCCCAGCAGGCGGGGAAGGACTCCGGAGTGGCCGGGAATGCGATTCTCGACCGCGGCCACTCCGAGGACGCGGAGAGCGCTGCTGAGGGAGCCGCGGTCGCCATTGCTGCCGCTGCCGGCTCCCATGTGGGCGTCCCTCAGAGGGACGCGGCCCGGAAGGCACACCAGGCCATCGTGACTGGGAAAGCCTCCGATGGCCAAGCAGCAGCCAAGCCACGGAAGAGGCCAGCACAGCCCAGGAAGAAGCTGGCCTCCGATGCCTCCAGCGGGACCGCGATGGAACCTCCGGCCCTATGGAGTGCTTGGCACGCGCCAGGTGCCTGCTGCCAGGACTGGCCAGGGGCAGGAGCCCCTAGGAAGGTACAAGGGGCCCTTGGGGGGAGCGGGGACGAACTGCCCCTTCCCCCACGCATCGTGCCCTCCCTGCTTTTGGGGACGGCACGTATTCTACCCCCCTGGAGGCCAAACGGAGCGCAGGAGGGGGAAGGGGAGAGCGAGGACTCGCGCTCCCATGCGGAGCCCTCACCATCCACCGGGCCCCAAGCAACCGCCGCAGCTGCCTCGGGGGAGGGGGGCACACCGCATGGGGAACCCCATTCGCTGTCTGACCCCACTCCAGGAAGCAGCCAGGCCCTACCCCAACCGAGCCAACCACCACAAAGCCTGGGCATGGAGGAGCAGGCCTTACAGGCCCCAACTCCTCAAGCACCCCCCCCACAGGCCCTGGCCTCCCAACCTCCACTCCTCCCGACCTTGCCTGCCCAGGTGCCACCCCAGCAACACCAGCTGCCCTTGGTGCTCCAACCAATGCCTCAGCAGGCAGTACCTATCCAGGCGCAGCAACCGTTGGTTTACCAGGCCCTGCCGCCACAGGGGCCGGTGAACCAGACCCTGGGCTTGGGTAACCAAAATCAGGTTTTCCTCCCACCAGTGGTCCAGCCTCAGCCTATGCAGGCGGTGGGTTTTCAGGCACAGCCCTACCAGGCCCCAGTCCTTCAGGCCCCGCCTCTCCAGGCACCCACGGGCCATACCAGCCAAAACCACCATGGCATCCCAGTGTTTTACGATCACTCTAGCGGGGAAGAGTCCGACATCGAGGGGTTGGCCGCTCACCCACCCAAGGCCAGGGGAGCTAGACCCACACAGCGGGGGGGTCGTAGAAAGCGTAAGGGCGCCATTAAGGCAGCCCTACAGCTACTCTCAAAGGCATTGCTCTCAGACGAGGATTCGTCAGAAGAGCCTGGCACGAGCGCCTCAACCTCGGGGGTTCCCCCTAAGGACCAGGCGAACAACGCGCAGTCCCAGCAGCCAGCAGGACCGGGCAAGGCAAAAGCTAAGTCCGCGTCCAAGGGCCCTAGGGACCCATTAAGAGGCACAGATGTCCTGGCCAAGAAGAGGAAGGATCCTCCCTCCACCCACTCTTCTGCAGAGTCCCTACCTCCCTCGGATGAGGAGCGCGCCCTCACCGACGTCGTCAGGGCGTCTGGGACCCACGACGATGTAATCCTAACCGACAAGGAAGAAGGAGAAATCTCTGATTCCGAGTTTGCAGACCAGGACCAATCGGATCGCCTTTTCCAAGGAGAGTGGTATGTTCCCCTCCTTACTAGGGTGATGGCAACACTAGAAATTACTCCTACAGACACAGACCAAGCTCCATCGACATCGTCGTCCAACGAGAAGGTCGCTGCAGTGATGCGCACCTCACACCCAAAGAAGCCCGAGCTTCCCTTCCCAGAGGCCTTCTGGTCCCTGGTAACTGACGAATGGGAAAAACCCTCAATGGGAAGGCGGGGCACCACTGTGGCTCAGAAATATTACAACACCACTCAACGCTTTCTGGACCTCCTAAAGCCCCCAGTGGTCGACAATCCTGTCGCGTCCCTCGTCTCCAATTGTCTGGCTCCTAAGGAAGGAGAGGGCTCTCTCCGGGACCCAGACGAAAAAAGAACCGACGCAGCCATCAAGAAGGCCCACGACTCCGCGGCATGCGGGGTCAGATCCACGCTGGCAATATCGCTTTTTTCCAGAGCGGCGATAGTGTGGCTGCAAGAGCTCATGGAGATCCAGGAGCTCGATCCAAACGTGCTGCACAAGTCTCTGCTTAGATTCCTGCGTACCTTCTTCTTCATAGCCGACGCGGCACAGGACGCCATGATTTTTTCCGCCCGTGCGATCGGGGCCCTCACGCTGGCCAGGAGATCAGTCTGGCTAAAGCACTGGCAGGTGGATACTCCTACCAGGGCAGCATTGGCCTCAGCGGCCTTTAAGGGACTTAAACTGTTTGGGGAAGAGGCCCTAAAAGGTATCCTAGTCGAGACAAAGGACAAAAAGTTGGCCATGCCCTCCACACTCAAGAAGCCAGACAAGAAGAGCGGCAGACGACCCTTTCAGACTTCTCGTCCCTTTCGTTCCTTTCGGGGATTCGGGAAGCAGCGAAACTACAACTCCTTTCGCCCACCATGGGTTAAGCCAAACTACGTCATCAGACAGAACACTGGACCGCAGCCCAACAACAGCAGAAGGGGAGGCTCCAACGCCCAGCGTGGAGGCTCGCGACAACAATCCTGACTCGGGGTCGCCCCCAGTGGGCGGCCGCCTCAGTCTGTTCCTGCAGCTTTGGTCGAACTCGACAACGGACAGGTGGGTCGTCTCAACAATCACCCACGGGTACAAAATCGAGTTCGACTCAAGGCCAAGGGGCAGATTTCTCCCAGCCCCAATACCCAAAGACCCAAAGAAGGCGAGAGACCTGACGACAGCCATATCTCACCTAAGACACATAGCAGCCATAGAAGAGGTACCACCCTCTCAGCGCTTCTTAGGCGTGTACTCCTTCTTCTTCACAGTACCAAAGAAGGATGGCAGCCAGAGGTCCATCCTGGACCTAAAATACACCAACAGACACATCACATACAGAAAGTTCCGGATGGAGACGCTTACATCCATAAGGGAGGCGCTCCAACCAGGAGACTTTCTAGCCTCACTCGATCTCTCCGATGCGTATATGCACATCATGATCCACGAGGACAGCAGACAATACCTCCGCTTTGCATTCGGGGATCAACACTTCCAGTTCAGGGCCCTTCCATTTGGTCTGGCCTCAGCACCAAGGGTCTTCACCAAGGTCCTGGTCACCCTAATCGCCAACCTGAGGGCACAGGGAATCCACCTGTACCCATATTTGGACGACATCTTACTGCGTGCGTCCTCTCTGAACAAAGCAGGGAGAGACCTGCAGACCACAATTCACTACCTGCAGGCCCATGGTTTTCTGGTGAACTTCAAAAAGAGCAGCCTGTCTCCTGCCCGCACCATCGTCCACCTGGGTGTGGAAATAGACACACAACGTTCCAAGATCACCCTGTCCAAGGAGCGACAGGAGGTCCTCCTACGGGAAGTTCGCACCGTTCGTTTACTAAGGAAGGTACCACTGTCCCTACTAGCCAGACTCCTCGGCCTTATGATATCAGCCTTTGGGGTTGTGCCTTGGGCAAGGTTCCACTCCAGACCCCTGCAGAACTTCCTGATGCCTTACCAAAAGGAGATCGCATTGAGGAAGTCCCCTCTCCTTCTCCTCCCACAGCATGTGAAGGATTCGCTGGCCTGGTGGTCTCAGATGAAGACAGTCAGCAAGGGTTCTCCGTTCACAGTACCCCAGGCGATCCTGGTCACCTCCGATGCGAGCCTACGGGGCTGGGGAGCACACTGTCAGGGACAAGTGACGCAAGGGATTTGGAGCCCACAGGAAAAGACGCACAGCATCAACTGGTTGGAGCTACGAGCGGCTCGCTTGGCCCTGCAACACTTCACCCCAGTCCTGAGGGGTCAACACGTCATGGTGATGACGGACAACACTACAGCCCGATCGTACATAGCGAAACAAGGAGGTTCGAGATCCCGGTCCCTGCAACAGGAAGCGGATCTCATCTTCCTCTGGGCCGAACGGACGGTGCAGTCCCTTGCGGCTCAGTACCTGCAGGGGGAACGCAATCAACAAGCGGACTACCTGAGCAGATACTCGGTTCTACCCGGAGAGTGGGAGCTAAACGACGACGTGTTCACTCAGGTCCAGGCCAGGTTCGGCCAGCTGGAGGTGGACATGTTCGCGACAAGATCAAACGCCAAGCTGGACAGGTTCTTCGCCAGGTTCTTTCACCACAACGCCGAAGGCACGGACGCCCTACGATCCCCTTGGCCGGCCGGTCTCCTATACCTGTTTCCCCCACTTCCCCTCATAGGGAAAGTCTGTCGGAAGATTCGCCAGGAGAAGGCACAAGTGGTCCTGATAGCGCCACATTGGCCGAGGCGCCCCTGGTTCTCCGAGTTGATGGACATGAGGGTTCAGAGCCAGTGGCGTCTACCTCAGAGACCCGACCTTCTTCATCAGGGTCCGATCCTCCACCCAGATCCAAGCTGGTTACAACTGACAGCCTGGAGATTGAGCGGCAAGCCCTAAGAGAACATGGATACGACGATTCAGTCATTAGTACCCTTCTTTCCTCTAGGCGCGTGTCCACCAGGAGGATCTATGAAGCTACATGGCGAGCCTTCAAGAGATGGTGTGCCCCTCGCCAATTGATCGCTGAAGAAGCTTCGGTGAAACACATCCTGGCATTCTTACAGAAAGGCCTCGAGGCGGGCTTACGACCAAATACCCTGAAGAGACAGGTGGCCGCTCTGTCGGCCTTCCTCACAGCACAGGACGGAAACCGCCTCTCATCGCACCCCCATATCAGGCGTTTCCTCAGGGGTGCCTCGATAGTTTCACCCCCGGTGCGGCACAGGTTTCCGTCGTGGAACCTCTCCCTAGTCCTCAGGCAACTCATGAAGCACCCGTTTGAACCGTTGCGCACAGTTTCCCTTAGAATTCTCACCATCAAGGTTGCCTTCCTAGTGGCCATCACCTCAGCGCGAAGAGTGTCGGAGTTGGCCTCTCTGTCAATTAGGGAACACCTGTGTTCCTTTACCAAGGATGTAGTGACCCTACACCCAGACCCGTCATTCAAACCAAAGGTAGTCTCCGAGTTCCATGTCTCGCAGCCCTTGATTCTGCCCTCCTTTTGCCCTGACCCTTCGCACCCGAAGGAGAAGCTCTGGCATAACTTGGACGTCAGGAGGGCCCTGAAGATCTACATTAGACGTACTGCCCCCATCAGACGTTGCGACGCCCTATTCGTCTCTTTCTCTCAGACAGCCATAGGGTCCAGAGCTTCGCAGAAGACCATTGCTTCCTGGATCAGGGCTTGTATCTTCGAGGCCTATGACTCAGCTAGGCTTCCCAGACCTTCAGGGGTCACGGCACATTCGACTAGGTCAGCCGCGACATCCGCGGTCTTCTCCACTAACGCTTCCCTGGTAGAAATCTGCAGGGCAGCAACCTGGAGCACACCGTCCACCTTCATTAGACACTATAAGGTGGATAAGTTCCGTTCCGCCGAGGCGAACTTCGGTCGGAGAGTGCTCCAGGAGGTGCTCAGAGACTGAGTCCGCCAATCCCGCAGTCACTCCCGCCCTATTAAGTCAGCTTGGGCACGTCCCAGATGTAAAGGAACCGCATCACCCCTCCCTCAGAGAATGCCACATTGGTTACTTACCGTGAAGGTGCATTCTTGAGGGAGTGGGGTGATGCGGGTCCTTTCCCCGCCCAGTGACTGCGTGCGTTTTTCCTTACATGGCGGTACCCTTATTATTTAGCGCTGCTTAATGTTATTTGACTTAAACGATTTCTTTAGTCCTTACAGGGCTTTGCTAGTCAGTGAACTGGCCTCGTGGCTCCAGGATGGAGGAGATGAAGACAAAGAAATTTGAATATGAAGAGGCTTAATGTAACTTCCTGCTACACCTGGGCGGTGACTGACGAAACCCAGATGTAAAGGACCCGCATCACCCCACTCCCTCAAGAATGCACCTTCACGGTAAGTAACCAATGTGGCATTCTATGATATGTCCAAAGTACAAAAGCCTCAGTTTGGTCATGTTGGTTTCTATCTTGATTTGCTCTCAGACCCATTTGTCTTTTTGCCACTTCATGGCACCTGTACCAGCAAATTCAGTAGTTTGTTGTGGCTATGTGCCTTCAATTTGACTCTGACTTATGGCAGCCCTATCCTCGGGCTTTCTTGGTAAGATTTATTCAAAGGAGGTTTACCGTTGCCTTCCTCTTAGGCTGAGAGAGTGCTGTGACTTGCCTAAGGTCAACCAGTAGATTTCCATGACAAAGCAAGGATTCAGATCTTGGTTTTCCAGAACCCTCATCCATTACTCAAACCACTGCCTCATGCTGAGACGGCTTTTTATCAAAAAACAGCAGCCCAGTTCTGTGTTTCTGGTTCCCATATTCATATTGACAACATTCCTCCTGTTGGGCATCTGAGACTTTCTGCTTCCAATCTGTTTGAAATCTGCTTTGGATTTCTTTTTAAGAAGCCTTAAATCTCTCTGTGATCTAACTGATGTTGGATTAACTCCAGGGAAACTAATCCTCACTTTTCCCACTACCATCTCTGACCAGAAGAATCCATCCTGCCATGTCCTGGGCTTTGAAATTTTCTGCAACCCTTTCCTGGAAGGAGGCCTAAGCAATTAACATAGCTCCCACTGCTCCTGTTATGCCTACATGTTCACATAACCCAAAGAACAAGCAATTTCAGTATTGAATACAGAATACACACTCCCTTTTAGTGGACTCCTGTTTGCCAAACAAACATGCCAGGTTTGTTTATGATGCTGACTAAATACATGATATGCACACATCAATTCATTTTTATTTCTTGATAGATTTTTTTTTATAAAACAAAGTTATCACTGTGAGAAAGGAAGCACAAACCCATCTTCCAGTGTAGTTCAGAAGGCATTCTGACTAATACATTTCTTCACAACTCCGCCTGCTACTTGAAAATAAGCAGATAAAGCTATAGGTTATAGTCTGCCTGAGGTTGCTGACACTTCTGGTTTCCCTCAGAAATCTGTATCTGCTTCATTTTGAAATTCTGCTTTTGTCCTCTCACCACTCCCTTGATCTGATTGCACTAGATGAGATTTACTCAAGATATATGATAAGCATTTCCCTTGGGGCCCTTCATGATTCATTTTCTAAGTGGCTTCCCCACATTTCACACACACTGTTCTCAGAACTACAGAAGCCTCTGTCTGTAAGGCTGCTGCCATGTTTCAAATACCATCATGTTCTCAATACTGCCTTCAAATAAATCCTAGTGACATGCTTATTATTATTACTGTGTCGTGCTTTGACCAATGCAGGATCTTTAGAAATGAACACACAATTTGCTGCTGACATTGCCTTGTAGTGTTGAGACAACAGGTTACCTGCCCCCTATCATGCAGTGTTTGAGTTCTGCTTCTCTAATGTGTTCCTGAAGCTAAATGCTTGTCTTCTGTCAGGAAAGTTTATCCATCTCGGTGGCCCAAAAGGATCTAAAGGGCAACATACAATGAGTGCAGACATAACATGGAGAATTGGGGGTTATAAACTAAAGTGTATTGGTGAAAAAAAGTTATTTGATTCTTGTTTCACTCATGCATACTGAGAATTACTGTCAATGGATAAAAGGTCTGTGTGTGTGTGTGTGTGTGTGTGTGTGGCACACACACACGTGCATGTGCGCCTTCAAGTTCATCTGTTGACTTATGGAGACCCAAAAAAATTCATAGGGTTTTCTTAGGCAAGGAATACTCAGAGATGGTTTGACCAGTTCCTTCCTCTGAAATATATCCTACAGCACTTGGTGTTCATTGGGAGTATCCATCCAAGTACTAACCATGGCTGACCCTGCTTAGCTTCCAAGATCAGATGGGATCTGGTGCCTTTAGGGTATTTAAGCCCTCTCCTTATTTACTAAGTATTATATACCCACACATAGAGTATACTTTCTGCTGTATGATAGGCCTTCAGGTGTACAGCTAAGCTTGCTTCAGAGTACATCTGAAAATGTAAAGTATTTGTGTGACAAAACAGCTCTTTGAAAAAACTTGTATCATGCAGATAAAATCAGGAGTTAGCTAGGATAAAGAATCTGGGCTTGTTGCTGTATGAGGTGCCTAACAGCACCAATGTTCACCTATGAAGCTGCCTTAGGAGTCGCGTACAAAGTAGAGAGATGGAGCAGACCGTGAACAGAGTGTTAAGTGAAGGGTTCTGTTTGGATCAATATTGTCATGATCATTTGGTAAGCCTTTATATCAAATCCACCGTAGTGTGTACACATAAAGCATATAAAATGTGTGCTTTTAGGAGGCAGCAGTGTTCCTTTGAGGAATAAAACCTAATTTAATAATTGAAACAAAATTATCTGCAGGAAGCAGGGAAATCTACATCCACACTCTAATTTTCTGCAGGCCATGTCAGAAGCAACTGGCATTTCCCCACTGGGCTGGTCAAAGGCTCTTTATCCATATTTGGCCAATTCTTTGTAAAAAGCAGTCCTTGCAAATTTTATTAGACTGTTTTTAGATGTTTTTAAAAGGGGGGCAAGAATGCCAAGGGCACACAGAGTTAACCACAGTTATAATGACTTTCGTTGTTAAAATTCATGAGGTGTTCTTTACAAAAAACTAAATTGCACAGGTTACATGAGCTGTCTTTAACATCTATATATTACTTCCTCTTTCCCCTCCCTCACAGCCCTCCTCCCCGTCAAAACACTGTTGGCACAAGTTAATTAGAACTCACAAAAGGGGAAAGCATATATCCTTCATAGGGCACAGATACCATTGTAGAGGTTTGCCTGTACTCAGTCTAGACTATTTATGGATGTTTGACTGAAGGGAGCCAAGAGAAACACCCATATCACACCCCTGCATGAACAATCACAGGCTACAGCAGTTTGCATTCATTTCTTCCTCTTTGCTTTTTTTTTTTTTTTTTTGCATTTTAAAGTGATACCTCTGTAGCATTTGAAATGTATCCTCTTTTGTTTAATTATTTCTGCAGCTCAAATTTCACAAGGTTTCCTTTGAACGCATTAATTTTAAAGCAATTCAATAAGGAACCAGTTTCTTTAAAAAAGAATGCTTTAATTTAATATACTTCCTCTCTTTCTTCAATAATTTGAACCGTGAAAATGTTTAAGAAAAACATTTTTAAAAAAGCAGTACTCTTCTACTTCTCTTATTACCATAATGCCTTTAATGCTGTCAGACTCTTCTAGAGGGGTTGAACCAATTGAAATGATTGGGGGGTCACACAGCAAATAGATTGTGGGACTTTAGTGTAAGCAATGGATGTTTGCATCCCAGCTTGCCTATGAACTTTATTGACTGACATCAGAGGCTGCAGACAGATCTACCTCATAGGAACAGTGTTAGTTTAAATCGCTGCCCTGTTTCTTTTGGAAGAAAATTAATGTGGCCTGTAAGAGGAGATAATTTTCCTTTTGGCTGGCCCTTCCCTTGGCCTCACCACCTTCTGAGGCATGTCTGGTGAGGATGAAAAATAAGACCTTTTCAGTGGCTGCTCCTAGGCTGTAGAACATCTTTCCATGGGAGCCAAGGCAAGGCTGGGTCCCTCCCTCTTGCTCTGCTGCCAGCAGGTAAAGAGAAGGTCAATCACTGCAGCTACATGCTGAGAGTCTTCAACCCATCAGAGAACATGAGGACTTCCTGGACAGAGCAGATGGGGAACTGATCCTATAGAACCAACAGGAAGAAAGTGCCAATGAAAACAAAGGGGGCTGTAACACTGATGAAGCACTCTGAAGGACAGTCAATGCCAGAAGCAGACTATGCACAAGGAATTCGGAACCACTCCAACTAAGCAATTGCTTCCTACATCTTCATGAGGATAATGGTGGTGAATAGGCACAAACAGGAGACCAGCAGCAAGAGACACTGCATGTCAAGGAAGGAGCCAACCTAACCACCAACTGCAGCAGGAAGATAAGTGCTGCTGGTAGGGGATTCATTGCTCAGGGGTACTGTGTTCCAGCCAGACAAGATGAACTGGTAAGTATGCTGTCTTCCTGGCACACGTATCCAGGATGTCATTGACAAGTTGCCAAAGCTCATCAAGAACACAGAGCTGTACCACTCTTTTTATTCATGTGTGCAGAGCACCTTGAACAATGAAGCCCTGGACAGGAAAGTGAAGAATTTAGAGGCATAGTTAGTATTCTCATCAATTCTACCTGTGACAGATAGAGGACCACAAAAGGAAAGGAAGATGGAAAGCCACTGGGTGACCTTGGGCAAGTCGCACTCTCTCAGCCTCAGAGGAAGGCAAGGGCAAACCCCTTCTGAACAATTCCTGCAAAGAAAACACCTTGATAGGTTCACATTAGGGTCATCATAAGTTGGAAACAACTTGAAGGCACACAAGAGTGGAAAGAAGAATGAATTACCAAGGAAGATGCAGATCTGTAGCCCAAGCTTGCAGGAATTGTGTAAGGAAGGTTAATGCTCAAAATAAGCTGAGACTGGATAGGAAAACAAGAAGCAATAAAAAGGGAGATTTCCAAATATGTTTGAAGGAAGAGAATGATGAAAGAAATGGTGGGACTACTGTCCAGCAAGGATGGTAAAATGCTAACAGATCACAATGAAAAGGCAGAACTGCTCAATACCTATTTTGCTCCAGTTTTCCCCAAAAGAAAACTGCGCATCCATACAACAGCAGAGACCTTAGCAAGGAAACCGGGTTGCAAATCAATATTGATAAGTAGCCAGTCAGGAATCACCTAGTTAACCTAAATGAGTTCAAATCTGCCAGGCCAGATAACTGCATCCCAGAGTACTGAAGGACATACTTGCAGAACCGCTTGCCATCATGGGGATTTTTAAAGAAATCTCAGTGAACATGTGAGGTGCCAGAGGACTGGACATGAGCAAACACAGACCTTTTCTTCAAAAAAGGCAAAAAAGAAAAGGAATCATAGAATCATAGAGGTGGAATCAAGACCGGTTTAAGGAATTTTGGGGCCCCCTGCAATGCTTTACTTTGGGGGCCCCATATGTTTATCTCAGATCAATGTAACCTAACCTATTCAAAGTACAGGATGTTCAGATTACATTAGGACCCCTGTATCCACGGATTCATTATCCATGGGACACAAAACAGCACACCTACCATAGAGTCTTCCTAGAAAATGTGTCTTCCCTAGCCCTTTTCTAGGCCTTCCAAGGCAACTCTATGGTATTTTAAACAAGAAATCCCATTATTTTCATATTAAGGAGGCCAACACGGGGCCCTCTCTTGACCTCGGGGGCCCCTCTTGACCTCGGGGCCCCCTGCCAATGCTGATTTGGCAGACAGGTTAAACCGGCCCTGGGTGGAATATACGACAAGGGCCATCTAGTCCAACCCCCTGCCACACAGGAATACCCAATCAAAGCACTCCCAACAGATGGCCAACTAAAGGCCAGTCAGTCTGACCTCAATAACAGGGAAAATATTTGAACAGATTACACAGGAATGTATTTGCAAGTATCTTGATGACAAAGCAGTGATTAGTAGGAGACAGCACAGGTTTATCAAGAAGAAATCCTGCCAAGCTAACCCTATATCTTTTTTTAAAATTGGATTGCTAGTTTAGTAGACAGTAGGGATGCTGTGGGCGTCATCAGAATTTCAGCAAAGCATTTGAAAAGGTCCTACATGATATTTTGATTAGGGAACTGGCTAAATATGGAATAGATGGAAACACCATCAGATGGATCCATAATTGCTTGGAAAACAGTGTTCAAAGAGTTGTCATCAGTGGCTATGCTTCAAATTTGCGGGGAGGTCTCAAGTGGAATGCTGTAAGGTTTTGTCCTGGGGCCAATGCTCTTCAATATTTTTATTATTGATTTAGATGATGGGATGAAAGGAATCCTTATCAAAATTGCAGATTATACAAAATGGGGGAAGAGTAGTTAACACACTGGAAGAAAGGAACAGAATTTAAAAGGACCCTGACAAACTAAAAAACTGGACTGAAATTAATAAAATGAAATTCAAGAGAACAAAGTCTACATTTAGGCCACAGAAAACAAATGCACAGATATAGGGATGGGGGGATACTTGGCTCAGCAGTATTATATGTGAAAAGGACCTTGTTTTTTTCCTTGGTTTTTTTCTGGGCTGTGAAGCCGTGTTCTGGAATAGTTTCTTTCTGATGTTTCGCCTGCATCTGTGGCTGGCATCTTCAGAGAATGGTTGGGTAGGAGTGTGTGTGGAGTTTATATATTGTGAACCCCTGTTGGGGAGTATATGTAAATTTGTGTAATTGAATTGTTAGTTTCTGGGTATAGAAATGCAAGGCTCGTTAGTGTCTGTTTGGCTAACGGTTGGTTGATGGGCCATTAACTGCTGGAAATCCCCTTGTCCCTGGGTGGAAACTATTCCACCCAGAATATTCCACCCAGAAACTATTCCAGAACATGGCCTCACAGCCCAGAAAAAAACCAAGGAAAATCTATGGGTGCCAACCGTGAAAGCCTTCGACTGCACATCAACCTTGGGTTTTTTTTATCAATAATAAGTTGAACACGAGCCAGAAATGTGATGCTGCAGCAAAGAAAGTAAATGCTATCTTACCTGCATTAACAGAAGCATAATTTCCAAACTGAGGGAAGTAATAGTCCCACTATATTCTGCACTGCTCAGGCCGCATCTGGAGTACTGCATTCAGTTCTGGGTGCCTCATTTTAAGAAGGATATAGACAAATTGAATCATAGAATCATAGAGTTGGAAGAGACCTCAAGGGCCATCCGGTCCAACCCCCTGCCATGCAAGAAGAAACAAGCAAAGCATTCCCGACAGATGGCCACCCAGCCTCTGTTTAAAAACCTCCAAAGAAGGAGACTCCACCACACTCGGAGGCAGTGTATTCCACTGCCGAACAGCTCTTACAGTCAGGAACTTCTTTTTAAGGTTTAGGTGGAATCTCTTTTCCTGTAGTTTGAACCCTTTGCTCCATGTCCTAGTCTCTGGAGCAGCAGAAAACAAACTTGCTTCACCCTCAATATGACATCCGTTCAAATATTTAAACATGGCCATCATGTCCTCTCTCCACCTTCTCTTCTCCAGACTAAACATGCCCAGCTCCCTAAGTCACTCCTCATAGGGCATGGCTTCCAGACCACCCACCATCCTGGCCTTCCTCTGGACATGTTCCAGCTTCTCAATGTCCTTCCTGAATTGTGGTGCCCAGAACTGGACAAGTATTCCAGGTGAGGTCTGACCAAAGCAGAATACAGTGGCACTATTACTTCCCTTGATCTAGACACTATACTCCTATTAATGCAGCTTAGAATCACATTGGCTTTTTTAGCTGCTGCATCACACTGCTGACTCATGTTCAGCTTGTGGTTCACTAAGACTACTATATCCTTTTCGTATGTACTGCCCTCAAGCCATGTGTCATCCATCCTATATCTGTGCATTTCATTTTTAGTGCCCAAGTGTAGTATCCTGCATTTCTTGCTGTTGAAATTCATTTTCTTAGTATTGGCCCAGCTTTCTAATCTGTTGAGGTCATTTTGGATTCTGATCCTGTCCTCTGGGATATTAGCTACCCCTCCTAATTTGGTGTCATCTGAAAACTTGATAAGCATGCCCTCTATTCCCTCATCCAAGTCATGGATAATGATGCTGAATAGCACTGGGCCCAGGACAGAACCCTGTGGCACCCCACTGGTCACTTCTCTCCAGGATGAAGAGGGGCCATTGGTGACTACCCTTTGGGTTTGGTCAGTCAACCAATTACAAACTGGAGCAAGTTCAGAAAAGGACAATAAGGATGGTAAGAGGTATGGAGAACAAAGCATATGAGGAGAGGTTGAAGTTGCTGGGCATGTTCAACTTGGTGATGAGAAGACTGAGGGGTGACATGATTGCCCTCTTTAAATACCTCAAGGGTTGCCACAAAGAGGAGGTGCAGGCTTGTTCTCTGCTGCCTCAGAGCGTAGAACTATGTCTACCGGTATTAAGTTACAGGAGGGTAGATTTTGATTGAACATTAGAAGAAACTTCTTGACAGTGAAAGCGATTTGGCAATGGAACCAATTTCCTAGAGTGGTGGTGAGGTCTCCTTCTATGGAAGTCTTCAGAAAGAGGCTGGACAACTACCTGCTGAGGATGCTGTCGCTGAAAGTTCTGCATTAAGGAGGAGGTTGGATGCTATGGCCCACGCAGCCCCTTCCAACTCTATGATTCTATGATCTTGGAAGCTAAGCAGGGTCAGACATAGTTAGTACTTGGATGGGAGATCACCAATGAATACCAAGTGCTGTAGGCTATATTTCAGAGGAAGGAAATGGTAAAACCACCACCTCTGACTATTCCTTACCTAAGGAAACCCTATGAATTTCATGCTATAATTTCATTACCATAAGTTGACAGGTGATTCAAACGTACACATACACACTCAATTATAATTTACTCCATCTCATATTGTGAGATACTTTGAGGCCTAGTTCAGAAAGAAAGACAGGATATAAATAAAAAATAAAATAAAAAATGTTCTCTTTGATGACTGGCCACTACTTGCAGGAGATATAAAGGTAAATTATAATTTACTCCATCTCATATTGTGAGATACTTTGAAGCCTAGTTCAGAAAGAAAAACAGGATATAAATAAAAAATAAAATAAAAAATATTCTCCTTTGATGACTAGCCACTACTTGCAGGAGATATAAAGGTAAGGGATCATTAATACTTTTAAAGATATGGATAAATGAGTCCTACACTCTCAGGACTACTCATTGCTTTTTTGTTTCACCAGGGTTGCTGAGACCTGCTGGCATTTTCCAGGGCAAACAGCAAGCTCTTATTGAGAGAACTGCCCTTAGCATCTGCTTCCCAGATTTGACTGAAATGCACTTCCCTAATGTCCAAGAAAGCTTGTGGCTAGCTTAAGGATTGGCTCATGGTATGCCACTTGACAATCAATGCCCAAAAAGCAAGCTGTTGGAAGAGCTTTTGTTGTGAGTTACACTTGCACAATTCCACTAAGCAAAGATGGAAATGCTCCTCAGAATCAGTTATGTGGTATCTCAAACATGAGAGGGTGTAGAAGGCAGAGGAACCCCCCCCCAATTCTGCCATTTAGTTAGTTGTTTTAAAATGTTGTTGGCATTATATGCCACAAAGTTGGCTTCATCTTAGGGCAGTCCTATGAATGAAAGCCCTTTAGGGTCTCTTAAAGGGCCCTCATTCATAGGATTGCCATAAGATGAAGAGATCCTATTATCAAGAGCCTGGCTTGCATCTTGCAAGCTCAGGGCTGTGGCTTCCTTGATTGAGTCTATCCATCTGGAATATGGTTTTCATCTTTTCCTATGCTGTTGTTGTTGCTGCTGCCGCTGCTGCCATTGTTGGGTGCCTTTAACCCATTTCTGACTTTTGATGACCCTAAGGCAACTTCATCATGGGGTTTTCTTGACAAGATTTATTCGTAGGAGGTTTATCATTATCTTCCTCTGAGGCTGAGAGAGCATGACATGCCTGAGGTTACCAAGGGGTTTCCATGGCTGAGTGGGGATTCAAACCATGGTCTCCCAGATTCCTAGTCCAACACTCAAACCATTACACCAATCTGGCTCTCTTCTTTTGCTTTCAGTTTTCCCCAGCATGATCTTCTTTTCCAATGAGTCATGTCTTCTCAGGATATGTCCAAAAGGTAGGCCTCCTCAAATACTGTTGGCCTTCCATATCCACAGATTCTACATTTAGGGATTCGCCCATCCACAGTTTGAAAATATTCCCAACAAATAAATAAATTCCAAAAAGCAAACCTTGATTTTGCCATTTGATATAAGTGATACCATTTTACTATAATGGGGCTTGAGCATCCATGGCTTTTGGTATCCACAGAAAGTCTTGGAAGCAAACCCCAGTGGATACCAGGGGCCCACTGTATGCACAAACACATATGTGAACTACTTTATGGGAAGTTACAAAAGAGTAGCATGTTAACCACCATTTGATTAAGCAGCATTTCACTAAGCACTGTGTAATGAAGCCTGGTGGATTTGATGTCACTGTGTTGGTGAATTCACTCTGGTTTTAGTCTGAACACTAAAGGTGTTGAACCTCTTTTATAGACAGCAGCAGCACATTGGATAGCACCTTTAAAGTTCAGAGAAAAAGTCAGACTGGACTCACCACCCAATGACATCATTGCCACAAGCAACCACTGGCACTCATTTCAAACACAGTTTTCAGAAACATGTTAATTTCTTCCATAGACTTATCAAATATCAAATTCCCTGAAAATATAATGCCCAATATACTGCCATTTGTAAAATTGTCCCCAAAACATGTTATACATTTTTGTTAGTTGAACAGGCTGGGAAGATTTGCTCTCCTTGGTTCCCTCAGCAAGGATAATGTGAACTCTCCACCAGCAGCACACTCTGTTTCCTGGACAGATTCAGCACAGAGAGCACAGGTCAACTTCAGTGTCTATTGAGTCCATGTTCTGGTGCTACAATAATCTCCTAAATGTGGTAGACTGCTGACAAAGCAGATTAGGCATAATGCACAACCTGGTTAGTGTTCAAGGCATGCAGTAAACTCATAATGTACTGAAGCCCTACATCTGACTTTGTGGAGGCCTATGTCTTTTGTTCATTCGCTCTGTTGATAGCATGTTCTCTCTCCAAACAGCAGTGGGGTGGGTGGGTTCTGGGGTTCCCTCCCACCTTCTCTTTTTAGGTACAGATCAGGCACAGACCTGCTGCTTGTCTTCTGGAAGAGAGGAAACAATACTGTCACCTTCTGGCTTGCAAATGAGGCTGTCTTAAAGTAGAGGCTGGAAGGTCTTCCTGTGTTTCTCAGGAGGGGGACACCTAGCATCCTTGTGTGACTCATGGATCATTTGTGTCTGAAAAAAAGCATTCTTCACACACTCCCTACAGTTAAGGCTAAGTGCTCTTGGCACTGTGAGTCATAAGAAACAAGAGGCTATTAAGAAGCTAGAAGAGGCAGTGGGGAGACATCTATGCTGAATAAAGCTGTACAGGGGGATTTTAAAAACCTGACTGGAGGTTTTTTTTCAGGAGAGGGGAATGAGCCAAAAGACTGTTTCAGGACAGCGGCTTATAAGAAACAGACAGAACATGAGGAAACCTATGTCTGGTTAAAGAATGACAATACTTCTGCTAGTTTATAATCATCAGTCAGGTATGTCTTTCTGAAGATATAAATAGGGTAGCTAACTATCTGTTTAATGGGACGTTTGAGATTTAACAACATTGTGAAGTTGCAGTGGAAACTCAACTATGACCAGGTGCAACTTCTGCTGCTGAGTTGTGGTTTTTCGGTAAAGATACACAATCTCTGTCATCAAAAACAAAAAAGTAAGCAAGAAAGAAAAGACAAATGGTTAATCTCAGAACTTGGAAATGTTACTTTGGGACAACTCCCCAGTCCCCCAGCTAGAATTGAGGCTTATCATTGTACCTGACCAAAGTAGTTAAAATATTATTCATAAACTGTCTAGGTCATAGACTTTGGGCTAAATGCAACATTCTGCTAGTTGTTGCAATGGAACTTTCTTCCCCTCCATTCCAGCCCTTCATATTGCCTGATAACTATCTTAGGGGGTTTACTTGTTCCCCTAGAACTAGTTTTGGTGATGCAGTGGGAAGTTGCAGTGCGTCCCCCGCCCCGCTCCTTCTGGCAGTGAAAGGCCCAGCACTGGCTCCTGCCTGTTGCCATTTGTAGGAGTTTCTGTATCTTGCAGTTTCTGTATTTTGCGAAGCAGGTGGCTGGGGGGCTCCCTGGAAGGAGGAAGTATGAGCCATACTCATGCCCTGCAGCCACTGCCCCCCCCCCCACACGCAGCAGCATCCCTCTGCTTTGGGAGGCAGGGGATGTGCAATCACCATTGAGGCCAACTGCCTCCTGAAACTGGCTGCTGTGTGAATGTGCACACAGCAGCTACCTTTGGGAGGTGCTTGGTGGCCATAATCACTACTGCTCCCCCCCCCCAAAGCTCAACACTGATGTGAGCACATTCACACAGCAGCCCCATGCCTCAGGAGGAAGGGGGTTCAAGTGATCACCACTCTGCACACAGTGCCAATGTTCACACAGCAACCAGCTTCAGGAAGCAGTTGGCAGCTACGAACCCTGTTCCTCCCTCCTCCTGGAGTTCAAGGCTGCTGTGAGCACATTCACACAGCAGGCCCAGGAGGAAGAGCGGGCACAAGCGACTGCTGTTGATGCCGAGCGATTGCTGTTGAACGTTTTAGCAGGTGGTTGGTGGCAGCCTTCACTAATGCTCCATCCTCCCAAAGCCCAAAGCTGCTGTGTGAACATTTGCACAGCTGTTATGGGTTTGGGCAGGGCAGAGCAGCAGCGTCAACCCCTACCAAAGCCGGTTGCTCTGTGGGCTGTACACAGCTCTATGGCCTTTTCAGCAGGCTGGTCTTTCACCTTCCTTCTCCTGAAACCAAGATGGGATTGCTGGATTGCTTTTGGATAATCCACCTCCAGGCTCCCACCTGGAGGCAAAATCTTGCCTTTCCCAGTAGGCTTGGGCTCTCTGGAAAACCATCGAGAGCAATCACCCACAACAGCTGGCAGGGAAGGGAAGCCTGGGGGCTGATCATCAAAAAGCAATCCAACAATCCCATCCCAACTTCAGGCACTCAGAGGCCAGCCTGCCCAGCTGGGGGGAAAAGGAAGGTGAAAGACCAGGCTGCTGAAAAGGGCATACAACTGGTACAGCCCACAGAGCAGCCAGCTTCAGAAGGCATTTGGTGGCAGTGATTCTTGGGCTTTGGGAGGGAAGTATGGATGCTTCAGACCAGCAGGGGCAAACCCACAAATTATGAAATCCACAAATGTGGGGGGCTGACTTTTCTTCAATTGCTGCAAACTAGTTATTCACAAACCGTCTGGGTCATAGACTTTGGGCTAAATGCAGGGGGGAAGGAGGGGGTCATCGTATTGCCTTTCCCTGTAGGCTCAGGAAAAAACAAATTGCTACAGGCTCTTCTAGCTTGGGTGTTCTTCCTCATTAATAATGTTTGCCACCTTGACCACACACTGATGTGGCTTCGTCACACCTGTCCCAGTTTTCATCTGTGAAATATTGAATGGTATATAATCCTCATTATCTTGTTCTTGTATAGTTTTTAATTATACTGTATTTTATGAGTCGGTCTCTAGCCAGGGAGCTTTCCTAGATTTTGAGGTTGTGGGGAGGATTTGTTTGCTTGTACGTGTGTTGTTGTTGTTTTTTTTTACTTGCTGAATCCAAATGTGCCAGGACCTAAACAATACACTTCAGTGCTGACCCTAGAACCTTGAGTTAGCAAAGATGGTTGACAACTCCCTAGCAGCATAAACTTGTCTTGAAGGGACATTGTTTCATCAGTTTTGATGAACTGTTGAGAAAAAGCTAGTATTAAGCCTAACATTTATCCCAAAGATTTTTAGAAACCTAAACTGAAAGATTAAAAAAAATAGCCTGTTGAAATTTACTTTAGGCAACAAAGCTATATTGTAATGGTACAAAAACTATGTTGTGAGGGGAGTATAAAAACTATGTATCCTGACCATGCAATCCTGCACAGAGAGTCTACATGGTAAAAGCCCTAATATGACCAAATTTGTTTTAAAACTTGGCCAAGAAATGGCTGTGATGCAACCAGGGCCGGTTTAACCATTTCGCCAAATCCGCATTGGCGGGGGGGGGGGGGGGTCCCAGCCACAGGGGGTCCCGTCCTAACTATCTCCAGCCATCTCCTTCTTCCTTTCTCCCTCTGCCTCCACCGAGCAGGAGAAGCTCCTGGGGAGAGAGCGCCGGCGGCTGCAGGAGGAGAGGCCGAAAGCCGGCGGCAGCAGTAGCACCCAAGCTTGGGCTGAGCTGCTCCAAGCCCAGGGCCAGGCTGAGTGAGAGTGGGAAGCGCTGTGCTGGGAGCTGGCATGCTCAGAGCAAATGGGCACCCAGAGCATGGAGCTGCGCTGCTGCCGCTGCTGTTGTTGTCACCTGGAGCCTGAGCTGCGAGGCCAGCTGGAGAGCCTCCGCGGCCGCACCCACTGTACTGCCCTGGAAGCAACCCTGGAATGCCTAAGGCCGAGCGCCGGCAGCTGCAGGAGGAGAGGTGGCGGAGGCGCCAGCAGCAGCAGCGCCTGGGCTGGGCCCCATGGCCAGCGTTGCTGCCTTCGTCTTGGTGGGAGGAGCCCCAGCCCACACACTGGTGCTGAGCCGGAGCTGCAAGCAGAGCCTGGAGCACTACTAGACCAAGCTGCAGGCACTGCTTGAGCTCCAAGGGCACCTGGACAGCCTGGGGGAGCTGGAGCAGCTGCACACCCACAACCAGCAGAGCTACCAGCAGCTGGAGGAGCTCCACCGCTGCTGGAGAGAGCTGGGAGCCCTGGCTGACAGCCTGGAGGAAGAGTGGGTGGCACAGCAGGAAAGCCACGAGGCCCAGCGGGAGCAGCTCCAGGTGAGGCGGGGGGGAGGACTGGCCACCATCCTGGACTGGAGGAAGGAATTTCAGGGGGGCCCTGCAATGCTTTAGTTTGGAGGGGGGCATATGTTTCTCTCAGAACCTAACCCATTCTCAGTAGAGGATATTCAGATTATTGTAGGACCCCTGTATCCACTGTTTCATTATCCACCAATTCAATTATTCACAGAACACAAAACAGCATATCTACCATAGAGTCTTCCTAGAAAATGTGTCCTCTCCAGCCATTTTCTAGGTCCTCCAAGGCAACTCTAGGGTATTTTAAACCCTAAAACCAGAAGACCCATCATTTTCAATGGTGTTCAGTATTATCCATGGTTTTCGGTAACCACGGGGGCCTCCAGAACCAATCCCCAGTGGATACAGGGGTCCTACTGTATTACTAATAATGTTTTTGCAGGAGGAGGGTTACAATGCCCCCCCCTACAATAATGCCCCCCCTGTGGCTGCAGGTGCTGCAGGGCCCTTAAACCGGCCCTACTACCCTCACCTGGTAGACTCCACAGGGCTTCCCAACCAGTAGTCCCTGGAAGCCTCGGGTTCCCCCAAGAGGTTGCCAAGGGTTCCTCAAGAGATGGTGGGGTTGTCCAGATGGTGAAAATGCCCCTCACAGCACGGCCGGTTTAAGTTTAAGGGCCCTGCAGCACCTGTAGCCACAGGGGCCCCTGCCATTGTGGGGGGGGGGGGCAGTTGTAACCCTCCTCCTGCAAAGAACATTATTAGTAGTAATCTGAATATCCTGTACAGTTGTCCCTCCATATCCACAGATTTAAGTATTCATGGCTTGAAAATATTCTTTAAAAAATAATAATCCCAAAAGCAAATCTTGATTTTGCCATCTTCTATAAGGGACACCATTTTGTTGTGCCATTGCATATAATGGGACTTGAGTATTCACAGATTTTGGTATCCACAGGAGTCCTGGAACCAAACCCCAGCGAATATGAAGGGACAACTGTACTGTGAATAGGTTAGGTTAGATTACATTGACCTGAGATAAACATATGGGGGCCCCAAAATAAAGTGTTGCAGGGGGCCCCAACATTCCTTAAACTGGCCCTGGATGCAACAGTTTAAGGGATTTCCCTTGAAATGTAATTTCTGTTTGTCAGTGTCCTTTTTGCACAACTAAAATATACCTCCAAGCAACCAGCTGCTTGACTTCAGTAAATGGTCATGGAATCCTGTTGTTTTGCCTCTACTATATCTTCAGTATAAATATTTAACATACCAACATAAAAGCAGATATAAAAACAACTGGAAGTCATAAACAGTTGTTCTAAGGCAATATCAGGTGCTATTGTAGTAATTGTAAACCTTTTATTGTTGTTCTGATTACAGAGCAATATAGATATTTCATTTTTAATTGAGATGCAATGTTCTTGGCAGCCATTTTGGATATTTTTAAATGCCCATTTTCTAAGCATCACAGTGTCACAGAAGGCTGGTTCATGTATCAAACTGATGAGGAAACACAACCTCCAAACAATCTATAGAGCAACCAAGAAAATCCAAGAAATGCTACGCTCAGCGAAGGACAAAAGAGACCCTCTCACAGCTGCAGGAGTTTACTGCATACCATGCAGCTGTGGACAAGTTTACATAGGGACCACTAAATGCAGTGTGCAAACATGAATCAAGGAACATGAGAGACACTGCAGACTGGGCCAGCCAGAAAAATCAGCAGCAGCAGAACATGTTATAAACCAACCTGGACACAAAATGTTATTTAAAAACACATAAATTCTGGACCAGGCCAACAACTATCATGTTAGAATGCACAGAGAAGCTATTGAAATCACCTGGACAACTTCAACAGGAAAGAAGAAACCTTAAAAGTAAACAAAATCTGCCCCCATTTTTGTAGAACAATAGAATCAAAACTCAACACTTACAAAGGAATTCCACCCAGGAACAGGGGGATTTCCAGGAGATAATGGGTCATCAACCAACCGTTAGCCAAACAGACACTAATCAGCCCTGCATTTCTATACCCAGAAACTAACCATTCAATTGCACAAATGTACATATACTCCCCAACAGGGGTTCACAGTATATAAACCCCACACACTCCTACCCAACCATTCTCTGAAGATGCCAGCCACAGATGCAGGCGAAATGGCAGAAGTAAACTATTCCAGAACATGGCCTCACAGCTCGGGAAAAAACCAAGGAAAAATGGAGCCATGTTTAAATACTTGAAGGGATGTCATATTGAGGATAGAGAAAATTTGTTTTCTCCAGCTCCAGAGACTAGGACATGGAGCAATGGACTCAAACTACAGGAAAAGAAATTCCATCTAAACAATAGGAAGAACTTCCTGACAGTAAGTGCTGTTCGGCAGTGGAATGCACTGCCTCGGAGTGTGGTAGAGTCTCCTTCTTTGGAGGTTTTTAAACAGAGGCTGGTGGATGGCCTTCTGTCAGGAGTGCTTTGATTGGATATTCCTGCATGGCAGGGGATTGGGCTGGATGGCCCTTGTGGTCTCTTCCAACACTATGGTTCTATGATTGTATGATTCTAAGTAGCTACGACAATGGAAGTCTGTGATCTTAGCTAAGTCTGATAATGCAGGATCTCAGTGAAAGTATATGAATATTTAATTGAAATTAATTCAGAACTACATCTCATTATATATTGCATTCATTAAGGATCCCCCCTCTCATTAACAAATAAAGCCCACCATTCATACTTAATTATTATTAAATATATATTTACATATATAAGATCTTTAAATACTCTTAAATTAACGTTGATTTATATGATACTGAGTATTAATAGCGAGCTATAAGGAACTAAATTGACTGTCTTACTGACCAGCATCTTCAGTATCCTACTGACTATAGTGCAATTCATTCCTTTTTCACATTGACTGGAGTATGTTTAGTAGCTTGCCACTAAATTGTGGCAGCAAATTATGGTGCCAATTTTTTAAAAAAATGGGGTGGGGGCTGGAGTGCTAGGTACTTGCATAAAAGAGCTTGAGGACATGTGTGACCCATCAGATGCACTTTGCCAACTGATGATTGTTGAGAGCTTGAAGAATTAATCTTTGGACAGTATTGTTTCAAAATGGTGGCCTTGCACTTTACAGGATCAAATAAACACTACTTTTGAGGGAAGGAGAGCTCACATTTTATTACAATAAAAAAAATCTGTAGAGATTTCTCATGCTATGGCTTCTATCCCCTTGTTAAACAAATTGCGTGGGGTCTGTGAGGATCCCACTAGTGTCTGAAATTAATATGGGGAATATTTAATTAGCTCAAATATGGCAGCAAGAGGTGGGGCAACAGCAGGGTCTTTTGACCTATGTATACTGGTAGTAACAGAGGAGACTCTTAGGACTTTTTCAGATGGGGGGAAAAACCTGAGGAGAAGAACTGGGCTATTTCGCTTACAGAGCCCCATTTCAGACAGCCCTGTCCTTCTCTGTCCTCCTCCCAACCTCCTTCTGACCTCCCCCTGTGCTGCTAGCATTGCTTTTTATTGATGGACCGTCAATAAAAAGCAATGCCAGCAGCACGGGGGAAAGTCAGAAGGAGGTTGGGAGGAGGACGGAGGAGGACAGGACTTTCTGAAATGGGGCTCTGTAAGTGAAACAGCCCTGTTGTCCTGACCTCGGGGTTTTTTTCCCCATCTGAAAAAGTCCTAAGTCAAAACATACAATTAAATTATCTTTATTAGAAATTAATAGTAACAGCATTCCCACATACACTCAGGCTTTAGACACGCACACAAGACTATCGAAGATAGTAGGAAGTATTCGGATAGAAGAATAGAGTAAGGGGATGTGGGTTATAGTATACTAAACCTGTAGAACTGAGATCGTGAAGTAAACCGAAGAGGTCTGGATGATAGAATGGTGACACAAACTGACATGGAGTCACAAAGCAGGGAATTTGTGCACACTTGGGTGGTGTTATAGGGTGATATTTATATCTGATAATTCCTCTGAAGGGATGGGATTTTGAATGGAATACAATGTTTCTCAGAGGCTCCCAGAACTAGACGAAGGATATACTGGAAAAGTTAACAATCATCATTAATTGTCGATGTGTTTAGAATTGAATAGGAGCAGGCAAGGTCTATTGTTAGAGGGGAAGGGGAGAGGAAGGACCCATTTTACAAGCATCAAGCACTCTGCTATCATTGACTGGATTAGGGTATGACTCATTTCCAGCTGTCAAGTCTGACCTGAATATTACTTCCGAATTTCCAAAGGCCCCTCCCTTGACTATACGTGACTCCAACCTTGGTATCTGGGTTCCCTGGTTTACTTGCTAACCATGTGGAACGCCACAGTAAGCCAAATTATTAAATATTGCCAATTATTTGATATTCCAAGATGGGGGCTATCAGGGTAGATAACACCCTCAGGCCAGAAACAGAGGATGGTGATCTCAAGTAGTTCCTAGCTTCTGCCAGTTACCACTAGTTTTCTTTGCTTTTTTAAGGACTTCAAAGGATTGTGGGAGGCAAGAGTGGCTCTCCTTTTTTCTCAAGTGTTTATTTTTTTCTTTTGATTATAAGGAAGACACAAATTAAAGTGGGCCTTTTCTTTCCAATTCAAAGCTCTGAAGACCTGTATTTATTTCAAGGGCCAGAATTTCATTCTGAGCCTTCCAGCTATTCCTTGTTCAGTGTAGTTTATCACTATGGCCTGAGGCCCAGAAATCCCAAACTGACCTCACATTGGAGAATTTTTGCCAGCTCAATGAACTGCCCTTTTAGATAAACATCACAGGCTGAAATCCAGGTTTGGCAAATCAAGCCAGCTAATTAAGCATGCAGAAGGAAAGAGGGTTGGGCATTAAGGAGCAGGCCATTCATTCTATGGCTATGTCTCTATATCTATATCTATATATCTATATCTATATCTATATCTATATCTATATCTTGATCTTAGCCAAAAGGCCGAGAAGCCTTTTGATAGATATAGATATAGATATAGATATATAAATACAGATAGTGTTTTAATGAGTGCCAATTTTGGAAGAAAAGTGGGATATAAATAAATATAATAATAAATAATACTGTAATTACTGAATTTTAAATGGTTTAACTTGATTTATCTAAAATAACTTCTATACAGTATGTATATATTCACTGAATTTTGTGTGTTTTTCATCTGTATTGGTTTTAATTATTTGTAAACTGTCTTGAGTCCCAAGGGAAAAGCAGGACGATGATGATGATGATGATGATGATAGTATTGGTTATTGTTTTTATTTATCACTGTGGTGAGACATATATGCTGTGTAGCACTATGGTATGCATGTCACCTCAGAAGCAAGCAAGCCCTAATAAATTAAAAGAGCCTAACTCTTGGATAAGTGAAGACAGGATTGCAGCCTCAGTCAGCCTGAAGGTATTATGCAAGCTTCCGTGTCAATCTAATCTGAACACCAAATAGAATGCAAAAAACGGCTTTGACTGTTAAATGCAACCACAGTCCTTCACTTGCCCAGACAGGTTTTTGGTTTTCTTTCGAAAATATGGGGCAGCTCTACTACGTCAGGACAGGTCTTTGTATGTTTTGCATTTTCCTTTATGAATTTTATTTCATATATGAAATACTGTTGTTCCTAAAAAGAAACTGAAGGGGAGAAAACACCAAAAGCACTCACTTTAAAAATACAATAGGATACTTAAAACCACAAAGATAAAACAAGATAACACAAATGAAATCACTGCCACTTCTACAATTGCCAATTCATTCTAATTTGAAATGACCCCGCTGCTCTAGATCATGTCTCAGAGAGGAGCAGGAGAAGGTATATAAAGGAGCTCTCCGAGCTATCTTTGGACACTGTAGCAAATATGCTTTTCAGAACATTAACTAAGTTGTCTAGGTCCAGCTCAGAACGATATTACAGTATTTTGTCATAGGACCATGAATCTGATGCATTTGGTACTATGAAGCTGTTTTCAAGTAGCACTGATCTAACTGAAAAAATCTCTCACTCACACTCACACACAATCATTTTTAAAAACTCTACCAGCACCAGTGCCATTTCTAATTCTTCTTTTGTGGAAACCTCACACAGGGGCAAGTTTGCATTAATAAAAAACAGATGAAGAAGAGTTTGAATATTTCAACTTCACCCACCCACATGCTCCAGATCAAGGTCACAAACACTAACTTCTGAGTAAAAAAAAAAAAGTTGTAATCTGCAAAATGCATGTTTACCATATTGTGTAGTAAGAACCCTACGACACTGAGGGCTTGTCTACACTGGCCAGAATACTCCACTTTCCAGATGGAGTATTCTGCCCCAGAGATGGCCCAGATCCCCCTCCCCATTACTGCAATGAAACAGGCAGAAGTCCACACGCACACTCAGGCCTGTATCAGAAGGCATCTCCACTGCTGTTGCACATCTCTCTCTGAAGCTGGGAATGAGGCCCTCAGCATGTGATCAGCATGAAGCCTTGATCACATGTTGGTGGACTCATTCCCACCTTCAGAGTGGCACCAGCAGTAGCAGCATCTGGAGAAACAGCCCAGCATGCAGATACAGACTCCTGCATTCCTGCGCTGGACCCATCCAGGATTTCCCACATGACACAGGTTTTCCCAGGGGTTATTCTGAAATGTTTTTAAAGAGTTTATCTTGACTTCCCCCCAGCTTCACCTTGGATGTCATCAAGACAGTCCAGAGGTTAACCAGAGCAAGAGCCCTGTGTCATTTGGACTGTAGGGCGCCAACATGGGGGGAGGGAGCCAGAGTAAATTGAGTGTCTAGACAAGCCCTGAGATGGTGTTTCAGAAATATGGAGCCTCTAAGCCAAGTTGTCCATTTGAGCTGTTTCCTGGGCATGCAGCCTTAGGACTTTATCAGACCATGCAAATATGGTGTCATAAGGACACCTAATGATCATGAAAGGGCACACATACCAGACAACGTTGCCCTTTTGCAATCATGTCCAGTCCAAACCCTTCCTATTTTATTGACAGCCCAAGCCGTCTATCGGTCCCCCGTAGAGCTTTTGTGCCAGTATTGCCAGCATTTGAATCCACATACCATTGTACTCATGTGAATGCAGCATCAGTGGCCGGTCTGGCCAGAACACTTCTGGATGAGATCGTGACATCCAGGAAGGTGACACACTTTTTATGACCCTCCCCAGTTTACTTGGGACTTCTATAGTATGTTTATGTGCTTTTGTGAACTTTTACTTTGTTATTTTGTTTTGATCTTTAAATTTCCAGCGCTATGTATTCGCATGAGAATCCACTGGATTTCAATAGAGAAAGTGAACAGAGCTCCATTCACTCCTCATTTATTGCCAGGGAAGCCTTTTCACATGGATAGGAGGTAAGTGTGGCACGGGGAATTATTTTGCTGGCATAAAAATGGCAGAAATTATGCTGGCAAAAGAACGGGTTGGGGGGGGTGTCTGATAAAGTCCTTAGTGAAAAAGAACTGGGTACTAATCATGACACTAGCATCATAGCTAAGTATTGTCAAATTTGTTATCCCTTCTTGTAAAGTACCTAATACTGGCTCTTGAAAAAATGGACTTAATGGTCAAAATCTTTTATCAAAAGAGAATTCTCATCACCACCCCCGCTCCAAGAGGACCTTTCTGCTCTTCAATCAGAATAAGACCAGTAAAGTGTAACTTGTTTAAAAACAAGATTTCCAAACTGATTTAAAGCATACCAAAATCAGGAGAGAATGCTCCAAAAGTACCTTTAGCACTTTTTCATTTGCTTGTTTGTTACACTTCCTGATCATGCAATAATTTTGTTGGCCTTTTATTCTGGTATTCCTTACCCTGATATGTGGCTAAACAACAGAATGCATGTTCAGCTGGGTGAGAAATCCTGCCAAGAAATCTGTGACATCACTGGCATTGAATAATGAGGATATAAATAGCAGGCACCAACAACAAGCAAGCAGCTGCTCTTGTTTCCATTTTTTTTTCCTTGCATGAACTTGTGCTACCTTTTCAGACTTCAGGATTATTTGAGGAAAAAGGGAAAAGCAGTACAACAACAACCAGATGTTCACAGTTAATTAATTAGGCATACTCTGCTCCAATCAATCCTTCCCATTCCTTCTCTGGGTGGAAATATCTATCTATATAAAAGGCTTGGGTATGTACAATAGGCCTGGGTATGTTTCCTCTCCCAGTGTGCTGATTGGCTGCTCAGGAAACACCCAACCAACCACTAACCACATGCAAATTCCCTCTCTACCTCACAAGCCACTCAATCTGCATCTACACCCACAGCCTCACAAGGGCCTCTCCCTGCTCTCACCAGTCACCAGTCACAGGCTGCAATGGGACACAGGCAGTCAACTGGTGGTGGCCATAGCTGCAGCAGCAGCTAGACAACAGAGCAAATCACCCTTAACGATTCCGGGAAAAGTGTGGAACACCGAGAAAGGGGAGGGGGATTTAAAAATGAACTGGCCTCCCCTACAGGGTTGTCATGAGGTCTACTGGGCATTTGGGGGGAGTTTTTAAACAGCGCATGGTACACTTGGTCCAGCTAGTAAACAATTAAACAGGAAGTTGTCCAGATATATGCCAAATTCATCCTGCTCATCACATATACAGATCACCCCCCATATCTCTATGGGATACGTTCCAAGACCACCACTACACCGTGGATACCTGAAACTGTGGATAATAGGGAACCCTATTACAATATTTTCAATGGGACAGATGCCAGAAGTTGACTGCAGAATTGCATTGGAGGACCTAGAAATGCCTAGAGACAACATATTTTTTGGATATGGATAAGTGAAACCATGGGTACAGAATGTGTGGATACAGGGGTCAACCTGTATTAACTTAGGCAGAGCTTGGAAAAGTTACTCCCAGAATGCACCAGCCAGCATGATCACTGTCCATACTGGTTGGAGAATTCTAAAAGTTATAGATTAAATTATAGACTTTAAAACTATCATTTCTAAGCTCTGAAAATAGTCTTCTTTAAGCATTAAAACACTGCAAATATACACAGGAACCAGACTTCTCTACTTTAAAATGAAAGGACTGTCTTCAGGTTGGGCTGTTCATCTGATTGCATCAAAGAAATTTGGAAGGAATTCTATTAAAAATGTTGCCATCAAACCGGGTGGAGCTGAATTGAACAATTCTGTAACCCAGTCCTATATATTGGGGTGGGCACTCAAAGCAAAGGTGAGTTTTTGTCTCAGGGGCAGGCCACAGCTCCCCATTTTTAGCTGAAAATAAGGAGGAAAAATAATCAAAACTGGAAGTGACTTCTGGTTGCAATCTCTGAGTTTTGGAAGGGTTTGGGAGTGGTTGGGTAGTAGTGTTTAACCCCAATGTATCACTCCCAAGAATGCAAGTTGCCTCTTGGGGAACATTTTTTTCCACAATTAGCATTAGCACTCCAAAATAATTAAGGGGGCATGGAGATTGGGAGTCAGGAGCTCTTAGAAGTTCCAAATAAAAAGGGATTGTGGGCACATGCAGCCTGTGGACTGTACTGTCTCCACCTCTGCTATATATACTTACTCAGAAATAAATCCCACTGTTTTGGGAACATTGGCCAGAATTCACTAAGGCAGTTATGCATGCATAACCACCTTAGTTACATAGGTATGTAGTGTCTCCCAGCTTGACAGCACCCCCCCAGCCTCACTTACTGGGTAGCAGCAGCTGTGAGCAACAGGAATCTGTTTCTCTCTCAACTGGAAGCAGCAGACTGATGTTTCCACCCCTCCCATGACCAATCTCTGGTGCAACAGCCAGAAACAGGGTCCATCTCACAGTTCCCCTCACACCAAAGATCACTCACAGGAGTAAGGTAGCAATGTCAGTCAGCTGATTCCCAATTGACAGAGGAACATTGATCTTGGGCTGCATCTGCACTGAAATAATCCAGTTTGACACTGCTTTAACTGCCATGGAATTCTGGGATTTGTAGTTTTGTGAGATATTTAGCTTTCTTTGTCAGAGAGCTCTGGTGCCACAACAAACTACAAGCCCCAGGATTCCAGAACCATGGCAGTTAAAGCGGTGTCAAACTGGATTATTTTGGCAGTGCAGATGCAGCTTAGGAGGCACCAATCAGTTGCTGGGCAGGTAAGCTAGGTTGACTCAGCCTTCCATCCTTCCAAGGTCTGTAAAATGAGTACCCAGCTTGTTTGGGGCAATTAGCTAACACACTGTCAACCGCTTAGAGAGGGCTTAGCACTATAAAGCAGTATAGAAATGCAGGTTCTATTGCTATTGCTATTGCTATGCTAATTTTTTGGCTTTAGATTGGTTTTACTTACTTTGCTCTTCTGTATGAATTTTAAAAACTTCCAAAAACAACTGCAAGCACTGAAAGGGAAATGAGTTTGCCCAAACTCAGCATGGGTATACAATAGCAATAGCAATAGCATTTATATTTCTATACCGCTTATCAGTACAAAGCCCTTCCTAAGCAGTTTACAGTGTGTTAGCTAAGTGCCCCCAACAAGCTGGGTACTCATTTTACCAACCTACGGAAGGATGGAAGGATGAGTCAACCTTGGAGCCCTGGAGGATTGAACTCACAGCCTTGTGGCCGCAGTACCGGCATATAAACACTGCACCACCAGGGCTCAGAATCTATCTGCCTGTTTCAGGGTCAGGGTCAGAGACTGAAAGCACTGTGGACCCACATCCTCTCCCCTCATCCAACATACACACAATCAGACCCCAGAGATACACCTTTCCTGCTCACCACCTGTGGTGATGGGCTTCCATTGAAACCTCCACAGTGGCAGAGGGCTGTCCAACAACAGATCTCCCCATCCAAGACCTTTCAGAACTTCAGCAGAGAACTGGAGACACACTCCTTTCTGTGGCCCAGGGGATCATGGGACTGCAGCCTTACATTTGAATTGGATTTCAGCCTTAATGGAGTTTGCAAGGGGGTTTCCTCTATACACACAAAACTATTCTTGGGGGGGGGGATTTCAACACTAGGTATAGCTTGAATAACACAATTTTGAATGTCTTTTTTCATGATCCTTGCAACCAAAGGAGCTTGAAAATTAACAACAGATACAGTATACAGTGGGCCCTTGGTATCCGCTGGGGTTTGGTTTCAGGACCCCCATGGATAACAAAATCATGGATGCACAAGTCCTATTATATACAATGTGAAGTAAAATGGTGTTCCTTATATGAAATGGCAAATTCCTTTTGGATTTTTTTTTTTTGGTGGGGGGGGTATTTTCAAGCCATGGATGGTTGAATCTGTGGATGCATTATCTGTCGATACAGAGGGCCAACTGTAATTTATAAGCCTCTGCGAGCAAATGATCAGAGAATGTTGTTGTTGATTGTAATATATACAAAGCACAAGGCTCACAATACATTGTTATGCACCAAACACGAAGAAGAAATGCTTTGAAATAACTAGCACACAATTATATTTTTTTGTTCTCCCTCTGTTTCTTTTGACCCAAAGGGGAAAACATTTATTTGCTAAAAGATAAAAGACATACCTGCTTTGGGCCAAAATTGTAAGTTTTTCCACTCCTCAAAATATGTTAGGTTTTCCCTATTCTGAAATCATTAATTAATTAACTTTTCATAGAAAGGGCTAAGCAATAAGTAATGACAGGTTGTGGCTGGTGGCCTTAAAAAAAATGGCTTTTAACCAGCTAAGGAGCATGGGTCAAATTACAATTGAATCTGAATACATTTATAAATGTCACAACTGCATTAGGGTGTTTGTTTTGTTTGTGTGTTTTTTTGTTTGGGTTGTTTGTTGTTGTCTGGCACTTCATAAAGAAAAACACTGTTTCAAGTAGATCTCAGGAAAGATATAAGTACATATTTATTCATTTATTCTTTCCTATTTACAGTATATCCTTTCTTGTATGAAAAAGTGTCAGAGTGAGTTACAGGCAGTAACTTTATGCCATGTTGCATGTTGCGATCAGCCATTCATTATCATCAATAGATTACTGGGTTCATCATATATATCATTTTAAAAAAATAAAATCCTATTTTTCAACCTGAAAAATCTAAAATGCTTCCAGAATGATACTGTTAGCATGCCCTACTATCCCCTCCACATGATATCTCATAATTAGAAATATTGGACACTTTTTGGAGTCAGGTTGACTGGGGCAAACCAAAAAGGTCAGTTGGAGGTCACAATGACCTGAATGTGTCTTACAAATATTATGGAAATAAAACCCATATTAGCATTGTGTGGAAGCCCCTTAGAAAACACAGTCATTAAGAAGGTATGTGCTAATCCTTTCTTGCAGCCCTTGGTGCCTCAGCAATGATTTATTCAACCAAATAATTAAGTGACCATTCCCATATCTATTCCTATGGAAATCTTCCCTAAACCCCCTCCTGTCCAACCTTGTGAGGTTGTCATAAACCCATCAATTCCTATCTCCCAGACATTAAAGCAACCAGTGGAGCTTTGATTTCCTTTGTCTATTCGGTGGGATAGCCATCCAGGCTTTGTCCTAACTAGAGTACCTCCTCAGGATAAGAAATAGTGTATAAACATTAGTCCCCTGACAATAGAAAGGTGTGCCACAGTGGACAAACCTGGCCACTCCCTTTCTTGATGTGCCCTGGATTGAAACCTCCTGTGCTACCCCCAGACACCATTCTGAGTATCTTCATTGCACAAAACTCTGCTCTTCCAGACTGGCAACTATCACTCTATGTTCCTGAATATCTCCCTCTATCTAAGCCTTCTGCCCCACTCTGCTTTAGCCTTGTATGGGTCTTAGGAATGTGTGTTGCATATGTGAATTCACTTTGTGCTATTTCCATTAAAAATACTTTATTTCACTTTAAACTGGAGTGCTCTCTATAGTTAGTACAGTTATCCCTTTCTGTTCATTTCTTTCCCATTCATGGTTTTGCATATGCGCGGTTTGCAGCTACTGCTGGAATATGTCAACAGTACGGAGGTTATGTAGGAGCGGAGGTAAAACTGGAAAATCTAAAGCAGTAGGTATATATGTGCCCTTACAAAATAAAGAAACCTTCTTTAGGAAGTTGAAGATGGAAATAGAGAAAACAGAAATAAATAAGATTTTAATGATGGGAGACTGGAATGGAGTGGTTGATCCCCAACTGGATAGATCTTCTAGAAAACAAATAAGAAAAAATCAGGGGAAACTCCCAAGGTCCTTTTTTGAAATGATGAGGAATTTCTGTTTAGTGGATATTTGGAGAGGGAAATATGGAAAAGTGCAGAGTTTTACTTTTTTCTCGGATGTGCATCACACTTCATCAAGAATAGACATGTTTTGGGTAACAAAAGATTTTACAATTAAAATCAAAAAGATGGATGTATTAACAAAGTGGATCTCAGATCACAATCCGATTCAAATAGCACTGCAAATAAATGCAAAGAATACAATTGGCGACTAAACAAAACATTACTAAAAGATACGGAAGCTTTAATGAAAGCAAAAGAAGCCTTGAAGCGATACTTCATAGAAAATACTACAGAGGATGTAAAGAAGAAGACGGTATGGGAAGCGAGTAAAGCTGTCATGAGGGGCTTCTTCATAAAGCAGATGAGTGAGAATAAGAAAGGAAAAGGTGAAAAAGTTACAACTTCTGTCCAAAGAGATAGAAGAGAGAAAAAGCTAATAGAACATCCAAATGATAGACAACTTGCAGAAGAAATCAAAATGTTAAAAAAACAAGCACAATCCCAAATGATAGAGGAAATGGCTGTGAACCTGGTGGCGCAGTGGTTAAATGCCAGTACTGCAAGTCACCACGTTGCAAGTTCGATTCCACCGGGCTCCAAGGTTCACTCAGCCTTCCATCCTTTCGTAGGTCGGTAAAATGAGTACCCAGCTTGTGGAGGCAATTAGCTAACACACATTGGAAACTGTTTAATGCAGTGTAGATGTGTAAATAGTGTTGCTTAAAACGATTTGTAAACTGCTCTGATAGCCTTGTGGCTGAAGAGCGAGGTATAAATAAATAAATGAAGTTAAAGATGGTGAAGCAACTTCATTTTGAGTCAGCCAATAAAACAGGGAGGTGGCTGGCACAGAAACTCAAAAGAAACAAAGAAAGAAAGAATCGATTCGAAGCCCTTTCCCTTATCAAGGACAATGAGGAAGAACAGCATGGACAGACTTCAGGGGTAGAGCAGGGGACCTTGAGAGGACCACCGCAAGGAACAGCAGCTGCGAAGCCTCAGCAGAGGCGTGTGGTAGTGGTGGGGGACTCCTTGCTGCGGGGTACAGAAGCAGTGGTATGTGGGCCTGACAAGATGACTCGGGAGGTGTGTTGTCTCCCTGGGGCAAAGATCTGTGATGTGACCGAGAGGCTGACAAGACTCGTCAAGCCTACGGATCATTACCCCTTCCTTTTGGTCCATGTGGGAACCAATGATACTGCAAGGCACAGCTTTCCCAAGATCAGAAGAGATTATGAGGCCCTGGGGAGGAAGCTGAAAGAAATGGACGCACAGGTGGTCATCTCGTCTCTTCTGCCAGTTGAAGGACATGGTCCAAGAAGGGAGAGGAAAATAGCCGACGTAAACAACTGGCTCCGTAGATGGTGTCGCCGAGAACAATTTGGATTCTTGGATCATGGACTGCGCTTCCATGCGGGGGGACCTCTGGCAAGAGATGGGGTGCATCTTACAACAGTTGGAAGAAACATTTTTGCCAACAGTCTCAAGAATTTGATCAGGAAGGCTTTAAACTGAGTCAAATGGGGGAGGGAGACAGTATTCTGGAAGGCAAAAGGGCTGGAGAAAAGAGTCAAACTGTCATAGAGGGAACAAGGCAAACAGCGCAAGGACCCAACAGTGGGAGGCAAAAAAACTTGCACAGGGAGCAAGTAAAGGGAACACATGGTCTCAGATGTCTCTACACTAATGCACAGAGCATGGGAAATAAGCAAGATGAACTTGAACTCCTTGCACTACAAAACAAATATGATCTAATAGGCATTACTGAAACCTGGTGGGACGAGTCTCATGATTGGAATGTAGGAATAGAGGGGTATAACCTTTATAGGAGAAACAGGCCAAACAGGAAAGGAGGAGGAATAGCATTATATGTCAGGGATATTTACACCAGTGAAGTGGAGGCCCCGTGTCGCGGTTTTGGGGGGGGCCGGGGGGGCCCTCCCAAAACCGCGAATAACCGAAACCGCGAATGTCAAGTTCGCGAATGTGGAGGGACAACTGTATTAGTGAAGAGATCCATGACATCAGTACTGGAAGCCAGGTGGAGAGCATCTGGATAAAAATTAAAGGGGAGGGAAACAACAGGGATGTTATTGTGGGACTCTACTACAGACCCCCAAATCAGACGGAGGAATTGGATGTTGCCTTTCTAGAACAGATGAACACACATGCAGAAAGGAGAGATGTAGTAGTGGTGGGTGACTTCAACTATCCTGATATTTGCTGGCAATCTAACTCAGCCAAAACTACAAGGTCTAGCAAATTCCTTACATGCCTGGAAGACAATTTCATGGTCCAAAAGGTGGATGAGGCAACAAGGGGGTCAGCTATTTTAGATCTGATCCTAACCAACAGAGACGACCTGGTTAATGGGGTGCAAGTGGTGGGATCCTTAGGTGAGAGTGATCATGTTCTCCTGGAGTTTGTTATACAATGGAAAGGAGAAGCCAGGCATAGTCAGACACGCATTCTTGACTTTAGGAGAGCTGATTTCAATAAACTCAGGGAAATACTGGGGGTGATCCCATGGTCAGGAATACTAAAAGAGAAGAGACCTCAAGACGGATGGGACTTTCTCAAAAGGGAGATACTGAAGGCACAATTTCAAACAGTACCATTGAGGAAGAAAAATGGGAGGTGTCTCAAGAAACCAGGATGGATGACTAAAGAACTTTCAATGGAGCTAAGTTTTAAACGGAACATGTATAGGAAATGGAAAAGGGGGGAAATCACCAAAGAAGAATTCAAACAGATAGCGAACACGTGTAGGAGTAAAGTCAGAAAAGCTAAAGCGCAGAATGAGCTCAGGCTTGCTAGGGAGGTTAAGAACAATAAAAAGGGTTTTTTTGGGGTATGTCCGCAGCAAAAGGAGGAAGAAGGAAATATTAGGGCCGCTATGTGGAGAAGATGGCAAAATGCTAACAGGGGACAGAGAAAAGGCAGAATTACTCAACACCTTCTTTGCCTCAGTGTTTTCAGAAAAGGAAAAGGAGGACCAACCTGAGGAGAATGGAACAGATGACACAATAGGGGAAATCCAGCTCAAAATAAGTAAAGAGGTAGTACAGGAATACCTTCTTAATCTAAATGAATTTAAATCTCCAGGACCGGATGAACTATATCCAAGAGTATTAAAAGAGCTGGCAAATATAATCTCAGAGCCATTTACAATAATATTTGAGAACTCCTGGAGAACAGGAGAAGTCCCAGCAGACTGGAGGAGGGCAAACATTGTTCCCATCTTCAAAAAGGGGGAAAAAGAGGATCCCAACAATTATCGTCCAGTTAGTCTGACATCAATACCAGGGAAGATTCTAGAGCAGATCATTAAACAGAGAGTCTGTGAACATTTAGAAGGCAATGCCATAATCACAAAAAGTCAACATGGGTTTCAGAGAAACAAGTCATGCCAGACTAATCTGATCTCTTTTTTTGATAAAATTACCAGCTTGGTAGATGTAGGGAATGCTGTGGACATTGCATACCTTGATTTCAGTAAGGCCTTTGACAAGGTTCCCCATGACATTCTTGCAAACAAGCTTGTAAAATGTGGGCTAGACAAGTTAACTGTTCAATGGATTTGTAATTGGTTGACCAGCCAAACCCAAAGGGTGCTCAGCAGTGGCTCCTCTTCGTCTTGGAAAGATGTGACCAGTGGGGTGCCACAGGGTTCTGTCCTGGGCCCAGTGCTATTCAACATCTTTATCAATGACTTAGATGAGGGAATTAGGGGCATACTTATCAAATTTGCAGATGACACCAAATTGGGAGGAGTAGCTAATACCCTAGAGGACAGGATCAAAATTCAGAATGACCTGGATAGACTGGAGAGCTGGGCCAAAGCTAACAAAATGAAATTCAATACGGAGAAATGTAAACTACTGCATTTAGGGCGGAAAAATGAAATGCATAAATATAGGATGGGAGAGACCTGGCTGAATGAGACTACGTGCGAAAGGGATCTAGGAGTCCTAGTAGACCACAAGTTGAACATGAGCCAACAGTGTGATGCGGCAGCTAAAAAGGCCAATGCGATTTTGGGCTGTATCAATAGAAGTATAGTGTCTAGATCAAGGGAAGTAATAGTGCCACTCTATTCTGCCTTGGTCAGACCTCACTTAGAATACTGTGTCCAGTTCTGGGCACCACAATTCAAAAAGGATATGGACAAATTGGAGCGTGTCCAGAGAAGGGCAACTAAAATGGTGAAAGGTCTGGAAATGATGCCTTATGAGGAGAGACTTAGGGAGCTAGGTATGTTTAGCCTGGAAAAAAGACGGTTAAGAGGCGATATGATAGCCCTGTTTAAGTATTTGAAGGGATGTCACGCTGAGGATGGAGCAGGCTTGTTTTCTGCTGCTCCAGAGACTGCAACAAGGAGCAATGGATGCAAGCTCCAGGAACAGAGATTCCACCTCAACATTAGGAGGAACTTTTTGACAGTAAGAGCTGTTCGGCAGTGGAAGACACTCCCTCGGAGCGTGGTGGGGTCTCCTTCCTTGGAGGTCTTTAAACAGAGGCTGGATGGCCATCTGTCGGGGATGCTTTGATCAAGATTTCCTGCGTGGCAGGGGGGTTGGACTGGATGGCCCTCGTGGTCTCTTCCAACTCTGCAATTCTATGATTCTATGATTCTATGAAAGATAATTACTGAATTGAAATATAGGGGGGAAATTATGTCAGATCATAAACTAATTAAAAAGAGCTTTTGTGAATTTTATGGAAAACTCTATGATGAAAAAAACCCAACAAAAATAGAAATTGAAAAAATTAATCAATATTTAGAAAAACAAAACATGTTAAAGTTATCAGAAGAACAAAGACAAACACTGAATAGTAAGATCACCGCTGTGGAGGTAGTGGAAGCAATTAGAAGAATGAAGATAGGGAAAGTACCTGGGCCTGATGGGTTCACAGCACTCTACTATAAAAAGTTAGAGGATGAATTAATCATCCCATTACAAGCAACTTTAAATAAAATTAGTGAAGATGGTATCCCAGAATCTTGGAAGGAGGCATACATATCGTTGATACATAAGGAAGGGAGAGAAACTGAGGACCCAAAGAATTATAGGCCCATCTCTTTATTAAACTGCGATTATAAATTGTTTATGTCAATCATAGCGCAAAGATTAAAAAATATCCTCTCAAATATAATACCTGAAGATCAAAATGGCTTCCTTAGCAATAGACAAGCGAAACATAATATTAGGACTATTCTAGATATAATGGAATATTATGAAACCCATATAGGTAGAAAATGGCGATGCTTTTTCTGGATGCAGAAAAAGCTTTCGACAAAGTAAACCGGACATTTATGAAGTTGGTATTGCATAAAATGAATACAGGGGAGAGATTCCTAAACTGGATTAATCTAATTTACAATGAACAGAGTGCCATATTAATAGTGAATGGTGATATGACAGAGAAGATAAAAATTAGAAAGGGCACAAGGCAGGGGTGCCCACTTTCTCCCCTCCTCTTTGTAATGGTTGTAGAAATATTGATAAGTAGCATAAGATCTAATAAGAATATAAAGGGTACCAGAACCAAAGGCTTCGAGTATGAGATAAGAGCATACACGGGCGACCTGGTAATAATACTAGAGGAACCGAAAGAGCAACTGGAAGAGTTGGGGAAGACATTAGAAGAATTCGAAAATATGTCTGGTTTCAGAATAAATAAAGATAAGACAATAATATTAACAAAAAATATGACTAAGGGAGAAGAAAAGCAAATACAAAAAACAACAAGCTACAAGGTAGAGAAAAAAGTGAAATGTTTAGGTAGATGGATAACGAAGAGGAATCTGGATCTATATGATAACAACTACGGAAAGCTATGGAAAGAAATAAAAGAGGATTTAGGTAAATGGTCCAGATTGAATATTTCGTTTCTCAGCAGAATCGCCGTAATCAAAATGAAAATCTTGCCTAGATTCATGTACCTATTTCAAAATATACCTATCAGTCACAATAATAAGTGTTTTAAAATCTGGGGGAAAGAGATAATAAAATCTTTGTGGCAAGGAAAGAAACTGAGAATTTCAATAAAATTATTAAAAGACAAAAAGAAAAGAGGCGGCTGTGCGTTACCAGATTTACAGTTATATTATCAGGCATGCGTGCTTACCTGGATTGAAGACTGGATATTGCTGAACAATAGAAGGCTATTAGCTTTGGAAGGAATAGCGTTGAGGTATGGGTGGCACACATACCTATGTTACAATAAAAGAAAAGATAATAAAGAATTCTATCTACATTGTATAAGGAAAGCACTGTTGAATACATGGGTAAATATAAAGAAAAAATTCTATAAAAATATTCTGATGTGGGTGTCAATGGAAGAAACCTTCTTTGGAAGAACTAAAGAAGTGGGAGAGGACTGGCTTAAATATAAAGACATTATAAAGAGAGACGACAGGGGCAAGCACAGATAAAATCTAGAGATCAAATAGAAGGAAAGGGCTTCAAGCTAAACTGGTTCCAGTATAAGCTATGAAAAGTTTAAGATGGATCAAAAAATAGAAAATTTCAAATTTGAAGAAATGAAATAGACGGGATAATCTTTGGTCAAAGCAGGAGGCATATATCAAAATACTACAATATACTATTGGAAAGGGAATTAGAAGATGAAATAATTAAAGACCAAATGATAAGGTGGGCACAAGATATTGGACAAAGTATAGACTTAGAAAAGTGGGAAAGATCCTGGCTAAACACCCAAAAATTTACATCATCGCAAAGTTTAAAAGAAAACTACTTAAAAATATTTGGAAGATGGTACCTGACACTGGTGAAGCTGAATAAAATCTATAAGACAGGATCACAATCTTGTTGGAAATGTGAGCAAGCGAAGGGCACCTTATATCATACATGGTGGACATGTCAAACAGCACAAGAATACTGGAGAAAAATCCATGTAATGATAAACGAAATTTTAGGAATCAGATTTCCAATGGTGCCTCAGATATATTTGTTGAATATGATAGATACAATAGATCAAAAGTCAATGAACAAATATTGGAGAGTAATGCTATATATGACCTCAGCTGCAAGAATCCTTTATGCAGCAAAGTGGAAAAGAAAGGAAACTCCCACAGAAGATGAATGGTTACTTAAGATGAGAGACATGATGGATATGGATTGGCTCACTGCCCGGCTTAAAACTATTCCGTTAGATAAGATAGAGAAGGAGTGGTTCCCAATGAAGAGATATTAGAAAAAGAAATGGAGAAATCTGGCCAACTTGGACCTTTGAAAAGACCTGTAAAGCAATGTAAATTTAGAAGTAGGTAGGCCGAAGTTGTCATTAAGGATAAAGTTAGATTAGGAGAAATCAGACCAATTTAAGTAAATGGCATTCAAGTAACACAAAGTAAAACAAAATTTGAGAAGACCAGGGGAAAGTATGGGGAAAAGTTGGAATAAAGGTTAAAGGATTCTAAAATAATTAAATAATAAAGTTAAGAAAAGAGTCAAAAAGAAGTTAGTTAAAATTAAGAAACTGTATTTTATTTTGTGATAATTCTAATGAAATAAGCTATTGATTTTTGTGATAATTCTAATGAAATAAGCTAATGATTAACATTTCTATTTCTGTTTTATGATCCTGTAAAAAGCTACATTGTTTATGTGATTTCATGAAAGGTAATCTTGTATTAATGCGTGCATATTTGAATGTAACATTACAAAAATTACAATTAAAAAAAAAAACACCAGTACTGTTATTGCAAGACCTTGTCCTCCTCCTCCTCCCCCTCCTCCTGTATGGAAAAAGCACCATCTCAGCACCACCATGATTCTGCAAGATTTGCAAAGTCCCTTCGCCTCCTGGGAAGACTGGCTCCGCTCCCACACCCAACCCATCCTTGTCCTCTCCCTTCTCTTCCTCCACTCCAGCCAACAACATTGCCCGTTTCTTTCTTTCCCATGTTTAAATGACAATAGAGTTTTAACGTGGCGTAGCAATGTTTAGCTCCAGATCATGGTGCACAATTCATACACGTTTCTATTCCAGGTGAGCAGGAGATGTGGGGTGTTGTTGCTGGCCAGACAGAGGGGGTGGGGGAGTGAGGGTGGCAAAGTTTTGTGTGCCTGAGAACTGTTGCCATTGCTGCCACAGAGACTGTGCTATTTGTTTCAGTTGCAAGGGAGATGCGGTGGAATAAATTTGTTTAGGTGGCACAGGTCAATTTGGGAGCCAGGACAGCACCAGACATGGAGTGGTTTTGTTGCAAGGATAGGTGGTCTTGTTGGTGGTTGCCGCAGCAGCAGCTGCTTTCACTAACATTTACTGTAATTTGGAGTGGAGGGAGGCAGAGGGACTTTGCAAATTGGCTGAGGCATCATGCAAAGGCAGGAAAGGGAGGCTCTGGCGGTTCTGTTGGCGGGAGAGGAAAATACAGCATGTTTGGACTGGGGCTTAATTTATTTGCAGTTTTTTCACTTTTGCAGTGGTGCTCCAGCCCTAACCCCTGTGAATGTGAAGGGGCGACTGTACTGGTATATAGAGGTGAAAAGATCCCCAAAGTTACCTGCCTTTCTCAGGCTTCTGTTTAAGATAATAATTCCCCCAGATAATATAGATTTTGGCATCACTGGTGGGGCTCCAAAGCACACCCTGCCTCTTAGGGTAACAATATTATGCTAGGACTCCCAGGCAGGGCTGTTTGGGCTTTCATACTGAATTAAAAGGGACTGTGGGGAGAGGAACCAGAGGTTGGTTTAGCAGACATGTGCTCACAGTAATCTGATGCACACTTTTTAAAAACAGCCTTGTAGCATTTTTTGGCAGAGTGCCACAAGAATTTGTTTATGCTGCAATTCAGGGACTTCTGTCCTCTACAGCTTGAAAAAAACAACCTTGCTTCTTAACATTCAAAACATCCTGTGTCCTTGCATTGCATTTCTGATGTGCCTTTAGAGCATGATGGAACTGTCTTTCCTTCTGCAGAGTCAAGAGAATTATCGCCCAAGCCTCACTGACTGTTTTCTCTACCAAAAACAATTTTGCAATGAGGTACTTCCTCTTTTGTTTTTAGTCTGGATGAGTGCCATTAAGAGAGGGCAGGGCAAACCAAAACCTCTTCTCACACACTTAAACAACCCTGTTTCTGACTACAATATGTGGTTTATTTCTGCCCAATACTGGCTTATATTGGGAGCCTAAATACTACATAAGTGGGGAGGGGGAAACTAGACATGCTGACAAGCTCCTTGGAGCAAATGAGAGATAAAAATATTCTGCCCAGACTGAGAAATTGTGGTTAGAAAGTTTGGAATAAACTAGTCTCTCGAACTATAGTTTGCCATAAGTTTGGGTGTAATGGTAAACTCAGGCCAGTTAACCTGGGAAATTTTTGATATTGTGACAGAAAGAAAAGAAGGGGCAAGCTGAGAATGGGGCATGTGGGGATGAGGCATATACATATCCTGACTTAACAGAGATGTATATCTGCACAGGGCCAATATGATGCTTGTTAGCTTCTCAGAATGAGGCCATCAGATACCTGAAAATAAAATACTTAGGCTGCATCTGCACTGCAGAAATAATCTAGTTTGACATCCCTTTAACTGCCATGACTCAAAGCTATGGAATTTTGGGATCTCTAGTGTTGTGAGATATTTAGCCTTCTCTGCCAGAGAACTCTGGTGCCACAACAAATCCTAGGAATCCATAGCATTGAGCTATGGCTATTGGCAGTTAAAGCAGTGTCAAACTGGATAATTTCTGCAGTGCAGATACAGCCTTTAATGGTAAAATGATAAATTCTTCTCATTTTAATACACAAAGGGAGACAACATACAAATAAATAACAATAACAGCAATGAAAATAATACATTTTAAACCATAGACACACATGAGGAAGGGAAAGTACTGTAGCCCTGCTCCCTCCAATATTGCTCTCCTTACAGGAGAGTGACAGTATAAAGCACAGAGTCTCCTGTATGTGTGGAGATTCACCCCATTCTGGACCCTAGTTTTCTGGTGTCCCTGATCCCCTAGAGAGTCTCCATGGATGAAGGAGCCCCTCTCCACTTCAAGGTGTTGCTTTTGATATAAGGAGAGTGACATCATACAGAAGTTGGGGAGATTGAGTTTCATTCCTGCTTTCTCTTCATATGATTATTGAAAACAGTTTAGAACACTCAAATCAGTCTACCGTCTACATCATTATGTCTCTCTGGATCCAAATTTCTAACAAATCTTGCTTTAATTTGTATATCTCTTAAGTCTACTTAGAGTCATAGAGTTGGAACAGACCACAAGGGTCATCTAGTCCAACCCCCTGCCATGAAGGAACTTGATTGGCTTGATTCAGTTCTGGAATTAGGATTCAAATAACTTTACAAAACAATAGTCCAGATACATGATATTATCCTGGATCCCACTGACGCTGCCTGTGTCTCTACAAATAGAATCATAGAATCATAGAATCATAGAATTGCAGAGTTGGAAGAGACCACGAGGGCCATCCAGTCCAACCCCCCTGCCATGCAGGAATACACAATCAAAGCATCCCCGACAGATGGCCATCCAGCCTCTGTTTAAAGACCTCCAAGGAAGGAGACCCCACCACGCTCCGAGGGAGTGTGTTCCACTGCCGAACAGCTCTTACTGTCAAAAAGTTCCTCCTCATGTTGAGGTGGAATCTCTGTTCCTGGAGCTTGCACCCATTGCTCCGTGTTCCAGTCTCTGGAGCAGCAGAAAACAAGCCTGCTCCATCCTCAGCGTGACATCCCTTCAAATACTTAAACAGGGCTATCATATCACCTCTAAACCGTCTTTTTTCCAGGCTAAACATACCCAGCTCCCTAAGTCTCTCCTCATAAGGCATTGTTTCCAGACCTTTCACCATTTTAGTTGCCCTTCTCTGGACACGCTCCAATTTGTCAATATCCTTTCTGAATTGTGGTGCCCAGAACTGGACACAGTATTCTAAGTGAGGTCTGACCAAGGCAGAATAGAGTGGCACTATTACTTCCCTTGATCTAGACACTATACTTCTATTGATGCAGCCCAAAATTGCATTGGCCTTTTTAGCTGCCGCATCACACTGTTGGCTCATGTTCAACTTGTGGTCTACTAGGACTCCTAGATCCCTTTCGCACGTAGTCTCATTCAGCCAGGTCTCTCCCATCCTATATTTATGCATTTCATTTTTCCGCCCTAAATGCAGTACTTTACATTTCTCCGTATTGAATTTCATTTTGTTAGCTTTGGCCCAGCTCTCCAGTCTATCCAGGTCATTCTGAATTTTGATCCTGTCCTCTAGGGTATTAGCTACTCCTCCCAATTTGGTGTCATCTGCAAATTTGATAAGTATGCCCCTAATTCCCTCATCTAAGTCATTGATAAAGATGTTGAATAGCACTGGGCCCAGGACAGAACCCTGTGGCACCCCACTGGTCACATCTTTCCAAGACGAAGAGGAGCCTCTGCTGAGTACCCTTTGGGTTCGGCCGGTCAACCAATTACAAATCCATTGAACAGTTAACTTGTCTAGCCCACATTCTACAAGCTTGTTTGCAAGAATGTCATGGGGAACCTTGTCAAAGGCCTTACTGAAATCAAGGTATGCAATGTCCACAGCATTCCCTTCATCTACCAAGCTGGTAACTTTATCAAAAAAAGAGATCAGATTAGTCTGGCATGACTTGTTTCTCTGAAACCCATGCTGACTTTTTGTGATTATGGCATTGCCTTCTAAATGTTCACAGACTCTCTGTTTAATGATCTGTTCTAGAATCTTCCCTGGTATTGATGTCAGACTAACTGGACGATAGTTGTTGGGATCCTCTTTTTCCCCCTTTTTGAAGATGGGAACAACGTTTGCCCTCCTCCAGTCTGCTGGGACTTCTCCTGTTCTCCAGGAGTTCTCAAAGATTATTGCCAATGGCTCTGAGATTATATTTGCCAGCTCTTTTAATACTCTTGGATGTAGTTCATCTGGTCCTGGAGATTTAAATTCATTTAGATTAAGAAGGTATTCCTGTACTACCTCTTTACTTATTTTGAGCTGGATTTCCCCTATTGTGTCCTCTGTTCCATTCTCCTCAGGTTGGTCCTCCTTTTCCTTTTCTGAAAACACTGAGGCAAAGAAGGTGTTGAGTAATTCTGCCTTTTCTCTGTCCCCTGTTAGCATTTTGCCATCTTCTCCACGTAGCGGCCCTATCATTTCCTTCTTTTGCTGTGGACATACCCAAAAAAACCCTTTTTATTGTTCTTAACCTCCCTAGCAAGCCTGAGTTCATTCTGCGCTTTAGCTTTTCTGACTTTACTCCTACACATGTTCGCTATCTGTTTGAATTCTTCTTTGGTGATTTCCCCCCTTTTCCATTTCCTATACATGTTCCGTTTAAAACTTAGCTCCATTGAAAGTTCTTTAGTCATCCATCCTGGTTTCTTGAGACACCTCCTATTTTTCTTCCTCAATGGTACTGTTTGAAATTGTGCCTTCAGTATCTCCCTTTTGAGAAAGTCCCATCCGTCTTGAGGTCCCTTCTCTTTTAGTATTCTTGACCATGGGATCATCCCCAGTATTTCCCTGAGTTTATTGAAATCAGCTCTCCTAAAGTCAAGAATGCGTGTCTGACTATGCCTGGCTTCTCCTTTCCATTGTATAACAAACTCCAGGAGAACATGATCACTTTCACCTAAGGATCCCACCACTTGCACCCCATTAACCAGATCGTCTCTGTTGGTTAGGATCAGATCTAAAATAGCTGACCCCCTTGTTGCCTCTTCCACCTTTTGGACCATGAAATTATCTTCCAGGTATGTAAGGAATTTGCTAGACCTTGTAGTTTTGGCTGAGTTAGATTGCCAGCAAATATCAGGATAGTTGAAGTCACCCATCACTACTACATCTCTCCTTTCTGCATGTATGTTCATCTGTTCTAGAAAGGCAACATCCAATTCCTCCGTCTGATTTGGGGGTCTGTAGTAGAGTCCCACAATAACATCCCTGTTGTTTCCCTCCCCTTTAATTTTTATCCAGATGCTCTCCACCTGGCTTCCAGTATTGATGTCATGGATCACTTCACTGGTGTAAATATCCCTGACATATAATGCTATTCCTCCTCCTTTCCTGTTTGGCCTGTTTCTCCTATAAAGGTTATACCCCTCTATTCCTACATTCCAATCATGAGACTCGTCCCACCAGGTTTCAGTAACGCCTATTATATCATATTTGTTTTGTAGTGCGAGGAGTTCAAGTTCATCTTGCTTATTTCCCATGCTCTGTGCATTAGTGTAGAGACATCTGAGACCATGTGTTCCCTTTACTTGCTCCCTGTGCAAGTTTTTTTGCCTCCCACTGTTGGGGCCTTGTGCTGTTTGCCTTGTTCCCTCTATGACAGTTTGACTATTTTCTCCAGCCCTTTTGCCTTCCAGAATACTGTCTCCCTCCCCCATTTGACTCAGTTTAAAGCCCTCCTGATCAAATTCTTGAGACTGTTGGCAAAAATGTTTCTTCCAACTGTTGTAAGATGCACCCCATCTCTTGCCAGAAGTCCCCCCGCATGGAAGCGCGGTCCATGATCCAAGAATACAAAGTGCTAACAAATCTTCAGGAGTGTTAAGATCTAGACTGCTTTGGAAAAGTGACACTTTGATTCAGACAGCTCCTGGATCCATTTAAAACCAGACCTTTTTGGTCCTGCGTTTGGACAGATTGCACACCTTTGCTAAGTGTGGTTATGATCCATATATGGGCAGGAGGGAGAAATTCAAATGTGTTGCTTCTCTCATTAGTCTACCAGTGTGATAGATAAAGCCATGTTCTTAAAACCCTACTCAGGCATACAGTTGTTCAAAGCAAGAAGCCCCCTTTTGTGGCAACTTTGTTCTGTGAAGTTGCTGTATAGTTTGACTGGGAGAGTTGTTGTGGGGAGAGGGATCACACATATAAGGTAGCTGCTGAAGAGCACTTCCACAGTATAGGTATGTAAATCTGCTACAGAAAGGTCAGTAGAGCTTGCCCACCACTTATCTTTTAGTACAGCTGCCAGACCCTTTGGCTTGTTATCATTATCCATGCCATAAGCAATTTCAAGATTCTGCTGTGTTTATGAAAGTCTTGCACCAATCCGGTATGGTACAGCCCTGCCTCTAATCTGTAGTATGCAGAGGGATGGTCCAATGTATTTTGCTACCTGAAGCAGAACAACAAATGGTAACCCTCACTCACCCATGTTCAGGTGCATAATATACCAAACTAGCCAAATTATTTTTGACACATGAGGCAGACAAGCATCTCCCTCTGTCCGTGGGAATAATATACAAAGAAAACATATTCCACAATTAAACCTTTGCAGCCCTTTCATGACACCCAAGAATGTACTGCCTGAGGCAACTGCCTCACTCTCTCTAATTGTAGGGTCAGCCCTTGCTGCACATGTCTTTATTTTCCCAATGTATTGATTGATTTTTAACACTAACAATCTAATATACAATCAAAATAATATACATTCAAAAATAAAGAAACAGAGGGGGGGAAAGAGAAGAAAAGAAAGATGAAAAAAAGGGGGGTGGAAAGACGTGTAACTAAAATACAGTAGGGCTCTGACCTCTCCCACCCACCCCGGTCCTGACTGAAATGAAAATATATGCGTGCATGTATTTCTACTATTACAGATCCAGCTAAATAATCCTACTTAAAATTACTAATAACCATAACCACAAATTATTACAATACATTGTTAACTTTCTTATTGCTCAAAAAATCCATACATGGTTTCCAGTCTTTCAAAAAGTCTTCAGTTTGCTTATCCTTTGAAACCCATGTTAATTTGGCAATTTGGGCCAACTCATCAGCTTTTACAATCCATTCTTCCATCGTCAGTGCTTTAGTCCAATTTGAGCAAACAATATTCTTGCTGCTGTGCCTTACTGCATATGTCTTGATAGCTTGGTCTCTATGCATAGAGTAACTTTTTTTCTTCTTTCTTGAATTATTGTTAACAATAATAAGGCTTGAGCAGAAAATAAACTTTTTAAAGATTTAGACTGCAATCCTATACACCACTACCTGGGGATTCATGTTGTCTTGCTGAATTCATCAGTGTTCACATCTGGAATGACATGTAGAAGACTGCACTGTAAATGACATGCTTCGTCTGTCCTTAAACATTCCAAAACATAATTATATATCCCTCTTGGGATGTAGCTTTTATTTCATGTAAGAATATCAACATCTTGTTTAGAAGTGACTACAGCAGTTGGTTTCAGGCACAGGTTGATTAGGTAATGAAAACTTTGTGATAATTTTTCTGCTCACAAACATGTTGTTGGTCATAATCATCAGAGTTGGAAAATGGTGATGGTGATAGTGAGAGTGGTGATGATTATGATGGTGGTGGTGAAGGTGGTAATAGGGCTTTTAATACACCTGCCCATCCTAAATGTTTCCAATTCAATCTCATTTTAGTGTGTGTACTTAAAGGTAACAGGCCCAAATACCCTTAAGTAAATACACCTCTGATCTTGGAAGCAAATCAGGGTCAGGAGACCACCAACAAATACCAGGTGCTGTAGGCAATATTTCAGAGGAAGGAAGTGGCAAACCACCTCTGACCATTCCTTGCCTAAGAAAACCCTGTTAAATGCATGGGGTCGCCATAAGTTGACAGGTGACTTGAAGGTACTGTGTGCACACACACACACACACACACAAGGGTATTTCCTTTTCACTAAAACAAAACCTACCAAAACCAGCTTTTCAAAGTGGTAAATAGAGACAGGTGCTGAAATCCTGGGTGCCCCTCAGGCTATATTATTGGTATTGTTTTATTATATAGGAATGTAGTAACTTCTTCTTTCTTCTCTTCCCTTGTTTGATTTTAGCCAGAGTTCTCCCACCATGTCATTATCACAAAGATTACCAAACAAAGGTCCTTTTTTTCTTTCTCTCCCCCCCTTTTTCCCCCCTTTTAGATACACTGGGCATTCAGTGTGGGCAATCAGCTCTAATAGTTACCATTAAGTTTGCAGTGAGGTGGTGGGTGGAGATAAATCGAATGTATGCACTTCAGCACTGCACACCACCTGCTGATGGCTGCTGAGTAATGACTTTTCTTTCCTAATTGGTGGTGAGCAGCAGCCCTAATGGATGCAGCCTTGCTGTGCATTTTCACTGTCTCTTCAATCAATAACCCTCACTGTGCCTGGCACAGAGGAGTCCCTGAAAGCCCCTTTGTAATAATGGATTGCTGGAGGTTACATAAACCAGTCTCCTACTGAGTCAGCCCTCTCTGGGGATCTTGGCACTCTGACAATGGCATTTTGAGAAGGTCAGGTGTGGGATGCCAACAGAGCCAACAGGCCTCTGTTCGGTTGCCCCCATTTGGGAGCTCAAATCAATTTGCATGCCATAGGCCTTAGAAACCCTACATGGGAAATGGAGATTTTATTCAGAGCTTGGGCATGTTGCTTTCTTTTTCCCCTCCCCCTTTTTGACTACAACTTGCAGAATTGCCCAGCCAGCATGAACTTCCCCAGTACTGCCCAGCCAACTACAATTCTGGGAGTTGTAGTCCAAAATGTAACTTTTCTAAGTTCTCATTTTAATGACTGTTCAGGAATTCATTTGTTGCTAGGCAGGTCTTCCTCTCTCCTTCTCCTCTTCCCCTGCCCACAAATCCAAGCAAGAACAATGTTGAATTGATTAGTCTTTCTCCTCACATTTTTCTGTACTGAATCAGCAGGAGTATATTTTGAAGCAATCCACACTATGGCATGGGCGGGCTGATTCTCCAAGGGCAGGACACACCTCTACAGGCTCTAGCATTTATTCCTCATTTTCTCAGAAGCACAATTCAAGGTGCTGGGTTTGGTGTGGGTATATAAATCTTTGCAGAGTTTGGGTCTCGCACACGAGCTTTACAGATTACACCCATTCTAATTTCCCATTGCAATCTCTTCAATGTGTTTCCAATTTCTATATGGTTGTGAAAGCTGGACAGTGAAGAAAGCTGACAGGATGCAAATCAACTCATTTGAAATGTGATGCTGAAGGAAAGTTCTACAGATACCATGGACTGCCAAAACGACCACTAAATGAGTCCTAGGGCAAAGCAAGCCTGAAATAGAAGCCAAAATGATCAAACTGAGGCTCTTGCACTCTGGACATACCATGAGACGTCATTTGCTGGAAAAGATTGTAATGCTTGGTAAGATGGAAGGGGGTAGGAAAATAGGAAGGCCACATTACAGGTGGATAGATTCAATCAAGAAAGCCACAGCCCTGAGTTTGCACAACCTGAGCAGGGCAGTTGGTGACAAGGAGTATTGGAGGTCTCCCATTCATAGGATTGTCATAAATTGAAGCTGACTTGATGGCAATTAAAAACAGTCATAGATGGGGCATAGCATCCAACTCAATGCAGGATGTCTAGAAAATGAAACCTCATCACCACTTTAGGCAATTGATTCCATCGCCAAACTGCTCTTACAGAAAAGAAATTCCTTTTAATGTCCAATTGAAAGCTAATCTCCTGTAACTTCAAACCATTAGACCTGGTCCTTCCCTCTGAGGCAGCAAAGAGCAAGCCTTCCCCCTTCTCTCTGTGAAACCTTGAGGTATTTAAAGAGGGCAATCATGTCACCCCTCAGTCTTCTCTTCACCAAGCTGAACGTGCCCAGCTCCTTCAACCTTTCCTCATATCTTTTGTTCTCCATATCTCTAATCATCCTGGTTGCCCTTTTTAAAACCTACTCCAACTTGTCTATATCCTTCTTAAAATGAGGTGCCCAGAACTGAATGCAGTACTCCAGACCAGCGCAGAATATAGTGGGACTATTACTCCCTGCAACATGGAAATTATGCTTCTATTAATGCAGGCTAAAACAGCATTTGCCTTCTTTGCTACAGCATCACACTGTTGGCTCGTGTCCAACTTAAGATAAAAACAATCCCAAAGTTCTTTTTGTGTGTAGTACTGTTGAGCCATGTATCCCCCATCTTTTGTGCTTTTGTTTTTTGTGGCCTAAATGTAGAACAAGCCACTTGGGGGCCAAAACGGGGGCATTGTCCTTCCCAAATAACAATTCTGCCCCACCAAATGAAATTTTCTTTCAGTCTCCAAATTTCTAGCATTGAAATAACTTTAAAATTCAGTTGAGCATTCAGAAATACAGTTTAGGCATCCAAAGAAAAGGCCCAGGGAACATTACCAAGGGAATGTTTACACAGTAAATATAAGAATTCTACGTGTGAATGATTTTCAGTGTGTCGTGCTCCGCAGTTTGGGGACTGATGGAAAATACCATTGGGGAAACAGAATTCTTATTGGGGGTAGCAACACCCCTGGGTTTAGCTCTGAAAACTTGCAAAAGTCCAAATCCCAACTCCCTTCAGACATGTGGGGTTAAGTCATTTCCTCTTTGGCCGTCTTTTGGAGGTCAGGGTGAAGTTTTCTGTAGAGAATGAGGTGCTGGGATATCATTTTTTAAATTACTGATTATTATTTTTATTAATCATTTTATGATGTACACATATTTATTGTGTACCTTACTTTCCCAAGAGTGAAGCAAGTTAAAATTTCCAAAGAAATGAGTATAGTTCCAATAAGGTCCAGATGTGTAATAGACTCCAGTTTTGTTTGCAAGACAAAGCTGAGTGCTACTAGCAATTGAAATAAAGTGTTTAGATTCATTTCAAACTCTTTGGGTTTTGGAGCTGCCATGCTTGTGTGAAAGGCAGACATTCAGTTTCAGTGAGGTTGTATTAGGTTTGAAAGTTGATTGATGGCAACACAGGAAGAAGAATTTATAATCACATTTCAACCTGCCTCTGTGTGTGTGTGTGTGTGTGTGTGTGTGTGTGTCAGCTGAGAATAGATGCATTCTGCATGGTGTGCTTCCCCCCCCCATGGAGTCAATGCCATTTGGGAATGGTTTTGGCACAAGTTGATCGGCCCTCTCTTTCCTAAAGTATCTTTTTGCTTTGGCTGCTGTGAAATCATTTGCATATCTAGACAGATGTAAACTCAGTTCAGAGCTGGCAAAGTTTTTTGTTTTTGTTTTCGTTTTTTTTAAATGGCAACTCATGGAATCCTTCATGCTTTGCTGGAAGATTCTGGGACTTGCAGTCAATCAATCAATCATTTGGCCTTTCCCCCGCCCTAGAGTGTGAATCAAGGCAGTTTACTGAATAAGAAGAAATAGAAATAAAACCACGTATAGCTAAATCATTCAAAAAGTTAAGATTAAAATAATATTAAACGGTTGATAGAATTAAATCATACAAAGCATTGTTTTAAAAAGATAGGTTAAAAACAGTATAGCACACTAAAGAGTGTGCTGTACTTAAGGGGTGGGTGGGTTAGGTATTAATGTAATTATGGGATTTTTATGATGTAAGCTGCCCTGATTGCGTTGCAGAGGGGCTGGATAGAAATTATTATTATTATTATTATTATTATTATTAAGCTGCTACTTGTAACACAATCAGATCTCAGATGCCTGCAGGAGATGATGATCACACTATACTGTTATAGTGCTAGTATTTCATTTTGATTGCTATGGCTTCCTCCTGTGGAATTCTGGAGTTTGTAGTTTAGGGAGGCCTAAGAGCCCTCTGGCTGAAAGTTCTAAATGCCCCTCCCTAAACTGCAAATCCCAATATTTCACAGGAAGCAGCCAGAGCAGTTAAAGTAGAATAGCAGCGTTATAACAGTGTAGTGTGATATAGGCAGCAAGGAGGGACCAGCCCTGACTTCCTTTGGGCTCCCTTCTCCAGTCCCACTTCCTATCTATCTATCTATATTGTATATTACCTCACAGCTTGCCTGGGCCAGTATGGCAATGCACAATTGATTAAAAAAACATTCCTAACAATACACATATAAAAACTTTTTAAACCCAACCAAAAATATTCCTTAAAAATAACTGGTGAATCTTATCAAGATCACTAGATCTTAACCAAAATAAAAACACAGAATTGCCTGTCTCTCTTGGGCATAGGCGCACCAGAGCAGGCATAAGGCACCAAGGGGCATTAAAGGATAGGAAATCAGTTACACTTGGGTCCATTTAACCCAGTAGTAACACTGATGTAGCCCATGTGCTAAACGCAGCCCCAGAAGGCCAGCTGTACAACTTTGTGGGGAGGGGGGACCCACCTCGCATTTTTAATCAAAAAACCTGGGGGCCACTTACATGGCAAAATAAGTCGTGTAATAATTCGGCAAGACGTCTGATAGTTCCCATGTATTTCGACGCAGTATAGCCCTTTTCAGAAGGAGGGGGTGTAAAATACATGTAAGTGGCGCAACTTTTGACTGCGCTGATTTTCCGCTCTTTTTTTAAAAGTTCCGCAGTATAGCGCACTATCGATATTGTGAACTATCCGACATCCACTTTCACAATTTTTTCATCTACCGGAAATTAGGCGGATCCTTGGGAGTGGCCCACTAAAGCATCCCTCCCACCAAACAAAAACATCACGCAGGCAGGGAAGCACCTCTTCCGCAGCAAAAGGAAGAATATATCTTGAGAAAAAGGGACATTGCTTTGTGATGACTTGTTCTATGAAGGATCGTAGCTGCCTACATCTATTCCTTCTCCTAATACACCTTCTGCAGCGATAAGACCTGCATGCATCCTGAAATGCAGCAATTGTGGCTATGATTCTGAACATCAACAAGAAGCAACAAGAAATAGTTGCTAAAGCCTCCATCTTTAAATTGAATAGGTAGGGATACCCTAACGACGGTGGGCGAACGATGAGGTGCACCAGGTATAGGTGTGCCCAATCAGATTTCTTGGAGCGGGAAAGTTTAATAGAAACTGTTAACCAATAGGAATAAGAGTGGCGGGAGCACAGAAAGGAAGTTAACCATAAAGGAGTGACGTATGCTGCTGATTGACAGCTACAGTACTAGCTAAAATGCGAAATGTCGATACTGTGGGAACTAAAAAAAACGAATAATTCGTAACTTATTTAATTCCGCATAATTGCATCATGTGAACTTTGATTGCGGCATTTCACAAAAAGTAATGAAAAATCGTGTACACTATGCGACGCTGTATCGAAAGTGCAATATTGCGATACATTGCGGGGAAAATATTGCCGTGTAACCGGCCCCCTGGAAACCATGGCCCAAGAAGCCACCAGGGGGCATGACTTATGTCTAAACACTAGGGAGATTATCAAATGAGGAAAACATCCCAGGACAGGGCAGGAGACTGCTAAAAGGCTTACCTTTCAGATTATGTTGTCCCTCTCCTGTGATGCTCTCGTTCTGCTCCTGCCCCCCCCCCCCCGCTTCCTCTTATTCACAGGAAAAATCTGTGAATAAGAAGCCCATTCTGTTATAGAAATGGAATGACTGGAGAGTGAAAAGATGACCAGTTATGCTGGCACAATGCCAGCATCACGTGACGTCACCGGGAAGTCCATGCCAGGACACTTCAGAGTATGATCGGGACATCCAGGTAAGTGTCACCCTTTCCCCCCTCCCCTAGTTCCTTTTTAAGTGCTTAGTGTGTTTTCTTGCTTGTTGTCACTTGTTTTCTTTTACTTTTTACTTTTTAAATTTCACGTCAATCGTTCTCTGACGAGAACTGGTGGGATTTGCTTTCTGGGACATTAATGGAGCTTTGCGACAGCTCCATTCACGCCTGGACTGCTGAAGGGAGGGGGAGCCCTCCAGATCACGTGGCAAGGGAAGCATTTGGGGGGATTCTTTCGTTACAGGGATGAGAGTGGGGGGAGGGTGCAGCGATGGGGGGGGGAAGCGGGACAGGAACAGTTTCTAGAGTCCCATGTGATAATCTCCTAGGTACACACACACACTTCATGCACCCTCATTCTCAGGCTTGCTATCTGACATTCTTAAGTCAGCATGCAAAACCTTCCAGCTGTCTGATTTGGCAAGGGAGAGTCCTAGTTAATCCTCTGTGTCATCCCACTTTTCAGTTGCTTTTAAAAAATCAAGAGTTTCTTTCTCTTCTACACACTTTCCCCCTTTGTACTCAGCTTACTTCCATTGATGCAAATGGAGTTCAAAGTGCAAAATAGTTTGCACTCAATTAACTTGGGGGGGGGAAAGGGGTGGAATCTTACCCTTCCCAGAAGGCTGAAGCAAAAGCAGGCTGCTGCAGCCTCCCCTAGTTTGTGTGTTCTCCCTCACTTTTGTCATCTTGACCACGCTCTGGTGTTGCTTGGAACTTGTGTTCCAGTTTTCATCCGTGAAATGTTGGAGAGTATAACCATGATCTGGGCCAAACAAAAAAAAAAGTCATCTGTCTTTGTTTTAACTGGAGGTGCCTGATCTGGTATCTGGATGTATGTGAGCCATTTGTTCTATTTTTTGGCCATGTCCCCCACCACTGCAAAATGATTGATTTTTTCAAGATTAAAGACCATGAGCTCACTGAGGGAGTGTAAGGCTGCTGACACACTACAGAAATAATGCCGTTTGATACCACTTTAACTGCCATGACTCAATGCTATGGAATCTTGGGCCCCGTCTATACGAGGGGGGAGTTGTGCCCCACAGTAAGAGCATGTTGCAGCTGCTGCAACTTAATGGTGGGTTTCCCCCCAGCAGCCCCCATAAGCTTTGTGTCTAAAGATGACATGATGGTGGGGACTGGGGAAGGGAGAGAGGATGGCAGCCATGCTCCTACCTTCCTTGGTCCCTGCAGGGGCAGCAACAAGGGCAGCAGTCAGAGTGGTTGGGAATGACGGCCACCCTCCACCATTCCCAATTGCTTGGGGGAGATGGTGGCTTGCCCTGTCAGCAAGACCCACCCCTGCACTCGTCTGGCCAATCAGCTTTGCACTTCCTGTCATATGGGCAAGTGAATCAAGACAAATCACTTATCCTAATGAACAGGAATGTGACCCCCCCTCACAGTTTTTTAAAAACTTCACAGAAAACCACAGTATATGGCCATTTTTGCCCCCCTCCTTCTGAATAGAGTGAATCGGTGCGGGTTGCCATTAAGACAACACGTTTTCACCTCAAATTCTATGAGGACTTTTTTCACCATTTAGACAAGCCCTTGGTATTTGTAGTTTGTTGTGGCACCAGAGCTCTCTGACAGAGAAGACTAAATAGCTCACAAAATGTCAAATCCCAGAATTCCATAGCATTGAGGTATGGAAGTTAAAATGTCATCAAACTGCATTATTTCTGCACTGTGACCGCAGCATGTAAATCCTCAACTATTTTGTTCTCACATGTAAGGGCAAATTACAGTCCTTTCCTCCCTAAGGTGCTACAAGGTCACTTTGCATACTTTCTCCCCATGGTGGGACAAAGCAAATATTCCTCCACAGTAGTCCCATATTCTGATGTCCTGAAATGTTGCAGAGGAATGATTCTGTGGATAAAAACAATGTTTTCTGTGCTGGAATCTTGTTTTTTTCTGGTGAAAACAGGGATATTGTGCAAAATCAAACCCCACATATTTCTCTCTGAATAATTCTTCCACAATGCTTTGGGACATTTGAATATCAGGAGAAAATTGAAAGATTTCTCAATACTGTCAGTCTTCTGTATCCACGGATTTGGCATCCATGCATTCCACCAGCCACGGCTTGAAAATATTTTTAAAAAAAAAAAAAAATTACAAGAAGCAAACTTTGATTTTGCTATTTTATATAAGGGACACCATTTTACTATTCCATTGTATATAATGGGACTTAAGCATCCATGGATTTTAGTATCCACAGGGTGGGGGTGGGGCGTAGAACCAAACCTCAGTGGATACTAAGAGCCCACTGTATGTGGTTCCTGATTGTTGGTAAACCCTTTTTTTTTTTTTTCCAATTTGGGAATTAATAACTATGAACATTCTTTCCATCCCAAAGTGCAAACTCAATAAAGTAACTTCTCCAAACTCTGGTTTTAATTCTAAGTTGTGGTTGAGCATATTGGTTGCATTTCTCCTAATTATCTCTTTTCAGTTTCCTTCTTTATCTCTAATAAAGGTAGTTATTTGTCAGCAGAGGATTCCATAATACAGCCCATGTTATGCAATCAATGACAGTTCCCCAATAGTTGCAACTGGCCCAGTGTTTTTATTTTCAGTGAAATTCTAAATATTGCATCTTGCAATTTAAATAGATATTGAGAAAATTCATTTACTTAGTGCATTCACATTGGATTTTCGCTACTTTAAAAGAACCAGCGATCAGCATGAATTCATCAAGTAAATTGTTTTCTTACTGTGTTCCTTATAGGTGGTGCTTGTTGCTGCTCCCAGTTTAGGGGCTCAGGGAGCTATTTTTACATAAGTGGTGCTTTTTTCTCACTGAGTCATATCCTATTTCATAGATTGTTCTGTTATCACAACTGTAAGGAGAAGTATCAAGACCTGGGTTTTGCAGAGGAAAAAAAAAGAACTTTGAAAAGTTACCCTTTTAGACAATAAGTCTAAAAGGCCAATGCGATTTTGGGCTGCATCAATAGAAGTATAGTGTCTAGATCAAGGGAAGTAATAGTGCCGCTCTATTCTGCCTTGGTCAGACCTCACCCAGAATACTGTGTCCAGTTCTGGGCGCCACAATTCAAAAAGGATATTGACAAATTGGAGCGTGTCCAGAGAAGGGCAACTAAAATGGTGAAAGGTCTGGAAACAATGCCTTATGAGGAGAGACTTAGGGAGCTGGGTATGTTTAGCCTGGAAAAAAGACGATTAAGAGGCGATATGATAGCCCTGTTTAAGTATTTGAAGGGGTGTCACGTTGAGGATGGAGCAGGCTTGTTTTCTGCTGCTCCAGAGACTGGAACACGGAGCAATGGATGCAAGCTCCAGGAACAGAGATTCCACCTCAACATTAGGAGGAACTTTTTGACAGTAAGAGCTGTTCGGCAGTGGAACACACTTCCTTGGAGCGTGGTGGGGTCTCCTTCCTTGGAGGTCTTTAAACAGAGGCTGGATGGCCATCTGTCGGGGATGCGTTGATTGTGATTTCTTGTGTGGCAGGGGTTGGACTGGATGGCCCTTGTGGTCTCTTCCAACTCTACAATTCTATGAATCTAACTCCCAGCATTCTGGGAGCTGCAATCCAAGTAAGCAACTTTTCCAAGCTATGGGGAAAACTCATTTTCCTGGTTTTGCTGTTGTTGTTATTCCGGGTACTGTAACTTCTTTATTTTAATATGAGCTGCTGTGCCCTCTCAAGTGCTGCCTCAAGCCATCTCTTTCCTTTCTGATTTTTAAATTTGATTTAGAAGGCCCTACAGCCAACCAACAAGGACCGTTTTGTACACATCTGATTCTGTGCCTCAGGGCAGCAGGCCAAGGCTCTATTTAATAATGCCTCACCTGCGCCAATAGCAGCAATAGAATGGACCGCCAACTAAGGAGCCAGTGAGAGCCAGCCTGTTGGCACAGCGACAGTGGCTTCTTTCCCAGCCCAGCACTGAGCCAGGTTCCACAGCTTAAACATGAAGGCAGGAAGGCAGGCCTCAAGCATGCTGTTGACTCTCTCAGGCTTCCCAGAGAGCCGCATATACCGTACCTCCCTAAACGTCAGTTGCTGCCACCCAGTCTGTGGAGTGGTGGTGCATCCACTCCAGAGCAACAGAGCGACGTTCATTCAAACTGGCAGCTGCCTTTTGTTTCACATTGGCAGCTGCCAGCGAAAGCCAAGCCAGGGCAAGACAAACACAATAGCAACATGCAAGATGTGAGGCACATTACACGCTAGATTTAAAATAAAAAAGCATGCATTTGAGGGTAAAGATGCAGTATTATGCAGAGTTCCTTAGCCTTGTGACTCATATTAACACTACGAGATTGTAGGGTAGCATTCCCCAGAATGGCACAAAATCTAGCAGCTGAAATAAGTAAAACTGAGAGGCAACACATTAAACATTATCTTTTTGTAGTTACAGAAGTAAACTGAGCTGATGACGGAGCATAATTTACTATCCCAAAATGTGTAGATTAGAGATTTTTCATCCTGAAACACGTATCCTAGGAAATAGCAAAGAAAGTTCTTATTTGCCTTATTGCTCTGTTTTGTCAAGTTTTGTTTAAACTTGGAATTGTTTCATGAGGAAATTCACACTTGGATTTTCAAATACTGAATCTGGTTTTTTTTTTAATGGAATTATGGCACCTTAAAGACTAACAAGTTTTATTTGTCATAAACCTTTTACGAACAGCACACACTTTATCAGATGCAACTTTGTAGCTGAAATTTCCACATACTGAATCCTGAAAATGTTGGAAATTAATTATCAGGGACAGCTTGTAATATCCAAGTGAACTTTCACTTTGGGGGTGTACTACATAAAAATGTTTCAGTTTTTGCAACAAGAGTTAACTTTCTTGACCCAAAGTAATATCTGAAATGCAAATACTGTGTTTTTACCATTCTCCACCAAGTTTATACATGAAATGTTTTATGTCATTGTGTTTCATGAAGATACAGTTTAGATACTCTTTTCCAGTGGTTTTTGCATTTTGTTTTGTTTTTCCAGAGTAGTTAGTGTTCCTGTAACTAACTAATCCTTGGTTATCACCAGAACAAAACTAATGTTCTTGTGAGTCCTTAAAATATTTAATTTTATCTTTGACTCTTCACTTTGCTTTGCCCTGTACATTCAATCCATTAACAAATTATGTCATTTCTCCGCCTACAGCATTACAAAATACAGTTCTTCCTTCCTCTGTGTCTTCTCATCAAAAACTCTGGCTCATGGCTAAGTCATCTCTCACCTTTACTACTGCAATCTTTTTCTCTCTAGTTTTCCATTGGTTCATCTTCATCCACCCACATACATCCAGCACTCTGTTCCTAAAAGTACTTGGCATCCTCATTGTTTTGACCATGTGACACCAAAATTTCTATACTACTTTTCTATCCACTCCAGGATCCAGCACAAGCTTTTAGTCCTTCCCTTCAAACTCTTTGGAGCCCTCACACCCCACTCACTTATGTTTCTACTCTTATACTCTGACACAACCTTTCTTGTGACCTTAACTCACCCAATGCCACTGCTCACAGAAATCCAACACTGTCTTGCTCCTTGAAATGACTCTGCCTTTTCTACCTTTTGCCAGTTGAGGCTGCCACCCACTGGGCCTGGTGGGATGGAGGACAGGGCACCACAGCCTAAGCCAAAAAGTCAGCAGAGGAGGAACCAACCACATCTAGGGCCTGTCTACACTGCAGAAATACAGCAGTTTGATGCCACTTTATCCACCATCATTCTATCCTATGGAATCCTGGTATTTGTAGTTTTGTGAGGTATTTAGCCTTTTCTATCTAAGAACTCTGGTGCCTCACCAAACTACAAATACAAATTCCATAGGATAGAACTATAGTGGATAAGGTGGTGTCAAACTGCTGTATTTCTGCAGTGTAGACAGGCCCTTAATCTACTACCTAACCTCCTCCCTTGCAATATTTAAGTATACCTTGGGCCTGTCCAAATGGTGAAAATAATCCAAATGGCAATCACATGGAAGGTGATCTGTCCAAATGGACATTTGCATCAATATGTCTCATTCAGAAGTGGGACAGCCAAATCCACCTTAAATTTGTTCAAGGAAGCCTTGGGAGTTTTTCTCTGTAGTACATGTGAATGTGCAATAGTTAAGACAGTCACATTCATGTTGCTGTTACTAGGCAGCATAATCTGATTGGCTGGATGAGCATGGGGGACAGGGCTAGCAAACAGGGAAAGTGCCTGCTTCTGCCATGTTGGATTTTCAGCTAAGCATAAGATTGGTAAGCAGATAAAAGGGCGATTTTTTACTCTCTCTTTTTCTCCTTTTTGTAAATACAAAATATTACATGTGCACACCATGGTAAACTGGTTTTTTTTTTAAAAAAAAAAGTTGGTGGCGGCAGATTTAAAAGTGCGAGTAAATCACTCGCAGCTGCCATCTTGGCTAGGGGTCATGCAAAGTTTTGGGGTGCTCTTTTGACCATTAAGGCAGGTCATGGCACTGCAAATGACTGCTTCTTCAGAGGAGATTGTATCCCCCCCCCCTTGTATAGACAGGACCCTTGTACTCCTCTGCTGCATGGAAGATGTATTTGGAATTAGGTGAATGGTGTCCCATCTCCCCAGACAGTAGGACCACCTACCTATGTTTTTGCTATCCTTCATGCCAAGAAGTGTCTCCTAGGACACCTCTGTGATGCTACACACCTTGCCGCCACTGCTGCCTCCACCTCCTCCACCTCCTCCTACTTCTTGTGGGCCTTCAAGTCAACTCTGACTTATGGTAACACTCTGATAGGGTTTTCTTGGGAAGATTTGTTCAGAAGAGGTTTTCTTTTGCCTTCCTCTTAGGCTGAGAGAGTGTGAGAGAGACAGTTCCACAATGGGTTTTCTCTGTGAGTTGGGATTCAAACACTTGGACTCCAAGTTAAAGTCCTAACCCAGCCCTCAAACCACTTATACCACCAAGGGCTCCATCCCTTAGTTATAGGACTGTGGAACTAGAGTCAAAGTCGGAAGCAATTCTGGGTGCAGTCAGAGTCTGGTAGAAATGTACAGACTCCAACTTTGGCTTCAAAATGAAAACTTATGATATTAAGGAAAATATAACATTTTATACTTAAATAAATATCTTTTTATGTTCTGTTAAACTAAGTAGCCTGATGATTCACGTGGTGGTGATGAAATGGCTTGTGTTACCATTTTATTACAATAAATTTGTTATTACTGATTAATATACATTTGCCATTTATCAAAGAGCCAGATTCAGACATTAGAAAAATCAAGGTCAGAGCCAAAGGTTTGGCATACTGATTCCACAGCCCTGCTTGCTTACTTCAAACCCCCTTTCAAAATGTACATTTTCCAGAAAGACATAGGGACAGCTCTGTAGTCCCAATGCCCTATTGTAACTAAACCAAAGTATGTGCAATCAAAATTAAATATTCTTGTTCCCCTATTTACTTCTGCCTCTATTCCCTCCTGCTTTTCCTCAAGCCTGTTCTTTGTAAAGTTCCTTCCATGCAAACCACCATGGTGTTACATGTATTGTTGTTGTTGTTCCTTAGTAATCACTTCCATCTATAGACGTAGAAAATAACTACTGCTAATGTGGTTATGTTTAACTAGATCAGGAAAGAAGAAAAATATGAATAATGTTGTTCTCCTACTACACTGCTGGTTCTTAGAATTACAAATAGTCCAGTTGTAGGCTTCAATTCCAGAGGCAAATTGTGCCATTGTTTTACAATAATAAATACCCATTTTACACCACCAACAAGATCTTTTATCCCATTGTTTTTCTGAAGTAGTTCCCTGGCTTTGGCTTTCTTTTTCAGTCTCAAAAAGGACCCATTCAACAAAGCAAACCTGTATTACAACCTCTTCCCAAATGCAAAAATGAAAATCAAGAAATAAACCAACAAACCACCATTACTGCTAAGGGTCTATAGCTTTGTATTTTGCCTCAGGCTGAAGTAATATAACCAGGGAAACTTTCTGAGAAATTGCTCAGGAGTTTCATAAAAGAATAATTTCTAACAACGATGTGTATTATTGTTGTTGTTGTTGTTGTTGTTGTTATTGGACTTTCTTATTTACCTTGAGTGTTTTCCCTCTCTCTTTCTGAGGATTTGATCTTGAATTAGAACTGAACTGTGATGCAGGTAGAGGAAAAGCAGTGAGATATTCTGTCCATAGATGCAACAATACTGTAAATGAGCAAGGAAGGAGAGCTTTCAAGAGGCAGCCAGAGTCTCCTATTTCTACCTGTTCAGGGATTTGATGGATTACACCATTCAATATGTCAGTGTCTCAGGGTTTGTGCCACTATGAATATTCACGGCATATTCAATTAAGTCAGACAATAAAGTGCAGTATTATTATTTTTGTGGGCGGGGAGGGTTGCATGTTAACTCTGCGTTAACGCTGCCCCTAAGTGGTTAAGAAGGTTTATTGCAAGTTAATTACTGCTCATTTTCTGTCTTTATTTATTTATATCTGGTCATTTGAGCAGCTTGGCCTTTTCTTGCTGTGTCAGCGTGCTGAGTGAGGTTGTTTTTCAGAACATGCATTTGCATCCTCTTCTGTGCTGTATTCACATAGGGACAATGATTTCCCCTGCTTTTAATTGCCAGGATTCAAGATAGAAAAGGGAAAGAATTCTTTAAACGCTTGTTGAATCTTTAATGGCTTTCATCCTTTAGGACTACACAACATTGAGCCATGTAACTGTGCCCAGAAAGCCTTCCCTCACTTTCCTCTTTTTCATTTGCCAACATCATGCCAATATCGAGCAGCCAGCTGCCTGGCATAGCCTGTGTTTTCTGTGGGCGTGGGAGTTCAGGGGGCACCTCAGTTTTGCTGATGTATGTGGAGAAGGAATAAGATCCATGACTATAAGAAGGTGGGGCCCTGAGAATCCTGCTGTAGGGCAGGGGTGGCAAAGCACAGCCCATGGGTCACATTTGGCCTCTGAACCCCACTTCTGCAGCCCCTGAAGACCCCTGCCAGGCTGTTCACACACAAACTTCAAATTAAATTATTTATGACATGATTTGGGATGAATTTTCACCCTGGAACCATGTATAACATCCCCTACTGCCCAAATCCTAATTATCTGGATGAAAATTGGGCTAAAATGGAAGTACTGGTGCCTCCCATGGAAGGGAGAGTCACAGGGCAGAAACTGACTGCTGTGCAGTTACCCACACCTACTATAAGGGAAGTATGGGTAATCCAGGGGGCATTTGGGTAATTGGATCCCACTCTTGAGTGGTTTTGTTGAACCTGAGGTATCCTCTCAGGTACACTTATAAAGAACTGTTTGTGAACAAGGCAAAGGAACTAGGAAATGCTGTGGCTGGTGAGACACATACCAGAACCAGAGTAAGGCAGAGGACTGTATCAGAGGCAGCAAATATTGCATCATAAGGATGCCTAACGATAGCAAAAGTGTATGCATACCAGACAACGTTGTCCTTTCACAATCAAGTAACGTCTAAAACCCATTCCTTTTTATTGACGGCCCAAGCTGTCAAATTGATCCGCCATGGCACTTTGTTGCTGGCATTGCCATTGTACTCACATGAATGCTGCATCAATGAAAGAACACTTCTGGCTGAGATTGCGACAGCCAGGTAGGGGATGCTCTTTTTATGATACCCCCACTCCCATGTACTTGGGACTTTAAAAATGTGTTTTTGTGCTTTGCTGTGTCTTGATTTTACTTTTATTTTTGAATTTGCTGCACTAGTGTCTACTCACGAGAATCAGCGAGATTTAGAACCTGGAAGTAAACGGAGCTCCATTTTTCCTTGGTTTTTTTCCGGGCTGTGAAGCCATGTTCTGGAATAGTTTCTTTCTGACGTTTCACCTGCATCTGTGGCTGGCATCTTCAGAGAATGGTTGAGTAGGAGTGTATGTGGACTTTATATGCTATGAACCCCTTGTTGGGAGTATATGTAAATTTGTGTAATTGAATGGCTAGTTTCTGGGTGGAGATATACAAGGGGGATTAGTGTCTGTTTGCTAATGGTTGGTTGATGGACCATTATCTGCTGGAATGCCCCCTGTCCTTGGGTGGAATTCCTTTGTAAGTGTTGAGTTTTGATTCTATTGTTCTACAAATATGGGGGCCAGATTTTGTTTACTTTTAAGGGTTTCTTCTTTCCTGTTGAAGTTGTCCAGGTGTTTGTGGATTTCAATAGCTTCTCTGTGCATTCAAACATAATATTTGTTGGCCTGGTCCAGAATTTATATGTTTTTAAATAACATTTTGTGTCCAGGTTGGTTTATAACATGTTCTGCTACTGCTGATTTTTCTGGCTAGCCCAGTCTGCAGTGTCTCTCATGTTCCTTGTTTTGTGTTTGCACACTGCATTTAGTGGTCCTTATGTAAACTTGTCCACAGCTGCATGGTATGCGGTAAACTCCTGCAGCTGTGAGAGGGTCTCTTTTGTCCTTCGCTGAGTGTAGCATTTCTTGGATTTTCTTGGTTGGTCTGTAGATTGTCTGGAGGTTGTGCTTCTTCATCAGTTTCCCTATTCTGTCTGTGACTCCTTTGATGTATGGTTAAAAATACTTTCCCTTTGGGTGGCTGTTTTTCTTCTTCATTCCTGTGTTTTTTTCTGGGCCTGGCTGCTCTTGTGATGTCTGCTCTGGAGTAACCATTAGCCTGTAGGGCCCAGTTTATGTGTCTCAGTTCGTCCTCCTGGTAGTGGAGCTCTGTTTGTGCTCCGTTTATGCTGGGAATGCCTCACTCCTAAAGGTAGGTCTGGTAGGAGGGTTCTTTTGCTGGCATAAAAATGCCACAATTTATGCTGGCAAAAGAACATTAATGGGGATTGGTCTGATAGAGAGAAAGGTTTGATAAAGTCCTGAGACTCACTTAGGAGAAAGGTCTTTTGTCATAGCGAAAATTTCCTTTCTCTATCTGAAGTCCCTTTATCCATGAGGATAAAGACAGTCCATTGCCTTATAGGAGGACTTTGTTGTCTTTCTTTCTTTTTCTGTTTTACAGAGCTTGGGAAGGGCTGAGGGGTAGCCACTAGCTGGGATTTCTGATAGTCCAAAAAATCTTTCTGTCTTTCCCAAGCACTGGCTAGAAACATGTTTTTCATTAGTAAGCAAAATCAGAAATCTGCCAGATATGTTTGTGAACTTTGCAACCTGTCACTCTTTATGACATTCAAAAGATTTTGCAATACATCCCCACCCCCACCCTGATTATGCAGCTTGGGCCAGGAAAATATGTTATGTCTACCCTGGACAGCAGCTAAGGGGTAAAAGAAACCAGTAGAAGGGATAAGGTCTTCCCAGTGTAACAAAGCTGACCGCAATGTCCTTCCTGAGACTTTTATGTGTGGAGTGAATTCAACAGTTATCTTTCAGTTCTCATCTCCTTACCTGCTCCCAACCACAATTCTCATTGTTGCAATGATTCTTGCTTAGTCCACAGGTTTGACACAAGGAACTGTATGAACCGTGTTGTTCTTTCTTTTAATTTCCTGTGTCTGTGTCAGTTGAATAGAATAGCCATGTCGACCAGAATGCACATTGGTTTTGAAATGACTCTCTTCAGTTTCTGTCTTGCATTGACAATGTTCAGTAGTGACACATTAGAGAATAAAAGACATTGTGGGTGGCCTCATCTATTATTGGAATTGGTTGTAGGCAGTTGAAAACATTAGAGATCTGTCTTTCTGATGTAACATCTGAAGGAAGAACATACACATCATCTGTATGGGGCAATCTATGAATTCTCCTGTGTTACCAGAGCTGAGAAAAGTTACTTTTTGGACTCCAGTTAGGCTGGAGGACTCTGGAAATTATAGTCCAAAAAAGTGTCTTTGTAAAAATAAGACGTAACCCCTCCCTGCCTCCTTCCCACCCTCCCTCCCTCCCTTCTTTTTCTACCAAACCTGCTACAAGCATCACTCATGTAAAGACTCACATTCATTCAAGAGCACTATGATGTCAGAAGGCTCCAACATACACAGGCCCAACAAGGCTCCTGCCATCAGGCCAGAAAGATTAGAAGAGTGATGTCTACTGCTTTTCCTCTGGATTTGGGAATTGTGGGTTGTTGCTGGTTTTTTTACCATTTCCCTCCCAATGAGCTGGTTCAGGATTGACTTAAATATCCCTCTATGTTGGATCACAACTATCAAGTTTAGACATTATAGGTGCTGGATTTATTTATTTATCTATTTTGCGCCAAATGTCTTTAAACTTTGGAGTGAGTGTGCTTTAAAAGCATCCTGCTGCTAACTTCTTTTATTTCTTGGCAGATCTAGGTGACATTTGATGCTGCTTCTTGGCTTTGGAAATCAACAAATGGATATACTCCCCACCACCACCATTTGTCAGAATTGGATCACTTGTTCAGCTTGTTCTGTTATTCCTTTGCTCATGACAAAAGCAGTCAACCTGAAATGGAGAAACCCTTGAATGTGTGGAGGCTCTCTAAGCAAGCTAATGCCCTGGCACAATCAGGGTCCAAAATTGTGTGGAGAGCCTCCATGCATACAGGAACTCTCTGTTTAAGATGTGTTACTTTTCGCATGAGCAAAATGAGTGGGGGGAGTAGCATATTCCCTTCCTCATGTGTATAGTTAATACTTTTATAGATTGTTTGAACAGGGCTAGTGATAGAAGCACAAGGATTTGAACATTTTCCAAACAAGCATACCCTTGTCCCAGAGATACCACAAAACATTTTAAATATTCTTGCTATTGGGAGTGAGACTAGAAAAAGACTCTGAACAATTCTGTAGATCAATAGATCAGTTCTACAATGTGTTACTTCAACAGCCATCCAAAAACACTGGAATTAGTAACTGTGGAGTTCTCACACTCTTATTCACTTTCATAAAGGCAATCCCACCAGTGCCACCAGCTGGTAGGGGTCCTCTCAGGCAATCCCATCACTGTGGCCAAATGTGGGGTTTCTGTGCTTTAACCCACCAAATGTGAAGACTTCCTTGGTGCTCACTGCTATTACCCAGGGTGAGACCTTTCCCTGATCCCCACCTCTGCTACAATGTAAGTACTTCCTCCTGTCCCATTTGTGTGACATCAACTGTGGGGACTGTCTAAATACCCTCACGGTACCTATGAGGATTTATGCAACTTCTATCCTCAATGCACACTTTCCTTCTATAGTCAGTGTTGCTACCACACACACCTTGTCTGCATCCAAGCTCTCAGACAGATAGCATTTCCAGAGGCCAAAAGTATATAAAAACAAAAACAACTCTTTATTTAAAAAGTTAAGCATAACGCAGCAAATTAATTATTTGTTACATTTAAAACACCACACTCTCTCTCTCACTCCTCTAAAGCAAAGTCAGACCCTTACCAACCACTCAACTCAATCTCCCTTCTCTCATTTCAACCCTAGTCTAACTCAAACCCTTGTCTAACTGAACTCCCAACTATCATTCACCAACCTTATGCAAATTTCCTCAAACATTCCACCAATCAGCATTCACTTCAACATTCCATTCTCCCCCCCCCCAAACATCTCCTTACCTTATGCTCAAATATACAATCAATACATTAAGAAATATTTATTAACACATGTACGTGACATCACAGTGACCGCTGCTGAAACAACTGACTGCCATGCCATTGGAAGCTAGGTCTGCCAGTCACGAAACTACACCTCCCTCAATCTTGTCTTTACATGTTGATTTTTAAAGATACACGGTGTATCATTTTTGTGTTGTTTTGGATTGTGATTGCTAACAAATCTTCATGAGTGTAAAGATTTGGATCTGGTCCATTTTATAGGATCCTCACTTTAGTTTGGACAGTACCCAAAGCTGTCTGAATCAGCTTGCCTCAGTTCTGGATCTAGTATTTGCCCAAATCTAGAGCAATAGTCATAACCCATATTATGTTCTTCAGAGTCCTGTTGATTTAGATCCTAAATTTTGGGGAAACATCTCTTGAATTAACTCCAAATCTCTTTGAATAACCATTCCTGAATGTGAAATTTCTTTGGTCTATACTTAAATTAGATAAATATACAGAACCTTGATTTTACACATTATAGCAATCCTTAAAAGGGGAGGGGTTTTAATCTCTGACTGGGGCATAATATACATCTTTCTTCCTAGAAACAACTGGTAGAAGGCACTGTCGATTGAGTTCTAAATTTAATTTCTTTTCCCTCTTGTTTAGCCTACACCTTGACGTGTGCTGCAAACCCTCAATAGACACTGCTTGCCTTGGAGCTTAGTGAATTAATTAAATTAACCCATTACAACATTTCTGAATTCCAGAAGAGCTTCAAAAAGGAAAGTTAGTTCCAGTTTGGTTCGTGCTGGAAGAGCTGGAGGGAAAGGAAGAGAGCAGCAGAGTGGGGGGACTGAGGAGATTATGCGGTACTGTACTCTGCCTTTGCCCTTTAAGGTGGAATGGGCTACCCCTCAGAGAGCACCATGTCTCTAGAAAAATGGGAACTGTTTCACATTCCAGCCTCCCCCTCCCAACACACAATCAGAAGATGTTATTAAACTGTATCCTTAAGGGATCCAGCATTCAAACAGCTAGGGAAAACAAAAGATATTATTACAGTACATTCACTCAGAAAGCTCAACAAGATTCACAAAAGAACTTTCAAGGCTGTGCATTTGCTTCCCTGTTCCTTACTACAGTATTTGGTTTTGCATTTCCTCATCTTCATTACTTCATTCAGTATCCAAGCTTAAGGACTACCTTAAGCATCCTGGACTATGCATTCTTATATCTCATATTAAAATTTAAAACTTGCAAGCTGCCAATCTAGCCAATGGTCAAATAAACTGCATTATTTCAGGGCCCCTGAAACAGCCATTAAAATCTAACAACCAGCCAGTATCAAAGGCTGTATGGATCTCTTTCTTTCTTTCTTTCTTTCTTTCTTTCTTTCTTTCTTTAAAGTTAGTCACAATTTGATTCCTTCAGCTGAATGAGATAAAGTTGTTTATACAGAAAGCAAAGAATCTGAAAATTGTATGTATCATTTTCAATACCCTGCTATCAAGATTATCCACCATGTCCACTTCATTATCTATGTCAGGCTTTTCCTCAAGTCTCTCAATTGGCTTCCTCTCTCCCTTCATATCTACCACAAATGTCATTATCTACATTTCTCCTTTTTGTCTTGTTTCACCACTTACTTATCCATATGGGACATCCACACCATACAGACAATGACATTTTTGTCGCTGGAAAGATGCTGCATCCATTTTACGTCAGAGATAAAACAGGAGCTGGCATCCTGTTAGTGAATTAAGATGGTGTTAAGTTTGACATATGCTGTTGGAACTCACTTTTTGGTTGTTGCGGTGACCAGAATTCTGTTCCAAGCACGCAACGACCAAACTCACCACCACCACCATCTTGTACACACTGCTGGCCCACCCACAAACAACAACCCGGCCATTTCTATGTTGTCAGAAAGTGGGGAGGGAGAAACAGCAGAGATACATCCTGCTATGTTCCTTTATCTGGGATGCACTGCAAGGACATCCCAGAATCACAGATACATCATCTGCAGGAGCTTCCAAAAGACCCCAGCCCCCCGCAGAAGTCCCTGCTAATGTGTGTCGCAGTGCATCCAGCTAAAGAAAAACAGCCGGATGCATCCCTACTGATGGAATTCAGAAATAGCCATATTGGGGGGTGGGTGTGTACAATACTTATAAAGTAGGTTGTTGGGGAGAGACAGCTATGTGATACCTGTACTTCACCCAGTGCAGGGGGTTGTCTAAACGGCCAAAATAACCCTCATTGAATTTGCTGGGAATACGATCTGTATAAATGGGATCCTGCACCAATCCACACTATTCAGAAGGAGGGGGGCTAAAATGGCAAAAACAACACAGGAAAAGCCTTTGGTGCTTCTCCTGTGGTTTTTTAAAAAGTGAGGGGTGCACATTCCTGCTTATTAGGACAAGCAATTCAAGAAGAAGCGCAAAGCTGATTGGCTGGGTGAGCACAGGGGCAGGGCTTGCTAACAGGGCAAGCACCCGCTGCTGCCATGTTGGATTTTCACCTTAGTGAACAATCACTAAGGCAATAAAATGGGGGGGGGTGTTTTGCTTTCCTGCTAAATCAAAAAATTGCTATATTGCTCCAGCACACCTTAGATGATTTTAAAAAAAAAATTCTGCAGTGGTGAAGAACTAATGTGAGTAAATCACTCATGGCCGCCATCTTGCATGAAAAGCTTATGGGGGCTTCTGAGGCCAAAACACCATTAAGACATGTTGCTGCTGCTGTGAAATGCCATTACTACGATGTACTTGTATAGATAGGCCCCAGGATCTTAACATGGAGGGGGTCTATAATTTGAAATAGTATCAGATGCTCCCAACTTCCTCAAGTGGTGAAATGTTGCTGGGACCAGTTCTATCAGAGTTTGGAGACAGATTACTGGAGGGCAGTGGTGGTTTTTTAAATATACGTAATCGTTTATTGCTTTACAGATGAGAAAAGTAGAGAATTGGTGGCAAATATTTTAAAGCATTTCTACAGGAAACAAATCCCTTCCTTCAGCACATGCTCACAGAGGCAGCCCAACCCCGGATGCTTTTAATCTGTAACCCACTGTCTCAAACAGAAATTTCATTTATGTCACACAAAAAGCAAAGGTAGCTCATGCAGGCCACAAGGAAAATGTCTGGATCAGTATTCACAATGAATTCAAAGGTCATGAGCTTGCATACTCTTTTGTGACCCCTGTGTTGGTCTTATGAAGAGGCCTTATCCTCACAGAGGACCATACCTTCCCACTGCCCCCCCCCAACAAAAAATGCTTCTGCTGTTATCTTTCACCTAGGGACCTTCTGTCAGCCCTTCCCTCAGTCATAGAAGAAGGTACTCACCTTCTCAAGCTAATGGGCTTCACATTCCAAACCAACAATTGATTTCTATAAAGAGGTAGCTTCCTGACCATTAACAGGAAATTTATCTAACAAAGGATAGGTAGCCAAGCCAACATTCCTAGCAATAGCTTCCATAATACTTTTTCACAGAGCATTCCTGTCCTAACAGTCCTCCATTTGTTTGCAGCAGTGAAAGAAAACTGCACTGGGAGCAGGGATGGGGGCAGTTTTCACCCCTGTGCCTCTTGGTGGGTTGCATCAATGCTGGAAATTAAGCTAAACCAAAAAATGGAAAAACCCTTCTGGTTTTGCTTTGGCATTATTTTTAGTCAACTTTTCATTGGAGGAGTTGGGGATTGTGCTGCATTTTGGTGGATTTTTGCAGTGGTTTTGGTGATTTAGGGTAGGGGTGTAAATCCTTGATTATTTTATTCTCACATGGGAGGACAAATAATCACAGCAGGGTTTTTTTTTCCCTGTTGAGGAAGAAAACAAATATTTGTCAACATTATTTTCCCCATATTTCAATATCAGAAAATGTTATGGAGGAATTATTCTGCAGAGAAAAATATGTGGGGGTGTTGTGTTTTCTGCACACAGTTTGTTGTTGTTGTTGTTTGCTAGTAACCCATCTTCCGTTATTTTATGTTCCTTTGCACACACAAAAACAAAAACCCACAGGATTGTTCATCCAACATCCCCCCCCCATGTTTTCCTTCACGTTATGAATAATAATTATAAGTACTGTATTCTTTCCCTCTCTAATCTTGGGTGATTTTCATCCCACAGTTTAAAAAACAGTATTGGGGATCTGGCAGCTTTGGGAGTGTACAGGGTGACTTAGGGACCCCCCCCCCAAAAAAAAAAGAATCTGAAAGCCTCATGCATTCCAGGTGCTGTCCTTTCCCCACCCTTTGTTGTTGTGTGCCTTTAAGTCATTTCTGACTTCAGGGACCCTACGGCAACCCTATCACAGGGCAAGATTTATTCAGAGGGGGGTTGCCTTTGCCACCTTCAGAGTCTGAGAGAGTGTGGCTTTCATGAGGCCACCCAGTGGGTTTCCATGGCTGAGTGGAGATTCAAACCCTGGCCTCCCAGAGTCATAGTCTGATGCTCAGACCACTATACCACGCTAGCTCTAGTTTATAGAAAACTAAGGAATTTTCCTGGCTTTGTCTGGGTTGATGTTGATCATTTTGCTTATGATTTGGATGAAACAAAGTGGTAGAACCAGCATTTGTTTCACACCAAGTTCCATCCAAACTGATCTAAAAGGGCGTTTTTAAAAAGTATAACTTTGCCAGTCACTTTGCATGAAACTACGTATCAACCTTAGTCTAAATATCAAATTGGTCAACATTTGTTCACAGGTATGCCCACTAAACTCGGTGAATTATCTAAGACCATCCAACATAAGGCTTTGGATTCAAACCATCAACTACTTCAGGTACCTCCCAAACAAACATTTCACTTTTTTTTTTAGAACAGTTGATCTAGAATGAACACCTGTGATCAAATATATTTGTACACAAACAAACACCCTCTTAAAACTATAGACCAGACTAATGTATTCATTTCCATTCAAAGCTAGTTCTTATTCAGCCATGCTTTGACTTCTTGTAAAAACAGGTGCTTCTTCTGCCTGGCCAGTGCAAAATTCCTGATTAGGTCCATGTGTTATGGGTGGACCATCTCTTTTCAGTAATCTAGTAGCAGAACTAAAAGTGTGAGAGAAATTTCACAGGCATTCCTTCTCTTGGTCCCATTACATGTCTCTGTCAAAAGTGGTATTAGGACTACTTCATCTTATGGCCTCACCATGGCACTACCTTTCCGTGGTGGTGAGATTGTATGCTCATGTGAGGCAAGCTGTTATGCTGATGGCAGCAGTGCTGCTGGTTGGGTCCCCCATATCAGACAGGCTTTTGATGAGGGGCCAGACTAAATGTGCCAAACAGCAGCAGTAATGGAGGATGACAATCGTGGAGGATCTCTCAGAGACAATGACAGTGGTACCATAGCTAACACTTGCTACATCTGGAAAAACTTTAAAGTGTTGTATAGGTAAAACAAATTGTAGTCCAAATTAAAGAGTTTTACCCAGTGATGTAGACTCAAGTCAATTGACTTGAGATTATCAGTCAGGAATGCAAAAAGCATTCCCTGTCCTGCCACAATCACTCTCCCCACCACACTTACCTTCTCTCCCATCAACAGGGCACCCCAGGAGTGAACGGGGCTCTAACATCCTGGAGTGAAATCCTGCCTGTTCTCGTGAGAAGATGTGAGCGCAGGAAATTCAAAGTTAAAAAGGAAAATAAAACACTAAAAGTGACAGCAACCACAAAAACACACTTTAAAATTAACAAGTAACCCAGGAGGGTCATAAAAAGAGGGTAACTTACCTGGTTGTCTTGATCTCACCTGGAAGTGTTCTGGTAGAGACGCTGGGATCTTGCCAGCAACATGGGGCACATTGTCGCACACATGGAAACCCAGGACAGAAACAAAATGGGGAATCTATTAATGGCTTCTCCCATCAATAAAAAACAGCGCCCATGGAACATGAGCAGAACAAATGCGTAACGATGGTGTCCGGTAAGGAAGCCCTTTTGCAATCTCCTGGCATTGTTGTAACGCCACTTTTGATAAGTCTGATGATCTCATCAGACTCAAGTCGGATTTAAGTCACTATGATGACTTGTCTTGGACTCAACTCAACAATAAATGACACACTGAGGACTTTATGAGACTATCCCTTTAAAGTGTTATTTTGCTGGCATTAAAAAATCCATTTTTATGCCAGCAAAAGAATGTTCCCCCTGCACTTACCTCTAATCCTGGCAAAGGCAGCTCTGGCAATGAAAGAAGAAGTGAACAAAGCTCCATTCATTTCCTCCTTTGAAATCCTGCAAAATATCATGAGACTTCATCATGCGGAAAATTCAAAAAACCAAAAAATAGCATTTAAAAAGTTTCAAAAAGCAAAAAAAAAAAACACTTTAAAACTTAGAAGTAACCCAGGGAGGGTCATTAAAAGTGCATCACTTACCTGGATGTCGCAATCTCACTCAGAAGTGTTCGTGCCAGAACAGCCACTGACAGTGTAAGTACAGTTATGTGGTATTGTTATGATGCCATATTTGATCTGATAAAGTCCTGACTTGACCTTGAAGGCCTTGGTTCTGTAACATAATACTTTCATCCAGAAATATTACGGAGTGGAAAACGGTTTTCTTATTTGAATAATCCTTCCATGATCTCACTGCTTTTTTCCTACCAGTCACCTGATGGAAGCAGTAACAGCAAATGTGTTAGGCAATGGGCTTGAGACAGAAGGATTCTTCTAAGGCTCTTTAAAAGCTTTAGAAAGCTCCTCTGGTATGCAGCGGGGACAGGCTGCTGAGCAGACCTCAACTGCCACCTCAAGCCCATTGCCTAACGTGTTTGCTGGTAATTTATTTTTATTTTTACGTAACTTTGTGCATGTCTTCTTGATTTTTTAGTTGTTGAAACTCCACACACACATACACACACACACCACCAGACTTGAGACTCAACTTGAGACTCAGTTTGAAAGTATTTTGTAAGGACTTGAGACTCAACTTGAGATTTGAAGGTAGAGACTTGAGACTTGACTTGAGACTTGGAGTAAATGACTTGAATACATATGTCACTGGTTTTATCTTCACTGGAAGTAAAAACCTCAAAAATTAAGCCCAGTCCATTAACTTCCTCTTGTTAAAGTTTCCCCTGTGGCTGCAAAATTTGGTATTTTCAAATCTAGGAAATGTATTCAGAAGTATCCATGTTGGCCATGGAGCAAAATACAATGAAATCCAAAACCCACAAAAGAGCAATATCTTTATTGGCCAAGCAGAATGCACAAAATACATCTTGCAAGCTTTTGAAGCTTCACTGGTTTTACTTCCATAAAGTAAAACTCTTCTGGGACTTTAAAGTCCAACCTGATTTTTTTTTTTAAATTAGAATATGCCACACAGAAGCGTGGTTGAGAAAAGAAAGCTTGGATCATAGACATGGTAAGGTGTGTCGGGGGGGAGTATGAAACATTGAGACCTGCAAATTAAGATTCAGCACTGGGGGGGGGATAACAACTGTGGTTCCAGTTGTAATCGGTGCTCTGGGAGCAATTCCAAATGTACTGACAAACATCAGAATGAAATTTCCATAAATAGGATAACAATAACACCGTTACAAAAAGTGACACTACTTGGGAATATTTTACATTATCCAACAATATGCCGTTGACTGCTAGATTCTTGGATAGAATTCTAACTATTTATGGTCCAAAATTCTAGTCAGTAGCACATGGTAGACTGTGAAACCAAGATAAAATGTCTCTTATTTTTCTGTCTGCGCTGTCTTTCTATAACAATGCACTTAAGAAAGCTTTCTGTCTTTCCCTAATGCAATTTCAACTGCAGTCCAATCAGCCATATTAGTGTGTCTCTCTGTGTGCCCATATTCTTATGTATTTGCACATACCTGCATTTGCACATGCAACGCTAACATTTGCTTATCGGGACAGATGAGCTCTGTCTGTTGAGTCATTCATCCATAGTTAAAATGCTCCTTGCATTTTTCATGACTGAAGAGAAATGCCACAGCCCTATTCTAGAGAAAAGGATGCAGAAAAGCCCACTCTCTATATTTCTTTTACAGATCAGCTTCCAGTTCTGTCCACTTAACGATTTACATGAAGGGTATAACCATGATGTAATGCCTTTATGCTCCTTGTGGCCTATTCTGTTTATGATCAGTGTAATACACCAGCTTATAACAGGTAACTCACTAGCCAAATGGCTGATTAATGTTGCAACTCTGGCTAAACTAATGTGTGGGAATTGGAAAGACCTTTTCTTTTCTTTTTTTATTATAATTAAAATACATACATATACATACTGCGCTGGGCAGGGCACGTTTCTAGGATGGAGGACCATCGCCTCCCAAAAATGCTACTCTACGGTGAACTCGCCACGGGTCAGCGTAAGAGGGGCGCTCCAAAAAAGCGATACAAAGACTCCCTGAAACAACATCTCAGGCTTGGCCAAATTGATCACCAACAGTGGTCCGCCCTGGCCTCACATCGGGAGGCATGGAGACGCACTATCCACAATGCTGCAGCCTTATTTGAGAACTCACGACGAACAAGTCTTGAAGAGAAACGACAACGCAGAAAGAATCACAACCCAAAAACATCACCCAAGGAGACCTTCTGCTGTGCTTTTTGCAACCGGACTTGCTTATCTTGGATTGGCCTTTTTAGTCATCAGCGCGCTTGCAGAAAGCGCGGGATGAGTCCTTCCTGAATCTTCGTTTGCGAAGAAAAGCCAGAGAGAGAGAGAGAGAGAGATGTACTTATTCATAAACATACATCCATATACATCCATACAGACATCCATATTTCTAAATACATTCCCGTCTATTTATTTAATCAACCCTTGATGCTATTAAATTATTTATAATTTACACTTGTTTATTTGTCATTTATTTATTCACATTTGTTTCTTACTCTCCCCCTTGCGTACCATACGACTTCCTTCTTGGTTTCATTTTCTTTCTTATCTTTAATATACATCTTTCTCTGTTTTTTCTACATATGTTCCCCTTTTTCTTTAATTAATTTCCTTTTAACTTTGTATTCACTCCCTTTCCTTTTATAGTCTTATTCTTTTGATTTTTTTTCCCTCTCTTTTCCTTCATTTTTCTTTTCCTTCTCTTTTTTTTTCTCTCTCTCCCCTCCTTCCCCCCTCTCTGTCTATCCCTCCTCCTACTTCCCCCTCACCAATTATCTCCCCTAAATTTCTTTAAGTTTGTGCAAATATTTATGCTCATCTGTCTGGTATGTGAAATATGAACTATCATTTTCACCTTAATTTTAAGTTGTTTAAGTTGTTTTCTTAATGTCAAAATGCTAGGCCTCTATTTGAGTTTTATTACCCATTTAGCTTTTGTTTGGGATTATCTATATAATTATCAGTAATCGAGGATCAGTACTCCCCCCAAATTTGATATCTATATTTTCAATATTCGATAATCAATACGCCCCCAAATTTGGTGTCATCTTTTAATTGCCATATTTTCGCATTCTCCTCTTTGGTTTCCTAAGCTTCTATTACTGCTAACTTACCGTATTTCTTTTCCATGTATTTAGATAATTTATCTCAATCTTCAGTATATTTCTCTACATTTTACCCTCTTAACAGCATCATAAGTGTATCCATCTCTAACATGTCGTAGAGTTTCTCCAACCATTTGTCGGTTACCGGTATATCTTTGCTCTTTCAATATGTCACAAATAAGATTCGGGCCGCTGTCAACATGTAATATATTATTTTCCCATATTCCTTCTCTATCTTCTCGTCGACCATCCCCAGTAAGTATGCTTCTGGTTTTAAAGGGATATTAATATGTAAGATATTGAATATTACTTTTTGTATTTGAGTCCAATATTGTTTTGCTTTTTAGCAGCTCCACCATAAGTGGAAAAAGGTTCCTTTCTCATCATTACATTTCCAACAGTTACTTTTAACCGATTCGTACATCTTTGATAACTTATATGGTGGACAGAATCGACTCTTATATTTTGTCCAAGTTTTTAATAAAGGTTTTCGAATATAATGATTTTTAAATTCTTTATTTATTTTGTCTTTTCCATAGACGAGATAAGCATGCCAACTGAATCGTTTATTGTCTCCTTCTAATTTTAACATTTTATCTTCTTCCAGTGATATCCAATCTTTTATCCAAAGCAAGCAGCATGCTTCGTAATAAATCCTTAAATTCGGCAGAGTTAATCCCCCCCCTTTCTTTGGCATCTTGTAAGATCTTCATTTTGACTCTTGGTTTTTTCCCGGACCAAACAAATTTAGAAATTTCAGATTGCCATTGGTTGAAAACTATGTCATTATGAATAATGGGGATTGTCTGAAATAGAAACATTAATTTTGGTAAAAGACTCATTTTTATAGTTGATATTTTACCCAAAAATAATAGTTTCAAATTTTTCCATTCTTCGAAGTCCTTTTTGATTTCATTCCAGATTTTTATATAATTGTTTTGAAATAGATCTGAATTTTTATTAGTAATATCAGTCCCTAAATAGCGCACTTTTTTGACTATTTTATATCCTGATATTTGCATTAGTTCTTTCTCTTCTTTCCTTTCCATGTTCTTTGTAATTATAACTGTCTTATCTTCATTTACTTTCAATCCTGTCAATAATTTGAATTCTTTTAAAATGCTTTTCAAGTTTTTTGTTTCTTCCACTGGATTTCCTAGTGATATTAATAGGTCATCTGCATACATTCTAAATTTATATTAATATTTTCCTATTTTTACTCCTTGTATTTCTGACTCTCCTTCGATTTTTTTAGCTAATATTTCCATGATTAGCAAGAATAAGAGCGGAGATAAAGGACAGCCTTGTCTTGTGCCTTTTCGAATGTTAATTTCTTAGTTTTTTTCTCCATTTACTATATGTTTTGCTCTTTGGAGGTTATAAATCGCTTCTATCCATTTTATAAAATTATCTCCCACATTTATTTCTCTTAGCACTTCGAATAGGGTTAACCAGTTGACGTTATCAAACGCCTTTTCAATGTCCAGAAAAAATAGAGCCAACTTTTTATCCGTATATTAGGAACAATACCAGAAAGACCTTTTCATGCTGGACTACTTGGTGAAAACTCTCTCTCTCTCTCTCTCTCTCTGGCTTTTCTTCGCAAATGAAGATTCAGGAAGGACTCATCCCGCGCTTTCTGCAAGCACGCTGATGACTGAAAAGTCCAATCCGAGATAAACAAGTCCGGTTGCAGAAAGCACAGCAGAAGGGCTCCTTGGGTGATGTTTCTGGGTCGTGATTCTTTCTGCGTTGTTGTTTCTCTTCAAGACTTCTTCGGCATGAGTTCTCAAATAAGGCTGCAGCATTGTGGATAGTGTGTCTCCATGCCTCCCAATGTGAGGCCAGGGCAGACCATTGTTGGAGATCAATTTGGACGAGCCTGAGATGTTGTTTCAGGGAGTCCTTGTATTTTTTTTTCAACACCCCTCTTACGCTGACCCATGGTGAGTTCACCGTAGAGTACTATTTTGGGGAAGCGGTGGTCCTCCATCCTAGAAACGTGCCCTGCCCAGTGCAGCTGTGTTCTCAATATCATGGCCTCAAAGCTGGTGATCCCTGATTGCTCAAGGACAGCAACATTCGTCACATAGTCAGTCCAGTGTATATTTAGAATTGTCTGTATACAGCGCTGATGAAAGCGTTCGAGGAGTTGTAGGTGGTGGCGATAGATGACCCATGTTTCAGATCCATAAAGGAGAATAGACAGTATAATGGCTCTGTACACACTGATTTTTGTGTTTCGCCTCAGGTGTTTATTACTCCACACTGTTTTGTGAAGTCTTCCAAATGCACTATATGCCTTTGCTAATCTGTGATCGATCTCTTTGTCAATCTTGGCATCTGAGGAGATGATGCTTCCCAGGTAGGTGAACTGCTGAACGGACTTGAGCACAGATTTGCCGACGGCAATGTGGGGATGGTGGTGTTCATCCTGTGATGCAGGCTGGTAAAGAACTTCTGTTTTCTTCAGGTTGACTTCCAGCCCAAAGAGCTCTGCAGCTGTTGTGAAGCAGGATGTTAGGCGCTGCAGAGCTGCTTCTGTGTGAGCAACAAGGACAGCAGCAGCAGCGAAGAGCAGCTCATGGACTAGATAGTTTAGAGTCTTAGTGTGAGCCCTCAGATGGCTTAAGTTAAACAAGCTACCATCAGTACAGTAACGTATATAGATGCTGTCTTCTTCTTCGAGCTCTGCCGTAGCCCTTTGGAGTATCATGCTGAAGAAGATTGTAAATAAAGTTGGAGCAAGAACACAACCTTGCTTCACTCCATTAGTTATTAGAAAGGGCTCTGAAAGAGCATCGCCATATCTCACTTGACCGTGCTGGTCCTCGTGTAGCAAGATAATCATGTTAAGGAATTTGTGGGGACATCCTAGTCTTTCCAGGATCTGCCACAGACCTTTTCTACTCACCGTGTCAAAGGCTTTGGTGAGGTTGACAAATGTTATATAGAGACCCTTGTTCTGCTCCCTACATTTTTCTTGCAGTTGTCTAAGGGTATCTGCAGTACTCCTATTGGCTCCAAAACCACATTGGCTTTCAGGAAGAAGTTCTTCTGCAACAGCAGGAACTAATCTGTTCAGGAGTATCCTTGCAAGGATTTTTCCAGCAATAGTGTTATGCCTCCATAGTTTGAGTAGTCAGATTTTGCTCCTTTTTTCTTGTACAGGGTGATGATGACTGCATCTTGGAGATCTGATGGCAGTTCCCCTTTTACCCAGCAATTCACATGGAGTTCTTGGAATTTATCGTGGAGTGCATGACCTCCGTGTTTCCAAACTTCAGGTGGGATTCCGTCAATCCCAGCTGCCTTGCCGTTTTTCATCTGCTGTATGGCCTTAAGGGTCTCTTCCAAAGTGGGAGCTATGTCCAATTCATTTTTCATCGGTTTTTGTATCATATGTTAGATAGCTGAGCCTTGGACTACTCGGTTGGCACTAAAGAGACTTTGAAAATGTTCAGCCCATCGATTCAGGATGGAGGCTTTATCAGTAATTAATGTTTGACCATCTGTACTGTATAAGGAGCTTTGGACCTGATAAGTAGGTCCAAACACTGCTTTAAGAGCTTCATAAAATCCTCTATGATCACCCAGATCTGCACAGCGTTGTGTCTTTTCTGCTATATTGATCCACCACTTGTTCTGCATCTCTGAGAGTTTTTGTTGAAGTTTACTACATGTGAGGTGGAAAGCTGCTTTTCTTACATGGCAAGTTGGCTGGGCAAGGTATGCCTGGTGAGCAGTTCTCTTCTTTGCCAACAGCTTCTGGATCTCTTGGTTGTTTTCATCAAACCAGTCTTGATTTTACTTGTGGGAGAACCCGAGGGATTCTTCTGCAAACTGGAGGATACTGTTTTTGATATGTTGCCAAAGCACTGTAGGAGAAGGATCTGTAGGATGGTCTTCAAGTTTTGTTCGCAGATTTGCCTGGAAGTTGTCTCTCATGGTAGCTTATTGAAGATTGTTGACTTGGAGTCTCCTCTTTAAGACGCCACCCCTCTTAGGTTTGAACTTAAGATGAAGATTTAGTTTACATCTCATGAGGTGATGATCTGTTTGGCATTCAGCACTGGGCATCACTCGGGTATGACGGACATCTCAAATGTTTCTCTGGTGGACTAGAACATAGTCAATGAGGTGCCAATGTTTGGATCGGGGATGCATCCAGGTTGTCTTCAAGCTATCTTTCTGCTGAAAGATAGTGTTTGTAATAGTCAGCTGTTGTTCTGCACAGAACTCTAGCAGGAGGCATCTGTTATCATTGCAATTTCCAACACCATGCTTGCCTAAGACACCTTTCCTGGCTTCAGAGTTCTTTCCTACTCTGGCATTGAAGTCACCAAGGATAATAATTTTATCTTCTACAGGGACTTTTTGTATGAGTTGGCGTAGGTCTGTGTAGAATTTGTCTTTCTCTACAGGGTCGGCTTGCATAGTTGAGAGAACAACATGTGGGAGGCATAAGGAAATAATGCGATCAGAGTGTCCTGTTAGCAAGGTTTCGAGTTTGGAGGCAATGAAGTTTTTAATCATAAAGCCTACACCTGAAAGATGTTTTTCTGTTTTGGGTTTGCCAGACCAGTAAAGTGTGTGGCCGGCGCCGTGTTCTTTAAGGCTGCCTTCCTCATGGAGACGAACTTCACTAAGAGCAGCGATGTCAATATTAAGTTGTGATAGTTCGTGGGCTATTAGAGCAGAACAATGCTCAGGCCATCTACTATCTGCAGAGTCTCGCATGGTTCTGATGTTCCAGCATGCAAGCGTCAGTTTATTTACACCTTTGGAGGCCGGTGTGTGCCTTTGTTCCTTTGCCTTGGTTTGACTGCCCCAGAAGATGCCCGTTGGCCACGGATAGCCAACCAGGTAGATGGGGATGAGCTTTCATTAGTCCACCTTTTCTAGTCTCCTTTCCATATGGAGCAAGCAGTGCTCTCCTTTAAAAAGGCTGCTTGGTCTTTCAGGATGCTGCTGAACAAGACTGTCATCTCCCGGGTCAGCCTTGAGCGTCCAAAGTCCTGAACCGCCTGCATGCATGTGTGCTTTGTACAGTATACCATTTCAGAAAAGGAGGAGTGCTGATAGCAGCAGCAATAGCTATCAATTTTCTGGTGTTTAATGGATTGTGGCTTTACATTATTCCAATCCTGTCCTGTCAGAAAAAATAATCAACAATATTTACCAAGAGACTAAAATTTGCCTGTTCATGAAGAAGTGAAGCTTAATTAACAGTACAGATTATAAACAACCACCTTAATTTAAAATATTAATTCAACATGTGAGGGTTTTTTAAAAAAAATCTGAAAGTAGGGAGAAGGCACACTCAGAACAAAACACATTGGCCCAGTTCAGACCAGAGTCTGGAAAAGTTACTTTTTGACCACAGCATCCAGAATCCTCCAGCCAGTATGAGTAGTTAAACTATGCTTAAAGCATGTCAAAGCATACTTCAACACAATAGGAACAAGCCTGGGTGAACTCTGGGCTTGGGTAGGCCACCCTTTCTTTTCAGTGACAACTACAAGGAGGACATCAAAAACATCAATTTCCAACTTGAAAATAACCACAGGATGTCATTTTGTTTGACAAACACAAGCTCAGCTGTGGTTATTTTAAACTACAATTTGTTGAAAAAAAGCAAAAGCCAGACTATCTATCTATATTTATTTATTTATCTTGGCTTGTTCCAAAGATACAGTTTGGAACATGCTTCCTGACTCAGATGTGAGAATAAGCTGTGGTTAGTATAAAACTGAAGGCAGATGCTTCCACTCTCCTCCTCACATCATGCATGAAAAATGAAGGGGCACTCAGAACCAAGGCTGAAGCACACTTTTCCCTATCCTGGTAAATTGTGGTTTAGTGTTATATCTGAACAAGGTCATTGTTATGAAGGCCTTTCGTTTTCCAGTCTCTGGTTAGACCAACTACTCTGCATAATGTGTGTAAGTTCCCACTTGTTCTCAGGGGTATCAGGCCAACCTTGACTCGATTTCCTGGAACAATGCAGCCAGCAATTAATGTTCATGGTAGCATGTCAGAACTCATTCATAAGTTGAAGAGGAGGAGATGGACTGCCTTTGAACCCAGATGCTTACTTGCTTGCCATCAGCTTTTCCTTTGGGATGCAGGCTGAGGTATCTCACAAGCACAGGCTCAGCCCATGATCTCTGCCAACCATGGGCTAGGCCAGAAAGGAAAACATCCCTGGAACAATCAAGACTCTCCCGTTCTTTTTGTTTTGATTTTATCTGCATATTCATGGTTTTTGCACCCACACTCCTTTTTGAAATAACTTGGGTTTCCTTTGCTCCCTCCTCCCTTGTGTTCTTTCTCCTCCCCTTCTGACTGATGACATTCACATCTAGGGGGTGTCTAGACAGTGAAAATCTCCTTATAAAATTCAAGAAGAATGCTGTACTTTTTATCTCAACGAGATCCAACTGAGATTTGCAGTTTTCAGAAGGAGGGGGGCCAAAAGCTCCATTTAATGTGTGGGAAAAGCCTTTGCAGCTTTTCTCAAAGTTTTTAAAATAATGTGAGGGAATGAACATTGCCACTCATTTGGACAGCCAGTTCACATCGCTGCACATTCACAGTGAGGGCAGAAGTGGAAAGCTGATTGGTCGAATGTGTGCTTGCTGGCAATGAAGTGGCTGGAAGCACCATTTTCAAGTTTTGCGTTATCAATCATTTGCTTTTTTTTCCCCTGCACATAGGCAACCAAACAGCTTTTTTAAGCAGAAGGTTGCACTTGTGCACCTTTGATTTACTGGTAAAAAAAATACTGTGTATGAGTAACAACTTGTAGAGAATAACAGCACCACGTGGAATCTCCTTCTTTGGCTTGATTATTTTAAACAGAGGCTGGATGGCCATCTGTCAGGAGTGCTTTGATTGGATATTTCTGCATGGCAGGGGGTTAGACTATATGGCCCTTGTGCACTTCAAACGGATAACTTTGTACACCAGAGATTTTGCCAAAGGACCATGGAACAAATGAATGCTGATAGGAATTTGCATTAATGCGCAGCAATCCACATTATATCTTCTTCTCTAGACAAGCCCAGTCAGGCAATGTTTTAGAAACTGACTTTTATCAATTTCCACTGAGTCCTTTTTAATTATTATTCAGGAGTTATAGTGAAAGTGTTAAAATGCTATATTACAATAGTTAAGCATTAGGGTCATTTTCTTTTATTGCTAGCATTCCTCCTTCCCTCACTTTATCTCTGTTGAATCTGATGTCCTGGAAAAGTTATTATATGTCTTGACAGTGGCCATCTTAGCTAGTTCCAGGGTAACACAGAGAGACAGCCATGAGAGGTACATTTCATTTAGGGAAACACCAGGGAGATTATCAGACATGGCAAAAACTATGCCAGAAGATCGCTACAAGAACAGGAATGGGGGATATTATCAGACGACAATGTGCTTCAGCATTCCGGGGGCATAGCACGGCCATGAGTAAGGTGTGCCTTTTTATTGGTGGCTTGTCCCCATCAATGACAAAGTGAAACCTCATCCACAGCAGCGCTACGCCCTGGGAACAATTGAAGATTTGGGTGTCTGTTAATGTTGCCCTTTCTGTTATCGTGTTTCCCCGCATCTGATAATCTCCTAGGTTAATTTAAACAGACCTTGGGAGTGAGAATAAAAAGTCCTTGTAAGTGCTGGGTGTTCCCTGGAAATACTTCAGAATGGGGAAAACATAATGTAGATCTCAATAATAATAATAATTTATTATTATTATCTCAATAATAATAATAATAATTTATTATTGTTATTGTTGTTGTTGTTGTTGTTGTTATTTCTGGTTTTTCCAGTCCATCTGGATGGGCCCTATGTTGGAGAAGTGTATGTTTGCTTTTCAAAACAGATTTTCCTGAAAACCTTTTGGTCTCTCCTTGCCTATTTCCACAGACCCACTCTGTCCACCTCTGCCTGTTGGGAGGGAGGAGTCAATTTTCTACACACAAGGCTCCTCTACACTGACAGGAAAATCTGGCTTAACTTCCGGTTTCCCTGGTCTGCAGCGACCATGAGGTTGTCCACACAATCATCACACACATCAAGGTGAGTCCAGGGGCACTTTCACACACAGTTCTCCCTTTTAAACTCACCTTTGTCTGATAAATTGTCGTATGAGTGGCCACATGCGAATGTACATACCGTATGTGTTTTCCCATGGCTGGGACGGACTTCGAACATTCTGTTAAACAGAGGTATGCCCACACTAACACTGTGGGTATGCTGATATGTGCTTCTACCAACAACTGTCATGTATGCAAAATAAATTGTGATGAGGGACCTGCTAAAAAGTGGAATTGAAACAGGGGAAGAGATCTCCTGCCCCAGGGAGCTTCCTCTTGACCTCTTCCGCCCAGCTGCTAAAACTCCCCCTCACCCAGCCCCATGCCAATATTGGTATGGAGCATAGTCCACATACATCTGCAAATATCCAGATTTTCTGCTTAAATCCAGAGAAAATCCCTACTTTTTTTGGGGGGGAGGTGCAGATAAAAGCCCTGAAGTGCTGAAAAGACCCAGATTCAAGCCATGTGTTGTCTGGAGAACTCACTGTAAAAATGAGTGAGGTCATTTTATTTGGCCAGTGTAGACAAGCCCAAAGTCTGACCACTCTCATTGCACTAAACTACCTCATTTTCCCTCCAACATCACTTCCTGTTGCCATTTTGGAGGGTGTGTGTGAAGAGAAGTATTTAAGGGGAGTGATGGTCCAGGAGAAGTCAAGGAGAATGGGGTGGGGAGGTTGCTTGTGAGTTTTTTGTTGCATGTTTGAAAGCATGGGGATTTTGGTATGTTTTTCAAGAGATAGTAGTATAAAAATTATGCTATTTTTTAATGTAGATGCTTTATGGGGCTTTTGGGGACTGGTGGGGGGGTTTGGAAGCTGCAAATTGGGTTCTAGGGTTTGCCTGCAGGCCTTGGGCCAAACTTTCCCCACATCTGCTGAAATTGTAGTATAAACAACAGAAAGTCAGACAAGACAAGAATGTTAGAATGGAGGTGGAAGGCAAAATAAACCTCCCAGAAGGAATGAGTATTCTCAGAGATCATTGAGTCTGCTAACAATAAATGTCCTTGCAATAGTGGTAAGAATCTATCTTCTACTTTCTGAGGAAGCTCAGTGCTATCCATTAGTCTGGGCAACCACACACACACACACTTATGAGTCACTTTGTAAAACATACACGGCCACACACTTTGGACTTTATCAGATGCAGCAAATATGGTGTCATAACAATGCCTAATGAACACGAAAGGGCGCGCGTATCAAATGACATCGTCCTTTTGCAATCTTGTATTGTTAAAAAGCCATTCCTTTTTATTGATGGGCCAAGCCATCAATAGATCCATTGTGCTCACATGAATACAGCATCAATGACAGAACACTTCCAGGTAAGATTGAGACAGCCATGTAGGGGATGCTCTTTTTATGAACCTCCCCGGTTTATGTGGGACTTTGTGAGTGTGTTTCTGTGCTTGTGTGTATTTAATTTCCTCCCCATTGATGCCCCCTTGTCATGGAAGAGAGGCTTGCATACCCTAATGATATTTTGAGCTATTCTGGCGGTTGCATAATAGCCACCGGTAGGGTCTCCCATGCCAGACAGGTCAAAACGGAAGGGTCTGACAAAGAGCATCAAAGAGCAGGATGGGCTCTCTAGCCTTATGGCAACCATCCTAGGAGAAGGAAAACTCTAATCCCAAACCCGGGCAGATGGTGCTCGTCCAACCCCGTAACGTCAACCATCTAAGAGAAGGAAACTCTACTCAAACCTACGACCCGAGAACCTCACTGCTACCATCCATGCTTGCAAGGCCACAACAGATGAGCCTTTGGTTTAAAGGGTGAGGCCAGTTCTGTGCACGCTGTGCTCCACCAGAAAAATCCATTGCACAGGTTTGAAGGACAAATCCAATTCCGAAAAAGCCATGTAGCAATAGGCGAGGGACGAAACGGCGGGTATAAAGATGCACTGAAAGCGCAGACCCAACCCTGCATGCAGGCCGTTCAGAACTTTGGTCACTTCAGGATGATCCGGGAGATGACAGTCTTGTTTGGCAGCATCCTGAACAACCAAGCAGCCTTTTTTAAGGAGAGCACTGCTTGCTCCATATGGAAAGGGGCCTAGAAAAGGTGGCCTAACGAAAGCTCATCCCCATCTACCTGGTTGGCTATCCATGGCCAACGGGCATCTTCTGGGGCAGTCAAACCAAGGCAAAGAAACAAAGGCACACACCGGCCTCCAAAGGTGTAAATAAACTGACACTTGCATGCTGGAATAGCAGAACCATGCGAGACTCTGCAGATAGTAGATGGCCTGAGCATTGTTCTGCTCTAATAGCCCATGAACTATCACAACTTAATATTGACATCGCTGCTCTTAGTGAAGTTCGTCTCCATGAGGAAGGCAGCCTTAAAGAACACGGCGCCGGCCACACACTTTACTGGTCTGGCAAACCCAAAACAGAAAAACATCTTTCAGGAGTAGGCTTTATGATTAAAAACTCCATTGCCTCCAAACTCGAAACCTTGCTAACAGGACACTCTGATCACATTATTTCCTTATGCCTCCCACATGTTGTTCTCTTTAGTATATATGCCCCAACTATGCAAGCCGACCCTGTAGAGAAAGACAAATTCTACACAGACCTATGCCAACTCATACAAAAAGTCCCTGTAGAAGATAAAATTATTATCCTTGGTGACTTCAATGCCAGAGTAGGAAAACACTCTGAAGCCTGGAAAGGTGTCTTAGGCAAGCATGGTGTTGGAAATTGCAATGATAACGGACGCCTCCTGCTAGAGTTCTGTGCAGAACAACAGCTGACTATTACAAACACTATCTTTCAGCAGAAAGATAGCTTGAAGACAACCTGGATGCATCCCCGATCCAAACATTGGCACCTCATTGACTATGTTCTAGTCCACCAGAGAAACATTTGAGATGTCCGTCATACCCGAGTGATGCCCAGTGCAGAATGCCAAACAGATCATCACCTCATGAGATGTAAACTAAATCTTCATCTTAAGTTCAAACCTAAGAGGGGTGGCGTCTTAAAGAGTAGACTCCAAGTCAACAATCTTCAACAAGCTACCATGAGAGACAACTTCCAGGCAAATCTGCGAACAAAACTTGAAGACCATCCTACAGATCCTTCTCCTACAGTACTTTGTCAACATATCAAAAACAGTATCCTCCAGTTTGCAGAAGAATCCCTCGGGTTCTCCCACAAGTAAAATCAAGACTGGTTTGATGAAAACAACCAAGAGATCCAGGAGCTGTTGGCAAAGAAGAGAACTGCTCACCAGACATACCTCGCCCAGCCAACTTGCCATGTAAGAAAAGCAGCTTTCCGTCTCACATGTAGTAAACATCAAGAAAAACTCTGAGACATGCAGAACAAGTGGTGGATCAATATAGCAGAAAAGACACAACGCTGTGCAGATCTGGGTGATCATAGAGGATTTTATGAAGCTCTTAAAGCAGTGTTTGGACCTACTTATCAGGTCCAAAGCTCCTAATACAGTACAGATGGTCAAACATTAATTACTGATAAAGCCTCCATCCTGAATTGATGGGCTGAACATTTTCAAAGTCTCTTTAGTGCCAACCGAGTAGTCCAAGGCTCAGCTATCTAACATATGATACAAAAACCGATGAAAAATGAATTGGACATAGCTCCCACTTTGGAAGAGACCCTTAAGGCCATACAGCAGATGAAAAACGGCAAGGCAGCTGGGATTGATGGAATCCCACCTGAAGTTTGGAAACACGGGGATCATGCACTCCATGATAAATTCCAAGAACTCCTTGTGAATTGCTGGGTAAAAGGGGAACTACCATAAGATCTCCAAGATGCAGTCATCATCACCCTGTACAAGAAAAAAGGAGCAAAATCTGACTGCTCAAACTATGGAGGCATAACACTATTGCTGGAAAAATCCTTGCAAGGATACTCCTGAACAGATTAGTTCCTGCTGTTGCAGAAGAACTTCTTCCTGAAAGCCAATGTGGTTTCGGAGCCAATAGGAGTACTGAAGATACCCTTAGACAACTGCAAGAAAAATGTAGGGAGCAGAACAAGGGTCTCTATATAACATTTGTCGACCTCACCAAAGCCTTTGACACGGTGAGTAGAAAAGGTCTGTGGCAGATCCTGGAAAGACTAGGATGTCCCCACAAATTCCTTAACATGATTATCTTGCTACACGAGGACCAGCACGGTCAAGTGAGATATGGCGATGCTCTTTCAGAGCCCTTTCTAATAACTAATGGAGTGAAGCAAGGTTGTGTTCTTGCTCCAACTTTATTTACAATCTTCCTCAGCATGATGCTCCAAAGGGCTACGGCAGAGTTTGAAGAAGAAGACGGCATCTATATACGTTACTGTACTGATGGTAGCTTGTTTAACTTAAGCCGTCTGAGGGCTCACACTAAGACTCTAAACTATCTAGTCCATGAGCTGCCCTTCGCTGCTGCTGCTGTCCTTATTGCTCACACAGAAGCAGCTCTGCAGCGCCTAACATCCTGCTTCGCAACAGCTGCAGAGCTCTTTGGGCTGGAAGTCAACCTGAAGAAAACAGAAGTTCTTTACCAGCCTGCATCACAGGACGAACACCACCATCCCCACATTGCCGTCGGCAAATCTGTGCTTAAGTCCGTTCAGCAGTTCACCTACCTGGGAAGCATCATCTCCTCAGATGCCAAGATTGACAAAGAGATCGATCACAGATTAGCAAAGGCACATAGTGCATTTGGAAGACTTCACAAAACAGTCTGGAGTAATAAACACCTGAGGCGAAACAGAAAAATCAGTGTGTACAGAGCCATTATACTGTCTATTCTCCTTTATGGGTCTGAAACATGGGTCACCTATCGCCACCACCTACGACTCCTCGAACGCTTTCATCAGCTCTGTATACAGACAATTGTAAATATACACTGGACTGACTATGTGACGAATGTTGCTGTCCTTGAGCAAGCAGGGATCACCAGCATTGAGGCCATGATATTGAGAACACAGCTGCACTGGCCAGGGCACGTTTCTAGGATGGAGGACCACCGCTTCTACCTGGTTGGCTAGCCGCAGCCAACAGGCAAAGAAACAAAGGCACACACCGGCCTCCAAAGGTGTAAATAAACTGACACTTGCATGCTGGAATAGCAGAACCATGCGAGACTCTGCAGATAGTAGATGGCCTGAGCATTGTTCTGCTCTAATAGCCCATGAACTATCACAACTTAATATTGACATCGCTGCTCTTAGTGAAGTTCGTCTCCATGAGGAAGGCAGCCTTAAAGAACACGGCGCCGGCCACACACTTTACTGGTCTGGCAAACCCAAAACAGAAAAACATCTTTCAGGAGTAGGCTTTATGATTAAAAACTCCATTGCCTCCAAACTCGAAACCTTGCTAACAGGACACTCTGATTGCATTATTTCCTTATGCCTCCCACATGTTGTTCTCTTTAGTATATATGCCCCAACTATGCGAGCCGACCCTGTAGAGAAAGACAAATTCTACACAGACCTATGCCAACTCATACAAAAAGTCCCTGTAGAAGATAAAATTATTATCCTTGGTGACTTCAATGCCAGAGTAGGAAAGAACTCTGGAGCCTGGAAAGGTGTCTTAGGCAAGCATGGTGTTGGAAATTGCAATGATAACGGACGCCTCCTGCTAGAGTTCTGTGCAGAACAACAGCTGACTATTACAAACACTATCTTTCAGCAGAAAGATAGCTTGAAGACAACCTGGATGCATCCCCGATCCAAACATTGGCACCTCATTGACTATGTTCTAGTCCACCAGAGAAACATTTGAGATGTCCGTCATACCCGAGTGATGCCCAGTGCAGAATGCCAAACAGATCATCACCTCATGAGATGTAAACTAAATCTTCATCTTAAGTTCAAACCTAAGAGGGGTGGCGTCTTAAAGAGTAGACTCCAAGTCAACAATCTTCAACAAGCTACCATGAGAGACAACTTCCAGGCAAATCTGCGAACAAAACTTGAAGACCATCCTACAGATCCTTCTCCTACAGTGCTTTGGCAACATATCAAAAACAGTATCCTCCAGTTTGCAGAAGAATCCCTCGGGTTCTCCCACAAGTAAAATCAAGACTTGGTTTGATGAAAACAACCAAGAGATCCAGGAGCTGTTGGCAAAGAAGAGAACTGCTCACCAGGCATACCTTGCCCAGCCAACTTGCCATGTAAGAAAAGCAGCTTTCCACCTCACATGTAGTAAACTTCAACAAAAACTCTGAGACATGCAGAACAAGTGGTGGATCAATATAGCAGAAAAGACACAACGCTGTGCAGATCTGGGTGACCATAGAGGATTTTATGAAGCTCTTAAAGCAGTGTTTGGACCTACTTATCAGGTCCAAAGCTCCTAATACAGTACAGATGGTCAAACATTAATTACCGATAAAGCCTCCATCCTGAATCGATGGGCTGAACATTTTCAAAGTCTCTTTAGTGCCAACCGAGTAGTCCAAGGCTCAGCTATCTAACATATGATACAAAAACCGATGAAAAATGAATTGGACATAGCTCCCACTTTGGAAGAGACCCTTAAGGCCATACAGCAGATGAAAAAAGGGAAGGCAGCTGGGATTGATGGAATCCCACCTGAGGTTTGGAAACACGGAGATCATGCACTCCACGATAAATTCCAAGAACTCCTTGTAAATTGTTGGGTAAAAGGGGAACTGCCATCAGATCTCCAAGATGCAGTCATCATCACCCTGTACAAGAAAAAAGGAGCAAAATCTGACTGCTCAAACTATGGAGGCATAACACTATTGCTGGAAAAATCCTTGCAAGGATACTCCTGAACAGATTAGTTCCTGCTGTTGCAGAAGAACTTCTTCCTGAAAGCCAATGTGGTTTCGGAGCCAATAGGAGTACTGAAGATACCCTTAGACAACTGCAAGAAAAATGTAGGGAGCAGAACAAGGGTCTCTATATAACATTTGTCGACCTCACCAAAGCCTTTGACACGGTGAGTAGAAAAGGTCTGTGGCAGATCCTGGAAAGACTAGGATGTCCCCACAAATTCCTTAACATGATTATCTTGCTACACGAGGACCAGCACGGTCAAGTGAGATATGGCGATGCTCTTTCAGAGCCCTTTCTAATAACTAATGGAGTGAAGCAAGGTTGTGTTCTTGCTCCAACTTTATTTACAATCTTCTTCAGCATGATGCTCCAAAGGGCTACGGCAGAGTTTGAAGAAGAAGACGGCATCTATATACGTTACTGTACTGATGGTAGCTTGTTTAACTTAAGCCGTCTGAGGGCTCACACTAAGACTCTAAACTATCTAGTCCATGAGCTGCTCTTCGCTGCTGCTGCTGTCCTTATTGCTCACACAGAAGCAGCTCTGCAGCGCCTAACATCCTGCTTCGCAACAGCTGCAGAGCTCTTTGGGCTGGAAGTCAACCTGAAGAAAACAGAAGTTCTTTACCAGCCTGCATCACAGGACGAACACCACCATCCCCACATTGCCGTCGGCAAATCTGTGCTTAAGTCCGTTCAGCAGTTCACCTACCTGGGAAGCATCATCTCCTCAGATGCAAAGATTGACAAAGAGATCGATCACAGATTAGCAAAGGCATATAGTGCATTGGGAAGACTTCACAAAACAGTCTGGAGTAATAAACACCTGAGGCGAAACAGAAAAATCAGTGTGTACAGAGCCATTATACTGTCTATTCTCCTTTATGGGTCTGAAACATGGGTCACCTATCGCCACCACCTACGACTCCTCGAACGCTTTCATCAGCTCTGTATACAGACAATTCTAAATATACACTGGACTGACTATGTGACGAATGTTGCTGTCCTTGAGCAAGCAGGGATCACCAGCATTGAGGCCATGATATTGAGAACACAGCTGCACTGGCCAGGGCACGTTTCTAGGATGGAGGACCACCGCTTCTACCTGGTTGGCTAGCCGCAGCCAACAGGCAAAGAAACAAAGGCACACACCGGCCTCCAAAGGTGTAAATAAACTGACACTTGCATGCTGGAATAGCAGAACCATGCGAGACTCTGCAGATAGTAGATGGCCTGAGCATTGTTCTGCTCTAATAGCCCATGAACTATCACAACTTAATATTGACATCGCTGCTCTTAGTGAAGTTCGTCTCCATGAGGAAGGCAGCCTTAAAGAACACGGCGCCGGCCACACACTTTACTGGTCTGGCAAACCCAAAACAGAAAAACATCTTTCAGGAGTAGGCTTTATGATTAAAAACTCCATTGCCTCCAAACTCGAAACCTTGCTAACAGGACACTCTGATTGCATTATTTCCTTATGCCTCCCACATGTTGTTCTCTTTAGTATATATGCCCCAACTATGCGAGCCGACCCTGTAGAGAAAGACAAATTCTACACAGACCTATGCCAACTCATACAAAAAGTCCCTGTAGAAGATAAAATTATTATCCTTGGTGACTTCAATGCCAGAGTAGGAAAGAACTCTGAAGCCTGGAAAGGTGTCTTAGGCAAGCATGGTGTTGGAAATTGCAATGATAACGGATGCTTCTTGCTAGAGTTCTGTGCAGAACAACAGCTGACTATTACAAACACTATCTTTCAGCAGAAAGATAGCTTGAAGACAACCTGGATGCATCCCCGATCCAAACATTGGCACCTCATTAACTATGTTCTAGTCCACCAGAGAAACATTCGCGATGTCTGTCATACTCAAGTGATGCCCAGTGCAGAATGCCAAACAGATCATCACCTCATGAGATGTAAACTAAATCTTCATCTTAAGTTCAAACCTAAGAGGGGTGGCGTCTTAAAGAGTAGACTCCAAGTCAACAATCTTCAACAAGCTACCATGAGAGACAACTTCCAGGCAAATCTGCGAACAAAACTTGAAGACCATCCTACAGATCCTTCTCCTACAGTACTTTGTCAACATATCAAAAACAGTATCCTCCAGTTTGCAGAAGAATCCCTCGGGTTCTCCCACAAGTAAAATCAAGACTGGTTTGATGAAAACAACCAAGAGATCCAGGAGCTGTTGGCAAAGAAGAGAACTGCTCACCAGGCATACCTCGCCCAGCCAACTTGCCATGTAAGAAAAGCAGCTTTCTGTCTCACATGTAGTAAACATCAAGAAAAACTCTGAGACATGCAGAACAAGTGGTGGATCAATATAGCAGAAAAGACACAACGCTGTGCAGATCTGGGTGATCATAGAGGATTTTATGAAGCTCTTAAAGCAGTGTTTGGACCTACTTATCAGGTCCAAAGCTCCTAATACAGTACAGATGGTCAAACATTAATTACCGATAAAGCCTCCATCCTGAATCGATGGGCTGAACATTTTCAAAGTCTCTTTAGTGCCAACCGAGTAGTCCAAGGCTCAGCTATCTAACATATGATACAAAAACCGATGAAAAATGAATTGGACATAGCTCCCACTTTGGAAGAGACCCTTAAGGCCATACAGCAGATGAAAAAAGGGAAGGCAGCTGGGATTGATGGAATCCCACCTGAGGTTTGGAAACACGGAGATCATGCACTCCACGATAAATTCCAAGAACTCCTTGTAAATTGTTGGGTAAAAGGGGAACTGCCATCAGATCTCCAAGATGCAGTCATCATCACCCTGTACAAGAAAAAAGGAGCAAAATCTGACTGCTCAAACTATGGAGGCATAACACTATTGCTGGAAAAATCCTTGCAAGGATACTCCTGAACAGATTAGTTCCTGCTGTTGCAGAAGAACTTCTTCCTGAAAGCCAATGTGGTTTCGGAGCCAATAGGAGTACTGAAGATACCCTTAGACAACTGCAAGAAAAATGTAGGGAGCAGAACAAGGGTCTCTATATAACATTTGTCGACCTCACCAAAGCCTTTGACACGGTGAGTAGAAAAGGTCTGTGGCAGATCCTGGAAAGACTAGGATGTCCCCACAAATTCCTTAACATGATTATCTTGCTACACGAGGACCAGCACGGTCAAGTGAGATATGGCGATGCTCTTTCAGAGCCCTTTCTAATAACTAATGGAGTGAAGCAAGGTTGTGTTCTTGCTCCAACTTTATTTACAATCTTCTTCAGCATGATGCTCCAAAGGGCTACGGCAGAGTTTGAAGAAGAAGACGGCATCTATATACGTTACTGTACTGATGGTAGCTTGTTTAACTTAAGCCGTCTGAGGGCTCACACTAAGACTCTAAACTATCTAGTCCATGAGCTGCTCTTCGCTGCTGCTGCTGTCCTTATTGCTCACACAGAAGCAGCTCTGCAGCGCCTAACATCCTGCTTCGCAACAGCTGCAGAGCTCTTTGGGCTGGAAGTCAACCTGAAGAAAACAGAAGTTCTTTACCAGCCTGCATCACAGGACGAACACCACCATCCCCACATTGCCGTCGGCAAATCTGCGCTTAAGTCCGTTCAGCAGTTCACCTACCTGGGAAGCATCATCTCCTCAGATGCAAAGATTGACAAAGAGATCGATCACAGATTAGCAAAGGCATATAGTGCATTGGGAAGACTTCACAAAACAGTCTGGAGTAATAAACACCTGAGGCGAAACAGAAAAATCAGTGTGTACAGAGCCATTATACTGTCTATTCTCCTTTATGGGTCTGAAACATGGGTCACCTATCGCCACCACCTACGACTCCTCGAACGCTTTCATCAGCTCTGTATACAGACAATTCTAAATATACACTGGACTGACTATGTGACGAATGTTGCTGTCCTTGAGCAAGCAGGGATCACCAGCATTGAGGCCATGATATTGAGAACACAGCTGCACTGGCCAGGGCACGTTTCTAGGATGGAGGACCACCGCTTCTACCTGGTTGGCTAGCCGCAGCCAACAGGCAAAGAAACAAAGGCACACACCGGCCTCCAAAGGTGTAAATAAACTGACACTTGCATGCTGGAATAGCAGAACCATGCGAGACTCTGCAGATAGTAGATGGCCTGAGCATTGTTCTGCTCTAATAGCCCATGAACTATCACAACTTAATATTGACATCGCTGCTCTTAGTGAAGTTCGTCTCCATGAGGAAGGCAGCCTTAAAGAACACGGCGCCGGCCACACACTTTACTGGTCTGGCAAACCCAAAACAGAAAAACATCTTTCAGGAGTAGGCTTTATGATTAAAAACTCCATTGCCTCCAAACTCGAAACCTTGCTAACAGGACACTCTGATTGCATTATTTCCTTATGCCTCCCACATGTTGTTCTCTTTAGTATATATGCCCCAACTATGCGAGCCGACCCTGTAGAGAAAGACAAATTCTACACAGACCTATGCCAACTCATACAAAAAGTCCCTGTAGAAGATAAAATTATTATCCTTGGTGACTTCAATGCCAGAGTAGGAAAGAACTCTGAAGCCTGGAAAGGTGTCTTAGGCAAGCATGGTGTTGGAAATTGCAATGATAACGGATGCTTCTTGCTAGAGTTCTGTGCAGAACAACAGCTGACTATTACAAACACTATCTTTCAGCAGAAAGATAGCTTGAAGACAACCTGGATGCATCCCCGATCCAAACATTGGCACCTCATTAACTATGTTCTAGTCCACCAGAGAAACATTCGCGATGTCTGTCATACTCAAGTGATGCCCAGTGCAGAATGCCAAACAGATCATCACCTCATGAGATGTAAACTAAATCTTCATCTTAAGTTCAAACCTAAGAGGGGTGGCGTCTTAAAGAGTAGACTCCAAGTCAACAATCTTCAACAAGCTACCATGAGAGACAACTTCCAGGCAAATCTGCGAACAAAACTTGAAGACCATCCTACAGATCCTTCTCCTACAGTACTTTGTCAACATATCAAAAACAGTATCCTCCAGTTTGCAGAAGAATCCCTCGGGTTCTCCCACAAGTAAAATCAAGACTGGTTTGATGAAAACAACCAAGAGATCCAGGAGCTGTTGGCAAAGAAGAGAACTGCTCACCAGGCATACCTCGCCCAGCCAACTTGCCATGTAAGAAAAGCAGCTTTCTGTCTCACATGTAGTAAACATCAAGAAAAACTCTGAGACATGCAGAACAAGTGGTGGATCAATATAGCAGAAAAGACACAACGCTGTGCAGATCTGGGTGATCATAGAGGATTTTATGAAGCTCTTAAAGCAGTGTTTGGACCTACTTATCAGGTCCAAAGCTCCTAATACAGTACAGATGGTCAAACATTAATTACCGATAAAGCCTCCATCCTGAATCGATGGGCTGAACATTTTCAAAGTCTCTTTAGTGCCAACCGAGTAGTCCAAGGCTCAGCTATCTAACATATGATACAAAAACCGATGAAAAATGAATTGGACATAGCTCCCACTTTGGAAGAGACCCTTAAGGCCATACAGCAGATGAAAAACGGCAAGGCAGCTGAGATTGATGGAATCCCACCTGAAGTTTGGAAACACGGAGGTCATGCACTCCACGATAAATTCCAAGAACTCCTTGTGAATTGCTTGGTAAAAGGGGAACTGCCATCAGACCTCTGAGATGCAGTCATCATCACCCTGTACAAGAAAAAAGGAGCAAAATCTGACAGCTCAAATTATCGAGGCATAACACTGCTCTCTATTGCTGGAAAGAATCACAGAAAGAATCACAACCCAGAAACATCACCGAAGGAGACCTTCTGCTGTGCTTTCTGCAACCGGACTTGTTTATCTCAGCTTGGCCTTTTTAGTCATCAGCGCGCTTGCAGAAAGCGCAGGATGAGTCCTTCCTGAAGCTTCGTTTGCGAAGAAAAGACAGAGATTGCTGGAAAAATCCTTGCAAAGATACTCCTGAACAGATTAGTTCCTGCTATTGCAGAAGAACTCTTCCTGAATGCCAATGTGGCTTCAGAGCCAATAGGAGTACTACAGACATGGTATTTGCCCTTAGAAACTGCAAGAGAAATGTAGAGAGCAGAATAATGGTCTCTATGTAACATTTGAAGACCTCACCAAAGCCTTTGACACGGTGAGTAGAAAAGGTCTGTGACAGATCCCGGAAAGACTAGGATGTCCCCCCAAATTCCTTAAAATGATTATCTTACTACATGAGGGCCAGCACGGTCAAGTCAGATATGGCAATGCTCTTTCAGAGCCCTTTCTAATAACTAGTGGAGTGAAGCAAGGTTGTGTTCTTGCTCCAACTTTATTTACAATCTTCTTCAGCATGATGCTCCAAAGGGCTACGGCAGAGCTCGAAAAAGACGGCATCTATATACATTACTGATGGTTTCTTGTTTAACTTAAGCCATCTGAGGGCTCACACTAAGACTCTAAACTATCTAGTCCATGAGCTGCTCTTCAGCAAGAAGTTCTTCTGCAATGGCAGGAACTAATCTGTTCAGGAGTATCCTTGCAAGGATTTTTCCAGCAATAGAGAGCAGTGTTATGCCTCGATAGTTTGAGCAACCGGATTTTGCTCAAATCCGCACTTAGTGCTCGCACTAAGACTCTAAACTATCTAGTCTGTGAGCTGCTCTTCGCTGATGATGCTGCCCTTGTTGCCCAGACAGAAGCAGCTCTGCAGCGCCTAACATCCTGCTTCGCAACGGCTGCAGAGCTCTTTGGGCTGGAAGTCAACCTGAAGAAAACAGAAGTTCTTTACCAGCCTGCAACACAGGACGAACACCACCACCCCCACATTGCCGTCGGCAAATCTGTGCTTAAGTCCGTTCAGCAGTTCATCTTCCTGGGAAGCATCATCTCCTCAGATGCCAAGATTGACAAAGAAATCGATCACAGATTAGCAAAGGCATATAGCACATTTGGAAGACTTTACAAAAGAGTCTGGAGTAATAAACACCTGAGGCGAAGCATAAAAATCAGTGTGTATAGAGCCATTGTACTGTCTATTCTCCTTTCTGGGTCTGAAACATGCGTCACCTATCGCCAACACTTATGACTCCTCGAACGCTTTCATCAGCGCTGTATACGCACAATCCTAAATATACACTGGACTGACTATGTGACGAATGTTGCTGTCCTTGAGCAAGCAGGGATCACCAGCATTGAGGCCATGATATTGAGAACACAGCTGCACTGGGAAGGGCACGTTTCTAGGATGGAGGACCATTGTCTCCTGAAAATAGTACTCTACGGTGAACTCGCCATGGGTCAGTGTAAGAGGGGCGCTGCAAAAAAGCGATACAAGGACTTCCTGAAACAACATCTCAGGCTTGGCCAAATTGATCACCAACAATGGTCCGCCCTGGCCTCACATCAGGAGACATGGAGACGCACTGTCCACAATGCTGCAGCCTTATTTGAGAACTCACGTCGAACAAGTCTCGAAGAGAAACGAAAACGCAGAAAGAATCACAAGTCGGAAACATCACCTAAGGAGACCTTCTGCTGTGCTTTCTGCAACCGGACTTGTTTATCTCGGATTGGCCTTTTCAGTCATCAGCTCACTTGCAGAAAATGCGGGATGAGTCCTTCCTGAATCTTCTTTTGCGAAGAAAAGCCAAAGAGTTATTTAATTTGTGTTTTTTTAAATGTGTTTTTGAATTTTACCCATTCTTGCATCTTCTTGTGAGAATTGCCAAGATCTCGAACCAGGAAGTAAATGGAGCTCCATTCCTGCTCCATTAGTGCTTTCATGCTGCTCAAGGTAAGATCTGGTGGGGGGGTTCTTTTGCTGGCAGAAAAGTGCCACAAAATGTGCCAGCAAAAGAACATTTATGGAGGGTGGCCTGGTAAAGTCACTTGTTCATTCACCTGCTCACTCAACACAAAAATCCATAAGTAAAAAAGTATCCTAAACCACTAAACTCATACCAAGTTAAAACATCCAAACAAACATGTGAGCAAATGTTGTTGTTGTGTGCCTTCAAATACATTCAGCTAAAACAGAAATGTAAACAAAATCTACAGTAAAATTTCCAATACCTCAGTAACAGAACATGAATGAAATGAACATAGGATGAACTGTGCCAGAGAAGTGCCATCACTCATCTGGTAGGTACATATGAAAGGAGGTGATCCTTTGCATTGTAAGGATCCAAGACATGCAAAGGGTGTATAGGTCAAAGTCAGCACCTTGAATGGGGCCTAGAAATGGATCGAGAGGCAATCCATATCAGCATTTCACAGATGAAAGCTGGGAAGCAATATCATTGTGTGGTCATTATGACAAATGTTATTAATGAGGAAGAACAGACAAGTTAGGACAGGCTGCAGCAGTTTGCTTTTGCCTGAGCCTACTGGAAAGAGCAAGATTCTACCACCTCCTCTCCTGCCCTTCCTGCTGAGGTGTGTGCAAACTACTTATGCACTTTGAGTTCAATTTACACCAGTGGAAATATGCTAAAGACAAAGGAGAAAAGTTGGAAGAGAAGAGAGAAACTGGACATTTAAAAGTAATTGAAAAGGAGGGATTACAGAGGATTAACTGGGACTGTCCCTGCCAAACTGGGACAGTTGAAGTGTATGGTGAAGGTGAAAAGAATAAGGGAACAGGTTTGTATTGACTAACCCCAGCCAGCTCGCTTGCTGCCATAGTCTGAAGAACTTTTAGAAGTTACTCTTTTAAAACACAGTCTAGATGAGTCCTCAGCTAACTAACCATGTTTACTGAGGGATCTGGGGACTTGGAATCCAAAGAAGTAGAATTTTTCCAAAGAAGTTTATGGTATTGGGAATAGGAGAAGCAAGATTTTACTGATTATATATAACCATGGGTAGGAAAGTCGGAAGTCAATGTCAACCTTTCTTTTTAAAAAATAGGTTTTCTTTGTTATTACTGTTGATTTTTTTGTTGTCTGTCTACTATTTCTAGCTCTTTTTGATTTTCTATAGTATTTTTTCTTATTTTAAGGTATTGGAAAATTCTTAATTAAAAAAGAAGTAGTAGAACTTTTCCAAACTCTGAATTCTGTAGTAACTGAACTTTCTGTACTATCTTAAAAGTAACCACATATACAGCACATTACAGTAATTCCAATGGGTGGTTGCCAGGGCATGGATCACTGAAACCAGGTTCTCTGCATCCAAATAGAGTTGTAGCTGGGATGCCAGCTTAAACTGATGAGAAGGTTGTTGCTAAAAAAAACTGGCAGAAGTAATCTCAGAACCACTGGCGATAATTTTTGAGGATTCCTAGAGAACAGGAGAGGTCCCAGCAGACTGGAGAAGGGCAAATGTTGTCCCCATCTTTAAAAGGAGGGTGGGAGAAGACCCAAATAATTTTCACCCAGTCAGCCTGACATCAATACTAGGAAATATTCTAGCGTAGATCATTAGACAGTCTGTAAGCACTTAGAAAGGAATGTCATGATCACTAAAAGTCAACCTGGGTTTTTGAAAAACAAGTCATGCCAACTGATAGATTTTCCTTGGGTGTTGTTGTTGTTTTTTTTTTTTTCTGGGTTGTGAGGCCGTGTTCTGGAATAGTTTCTTTCTGATGTTTTGCCTGCATCTGTGGCTGGCATCTTCAAAGAATGGTCGGGTAGATGTGTGTGTGGAGTTTATATGCTGTGAACCACTGTTGAGGAATTTGTGTGACTGAATGGTTAGTTTCTGAGTATAGAAATGCAAGGCTCATTATTGTCTGTTTGGCTAATGGTTGGTTGATGGGCCATTATCTGCTGGGAATCCCCCTATCCCTGGGTGGAATTCCTTAGTAAGAGTTGAGTTTTGATTCTATCATATTTCAAAACTGGGAGCCAGATTTTGTTTACTTTTAAGGTTTCTTCTTTCCTGTTGAAGTTGTCCATGTGTTTGTGGATTTCAATAGCTTCTTTGTCCATTCTGACATGATAGTTGTTGGCCTGGTCCAGAATTTATGTGTTTTTAAATTGCATTTTGTGTCCAGGTTGGTTTATAACATGTTCTGCTACTGCTGATTTTTCTGGCTGGCGCAGTCTGCAGTGTCTCTCATGTTCCTTGATTCATGTTTGCACATTGCATTTAGTGGTCCCTATGTAAACTTGTCCATACCTGCATGGTATGCGGTAAACTCCTGCAGCTGTGAAAGGGTCTCTTTTGTCCTTTGCTGAGCATAGCATTTCTTGGATTTTTTTGGTTGGTCTGTAGATTGTTTGGAGGTTGTGTTTTCTCATCAGTTTCCCTATTCTGTCTGTGACTCCTTTGATGTGTGGTAAAAAATACCTTCCCTTTGGGTGGCTGTTTTTCTTCTTCATTCCTGTGGTCTTTTCTGGATCTGGCTGCTCTTGTGATATCTGATCTGGAGTAACCATTAGTCTGTAGGGCCCAGTTTGGGTGCCTCAGTTCGTCCTCCAGGTAGTGGAGTTCGCAGATCCTTTTTGCGTGGTCTACCAATGTTTTTATTGTGCTTCTTTTTTGTCCTGCATTATGACTGGAGTTCTTGTGTAGGTATCTGTCCGTGTGTGTGAGGTTTCTGTATACCTTGTGGCCCAACCGTTGGTTTGGTTTGCGGATGACTAGGATATCCAAGAATGGCAGTGTTCCTTCCTTCTCTTTTTGCATCATGAATTGGATATTTGGGTGGATGCTGTTCAGGTGGTTCAGGAATGAGAACAAATCTTCTTCTTCGTGGTTCCAAATGGTGAAAGTGTCATCCACATATCGGAACCATCTTGTGGGCTTTTTTGGTGCTGTTTCCAGGGCTTGCTTTTCAAAATGTTCCATGTCAACTAATCTTATCTCTCTTTTTTTTATATAGAGTTACATACTTCATAGATGAAGGGAATGCTGTGGATGTAGAGTATCTTGATTTCAGTAAGATACAAAGTCCCCCATGATATCCTTGCAAAAAGTTAGTAACATGTGGGCTAGACAATGCAACTGTTAGGAGGATTTGTAATTGGTTGATTGGCCAAATCCAAAGGGTAGTCACCATTGGTTCCTCTTCATCCTGGAGAGAAGTGACCAGTGGGGTGTCATAGGGTTCTGTCCTGGGCCCAGTGCTATTCAACATCTTTATCAATGACTTAGATGAGGGAATAGAGGGCATGCTTATCAAGTTTGCAGATGACACCAAACTAGGAGCGGTAGCTAATACCCCAGAGGACAGGATCAAAATTCAAAATGACCTTAACAGATTAGAAAGCTGGGCCAAAACTAACAAAATGAATTTCAATAGGGAAAAATGTAGGATACTGCACTTGGGCAGTAAAAACAAAAAGCACAGATATAAGATGGGTGACACCTGGCTTGATGGCAGTACATGTGAAAGAGATCTAGGAGTCTTAGTGGACCACAAACTGAAAATGAGTTGGCAATGTGACGTGGCAGCTAAAACAGCCAATGCGATTCTACGCTGCATCAATAGGAATATAGTGTCTAGATCAAAGGAAGTAATACTGTAGTGCCACTCGATTCTGCTTTAGTCAGACCTCACCTGGAATACTTTGTCCAGTTCTGGGCACCACAATTCCAGAAGGATATGGACAGGCTGGAACATGTCCAGAGGAGTGCAACCAAAATGGTAGGAGGTCTGGAAGCCATGCCCTATGAGGAGCAGCTTAGGGTGCTGGGTATGTTTAGTCTGGGGAAGAGACGGTTAAGAGATGACATGATAGCCATGTTTAAATCTTTAAAGAGATGTCATACTGAGGGTGGAGCAAGCTTGGACAGACTTCAGGGGTAGAGCAGGGGACCTTGAGAGGACCACCGCAAGGAACAGCAGCTGCGAAGCCTCGGCGGAGGCGTGTGGTGGTGGTGGGGGACTCCTTGCTGAGGGGTACAGAAGCAGTGGTATGTGGGCCTGACAAGATGATTCGGGAGGTGTGTTGTCTCCCTGGGGTAAAGATCTGTGATGTGACCGAGAGGCTGACAAGACTCGTCAAGCCTACAGATCATAACCCCTTCCTTTTGGTCCATGTGGGAACCAATGATACTGCAAGGCACAGCTTTCCCAAGATCAGAAGAGATTATGAGGCCCTGGGGAGGAAGCTGAAAGAAATGAACGCACAGGTGGTCATCTCGTCTCTTCTGCCAGTTGAAGGGCATGGTCCAAGAAGGGAGAGGAAAATAGCCGACGTAAACAACTGGCTCCGTAGATGGTGTCGCCGAGAACAATTTGGATTCCTGGATCATGGACTGCGCTTCCATGCGGGGGGACTTCTGGCAAGAGATGGGGTGCATCTTACAACAGTTGGAAGAAACATTTTTGCCAACAGTCTCAAGAATTTGATCAGGAGGGCTTTAAACTGAGTCATATGGGGGAGGGAGACAGTATTCTGGAAGGCAAAAGGGCTGGAGAAAATAGTCAAACTGTCATAGAGGGAACAAGGCGAACAGCGCAAGGACCCAACAGTGGGAGGCAAAAAAACTTGCACAGGGAGCAAGTAAAGGGAACACATGGTCTCAGATGTCTCTACACTAATGCACAGAGCATGGGAAATAAGCAAGATGAACTAGAACTCCTTGCACTACAAAACAAATATGATATAATAGGCGTTACTGAAACCTGGTGGGACGAGTCTCATGATTGGAATGTAGGAATAGAGGGGTATAACCTTTATAGGAGAAACAGGCCAAACAGGAAAGGAGGAGGAATAGCATTATATGTCAGGGATATTTACACCAGTGAAGTGATCCATGACATCAATACTGGAAGCCAGGTGGAGAGCATCTGGATAAAAATTAAAGGGGAGGGAAACAACAGGGATGTTATTGTGGGACTCTACTACAGACCCCCAAATCAGACGGAGGAATTGGATGTTGCCTTTCTAGAACAGATGAACATACATGCAGAAAGGAGAGATGTAGTAGTGATGGGTGACTTCAACTATCCTGATATTTGCTGGCAATCTAACTCAGCCAAAACTACAAGGTCTAGCAAATTCCTTACATGCCTGGAAGACAATTTCATGGTCCAAAAGGTGGAAGAGGCAACAAGGGGGTCAGCTATTTTAGATCTGATCCTAACCAACAGAGACGACCTTGTTAATGGGGTGCAAGTGGTGGGATCCTTAGGTGAGAGTGATCATGTTCTCCTGGAGTTTGTTATACAATGGAAAGGAGAAGCCAGGCATAGTCAGACACGCATTCTCGACTTTAGGAGAGCTGATTTCAATAAACTCAGGGAAATGCTGGGGATGATCCCATGGTCAAGAATACTAAAAGAGAAGGGACCTCAAGACGGATGGGACTTTCTCAAAAGGGAGATACTGAAGGCACAATTTCAAACAGTACCATTGAGGAAGAAAAATGGGAGGTGTCTCAAGAAACCAGGATGGATGACTAAAGAACTTTCAATGGAGCTAAGTTTTAAACGGAACATGTATAGGAAATGGAAAGGGGGGGAAATCACCAAAGAAGAATTCAAACAGATAGCGAACACGTGTAGGAGTAAAGTCAGAAAAGCTAAAGCGCAGAATGAGCTCAGGCTTGCTAGGGAGGTTAAGAACAATAAAAAGGGTTTTTTTGGGTATGTCCGCAGCAAAAGGAGGAAGAAGGAAATGATAGGGCCGCTACGTGGAGAAGATGGCAAAATGCTAACAGGGGACAGAGAAAAGGCAGAACTACTCAACACCTTCTTTGCCTCAGTGTTTTCAGAAAAGGAAAAGGAGGACCAACCTGAGGAGAATGGAACAGAGGACACAATAGGGGAAATCCAGCTCAAAATAAGTAAAGAGGTAGTACAGGAATACCTTCTTAATCTAAATGAATTTAAATCTCCAGGACCAGATGAACTACATCCAAGAGTATTAAAAGAGCTGGCAAATATAATCTCAGAGCCATTGGCAATAATATTTGAGAACTCCTGGAGAACAGGAGAAGTCCCAGCAGACTGGAGGAGGGCAAACGTTGTTCCCATCTTCAAAAAGGGGAAAAAAGAGGATCCCAACAACTATCGTCCAGTTAGTCTGACATCAATACCAGGGAAGATTCTAGAACAGATCATTAAACAGAGAGTCTGTGAACATTTAGAAGGCAATGCCATAATCACAAAAAGTCAGCATGGGTTTCAGAGAAACAAGTCATGCCAGACTAATCTGATCTCTTTTTTTGACAAAGTTACCAGCTTGGTAGATGAAGGGAATGCTGTGGACATTGCATACCTTGATTTCAGTAAGGCCTTTGACAAGGTTCCCCATGACATTCTTGCAAACAAGCTTGTAGAATGTGGGCTAGACAAGTTAACTGTTCAATGGATTTGTAATTGGTTGACCGGCCGAACCCAAAGGGTGCTCAGCAGTGGCTCCTCTTCGTCTTGGAAAGATGTGACCAGTGGCGTGCCACAGGGTTCTGTCCTGGGCCCAGTGCTATTCAACATCTTTATCAATGACTTAGATGAGGGAATTAGGGGCATACTTATCAAATTTGCAGATGACACCAAATTGGGAGGAGTAGCTAATACCCTAGAGGACAGGATCAAAATTCAGAATGACCTGGATAGACTGGAGAGCTGGGCCAAAGCTAACAAAATGAAATTCAATACGGAGAAATGTAAAGTACTGCATTTAGGGCGGAAAAATGAAATGCATAAATATAGGATGGGAGAGACCTGGCTGAATGAGACTACGTGCGAAAGGGATCTAGGAGTCCTAGTAGACCACAAGTTGAACATGAGCCAACAGTGTGATGCGGCAGCTAAAAAGGCCAATGCAATTTTGGGCTGTATCAATAGAAGTATAGTGTCTAGATCAAGGGAAGTAATAGTGCCACTCTATTCTGCCTTGGTCAGACCTCACTTAGAATACTGTGTCCAGTTCTGGGCACCACAATTCAGAAAGGATATTGACAAATTGGAGTGTGTCCAGAGAAGGGCAACTAAAATGGTGAAAGGTCTGGAAACAATGCCTTATGAGGAGAGACTTAGGGAGCTGGGTATGTTTAGCCTGGAAAAAAGATGGTTTAGAGGCGATATGATAGCCCTGTTTAAGTATTTGAAGGGATGTCACGCGGAGGATGGAGCAGGCTTGTTTTCTGCTGCTCCAGAGACTGGAACACGGAGCAATGGGTGCAAGCTCCAGGAACAGAGATTCCACCTCAACATTAGGAGGAACTTTTTGACAGTAAGAGCTGTTCGGCAGTGGAACGCACTCCCTCGGAGCGTGGTGGGGTCTCCTTCCTTGGAGGTCTTTAAACAGAGGCTGGATGGCCATCTGTCGGGGATGCTTTGATTGTGATTTCCTGCGTGGCAGGGGGGTTGGACTGGATGGCCCTCGTGGTCTCTTCCAACTCTGCAATTCTATGATTCTATGATTCTATGATTGTTTTCTGCGGCTCCAGAGACTATTACACAGAGTAAAGGACTCAAACTACAGGAAAAGAGATTCCATCTAAACGTTAGGAAGAACGTCCTGATAGTAAGAGCTGTTCCGCAGTGGAATGCACTGCCTTGAAGTGTAGTGGAGTCTCCTTCTTTGGAGGTTTTTAAACAGAGGCTGGATGGCCATCTGTTGGGAATGCGTTGATTGTTTATTCCTACATGGTAGAGGGTTGGACTAGATGGCCCTTGTGGTCTCGTCCAATTCTATCATTCTAAAAACATACCTATTATGTCTGTCAAATAGACAAAGATTTTTTTAAATTTTATTTTATTTGTGGGGGGGTAAACTTCGTCTAGTCCTGCCTTGGATCAAATTAATTATATTTAAATACATATAATTAGCTTTTTTTAAAAAAAAAACTGTCTTTTTTCATGATCTTCAAGAAAAGAGTCAAGCCTAAGCTAATTTAGCATTTAATTTTTTTAATTAGGTATTTATACCCGGCTCTTCAGCCACAAAGGCTATCAGAGCTGCTTACAAATTGTTAAGCAATAGCAATGTACACATCTACGTTGCATTAAGCAGATTCCAATGTGTATTGGCTAATTGCCCCCACAAACCAGGTACTCATTTTACCAACCTACGAATGGATGGAAGGCTGAGTGAACCTTGGAGCCTTCTGGAATCGAACTTACAACATGGTAACTTGCAGTACCGGCATTTAACCACTGCACCAAACCCCTCTCCCTCACTTCTTTGAATGCAGTGGATATTTCATAGGAATCCTGAGAGCCTGTATCATTTTGTTCTTCATCCTCTTAGGACATTTTCAGACAGTGCTTACTGCGTGATCAGGTCCCAGGAGAGGAACAGCGCTCTTGCACAGCAGGGGGTCCTTTTCGGACACCACAGTCCCTCTTCCGGGGTCATTCGTGGCACGTCCGTGAAGCCTTGGAAGTGGCCGCGCCAGATTTTAAGCACAGAAGTTGCCCGTGCTTATAATATGGCGCAGCCACTTCCAAAGCTTCACGGACGTGCCACGAATGATCCCGGAAGAGGGAGGGCTGTGTCCAAAAAGGACCCCCTGTCACGCAAGAGCGCGGTTCCTCTCCCGGGACCTGATCCCTCAGTAAGCACTGTCTGAAAATGTTCTTAGTCTCTTAGGTCTGAGATCTCATTCATACAACATTCATTCAGAACAGAAGAAGTTGCCTTGTTTTTCAGAATTGAAGAGCCTACTCCAGCCATCCTGCCAAGTTGCCTGGGGGTGATGGGAGTTGTAGTCCAATGCATTTGGAGAAGCCCAGTCTATTGTGATTGGCAGGTAGCTGGAGATGCAGCCAAGAAGTGCACATCAAACCTTCAACATGGATCTTCTGGGTTTGTTTTGATTAACAGAAGAAATCACTAGAAATATGCTGATGCAAACTTGGCACAGTGAAAATGAGCACGAACCTAAACCACCCTGGCTGATTTAGCCTCAAGCCCATATCAAACTTTATGCACAACTGGCTGGCAGCTTGTCCCACAAGCATTCTACCATAATCTTTTCTCAGGAGGCCAGTACTGGGTTTCCTTGGAAGATTTTCAGCACATCACATGCTGATGTTTTCCTGTAGTGGCAGAGAATACCACAAAACCTATCAATTTGCTTCAAGATCCATTATAAACCACAGAGAAATGAAGAGTTGTCCTAGTGAAGCAAAGCAAAAGAAGCATGCCATTTTATTTATGACTTCAAGATGAATGTATATTGAATACACTAAATACTTTGGTCTCAATTTATAAGGATGCTTCCTTCTCACTAAAAGTTGTATTTATTTTCAAGATAAAAAGATAACAGTCATGACCATCTGCATGAGGTATGGGGCTGTGAGTTAGAGAATTCTGATTCACTGCTAATTGTAAATCATTATTATTTATTCAGAGCAATAAGTGTGCATCCGTTAGTGGTGATTGCAGTACATTTAAGAAGAGTGATCATTTCTAGCAAGTGACGTTTTTATTGTTAGCAGGGGGAAGTGGGGAGGGAAGCTGTCAGTAGGATTTGCTTGCAAAGAGATGCAAATGGGGTTGATTTCAGAATTAACAATATTCCATATTAGACTAGGACTAGATCTAATGGTATAATATTTGCCCAGAGAATTCTCAAACCTCAGGCATAAGTACTTGAACTATATAGTTGCCTTAGGTCTAGAAGATCATTGTTTTATAGGACTTAAAAATTGACATTATACCATTTCAGGTAGATCTCATTCCTAAATGAATGCCTTAATTTCTCTGTGATGGATACAGGCATACCTCAGTTAACAAAACCTCCAACAAATATTTCCTTTTTACAAAGTATTTTTACAGCAGCCCAGCCCACTTTTCTTCCTTATCCTCTGTCTAGCTGGGTTTTTTTAACCAGCTTCTGTATTGGGAGGATGGTTAAGGAGGGCTGGAGAAACACAGGCTTTTGCAGTTGGGTTGTAACAACATGCCTGCAGTAAACAACTCAATAATTTTGAGCTGGGAAAGAGCAGGATTCTATTCTAGCTGATCCTACTCTAGCTTTCCTACAGCAGGCATGGTAAACAGCAGCTGCCTCCAAAATGCCTTAGGACTTTATCAGACCAGGCAAATATGGCATGACGCCTAATGATTGCAAAAGGGCGCATACCAGATGATGTTGTCCTTTTGCAATCACATATTGTGAAAAACCCATTCCACTTTGTTGCTGGGCCAAACCGTCAATTGATCTCCTGTTCCGCTTTGTTGCCAGCATTGCCAGCATTTGAATCCTCACGCCATTGTTCTCATGTGAATATGACATCAATGGCAGAACACTCAGGGGTGAGATCGTGACAGCCAGGTAAGGGATGCTCTTTTTATGAACCCCCTCCTGTGTACTTGGGACTTTTTAAGTGTGTTTTTTGTGTTTTGCTGCACTTTTTATGTGTTTATTTTGCTTTTATTTTTTAATTTCCTGCACTAGCATCTTCTCGTGAGAATCAGTGAGATCTTGAACCAGGAAGTGAATGGAGCTCCGTTCACACTCCGTTAGTGCTTGGGCGACCTGTGAACACTGCAAAAGGCAGGTCTGATCAAGGGGGTCATTTTGCTGGCATCAAAATGTTTCAAAATATGCCAGCAAAACAACTTTTATGGAGGGTGGTATGATAAAGTCCTAAGTAAGCATGCATAAACAGCAAAACAGAGATAAAAGGAAAGGCATATAAGCCTGCCTCACCAGCCCACACCCCCCATCATGTTAAAGAAGATGGAGGACTGTATCAGGCAAATCAAATTTCACCAAACAAAGTGTCATTTAGGATGTGACGAGAGCACAAAAGGCAAAATTATCAGACATCCTCATCGCTTACCTGTTCCCACTGCATTGCACTGGTGTGAATGAGGCATCACTTTTTATTGACACAGTTTTAATGTGGACTTTTAGTATGCTATTAACTATATTGTAATCTTTTTAATTTATAAACCACCTTAAATACCCTTGGGAAAACACAGAGTATAATTAAAGATGGTGGTGGTGGTGGTGGTGAAGATGGTGATGATGAATTGGATTGTTTTCAGGCTACTTCCAATTTAGTGATAAATTTCTAGTTTGGGGTCTTGCAGTGTGATGACGTTTGGGAAGGGAAGTGCCTATAAAGAATGGAGACCATGTGATGGCACCAGACTCCATGCTGATGGCAAGTTCTTTCTCCATCCTGATTCAGCTGTGGTAACTCCTCTGTCATGGCAAGCACATTGCCTGGCTCAGTCATCAGAAGCCTGAAACTAGCCACTTGGGACATACGGTAATTTCTTTGACTGTGGGATTGCAGTGGCATGCAAAACCAAAACCTTCAGTTCATGACAGCTGAGCTAGATTTCCACTCCTCACATGGAGGCAGCCCTCCACAGGCTGCAGAGAAAAAGAGGCAGCTGCTACAAAGATAGCCATCACATGAATTGGTTTTCTGAAGTATGATTCATCAACCATGCACAGAGTTTTCTAAGATGAGGGGTTTTTTTCCCCCTTCTGCCTGGCCCTGTGGCTGTAGGATTGCTTATACTCAATACTCCCGAAAGGGAAGATGCCAATTGCAGTGCTTAGGAAGTTACATTGAAATTAATTAGTTATAATAATGGATCTAAGGCACCCAGAGTGTTTTTGTTACTGTTGTAGCTGCATTCTTTTAAAAGTAACTCCTTTTTTCATTAAGAAGTAACTGCAATAATTACCTGACTGTGTGTGTGTGTGTGTGTGTGTGTGTGTCATTCTGCTGCACCCCACTCACTAGCACCACAGAATTCCATTGGCTGGCTTTTAAGGTAGGTTTCAGGGGCATTTGTGGTTGTGACAGTAGGGCCACTATTGCAGATGTGAATATGAAGCAGTTGCAAAAGTTGCATAAGTCTAGCTTATGACATCATAACTGCTTAACAAGATGCCAGCCAGTTACTGTGAAACTTATGTAGAAGTAAATTATTTGTAATGAGTTACTTCTTTTAAAGTCTGGTTTTATGGAGTGGGCAGCAAACAAACTGCTGATTTCTTCATTTGGACCAGAGTTCACAGGAAGAAGAGCTTTAACTCGTCCCTCCTCAGAAACAGTCTAAGTGAAAACTGGGGCAGGGGTGTGAAACAGTTCGTAATGGGGGCAAACCCTCCCATTACCCCCCTCCTAGAAGGGCTAGAAGGTTCAGAAGCATTTATTGCCTGCTAGCCATGTTTTACAATGAGGAACTTGCACCCCAAGACCAAATTGCATGAAGGGAATGTTAAGTGGGGACCAGACAGTACACATAGACTGTGATTGTGGCTGCATTCCTCCCCCCACCTCCATTCCCCACCCTTTGCTGATGTGATATCCAGAATAGCTGTGGCTGAAGCTGTCTACAGCCTGGCTCATACTAACACTTCTCCACATGTCGGGCAGGCAAAGGTTTGCATGTCAGGGAAAAGCAATGATGTGGGGAGGGTTATGCTGCCTGTTTGAGTAGACCTCTGGTACCTTGAAACACATGACCAATGTATTCTGACTAGTCCTCCAAGCACCATAGGGCTCCCATGCACCCCTCCTCAGAGGAGCAGCTACTGTACCTTGACCTTCTTGGAGAAGAGCAAAACAATATTCTGAAAACACTGTCCTAAACCCACTAGTGTATCTGTGTGAAGCTTTCAGTTTGGTCCTCCAGTGGGAAATGGTATGTCAGCGGAATGACTGTGAGATTTGTTTTAGGAAGCCATTGACTCCACAATGGCCTTTTGAATCACCAATCTTTCTGCTGCTTCTTTGAGCTGATAGTCTCTCCTGGGATAAATTACCACCATTTCTATTCCCTGTATGTTCCTTAACTCTTTCTGCTCTGGTATGGAACAGCCAATCAAGTCATCTAGTCCTGACATTGCAGACAAACAAGGCTCAATATATTGCCCCCAAATCTCTTTGACGAGATCAGGGGACACCAGATGTCAGCTTTATAGGATTTATGTCGTTTTTACTAGAATCCTGTGGTTCACCAGCTAAGCTGGAGCCAGGTGCAGAAGTCATTATACCTAAAACAAATAACAATACATGTGTTTCTCTCTGTCAGGATGTTTTGTTACCACCCAACTATTGTTTGTTACTGACTTCTGTTAAGATAATGATAAATATTTGTAATTTTTTCCCATTTCGGTTCCCCTATGCCCTCCACCCATCCAAACATGTGTATAAATAGTTGCCAGCTGAGGCAATGTCTGGTGAAAGGGTCTTCAATCCAGGAACTTCTTTGAAATGCTAAACCAAACAAAACCCCACAATCTTTTAATTAAAAAAACACATTTCAGCAGTATAATTTATTGTGGTGAAGGGAGGGGCCTGAGTTGTTGCTATTTTGGTGAATCAATTCAGAAATCCAGAAATCCTTGGAGATTTATTGCAGATCACTGACAGTAAATTGGTAGATCCAAATCTACTTTCTCTCCTCCCTTGATCTAGATGACCCCATCATACAACCTACATTCTCTTCTTAAACACAGCAAATGCCATCCAAAACCAAAAGAATCCAAGAAAAATGATACTGTTGGATGTGTAAAACATCTTTCTTTCCCAATGTGGTATGGGGAAGAAAATATTTGGCAAATCCAACAGTTAGACTGTAAGACCATGGGCCTTTCTTGACACATAAATTTCTTGTTGTCAGTTTTGTCTCTTATGGTGCTAGCCACCTCACGTTAGGTGAATGAAATCATGAGGAACACTTTCAAAATACCCATAAAGGAAAAACTGATATGCCTTTGCTAACTGTAGAAGTAAAGAGTGAAACTCAAGCCTGTTTGGAAGTTTCAACTATTTACAGCTTTAGTTTTAAAGAGTGTTGTTAATGTGACACCTGCATATTCCTGGATTAGTTCCATTGATCCACATGACTTTATTCACCAGATGTGACTGCAGATGTGATTACAAAAGTGATTTCCAGCCATGAAAATACGGTTCACTGTAGAAATAATTTTTTTAAAAGAAAGTCTCTCTGGCTTTTCTTCGCAAATAAAGATTCAGGAAGGACTCATCCCGCATTTTCTGCAAGGACGCTGATGACTAAAAAGGCCAATCCGAGATAGACAAGTCCAGTTGCAGAAGGCACAGCAGAAGGTTTCCTTGGGTGATGTTACCGGGTTGTGATTCTTTCTGCATTGCCATTTCTCTTCAAGACTTGTTCGGCGTGAGTTCTCAAATAAGGCTGCAGCATTGTGGATAGTGCATCTCCATGCCTCCCAATGTGAGGCCAGGGCAGACCATTGTTGGTGATCAATTTGGCTGAGCCTGAGATGTTGTTTCAGGGAGTCCTTGTATCGCTTTTTTGGTGCGCCCCTCTTATGCTGACCCGTGGCAAGTTCACCGTAGAGTACTATTTTGGGGAGACAATGGTCCTCCATCCTAGACACATGCCCTTCCCAGCGCAGCTGTGTTCTCAATATCATGGCCTCAATGCTGGTGATCCCTGCTTGCTCAAGGACAGCAACATTCGTCACATAGTCAGTCCAGTGTATATTTAGGATTGTGCGTAAACAGCACTGGTGGAAGTGTTCGAGGAGTCGTAAGTGTTGGTGATAGGTGACCCATGTTTCAGACCCATAAAGGAGAATAGACAGTACAATGGCTCTATACACACTGATTTTTGTGTTTTGCCTCAGGTGTTTATTACTCCAGACTGTTTTGTAAAGTCTTCCAAATGCGCTATGTGCCTTTGCTAATCTGTGATCGATCTCTTTGTCAATCTTGGCATCTGAGGAGATGATGCTTCCCAGGTAGGTGAACTGCTGAACGGACTTAAGCACAGAATTGCCGACGGCAATGTGGGGATGGTGGTGTTCGTCCTGTGGTGCAGGCTAGTAAAGAACTTCTGTTTTCTTCAGGTTGACTTCCAGCCCAAAGAGCTCTGCAGCTGTTGCAAAGCAGGATGTTAGGCGCTGCAGAGCTGCTTCTGTGTGGGCAACAAGGGCAGCATCGTCAGCAAAGAGCAGCTCACGGACTAGATAGTTTAGAGTCTTAGTGCGAGCTCTAAGTGTGGATTTGAGCAAACTCTGATTGCTCAAACTATCGAGGCATAACACTGCTCTCTATTGCTGGAAAAATCCTTGCAAGGATACTCCTGAACAGATTAGTTCCTGCCATTGCTGAAGAACTTCTTCCTGAAAGCCAATGTGGCTTCAGAGCCAATAGGAGTACTACAGATATGGTGTTTGCCCTTAGACAACTGCAAGAGAAATGTAGAGAGCAGAACAAGGGTCTCTATGTAACATTTGTTGACCTCACCAAAGCCTTCGACATCGTGAGTAGGAAAGGTCTGTGGCAGATCCTGGAAAGACTAGGATGTCCCCCCAAATTCTTTAAAATGATTATTTTGCTACACGAGGGCCAGCGTGGTCAAGTCAGATATGGTGATGCTCTTTCAGAGCCCTTTCTAATAACTAATGGAGTGAAGCAAGGTTGTGTTCTTGCGCCAACTTTATTTACAATCTTCTTCAGCATGATGCTCCAAAGGGCTACGGCAGAAGTCGAAGAGGACGACGGCATCTGTATACGTTACCGTACTGATGGTAGCTTGTTTAACTTAAGCCGTCTGAGGGCTCGCACTAAAGAAAGTGGTATCCATTTAAACTAACACCATCCTTTTCAATCCAAAATATCAAGCATTTTATTATTAACATTTTATAAAAGCTATCTAATTCTAGCCAAGAATTAAAATAGATTGACCATTATATATAATGTTCACCAAGTCTTTATGTATTATTAAACAGTAGGTCTGCCATTAATTAAGAATACTGCTGTAACACAACCAGCAATCCTATTTTCCCTGAAAGAAAGCACTTTTTTCAAAGGGAACACTAAACACTCATACATACACAAAAACTGATGCATACATTGTCACAGATCTGTGCAGAGCGCAGTCACTCCCTGTTCATCCGAACAGGGGATAAGCAACGAAAACGTGTGCTTTGTGAGCAAACAAATACTCCTTTGGTGCAAAAGTAAGTCCATGCCAAAATTCTTTTAGGCTTTTATTAATAACAATTAAATAAAAAGGAAAACAATAACAGAAAGCATTTAACCATGTTTTCTAGGTTCTCTCTAAGCAAGAGAGGTACACACAAGCTTGAAGCTCTTTTCCATCTCAGGAACAAAACAATATAACCCCTCCCAGTTATATAGACCATAAAACTTAGTCCTTGGGAGAACCGAAAGTAATCCAATCTTAAGTTTCGTTTCTCACATACAAGCCCAAAAAACAGAATAACAAAAACAGACAGATTTATTACCTTCTGATAGCTAAAGATGGCGCCAGGCATGTCTGGCTAAAAAATTATTCAGGGAGGGGGAGACAAACTCCTGATCTCAAAAACTATTTTCCCTGACACCCCTCTAATTTTTCATCCAGACATTGACATATCATACCCAGTCTGTCACACAAAAAATCATGCTTAATATTTCCCAACGCTTTAGTAAATAAATCTGCTATATTTTCTTCACTGGGACAATACACCAAATCAATTAAACCATTTTGAACAGCTTCCCTAACATTCTGAAATTTTACAGCCACATGTTTTGTTCTACTTTTAACACCTTGTGCTGTAGCCATCGCTATACATGCTTGAGAGTCTTCAAAAACTTTAACAGCTTCTGAAATTGGCATACCTAAATCACTAAAAATTTGTTTTAGATAAATCAGCTCATTTACCACGCTTGACAACGCGGCAAATTCTGCCTCTGCCGAGCTTAAAGCAATAGTGGATTGCTTTTTTGACCCCCAGTGTATGGCAGTGCCAGCATAAAAAATTATCATCCCTGAATCAGAATATCTATTTTGGATTTCGCTGGCAAAACTGGCATCGCAAAAAGCTTCCAACTCATGAAAACCTTGTGAACTTATTTTCACGCCATAATCCAAAGTTCCACGCAAATATCTTAATATGCGTTTCAAACCTTGCCAATCATGTTGAGTTGGTTTTGACACTTTTCTAGACAAAATATTTACAGCATATTGTATATCTGGACGTGACCATCTTGCAATATACAATAAACTTCCAATTACAGAATGAAAAAGTTCAGGATGTTCAAATGGCCTAGAATCTGTGACATTTATGAAATCACAACACATAGGAGTTCGAGCAGGTTTACATTGAGACATGTTACAAAGATCCAAAACTCTTTCAATCTTTTGAACTTGACTCATTTTAAAATCACCATTTTCAAACCTTTGAAAATCTACTCCCAAATAGTTTCTAATTTGACCAAGGTCCTTCAATTTGAATTTTGAACCCAATTCCTGTTTAAATCTTTGCACCTGAACATCAGTTTGTGTAATCAGGCAGAAATCATCCACAAAAGCGACGACGATTTCATAATTCTGATTAACACCCCTTGTATACAAACATGGATCAGCAATGCTGTTCTGAAAACCAACATTCTTCAGCTGTTCATCCAAACAAAGGTACCAACATCGGCCACTTTGCTTGAGACCATACAAGGCTTTATTGAGGCAATAAACCTGGTCTGCTCCCCCACTGTGAAACCCAGGAGCTTGCTCCATATAGATGCACTCATCCAATGGAGCATTTAAATATGCAGTCTCTACATCAAAGTGATTGACTTTAAGTTGGTTTAAACTTGCAATAGATAAAGCAATCTTTACACTTTGTACTTTAACAGTGGGTGCAAAAACCTGATCATAATTTTGATACTGTATCTGTGAATACCCCTTTGCAACCAAACGTGCTTTGTATTTGACACCCCCATCCTGCAATTGCTTTCTCTTATATACCCAACGGCAACCCACAGCCTTTTCTCCCTGTGGCAATGCCACAATACGGAAAACATCATGGCCTTTGATGGACTCCATTTCATTTTCCATTGCCTCTTGCCACTTTTGTTGTTCATCTTTTGGCAACTTTAAAACATCAGTATAATTATCAGGTTCAAAAGTCACCTGGCAAACTTTTACATTCTGTGCTGTGAATCTTAAAGGAGGCACTCCCTTTGTCTCTCTGTTAGAGCGACGGGGGACAACAGGCTGAGCCTGATCATTGTCAGAATCTGCATTTGAATCACTTTCCACATCAAAGGATTCATGCTTGGAACCCTCTCCTCTCAAGTCTGGGGAAATACCAGTGCCTGACTCAGCAGCCTGTTGCTGCTGCTGTTGTTCAGGTTGATTTTCACCAACAAATGAAGGCAAAACCACATCTAAATTAGCATGGACATGAGACCAGTTGGCCTGCTCCTCAAATTCAGCATTCCTGGAAATCAAAACTCTCCCATCCCCAAACGCGAACCGCCAGCCCTTTGATGATTGGTCGTACCCGACAAATCTGAGCCTCCTAGCCTTGGGTTCCCCCTTTTTTCTGTTTGCCTTAGGGATATTCACCCATGCATAGGACCCAAAGGTCCTAATGTGCCTCACAGATGGCTTTTTGCCATAAAACATGAAAAAGGGTGTATTTGAAACCACAGAACTGGGTACACGGTTACTTAAATAAGCAGCTGTTAACATAGCTTCTCCCCAGTACTTCTGCTCAATGTTTGCATCAAACATCAGGCTATCTTTAATTGTTTGCAAAACACCAATTTTTCTCTCAGAAATTCCATTCTCATTAGGACTATAAGGGGTTGTGAGTCTGTGGAAAATTCCTTTTTGTTTTAGCCAATTTTGGAACTCATTTGAGATGAATTCCCCTCCCCTATCTGACTGGAGAGATGACACCTTCTGGGGAAAATGTCTCTCAACATAAGCCACCCAATTTTTAAAAGTCTGAAATGTCTCATCCTTACTCTTGAGTAAAAATAGGAAACAAAAACGACTGAAATCATCAACCAAGACGAGGATGTACTTGGCTCCTCCCAGGGAAGGTGGATAGGGGCCAGACAGGTCCATATGAACCAATTCTAGAATTCTTTTTGACTTTCTCTCACTATGCTTGGGAAAAGGATGGACCTTGGATTTCGATTTTTTACAAATTTTACAATCTAGGTACTTCTGACAAGCCCTCAAATTTAACCCATCCACCATGTCAGGCATCTGCCTGAGGACCTTAAAGCTAGCATGGCCAAATCTCCTATGCAACAGATGTACACAATTATCATGCAAAGGAGAGTTTGCCATTATAGTACTGGTTTGAGGCTCCTGTACACTATTATACATATAATACGGTTGGTCATGAAAAACCCCTTCAGCCATAACAGTACCATCCTTTAAAATATAACATTTGTTCCCTTTAAATTGTACTTCATAGCCCTCCTGTGTCAATTTAACAACAGAGAGTAAACACATTTTTAAATCAGGAACATACTGAACATTTTTTACATCCATGTTCAAACATTGTACAAAACATGTACCTTTACCCAAACATTTTGACTTGGATCCATCAGCCAAACTCACACTTGAGGGGCTAGTCTCTTTAAAGTCCTTAAAGAGTTCTTTATTATTGGAGATAAAAGCATTACAGCCGCTATCCAAACACCATTGAGATAAATCTCTATTTTGCTCCTTCACAGCTTGCAAAACAACTGCAGAAACAGTCATACTAGATGAAGCAGGCTTTTTCTTGCTTTCTTTGCTCTTTTTTGCTTTGCACTGTTTTGCAAAATGTCCATCTTTGCCACAGTTCCAGCAAAGCTTAGATTTCACAGCAAAAGCGGGGACCATACCCTTACTGGAGTCTTTAGAGCCATCTACTGGATCATTTGTAGAATTGCGGGTCTTCGCCTGTACAGCCTTTTGAGCAGAATTTTTTCTCTCCAACCATTTAGCCTCTTCTTCCAACAAACGACCAGTAATAAAATTAATGGTCATATTTGCTGCTGCCATATTTTCGAAGGAGAATATTAAGGCATCGAATTTTTCTGATAAACTTGATAAGAGGATATGAACTTTTTCTTGTTCAGTAAAATGGACATTAATCTCCTGCAACTGATGGAAATATTGCCGGATAGTTGAAATGTGTGTGGCTACATCGCCATCTGGCTGCAGCTTTAGTCTATACAGCTTCCTTGTTAACATAAGCTGTGAACCAGTCCCAGCATGGACATAAACCTGCCGCAGTGCTTGCCAAATGTCCCTGGCCGTGGCACAGCCTCGCACATACATCAACTGACTGTCCTCAATTGCCAAAATGAGAGACGCTTTTGCGCGCTCCTCAGACTGCTGTTGCAATACAGAAGCGCCTTGGGCAGGGGGGGCTAAAATGGGAGCGTGTATCAATTGTTGATGCAAATAAGCCTCCATCTTCACAGCCCACAAATGATAATTCTTATCATTTAACTTTTGGAAGGGAAAAACTGCCATACTCTGAGCCATTGTCCATAAACTCTTTAGCCCCTCTCAACTGATTATCTGCTTCCCTCACACAGGGGTTGCTTACCAGCAGGGCGTTGTAAATGGTTCGGTCTCAGCAGTCCTCACAGCAGGCTTTCTCACCTTCCAGTCCCCTCCTTGCTGGGGTTGTAAGCTCTTGCCAGGCGTAAACAAAAGCAAGCTCCAACAGCTTCAAAGGAAAAAGACTTCACACCAAAGGGACAAGTTGCCCAACTTGCCGCTTGTTCAAAGCCCCTCTCAGCTCAGGCTTAAACAATTCGCAGCATAAGAGCTTCACGGCTCATAAACTCTTGAGCCAGCAATCCTGGGCATCCCATAACCTGTCACAGATCTGTGCAGAGCGCAGTCACTCCCTGTTCATCCGAACAGGGGATAAGCAACGAAAACGTGTGCTTTGTGAGCAAACAAATACTCCTTTGGTGCAAAAGTAAGTCCATGCCAAAATTCTTTTAGGCTTTTATTAATAACAATTAAATAAAAAGGAAAACAATAACAGAAAGCATTTAACCATGTTTTCTAGGTTCTCTCTAAGCAAGAGAGGTACACACAAGCTTGAAGCTCTTTTCCATCTCAGGAACAAAACAATATAACCCCTCCCAGTTATATAGACCATAAAACTTAGTCCTTGGGAGAACCGAAAGTAATCCAATCTTAAGTTTCGTTTCTCACATACAAGCCCAAAAAACAGAATAACAAAAACAGACAGATTTATTACCTTCTGATAGCTAAAGATGGCGCCAGGCATGTCTGGCTAAAAAATTATTCAGGGAGGGGGAGACAAACTCCTGATCTCAAAAACTATTTTCCCTGACAACATGCACCCTCAAAACTAGTCCCTTTGAAGAGCAGGGTTTCCATATAAAAACTGATTAGCATGGGGAAAAAATTGGCACATTGCTTGTATTAACATGCTCTAAGCTCACATATTTGTATCTGTAACAATGCACACTTAAAGACCAGATTCAGTTAGTAAATAAAAAACAAAAACAGTGATAGACATTAGACTACGGACTTTTTCGGACAAACAAAAAATAACGCTAGCAGCCTCGCCAGGTTGCGAGGCTGCAGCGCTAGAGGGCGTCCGTTTCGCATGACGCCCCTTCCCAGCGGTACTGTTGCAGTACCGCTGGGACATTTGAACGTCATATTTTGCAGATTTTTACTCACGATCATTGATCGTGAGTAAAAATCTGCAAAATATGACAGTCAAATGACGGTCAAATGTCCCAGCGGTACTGCAACAGTACCGCTGGGAAGGGGCGTCATGCGAAACGGACGCCCTCTAGCGCTGCAGCCTCGCAACCTGGCGAGGCTGCTAGCGTTATTTTTTGTTTGCCCAAAAAAGTCCTACTACTGTGATTTTGTATTGTTAGGGAGAACATGAAAGATACGGAGTCTTAAAATGAAAGGAGGTCTGACTTTTACTTTTACTTTTACTGTCACAACAGCTCCACTGGCTGCCATTCCATTTCCAAGCATAATCCAAAATACTGGTTATGACCTATAAAGCCCTATATAGTTCAGGTCCAGGCTATTTGAATGAATGTATCTTCACACAGGACCTTGTTTAAGATCTTTGTGAGAGGCCCATCTTTCTCTCCCATTATCTTCTCAGGCTCATTTGCAAACAAAGGTGAGGCCCTTCTCAGTGACTTCTCATAGAATCATAGAATCATAGAATCATAGAATTGTAGAGTTGGAAGAGACCACGAGGGCCATCCAGTCCAACCCCCTGCCATGCAGGAATACACAATCAAAGCATCCCTGACAGATGACCATCCAGCCTCTGTTTAAAGACCTCCAAGGAAGGAAATTATCTTGTTCAATTAAAGAAAAACCATTAAGGACATTTTAAAAGGATTGGAAACCTTTCATGGACTTCTTGCAAAAAAGAAAAGACAAAAGAATATGATTTGATAACCTGGGGTTTTGATCATTATTAAGGATTTGATATGTGGAAGAAGTTTAATATGTAGTTGTATTCAAAGACATCTCCATGTTATCTGGAATATCAGTAAGCAAGGGGATCTTGTAGCACTTATTAAAGTAAATGAGAAAAAGAAGCTGTAGTATAAATTTTCATAGACTTGGTCTACTTCCTGAGATGCATGGAGTTGTATTCAAAGAAGTTTAATTATGTTGTGACTGAGTATAACTACTGAGAAGAAAGTTGGAAGTGGCCTTTCATTTTTTCCCTTGCTTTCCTTTTTTGGGTATTTCTAGTTTTTAGTGTACAGGTTGGTGCCCCCCACCCCATTTACGCAGGATTGGTACCCACATTTCACTTACCTGTGGTTAAGGGGGAAAGGTCTCTCTACGCAACTGGAGGACCATGTGGTCACTCTAGGCACTGGGAGGTCCTCCAGTGCAATTCTATGGTCATGTTCTGCTGGAAGTTGACCATAGAGTCATGCCAGATGCCTAGAGAGGTATCCTCTCTAGGCATTTTCTAGGTTTTCCTGGATAATTCTATGGTATTATATGGTGGTTCGCTGTTATATGTGGTTTTGCATATCTGCTGTTAGTGTGGGAGTGTATGCTAATTAAAAAAAACAGATTTTCCAGTTCATTTGAATAAACTCCACCCCTCCCACACCAAACAAGATGCCAAATTAGATAGCTAAATGCAAAGCATTCTTCTGGAAATATTTTAGCTACATGCCCCCTGTTAAAGAGGTTGCAGTCAAATGAGGATGTGGATGACATCTGCACTGACTTTTGTCTACATACCTCCCCCCTACATTTCATACTGAAGATTACATAGCATCCTGCTTTTTATGACTTATAATATTTGAAATTTTTATTGAAATTATGTTTTTAATTTATGTTGTGTTTTTAAACATGTCTTTTAATAATTGTAACTATTCATGGTAATTGTTTAACTCTTGTAAACTTTTGTAATGTTTTAGTTGCATTTTTTAAACTACTGTAAACTGCTTTGAATTCCATCTTGGGAGAAAGGCCCCAAACTTTGGAACTCTTTTCCTGGGAAGGCTGGGATGGCTCCACCATTGCTGTCTTTCTACCTACATATGAAAACTTTCCTATTCCATCAGGCTTTTAGGAACTGACTGCCTGGGGCTTTTAATGGCATGCTGTTCTGTTAATTTTTTAATATTCTGTCTTTTAATGCATTTTAAATGTTTTTAACTCTATAGATTGTTTAATTGTTTATACAGTATATATTTTCATCTTTAGCAACTGAAGTAGGTGGAAGCTGAAACATTTTACTTATGTTACATTTTTCAGTCCTGTTTGTTAATTGGTTCAATATACAGTATATGTATGAATGTTTTTGTACATTTTAAAATCTGTACTGGTTTTAACCGTGAATAGGCTGCCTTGAGTCCCATTATAGAGACTTCTGAAATCAGAATATAAATGACTACGATAATAACAATAATGATAATTTTACTAGGGATTGCTGGTATCATGAGTCAATGAACTTTATCACACCACCCTCAAAAAAGCCGTTCTTTTGCCGGCATAACTTTTCCATTTTTATGCCAGCAAAAGAACTCCCCATGCTGCACATACCTTGCCTCCCATCCGAAACCTTCCCAGCAATGAAAGAGGAAGTGAATGGAGCTCCTTTCACTTCCTCATTCAAAATCCCGTGGATTCTTATGAGAAGACGCTCACGAGGGAAATTTAAAAAAACACAAAAACAATACAAAAAAGTTTTTAAAAGCACATAAACACACTTTAAAACTTACAAGTAACCCAGGGAGGGTCATAAAAAGTGTGTCACTTACGTGGATGTTGCAATCTCACCCAGACGTTTTTGCGCTGGACTGGCTATTCATGCTGCATTCACGTGAGTACAATGGTGTGAGGTTTCACTAAAGCGCCATGGGGGATCAATTCACAGCTTCAGCCATCAATAAAAAAGTACAGGGTTTTGGCCTGTACATAAATGCAAAAGGGCAACATCATCTGATATGCACACCCTTTCACGTTTATGTGGCATTGTTATGACACCATATTTTAGTGCATCTGATAAAATCTTAAGAGCAGTTCTAGATGAGACATCTCTCATTATAGTGCCCTGATGGCTTCAGCCATCAATAAAAAAGTACAGGTTTGGGCCCATACATAAATGCGAAAGGGTGATGTCATCTGATATGCATGCCCTTTCGTGTTTATGTGGCATCGTTATGACTTCATATTTTAGTGCATCTGATAACGTCATTACAGTGCCCTGCCCCCATCCACTGAAGTTTATGTAGGGTTCAGGTATGTTATTTCCCCCTCATAATCCTCCCTTGCTCTTCCACTGCTTCTTCCATTTTGTTTAATTACTGTGGAAAATTAGTTAAGGAGAAAAAAATGGAAAAGATTCAAACTTGTTTCAAGAGAAATTCTCTGGCTGGAAACACCTTGCTTTTTCTATAAGCTGCACCTGGTGCACTTTTTCATCCTGGGTTCAAAAGCTTATTTTACAGCGCCAGCCTCGCCATTAGGCAGTGAGGCAGCTGGCTCAACCTGCTGATTTTAGTTGACACAAAATTGCTAGTTATTTAATTTTTGTAAGTATATTGCTGGAGAGGGAGAGAGATGTTTGTGGATTGCACTGTCTTGTGTGCCAAACTAATTTGCCTGATTTGGGATACTGTGTAGCACCTTGACTTGGGTGGGTGTCATCTACTGTACTTTCTCTTGGGCCAGTCTGTTGTTTCTCATCGTCATTTCCAGCCTATGATAGTCTAGACTAGAGATTCTACTGTTGTGTATGCAAAGACCAGATAGTGTGCTGATTTGTGGAAATAATTCCATTTGAAACGTTGCTGGAGAGGGGAAGGGTGAGCTGTCTTTCACTGACAGACTGGTGAAAAACATAAACATATCTGAGGCTGTTTTTAGCCCCCTGCCCATGGTTAATTGGCAGGTTTGTGTCTGAATTAATAAAGATGCCGAACAGTTTCAATGTGTTGGAAATCCACAGGTTTCTTCCTTGTGGGCACAGCATGTGCTAGCCAAATGTGGGTTTTATTAATTCCCACATGCAATCAGCCAGCATCCCAAGGCCCTTGAATCCGGCAAGTTTATCTGATTTGAGTGCAGCGCATCCAAATGTACCCTTCATCCTGCTTCTTCATGCTGTGCATGCTCTGAGTGTTTTGCAGTAATGCCATAAGCCCCTACAAACTCGCAGCATGATAGGAAGGAGAAGAGTAAGAAATGGTCCCTCGTGTGCTGCGTAGCTTAGAGCAAGGTGCTGAATTTGAATTGCTCCTGCCCACTGACCCAGAATTCGAATGAGAGCTTATTTTCATTTTCCTCCAGCATTCTGCTGAATAAACTGATACTAAATCACTAGAGACCTTATGAATGGGGCCTTGTATCATCAGAAATGTTGACAAGTTACAGGGGGAGAGGCCATAGGTCACTCATGAGGTAAATGCCATCCAGGAGTTCTTATGTGACTACACCTCCACTGTAGTTGTTGTTAGGTACTCCTAATTATGGGGGTACACATGCATGTTTCTATGTCCGAAGGGGTAATTCCCAGTGGTAAGGCCACTGCACTATATACATTACCAGCAGGGCTTAATTAACTTTGGTATTATATAATTGCTGGCATTAATCCCTATAAGACAGTTAATGATGCATGCATCTAATTATCACCAGAGGTAATGTAACTAGTGTGCGTCTGGTGGTGCTGTCATCTCCCTGAGCAATTCAAAGTCCATCCTGATAACTAAGCAAGACCCACAGTAGTATTCTCTCATGTCATCTACAGTGCTATTTGGTTGTCCTGAATTAATAGTTCCTGCCATCATTTTTTAGTGCCAAGGATATCAAACAACACTGGCCACCCAATTTTTAAAAATTTATTCATGTATAATTCTTTTTAGGTTGCCTGTAAGAGTAGAAACCTCTCAAGGTGGCATAAAAGATCAAATAAATTAAATAGTTGCAATACAATGCAATAAAATAAGTTGTCATGATAACCACCACATTATTTTTTTTTAAAAAAATAATGTTATTACACACTTAAATTTTACAAACTAAAAAACATACAAGGGTGGGAAACAATACATAATATGACATAAAAAATAAACCCAACTCCCCACCTACAGTAATCCCCCATACTACTAGCCCATACAACTAAACAAAACATAACACAACTAAACAACTTACACTAACAAGGGACAGTTAGATTACAACTTATCAGCTAAAAGGTTATAAGAAAATTTCTTAATATCCCCTTGGTTGAAGAATCTTAGTTAATTCTAATTTTCTTATATTTTTTGGCAAATAATTCACTTTGTTACATTTTCTGCTACTACTAATTCATCTTTCTGTATATATTTAAACCTACTATTAAAGTACAGTATCTTCTATCACCTGCCCTCAGCTTCATCAAAAGTTATCAAATGTAGGTATCTCTATTTTATCATTAATTTTCTTCAAAAACTCTATTGTAGTCTTCTATACCTTCTTAAAGATAACCACCACATTCTTTGCCTTCAACAGAAGCCAGAAATTTAACCTTCTCAGGAAAGAGCTGTGATCATAGGTGTTAGTTAACATGCCTGTCATGATATATCTGCTCTCAAGATGCAGTCTGACTTGTCACTTCTAGGTAAATACCTAGACTGCAGGAATCCTACAGAAATCCATCCTTCCCTATGTAGTTGCTGTCCATTCTCTCAACAAGCTCAAGATGCTATCCCTCAAAAAAGCATCCGTGATTCAGGAGTGTTGTATTTCTCCAACATTCACACTGCCATATATTGGTTCTGGCAAAATGGGCTTGTGGCTGGGATATTCCAAGAGTCATTCAAACAGTAACTTTTCCAAGCTCTGTACATGGCTGTTCCAGTTTGGAATACAGTAGGACCCCCATATCCACAGATTCATTATCCACTGATTCAATTATTCATGGGACACAAAACAGCACGCCTACCATAGAGTCTTCCTAGAAAATGTGTCCTCTCTAGCCATTTTCTAGGTCCTCCAAGACAATTCTATGGTATTTTAAACTGGAAGTCCCTTTATTTTAAATGGTGTTCACTATTAAATACAGTTTTTGGTATCCACAGGGCCCCCTAGAACCAATCCCCAGAGGATATGGGGGTCCTACTGTATTGTCTGGAACATGACAAGACACACAGCCACCTCTCCTGATGTGACAGTGACATGAACAAAGCCTGCAAAGATGGCACTTGCTCAGGAACTGAAATGATCCCATTTCAAGAGAAAACCCAAAGAAGTCTTCTTTCACATCATACTCATGCACAATATCCTTCAGACTTGGTGCAGCTTTTCACAGCAGCCTGTGAAGAGGTCCCAAGTGTTCAGAATACCTGTATCAGCTATCAGTTCTACTGGCAGCTCCTACAGACACCAGAGTGGAGGAGAGCTCTTCCAGGCCTTCCAGTGCTGCTACCAATCACCCACTCATCTTCCAGCTTTGCCTGTCTTCTTACAACAGAAAGAAATGCGCCTGCAAGAAAAGGAAGGAAGCAACTGCTTAAGGGCGTTCAGAGAAATAAGGTGGTGCTGTTGGTATTCCATTGGACCACAGTATATCATCAAGCTAATGGCTCTTTTCCATCAATCCCAAACTGTGATGTTCAAAAGCAGTAGCCATCTCTGGCATACAACAATAGCACAAAGATTCCAGTATGCCAGTCTTCTCTAGGCTAGTGCCCTTCCAGATGCTTGGTGCCATGCTGCTGGTGGCTGATGGGAGTGTAGACCAACACATTAGAGAAGGCTGCACTGAGTCATCAGAGGACAGCCTATGGTCTCTGAAGCAATGTAACATTATAAAGAAATGGTTCTGCTTTTTCATGGTCAATTCCTGACAAACTCACCACAGAAGCCATGGTCATCATTATTGCTGTCTTTTTAAAAAAAATACTTTTTTTAGTTATAGCTGGCACAAAGTGGAATTCAGCATGAAAGTAACTAGTATATCCAGGAACACATATGGACTCTTATTGTTCACATTGATCCTGTCAAATTTTACAACCCATGAGGCCTCTGTACTTTCATAGCCATCAAGTAATATTTATTTACTAGGTTTCTCCATCTTCCCTCAGCATTTTTTGCCATGTTAATCTTGTGCTAAACTTTCCTTAGATCCTTAAATACTAGCAAATATCTAGTCCAATACAGTATTTTATACATTAAAAAAAAATAAGCTGCTTATGTGTACAATTATAATAACTATTGAGCAACTCTAAGTATAGTGCTAACCTTCTAGCTTGGCTTGCACTAAAGCATTTTCAAATAAAGATATATTTATTAAAGGCTAAACATAGTCCATTAAAGCCACCAACTTTAAAATTGTTATATCTCTCCAGTGGACTTTACAAAACTGACAGTAAGGAATATAATGCTTCATTGAAAGGAAATCACAAGGTATTGAACTAACTGGCCTCTTTTAAGGTAAACATTCTGAAATGCATTCCATTACCTATACAGGAAACTTTTCCTTCTGCAGAAGACTATCCATATGCCTCTTACAGGCACAATCCTATACATGTCTGTTCAGAAGCAATTCCCATTCCCATTCCCAGGTAAGTGAGTATCAGTTAGCAACCATAGAAAAATTTGCAAGAAGGAAGGATGTGGTAAGATGTCACAAACTCCCCTAGCTTATGATAAGGAGCTAAGGAGCAAATCATCTAGCAATGATTTGCCAGGAATGTAACAACTGTGAATTCCATTTCTAGATCCCAATAAAACAACAGCTCCTAGCCTCATAACTTTTCTTCCAAATTAACTTGTATTTTACAAAATAAAACATCATTCTGAAGGCACCTTATCTTCTTCAATGAAAATCAAATTCCTGATAACATCCTTCTCCTCTTCTTCTTCCTCCTCCAGCTGTGTACAGCACTATCAACTGTTCAAACTGCATTCCATGCATTATCCGGTGATGTAGATTCAAGTCAGTTGACTCAGACACAAGTCGCTTCAGTGACTCAATTAGGACTCAACTCAACTCGACAATAAATGATGGACTGACTTGACTCAACTCATGACTTGTATATTTTTAGCAACTGACTTACTGGCATTGGCTCAGTAACAGAACACATTCATCCAGAAATGTTACCGAAGGGAAAATGGTTTTTCTCCTTTGAACAACGCTTCCATGATCCATGACTGCTGGAACCAGTAACATCAAATGTATTAGGCAATGGGCTTGAGGTGAAGGATCCTTCTAAAGTGTTTCAAAAGCTTTAGAAAGCTCCTCAGATGTGCAGCAGGGACAGGCTGCCAAGCAGACCTCAACCTCCACAGCAAGCCCATTGCCTAAAGCAGAGTCTGGCCTGCTGCTCTAAGCAAAACCCTCAGAGTGTGGGATGCATTTCTGAGAGGGGAACACAGCAAACATGTCAGGCAATGGGCTTGAGGCAGCCTGTCCCCACTGCACATTGGAGGAGCCTTCTAAAGCAGTGGGAACAAGCTGCCAAGTGGACCTCAAACCCTGCCTCAAGCCCATTGCCTAACATGTTTGCTGATAAAAAATGTTTACCTAACTTTGTGCACATCTTCTTGATATTCTAGTATTGAAATGTAACACATGCACCACCACCTCATTTTTTTCTGTTAAGGTTGGCTCCCAGACTTGAGACTCAATGAGACTTGACTTGAAAGTATTTTGCAAGGACTTGGGACTCAATTTGAAACTTGAAGGTAGAGTCCTTGGAGTAAAAGATTTGAATGCATCTGTCATGATGGAGTTCTATCTCCTGCCTGCAGGGTGGTGCAACTCCCATCATGTGCAAGAACTACATTTCCCATTATCTGCAATCAGCAATTCTCTGATCATCATGAACAGGTAAACACAGGGTTAAGAGAAGTGGGAGGTGGAGCTCATCTCCTGGGATAACATCATCATGACATCACATCACCACACTGGACTGGCCAATCAGATTTTGGCAATGGTAATTTGAACAGGTTTGTATGCTTTTGTTCTAAGCACATGTGGAGAGACAAGCTCTTTGAGAGGGTATGGATCTCAGGGAGCCATGCTTGAGCCCGGCTTATAGCCGGGGTAGTTTGAGTAGAATAAATTGTTTAGTGGCCAGTTCTACCATTGGCTGGATGCCAGACCCCATCAGCGAAAGGGCTAGAATGTTTCTCTGCTGTAGATCATCTGCTGCATGAGTTGCCACCAGTAAAGCTTACCTTATAGCTGTAAGGTGTGTCAGTGTTTGGCATCAAACAAAGTCTTGCAGAGGCCTGGAATTACATGCAGTTCCTGGACAGAATAGCTTCTACTGTTGCCAAAAGGGTCTTCTGACAGACGTGAGGGTAAACCAGAGGTTACTTTACCCAGTGCTCTCTCAAACCTATAGGCAGACCTACTTGTTACAGAGGATTCTGGGAAGTGTTCTGGTGAGAATGTTGTATGTGGCCTGGCAACTCTTGGACACCAGATTTATTCCTTATAGACTTCCACAATATAAGTAGTCTTTCTTTTGTGTATGGACAGTTTAGCTAGATTGTGTCAGGGATTTTTCATTTAGTTTTTCTCCTTGACTGGATGTAATTCCATACTTTTACTATATCTCTGTAACTTTAAGCTGAACCTGAAGAAAAGCGTGTTTTCTTCATGAAATGATTAAACATGTTTTACTTGCTTGAATAAAATAAGCCAAGCTGCATGTGCCTGTTGCTTTGCTCTTTGCTCTATCTAAGCCAAGCTGCATGTGCCTGTTGCTTTGTGTCATGCAACACTGATAGTCTCCTTTGTTTCTGGAGAGAAGGGAGAGGGGTTGGTAAAACCTCAGCCAGAGCTGGAAAGGCCCTAGGTACCCCAATGGTCTCCTCTTGGTCTGTATAAAAGGGGGAATCTTAAAATCAAGAAGTGGTAGCGGCTACAAAGAAAGTTATAGTTTTGGGGATTTCCAGGCTAGAGGAATCCCTGGGAGTGTCTCTAGAAGGATCCAGCTTCAAGGTTCTCCAGAAGGAGGACACCTGAGTGGATCACAAAAGTAACCTTACTTCTAAGGTGTATGTATGTGGTGTGTGCATACACATACAGAGTCAGGGCAACTTCACAGCATCAATGGTATTATCTAGTCCCAATCCTTACAACTGGGGGTGTACAAACTGAGACCCCAATCTAGCCCTTTGAGATCCCCAGATGGCCACACCTTTGACCCTTGTCATTTAGGGCTTTCCCTGCTTTTGCGTGTTTTATCCCCATTCCAAAAGGTTGTGAAGCTTCCCCTAAATTACTGTCAGTAAGCACATTAAAATAAAATACTCTGGTGTTTTTGGTTCCAGCCTTTTGCCTTTAGCCCCATTCGCCACTGGAACACCACCACCACCACTCCTCTGACACTGAAATTGTTCCTTAGTATGAAAAGCTTTTCTTACAATAATACAGCAAGTCAGTTTTGCTGTCCCTCATACTGTAAACATTGCAGGTGCTTATCACCTATTGAAAATATTTTGGTCCAGCTTTCATCCAGGGGGTGGCAATGCCACATTGAACTACAACAAAAGAGGCAGGTGACATGTAAAATAGACTGCTGTACTACTAAATTTCATAAATCAGTTTTAAAAGTCTGGGTAATGAAATAGGTTTTGACTAGTGCCAAAAAGAACATAGTGTTGATGCCACTCACACCTCCATGAGGAAAGTATTCCCCAATCATGGGGCTACCACAGAGAAGGCTCTCTTGTTTGTTATGACATAATACATAATGTACCCATGTTATCTGGAAGAAAAGTCTCCCCAGTTATCTCAAAGAACAGATAGCTTGGCATAGGAAGAGGTGTTCTTTCAAATATTTGAATCTCAACCCATTTAGGACTTTAAAAGTAAGCACCAGCAGCTTTATTTGGAATTAGAAATGAATGGACAACCAAGCAGTTCTTTCTGAACTGGTGCAATGTGACTCAAACTATATGTGCATTTTGCTTCTTCCTCCTTTAATCTTTCAAAATATCTGATTGATCTACCCTCCACTAAAAAGAGATGGGCTTTTACCTGGGCAAGACTAAATGTCCTTCCCTTGGGAGATTTGTCAGGATGCACCTAATTTACCCCTAAGGAAACTAGAGTTTGCTTTTGTAACTCCTTAATTATAGACGCTATTTCCCATTTTATTTTAGAATGCAATAACTATTTGGATATTGGTCAGATGATAGGTTGGCCACCTTTGGAAAAGCTGTGTTTCTGGTTAAGTGATTTTAACAAATACGTAACTTTAGAACTGCTAAATTCTTGGCTTTGGCCTTATACTTGCATGCAAAGACCAAAAGTGATGTTTGCAATACAGTATATTTCGATAATGGTTGTTTGCTAATTACAATAAATGTTTACTTTATCCTCCCTACCCATACTTTATCCTCAAAACACAATACAGCATTTCTGACCATTTCAAGGAGTCAGTATGCTGCAGTGAATACAGCACGATGATTTAGGTCAGCCTTTTCCACCTGAACCCAGTGTTTGGGTCAGAGCTTTAAAAGAGGCCATGGCGGCTAGGGGATTCTGGAAGGTATAATCCAAAAACTTTTCCAAGTTCTGATTTTGATTACAGTTCTATCATCTCTGGTTATTGCACTTCTTGGCTGGGGGTGATGGAAGTTATAGTCAAAAACAACTGCAGGGAACCCAGGTTAGGCAAGCTGGTTGAGAAACTTGAAGGGACAATTGCTACATGTACTCTGCAGCATGGCCATTCAACTGTGTAAGAGCAACTCTGTATGGCAAGCTAGGTACGGTTTTGGCAATGCTCCACCAGGCACTTACAACCATACAGAAGCACTTTGCACTTGCCAAACGGATTGCTAACATTCAGTTTTGGAAGAAGGGCACAGCAAATCAAGCAACATTCATTCCCAAAGAACAGGAGTAGAGAACCTGTGGCCTTGTCAAAGCTATCAGCCTGCAACTCCCATCAGGCCTGGAGAGCACAACAAACAACACCTTGAGGGCCACATGTTCCTCACCCTTCCCTTAGAGGAAAGCATGGCATTATTATTTTTATATCACCTGCCATTGATGGAGCTTCTATGACAAGCAACTTCTACCAGCCAGAGATCAGGCAGCTTTACCATCATGTGACTTAAAACCTGCTCTGAATATGGCTGTAACAGCTGCTGAGCCTGCTCTAAACAACCGCTTAAGTTGGTTCACCTTCATCACTCTCAGCCACTGCCTTAATAATGGGGACTAATATTTCTACTAAGAAAGCAACGTGTGACTTTCTGTTCTTTGGGATGGGGGAGAAATAGGGTTTCATGGTTCATTTCTATAAAGCCCAATGCATAATGCATAATCTCATTCAAAGGTAAATAGAGGATATACACATGGATGAAAGATTAAATCCTGGAAATTCTAAACAATTGACGGGAAGCATAACCATAGCAAATTGATTCCGCTAGCTGTCTGCAAGAAGAAATGGCGGGATGTGGGGAGAGAATATTTGTGTATTATTTAATCACATGTAAGATTTAAAGAAATCCTTTAGCAAAACAGGTCTCGGTAACATAGCTTGACCGCTAAAAAGTTCTGTAGGTTAAGAAGATGTGTGAAGATGTGTGTATGTATGTATATTTATAAACACACATACACAAAGGGGGAGCCTCTTTTCTGGTCTGCATTATGATGGTGGCAGTAGGGGTGATAGCAGTAGGGAAAATAAGTATTTGCCATAACAATACCATTCTCAATAGCACTGATGTAAGGGAAGGGAAAACAGACAGCACATGGAGCTCTGTTCAAGGGGAAAGAAATCCTTGAAGAAAATTGTATTCCCTCTTTACTTCACAGGAGGAAGAAAGATTAATTTAAATACCTAGGTGGTCTTGGTTGATTGGTTGGTTTTATGTCAACGTTGACCCTACAGTAACCCCAGCCTTGCTGATCAAAGGGATTATGCTACAGACTCCAGGCTCAAGTTTGTTGTCTAGGAGGCTCCGCCAGCCTCTTAGTATTAGAGGCTCCCAGAGAGCTGCTGTTCTCTTCCCTTGCCTGGGCATCAGCAGTCATTACCTGCTGGCTTTGACTGACCTTCATTTAGAGTCAAAGAAAGGTTTGAGCTGCTGATTTACAGACTGGGATCCTCAGCAAAGGAATGAATGGGATATGGCTGAGAACAATAACAATAACACTGCTGAATACACACAGTGCAATGGAGGGGGGAAAGGAAAGGCTGTGGGAAGTGGAAGGGGCATTATTTTGGCATCTGCACAGATTTAATGTCAGGTTGATCAAGCAAATCGTTTCTGGAAACCTATTTTCCCTTGCCTGCTGGAATCATTCACGGATCTGCCTTTGCCCACCAAAGAGCAGAAAATCCAGCTGCATGCTGGTGTGGTTTAGTGACAGAGTTCCTGACTGTGACCTTACAGATCTGGATTCAAATTTTCATATTAGCTATAGAATCAGCATGTGGTGGCCTCTTTGATTAAGTCAGTACACTCAACCTTGCTTTCCCATCTGTAAAATGGGAATATTCTGCTTAGTATAGTTTGGGACAGGATAAATTTGCACAGGGTTGTAGTTACAGGGGGAAATTAAAGCACTGACCTTTCAAATAAGAATTCTGCCCCTCGATGAAAATTTATTCCATTCCTCAAATTTATAGCATTCTCTCTGGCTTTTCTTCGCAAACGAAGATTCAGGAAGGACTCATCCCGCGCTTTCTGCAAGCGCGCTGATGACTAAAAAGGCCAATCCGAGATATACAAGTCCGGTTGCAAAAAGCACAGCAGAAAGTCTCCTTGGGTGATGTTTTTGGGTTGTGATTCTTTCTGCGTTGTCGTTTCTCTTCAAGACTTGTTCGTCGTGAGTTCTCAAATAAGGCTGCAGCATTGTGGATAGTGCGTCTCCATGCCTCCCGATGTGAGGCCAGGGCGGACCACTGTTGGTGATCAATTTGGCCAAGCCTGAGATGTTGTTTCAGGGAGTCTTTGTATCACTTTTTTGGAGCGCCCCTCTTACGCTGACCCGTGGTGAGTTCACCGTAGAGTAGTATTTTTGGGAGGCGATGGTCCTCCATCCTAGAAACGTGCCCTGCCCAGCGCAGCTGTGTTCTCAATATCATGGCCTCAATGCTGGTGATCCCTGCTTGCTCAAGGACAGCAACATTCGTCACATAGTCAGTCCAGTGTATATTTAGGATTGTGCGTAGACAGCGCTGATGAAAGCGCTCGAGGAGTCGTAGGTGGTGGCGATAGGTGACCCATGTTTCAGATCCATAAAGGAGGATAGACAGTACGATGGCTCTATACACACTGATTTTTGTGCTTTGCCTCAGGTGTTTATTGCTCCAGGCTCTTTTGTGAAGCATTACAGTAATTTAAAATGACAGTATAGTAGGCATCCAAAGCAAAAGATAGGCAATGTTACTAAGGGAATGTGAACATAGCAAATATGAGCGCATGTGAATGATTTTCAGTGTCTCACTCTCTGCTATGCTAAAAAATTGGGGAGTGGAGGAATATTTTATGGGGAGGGGAGGCAGAATTCTTATTTGGAGAAGCAATGTCTTCATTTTGCCTACCCCTCATAGCTGCATATCTGCATTTCCTGTTGATTGCAACACACTCAAGGACTAAAAGTGGTATTTGTTGTTATTGCTACATAGAGAGACCACAGCCAAATGTTGCAATGTATCCACAGCTCAGCCCTCACAGCAGTGTACTTTTCAGGACTACAGCCAGACCGGAACAGAAATTGCGGAAGGCTGGTTGGGGTTGATAAAGGAGAAAGGGAAGATTTCGAGGAGGAAGAAAAAACATGCTCCCCCTCCGCAGGAACACACACTCATACCCATTCTCCTTCCTCGGTGTTCTATATTGATAAAGGGCTCAACTGGGGACAATATGCTATATAGCAGACAGGCAGAGGTTTCTGTGGCATGGAATAGCTAAGGAGTGTCCTTTTCTACCTCCCTCCCTTCTCAAACTGAGCCTCAACATATAACATGGGAAAGAGATTTTTTCTTTATTTACTGTCTAGTATACAACGCTTTCCCCCTTTACACAGTTACTGGTAGTCTGAGATCCTAGACTTATCAGGCAGAGTTTAATGTTCTGCCCACATAGCCCTGTGTCCTCCTCCTGCCCTGGCAGCTATGAATTCCTGGAGCAGCCCCTGCTACTGCTTCTTACTGGTGAAGATGGCAGGGAAATAGGAGAAGGCAGTTCAGATGAAAATGAAGCAGATGGTCTCAGCTCAGAGATGATGATGATGATGATTTCTATCTGCAATGCAATCGGGGCGGCTTAAAGCATAAAATGCTGTATTACAGCATAATACAGCATAAATACATTAAATACATTATACAATAGTACCCTAACCCACCCACCCCTTAAAACAATATTAAATTAAAAGATTAAAAACATACAATAATTAAAAACAGGAAAAAATGGAATAATTCGATGGCAGCTTAAGGGAAAAGGCAGCTGAATCTTCGGGCCGGGATAGCTATTCGGGAAAGACCTGCCAGAAAAAATCCGTCTTGACAGCTTTTTTTAAGCTGTCTAAGGTGGTAATAAGACGGATCTCGTCCGGCAGGCCATTCCATAATCTGGGAGCGGCAGCAGAGAAGGCCCTCTGGGAGGTCACCAACAGCCTTGTTTTCATAGGCTGTAACAGGTTCCTCCCAGAGGACTGAAGTGTGCTGGGAGGGTCATATGGGAGGAGGCGGTCCTGGAGGTAAGTTGGACCCAAGCCATGTAGGGCTTTAAAGGTCACAATCAACACCTTGTACTGTGCCCGGAAACTAATAGGCAGCCAGTGGAGAGCTTTGAGCACAGGTGTTATATGCTCTCTTCTGAAAATGCCAGAAATCAACCTGGCTGCCGTGTTTTGAACTAGTTGAAGTTTCCAAGTCAAGCACAAGGGTAGCCCCATGTAGAGCGCATTATGGAAGTCGAGACGAGAGATTACCAGCACATGTACCACAGTTTCGAGATCCCTGATTTCCAGGCGCAGCTGGTGTATCCGCCGAACTTGATAACAGGCACTCCTGACCGTCACATTTACCTGATTAGACATCTGGAGCGACGGGTCCAGGAGCACCCCCAGACTGTGGACACAGTCCTTGGAGGAGAGTGTGATTCCATCCAGGATTGGAAGTTGTATTCCCAGACCTGGTTTCAGGCCTGTAACTGTTAGTACCTCCATTTTGTCTGGATTCAGTCTCAGTTTGTTTTTCCTCATCCAGTCCATTACTGCTTTAAGACAATCATTGAGAGGAGAAACGCCAGACCGAGACATGGAGAAATATATCTGGGTGTCATCAGCCTACTGATGACATCGCACCCCATGCCTCCAAATGATCTCTCCCAGCAGCTTCATATAGATGTTAAATAGCATTGGGGACAGGATGGCGCCCTGAGGGATGCCACAAATAAGCTCTATTCTAGTAGAGCAACTATCCCCAAGCCTCACCCTCTGGGATCTGCCCGAGAGGACGGAACGGAACCACTGCAAAGCAGTGCCTCCAATTCCTAACCCCCTCAGGCGATCCAGGAGGATGGAATGATCTATTGTATCAAAGGCTGCTGAGAGGTCCAAGAGCACCAACAGGGTCACACTATCCCTGTCGATCCCCAAGCGAAGATCATCAGCCAGAGCAACCATGGCAGTCTTAACTCCATAACTCCATAAAGCCAGTTTGAAAGGGATCTAGATAATCAGTTTCATCCAAGACAGCTTGGAGTTGGGAAGCGACCGCCCTCTCCATCACCTTGCTTAAAAAAGGCAGCAAGGAGACTGGCCTATAGTTATTCCTGTCCAAGGGGTCCAGGGAAGGCTTTTTTGGGAGTGGCTTAACTGCCGCTTCCTTCAGACAGGATGGAAGGGACTCCTCCCTGAAAAATGCATTGGTAATGTCCCTAAGGAATACTCTCAATGCATCGCCCCCTTGGGTGGCTAGCCATGATGGACAAGGATCGAGTGGACAGGTTGTCTTCCTCACTCTACCAAGGAGCTTGTCCACGTCATCGGTACTCACAGTTGGGGGGGATTAGGCTTTGCTCACAGATGCAGTACATCTGTGAGCACACCCATCTTTCCCTTCCCTTGGGAGCCTGGAGCAGCCACGTCATCTTCATCTGAATTGCCTCCCCACTTCTTCTCTTTTTCATCAGTAAGCAACAGCAACCCCTCTTAGGAGATTTTCACATGGGGCCAAAATGCCCCGTTACTGCCCGACCACCTCCTCTCCCATTCCTGCCATGGAATAAGGTAAATCTTTCACACACTTACCTTAATTCCGCAGCAGGAATGGGCTCCCCCTGCCCTCGCTGGCCGGCCATAAATGCAGCCATCGTAAGGCTGCATTTATGACCGGCCAGCTGAAATCCCAGCCGTTCTTGCGAATGAACAGCCGGGTGGTAAATTCAAAAATAAAAAGCCCCCCAAACATAAAATCAGTTCACCAAGCACAAAAACACACTTTAAAGTGCACAATCAAAACAAGTAGGGTAAAATAAAGGGTGCCACTTACCCGGGTGTCCAGATCGTGCCCGGAAGTGCTCGGCACGGATCTCCCCGCCATGGCTGCCATTTTGGAACAGGAACAGGGCTCCTGTTCACACACCCGTGATTCCATGACAGACACGGAATGGGTGGTCTACATTATTCCAGAATAGGCACAGGAGCAGGAAGGATGCAGGACAGAATGGAGTCAATGTCGTCTGAAAGGGAAAACCTTTCCCGACCCTGTTCTGTTCCTGCCATGGGATATATAGCCTGTGTGAAAATCTCCTTAGAGTTTGACAGCTACCAGAGTGGCGAAAGATTTTGATGGGGTGTCAAGGGATAGGCCCCTGTTCAAAAAGAGGCTTATCATATATGTCACTAACAAGATTAATCTCCACTCCAGGGTGCTGGAGGGTATTGGGGGAGGTCACAAGAACCAATTCCCTACTCTTCCCTCTCTCAATTTTTTTTTCTTCCCAAGTCACACCCTCAACATTCTCTGGTTTAGCAGACCTTAGCATCCCTTAGACGTTTGTCAACAACTGCAGAGCCTCCCTATGAGGGATTCTATGGTGCATCACTCTCTGTGATGTGTAAGAAGGTTCATGCGAAGGAAGAGGAGAAATTACTCTTTTAGTAGTGTGGTTCCAATAGTGGCAAGACTACCACTGATTTTCAGCTATAAAATTTTAACAGCAGTGGCAAAATTAGCAAGTCAGAAAAATCAGGCACAAAACAAAGGGCTTGCAGCCTGCATGGGCCTGCAGGCCAGGTGTTACCCACACCTACCATATATTCTGAAAATCACCCAAAAATACATCCTCGCCAAGCCATTATTTGGGATTGGGTTTGGTATTCAACAATCTCTTTCTTTTATCTTACAAACATATTTCTGACCATCTGAGAAGTTTCCTCTCTGGCTTTTCTTCGCAAATGAAGATTTCGCAAACAAAGGACTCATCCCACGCTTTCTGCAAGCGCACTGATGGCTGAAAAGGCCAATCCGAGATAAACAAGTTCAGTTGCAGAAAGCACAGCAGAGGGTCTCCTTGGGTGATGTTTCTGGGTTGAGATTCTTTCTGCGTTGTCGTTTCTCTTCAAGACTTGTTTGGCGTGAGTTCTCAAATAAAGCTGCAGCCTTGTGGATAGTGTGTCTCCACACTGCTCTCTATGTCTGGAAAAATGTTTGCAAGGATACTCCTGAACAGATTAGTTCCTGCTATTGCAGAAGGACTTCTTCCTGAGAAGTTTCCTAAGTAATGGAAAACCTCAGCTTTATTTCTGGGTAGTTGTATTCCCTTCCAAACTGATTAGCAGAGGACCACCAAAATAGTGTTAGAGAGAAGAATGGTAGTTATTAATGTAATCATTAGTAAATATAATAGCTGTTCTTCTGAGTGGCTTTCAGAATTTTCATTTTCCAATATATTCTGTAGATGCATGCTTATGCAAATACCATCTTGCATTAATGCAAGCAGGTAGCCTGAGTGTTTGACATGAGTTTCCAAAGCTTCAAGGAGCATGGAGCTTCCAGGAATACACAAAATGTCTACCTTTTCACACTCTCAGTCTCTCATCACAGCAAGGTCAGTTGAGGTAAGAATTGCAAAGTTTCAATAACCCACAAAAATATTTCCCTGTAGAGCATAAACATGGCAAGCACAAGCAGCAGAGCAGCAAAATGCACCCCTGTCCACCCAAGTGAAGGGACGTAGTACCCAAAGCCTGGCAAGTTTTATTGGCACACAAGGCAGGAAAAATACAATAACCACAAATTAAGTGACTAACCATCTACTACCTGAGGCAGCTGCCTCACTATTTCTTAATGGAAGGGCCAGCCCTGAACATAAACCATCAGGAGGCTCTCTTGTACATTTTGTTTTTGCAGTCTGAAAAACTAATGGTTTAAAAAGAAATGTTCAAATGCCTATAAACACCACTGGGAATAAAAAGGAGGACCTTGCCATGTTACTATGTAATCCTCATTTGGATAAACCTTCTATCCATCCCAAATACCTATCATGTTGGTGCCTCAATCTAGAACTATTACTGCTACCAGGTGACCCCAAAGGGGGAGTTTACCTTCTGATGGCCCAGTTTCAATTTTACTTGGAAGAGGGGGAAGGTTTCAAATGCATATTTTTTGTATCTATTGACAATAATGCCCCCACCAGCACCTTCCAGGCAGTTCACAATGTTTTTGCCTTTGAGCTTGGTGTAGTAACTTCCATTCTTCTTTATTCATACAGCTGGTGTAACATGGAGTAACAAAGCTTGAACTATGAATAAAGAGGTCTCCCAGTTTATATCTTGCTCAGGCTCAAGGGCAGGTCTCTGTGCCACACACACCCCATCTGCAATATGGAAGATAATAATGCTGATTTGTAAGGCCTAAATACCCTAAAAGCACCAGATCCCATCTGGTCTTGGAAGCTAAGCAGAACCAGCCCTGGCTGGTAGTTGGATGGGAGACCACCAGTGAATACCAGGTGCTTAAGCTACATTTCAGAGGAAGGAACAGCAAAACCACCTCTGTGTGTTCCTTGTCTAAGAAAACCCTATTAAATTTGTTATGAGCTAACAAATGACTTGAAGGTACATACACACACAATGTTGATTTACCTTACAGAGTTATTGTAAAGCTTACATGTAGATAATGCATGTGAAGTGCTCTATGCTTGAAAGGTCTATACAGATGTTAAGTATTATTATTACAGTATGTGGCTTCCTTCCTTAAAAGCTGGTCCCCTTCCAGATATTTCAATACAAATGGGTTGTATGCCTTGATCTGTACCAAATACAAATGGGTATTATCTGCATTGAGAGCCAGCATGATGTAGTGGTTTGAGCACTGCCTATGACTCTGGAGGCCAAGGTTGAATCCCTGTTTAGCCATGGAAACCCACTGGGTGTCCTTGGGCAAGTCACCCTCTCTCTACCTCAGAGGAAGGCACACAGCAACAACAATTATCTATGTGGATCTACTGGTCCTTTAGCAAGATTTCATAGAATCATAGAGTTTCAAGGAGCCACAAGGGCCATCTAGTCCAACCTCCTCCTTCTCAAAAGCCTCTGGGTTCTGCATGCATGTCTTCTGGACTTGAGGCTTGTCATTCATTATCACAGGGCTGTAGAAGTCCTCTGATAGAGAAGGCACTGCACTCTATTATTTGTGCTTTGTCAGTGGAATGGGCAGGGTGGCAGGCAGTCATCAAGGTGCTCCCACTTTTGCCACATGTTGATTGGTTCCATACCTAAGCAATATGGAGATACCATCAGTGCATAATGTGATTGGGTAGCAGCAGCATAGATGTTAGGGATACTGTGGGATTATCTATTGCATTATTGCATCGGCCACACTTGCATAGTGCAAAACTTGCATAGTGCAAAACCAGGGGAGCATGGTAACCCGAGTTTATATAATAATACAAAAATCAAGTAGTGCTGTTTCACTCCATTCATGGGGTTGCATGGCAGGGTGCTGATGTGTGCTGCTGGTCTCATCCCATTTGTACCAGAGGTAGCTAAACAAACCATGGTTTGTTTGTTGCATAGTCTCCAAACCTGGGAACAGCCAGAGCTCTGGCTTGTCTCTCCCCCACCCTTACCCCCAAACAAGTCAGAGAAACACATCATAAAACAAACTAGATTGTTCCTCAGTCTGCGTCCAGGCCCCTGCTCTCCACCATTTCTTGATATTTAAACCAGATTTCAACCAGGCAGTAGATGGTACCCCATGAAAACGACTATCTTCTGTAAAGATGGACACATGGGCACCCTAATTGTGTAGAATTATTTCTGTTCTTTAATTGAAGATTGCAACCACCCATCTAGCTTTGGACTTTGAAATGAAGAGCAGACTCCTCCTGCCACAAAAATGTTGAACAACTAGCATATCAGACCTTGACCTCTCCATCTCTCCTCCCTCACCAATTCTAGCAAACACAGGGATTAAAAAACATTTAGCTTACCCTGGTTCTAGCAAACAAAGGCTCCTTGGTGACCATGCACTTTCAGGAAAAAGCATTTCCAGCTACTGCTAGATTGATCAGCTGCTGTAAGCATTTGCTTTGCCTGAACAGGGTGAATGCAAAGAGGAGATGTGGGAAAGGACTTTAAAAAACAAACAGACCACAGCAACTACCATGTAGGCTATTTTGCATTTAGCCAAAGAATAAAATAATCCTGCAGGCTGTGAAATATCATTGCCACTTCCATTTAATGAACAAAACCTAGAAGGGTTTGTGGCTCGGAGATCACTTGTGTTTGCATTGTTATGATAATGTAGCGCAGCATCCAAAATCACTCTGTTATGGTAATTTGGTGATAACAGAATCACAGCAAAGCAATATATAGAGAAATAAACTAATTATTTCAGATGATCTCTTGCTTTTGACAGGCTTGGGGTATTTGTTTCTATCCTGCATTTATTATTATTGCTGCTCCTGATTTTTTTAAAAAAAAAAATTAAGGAGTATACTGTATGTGATCAATCATTTTTCTGTCCTAAGGTAACTTTCAGGTACATTTGAGCTGGCCCTAAAAAAGATACTACACTAAAATGGGTGTTGGCATGTTTCTTAAGGTCAATGTGGTTACCTCTGTTTTTCAAGAAACAGGACACATGGGAACTGTGATCACAACAGAAAAGTTGCTGCACACGACTTCCACAAGAAGCTAACTTGAGTTTTGCAAAGGGTGGAAAAAGCAAGATAAACAAGAGAGCTACTCCCAAGAACTTTTAGTAGACAGGGTATGAACTCGGCCTCAACCACTGCGATATTTGGAACATCTAGAAATCTAATTGGCCCAAAACCACTGGTGGCAACTTCATATTCTCAAAGTGATATCTGGAGGGTACCAAAGCCTTCCTGGCTAGAATGGGGTTGTTTTGCATGAATCCTGTGGAGCATATAGCAGAAAATATCTCCTGGCTTAATAGGTGTCTTCCTACCACCACCAACATGCTTCACAAACAACCAGATAGGGTCTTCTCTGTTAGTGGAGCAGCAATCTCTAGTTGAAACTGTAAAGAAGCCATCCAAGGTGTGGATCCTATTTGTGTGTGGAGAGTTCAGTACTTTGGATGGCTCCTTTGTAGTATTGACCAAAACCCAGAATGGATTCACCAGCCCACTGATATGGAACCCACCAGCCAAGGTCAACCATAATGTCAGACTAACATAGATAAAGGGCTTGTCTATACGAGGCAAAAAAAACCAGAGTGCCTGGGCAGTAATGGCATTTCGCAGCAGCTGCAGCTTGTTTTAATGGTGTTTTTGCCCCCATAAGCTTCACATGCAAGATGGCGGTCGCGAGTTATTTACTTGCATTTGTACTTACCTCAACTTGCCACTGCTGAACTTTAAAAAAATGTCCAAGGTGTGATAGTGATTTTTCAATTTAACAGAAAAGCAAAAACAAAAACAAAAACCACCACAACCCACCCCCTTTTCTCATCTTAGTGCTTGCTCACTAAGGCGGAAATCCAACATGGCAGCAGCAGGCGCTTGCCTTGTTAGCAAGCCCTGTCCCCCATGCTCACCCAGCCAATCAGTTTTGTGCTTCCTCTCCTATGGGAAAGCAATTCATATCAAATCACTTATCCCAATGCGCATTCCCCTCGCTGTTTTTAAAAAAACTCAGGGGGAAGTCGCAAAGATTTTTCCTGCAGAGTTTTTGACGTTCCCAATACAGCAAAACAATGCGGAATGCCATTAAGACAGGTAGGATTCTCCTCGCATTCTGTGAGGAGTATTTCACTGTTTAGACAACCCTAAAAAGAACAATCCTGCTAAAAAGGGTAGAACAGTTTGGCTTTGCAGCTGAACTTTAGCAGCTGCCACAGTAGCCCATGAAATACAAGAAGTGATCCTTGGAAGGAAACCACAAGAATTGGCAGTTGGGACTTATTAGTGTTATAAATCATAATTCTGTCTTCAACTGCAGCAGGGCCCTCTCTGGTGGTGTACCTGTTCCTGGTCTAATTAGATACAAGGTTCTGAAATGCCTGTAGTTGCAAAGGATGGATAGGTGGGTCTGTTGATCAATCGATCGATCGATCGATGGGTGGGTGGGTGGGTAGGTGAGTGGGTCGATGGACAGACACACACATACACTTAGGCAAAATAAATACCAAATTTTATTTGCAAATTACATTTTATTGTCATCTCTTTGACCTCTGAGAAACAGAATGATCTGTGGTCTAAGCTGGAGTGGACATGCCCTTTTAAAAGCTGTTTCTATTTAGCAAGGGGTAGCAATTTAAACATTTTTATTTGAATAAGAGTAAAACACAAGAATATTTCTGTTAGAAGACCACATGCTACTGAACTCTTGCGGGGGATGTGACAGCTGCCATATGAAGGTTTTAAATTTCTAAACCTCTAAATTTTTCAAGTATTCAAGTATTACAATGTGCAATAGCACATCTGGATCCCAAACACAGAGTCAGATTGCCTTCACATGGTAGTTCAAAGATGATATGCAGGGGTGGATTAGACAAAGTTATGGAGGCCTGATCTTACAACAATGGTTAACGGTGAAATAGATGAATAGAATCATAGAATTGTAGAGTTGGAAGAGACCACAAGGGCCATCCAGTCCAACCCCCTGCCATGCAGGAAATCTTGATCAAAGCATCCCCGACAGATGGCAATCTAGCCTCTGTTTAAAGACCTCCAAGGAAGGAGACCCCACCACGCTCCGAGGGAGTGTGTTCCACTGCCGAACAGCTCTTACTGTCAAAAAGTTCCTCCTAATGTTGAGGTGGAATCTCTGTTCCTGGAGCTTGCACCCATTGCTCCGTGTTCCAATCTCTGGAGCAGCAGAAAACAAGCTTGCTCCATCCTCAACGTGACACCCCTTCAAATACTTAAACAGGGCTATCATATCGCCTCTTAACCGTCTTTTTTCCAGGCTAAACATACCCAGCTCCCTAAGTCTCTCCTCATAAGGCATCGTTTCCAGACCTTTCACCATTTTAGTCACCCTCCTCTGGACACGCTCCAATTTGTCAATATCCTTTTTTAATTGTGGTGCCCAGAACTGGACACCAGCCAATAGATCCAGCCATGTCCAGAGCATAGGTTAGAAAAGTTATCTTATGAACTAAATAATCCCAGGATCTCCCAATCAGCTGTCTGGGAGGTTTAGAGAGTAAAAGAACAAAAAATAACTTTTCCAAGCTCTAGTTCAGAGGTGCATACCCTGCTCAACACATACCAAATCCTGGAACAAACAACAAGAGAGGGGATGCTTCCATGCTTTGCCTGACAGTTTTCTGGCTGGCCACTGGCTAGAAAAAGGAGGTTGGTCTAGATGTGACTTCTAGCATGGCTTTTCTTCTAGATAAATGTTTATTTCAGCTTGCAAGGGATTTGCTGTCACCAGCCTATCTGTAGTCACTGATGTATTCAGTCATTGTCATCCTAGCAGCCACCCTTTAAACATCTTGTTTAGATAGACTATTGCAATGGAATGTTCATTGGCCTCCCTTTGAAGAAAAAAATACAGCATTGAAATACACTGGATACAGTACTGAAAATTATATCAGCATATTTATTAACTGGAAATGACTGTATAGAACATATTACACTGATTTTGAAACAGCATCTCCAGCTGTAAGAGCCAGCATGGTGTAATGGTTTGAGTACTGGACTATGAATTTACAGACTAGGGTTCAAGTCCCCGCTCAGCCATGGAAACCCACTGGGTAACCTTGGGCAAGTCACATTATCTCAGCCTCAGAGGAAGGCAAAGGCAATTCTCCTCTGAACAAATCTTGCCAAGAAAATCCCGTAATAGGTTCACCTTAGGGTTGCCATAAGTTATAAACGACCTGAAGGCACACAACAACATAACCATCACCAGCTACCTGTCCATTCATTTACTGTATGCCAACTTTCAGTTTTAAAAGGCAGCAAAAATATGAATAAATGTTGAGAATAAAGTCTTCAAACATTGATATTTATGCTGTAGTTACATTGCACTAAACCTTTAAAACTTTCTAGAGCTTGAATGTAATGTTGATTTTTATTGCAACTAATTGCTCAGCTTTGATGGTTGTATTGGTTGTTATGGATTTTATTCATTTTACCTTGAGAGGCTGATTGGCTCAAGACTGCAGTAAAAATACCATGACTTCCTTCCCCCCCTTTCTTCCCCCCCCCTTTATTTTTGCCTCTTAATGATATTTTTTTAAAAAAAGTGGAGAATCCTGATCTCACTATTTGATATCTCTGGAAAATGTAGTCCTTTTGTTTTGTTTTTATGAAGCAAAAGTACTAAGAAGTCAAAGTACAGAGCTACTTGCTAAAAATTAAAGCTTGGGAAAAGAACAGTTTAAAAAGAAAACATTGTCAGCATACCTACCCTACCTCCAGTTTTTAAAGGTCACTTTTGGACTACAACTCTCAGAACTACCCCACCCCACCCCAAGCAGCATAGCTAGTGCCTGAGCTGGCCGGGCATATTATAGGAGTTATAGTTCGAAAAGTAATATTTTAAAGCTCAATGAAAAACCGAGCTGAGACAGCACTATCTCCAAGCTCACTGTTGGAAAAAGAGCTGCACAAGTCCTCTCAGGTTCTGTGCAAGTCTTCAGTTGTCACAGCATAGCTCTGAGACGAGACATCCATGGGATTTTCTAAAGGGGTGGGGCATAAATTTGTAACAGAAAGGGATGGATGGAGAGAAACCAATTTCTCCAGGTATAGTCTCTACATCTGCCTTAATCAGAAGGAGCCATGGCTCTTCATCATTCCAGAAAGGAAGGCACAGGAGTGGCAATCAGGCACACTGGCATATCCATTTGTTTCAGAGAATTGGCAGAAAATCCTAAATCCACGCTTGCTGTCTTTAAAGAATTCAGCCTATATGGTGTTGTGTTGTCAAATACTGAGGAACCCCACCACAGAAAAGCAGATTATGGACAAAGAAGTGGGGAAATGTGCTGGGAAGAAGAGATATATTTTGTGTGCATAGTTAAAACAACTGGTATAGATAAAGTTGGATTAGTTGATTCCTGGGTTGTCAGCCCCTTTTCTGGGAAAGATGAAAACTGGTTCAATTAAGACTCAGCCTCCTTTATCAGAGTTCACAAGTGTAAGTGCTGAATCTCTTGGGCCTCTCTGAGACTAGTCTTAGCAAAGTAAGGCAAACACGTAGTATGCAAACTCACAGTTAAAAACTTTACATTTAAAGGTACATTCAAACGCATATAGTTTCAGTGCCTAAGCCCTGGCTAACTACAGGAAAGTTTCAAGAAGAGTAGCTCAGCAGAGCTGGCACTCACCATCTTGAGGGAGGAGAGGAGAGAGGAAGAGAGGGAGGAGTCTTTTATATGCTTGCAAACACACCTGGAAGAGTTTCTGGTCATATGGTGTGGTTGCTTAGATACATCTCCACAATGGGTGACTAAGCAAATGGGAAAGGTTCTAGAGACAGTATGTATAGAGTAGAGGAATGCAGGAAACCCTTATTGTCTAAAGCTCCATTGTTCTAATAGCAAATGAGTGAAGGCTATTACAGAGAATGCTTGGTTGGGAAGCATCTTCCAACAAATAATGCCAAGATGTTGCTGAAAACCTCTTAGGACGTTATCAGACAGGGCAAATAAGGTGTCACAAGGACTCCTAATGATCACGAAAGGGCACACATACCACACAATGTCACCCTTTCATGATCATGTCCTGTTAAAGTCCAGTATTAAAATCTCTCCCCTGGCTGCCTATCAGTTCCCAGGCCCAGTATAAGGTGTTGGTTATTACCTTTAAAGCCCTAAATGGCTTGGGTCCAACTTGATTTCAGTAAGGCCTTTGACAAGGTTCCCCATAACATTCTTGCAAACAAGCTTGTAAAATGTGGGATAGACAAGTTAACTGTTCAATGGATTTGTAATTGGTTGACCGGCCGAACCCAAAGGGTGCTCAGCAATGGCTCCTCTTCATCTTGGAAAGATGTGACCAGTGGGGTGCCACAGGGTTCTGTCCTGGGCCCAGTGCTATTCGACAACTTTATCAATGACTTGGATGAGGGAATTAGGGGCATACTTACCAAATATGCAGATGACACCAAATTAGGAGGAGTAGCTAATACCCTAGAGGACAGGATCAAAATTCAGAATGACCTGGATAGACTGGAGAGCTGGGCCAAAGCTAACAAAATGAAATTCAATACGGACAAATGTAAAGTACTGCATTTAGGGCGGAAAAATGAAATGCATAAATATAGGATGGGAGAGACCTGGCTGAATGAGACTACATGCAAAAGGGATCTAGGAGTCCTAGTAGACCACAAGTTGAACATGAGTCAACAGTGTGATGCGGCAGCTAAAAAGGCCAATGCGATTTTGGGCTGTATCAATAGAAGTATAGTGTCTAGATCAAGGGAAGTAATAGTGCCACTCTATTCTGCCTTGGTCAGAGCTCACCTAGAATACTGTGTCCAGTTCTGGGTACCACAATTAAAAAAGGATATTGACAAATTGGAGCGTGTCCAGAGAAGGGCGACTAAAATGGTGAAAGGTCTGTAAACGATGCCTTATGAGGAGAGACTTAGGGAGCTGGGTATGTTTAGCCTGGAAAAAAGACAGTTAAGAGATGACATGATAGCCCTGTTTAAGTATTTGAAGGGGTGTCACGTTGAGGATGGAGCAAGCTTGTTTTCTGCTGCTCCAGAGATTGGAACACGGAGCAATGGATGCAAGCTCCAGGAACAGAGATTCCACCTCAACATTAGGAGGAACGTTTTGACAGTAAGATCTGTTCGGCAATGGAACACACTCCCTCGGAGCGTGGTGGGGTCTCCTTCCTTGGAGGTCTTTAAACAGAGACTGGATGGCCATCTGTCGGGGATGCTTTGATCATGATTTCCTGCATGGCAGGGGGTTGGACTGGATGGCCCTCGTGGTCTCTTCCAACTCTGCAATTCTATGATTCTATGATTCTATTTCAGAACTGCCTCCTCCCATACAATCCTCCCCGCGCACTCTGGTCCTCTGGGAGGAATTTGCTTCAGCCACAAAAATCTGGGAGGAATTTGCTGGGAGGAATGTTCTCCTCTAGGAGGAATTTGCATTAGCCACAAAAATCTATGCTGTCTGCAACCTCCAAGAGGGCCTTTTTGGTAATTGCCCCCAAATTATGGAATGGCCTGCCGAATGAGATCCGTCAGATGACAAGCTTGAGTAGCTTTTAAAAAGCACTAAAGATGGATCTCTTTCGGCAGGCCTTTCCTGATTAGATCCCCGCCTCAGGAGCTGCATCTCCTGGCCTCTTTTAGTCTTGCTGGCTGTTGATTTTTGTATTTGGTTTTTTAATGTGATTTTAGTTTAGGTGGTTTTTAATTTTATACTAATTTAATATCTTTTATGGGGGAGGGTGGGAGTGGGTGGTGCTTAGGGATTTTAGACAGCATTGTTGTATTTTAATTGTTGTAAGCTGCCCCAATTGTTTTTAACAGAGGAGCAGGGTAAAAATTAATTTTATTATTATTAATTATTATTATTTATTTTTTAAAATGCACTTTTTTATTGACGGCTCAAGCCGTCCATTGATCCCTGTGGCACTTTTGTGCCAGCATTGCTGGTTTATGACACCTTGCGCCAATGTCCTCTTGTCATTCCACCATCAATGGTCTGGCTAGAACATTTCTGAGTGAGACTGCAACATCCAGGTAGGTGATGCACTTATTATGACCCTCCCTGGTTTACTTGGGAATTTTTTAGTGTGTTTAGGTGCTTTCTGTAATTTTAACTTTGTTATTTTTGTTTTTATTTTTGAGTTTACTGCACTACATATTCTTGCGAGAATGTGTGGGATTTCAATGAGGAAGTGAGTGGAGCTCTGCTAACTCCTCGTTTATTGACAATGAAGCCTTTTCGTGGATAGGAGTTAAGTGTGGCATGGGTAGTTCTTTTGCCAGCATAAAAACAGCAAAGTTACGCCAGCAAAAAAATGGGGTTTGGGGGAGGGGGTCTGATAAAGTCCATAGTCCTTCCTTTGGTAACTTGGCATGAATGTTTTCAACATATGGCATGGCCTTCAGGTCTCATAGTTACGGGCTCTCCTTCCTGAACATTGGACAGCTGAGAGGGAAAATGGAGAACATATGGCCTTCCAGATGTCATTGGACTGCAACTCCCATTGGCCCTGATGATTGATTGTACTGATTAGGATGGATGGGAGCTGTAATGCTACAATATCTAGAGAGCTACACCCCCACCCACCCAAGGAGATATTCCTAGAGTTTTGCTTCTTTGAAGAGAATATATCAAGCTCTAAAAAAGCCATACAAGGACTCCCTGAAACAACACCTCAGGCTCGGCCAAATTGATCACCAACAATGGTCCGCCCTGGCCTCACATCGGGAGGCATGGAGACACACTATCCACAATGCTGCAGCCATATTTGAGAACTCACTCCGAACAAATCTTGGAAGAGAAATGACAACACAGAAAGAATCACAACCCAAAAACATCACCCAAGGAGACCTTCTGCTGTGCTTTCTGCAACCGGACTTGTCTATCTCGGATTGGCCTTTTTAGTCATCAGCGCGCTTGCAGAAAGCATGGGATGAGTCCTTCCTGAATCTTCGTTTGCAAAGAGAAGCCAGAGATCAAGCCCCACAAAAGCACAAATCTTGTGTGTATTTTCCCATTATCAGAAAGAAAGGAGGAAAAAACACAGAACGTGTTTGTCAAGGGCCAGGATCCAGACCTAGATTCGGACTCTGAAGAAAAGACTCAGGGAGCTCTCCCAGTTGAAGAGCAGCCTCAGTCAGAGGGGGAACAAAACCAGGACTAACCTGCAACTTATTTTGCAGAGGACACCGCTGGGAAGACAGCATGTTCCCCAAGTCCTCAGACTCAGTGCATGGAGTGGAAAGCAGAACAATGATGCTCAATGAGGCTACTTACCAAGCAGCAAAGGAGGGGGCTCTGATTAGAGCCAGCTAGCACCAATGATTTAACAGCCGACCCTGAAAGCATCTCCTCTGCTTTCTGGACAGCATTTCTGTTCCTTGACTCCTACAATTTGGACTTTTGACTTTCAGATAACTTTTACTAGATTCTTTGACCCCAGACTGGCTGACTGCACTGCTTGTTTGTTTCCCCAAACCTGGATTGGCTTTGATGATGCTTCTTCCAAATGGACTCCCACAGGCAAGGACACTTTCTGAGCTTTTTTTGATTTATTGCCCCGCCTGAACTATCTCTGAACTCTCAGCAAATTCCTTCCTTGCTTTGCAAGGGTGTGGCCCTGAACCAGGACAATGTTTCTTTACAAGACAGAATCAGTACATCATTTTAGTGCCATCCCAAAGCCTCTGATTATTCCTATCCCTTTATATTAGCTTACACCAGCAGTTTTTGCCCAGCCACACCCTGGATTGTGTCTGTTTCCATAGGCCCTGGCATGCAATTTTGACTCACAGACTTCATCTTGGCCTTAGGGTTTGCTTTGGTAAATCCTAACCTTGAATTAAGAAGCTTCTATTCCCCCATTCACAAAGCAGAACTAATAACAGCATTTCTATGCAAGTGAAGCTTAAGGCTGATTAACAAGCAGCCAGGGACACATTTTCAAGGTTCCTTTACATGACCTCCAACATTTCACAGATGAAAACAGGGACTCTCCTGTCACAATTTATAGTGCAGCCTGAGGTAAGTGGATCCATCTTCCCCCACCAATTGACTTCTTGAGCATCTTGCACCAGAGAGAAGGCATCCTCAGTACCTTTAAATACATACAGAATACCTTCTTCACTACACTACAAGCAATATTCAAAGCAGTATATAAACTTTATACACTGGCAAACCTATCCAGATGGTTTTTAAATTATGAATTTTAAAATATGGACTGATTGTTTTAACGTGTATTGATCTTGTATGTTCTTTTAAACTGATGTCATGTGTTTTTAACTGGTTTGTGGTGTGTGTGTTTTTTTTAATTTAGTTAGTTATTTGTACCCCGCTCTTCAGCCACAAGGCTATCAGAGCGGCTTACAAATTGTTTTAAGCAATAGCTATTTACACATCTACACTGCATTAAACAGTTTCCAATGTGTGTTAGCTAATTGCCCCCACAAACTGGGTACTCAATTTACCAACCTACGAAAGGATGGAAGGCTGAGTGAACCTTGGAGCCCTCTGGAATCGAACTTGCAATGTGGTGGCTTGCAGTACTGGCATTTAACCACTGCATCACCAGGGCTCCCTTTTTTTAACTGATGTTGTATTTTGTATTTTAATCTGTTGCTGTTTCCTACCTCAATCCATGGGGAGAGATGGATAAGAAATTATTATTGTTGTTATTGTTATTTTATTTAAACTAGTTTTTTTTAAGCAATAAGCACAACTAAGTTGCAGCCAAAGAGGAACAATAATAACTACCAAGAGTTCTATGGTACCTTAGAAACTAACACATTCATTGTGGTATAAGCTTTTAAGGACTAAAAGTTAAGACAGTTTTTTTTTAAAAAAAAATACTTCAGTACATAGGCAAAACAATGCTTGTATCTCCAGTGTTTTAAAACTACTACACAGTGTAACAACCAACAAATGTGAAATATAAATAATAGGTTAATCAAACCAAGCCAAACTAAGCATTAGATGTTTCATCCTTACACATCAGTTTCATGCTAAAGCTGCTGCATATCATTCAAATATCACACATTTGTGTTGGATTGCTTTAGCATACCTATTAAGTTGCACTTTTCCTGGTTTTGCTAATTAAAAAGAGCCTAATAAATCCAACCTAAACAGCAATAATAAATCAAAACAAACATCCTTGATAAATGTATACCCAACTTCAGATAAAATTCTGTCATATTTTCCAATCTCCTAATCTGCATGACAATGTGAATCTCTCAAAGTCTTTTTCTTCTCATCAACAACTAATAGTATCTTATTTTGCATATGGTTGCTGTGACAATTCCACCATCTAGTACCTTAGCGGTGAGGCTACTTCAAAACAGCAAATAAAATGTAAAAACACCATGCTACTCTGTACTAATAAATGCACCAACTACATCTGTTTTGTACTACTGTGTTTAATGACTGCTGAATATGTTACACTCCTTACAGCAATGTTAGTATGAAAGACTTGCCCCAAATGGATTAGAATCATTATGCAATTCATGACTGTGAAATACCACTGTCCTCATCCTGTAACATTGGCTATGTTGGCTGAGACTCGTGGAACTTGCAGTCTAACATCATCTCTAGACTCAAAAGTGCCACACGTCTCCCAGCTCTGATGTAAATAGTCCTATTTCCAGCAGCCAAGCCTCCTAGCCACTGTCAAAAGAAATAGCAATCCTCCACAAAGGTCCAAGAGGCCCACAGTTCTAACTTATTTCCATCAGTGTTTGGCGGCACCCGTGTGGCAAACATATAACAGCATTGGGGGATATCCTATCCATAGTTATAGGTTCCAGACTCTGCCCTGCATTTTCATCAAGTATTTTCATCTACAGTGATGTATCTTATATGAATTAAAATGCTTATAAAGTAAAAATGGTCTTTTGAATGCCATTTTAAAATCTATAAAATGCCAGTTTTACAAGTTTGTAGAAAACCCAGTGCCTGGCCCTGTGTGTATCTTTTCCATGCATTAAATCAAGTAACGATCCTACGTGGGGGGAGCAGCAAGTGGTCTTGTAATTAAAGATGGTATCATAAAGTATATGCATTAAAAATGGCACAACTAAGGTTGCAGGCAATTTTAATTCTGGCAGTTACTAATTTACTCAGGGAAGACTTTACAGCCTAAAGATGATACTTTTAAAAAAGTGTATGAGAGAGATTCTCTACTGAGATTTTAAATTGGAAAAGCATTTTTTTAAATTAAATTGTTTTATTATAGGCAACCATTAACACTAAACAACCTAACAATTAGCAGCAAGATCTAAGGTCTTCAGCATCCCAGCTATTACAGTTGCCCCTCCACATTCGTGAACTTAGCATTCGCGGTTTTGATTATTCACGGTTTTGGGAGGGCCCCTCCGCCCTCCCAAAACCACGACAAGGGACCTCCTGGAGGCCCCATGACGGCCCGGGGTGGGAGGGGGGAGGCCCAGGGTGGGAGGGCCAGGGAGGCCTCCACGGAGCCTTAGAAGGCTCCGTGAAGGCCTGGGGTGGGAGGGGGGAGGGCCGGGGAGGCCTCCACAGGGCCTCGGGAGGGTTTCCGGAGGCCCCGTGAAGGCCTTGGGAGGGAGGGGGAGGGCTGGGGAGGCCTCCACGGGGCCTCGGGAGGGTTCCCGGAGGCCCCGTGAAGGCCTTGGAAGGGAGTGGGGAGTCCAGGGAAAGCAACTATGGGGCCTCCGGAGGCCCCATGGTCGCTTTGGCGGGGGAGGAGGAGGGCAGTCATTATTTGCAGAATTTTCACATTCGCGGGCGTCTGGGGAACCTAACCCCGCAAATGTGAAGGGACGACTGTATACAGTTGTGAATGGTTGAGGCCACTTGTTTTCAAGTAGAGGAAGGCTGTTTCTACAGAGTGTGGCAAAAACAAATGGGTGGTAGAAGATCAGAATTGGCTTCATTCCTATATCTGTGAGTAGGAGAAACTGTTTCTTCCTGTGACAGGCATTTGTGTAAAATGAGGAATGGAACAGGCACCAAGTTTGTATCCTGGGCTAAAGATGAGTCAGTTATTTATAGAAACCATACTTACTGGCCCTATTGAATACTATTCTTTAGTCTGGTCCAACATAACATTTTGTTTCATGTGGTCTTCACTGTGAAATTTCTCCATTCGTGGTCTGCATACACAGACCTGTCTTCAACTGCTTCAGACCCAGCTCCACCACTCCACAACCTTGATCAACCCCAAGGGCCCTAGTATGGCTTGATGATGTGTATTTCTAGAACAATTTGAGCAGGGTTGTCTCCAGGTTTGACTGATCATCTAAACATACTCTGCTGTTGTAGACCAATGGGAAACTAGCTGCTGGGTCTACTTAGTGGTTAGGAGCCATCACTTAAACTTGTCCATGCTGAATCACTCTAGAACATTGGAAGAAATTTTTAGTAGTTCCTTGCAGGCCCAGGGTTGGTGTTGGCATCCTTGCTTATGGATCTCTGTTATGTCATTCCAGCAGAATACCTGCTGATGTAATGTGAGAGTGATGAAAGGGAACAACACAAACACTTGATTTATACCCAGCCTGCCAATCTGTACATGACTTGTTTCTCTGAATTATCGTGGCACTGCATGTAACATTCTACTCCACTGATTATGACTCCAAGTTATACTTCCTTTGTGCTGAAACAGGGTTCAGCTTTGTTTAGTTCACACGTTACACAAATACTTAGCTATTATTTCTCTGCAGGTAGATAGGTGGGGCACAGGGTTTTGTTTTTTTATGATTCAGGAAGGGGTACAAACCACTCAACACCCAAATAATTTATTATTTTATTGCTGTAGTTCTTTTCTGGTTTTTCTACACAAGAAGGCATTGTGTAGTCCCAGGGAGAAAGCAGTTCAAAATCTTGCTTCCTACCACTTCCTGCTTCTTTTTAGCATTTTATACATAGCTTGGGACCTTCGGTGCCTGGGGATTATGGGAGATATAGTCCAGAAATGTGGAGGTTTTTCAGGAGCTACACTAGCAGGTATCCTGCCTGACACAAAAGCTAAAATCTTCACTCCAGAACAAGAGAGAACCTTACTTCTGCTTTCCTCTTTTATATTTTTAACTTCTCATATGTGACTCTGACCCATGCAATCTACTAAGCATTTTTCTCAGTTTTGGACCACATAAAAAATAATTTACTTTTATGATTCATATCAAGAATGCTACTGGATTTTGGTTTTCTACAGCAATTCTAAGAAAATGTCCATCCTTTACATATAGCATAAGAGTAACATCAATCAATTAGGGGGCTTGTCTTCACAACAAAAAAATGTGGACTCACCTCAGATCTGGTGCTGGAAGTCCAGATGACATGTGGCTACTTACAGGGAAGAACCAAAATGGGCAGGAGTGCATTTGCACAGCTTTAACTTGTGTGCCAGCTGCACCCGTTCCTTGAGACATCACATCTGGCCATGGTGACACATGCCTTGATTACATCCCATACTGTAACACACTGTATGTGGGGCTGCCTTTGGAAACTGGACTTCAGCGGGTCCAGAATGCTGCAGACAGAATGCTGACTGAGGCCAGTTACAGGGAGTATAAAACTCCCTTGTTAAAACAGCTTCATGGGCTACCAGTTCGTTTCTGGGCACAATTCAAAGCTCTGGTTATGACCTATAAAGCTCTAAATAGCTTGGGTCCAGACCATTTGAAAGGCTGGATCTCCCAAGACAATCCTGCCAGAGCCCTAAGGTCAGGAGGAGGCTTTCTCTCAGTCCCACCTCCATCATAAGCTCGCTTGGTGAGGACTCGAGAGAGAGCCTTCTCAGTGGCTGCTCCCACCCTTTGGAACACCCTTCCACAAAAGGCTGGGCTGGCCGCCCTCCCTAATTTCTTTTCCCTGGCAGGCAAAAGACTTTTCTTTTCAAGCAAGCTTTTAATGTATAAGCAGCAGGGCTTGTTTTATTTTGTATGTTTTAAATTTTACAGCATATGTTTATGTGTTTTTCATGTTTTGTGGAAGCCAACTTGGGTCCCACCTTGGGAGAAAGGCAGCATACAAATGAAATAAAGAATAATAATTTTGTCCGTAACCTAACAATAATAATTTTCCCCTTAACTTTGCTCTGAAATCAGCAAAGTCAGGGAAAACTCTGGAGTCTCCTAGAAACTCCAGAGTGACTTCAAGTTCTTTTGCTGTCTGGACAGCTGGACCAGGTTCAATTCGGCTGGACCCTGTTGTCCACATGCAAATGTGGCACCATCTCCCTTATCTTGCACTGAGCAGCACAGGGAAAGGGATGGATCCCTCTCAGAGGTGCTGCCTCGCAAGACAATAAGCTTCCTGCGAGAGCCTGGCCACCAATGTCACTTCTGCTAAGATCAGAATGGGGCACCCATGCAACCAGTGATGAGGGGGTAGAGCGTCCCCTCCTTGTTGATCACATATCTGGGTGCCCCGTTCCGACCTCAGTAGAAACAATGATGTTGGCCAGGCTCTTGCAGGGAGCTGCTTGGCCAGCAAGGCAGTGGCAGATCACAAGGCTCTAAAAACAGGGGACTAGGGCTGACATGGTGTCAGATTTGGCCCGGTGCGTGTGTTTTCTGGGGCCAGTCCAGAGCATAATGCTCCATATTGGCCCCAGATTAAGCAACCAGTGAAGACAAGACCTAGGAATCTGGCTAAATTAGAAAATGTACTGGTGAAAGAGCATGAACTTTTTGATTTTTGTTTGAAGTCTCTTTTTCAATCCTTTCCTCTTCTCCCTGTGTGATATACTAAAAAAAAAGTACTACTTAATCCAAGGGAATGATCTACAACCCAAAAATACTCCTCAACCACCACCATGTTTGACCATTTCCATGACTTCTAGGTTTCAGGGAAGGTGTGGAAGACTGATAACAGTCTCTCCCAGCCATGCTTAAGATCTCCCCTGAAGGTGACTTCAGCCTAGAGAAAAGGGTAGGTAAAGATGGCAGCCAAAGTAGACCAGGATAGCAAAGACTAGTAAATTGAACTGATTAACTCTGTATGTCATCAGCAGGGAACTTCTTTAGGCCAAGGGCCAAATTCATTGTCAGATATATTCCAGTGGCGGTGGGGGGGGGTTCCAAAGGCAAAAGATAAAATATGCTAACTTATTTTAGCATAAAACACTCACTGCCAGTAACTAAACCTTAAAAGAGGCCCCTCAGCCTTTTAGAATGGGGGTAAGGGTAGGAATCCAAACCAAAGCAGGGAAACTGCCAAATGATGAAGTCATAGGGAAGGAAGCAAGACCATCTGTGGATCCCCAGAAGGCCAGATTGAGACCCCAGGAGGGCCAGATTTGCTCCAAGGGCCTGAAGTCCCCCTCTCCTGGCTGTATGCCATATTTCTAAAGACTGTTTTTCATGCTTCGCTCCATTTTAACCAACACAAAATCCTTCGTTTCTCACAGCTTTGCAACACTTTGCCCCTTCATGCATGGCAACCGGTCCTTTAAAAGTTAGCAGAATCTAATACAATGCAACCTGGCAGTGTACATATCTGGAAAGAGGAACTCTTAACCTCATCCCAGAAATATGAAAATTACCACAGGCCAGCACACTCTCTCACACACACTCCTTCTCCTATCCTCTCACATGTATACACCCCCACACAGTTTTCTGTTTCTTTTCCAACCAATACTCAACAGTCCATAGTTCCTAAGGGGCACTTAGCATAGTCAGTCCCATTTGAACCATTCTAATATTTTGTATTCATGGTTCACCCAGAGAAATGAGAGAATGAGCAACAAGGACTCATCAGCAGTCAGCTGAAAGCCAAGTCAGAACAACTTCGTTGCAGCAAAAAATGTTCTGATTCCTGATTCATTGCCCCCTTACGCAAAGCTCAGTGTGATCAAGGTACATCTGAATGTGGCTCTTGTCCATCTGCAATGTACTCCTTGCAGCCAGATGTGCACTGCAGATGCACATCTGCATGTAATCAGCACCCTCTCCATTAGCCAACAAGATGTTTCTGGGTCAGAAGTCCCAAGAAGTGTTTCATTGAATCATAGAACATAGAGTTGTAAGAGACCACAAGGGCCATCTAGTCCAACCCCCTGCCATGCAGGAACACACAATCAAAGCATTCCTGACAAATGGCCATCCAGCCTCTGCTTAAAAACCTACAAAGAAGGAGACTCCACCACACTCCGAAGTAGAGCATTCCACTGCTGAACAGTTCTTACTGTCAGGAAGCTCTTCCTTTGTGCCCTTTCACAAAAGGAGGCAAACAATTATGTATATTATGCGTGTGTTTTCTAAATGTAATATTATGCGTGTAATGTGCTTCCAATTTTGGCAAAATGATTCCGGTCCAGATCCTATTTGAAGTTGGTGGTAAAATTCCACCAATATATTCAGTTCCAAGGTCTACTGGAGAGGAAGGATGAAGGCCAGCTAGCCTGGCAGTGGTGCAAGGGAGCTTCCCACACACACACCCTCTGGCTAACCAGAGGCCATTTGGGTCAAGGGGGCAGAGCTCTACCCAGGTGGCATCTGACAACTACTGCGCTGCCAAGCAAAATCACTGTTCTAACCGGACACCACCTTACACAACATTAGAAAAAGTGGACCTACTAGTATAACCCCTGATTGCACTAGTGTAAAGCCCCCAAAGGATTCCAGCCTTAGCCTGCTTTTGGAAATGTTCTATGACTCAAAACCTCTCCATACCAGTACTGTGTCCCAGAGATAAGTGGAGAATGGAAAGAAAGCACAAGGAGATTTGAATATACACAGGAAGCTGGTAAGCTCCCTTCTTGGTAAGATTTATATAACTGCTTCTATTTCATGCTGCTTTTATCCAGCAAGCTCAAGGCAATGTACAATGGCTTTCTTCTGCAACTATAACGTCATAACAACCCTGCAAAGTAGAGTCAGGCTGAGAGAGTGTGCCTGGACTAAGGTCACCCAGTGAGTTTCATTTCCTCAGTTAGGACTAAAACTTGGCTCTGCCAAGCAACCAGTCCAGACAAGGGACTGGAAGATGAAGTCAGAAGCATTCACTGTATGGTCCCAGCTAGAATGATTCATTAGATGTATTGTATCCAGAGATGAAGGGAATCTGGAATACCATTTCACTATATGAATATGTATGTGCCTTCAAGTTGGCTGTCATCTTGTGGTGACCCTATGAATCTATAGGGTTTTCTGAATACTCAGAGGTGGTTTTGCGAGTTCCTTCCTGTGAAATAAAACCTATAGCACCTGGTATTTGTTGGCAGTCTCCCACCCAGGTACTCATCAGGACTGGCCCTGCTTAGCTTCCAAGATCAGATGGAATCTGGTGCCTTTATGGTATAGATTAAATCCTATTTCACTATATACAACTGTTCAAATTAAAAAGAGAGAGAGAGAGAAGAGGGCACGCAGACAAAGTTGCATTGGTTGAGAATATCTAGGCTGGAGAAAAGAAAGAAAACAGGCATCAAATGGAGATGGTGTGTCTGCGCAAAGAACTGCAAGTGTGTTGCTTCCAAAAGGTCCCTGTTAGCCAGCACTGTTAGAGCTATCATCGCTCAGTTTCTACTGTGGTCCCTATCACTGCCTCCCCCAATCCCACTAGTACATCTCAAGTAGGAAGTCATTATCACTGTAGGAATAGGCACACCTCCCCTGAGGGTTGCCGTAGCTAGCATGTTGGTATGCAGGCTGCCTGCAAATGCAGCAGGACAATTGCTGAAGAAAGGCAAATTTTAGATGCAGCCTTAATGCCAAACATACAACAAAACACTTTCAGAGGAACTGTAAGAGGAGACATCCTTGGGCAAGTCAACACATTCTCTCAGCCTGGTAAGATAGCAACAGCAAACATTATCTGAATAAATCTTGCCAAGAAAACCCAATAGCATTTCCATAAGTCCAAGTGGACTTAGAGACACATAGCAACAACATGTTGTTATGCAACATATTTTGGGTGGTTTGGTCTTGAATGCGCAATTAATTTGACAAAGCACCCATTCTTGTTGGAGGTTAAAACTGTTTTGTTGACATGGATCAATGCAATTGCCTGCATTTTTGGATTCACTGGGAGGGAGGCCTAGGGGGACTGTTGTAATTAGCACCTGAACTTCAAAATTTGTCACTACAGCACTGATTAGGGATGGAGATCAAAATGTTCATCAATACTGCCACATGCACATTAGATGTGCTACATCCAGAGATCAAGGCAATTTGGAATACCATTTCTCTATATACAACTGTTCAAAGCTGTCACAAGCACATCAAAGTAGTTTGTTGTCTTTATAGTTAAATTTTAAAGTAACTCTTTCCTTCCCTGCTTCTCAAAAGTACATAAAATACTTAGTTTTAGTTACTTTTAAAAAGAAGCATCTGAATACTACAAACCACTGCCCAGTGGTACAAAACATCCTCTTCTCTTGTCCACCTCAACATTACCTCAATTCCCAGGACAGAACATGAGACACAGCACAATCCACCATCTGAACCATGTACTATTCATCCTCCATCATTTACTGAGGCCACACCCTTGAAATTATGGAAGTAACTTAAAAGTTAACAGTTACACTTCAAATAGACTGACTTCATCCCAGACTAAGTCACATTGATACTGTTGGTGTAGTTATATCTTTATTATTGCAAAAAGGAATTCATTGCAAGTAACTAGTTATCTGTATCTAATTACTTTGAATCAGTTGTCCCATTTTAGGAAACCATGCAAGAAAGCACCTGGGTAATCACAAAAACCACGCAGCTGTGCTTTGCTCATCTTCTCTAAATATATGTTTTTTTAAGACTGAAAAAGTAAATGTGCAGGTACTGGCTGCAAGGAAGAAAAGGCACTGTTTCCACTTTAATAGCATGGAAAGTTCTTTACAGTTGCCCCTCCACATTTGCGATCTCAGCATTCACGGTTTTGATTATTCGCAGTTTTGGGAGGCCCCCCCCCACTCTCCCGTGAAGGCCCTGGGAGGGAGCGGGGAGGGCCGCGGAGGCCTCCTCGCGGCCTCGCGAAGCCCCGTGAAGGCCCTGGGGGCAAGGGGGGAGGGCCGCGGAGGCCTCCATGGTGCCTATGGAGCATCTCCGTAGGCCCCATGAAGGCCCTGGGAGGGAGGGGGAGGGCCGCGGAGGCCTCCATGGGGCCTCAGGAGGGTCTCCGGAGGTCCCGTGAAGGCCTTGGGATGGAGTGGGGAGTCCAGGGAAAGCGGCCATGGGGCCTCCAGAGGCCCAGTGGTCGCTTTGGCGGGGGAGGGAGGAAACAAAATTCACGTTTTTTTCACATCCGCGGGGGTCCGTGGAACCTACCTCCCATGAATGTGAAGGGACGACTGTATATTGTGACGTTTTGCCTGGTTCATGCTATTGCAGTGATGGGCAACCTTTTGAGCTTGGTGTGTCAAACTTTGCCAAAAAATTGAGCATAACTCAAGTGGTGTGTCACTTAGAGAAAAAAACATTATTTCGTGATATTTACTGTTTAAATAACATAAATGTATACAAGTTCCCCATCCACATTCGCGACTTCGACTATTCGCGGAAGGCGTCCAACCCGCACGTTTCCCCCCTCCCTTCCCAAGGCACCAACGGGCTTCTCATGAAGCTTGTCGCTGCCTTGGCAAGGGGAGGGTGGAAAACCTCCCACCCACATGCTTTCCCCGCTCCCCTCCCAAGGCACTGATGGGATTCTCATGAAGTGCTGCCTTGGAAAGGGGAGGGTGGAGAGCCTCCCACCCACACGCTTCCCCCCTCCCTTCTCAAGGCACTGACGGGCTTCCAAGGCTCCCACCCACTGCCTTCCCTGGCATTTCTGAGGCAGCTCTGGGGCTTCGAAGCCCCGGAGCCACCTCGGGAAAGCCGGGGAGAGGCCGGGAAGACTCCTGCCCACCCGCCCGCCAGCCTGCCGCCTTCCCCAGCCTTTCTGAGGCAACTCCAGGGCTTCAAAGCCCCAGAGCCCCCTCGGGAAGGCCGGGGACAGGCCGGGCAGACTTCCTCCCACCCTCCCACCAGCCCGCCTCCTTCCCCAGCCTTTCTGAGGCGGATCCAGGGCTTCAAAACCTCGGAGGCCTCTCAGGAAGGCCGGAGAGAGGCCAGGCAGACTCCTGTCCACCCTCCTGCCAACCCGCTGCCTTCCCCAGCCTTTCCAAGGCGGCTCCAGGACTTCGAAGCCCCAGATCCCCCTCAGGAAGGCCGGGGACAGGACAGGCAGACTCCTGCCACCCCGCCTGCTGCCTTACCCGGCCTTTCCGAGGCAGCTCTGGGGAAGCAGGAGGCCTCGGGGGGGTGGTGATTGGGGCTTCGAAACTCTGCCCGCCACTTTAGGGATGGTGGTGAGGTTGCAGGGAGGGAGGAGGGAGGAGGCCTAGCCGCATGTCACCACAGATGGCTACGCGTGTCAGTGGTGACACACGTGTCATAGGTTCGCCATCACCGTTCTATATATTGTTTTATCTAATGAAGGGGCAGCCTTTAAAATAACGCTATCATTCGCCATGGGTTAGCGTAAGAGGGGCCCTCCAAGAACGCAATACAAGGATTCCCTGAAACAACATCTCAGGCTTGGCCAAATTGATCACCAACGATGGTCTGCCCTGGCCTCACATTGGGAGGCATGGAGACGCATTATCCACAATGCTGCAGCTTTATTTGAGAACTCATGCTGAACAAGTCTTGAAGAGAAACGACAATGCAGAAAGAAGCACAACCCGGAAACATCACCCAAGGAGACCCTCTGCTGTGCTTTCTGCAACCGGATTTATCTCAGATTGGCCTTTTCGGTCATCAGCACGCTTGCAGAAAGCACGGGATGAGTCCTTCCTGAATCTTCATTTGCGAAGAAAAGCCAGAGGGAGAGAGAGATCATTATGTATCAGCTCTGGCAAAGATATGCTTCTAGCACATGGGTGGGAACTGTTTGACCCACCAGATGCTGTTGGATTGCAACTCCCGGGATTCCTCACCATGCTGCATAAGTTGCAGGCTAACAACATGCAGAGGTCTGCATTATCACCACCCTGGCCTAGTAGAAAACAATAGAATCTTTGCTTTCTTCGCCTTCATTTTCTGATGGGAAGTTCATGACAGCCTCCCAAGGTTTAAAGCAAGTTGCTTCCCATCACTGGGGAGGAGAGATGCTGCATTCAAGGGTTGGTATGTGCAAAAAAAAAAGGAATCCCCACCACAACTAATTGCCCTCCAGATGTGCTTGACTACAATTCCCATCATCAAGGTGTGTTTGGGGGTAATGGGATTTGTAGTGCAACATATTTCATAGAATCATAGAATCATAGAATTGCAGAGTTGGAAGAGACCACGAGGGTCATCCAGTCCAACCCCCCTGCCACGCAGGAAATCACAATCAAAGCATCCCCGACAGATGGCCATCCAGCCTCTGTTTAAAGACCTCCAAGGAAGGAGACCCCACCACGCTCCGAGGGTTGCCTAATGAGTTTCACAGCTCAGTGGGGAGTAGATGCCCCAAGTCCCAGTCCAACACTCTACCCACTACTCCACAGTGGCTGAATGGGTCAAGTTCCTCTGATCCATCATTAAAAAAGAATATGATGAGTAAAAGAAGAGGAAGGCCTTTTCTAAGCACTCGCTGACTCTGATCTGGCAGTTCTAGCAACAAGGAAGAATTTTTAAGACCTCATTTCAGAAGGTGTCTCTAAGAGATGCATTACCTGAACAAGACATGGGGCCTTCCAGGCACATCTGTCTAAATCCATTAGCTGGGCAGACACAAGAGTGCATAGAACATTCTGCGCAGTTTAAGCCAATCTGCAGAGGCTGCGCTGTCAGGAAATGGGGCTTGTCATGCAGAACACACAGTCCAGAGCAGGTTCCTGAAATGGCCTCCAGGCTACATAAGGCTAGACAGGGCAAGACTGAAATCAAAAGTCAAATATTCAAGACCTAGCAGGGAGCATTGAGAAGTAGATCTGGGAGGTGGAAATCAAGCCAAGTTTGGAAGCTGGTATGTCAAGCCAGGGAAGAAATGAACAAGATGAGACAAAGGAAAGCAGTTAAGCCCAGAACAACAGACAAAGACAGGGAGCAGGAGAGAGGGAACAAAGAGAGGCAAGAGGGAAAGGGTGTTGATTTCACACTGAAGCAAGGAAACATTTAGTGGGGGCAAAACCATCCTGCCTAGAAGCCTGACAGCTCAGGACAAGTGAAAGGCAGGCAGGAAGCCAGTCTCCACTCTGAAACGAACAAGTCTAGTGACTTGGGCAACAGATAAAAGAGTGGGAAATGTGTAACTGAGACCCAGTGTGGTGGAGTGGAGTGAATGTTGGACTATGGCTCTGGAGACCAGGGTTCGAATCCCCATTCAGCCATAGAGACCCACAGGCTGAAAGAGCAAGTCATACTCTTTCAGCCTGAGAGGAAGGCAAAGGCAACCCCCCTCTGAACAAATATTGCCAAGAAAACCCCTGTGGCGGGATTTGCCTTAGGCTCACCATAAGTTGGAAATGACTTGAAGGCACACAACAACAAACCATATCAGTATAACCCTCCAAATGATGGAGCTCTAACTCTCATCAGCCATTACCAGCAGAGTGGTAAGGGATGATTGGAGTGGCAGTCCACCAGCATCTAGAGGGTCACACATTTCCGATCCTTGCAACAGTGTGATTTTCCAGATATGGTTGCACTGCAACTATCAGCAGCCCTGGCCCTGAATATGCTATGATGAGGACTGTTGGGAGCTGTAGCTCAGCAACACCTGGAGGGTTCCACAATTCCCACCATTTACCTAGATCAGCTTTTCTCAATGTATTTACTTCTCATGTTCCCAGGAATCCTGGTTGAGAAACCCTGATTTAGAGGCTCACCATTTTCTTGGTGGCAATGATCCACCCTCCCTCCCATCCCACACCACTGCATACTATGATAGGAATGCCACAAGCAACTGAATGCAGAACTGCTGAACATTTTATTTGTTCCACACAGGGAATTTCAGCAGGTGCAATGAAAAAGAAAAACAATTACAGCAGCTTTGATACCATGCCTTCCTATTGAATTCTGGGATTTGTAGTTTGCTGGGGGTTCTTCGGATTCTCTAGTACCATCCCCTGAAATACAGTGTTAGAATTCTTTGGAAGAGAAATCTAAGCATCTCATGAAACTACAAAATCCCAGGATTCCATAGGATGGAGCCATAGCAATTAAGATGGTATCAGACTGCAATAATTGTATAGTATGGATGCACTAGCAATCAAGACGCTCCCAGTGTGACTCTTGCTTCTCCCAAGACATTTCCCACATCAATTGTATTTACATAAGTGATGGCACCCTATTCTCCCCCCCCCCCGCGCGCGTCCAACCCTCACCCAAACAGACAAAAAAAATCCTTTAAATTTGCGAGAGAGAGCTCTGGCGAGGGCAAAGCAGGATGGAGGCGCCTTCGTCCTAGCTCTCTCCATGCGTACAGCTGGGGGCCAGCCGCCCTGCCGACCCCGTTGGCCCCGAGCCCCAGGCAGAGGCCGCGCTCCTCGGGCCGGACGACCAGGCAGCCCTGGCCTCGCCGCGCCTCCCGGGTCCCTCCGAAGCGGCCGGGGAAGCGCTTGGCAGCTTCTTCGGCGGAGACGCCGCGGCAGCCCAGCCTCCTTCCTACCATGGCGGCGGCAGTGGCGCGGAATGGCTGACACAGACCCGGGAATCAATCCCACCTAATTGCCGCGGGAGAGGCTCTCGGCAATCAACCAATTAGGTTGCTGGAGCCTCCGCCGGGGCGGGGGAGCCGCTTCAAGGTAGGGGGCCGGGAGGCGAGGCGGAGCCCACGCAGGCGGCGGGAGAGCGGGGCTTGCCTTTGGAAACGGGCAGGGCGGCAAGGCGCTTTCCTTCTGTGGGCCAGGGGCCGAAAAGGCGCCCCGTCGGTGCCAAAGCGGCCCCAACGGCTCGGCTTCGGCCGCCCCTTTTCTCCGGGCTGCGGGGGAAACCCTCGTCGGGTGGCTTGGCTTGCCGTTGCCCAGCAGAGAACCCCGGCCGGCGAAGAGCCAGGCAAGCGCCGCGGCTGCCCTGCCTCCCCCGCCCCAGTCGGGCAACTCCTAGAGCCGGGCAACGCAGCTGCGGGTCCCGAAGCCGAGCCTCCTGGGCTCGCTTTGGCAGGGGGGCACTTTTCGGTCGCTAACCGTTCGGGTTGGCGCGGCTCCTTCCCTGCCTCCCTCCCTTTCCCACCCGACGGTGCGCCTTCAAGGGCATCCACGCGGGAGACGTTAAATATTTCCTCGCGGGCCTTAGGGCAGGGGAGTTCAAGGGGATCCGGGGGGGGGAACTTTGCCCGCCACCGCCCCGCAGCTCCCTACGTGTTTGCAATCAAATGCGTGCGCGCACATGCTGCGGGGGAAGGGCCTTGGCACCCCTAGGTGCTGCATTTTAGGAACTTCTTTCTAAAGGTGGATCCGGACCACGTCGATATGTATCCCTTTCATACCACTTGGCCTGGCCCTCTTCTATGGAATCCTTTGAGATTCGTAGTGCCAGAAAGCTCTAATGCTCCATTCCAAGGGAATAGGCGAAACGCACCAAAACCCTCCCCAAGCTATAGATCCCAAGATTCCACAGGATGGGGTCTTAGCAGTTACAGTGGCATCAAACGACCATAATTGTGCAATGTGGATTCACCGTGGAGAGTTGTAAAAAAAATCTTTTTCTTATACATACAACCACACGCATCAGCCCCCCTGCCCTCCTCGGGGCATAGCCGCATGGTTTCTCTGTGCGGGTGTCAGATGTGCCACTGGCATGCCTATTCCCAAGGCTGGCCGAGATATTTTGCTACCTGAGAGACAACATGTTTCCTTGTGTTGCAAAAAAAACCCCAACAGAACAATAAGTTCAGGTCCAGTTTCTATATGTCACAAGAGCCTTTGCCAGGGGAGAGTGGGTTGTGGTGGAACAGTACCAGTTTTGGAGATGTCTTTTTTCTCCTGAAGAATGGCAGAATGCTGCAACTCCATTGCTTTTTAGTTTGATAACCACTGGAGTTACAGGTTAGAGCAAAGAAAATGGCACCCCTTATAATGACGATGATGATGATGATGATGATTACAACTGCTGCTACAGTGTGTGATACTGGATGGATAATGCTCAGAGTGTTGGACTGGGACCTGGGAGAACCAGACTCTCATGCCCACTGAGCCATGGGACTCACTAGGGCTTATCTCTTTTTCTCAGCCTGACCTACCTTACACAGTTGTGCGGATAAAATGGAAAGGAAGAGCACCATGTATACCAGTGCCTATTGAACTATCGGATGTGCAGGACTGGAAATATTTTTCCCAGTGTGCCAAATATGGCAGCTAGAATTGTTCCTTTCTTTTCTGGAAATTCACCAGGGACTAGCAGCCAATGGCTCAGAAACAGGATCATCACTTTGGGGAGCACTGTTGTATATCACTTTGAGTTCATTGGCGGAAAGGTGGGGTGTAAATGTGATTAATAAATAAACCAGCAGCTGTTTTGATATGCCAACATTTTCTCTATAGTCAAAAGTCTCATCTTGTCTGCAGAAAATGACAAGCAACCCAGCCTGGGATATAGTACTTCCTTCAGCCAAGGCTCCCACAAAGAGGGCTTAGTTGAGAAGGCCCTACTTAGTGCTTTTTGACTTCACAACAACCTCATCAGGCAGGGTTAGGCTGACAGACAATGATTCCCTGGGTTGAGTCTCCTAACCTGGCACACTGACCACCACACCACACTGACTCTGCTTTTTAACATCTTTTTTAACACCTTTGTCTGATGAAGCCAGTGAGAGTGTGGAATCTTGCACGATGCATTTTGTGCATTTCTTAGTTGGCCCTATAAATCATAGGATCATAGAATTGTAGAGTTGGAAGAGATCACGAGGGCCATCCAGTCCAACCCCCTGCCACGCAGGAAATCACGATCAAAGCATCCTCGACATCTGTGATCCAGTCTCTGGAGCAGCAGAAAACAAGCCTGCTCCATCCTCAACGTGACATCCCTTCAAATACTTAAACAGGGCTATCATATCGCCTCTTAACTGTTTTTTTTCCAGGCTAAACATACCCAGCTCCCTAAGTCTCTCCTTATAAGGCATGGTTTCCAGACCTTTTACCATTTTAATCGCCCTTCTCTGGACACGCTCCAGTTTGTCAATATCCTTTTTTAATTGTGGTGCCCAGAACTGGACACAGTATTCTAAGTGAGGTCTGACCAAGGCAGAATAGAGCGGCACTATTACTTCCCTTGATCTAGACACTATACTTCTATTGATGCAACCCAAAATTGCATTGGCCTTTTTAGCTGCTGCATCACACTGTTGACTCATGTTCAACTTGTGGTCTACTAGGACTCCTAGATCCCTTTTGCACGTAGTCTCATTCAGCCAGGTCTCCCCCATTCTATATCTATGCATTTTGTTTTTCCGCCCTAAGTGCAGTACCTTACATTTCTCCATATTGAATTTCATTTTGTTAGCTTTGGCCCAGCTCTCCAGTCTATCCAGGTCATTTTGAAGTTTGATCCTGTCCTCTAGGGTATTAGCTACTCCTCCTAATTTGGTGTCACCTGCAAATTTGATAAGTATTCCCATAATTCCCTCATCCAACTCATTGATAAAGATGTTGAAAAGCACTGGGCCCAGGACAGAACCCTGTGGCACCCCACTGCTCAAATCTTTCCAAGAGGAAGAGGAGCCACTGCTGAGCACCCTTTTGCGTTCGACCGGTCAACCAATTACAAATCCATTTAACAGTTAACTTGTCTAGCCCACATTTTACAAGCTTGTTTGCAAGAATGTCATGGGGAACCTTGTCAAAGGCCTTACTGAAATCAAGGTATGCGATATCCACAGCTTTCCCTTCATCTACCAAGCTGGTCATTTTATAAAAAAAAGAGATCAGATTAGTCTGGCATGACTTGTTTCTCTGAAACCCATGCTGACTTTTTGTGATTATGGCATTGCCTTCTAAATGTTCACAGACTCTCTGTTTAATGATCTGCTCTAGAATCTTCCCTGGTATTGATGTCAGACTAACTGGACGATAATTGTTGGGATCCTCTTTTTTCCCCTTTTTGAAGATGGGGACAATGTTTGCCCTCTTCCAGTCTGCTGGGACTTCTCCTGTTCTCCAGGAGTCCTCAAAGATTATTGCCAATGGCTCTGAGATTACATTTGCCAGCTCTTTTAATACTCTTGGATGTAGTTCATCTGGTCCTGGAGATTTAAATTCATTTAGATTAAGAAGGTATTTCTTTCCTACCTCTTTTCTTATTCTGTGCTGGATTTTCCCTATTGTGTCCTCTGTTCCATTATCCTCAGATTGGTCCCCCTTTTCATTTTCTGAAAACACTGAGGCAAAGAAGGTGTTGAGTAATTCTGCCTTTTCTCTGTCCCCTGTTAGCATTTTGCCATCTTCTCCACATAGTGGCCCTATCATTTCCTTCTTCCTCCTTTTGCTGCGGACATACCCCAAAAAAACCCTTTTTATTGTTCTTAACCTCTCTAGCAATCCTGAGCTCATTCTGCGCTTTAGCTTTTCTGACTTTACTCCTACATGTGTTTGCTATCTGTTTGAATTCTTCTTTGGTGATTTCCCCCTTTTTCCATTTCCTATACATGTTCCGTTTAAAACTTACCTCCGTTGAAAGTTCTTTAGTCATCCAAAATGAGACACCTCCCATTTTTCTTCCTCAATAGTACTGTTTGAAATTGTGCCTTCAGTATCTCCCTTTTGAGAAAGTCCCATCCATCTTGAGGTCTCTTCTTTTTTAGTGTTCCTGACCATGGGATCACCCCCAATATTTCCCTGAGTTTATTGAAATCAGCTCTCCTAAAGTCAAGAATGTGTGTCTGACTATGCCTGGCTTCTCCTTTCCATTGTATAACAAACTCCAGGAGAACATGATCACTCTCACCTAAGGATCCCACCACTTACACCCCATTAACCAGGCCATCCCTGTTGGCCAGCTAAAAAAAAAATAGCTGACCACCTTGTTGCCTCTTCCACCTTTTGGACCATGAAATTGTCTTCCAGGCAAGTAAGGAATTTACTAGACCTTGAAGTTTTGGTTGAGTTAGATTGCCAGCAAATATCAGGATAGTTGAAGTCACCCATCACTACTACATCTCTCCTTTCTGTGTGTGTATTCATCTGTTCTAGAAAGGCATCATCCAATTCCTCCATCTGACTTGGGGATCTGTAGTAGAGTCCCACAATAACATCCCTGTTGTTTCCCTCCCCTTTAATTTTTATCCAGATGCTCTTCACCTGGCTTCCAGTATTGATGTCATGGATCTCTTCACTAATATAAATATCCCTGACATATAATGCTATTCCTCCTCCTTTCCTATTTGGCCTGTTTCTCTAATAAAGGTTATACCCCTCTATTCCTACATTCCAATCATGCGACTCATCCCACCAGGTTTCAGTAATGCCTATTATATCATATTTGTTTTGTAGTGTGAGGAGTTCATGTTTATCTTGCTTATTTCCCATGCTCTGTGCATTAGTGTAGAGACATCTAAGACCATGTGTTCCCTTTACTTGCTGCCTGTGCAAGGTTTTTTTTTTTGCCTCCCACTGTTTGATCCTTGCGCTGTTTGCCTTGTTCCCTCTATGACAGTTTGACTATATTCTCCAGCCATTTTGCCTTCCAGAATACTATCTCCCTCCCCCATATGACTCAGTTTAAAGCCCTCCTGATCAAATTTTTGAGACTGTAGGCAAAAATGTTTCTGCCAACTGTCGTGAGATGCACCCCATCTCTTGCCAGAAGTCCCCCCTCATGGAAGCGCAGCCCATGGTCCAAGAATCCAAATTGTTCTCGGCGACACCATCTACAGAGCCAGTTGTTTACGTCGGATATTTTCCTTTCCCTTCCTGGACCATGCCCTTCAACTGGCAGAACTGACAAGATGACAACCTGTGCATCCATTTCTTTCAGCTTCCTCCCCAGAGCCTCATAATCTCTTCTGATCTTCGGAAAGCTGTGCCTTGCAGTATCATTGGTTCCCACCAATGGGAACCATTGGTCCAAATGGACCAAAAGGAAGGGGTAATGATCCGTAGGCTTGACGAGTCTTGTCAGCCTCTCCGTCACATCACAGATCTTTGCCCCAGGGAGACAACACACCTCCCAAGACATCTTGTCAGGCCCACAAACCACTGCTTCTGTACCCCACAGCAAGGAGTCCCCCACCACCACCACATGCCTCTCCCGAGGTTTCGCAGCTGCTGTTCCTTGCGGTGGTAATCTCAAGGTCCCCTGCTCTGCCCCTGAAGTCTGTCCATGCTGTTCTTCCTCGTTGTCCTTGATAAGGGAGAGGGCTTCGAATCGATTCTGTAGCTGCAAGCTGCTCGAAGAATCCCTGGATATTCTTGTTCTGTGTGTGACATTCCTCCAGCTGTCTACCTCCTGTGTCTGTGAAGTGACCCTCTCCTCCCCAGCCAGTTCCTCTGTGTGGTCCCCGTCCAAGACTGTTCATTCTGTTCTGTCCAGGAAAACCTCTTGCTCACGTATATGTTGAAGTGTAGCTACCTGTGTCTCCAGCTGCTGGACTTTCTCCTCCAAGAGGGCTACCAACTTGCACTTGCACAAAGGTATCACAGTTTTGTGGATTTGGGATTTTGTTGCATGGCCAACATGGCTACCCCTGAATATGTTTTCTGCTTTTTCAAGTCACTGAGCAGTCCTCACATACTGAGGAGCATTTGAAGCAGGGCCTCCATAACTGACCTAGCAGCACAGTAGGGCACATGTGGGAAGGTAATCTGGCTATGGCTTGAAACTTCACATTGTATCCAAAAAGTAGTTGGAAGCCTGTACCGTTCTTTGGGTGCTGTTGCCATGTATACCCTCATGTCACTTCCAAAATGGCCACACCAACGATCTTCAGCAGTAGCACTTTGAACATTAAGAATGGGGAACATTTGGCTATCCACATGTTTTGGTATTCTTCTGAGTCCCACCCAGTAGCCCAAGGGTAAGGAATTGTGGGAGTTGTGTTCCAAAACATCCAAAAGGCCATAGGTTTCTCACCTCTGATGTATCTCATGTCAGAACTGTTCATTCTGAAAGTCATCAAAGCATAGTGGCCAAGAAAATTATCTTTGGCTACTTTAACTGGTAGATGTTGTTAAAATGGAAACCCAGGCCCTGGAAAGAAATGTCAGCTCAGAATATACACAGTGGATAATGATGATTCCTACTACCTCTATGGAAAGGATGAAAATTGTGCTGTTTTGTGCCCTTTCATAATATTGTCCCAGACACTGTCCGGGAACAGCTTTCTGCTGAGCTGCCAACACCAACACTGTGCCTGATCTTTTCCTAAAACTCTTTGAGAGGCCTGATTTGAGCTAGGAGCACATTCTTCTTTTTCTCTAATGGTGTGGAAATGTATTTTCCTGCATGCTTTGTTTGGATCTGCTTTTTAAACCATGGTTCTCAGCAGCTGCAGCTTTAAACTGTGCATACTCAAGGTTGCTTAATGAACTTCTCTTTGTATACCAAAATCAAGGATGATGTTTGATAGTGTGAACAGCAATATCTTACATATGTAATACTGGGGTAGGTAAGCATCTGCCCTCCAGATATTTTAGACTGCAATTCCCATCATATATGACCATTGGCCATAGAGGATGGGGCTTGTGGTTCTTGTAATCCAAAACATCTGGTAGGCACCTGCTTGCTTATCCCTGATGCAGCATATGTTTATTACCAGAGTCATATTTATAGAGGCTGTCAAATATTAATATGAACAGGAGGTAAAGTTAGCTGACATCAGGAAGAATGCTGAGTGCTCTTTCTTAGTCTTTACAAATAATATTCCACTCGTTTGTGACTATGTTTATCACAGTTATGCACATATATGGACTTCTTTCTATTCCAGCAATTGGCCTACCCAAGTGTTTTAATGGACACATTTGAAGGACACAGAATCATTCCATGTAAAGCAAGGGTGGGGAATCGGTGCCTCCCATATGCTGTTGGATTCCAACTCCCATTAGCAGTAGCTGGCATTGCTAGTCATCAGGGATGATAGAAGGTCTCTCTCTCTCTCTCTCTCTCTCTCTGGCTTTTCCTCACAAACGAAGATTCAGGAAGGACTCATCCCGCACTTTCTGCAAGTGCACTGATGACTGAAAAGGCCAATCCGAGATAAACAAGTCCGGCTGCAGAAAGCACAACAGAAGGTCTCCTTGGGTGATGATTCCGGGTTGTGATTCTTTCTGCATTGTCATTTCCCTTCAAGACTTGTTTGGCGTGAGTTCTCAAATAATGCTGCAGTCCAGTGACATCTCACAGGTCAGACCTTTTCCCATAATGTACGTTTAAGCATCACCACAGGATTTTTCATCAAGTTCTCAGGAAATCTCACATACTTTCTTTTATGTTTACATTACATTGCTTATGGCCTTCATACCTACCAAGGCAAGTTTGAATGTAGTGGCAGAAATGTCTGCCACAGTTCTCAGTGCCAAGTAATTTGTCTGTCCCAACTCCTAGATCTGTCTGCATAATACATATAAAGAGTCAAGAAGAAGAACTTTTGAGAAAGATCTTATCAACTTACATTTTTAAAAATCTCTTTATTTTAAGTACAATGCAATGTTTTTCTTCTGACACTGCAAAAGTTCTCGATGGTATCCTCGTAATCTCTTGCCATAACAACTGTAATGTTATATTATTTCTTGATCTTCCTGCTTTTTTTCCAAAATATCTTTCATCTGTTTTGAACTGTTCTTCTTGGGTGCTCAGCAGTGGCTCCTCTTCGTCTTGGAAAGATGTGACCAGTGGGGTACCACAGGGTTCAGTCCTGGGCCCAGTGCTATTCAACATCTTTATCAATGACTTGGATGAGGGAATTAGGGGCATACTTATCAAATTTGCAGATGACACCAAATTAGGAGGAGTAGCTAATACCCTAGAGGACAGGATCAAAATTCAGAATGACCTGGATAGACTGGAGAGCTGGGCCAAAGCTAACAAAATGAAATTCAATACGGACAAATGTAAAGTACTGCATTTAGGGCGGAAAAATGAAATGCATAAATATAGGATGGGAGAGACCTGGCTGAATGAGACTACATGCAAAAGGGATCTAGGAGTCCTAGTAGACCACAAGTTGAACATGAGCCAACAGTGCGATGCGGCAGCTAAAAAGGCCAATGCGATTTTGGGCTGTATCAATAGAAGTATAGTGTCTAGATCAAGGGAAGTAATAGTGCCACTCTATTCTGCCTTGGTCAGACCTCATGTAGAATACTGTGTCCAGTTCTGGGCACCACAATTAAAAAAGGATATTGACAAATTGGAGCGTGTCCAGAGAAGGGCAACTAAAATGGTGAAAGGTCTGGAAATGATGCCTTATGAGGAGAGACTTAGGGAGCTGGGTATGTTTAGCCTGGAAAAAAGACGGTTAAGAGGCGATATGATAGCCCTGTTTAAGTATTTGAAGGGATGTCACGCTGAGGATGGAGCAGGATTGTTTTCTGCTGCTCCAGAGACTGGAACACGGAGCAATGGGTGCAAGCTCCAGGAACAGAGATTCCACCTCAACATTAGGAGGAACGTTTTGACAGTAAGAGCTGTTTGGCAGTGGAACGCACTTCCTCGGAGTGTGGTGGGGTCTCCTTCCTTGGAGGTCTTTAAACAGAGGCTGGATGGCCATCTGTCAGGGATGCTTTGATCGTGATTTCCTGCGTGGCAGGGGTTGGACTGGATGGCCCTCGTGGTCTCTTCCAACTCTGCAATTCTATGATTCTATGATTTTTGCTGGATCTATCTTTCTTGTAAATTTGATCACCTTTCTTCTCTTCTTCTGTTCATTCCACTGGCTTCCTGTTTCTTCTAGCATTTTTCCTTCTATTTTGTGCCATTTTTCTATCCACCTCCTGGCTTCCAGCAATGTAGGCAGAAAAGACTTGTGGATTCCCAATTCAGGACCTTCCTTTCCCTATATTGAAGCAAGATTCTGGATTTGGAACACACCTGGCACTGAAAATGAATCCTGCTCCACAACCAAGGGGCCAAGGAATTCATCGGCCTGGGTGCCTCTGAACAAGAAATAGCTGGCCATACAGTGGTAGAGTGGATTCAGGGCTCACAGGGTTAAAGACCTAGAACTTTTTCATTAGCAGAGTCATAATCTTCCCCTCCTGCTCCCTCTTTCCTTCAGAGTTCAGCTGTAACTCACAGCAGTGGGTGGAATGGAAATGGATTTTCCCAGCAACAGTGTAATGTTACAAGCTATCTTTTTTATAGGACTTTATCAGACAAGCCCCTTTAAACATTCTTTTGCTGGCATAAAAAATCCATTTTTATGCCAGCAAAAGAACACCTCCCACCACACTTACCATCTCTCCTGGCAAAGGCTTCCTCAGCAATGAAAAGGAAGTGAATGGAGCTCCATTCACTTCCTAGTTCAAAATCCACAGAGTCTCGTGAGAAGATACTCATGCCGGAAATTCAAAAATAAAAAATAAACATAAGAAAGTTAAACTTTTAAAAAGCACTGGAATGCACTTTAAAAGTCCCAAGTAAACTGGGGAGGGTCATAAAAAGTGTGTCACTTACCTGGATGCTGCAGTCTGACCCAGAAGTGTTCTGGCCTTGAGTTCATGTGAGTTAAATGCATTCACAGGAGTTAAATGGCGCAAGGTTTCACACACCGGCAATGCCAGTACGAAAGCACCACCAGGGGATCTAATGATGGCTTCAGCCATCAATAAAAAGGTACATGTTTTGGCCAGAACATAAATGTGAAAAGGTGACATCATCTGATATGCGCATCCTTTCGCATTTCTGTGGCGTCATTATGACACTGTATTTAGTGCACCTGATAAAGTCCATAGTCTTGATCTCGGGTGGGCAAGGGCCATTAGCTTTACAAAAGAGTCCACTGATGCCACACTAGTTGGGAAAATAAATTTGAGGGGAGCAAGTCTCTCACCCTGCCTCCATCTTGTCACGGCTCATGCAGAGTCAACGGATATTTCTTGAACACTGCCCAATCAAGTTCTAGAGGATCACTCTAGTCAGTGTGGCCTGAGGTTGTAGACAGGATGCTTGCAGAGTGGAGGCCTATTTGCATTGTTCAATGGGTCTATTCTACTAGGAACTAGAATATAAAGCTCCAACCAAAGAAGCAACAGATCAAAGAAGACAAAAAGTAACCCCTGTGGGAACCCTGGCTACATGCATTCCACCATCTATCACTCCTGTAGCCCCATAGCTGTTTGTACATGCATGGAAAAAAGGAACACACTTTTCTTCACTTTTAACAAGGCCAGCCACTTGCTCCCTTGATCTGTGCCCATCTTCATTTGCACAATCCACCAAGGTTGCATTGACAGGTTGCAGTGACAGCTGCAAACAGGAGCAAATTCATGGTAGATGGGCCCTTTAGTGGTTACTAGTCATGACAGATATATTGACTCTGCAATACCAAAGGCAGTGTGCTTCTTTATGTCCTTTGTTGCAGAGCACAGTTGGGTAGGCAGTATTGCACTTGTATTGCTTGTGGGCTTTCCACAAGGCGTTGGTTCTTTGTTCAATGTGTGAACAGGATACTGGATTAGATGGCTCTTGAAAGGTGAATGTGAGCACAGTGAGCAAAACAGTTGTGGGATGGGATGGGGTAGAAATGTCCATCTAGTGAAATGATCTGGTGTTTATTGGCAAATATGATGTGTTCAATACTTGCTACAATCTAATAGTGCAGGGTGGTTTTATTCCTCCTAGATGATTTTCCAGCAGGCTACAGCATAGAACTCATGGTCATGAGTTCAAGACAAGGTGGGCGTTCCTTTGTCCTTGGGCCACCTGATCCCAGCAGCAGATGTGACATTCAGCTGCAGTAACACTGATGATGGAAGAGGGCAGACTGCCTTGCGCATTACCATCCTCAGTAAATTATCTAAGGAGCAAGACTGATGGAACTGAGGACAGCGGAGATGGGAGCTATGTCTAAGCTAGCTTTTCCAGCTGATGTAGAACAGTGGCTGATGAACAAAGAATAAGGAGGGGTGTGGGAAGAGAAGCCAGCATTTGAAACTCTATTATTACAGTTGCACGTTTGCCTAGATTCATGTGGTCAAGCTGGGGGGAACGAATGTTCTATGCAGTCTCTGTCGACATGCTGCCATCATCATCATCATCATCATCATCATCACCCCTGCCATTCTCTGCCTTTTAACAACAAATTTTTCTCCAGTGCACTCTGCACCAAGGCTAAAGATGGAAAGAGACAGAGAGAGGCCATGCGTGGCAGGGGCTAATCAGACAGAGATGACTTCTATTTACACCAATGAAACCACTGTGTTGTTTTTCATACCTTTTCTGACCTTAAAGATCAGAGAGTCCTAACCGCTCTGCTTCAGCAGGGGAGGGGAAGCACTAGTCCTGCTGGACTTGCAGACTAGGAGAGAGAGAGAGAGAGAACCACAGGCACTGGGAAGGGAGCTGTCAGCCTTCATTATTAATATCCCACTGTTAATATTTAATGTCATAAAACTGCAGCTCCCTCCACAGCAGAATCATCAGACATGCAGGGGTCATACCAACCGAAATTCTTTAGACAGAAGATTCAGTGTCCCTGTTCTGTAGTTTCATGCCAGGACTGCTAAAGATGTTCTAGATGTAGATGATATGGTGGGAAGCTTAATCACACCTTTTAAAATATATACATATATTTAAAAACATAAAATGGGGAGGGGGAAAAGTTATATTACCTTTGTAGGAAATGAGTACTCTGGACTCAGCACTCATCCTGTGAATCATGATCATTTGTCATCTCAGCTATACTTTTCAGTAGACAGAGTGCTTTACAATTATTATCCCATTTCTATTCACAGCACTCTGGGAGGTAGATGATGGCTGCACCCCAAGGGACATAAACCTAGGGCCGAGGGCACGTGCGCATTTTCAAGCATGATGGGTGATATTCTGTGACATGTAACTCCCCTTTCTCTGCTGCTTGCCTACAACACTACTGCCTCGTTTGCCATCCTTTCATTTGTTGTTGTTGTTTGTGTGCCTTCAAGCTGTTTCTGATTTATCACGACCCTAAGGCAAAACCATTATCAGATTTTCTTAGTAATATTTCCTCAGAGGGGGATTTGCCTTTGCCTTCCTCTGAGGCTGAGAGAATGTGACTTGCCTGAGATCAACAGCTGGGTCTCCATGGACCTGGATTCGAATCCTGATCTCCAGAGTCATAGAATAGAATAGAATCTTTATTATGGTCATAGACCAGCACAGGTAAAAAGGGGGTTCAGAATAAAGGTAAAAACACAGGATAAAAACAGGCTAAAAGCAGTATTTAAAATGTTAGCTCCAGTATAACAAGACTAGGTTGATACTATTCTACTGCTGAGGACATACTACATACTCCAGAGTCATAGTCCAATGATCAAAGTGTGCACCACACTGGCCCTCATCCTTAGTTTTGGTGAAATAAATGAAGTTTCACCAGTTCCTTTTTCCTTCACCCACCTTCTCTGGCCTCCAGCAAAACTAAGAAATCTTTACTCTCCAGAAAACTGTGGAAATATGTGTCAGTTTTGGCTGGGCTCTATCAGGTTGTACAGCAGATATGATGGCCAATAAATAAATAAATAAATAAGCTAATGAAACTAATTAAGTCTTTCTATACTGGTAAGATTTTTTAAAGAATCTTGTCAATTTTACTGGACATGAGACAGATGGGAGAGAGAAACTGAAGGAACAGTGTGTAAAAATACATACTGTTATGGAAAAGACAGGAATCTAATAAAAGAGCCATGCCTATTCTTAGGGGCCAAAGGGACATATGGACATTGTGCAGAACATATGGAAAACCATTTACATACACACTTGCACAATAAGGGGGGAAGAGTGGATGGAGAACCAAACTTGTGCTTCCAACAGCATGTGTGCATCTGTTCAGAGATGACCATCAGAGGATGAAATACCATTAAATACCTTCCTGCATGCCCATCAGGCAGCCTAAAAACTCCTGATAGAAGTACATATTAAAATGTATTTTTGTCATTCACACATGTCCACTAACCATGGGGGAGAGGCTCAAAAGTACTTGAACTAGCATGTGAGAAATCACTGAGGAGCAAAGTCCAGATGAAATCAATGGTACTTTTGTTGAAATATGGCTAGGACTAGGCTGATGTGTGAGAGTGTCTTGCCCAAGGCTATCCACAAGGCATCCTGATGACTGGAAGCTAGACTATTTACATCTAAACCAGGTGCAAGACCCATCACTATGCTGGCTGTCTTCTTTACTGACAGTATGCTGGGGATCATGTGAATGTACATGAGAGAGGCATTAGAAACATCAGGGCAGCACTGACATATTCTGGCATATCCTTATTACAATCCAGTATCCATTGTGTGGAGCAACATTTTTAAACCAGCTCAGTAAAGCAAGGAAAAATAACCATGCTCTGGAGGGTCATGGTACAGTAAAAATATGGTGCAGACAAGGATTTTAAAAAACCCACACCTTCATTCATGCATTTTGTTTTGGCATGAAGTCGAGCACCGCCAAGCCTCCTCTACTACAGAGCCAGTCCTTTTGTTTTGCAGGCAGGGAAGGGAGGGAAATGCCTTTGTTTCTACCTGAGTGAGTGCAGGAGTGCACATTTCTGCTCTAGAGAAAGGTCACTCACACAAAAGTGCTGTTCATGCAGGGCAGGTTGCTTGCCTCTAGCTAGGAGACTGAGCAGTGCATCACCTTACCTGGCTGTATGCCCAGGATGGAGCCCAAGTCCACTTCACAGTATTGACTCTCTTCCCCCTTGCAGCATGCTGTGCTTTTGCCAATGTGCAGCTAAGGTGCCTGGCAGCACTCATTCTTTTCAAACGTTTTCTCTCTCTCCTTTGAGGACAGAGAGACAGCCTCTGCTCCAAGAGCTCTCATAGTCATTGGGGAGGGACTGCTAAATGGCATCCAAGCCTGAGTTATGTTTTAATAGGATTTTAGCCTGTCCATGTCCTTGTCTGTTTCCCTGCCACCATTGTCTATAAGGAGAGTGAAAGGCAATTCTTGAACTGGATCAACACTAAGGGGGGTGCTGCTGAGGGAGAAGGTGAAACACCTCATTTGGTGCAGGCAGAAGGGGAGAACAACACCTAAATTGGGCAGAGGGATCTTCGGTGAGCAGAGTTCCATTCAGGCATGTAGCTGCAAAGGAGGTAAAATGAGGTCATTTGTTGCTGCTGCTGCTGCTGCTGCTGTGTGCCTTCACGTCGGTTCTGACTTGTGGCGACCCTAACAGAGGTCAAGACTTGTTCAAAGAGAGTTGGCCTTTGCCCTCCTCTGAGGCTGAGAGAGTATGGCCTGCCCAAGGTCACACAGTGAGTTTGCATGGTTCAGCAGGGATTCAAACCCTGTCTCCAGAGTCACAAGGCTTGACTACACCAGTCACAAACTGTGATGCTGGCCTGATAGCACCACACAATGTGTGGTCTTTCCCCCAAATCTGGTTAGATACTGACACACGCTGTAGAGCCTTTTCCACACAGACTCAGGGAATACCCCAGGTTTTTGAAAACTGCTGTGTGTGAACAAGCCATCTGCACCAGATTCAGGGATCGGGAAGAGAGGAAGGACAAGTGCTGCCTGAGGCATCACCATTTCTCCCCTCCTTGGCACCACTTTTCATTGCAAAGACAGAGCTCCAGCATTAGTCACTTTCTCTGAGGTCAGATTCCCCTGTGACTACCACTGGCACTTTGCTTTTCTGGTGCACAATCATCCCTCTGAGCTCCAGGGAAGTCAAAGCTCCTGTGATAGCCACCTGATCTAGCTTCAGAGAGGCAACTCCCACTGGTGCTTTGCTTTTCATATGCCACAAAGCCCCAGCGCTAGTCACCTTAGAATTCACCTTCTCTGAAGCCAGAACAGGCGGTTAGTAGTGATGGCGAGGAGGAGCTCATTCTGCCTTCAGACTGGGTGAGTCCCATTGACACTTTGCTTTTCAGGTGCACAATCTCCCAGAAAAAGCAAAGTATAAGCGGGGCTCACCCAATTTGAAAGCAGAATGAGCCCCCGCTATCACAAGTAAACCACCATTCTGCCTTCAGACCAGGCAAGTCCTGCTGGCACTTTGATTTTCTGGTGCACAATCTCTCAGGAAAAACAAAGTGCCAGTGGGACTCACCTGGTCTGGAGACAGAATGAGCCCCCGCCCCACCATCACAAATAACTGCCAATAACTGACTTCAGAGAATGTGACTACCACTGGTGACTACCACTGTGGGGGTTTTCCAGAGTTCAGAGTCAAGAGTGAGTAATAGGAAGCCGAGGAAAAACCAATGCAGATTTAGACATTGGCAGGTGTGGCACTGAAATCGAGGCCAAAATAGCCCAAATTTCATGCATTGCAGCTCTGGGGCAAAGTAGTCCGAATCCCCATGTAAATTTTTACCCCTCTCCCCCTGTGTAGTCAAGTCCATAGTCCAACGCTTAAACCACTACACCACGCTGGCTCTCAACGCTGCCCACCCAATAAAATTTTCCTTTAGTCCTAACATTGTAGCAAACTTCACTTTAAAATTTAGAAATAGACTTTAGTCATCCAAAGCAAAAGGGCCAGCAAACACAGCAAATATGAGAACTCTAGGTGGAGACCACTGTCAGTGTCTTATTCTCCACTATGCGAAAAATGTGGGAGCTGAAAGGATTTCATTTGGAGGGCAGAATTCTTATTTGGGGGGAGCAATGGCTTCATTCCCCCTCCCCAACTGTAGCTACACTCCTGACTTCACTCTAAGCAGGTGCCTACCCCATTCACAGAACTTAAGAAAATTTACTTTTCTGAATTATCACTCTGAAAATCTCCAAGCCACTATGGCCAGGGAGTTGCCAATCCTCTGTGTAGCATGTAGGATGTAAGTGAAGAGACTACCAGGAGGAGGAGGCGTCAATAGTGTACAGTTGTCCCTCCATATCCACAGAATTGGTATCCACGGATTTAAGTATTCACAGCTTGAAAATATTCTTTAAAAATAATAATTCAAAAAGCAAACCTTGATTTTGCCATCTTATATAAGGGACATCATTTTGCTATGCCATTGCATATAATGGGACTTCAGTATTCACGGATTTTGGTATCCACAGGGGGCCCTGGAATCAAACCACAGCAAATATGAAGGGACAACTGTACTGTTAAATCAGGATCCAGCCAATTGTGAGAAACCTACTACATATTTTGCTACTACCTTCACATTATTTTGGGACCCCCACTTATTCCAGTGGCTCATGCCCTGCTCCTGAGCTTCCTGAAGATCCTTAGTGGGGCACCCTTGGAATGGACCTTTGGACTGATCTGGCAAAAGAATTCATATGTTCTTTTGGTAATCTGTGTTACACTACTGGACTGACTATGTGACGAATGTTGCTGTCCTTGAGCAAGCAGGGATCACCAGCATTGAGGCCATGATATTGAGAACACAGCTGCGCTGGGCAGGGCACGTTTCTAGGATGGAGGACCATTGCCTCCCAAAAATAGTACTCTATGGTGAACTTGCCACGAGTCAGTGTAAGAGGGGCGCTCCAAAAAAGCGATACAAGGATTCCCTGAAACAACATCTCAGTCTCAGCCAAATTGATCACCAACAATGGTCCACCCTGGCCTCACATTGGGAGGCATGGAGACACACTATCCACAATGCTGCAGCCTTATCTGAGAACTCACACTGAACAAGTCTTGAAGAGAAACGACAACGCAGAAAGAATCACAACCCGAAAACATCATCCAAGGAGACTTTCTGCTGTGCTTTCTGCAACCGGTCTTGTTTATCTTGGATTGGCCTTTTTAGTCATCAGCGCCAGAGGGAGAGAGAGAGAGATTTTCAAATGTATTTATTTTTGAGTGCATTTCCATTTATATAGCAGTGGCTTCTACACATCTAGTCTTTATTCATTATTCTTCCCAATTTTAAGCCTAGGGAGCTAAATCCAAGAACCAAAGAATTGCCCCAAGGCTATTCAGTGAGTAGAACAAGGGGGAACTTTTGCTGTTGCTTTGAAAGAGAGGTGAATGGAATTTGATTTCAGATTGTCTAGACTCAAATCCAGCATTAAGCTCACTGAGTCACTTCTGCCTAGTGGGATGATGTCTACACCATAAGCAAGATGAACTGTGTCTGTTGGTGGGCAAAAAAGATTTGTCTGTATTAAAAGGGGTTGTCCCTGTTGCATGATCTTAAAGATAAACGAACTCTACCTCTAACTCCCACCCACCCACCCACATACACACACCTGAGCCCTGATTAGAAATTGTGTTAATCTAAAAGTATCACAACTTATGGAAAGCAGCAAGCTCAGAGTAGGGCTCCAAAGTAGGCCAACAGGAGTACTTCACCAGTTAATTATAGTAAATATTTACATAATGGCAGGGCCCCTCAAATTTAGAAAGAAGAGTTAATGCAAGGACGTGCCCTTTAACTATCCCATTTTATTGCCTGAACCACTAGGGAGCCCAGCATACTAAGGTTTGCAAATGAAGTGTTTGATATTGGCTGAGACATTAAATTACTTATCCAGTGCTATAAAATGCATAGGTGTAGTAGATCATCCCTGCACAGAAATTTCATTTCCACATTTCCCAATTAACCCTTCCCTAGCACTTCACATGGTAATATGAATGAAGTTCTCAAACTTGGAGAAAGAGTACGAAACACCTCTGACGAATTGCCTTATACTCATCTGCAGCATGATTGATTTTGTTTTTTGTGTTTCGTTGTGTTGTGGAGTGGACTGGAGTGGAGTGGGAGTGCTCTTTCAGTAGTAATGTTTACTGTGATGTTTCCTGAAAGGCTGTCATCCTTCAGAGAATACAAAAACAGGTAAAATGACACTTGTACTGGATTTGATATAAAGGGACATAAGCTCTCAGGTTTTGTGTACCTCAAAAGTTTTCAAGGTTTTACATATTTTTGACTGAGGAAGCATTTCTGGTTATAGCAGTACAGTACTGTGCTTGCTGTTGAGAATATGAATCAGTTAAGCTCCTCCTAAGAATGGGAGGCAACTTGATAGATTCAGGCAGGCTAGAATTCTTAGGGGCCTGCACTATCCCTGGATGTTCTGTAGCCACTGAAATTAGGCAACCACCACAAAATTTGCCCTTGTCACAGTTGTCATGGATATTTAGTAGCAATCATTGACAGATCTCCATGGTGCAGGAGGGTGCTAGAGTGTCTTCCTATACCATAGAGCCTTCTGTGAGGCTGCAAGGCAGGGTGTCATCTTCCCTTCTTAAAAGAACAAGAAGGGAAAAGAAGGCACTCATCTCATAATTTCAGCGGTGCAGCATGAACCTGGTTTGATCAAGTTTTACCCATTTTCTAGGCAGCCCCCTTGGTTCCTGTTTGTACCATTATCTGGCCCCCAAACAAGTTCCTAGACCTTGTAGGAGCCAAGATATGGAACAGATGTGGAGGCACTCTTCTGTGAAATTGTTCAGTAAGAAATAAATCCACCTTGGCTCTCAGGCACAAAGGATCATAGAATTGCAGAGTTGGAAGAGACCACGAGGGCCATCCAGTCCAACCCCCTGCCATGCAGGAAATCACAATCAAAGCATCCCCGACAGATGGCCATCCAGCCTCTGTTTAAAGACCTCCAAGGAAGGAGACCCCACCACACTCCGAGGGAGTGCATTCCACTGGGAGAGTAGTGGAACGCACTCCCTTGGGGTTGGGAGAGTAGACCCTGCTGATAGTGGAGGAATACATTGCAAGGGTATGAGATGAGGCAAGAGATGGAGTAGGAAGGAAGGGAGAGTGAGCAGTGTGAGTGGTGGAGTGCAAGAAGAAAACAAGAAGTGTGCTTACTCAGAGAAAGACAAAGGCAACCCCCCTCTGAGCAAATCTTGCCAAGGATACCCCATGATAGGTTCACCTTAGGGTTGCCATAAGTCTGAAACGACTTGAAGGTACACAACAAGTGAGGTCACAAGATGAGGCAAGGGAGGGAGGGAGGTGGGTCAGTGGTGCAAATGACAGAGTGCAAGTAAAGTAAAGGAGGGTTGCACTGCAAGGACACTTAGATGAAGCAAGGGAAGGAGTAGGAGGGAAGGGAGAGTGCAGGGATGGAGGGAGGGAGAGGAAAGGAGGGAAGAGAGCCGTCCAGTGCAAAGGTGCAAGGAACAAGGGCTGGATTCATTGCAAGGATGCAAGGTGAGACGAGGGAATAGGGAAAGTGAGCAGTGTGAGCAGCAGAGTGCAAGAAGCAAGGAAGGGACCCGTAAGATAGGTTTGCCAAAAAGTAGTGGTGGTTGTAGGTCACATGGTAAATTCCATGACCCAGAAAAGATTTGAATTGGGTCTCCCTGTTTTATGTCCAGCACTATAAACGTTGTTTTGTACAATTACCCAGGGCCGGTTTAAGGAATTGGGGGGGAGGGTCCTGTAACACTTTATTTGGGCGGGGGGCATATGTTTATCTCAGGTCAATGTAACCTAACCTAACCTATTCACAGTACAGGATATTCCAATTATTACTAATAATGTTTTTGCAGGAGAAGGGTTATGATGGGGCCCCCACAATGATGGGCCCCCCTGCAGCTGCAGGTGTTGCAGGGCCCTTAAAGTGGCCCTGCTACTACTCTCAGATCAGTTGCAAGTGTGAAAAATGTTATGACAATTGAAATACTATGGGAGGGGGGATTCAGCATTTAATGTGCTGAATTAGCAAAAGTAGGATCCAAATCAGAGTAATTTGCATAATAAGAATGATTTACAAAATATACAAATTATACATCCAGATTCTATGAACTGTAATATGGCAGACATATGCAGATGGCAATGATAAGAGGGACAAATTGACATGTTCAGCCCCTGGCTGTTGCATTGCCCACCCCACCGTAAGAGCTTGAACTAGTTCATTGAGTGGTTTGCGCTAGCTATTTCAATGCTTCTTTTGTGTGTGAGAGGAAGAATTTTGGTGATATGCAGGGTCCAATCATATGGGGAGCTACTTCACATGCCAATACAAGCAAGTGTGGTTACATTGTTGGTGGCAACCATACCAACATAATGTAAGGAGAGCCAAAACAACTTCAGCTGTTTTTTTATTGCCATCACAGCAAATGTGCTGTTGCTACAGTTTCTAAGAAAATAAGATCAACATAGCTGATGCTGATCAACATTCCCTCTAGCACCCAGAGCCTGAAATTAACTTGTTAAAATAGCATTATTAATTACTCATCACATTTTTTTTGCCAAGCACCAATATCATTGCTTTAAATGTAATATAATAATAGCAGTGCTAATGTTTTAATGTATAACAATTGTCCATTACTTTAATATGTTGGTTTAGGAAGTCATGGGGGGCATTTTATGTAATTTTATTTTTAATGATTTTTTAAAAATAAAGTCTCATAACATGTTACTTTTCTAAAAGTAAAAAAAAGTGTTAACATCAGCAAATTACCTTTTCCCAAAATAACATTTCTAGGCTCTTCTAGCACCCGCAGTTGCATGGGGAAAATCCTTCAAGACACAAGGACAGAATAGGAACAACCTTAGTGTCTGATGATTTAAGTATTCATTCCTTTTCTCATATCTCTATAGGGACTCCCTGCCACTTGATATATTTTCCAGTTCCACATAGAGAATTTATACCTGTAACTTCTCACACATCAGAAATGGTTCTTCCAGGTTGCTTCTGCATTATCAGCTTACCAACTGAATCTGCCTTAGAATTAGATATATATTTGATTCATTTCCTCTTAAATAATTCTTAGTAGTAACAGTAGTAACTCTTACAATTGTCATCACACAATATTTCCAGGAGCATATTTACAAAACATTATTGTAAGATATGAAATAACCTGGGGAAGTATAAATAGCTTAAATATATTGCTTTATTATACTGAGTTAGGCCCATTGTCATTTTGCAGTGACTAATAGGCGCAACAGATTCCCAGGTTTCAGGCAAAGATCTGTCCCAGCATCTCTGTCTGAAATGCACTAATTCAAAATGCCACAAATGAAACCTGGGGAAAGCTGTCCCAATCCCAGGATGGCCAGAAGATTGTGCCAGGTTTAACAAATCTGTGGAATAGGTTTGGGCCAAATTTTAAATGCATGACATTCAGACTGTGGTACTCTTGACCACTAACCAACTCAAGCCTTCTATGCTGGTTACAGTGGAAAGCATGTCTAGGATGGTAGTACCATGCACATGTCTTGTACACAGATTTTCTACAACAATCTCTCCGGAATAGGGCCACCACTGCCCTTAAACAAAGCAAAGAGTGGAAAGTGAAGGGTCATGAGAAATAATCATAGATCTGAAAATGATCCCCAAGGGTCATCTAGTCCAACCCCCTGTGATGCAAGAATGTACAGATAAAGCACTCCTGAGAAATGACCATCCAACCTCTGTTTAAAGACCTCCAATGAAGGTTCACCACCATCTGAGGAAATCTATGCCACCATCAAACAGCTCTTACAATGAAGAAGTTCTTCCTAGTGTTTAGCTAGAATCTCTTTTCTTATAATTTGAATCCATTGGCTCATGTTCTAGGAGATTTTCAGACAGGAACGAAAAAAGCATTCCCATCTCACAATCTCCTCTCCCTCCCCTCTCCCATCCCTGTAACGCCCCAAAATAAAAAGGTTTCAAACCTATCTTAATTGTGGTTCCTCGCCTCGGTAGGGCAGCCCAGGAGTGAATGGAGCTCGAACGGAGCTCCTTCCACTTCCTGGACTGAAATCCTGGCTGCTCTCACGAGAAGATGAGACCACGGGAAATTCAAAAACAAAAATACTACAGTAAAAGTAACACCAAGCACAAAAACACACTTAAACCATTACAAGTAACCTGGGGAGGGTACAAAAAAGTCTGTCACTTACCTCGATGTCTCGAGCTCACCTGGAAGTGTTCTGGCACGGACCTCCCAGTGACTCTGGCATTGCGCCAGCATAACGGGGCACCATTTCAATCACAGGTCATTCCGTTACAGAAATGGAATGGGGGATTCATTGATGGCTTAGCCCATCAATAAAAAGAAGCGCCGGTGTAACGACAGCTGAATGGGGACAGGATGACACAGGAATGACAACATTGGAAAAGGAAGCCCTTTAGCAATCTCCTGGCGTCGTTAACATACCATATTTAGAGTGTCTGATAATCTCCCTAATCTCTGGAGCAGCAGAAAGCAAGCTTGCTTCATCTTCTACATAACACACCTTCAGACATTTAAAGATTGCCATCATGTCACCTCTCAGACAGCTGTATCACAATGTTGACTCATGTTTAGCATATGGTCTACTAAGACCCCCAGATCTTTTTCACAGGTACTGTTGTCAAGGCAGGTGTGGCCCATCCTATATTTGTGCATTTTACTTTTCCTGCCTAAACCTAGTACCTAACATTTATCCCTTTTGAAATTCATTTTGTTAGCATTACTGACCATGGGAAATCAGGGTTCTTAAAGTCCAGAGCACATATCTAACTACATTTTGCTTCCCATTTTCTCTGTATATCAAATCCCAAGAGGACATCATCAGTCCCACCCAAGCTTCTCACTCCTTTCACTCCATTGGCCAGTTACCCCTGTTGGTTAGGATCAGATACCAGACAGTCAGTCTTCCTTTTGCCTCCTCCTCCTCCTCCTTCTGGACAGTGAAATTTTCAGCAAGGCAAGTGAGAATTTTTTTAGACCTTACATTGTTTGCAGAGTTTGACTTCCAGCAAATATAAGGGTGACTGAAGTCTCCCATTACAAATATATATCTCCTTCTTGAATGTTTGGTCATCTGATCAAGGAAGGCATGGTTGAAGTCTTCATTCTGGCTTGGGGTCTGCAGTAGACCACACAGTGATGTCAGTGTTGTTTCTCTCCCCTTTATTTTTTACCCAAATGCTTCTGACCTGTTTTCCATGCTTTAAGTTATCATTCTCTTCACAGGTGTACACATCCTTGACATATAATGCTGCTCCTCCTCCTTTCCTGTTTGGCCTGTTTCTCTGGAATGGGTTATACCACTCTGTTACTAAATTCCAATCGTGAGACTCACCCCCCAGTTTTCAGTGGTGCCTATTAAATCATATTTGTTTTCTTGTGTTAAGAGTTCGAGTTCATCTTGTTTATTTCCCATACCCTGAGCATTAATGTAGAAACATCTAAGATTATCACTGATTTTTTTTCAGATATTTCCTTATGTGTTCTTCCTCCATTGGTGGTTTCTTGTGCTATCTCCCCAATTCCCCTATAACACTGAGGCTATTGTCCCCAGTACTTGACATCCCCTGCCCTCTTGAATACTGTCTCCCTTCCCTGAATAATATAGTTTAAAGCCCTCCTGATCAGGTTTGCAAGACTCCTAACAAATATGTTCTTATAAACTACATTGAGGTACAAACCATATCTTGCCAGAATCCTTTGTGAAAACATGAACCATTGCCCAAGAAACCAAAGCTTTCCCAACATAACCATCTCTGGAGCTAGCTGTCCATTTGTTGTGTTCTTCTCTCTCTTCCTCACTCTTCCATGTCCTTCAACAGCAAGGAGGGATGGAAGGGTAATGCGTGCCACATAGTTTGCAGTGCACCCTTGCTGCCCTCAGATGTGGTGTTATACATTATTTTGTCATCATTATTGAAGTAAGATTCAGCTGACAAACCTGTTGACTTATGTACTCAAAACTAGCCAGAGCAGGAGGAAGTACCAGGTTACCCTTTGCCTGAGGTAGCAAAACAACTTGAGGCAGTCCTGCTGTAGAGGCTACAGCACCACCTTTTACACACACCGTGCACCATCTGGGATATATGAAGATGCTGTATACTTTATCAGACTATTCCTTCACCTGTGTATACCAGCTGGTAGCAGCTCTGCAGCATTTCAGGACTGGGCCTTTCCCAGGCTGGAACTGCAGAGGACTGGACATGGATCCTTTGGAATGCAAAGCACATGCTCTCCCATGGAACTACAGCACCTTCCTGCTGTCAGAGGAAGAGAAGACTAATTAAGAATCCAGACTAAGGGAGAGACTACTAAGTAAGATGAGCTGTCAATTTAGCCTTTTCACTTGAGGCAGTGAAAAACATAAGACCAAGACCGGCTCTAAGCACAGAACCATATACGTGAGAAACATGATGTAGTCCACTGCTGAGCTCAGCTCTTCCCCACTTTCCTGTTTTGGCACCAATGGCCCAAATAATTTCAAGGTTTGCCCTAGCTTTATTTCCGAACTATATTGGTTTGATATTTCCATGGGCGGAGTAGAGGATGGTGGAGGACAAATTAAAGGCCAGCTATCCCCCAGATTCTCCAAAATGGGGGGGGGGTAGCAGAAATCAGCCCAAGATCCAGCTGAAATGAAACCAGAAGTGATTTCTGGTTTCTCTCTAACTTCATTTTTTGCCCTGTTTTGTTTTGGAGACCGTGGGGACAAATAAAGCCCAACTGCTGTATTTTCGTGCATTTCATGTACCAGTTAGGGCAATTTTTGGCAGATTTTTCACCTGGATTTTTTTTTTTTTTTGGTAAAAATAGGGGGGAGGATCTGGGGGCTTTGCAGATTTCATGGGGAGCTACAAAAAAAGGGTTGGAATCACCTTTCCACACCCCTTCCTAAAGAGCAGGGCCGGTTTAAGGAATTTGGGGGGCCCCTGCAATGCTTTATTTTGGGGGGCCCATATGTTTATCTCAGGTCAATGAAACCTAACCTATTCACAGTACAGGATGTTCAGATTATAGTAGGACCCCCGTATCCACGGATTCATTATCCAGGGGACACAAAACAGCACACCTACCACAGAGTCTTCCTAGAAAATGTGTCCTCCCTAGCCATTTTCTAGGCCCTCCAAGGCAACTCTATGGTATTTTAAACCAGAAGTCCCATTATTTTCAATGACATTCCCTATTATCCACAGTTTTCAGAATCCATGCCTGCACAGAACCAATCCCCTGTGGATAAGGGGGGGGGGCTACTGTATTACATAATTTGCCACCAATAATTTAGTTTAAAAACTATATTATAGGCATTAACATAATCTTTTTTGTTAATTAGCAATTAACGTAATGGTGTAGATTTCCTCAAAAAAAAAAAAAAGAAAGCGTGGACTGCAAGCTAAACATGAGTTAGCAGTGTGATGCAGCAGCAAAAAATGCCAATGCGATTCTAAGCTGCATTAATAGGAATATAATGCCTAGATCAAGGGAAGTAATATTGCCACTGTATACTGCTCTGGTCAGACCTCACCTGGAATACTGTTTCCAGTTCTGGGCACAACAATTCAAGAAAAATACTGAGAAGGATGGTGGAAGGTCTGGAAGCCATGATGCCCTATGAGGAGCAGCTTAGGGAGCTGGGTATGCTTAGCCTGGAGAAGAGAAGTTGAGAGGTGACATGATAGCCATGTTTAAATATTTGAAGGGATGTCATACTGAGGATGGAGCAGGCTTGTTTTGTGCTGCTCCAGACACTAGTACACGGAACAATGGGTTCAAACTACAGGAAAAGAGATTCCACCTGAATATTAGGAAGAACCTCCTGACAGGAAGAGCTGTTTGGAAGTGGAATACGCTGCCTTGGCGTGTGGTGGAGTCTTCTTTGAAGGTTTTAAAGCAGAGGCTGGATGGCCATCTGTCATGAGGGCTTTGATGGTGTGTTCCTGCAGGACAGAAGCCGATTGGATGGGATGGCTGTTGGGGTCCCTTCCAGCCCTATGATTCTAGGCTGCATTAAGAGCCTGGGAAAGTTACTCTTGGATTACACCTCCCAGAATCCCCCTGCCAGCACCCTTCTCAAGGTCTGGTTGCATTGTTCCTTTTCCAGCATTCTCTGGGGTCCACAGTGTCCTCACAGGGAGTCCACAAAGGCTTGAAGGATGCTTGGCCCACCTCCTCCCTGCAGTGGAGCAGCTACGTGACAGGAACCAAGGCAAAGGCTGGCTGGCTGGCTTGGCCTGCACATTGCCATTCAACCACTCCAGCCACAAACTTGCAGCAAGAAGCAAGAGTGCCTCTGAAGGAAAGTTTAATGGATGGTGTCATTGTATTGTATTGTTGTTGTTAGCTATTATTATTAGCTATTATTGTTAATATTATTAGGGTTTAAAATCTTGAGTTAAGTCTTGGTACAACAAAAAATTTAAAGGGGGTCCCTGGTAAAGAAAAGGTTAAGAACCACTGCTCTACCCAAAGGCTCTCACATAACACTAATGGAATACTGGTGTGTTTTAGTGACAACAATAAAACCATTGTTCCCAGTAATATTACTCCAATTTTTTATTTATTTTCTTTATATTCTTCTGTTAAAAGAGCTAGAGTGTTGTAGAATTTCAGCATTGCGCTATGACCGTGAAGATCAGGGTTTGAATCCTTACTCAGTCATGAATACCCACTGGGTGACCTTGGGCAAGTCACATTCTCTCAGCCTCAAAGGTAGCCAAAGGCACACCCCCTTTGAAGAAACCTTGCCTAGAAAACCCCATGGCATGTTCGCCTTAGTCAGAAATGACTTGAAGGTGCATAGGCAAACACACACAAATACCTTTTGCAGGTTGAACTCAGTTGGCATATGTGGAAGGAAGGAAAGGGAAGGAAGAAAGAAAGGAAGGAAGGAAGGAAGGAGAGAGAGAGAGAGAGAGAAGGAAGGAAGGGAGAGATGGGGGATAAAAGGTGAGAAGGGAGAGAGAAAGAAAGAAGCCCTTTCTGAAGAGAGAGGAAAGAGATGCCTCCCCCCACACACACAACACACACACACTCACCCTCTCCTGGCTGGCTGGCCTTTTGACAATGATTCTGGCAGGAGGGGGCGAGTGAGTAGCAAACTCCCTCCAGAATCAGTTTTGCTTCCTATTTGGGAGACACTGTTTTTTTAAAGCCAGCAGGAGATTTTTGCAGGAGGAGAGTTAGGATGGGTGGGCTGGGTGGGGCCCCGTGGCTGGGTGGGCCCCCCCGCAAATGCTGATTTGGCAGACTGGTTAAGCCGGCCCTGCTAAAGAGGAAACTGCATAGCACAAGATGGTATCCTAAGCACAGAGAGAACTAGATCCTACAAGCATGCAGGATTTTCATGCCGATGGTCTGTTTCTTGGCCCTATAAAGCTCTATACCTCTTAGTTCCATGCTATCTAACAGACTTAAGGTTAGATTTTCCTTGGGTTTTTTCCGGGCTGCGAGGCCGTGTTCTGGAATAGTTTCTTTCTGACGTTTCGCCTGCATCTGTGGCTGGCATCTTCAGAGAATGGTTGGGTAGGAGTGTGTCTGGAGTTTATATGCTGTGAATCCCTGTAGGGGAGTATATGTAAATTTGTGTAATTGAATGGTTAGTTTCTGGGTATGGAAATGCAAGGCTCGTTAGTGTCTGTTTGGCTGATGGTTGGTTAATGGCCCATCAACCAACCATCAGCCAAACAGACACTAATGTGCCTTGCATTTCTACACCCAGAAACTAACCATTCAATTACGCAAATTTACATATACTTCCCTACAGGGGCTCACAGCATATAAACCCCAGAGACACTCCTACCCAATCATTCTGTGAAGATGCCAGCCACAGATTTTCCAGGATGTATAGCAACCCTAAATAGACTACACCTCTCCATATGTGCCTGCCCAGACCCTGAGATCCTCAGGAGAAGCCATTCTTTCAGTGTCAGTGCCTTCACAGGTATGGTTGGTGGGAACATGAGAGAGGGCCTTCTCAGTGGCTGCCCCTACACTTGGGAACTCCCTCCCTAAGGAGGCCATTCTGAACACTCCTTGCTGTCCTTCTGTCAGCAGGAATAGGCTGTTTTATTCAGATAGGTTTTTAGAACTGAAGGCTTTTAAGGAAAAAGCTTGCAAATTGTTTTAAACCAAACTGCTTTTTATCCATTTTAAGGGAAGTTTAAAATTGTTTTAATATCATTAATAGCTTGATTCTATTTTAATATCAGCTTCTTGTACATTTTAACAATATTGTAATCATTTCAATTTGTAAGCTACCTTGAGTCTCAATCTTGGGGAAAAGGAAGAATATAAATAAAGATGATGATGATGATGATGATGATGATAACAGTGATGATGAGGATGACAACAAGAAGAACAATAATAATGCTTCAAATTAACCAAAGAATAAACAATGGTTTTTAGAAATAGAGAGAGGAACCTCAAAACAAATAAGAGATATCCCTTACATGGAAGCTCTATAGACAGTTATGCCTGCAGTAATAATTCTATGGTTTTCTTGCTATAACTCTCCAAGTTTAATTAAAGATTTCACTGGTAGCATTTCCAGGGAGGGAAGTATTTCAGCTCAAGTTGCAGGTTGATTTTTATTCCCTCTAGGTTTTCACTTCTACCCCTCAAGGCGGGCAGTGTGCATGCTGAGGAGCCTGATCTGAAGCACAGCATATGGAAGTAAGTTCTTTTGGAACAACTAAGGGCATAGTTCTGTGACACATGTTTTGGATGGAGTGTCTCTTCTTTCTCCATTTCTGAAAAATCTCCAGCAGTAATCCATGGTTGGCACCTGAACCTAGATTATTCCCTGTACTGTAGCATCAGGCTACCCACCTATTATTTCTGAACATAAATTTATTTTATAGAGGAATAAAGTCTGCTGTTCTGAAAGGGGGGAGGAGGCCTTTCACACACCTGCTTCTCGTTGAAAAGAGCCATGATTTGGTATCCCGGGTTAGAGCAGGAAATTATGACGCCAGAATTGACTTTAGGTGTTTCTGATGCTTCCTTGGATGATTGCTTCTATAACTTATCAAGACAGTGGAGCTTTTGTATACAAGCGAGCACATAAATTAATATCCATAGATGAGAATGATGGTGCTGCGAGCCAGGCTAGGAGTGAAGAATGGCTTTTTGTGTACAGAACTCCCATGCATCTGGCAGGACCTGCTTCCACCAGCTGCAGAAGGCAACCTTTAAGAGCCAGGTGGGCTACCTCTTTCAGCCCTTGGGCCAAATTTACTTTTGGAGGAAGCATTCCTGTGGTGGGAAGGACCCAACACAAATGGGTGGGATGAAAAATACAGTACCAGCATATTTTAGCTCTTATTGCCAGTAACTACAGCCTTAGGAGAGGCATTTCAACCCACTGGAGTATGGGGAAAGCCATACAAATGCTGGGAACCCCCTAAATCATGGTGTTGTTGCCAATTGGGGAAGCTGACCCAGCCAGTTGGGAACCACAAGGAGGTTGCCTGGGGTTCCCCCACCCTTGTTTTAGGGTTTTAAAACAGATATCAAGGTGCTTAGCCACTGTGTCACTACAGAGAAACGATCAAACTAGTCAAAACAGTGGCAGTTTTCCTCGTTTCATTTAATGAAGTGTAGGCATGAAAGACCCTCTCCTGTTCCTGGTCTCAACAGAAGGCCATGGCAGCAGCCCCTCATGAAATGGGAATGGCATAGTGGCCATGTTCTCAGCTTCACAGAAATTTATTTCCCATCTGGAAACATTCCAAGTATCATAGCAAGAGTAGGATGGTCTGAAACTATGCTGCTGATTCATGTGTTCTGTTGTTACCTACCCTGACACCCCCTGCCCAATATCTGTAATAATTGGCAATATTTAACAATTTGGCCAAATGTGGCCTTCCATGTAGTGTGGCCAGTAAACTAGGGACTCCCAAGAACCAGGAATCCCAAAACACTAGGCTGAGACTTGGTCAGGTATGCACTAAGGAGGGGCTAGTCCAAATTCCAACAAAAGGTTATCACAGGGCAACTTCTTGCCTGAACATCTGGTTAATCCCATCAGCCTTAACTGAGATACCCAAATTTGTAAAGAGCCCTCATACCTCTACCTTCCCCCAAACAAAGAATGTTGCTTCCTCTATTCAATTACAAAGTATCCACACAAGGGGTCATTAGCATATCCGGAGTGTCTATTGTCTTACCTTGAGAATCTCCAAGAAGCATTGTTTTTCACTCTAAATCCCATCCTCTGAAGGAAATTATTGGGTATAAAACCCTTCCAAAACCCCACTGAAGTGCACACAGATCCTCTTCCTGTGGATACTACATCTGTCTGTGTAGCCAAGTGTGCATAATTTCCCTGCTTCTGGACTCCACGTCAGACTGTGTCACCATTCCGGCTTCAGCCCCCCCCCCCCACTCTGCTGGTTTCCTCCGCAACCTCAGCTCCTCTGATTGGTATAGTATTGCCTGAATGTGTGTGTGTGAACATTGTTATTGTTGCTTTTTTTCAAATAAAGACCAATTAATTGTACTATCTAGCTTAATATCTCTATCTAGCTTAATATCTCCTCCTTATTACCAGTATACATAGGTCAAAAAGTCTTGCTCTTTGTTGCCCCTTCTTGCATAGCCAAGTTGAGTATATTAATTCCCCAAATTAATATTGATATTTTGATGGTCTCCAAATCAAAATATCAATATTATTTTGATATTGATATTTCATACTGTGACAGTATGAAATGCCTATTTGACATACTGTTTGATATCCAACCATTGCTTACATCATGTGATAATGTAAGCATATGCTCAAGTAATTTTATAAGGTTTACAACTGAAAATCAGCTTCTTTACAATTCTGCTTGTTGAAGAGATTTGTATAAATCAAAAGCTTCCATGCTCTGCCAAAAAGAACAGCCTGCCCAGTTAAATGACATTACCTTATCAAACCAAAAGAGTTGGACCTATAGCTCTAGAGGACAATTTACTACCAGGATTTCATTCACAATAGAAAATGCAGCATGTGCATTTCCAGTATATGTAATGTGAATGTAAAACCCACACTGAGTAGAATGAACACTGCATTTTAGCATGGTTCTCATTTCCTTTCTATCCCAGCACTAATAGCTTTCATACCATGTGCACAAATAATCTAAGAGAGGATAACAAATGCTTTTGTTATCATGTGAAAATGCCCTTGTCACTGTCCTATGTACCACCCTTAAAGCCCTTTTGAACCTCTGCAATAAATCATTATAAACTAGTGTCTGCAGATTGGTTGAGAGATTCTCATAAACAGCAAATATAAGGTTTTGGTTGTTCCTGTTGCCAAACAGCCACACAAAATGAGTTTTGGCTCTTATCTCGGAGTGTAATTAAATTTATTAACCTTACCACCCCAATTCTCAGCAGGTTTTCTCTGTTAATTGTAGCAAAGTAGAATGTTATCAATGACTTCATACAGTTGCATCTTTCCCTCTTAAAGAGTCTTATGAAACAATGGTGGAAAGATGATAGATAGAAGGAAGGGGAATTTCTCAGGCATAAATGCTGGGGGAAAACACCCTTTGGTATTTTTAATCAGTTTGCTAAAACACAAAAGAAAATGGAGAACCATGTGATGTTAATTATTATCATTCTTTTCTAATTGCATTTGATTTATTTTTACTTCCAAGCCCATGATTACCACAAGTGAACATGAAGCAATTGCTCCACAAAGTGGATTTCAGAAAGGGTGCTATTTTCCTACCTGAAATCTCTACCTGTGTATCAGTCTGAGCTCCTGTTGAGATAGAAAGGGATGGTTTTTACCTTTTACTTTGAAGCAAAAATGCCTAACACCATTTGGTTGAAATCCATTTGTTTGATCCAACTAGACTAGCCCCATTGAATCAACCAACTAGACTACCAAGGGAGCTTGGTAGTCAACACTTGTGCAAGTTCCAGAGTTTCCATGGTGCCAGTCTAGTTGGGATGAACAATTGGATTTAGATCATTGTGTCTATCCCAAGGCATGGCGGCAATAGTGGACAGCATGTTTAAAACATTTAAGAAACATAAAGTAGAAGGTAAAACACAGAGTATAGCTGCAGTAGAGCAATGCCACCATGTTCCAAGCGAAACCTACTTGTCAGTGAAATAGTCAATCTGTGACTGGGTTATACTCCTTCACAGAGTTTAGAAAAATTACTTTTTGAACTACAACTCCATTCTGGCTGGAGGATTCTGGGAGTTGTAAAGTAACTTTAAAAAGTAGTTTTCCAGTCTCTACTCATTTAGGCTGCAGGCAGTGCTCACGTGGTTTCATACAACTCATACAGCATACAACTCATACAACTTCATACAACTGCCTTCATACAATAACTACAACAACAGTTCTTGGATACAGAAAAGCAGCATATCAAGGAGGACAATCTAGCTAGCATCATTCTCTTAGACATCTAGTTTTCTATATGGAATGGACTATTTTCAGAGCAACATCTGAGTGCCAAAATATAGGAGATTTTTCAGATGGGGCCAATATTCTGTGGCAGGCACGGAACAGAGTCGAGAAAGGGGCTCCCTTTTGGACAACATCAACCCCTTTCGTTCTGCTCCCATCCTGCTCTCGGAGTCAGGGGATGATAGGACACTCAATCCCAGGCAGAAGCCAAAAACTATCTCAGGAGACTTAGTAGCAACCCGTTCCCAAGAATACTCACACACAGTGTTTGACGTCCAAATAAGCAGAAGGCACTTTTATCTTCAAAGTCAAGCAGTTGCAATATGTACAAATATTTACAATTGAAGGACAAACTGCTTTACCAGGCATCAGTATTCACAAGAAGAAGAGAAATGAGCTCTGCTCTGAGCCCTCCCATATACACAGTTACAGGGCATTGGCTTACTCAATCACATGATCTTACACACCAATAAGAACCCTCCTTCTGTAGCTGTGGCATGACTTGGCAGTTCATGGAGTCAGCCATTATGACTCAGCATGACTCTCAGTTGTTTGGCCATTTTATAATGGAGTTCAGTCTTTAACTCCTGACATTCTGTTCACAATGAACACGCCTTCCATGTCTATCATGGAATCAGGGATGTGGGAAAAGGAGCCCTGTCCCTGTTCCGAAATGACAGGCACAGGGGAGGAGGTCTAGGTTGAGCACTTCCAGCCATGATCGGGACAACCAGGTAAGTGTCACCCTTCCCCCCCCTCACCTGGGTTACTTTTTATTTGGAGGGGGAGGGGCATTTGGTGCTTTGATTTTATTTTTGACAGTTGGGGGGCTATTTTAAAATTTGCCGGGCACCCGTTCTCTCACGAGAATGGGCACAATTTCAGTTGCCAGTCATAAAGACAGCCTTACGACGACTGCATTTACGACCAGCCAGCTTGGGGAGGGGAGGACATTCCTGCTGCGGAATTAAGGTAAGTGTTTGAACATTATCCATTTATTCCGTGACAAGAACAGCATTGGGGCTTGCGGGGCAGGAACAGGGCATTTGGCCCCATCTGAAAGAGTCCATAAATCATGTGCTAGTTGCAGATCTGTGTTTTTGTTCTTTGACTGAAGAGTGGCCTTAGAGCCTGCAATCAAGAATAGGCAAATGATGGGGAGCATCATTTCTCTCCCTGTTTCCTCTCTATCCAAAATTACCCTCTTCCTTACTCCATGTAATGGTTGGATCCATGCTTAGTCATACTGTGACTAAGTCATACTTAGTCATAGTGCAATACTGAAGAACAGTACAGACAAAATCCCTGAACAGCAGAAATAATGTGACATGTATTTTATGCGAACTAATGTCACCTGTCGACCTAAGGCAAGCCCCTGAATTTCATAGAGTTTTCTTAGGCAAGGAATACTCAGAGGTGGTTTGCCATTGCCTTCTTCTGCAAGATAGCCTATAGCACCTGGTATTCCTTAGTGGTTCCCTATCCAAATACTAACCACATCTGACCCTGCTTAGCTTCTGAGATCAGACAGGATCTGGTGCCTTCAGGGTATTTAGGCATAACACAGAAAATATAGCTGATAGCATTCTTTAAGAGGCCCAATCTGGTCTGTGTGAAGTGGTTTTGGATGCTTTTGCCATTCCCACTTTTCTGTGTTCCCAAAAGATGTGAGAGGATGGACTGAGCAGATGTGCAATGAGTTTTCAGAGATGGCCAAGCCAGCTGCTGGGAAACAAGTGCTACATAGAGTTGGGCCAGTAGGGATTATCCCCCAAGGTCTTCTCAAAAAGCATTTTCAGCCTATCCATGCATCCACAAAAGAGACAACCAGAATAGCAGAATACAGTTGCTCATTTACAATATCATTCCCGTCACCAAAGGAAGGGGCAGACTGTGAAGGCTTACCATGTGACAGGGATGGGGATGTGGTCTGCTTCAGAAGACTGCTATTTCCATTCTCCAGATAGAGCCAAATGCCCCAACCCTGGGTCTCCCAGCCTGGTGTCTTCCAGATGCATTGGACTACAACTCCTTCACCATTTCCCATGATGGTTGGGGCTAACAGAGTCATACTCCAAAACATTTGAAGGGTGCCATATTGGGAAAGGCTGTTTGCACAGGGTGCCAATTTCTACTCTGTTGTTGTAGTGCTAGGTGACCCACACACTTGAGATGACTGAGATCTCTATTTCTCCAAGATCTTGTCTCTGCTGAATGGATGGGAGAATAACCCCAGTCTAGCAGCAATAAGATGTGCTCTGTTTTCAACAACCATTTTTGGAAAATGTGGCTCTCAGAATAGCAGAATCATATACAACTTTAGTATGTGGCTTACATCAGGGTTTAAAATTGAAATTTAGGTCTTACCTAAAGTAGACCCATTGAATAAATGGGATTTACCTATGTGTTGACTTACCATTCAACAATTTATTGAATGGGTCTACTCTAGCTGGGACTAACCAACAGGATCCCAGCCATTATTTACAAAACTAAGTGCATAAAATCTACAGTAACATAAAATGCAGTGGGGATCTTGGTATCCACTGGGACCCACCATGGATATCAAAATCTATGGATGCTCAAGTGCCATTATGTACAATGGGGCATAGTAGAATGGCACCCCTTATATAAAAAGGCAAAAATCAGGGTTTGTTTGTTTTTTAAAAATATTTTCTGGTGTGGGGAGAATATTTTCAAACTGGTTGGTTGATTCAATGGATGCAGAATCTGTGGATATGGTGTTATGTGTATGACTGTACACATAAAACCAGCAGCAGCAGGTGAAAATGAATGTAACAGAATTCAGAGCAGCACCAAAATTCACAAATCTTAAAACTCCAGAGATATCTGAAAGGTCTATAAATGACTAAAAGATTTTAAGCGTGAAAAGATGGGGGCTTTAAAAAAAATCTTAAACTGCTACCAAAAGGATTACGGGGTGGGGGGTGGGGGGTGGCAAGGCAAGTCTTGTTAGGGAGGATGTTCCATAGCTGGGATGCTACCACTAAAAGGAGTAAATAGCTAAAAACTACACTTCATTTGGCAGGGTGGCTGTCCCGGGCTATGAAGTAGACACTGAAGAATTAGTACTACCTCTCTGTAAATTATAGACCATGGGTAAGAAATTTTGTGCCCTCCAGGTGTTTTGGGCTATAACTCTCACCTGCCCCAGGGACCATGATCAATAGCTATATATTATGGAAATTGTGCTTCCAAACAAATGAAGGGAACTATATAAACTAACCCTATTATAGGCCAAAACAACCCAACCACAAACCACAGGTGCTCAATAAATTAAAGACCTTCAATTTGTTGTAGTTATTTTTTGGGACATAAAATGGTAGTGATAAACCAGCAACTGCAAGGACATCTGCCTCTCAAGAGCCACAGATAGAAGTCTTGGAAGAGTCCTTCCTATACTCTTGAGTCAAAATTATATGTGCTAATTACTCCCCTTCCTGTTTCATCATGAGAGAGCAGATGTCCTTTACAATGTTGACACAGGAAGCTGCCTTCAGACAACTGGCCCATCTAGACTACTATCTTCAACTCTGATTGGCAGTGACTCTCCAAGGTTTTAGGTAGGATTCTTTCTAAGAACTCTTTGAAGATCCTTAATATTCCCTGGTGATCTTCCATCAAAGTACTAATCAGGTCCTGCCTAGTTTTTGAAACTGAATGAGATTGGGTGTGTTCAGAGTAGTATAGTGGACAACATGTAAGCATTGAGCCCCATTAGAAATGTTTTACTAGAAGTATAAAAAGATGCTTATTCCTAAAGTCTGCTGGAGGAGTTTGTCTAAGTTCAGCTTCATGAGTTGAATGGAGGCATGGAACAGGCGCAGCCTCTAGAACTCAAGATGCCCTTTCTTAATGGGCATCACTGAGTCCTCTTAAGCAGAGTGAAAAAGATGTGGTATGATCAAGTAATTCCTCTTTGAACACAAGATGGCAGCCTTAAATACATGCAGCCCCACACAGCTTTTAATCTTACAGATCATTAAATTCCTAATTTACACATTATGTTTTCGTGGGCCTGCCCATAACTCATTAGTGTTAAAGTCATGAGTTGTAAAGATCAGCGCACATGACAGGTGCTGGTTTCTTTACCTGATTTTTTTTTACCTTTGATGGCTCATCACTTTGCAACAGGGATGCTATTTTCCCCTTAGCCGGAGGTCGGTGTTCACATTCAACATCTATAAAACAGGGGTTGTTCTCTTGTACTTTGCACTTGCCCAGCACTTTACACAAATGTAAACATTTCTGTTTTCTGTAAATTACCCATGCATTTTACTAAGCACACACAAAAATGGGAGCCATGTATGGTGTCTAGCCAGCCTTTTCACTGTGCCCAGTTCTGGAGTTTTTTGAGCAGAAGCATTTGTGTGGTGAATTCAAATGAGGAGTGAAGATGGGAAATAAATGGATGACTCAAACATCATGAAAATGCTTCTCTTCTTCCTTAACTACCTGGAACATTTAATTCATTCTTTGCCTTTAATGTACCATGTGAACCAGAGCTGGGAGAAATTACAACCTCTAGAATTCCCCAGCCAGTAGACTATTGCAAGTCTGGCTGGGAAATTCTGGGGGCTGTAGTAAAAAAAAAGTAACATTCCTAAGCTCTAATTTGAATGTGTTCTTTCTCTCCCTCTCTTTTCTGCACACACATGCTTTTATTCTAACTTTCATCTGAGAAACAAAGCATAGAATCCATGTCATTCTTCCATTTTTTAACATCACAACAACCCTGTAAGATAGTTTAAGCTGCAAGACTGAATTGCTGAAGACCACCAAAGATGTGTGCGTGCACAGTGAAAGTTAGCAAGCTACACTGGAAACTCTTCTACAGTCACATAACATGCAGCTGCTTAATGTTTTCACACAGCCATCAGTAATCATTTAATGTATTCATTATTTATTTATTTATTTATTTATTTTTAAAGAGCCCATCCAGACAATGCCTAAAAGTTCACTGATGTCAAGAGTCACATACTTGGGAATATAGAGTGTAAATTCAGCAGTATTAAGTAAAAAGCAGTGCTGCATATTTTCTGTAGATTATTTAATATTTAATACAGGACTAAAAGCCATTGAACTTAAATGGAGTATCCCTTGACTGGAAGGTGTGTGTGTTCCACAGCATCATAAAAGATAAACATTTGAAATGGAGCAAGTTGTCCTTCAGCACACTGATAAGGTGGTGCTGACTGAGGCACTGCACTCAGAAAGAATTTCTGCAGAAACAGAGCAGACTTCCTTGCACCACTGCCTTCCAGATGTGTTGGAGTGCAACACATCTGAGTCTCATTCACACTACAGAATAATAGCACTATTATTCTACTTTAACTGCCATGGTCCCATCCTATGGAGTCCCAAGATTTACAGTTTAGGAAGGGGGATTTAGAATTCTCAGCCAGAGAGCTCCCATGCCCAGCCAAACTACGAAAGGATGAAACCATGACAGTTAAAAGTGAAATAACAGCACTATAATTATCTAGTATGAATGGGCCCCTGGAGAGCACCAGGCTGGGGAAGGCTGAAGTAGCAACTTCAAACTTCTTGTACTAAAACCAAAGTTTATATGTGTCGAGGGCAGAGCTAGGAAAGGTTCCTTTTCCAGATGACAACTCCCGAGATCATGCCAGTGGCCATACCTACTATGGCATTCTGGAAATCCTAGTGCAAAAAGTAAAATTCCTCAGCTCTAGCCAAAAATGGGAAATTCTTTTTCTAGAGCCTGCCCTAGCTATCTCTTGCCTGCCTAGCCAGTAAAGATTCACTTCGCAAAGACAAAACTCCCAATTTAATTGCTTGTCCTGACTATTGGTAAGAACTTTTGACTCAGGCAGAAGATATGCTAAATAATTCACGAGGTCATGGTTTCAGCCCCTTTCCTAATAAATGACTTAGAATATTCTGCCTCAGATTCTAGTCTGTCACAGTGGCTTCCATCAGGCACTGAGTAGATTCAAGCACAAAGTATGCCATAGCAAAGGGTCAAACCCCATAAGCTGTTTGGGTACCATCTGCCCAAGAAATGAGTGAGAGAAAACTGGGCCTTTTCACATTACACAATTATAGCTCTATGATTCCACTTTAACATCCATGGCAATATCCTATGGAATCCTAGGATTTCTAGTTTAGGGAAGGATATTTAGAATTCTCACCCAGAGAGCTCTAGTGCCTTACCAAACTACAAATGCCAGGGTTCCACAAGATCTTGCCATGGCAGTTAAAGTGGAATCATAGCACTATAATTATGTGGTTTGGCAGGGTCCTTGAAAACAACACTGAAGGGAAACATTTCAATCAATCACTTTATTTATACCTCACTTTCCCCCAAGGCTGGGACTAAAAGTAATACAAATACAACTGTGTGTAGGTAATCATACAAAATCAAGATTAAAATAGTATTAAACTATCTGTAAAATTAAAGTAATTTAAAACATTAAAATCATAGAGTAAAAATAATGCATTACCCTTACATGTAAAACCATCTGTTCCCAAGCGTCTGCTGGAATAGGAAGGTCTTCATGTGCTGATGAAAGAACAGGAAGGAGAGAGCATCCAAGCTTCCCTAAGAAAGGAGTTTCAGAGTCTGAGAGCAATCACAAAGAAGGTCTTCTCCAGTGTTCCCATCAAATGTGCCTGGGAAGGTGGTGAGACTGGGAGAAGTTCTCATGAAGATCTCAGCTGCTGTCAGGTGGGAAGTATCCCCAACCGCATCCCAGGAATTATCTCCCTTCTTCAACCTGCAGCTTAGGGATCAGCTCTCTTATTGCACCTTTTTATGCTGTGCTGACTTGGGGCTGATGGGCATTTCAGAGGGCCATGTATTCCCCAATCTAGTCTGTATTGGTTGGCAGAAGCTTCTGGGGCTTCAAGAAACAGCAGGGCTTGAACCCCAGGGCAAAACATGTACTCTGAGCTGCAGGGATGTTCTGGAATTTTTGGGGATTAGGAATTTTTTATTGGAATAAGACCATTCTACTGAAAAATACACCCGACTGCAAAAGGCCATAACAATAATGCAAAAATAATAATAATTGTTTTTCTCTTTTCTTACTAATTCAAAAACAAAACTATCTATCCTAACACTAATACATTTTTCCTCTTAATCTAAACGCACTATAATCACATGATATTTACACATTTCAATTATACCTATTTGGAAAAGAATAAATCAATAAAAGATTAATAAAAATACAAAATAATACAAAAATACAATAATAATAATAATAATAATAATAAATATTTATTTAAAATGTCCTTTTATGTTATTGCTGGGGTTGTCTCACTAAACCATGGCCAAAACTTTTTCCAACGATGGTTTGGCAATTTCTCTTTTTCACTCAGAGCTAAATTTTCAATTACGTTCTTGACATAATAAGCAGTGCTTTTTACATCCTGCAGATTTTGACTTTTCACCTCCCTTTGTCTTTGCAAAACTAATCCTGACATCACATAGAGGTTTACCAGGCACACTATGGGCCAGGGCACTTTCCAAAAACTCTCAGCCATGGAACCGGACTCTTCCTCTTCCTCTTTTGGCCTACTGACTTTCTGGGTCCCCTGACACCCTCTGGAGGTTCAGTCCCCGAAAGCACTGTCCCCCAAGCCTGCTGTGCCAAATCTGGCCAATCCAGGACCCGGGCCACCTCCTCCCATGTTTCCCGGGCACTTGGGCAGTCCTGGACAAAATGCCTGATGTCTCCTTCTGTGCCACACCACTCAAAATCTCAGCCTTTTTACATTTCAGATGAGGACAAGTCTGCTTATCCTCTGTGGTCCACGGTCTCCTTCCCCTCAGATTAAGAACCTGATGGTAGAGTCTCCACGTCAAGTCCCACAACTTTTTGGGGACCCTTTTGTCCATGAAATACTCAATTGGGTTAGTCTGGTGATTGAGGTACTCTGATGAATCTAGTTTAGCCTGACGTTTTTGCAAACATGGGTTAACGTAAATCTCTTCCACTATTTTCCTGTACAAACCTCTCTTGAAGCTCTTGATGCTCTGACCTGGTCTGTCTTCCCCCTTCAACTCCTCAGCATGAATTCTATATTTCTTCATGTAAAAAACAAAGTCTCTCAAATAATCTGGTGCTTTCAATTTTTCAGGCAAAGAAAACCTAAAACTTAATGAGCCTTCCTCCCACCAAGTCTTTCCCCATCTAGTCCCCATCCAGCACTCACAAAACAAAACTAGCCAAGCCTGAGGTTGAATCTGACCCTTTTGCCACAGAGAAACTTTCCCAAAATTTTGGGCAGAAAAGATGGTGATGAACTTAGGTCGCAGGGCTGGGAAGTCCAGGCCCCATTGTTCTACTTGCCCATAAGCCACTGCCCTTGCCAGGGGGAATGTGGACATTCCCCCAAAGGAACTTGAAGAGAACTCGATCAGCTTCTTTAATCACTGAATCCAGAGGTGGGGAAACAGCCGCCAAGTTGGCTGCCACCGGAAGCAGGTAGGTATTTACAAAAGTGGCTCTCTGGTAAATGGTCAGCTTCCATCTCTGCCAGAGGGCCACCCTCTCCTTCACTTTCCAACTAGCAATACCAATTTTCTTTCCATCCCTTGGGAGCCACTGCAAAATTCAGCCCTAGGATCTTCACCCTATCCATCTTTGCCTCTTGCTCTGCTTGCCACCCTTCCTTTTCTTCAACTACATCCTTTAGAGGAATAGCTGCCATTTTGTCCTCTGCAGCAAAAATTCTGATCAAAAAACTCTTTTCCATGTTAAGTCGAGCACCAGAAACTCGACTGTAGGCCTCAAAAGCATCTTTAATCTTTCTAACTTCCATCCTGTCCTTAACCAAGAGGGACACATCATCAGCATAGGCAACAAATTTAACAGATTCACATTGAACCAACCTCGAACGGTCCAACGGATGTGGGATTCAGATCCCCGAGATGTTCTTGTCTAAACTAATCTTACACAGGATAGCATCCAAAACAATAACATACAAGAGAGGGCTCAGTGGACAATCTTGCCTCATCCCAGAATTTAACTTAATCCTCTTTCCTCTATGACTATTGACTTGCAAAACCACCTCTGCATCCCTATAAAACAATTTAACTAAGGACTTTTCCAGACAATGTAAAAATAACGCTAGCAGTGTCGCCAGGTTGCGACGCTGCAGCGCTAGAGGGCGTCAGTTTCGTACGACGCTCCTTCCCAGCGGTACTGTTGCAGTACCGCTGGGATATTTGACCGTGATATTTTTGCTTTCTACCGTCATATTTTACTCGCGATCAACGATCGTGAGTAAAATATGACTGTAAAAGCAAAAATATCAACGATCGTGAATAAAATATGACTGTAAAAGCAAAAATATCACGGTCAAATGCCCCAGCGGTACTGCAACAGTACCGCTGGGAAGGAGCGTCGTACGAAACTGACGCCCTCTTGCGCTGCAGCATCGCAACCTGGTGACGCTGCTAGCGTTATTTTTACATTGTCCGAAAAAGTCCTAAAGCAATAAATCTCTCTGGCACTCCTTTCCACTTGAGAGCTTCCCACAGGAACGTATGATCTACATTGTCAAAAGCTTTCATCTGGTCGACCTATAGGATTTGACCAGTCCAAGCTCCCTCCTTGCTGAGTCGGAACACTTCCTGAAACAAACAAAGAAAGTCTACCATAGTCCTACCCGGCATAGCACTAGACTGTGCTTCCATCACAATCTTATCAGCCACCTTAGCCAACCAATTGTTCAGTATTTTTGCCAACATGCGGTAGTCTACATTGGTCAGAGCTATAGGGCATCAGTTTTTGGGGAGGGTAGGATCACCCTCCTTTGGGAAAAAAATCAAGACCCCTTAATAAAACGTCTCAGGGAGCTCATTATTATGCCACAAAAAAATTAAACAAAGTGGTTAAAGGGGGAAACAATCCACTTCCTGTAAACTTTATAAAAATTCCAACTGAGGCCATCTGGGCCAGGGGCCGACTTACCCTTCCCCTGAACTATGACCTCATGAACTTCTTGCTCTTCTATAGGAGAGACCAACCTCTTCCTGTCACCTGGAATCAAACCCTTATAGAGGGTCCCCACCTGGTCCTCCGAAAAAGCTTGGAAAAAAACCTTCATCTCTTCTATATCTATGTTCTTCCGAGCATATAACTGCCTGTAATATCCCTCCATGATATCCAGCATCTCACTTGGTCTAAATGCAATAGGGTCTGACTCAGAGGCCCTCAAGCCATTTAATTCGATAGGAGCCTTTGGACTCCGGGCGCCTGCCCACTCATCCACGTCGACCACACCACCTCGAGTCCTGAAATTTTTACTCCCCTTTCTGTTTTGTCTTTGCTTTTGGCAAAATCTAGCTATCACTCCCTTCGCCCAGTTAAGGTCTTTTTCTGAAAAAGGAACACCTTGGTTCAATTGATAATGACACTTCAAAAAATGATAAATGGCCAAATGATACTCCTGAATCTGTCTCCCATTAACATTGGTCTCGTAAGCCTGGCTAGTGGCCCGAACCAGTGCTTCACATGTTCCCACCACCTGCACAAATCATCCTTGTACATGTCAGCAAGAGTTAGGCTGTGGGCTAGTGCTGAGGCGGTACGCTCTTTACATGCCACATATTCCAAAAATTTAGGGCGTAACCTCCAAAGAGGTCTTCCTTTGGGGTAAACCTGACCTATACTGAACTCTACAGCCAAGAGCCCATGATCTGACCAAGGAGTGATCATAACAGTGCACTTTTCCACCTTCATTTCCTTCACTGTCCTCACACAGTCTATTCTGCTGGCTGAGGTTTTGTGATAATGAGTAAATCGAACTCCTTCCATTGGGGGAAAATCCGAACCAAAAGCCTTTCTGCAATAAACAGGAAAAAATTCTAACTCATTCTCCACGTCAAGAGCTGCATCCTTAAGACCTTGCTTCTATAGAAAAGATTCCAGCTCTCTTTCCTCTGCTGTTAGGGGTTTGGGCAGGGACAACTTTGTCCTCTCTTTCTGGTCTGCGTAAGTACTCCTGTCCATCATCCTTGCCCTTTTATTGAAATCTCCTACGATAATAAGATGCTGCCAAGTGTTACACTGATCTTTTAAATACCCCAAAAACTTTTTCCATTCGGCATATTTTACAGGAGCATAAAGCCCACACAGCCTGAAAGCCTTCTTTTCTACTCTTCCATCTTTCTGCTTTTCCTCCATACTAAAATCGACCACCAACAACCTCCCCAAAACTACTTCTAACATGAACTCAATGGTCAAATTGTTCCTGGCCCTAAAGAGAACCCCTACTCCCCAACCACCACACTCCCCATATGACCATACAGAAGGTCCTTGTGTCCACAACCTCTGACATCGGCTCCACTGTTGTTCATTACAGATATGCGTTTCCTGCAATACAATGATGTCGTAACACAGGCCGCCAAGGCAGGGCAAAATCTAATTGCGCCTATCCTCAGTTCGCAAGCCACGGACATTCCATGTGGCAGTTTTTAATGAACCCATTGTTTTATGTACCCAAAAATATATTAAGGCCTCCGTTATAAATAACCAAAAAACTAACCGAAGTATATTGGCCATACCGATTGAAATAATTATTTTTCTACTAAAAATCTAATTTAAAGTCTACCTTAATTGAAATCTAGCTTACAGTCTAACTTATTAAAGATCTCTTTTTTTAACACATTCTTTCTCAACATAGCTCTGGTGACGGAATCTCTTGTTCCTCTAAATGCATCACCTCTACCTCCTCAGGATTTTCCTGAGGCGTAGCTTCACAATGTTCTGGAGGCAAGTGAAGTGTGAATCCAGAGATAGGCGGGATTGTGTGCCAATGGTATGTGGTTGCCCCCTCCCCCAAGCACACAAATCAAGGTATCCATCCTTCCCACAGTGGGTTAAGTCAGTGTTTAGCACATAATGCAGAAAATCCCACAAGCACCTTTTTGCCCTCCCCCCAGCAGCAAAAAATACACTGGTAACAAATTAAATAACTAATAGTTTGCCGCTCTTTCTTGATGCCTCAAAGTCCACTGTCTGAGGTGACTACTGCACTCTTCCTCACAGTAACATTGTCCTTGTGATAGAGATCCTGGTGCTATCAAGTCAAATGTCACCTACAGCTATTCCATACCTCCTTGTCCCCAAACAGATCTTTATGTATCTGTTAAGAGGAAAAGAAGGAAGGTTTTGAAAGGAAGGCAACACTGCCAACATACTCACCCCACCTCACTTTTTGGAGTACGACTCCCAGAATCCTCCAGCCAGCATAGTCACTGGTCCTGCTTGTTAGGGGATTTGGGACGCTGTCAACCAATATTAATTTTCCTAAACTATGATCCTTCCCAGTAAAATTCCTTGTTTGCGGCAGATTGGTTGCATGACAAAAACCTCATCTGGCAGCATCCAAAGTCTGAAAAGTTGGGAATGCAGAATAAACCAACAGGTGGATACTGTAAAGGTTCAGTCTAAACTTCAAACCACTTCAGCCTTGAAGTGGTTTACTGCAAAGGTATCAAGTGAAGTCACCAATTTATTGGCAGATCTAAAGGTTCAAAGCATCAGGTCTAGGTTATACAGAGGCTTGACTTTCAGTTTCCACCCCCTCCTGGGCAGGGGCTTGACTTTCATTTTCTCACTCTCTTGGGCACATATTCCATCACCACCCCCAATTCCCCCATCTTCTTCCCAGGCAGCTCACAGCTGTGTGGCCTTGAGATGCCAGTGCTGTAGACTCCCAATACATACACACACACATTCCTTGCCCAATTGCTTAGCAACTCTATCCCCACCCCCTGCTCTCCATGGCAGGTACCTGGCTGGACAAAAAGCCCAAGACAGGCTACCTGACAGATATGGCAGCACTATTCTGACATGGTTGTTCCTCTAGACAGGGGAAGGCAATCTGGTGCACTCTGCTGGAGTACAGTTCTTGTGAACCCTGACTGTTGGCCATGCTGGCAGAGGCTGGTGGAAGCTGTACTCCAAAGCATTTGGAAGGCATCAGGTTTCCTACTGGGGGGGGGGGTGCAAAATAAAGGTAAATGCACATACATAATGAAGGTAACAGGTGAAGGTTTCCTTCACTGCATCTTCCTGCCAGACAAGTGTGGGTTGAACTTCTGTCATGTAGGTTTAAAGGTAATCCTTTCCACCTGAACCAGAGCAGGAAGGCTTCCCATTTTGATACAGAGGGAAGGAGAAGAAGACCAGTATTTAATAATACATACTTAGAAACTGCAACTAAGTCAGAAATAAAAAGAATGGGGGGAAATATGCTAATCAAGGCTGCAATCTTACTTGGATATAAATCTCAGGGCAAGGAATGTTACCTTTTCTCGGATAAAAATATAAGAGAGCACAGCTCTTCTCTGCCCATACAAATACAACTAAAGAGGATGCCCTAGGGCCTGCCCTACCATGATTCAGACTGAAGTGCCACTTGCACTCCAGTCACTGGAAAAATGAATTTCCTCCTCATGCAGCTGATGCCCTGCAAAAATTTACTCATCTGTAACTGTTTCATATTCACAATATTTACTTTGGCTGCTGCCACACTGCAGAAATAATGCAATTTAACTGCTATTACTCAATATTATGGAGTTCTGGGATTTGTAGTTTTGTGAAAATTTAACCTTCTCTGTCAGAGTTCTGGTGCCGCAACAAACTACAAATCCCAGGATTCCATTGGATGGAGCCATGATAGTTAAAGTACAGTCATCCCTTCACATTCGCGGGGGTTAGGGGCAGACAACCCCCGTGAATGTGAAAAAACCGTGAATAAGAAATGAGCCTGCCGGCGAGCGGTTTTCCACCCCAGTCCCTTCCCAAGGCAGCGAGGAGCTTCTTGAGAAGCCTCTGGCTGCCTTGGGAAGGGAGTGGGGTGTAGCGCGAGCGTACCAGCTGGGTCTTACCCCCCCTTCCCAAGGCAGCGAGGAGCTTCCTGAGAAGCCCCTCACTGCCTTGCGAAGGGAGTGGGGTGTTGAGCGGGGGGGGGGCGCAGGCAGCTTTCCACGAATGATCAAAACCGCGAATGTGAAAGTTGCGAATGTGGAGGGGCAACTGTAGTGTCAAACTGCTTTATTTCTGCAGTGTGTCAGCAGCCTGAATTCAAATGGCACTCAATTAACTCTGAAATGGGAGAGGATTTTCCTGAAGACTTAAGCAAAAGCAAACTGCTGCAGCCTCTCCTAGCTTTTGTTTTCTTTCTTATTAATACTTTTTGCCATCTTGAACTCACTCTGATGTTGTTTGGTCACATGTGTCCCACTTTTCATCTGTGAAATGTTGGAGGGTATGGGATAGGCCCTGGTGAGATTATGAGGGTGATAATACAAAGATGATGTTACAAGGGGCAGCATGAGACTTTAAGCATTAACTACAGTTACACAGAGTATGCCATTCAAATAATTTTTTAAAATCTAACAAATTAAGAAAATTACATAAACTCATGTGCGTGCGCGCACACACACACACACACACACACACACTTTCCAAGGCAGTACTCTTACCCTGAGATTCTTCTCCCTTGTCTTGAAGGACAGAGAAAAGGGTGCCTTGCAATCTAGGAACCCTCTGTTTTAGACTGCAACATTTTTGGACTACAACTGCACCTGGGCGATTCTGGGAGCTATAGTCCGGAAAGTCATTTTCCCAAACTCTAGCCTTGGAGAGCAAAAATCCCCATGTTACATGAGCAGCAGGAGCTATGAGTAGCAGCCACAGTAGAAAGTAGCAATAGCAATTCTAGATAACAGTAGGATTTTTGCAGACAATGGCAAACAAGTTAAGAGGTGAGAAGGAAGCAGAGAGCCACACCAGCGAATGCTCACTTAAGACAAAAGTTGATTTGCTCCAGTTTAGGATATTTTGTGTTCAAATTCTGCTACTCATTGATGAGCAACGTTTATATGCAGGGCTAGACTTAGAGCCCTTTCAGTGCAGAAAAAACGTCTCTGAAAGTACCAGGTTTTGTTCCTTTACTAAACAGTTTTATTTTGGAGATCCACATAACGTTTTCTTCATCCCAAATTATTTTCTTGGAGCTTCCAGCATTATCAAGTACTTTTCATTCCTGCTTCCCTGATCAGTTTAAATTAACCCAGTACTGTACTTTCTGAAATGAAATCTATCTCTACTTGACAGTCTGTTTGTATTATTCCAGAATTAGCTAAAATAGCCACTGCCAGTAAATGCAGCTATTGTTTCCATGACACAGATTCAACAGAGTTGAAGAGAGGGAAATAGGAATGTTTGCATCAAAACAAAATGATTTTTATTTAGTGTTATATTGCTAAAGCAATTTAACACTTTGACTATAACTCCTGAAGAATAATAATAATTATTATTATTATTATTATTTCCTTTCCACTTCTCCCTATGGATTGAGGCAGGGAACAAAAGATTAAAATATAGCAACAACTAGACACATAACATAAATTAAAAATATACAATCAGTTTAAAAAGCATATATATTAAAAACAATCAATTCATAATTTTAAAACTTGTAATTTTAAAACCATCTGGATAGGCCTGCCGGAAGAGATTGGTTTTTAATGCTGTTTTAAATGCAGACAGGATATCCAGCTGTCCGACCTCTTCCAGCAGGTCATTCCACTGTTTGGGGGCAGCTGACAAAAAAGTCCTCTGGTTAATAGTTGCCAGCCTAATCCTGGCTGATTAAAGCAAATGTCCTCCCAGAAGACCTGAGTGTATGGGGTGGATTATATGGGAGAAGGCGATCCTGTAGGTAACCTGGACCCAAACCATGTAGGGCTTTAAAGGTGACAACCAACACTTTGCACCTTGCCTGAAAGTAATTATAAAGAAGGCTCAATGAAAGTGGCTGAAAATGAATTTCTGAAATGTTTCATGAGTCTAGACGTGTCACATGATCAGTGAGAGGGGGAAAGAGAAGGACATAAAGGATGGGGGAGGGAAACCCAGGATATTTCAAGCAAGAGTTGGGATACAGACCGGGGAATATGCAGATAAAATGAAAACAAAACAAAAAAATGGGAAAATCTCAATAATTCCAGAGAGACTTTTTTTAACTTTCTGGATGAGCTCTTAGGGGTGGGCAAGCTGGGCCATCACCTGAGGCCTCAAAATAAAGGGCATGCCAAGATTAGCTTGGTAGCTTGGTAGTTGCTGAGTATAACCTCCGCAGTGAGCCAACAGGCTAGAAAACAGCAGCAGGTCGTTTAAACCTTTTTTGCCCCAAAGTTCTACAGCAGGAGCAGGAGACAGGTGGCCCTCCGGATGTTCCTGGTCTGCAATTGTCAACATTCCTTATCTTTGGCAATGCTGGCTAGGGCTAATGGGAGATGGAGTCCAACAACATGTGGAGAACCACACTTTGCCTCCCCTACCCTCATTCTACAGGATGCTTGGGAGCTAAGTGCAAAAATGAGCTTCCCTGGGAATTTTTTCATCAGTTAACTATAATGTAATTTGCCTTGATTTCCAGTTTGATGTCATTTGTTCTAGATAAAAATCAGCAGAAGAGGCTTCTGCTTTGCAGCATGATAAGCACTATAAAAATTACTGCTACAAGCTCAGCTTGTCAGCACTGCAAAACTGATGGAAGGGGAGAGGCTCCAAAAGCATTCCTCATCCAGGGTACTATTTATCCTAGATCCAGCCCTGTAGGTAAGTATTTTTAATATTTAATTTTAATTAGAGTTTCTTAAAAAAAATAGGTTGAAAGCCACCCAAGAACCTGAGTGGTATATAAATGTACTAGCTGACCCAGCATAACATAGGCCATTATAGTAGATTTGAAAGGTTCACACGGTTCAGCTACACACTGTTATTTTAGCCCCCAAAACACACACTTTGCAGTAGTATACCACCTACATTTGACTGTATTTCCCATTGGGGACTACTTTTATGCTTTATCATCTTTCTACATTTCTAAAATATTGCATTGTTTTACATGTGGGTGGCGAGCAGCTGAGGGAGTAAGAGGAGGCAGCAGCCCTTGTGAGGCTGGGGGTGTAGATGCAGATGGAGTTGCAGGAGTGGATTGTGAGGTGGAGAAGGAATTTGCATGTGGATGGTGATTGGCTGAGGGAGGGAGGAGAGTGAGGGGATTGGTTGGGTAAGCGGCCAATCAGCACACTGGGAAACGAAACATACCCAAGAGTTGTGTATGTGTGTATATATCTATATATATATAGATAGATATATAGATGAGATCAGTGGTTCTGAACCAGTGGTCCATGAATCCCCAGGGGGCCACAATGCCCTCACAGGGGGTCCACGAAGGTTTGAAGGCTGTTCAGCCCACCTCCTCCCTGCAGTGCAGCAGCCATGTGACAGAAGCTAAGGTAAAGGCTGGCTGGCTGGCTAGCTTGGCCTGCACATTGCCATTCAATGCATTCCAGATACAGACTTGCAAGAAATAGCAGGAGAAAAGTCTTCCCTCCCCCTCCAGTGCCTCTGAGGGAAAGTGTAATGGATGGTCTAATTGTATTATTGTTGTTGTTGTTATTTTTAAAACTTGAATTAAATCTTGGGGGCCCACGGCAACAAAAGATATTTAAAAGGGGTCCCTGGTAAAGGAAAGTTTAGATGAATAAACTAGCTAACAAGCAAACTTGCTACACACAACAAGGACATTTTCACAAGTACTCATTTCTAGCATTATGTGCACATGAATTACACCCATGTTATTCCTCCAATGTATATGAGTCTGCCTGAACCTTAGGTTCTTTGGGATAGTGCTCTCTCTCCACCATCACAGGTACAGTTGGTGAGGAAACTGGAGAGAGCTTTCACAGTGGCTACTTCCATTCTGTGGAACTCCATCCCACAGGAGGCTAGGTTGACACACACACCCTGCCCCATTCTGCTCTCTTCTCACTGACAGGCAACACCCTTCTTATTTACCCAAGTATCTGACTGTTAAATGGCCATTGCAGAAGGCCTTGATCTTATGTTTTATATGTGTTTTAAACTGTTTTAAATATGTTAATATAATTGTGTATTTAATGGGTTCTTAAGTTTTGTACCACATATTGTTTTGACTGCATTTTGTTTTAATCTGATTCTGTAAGCCATCTTGGGTCAATAGGAGGAGAAAGGCAAGATTTAAATTAAATAAATAGGTAAGTAAATAAATAAATAAGCAAGCAAGCACACTTGCTACATGCAACAAGGATGTTTACACAAATACCTCATTCCCAGCATTATGTGAATTACCCAAATGTAGTTTATCATGTGTGAGAGTATCAGGGCTTGTTCATCCACATGCTTTCATTATTAAAGGGCTACAGCATCATCATGGCTTTCATCATCATGGATTGTCAACAGAGCATAAGACTGCAAAACAAGCCAACACATAAACTATGTGGTATTCCTCCTCCATCATGTACTCAGTGCACACATCCATACATAAAAGTAAGCACAAGGTTAGAGTTACATGCACCAGGCATGGAGTTATTGCTCTTTAAGTTACAATGATAATGTAACATAGGAAAAGGAATTTAATTACAAGTAACTGGTACTTCTGAGCTGTAGCAACACCACAGGTTGAACTCTCATCACACCTCAGATACAATCTATTTTAATGGAGCTGCTTTATATTGAGTAAGCACCCAGGTTGGGGAGATCTTGAGTAGCCAAGATCTCCTAGTAGATAGATCTCTAGGTGGTTTATGCAATAAATTAGTAAAGGTTAATAACTCCCTATTATGTTACAAAAGCATCAGCACAAATGCTTTTCTAAATTAGTTTGCTAAAATGAAGGAACAGGAACAGATTTCTGGGTGACAAAACATAAACTCAGTCATCCCAATACATCACTCATAGACTCCATCCCTACTCAACCCTTTTGTATCAGGGTGCACCACATCTCCAAGCTGCCAGTTTATACCTTGGGATTCTGTAAACCAAAGCTTGGTAAAGGTTGCTATTTTGGACTACAATCTCCAATCACCATAGCTATTGCCTTGCAAAAAGTAACTGTTCAAAGCTCTGCAGCACACATACAAATCAAAGCCTATTCAGGCATTATTATTTTTCTAAGCGTGTAAGGGTGGGGAGGGGATGTGTGCACCAGCCCTGACTGATCTCTTCTCCTAACCTTCCAGTATTAACAGGCAAGGCCTACAAGGGAGCTGTCTCCACTTCCAAATGAATGCCACTACAAAGCTCTGTACAATTCAGAAAAGTGCCATATCAGGATTCCCAGTCTCCCCAAACTCTGTGACTACATTGCACCAAATGCGGTTGCTGCTCCTTTGCAAGTATTTCCCATCAGCACTGGTAGGTCTGGAACATGTTCTCAGCTCCCTCTGTACCAAGAGTGGGCAAACCTGTGGCCTTCCAGATGTTGTTGGTCTCTAGCTCCCATTAACCTAAGCATAGCCAACGTAGAGTGATGATGGAAGCTGGAGTCCAACAATATCTAGAAGGCTACAAATTAAACATCCCTGGGGAAAGAAATCTGTGTAGGAATTAACTAAACCTCATTTCTGGTGTGCAGAAACAGAGTGAATTGAAATCAAGTAACATTCATAAATGGGGAACCCCAGGCCACTTCTGCAAAAACAAAACAAAACCAAGGAGGACCATTGGGAATACTGTATAGATTTACATTCCCATTTAACCCTAATGTGCTTCTTCTCCCACCTGTAAACTAGCCTTGCCAGGTTTTCAAAAAAGCATTAAGAAACAGTTGAAATTCATGACATGCAGAGTTGACAGTCAGGAAGTAGCTTTGGATACATTTGTGCTCTACCTAAATACCAAATACATGTGTTTAGCTATGCATTTCTCTACAAAACTAACATATTGTCCACATTCATAAATTACATGACACAATTCTGTCTTTATGAAGGGCCTACACCACATAATATGGGATTTATTTATTTATTTAGGCATCTTGCTTTCCAACCCTCAAATAAGGGGCGTCCCTTATAATAAGGGGCACCTGATATTCAGATAAGGGACAAGCTTTCTGGATCTCAAATAAGGGACATCCCAGCTATTGGGTTGTGTAGAAAATACACTGTTTAAAATATCAGGGTATGTTGTCCCTGTTTAAACATCCACACTGTACTTCACACATTAGTGGAGAATACAGCCAGTTTAGCAGAGTTCAGAGTTAACACAGCAGCATCTAGCGTCAGAATGTTAGCATACATGTAAAAACACTGCTTAGTAAGTAACCAAACACCCTTTGTCTTTTCCCAAGTTGTTTAACTACCAAAATAACCACTCAAGACTCAAAAGTTAGTTTTAAAAGTACAAAAGCTTCTTTACTCACAGTTTAGAGAGCTCATTAGTGGCAGGAAACAAAAACACCATCAAAACAGACTAAAACTAGTTAAAAATACTTAAAAGCTACATTGTTACAAGTCTATATTCAGGACACCCCTTTCGGGGTCCTCTCAGTTCAAAGGTCCATGAGGATTGTTAAGGATCATGGCTTCTGGAAACAAAGAACACTCAGACACTCCCCTTCATCCCAGATTCCCCAACAGCAAAACTTCAGGAAGTTACCACCACCATGAATCCATACAGTCTGGAACTGCAGTCCATCTCCTGCTCATGACAGTAAAATGAAGCAGCCAGCTGTATACATAGGAGGAGGGCTGTGGCTTCTCCCAGACTGAAAATAAACACAAAAGGGTGCCAGAGGAAGGGAGAAAAAACAGCTTGTAAGCCCTGATGTTTGCAGAAGCTGAGAAATATTACTTTTCTCTATGACACAACACCCAGGCAGCCAGCATGACTAGTGGTAGTTGTAGTCCAAAAAAGAGATTTTTGATGTGATTGTGGAGGTGTCTTACATTTTGAAAGCAGCTTCTGCGCCATTGACTTTTCAACCACTCCAAAACAAGAAGGCTGGCCATCTCTCTGGTTCAAAGAATGCCTTCCACAGCTTCAAGGAAATTTAGACCAGAGAACCAAAAGGGCCTGCCGTTACTGTCACTCAGTCAAGACCCACCTCCATAGGTGTTTTTGACCTATAACAGCACCAGAAACCAGACAGACATGGTGAGCTGAATTTAAACAGTGTTTTCAGTGACAAGGATGCTGCTTGGAGCTGTCAGCAGAAGGGCATGCTGGCTAGAAGAGGGCAAGTGTGGGAAGACAAGGCATTCTGAAGGCAGAGGACAATGTCACCAAGAGAAAAGAAGTGGCAAATGGCAAGCGGTGAAAAAATGATGCTTCTCACCATGACAGCAGAGATACCTGGCAGCCACTTCCATTATTTAGGGAAAGGAACGAAGCCTTCCTATATGCCTAGCGTCTGGAGACATCAAGGCCCAGTTCCAAGTAGGAAGTGACATCTAGGGGTGGGGGGAAATGACCTGTAAGCAATTGAATTTGTGAATCACCTTTTTAATTAACAAGCCGTTTAACCTGGAGATTGGAAATTATCTTGGAAACAATGGCTTCAGTCCAGGGTTTCCTGGGTAGCCTTTCCCTTCAGAAGGGGTTTCTCTGCAAAATAGTATAGCATATTGTGGAACAGGAGATTGTTTGTTCCAGAGAAGACCAGCAACAGCAGAAGTGGGGGGAATAGTGGTGTTAAGCTGCCTAAGATTTAAGGAATGGATTCCTTAGCTGGTTTAAGGAGGTCATTATTTTTGCACACTGGAAACATTTGTAAGTGGCGATGTTTTCCTCTTGTGTGGTGAAACAGCTCATCCTATTCTGGCAGCATTCTCCTCTTAGAAACAGATATGCATAAATTGTTTCTAATGAGACCATCTGCCTTTTATAGCCCCCTTGGAACTAAACAGTACCCAAAGACCACTCTGTCTTGAACAGATCGATGGCCCAAGTGCCTGCTCTTGCCTGTTTAAAAAAAATGGGGGGGAAAGTGAATTGGATTTGCTGTGAAGAAGCATGTTTTGATTACAATTATTCAGAATGACTGGGCTGTGTTAAGGGACAGATGTAGCGGGGGATGGAGACAGGCAAACATCACAGAATCATAGAGTTGGAAGGGACCACAAGGGCCATCTAATCTAACCCCCTGCTATGCAGCAATACCCAACTAAAGCACCTCTGAAAGATATGGAGGATCACAGAGTTGGAAAGGACTATCCAACATTTTTCTGCCCCACAGTTCTTTAAGGAATACGATCAACTTGCCTCCCTTGACATTAGAAGATGCCATTCATTTACAGCAGGCATTTGCAAAGTGTTTCCCTGCCACACACCTTAAAATAAAAGCACCACCACCAAGTTGTAAAGGTGTCCTCCATTTCTTTTCAGTGGCTCAAATGCTTACTATGGCTGCCTTTGCCATAGGTAACTTTAGTACAATCAGAGCATTCTTCAACCTGGCTTCCTTCAAATGTTGGACTACAATGGCCATCACACTACTGCATATTGCATGGGGCAAAGTTTACAAGTTAAAATGCCTACACAAGATTTGAATTCCTGCCCGGGGGGGTGGTCCTCACAGATCTGGGATTTGAAGGCAGGATGCAATTTCCAAATGGCCTTTATTGATTATGGATTGTAATTGTTTTCTTGTCTAATTTGTTTTTAGTGATGAGTGTAATGGTTTTATTCTTAAGCTTAGCTTTAGTCATGTTGTGTGTATGTGCCCTCAAGTTGCCTGTTGCCTTATGATGACCCCATGAATTTCATAGTGTTTTCTTAGGCAAGGAATATTCAGAAGTTGTTTTGCAGTTCCTTTCTCTGAAATATAGGTGAAAATCCAACATGGCGGCAGCTGGCACTTGCCTTGTTAGCAAGCCCCACCCCCGTGCTCACCTGGCCAATCAGCTTTGTGCTTCCTCTCTCATGGGAAAGTGATTCATATTGAATCACTTGTCCCAATGAGCAGGAATGTGCACCTCCTCGCTGTTTTTAAAAAACTACAGGGAAAAGCCACAAAGTCTTTTCCTGTGATGTTTTTTGCTGTTTGCCCCCCATTCCTTCCGAATACAGTGGATTGATGCAGGACCCCATTTAGACAGATTGTATTCCCAGCGAATTCCATGAGGGTTATTTTCACTGTTTAGACAACCCCACAGACTTTCTTATTCCAACTGGCTTTGAGAACTGAATATTTTTTTTAAAGGGGGTGTTAATAGCATACTGCACTGTTTTTTGCTTTGACTGTTTTTAAGTGTGTTGTTTTTACACTGCTACTTATTATTTTCAATTCTATGTTAATTGTTTTTCATAATTTAATTCCATTTTACTATCGACCATTTGTGTGTTTTTTTTATGTTGTATTTGTTTAATTTCTAAGCTACCGTGATCCTTGGTTTTAGAGAAAAGGTGGGACAGGAATAAAGATCGCTGTTGTGGTTCGTCATGCAGGATGAGAGCAAAGGAAAGGAGAATTTGACAAGTAACAGAAATTCTATGCATCTGGGAAGCCTTTTCAGAAGCTGCAGCTTGGGTCCAGATCTCTGTGCTGAATTCATTCCTTGCTGCCATACAATCTATTGTGCTGGCTGAAAGCCACTCCAGAGAAACTGAATGGCACATCACCTTCCCCACCCCTTCCTGCACTGGCAAAAGGAAACCTTGCATAAGCATTAAAAGGTGTATGAATCATTCATGATAAAATAAAAGCACCATGCACCATACTGAAGCGTTTAGGATTACGGGTTTTTTAAACTAATGGAACATGCATGATACACACAAATTCAAAGCTAAAAGATGCTTTTTTGGTAACTCCACATTGGGAAGTGTATTCCAAAAGGGTAACTTTTCCAAGCTCTGGGTGAGCCCTAAATTATGATTACAAAAGATCAGTTGTAATGACTGTGGCACTTCATATTTCATTCATTCTCATATGAGCTCATAGAAAAAATGTTCCTCTCTCTCTCTCTCTGTCCCTCTCCCTCTCTCTCTCTCAAAGAATACTGGATAGAACACAGAACATGAATTCTGGGAAGACACAAGCACCAGAATATTTTGCATGTGCAAGATGTTATGTGGAAATAGTCACAGTCATTCCAAAAGACTTAGATGCCAAATAATGGAATGAAATATGCAGAGGGATAATTACCATCTCTTGGCAAGATCATCAGTATTGTACACTGACCTTCTACTATCACCACTCCATGAAGGAAAAAATATTTACCGGAGTGTTCCTACTCATGAGTTGTTGTTTGGATAAACATGTCTCTTACATTTTAAACTGCAGACTATTTGGCTCAAAGCCTGAGAGCAACTATGATTTAACGGACAAAGCGTTTGGACTCTGACCAAGGAGGTCTAGGTTCAAATCCCTGCTTTCTTTCCTGTAATCTCATCCTGGACCAGTACCCTCTAGCTCATGGACTGACAGCAGTCCACAGGCCATCACTTTGAGCAGCAACTGGGATAAGGGCTACAGTCAGCTAGGAACTACTGATGGCTGTATATCAGCTCCAGAGTCAATGCTCAGGGGGAAATAGGCTGGCATCAACATAATGCAAAGCTTGGAAAAACTAACATTGGGATTACAGCTCCCACAACCCTCCCCACCTTTGAATTACAAGGCCCAAAATCACTGGCCATGCTGGCTCGGGATTCTGGATGTTGCAATCCAAAAAGTATTTTTTCTAAGCTCTGAGAAAGTATCAGCCTTGGGCAGGTTCTAGGAGCTCAGCACATAAAGGAACTCCTCAGGCTTCCTTGTCCTACTTAAACTTCCTTCTTGGTTTAAGTAGGACAAGAAAGGGAGGCCAGGAGTCTTTAGCTACAACCTACATCTTAAAGCAAAGCTAATGCACCACCTTCTGCCTCTTCACTAAAGTTTCCTACAATGGAATAGCACCAGCAAAATGGCAGGTGTCCTATATTTCAGTTAGCAAGTTGCCCAGGCACCCGGTGATTGGAGTGCAAGAGCTATCAAGTAGTTAATTCAGTCCAGGCCAGTCACAGGTTATTCAGGCAAGATGATGGGAGGAACAAGAGGGTGATCATCAGCCGGTCCAGAAGTCATTACAGCAAGTCAACAAAGCCAGCAAGGAGCAAAACAGAGTCATCAACCATAGTCAGTCCAAAGGTCAGGAAAAACATGAACACTGAAGGCACTACCAGTCAATAAAATAAAATGGTTGTACACAACAAAGCCACTGAGGAGCAGTTGGGAGATTTATGGGCAGCTGTCCCCAAAATACCAGGTGCCTAATTAGTCAGCGTCTTCTATTTAACAACCACTGGGATTGGCATTTCTCTCATTGCTCAGCAAAGGATGTGGGCATGTCTTCAGCACCTTCAGGCCCTCCCGCTACCACAGGCCCTAGCTCTTCAGTCTCAGAAAAGCTTTCATTATAAGGAGCTGTAAGGTGGAGGCAGGAACAGGAAAGATATCCTTAAAGATCCCCAGCTCCGCTACTTCCAATACTGGATTTCAAACATCTTATTCAGGGTTGGACTAAATGGCCTCTCGAGATCCTCTCCAACACCCTGATGCTATGAACGTTCTCTCTCTCTCTCTCTCTCTCTCTCTCTCTCTCTTTCTCCTCTCCCCTTCAACCAAGTGGCAAATTAAGTTTTTCTTTCTCTGCAAAGCTGTAACCACAAGACAAAACAGACATGTTGCTAAGCTGCAAGAGGGAGTAGCTAGCCTGACCACATAGAATGGCAGGAAGTATAGGCTAGTTTCGACCTGACTATGTGTTTGTACCATAAGATGCTCCAAGAGACAGGTACACAAATAGGTCAAGCCATTCTCTAAGCATGCGCACCCGTATCTTGATGACATAGAGATGGGCGTTCCAAAGGGGGCATGGAAAATGCACTGATTGGTCATTCTATCTATGCTATGAATTCAGCCAAAACCTTAAAAAGTCCTGGCCAAGTGTTTTATCTTTGTCCCGAACTTCTTTTGGCACCCATTTGGCCAAATGAAAATGAAACTGAGCTTCACATCAAACCACTGGTTGCCTGCCTTACGTATTGCATCTTGTGAGCTGTTTCCTAAGGCAGAGGTAACAGAGCTGCAAATTCTTGGCAATCTGCTTCCCCCTCTTTGTTTGAATCATCCAGAGCATGAGTTATGACAACAGGGTCCACTTCTGATTGGGTGCTCTTTACACTCCTTTTCTTTCTTGTCCAAGTTTTTTTTTCTGATATGCCCTTTTAATTTCCCATAATGCCCCTAGCATCGTGTCACTCCAGGACATTGTGGGAAGTTAAGGTGCCATCCATCAGTCACCTAGCTTTACAGCTCCCTTCTACTGCTTCAGGGGAAGCCCTGCAGGGGCCACAAAAACTTACACTCCAACTGTCTAGATTCAACAGGGGCAGTCCCTCCTAATCCTCTGTCATCCCACCTTTCCAACTACTTTTTAAATGTCCCCATTATTTCCCCCCTTCCCACTTTCTCTCTTTGTCTTTAGCTTATTTCAGTTGCTGCAGCCTGAGTTCCAAGTGTGTAAGTAGTTTGTAACCAGTTAACTCAGTGGGGAAATTGGAAAGGAGGGATGGTATCTTGCCCTTCCCTGTAAACCTAGGCAAAAGCAAACTGCTGCAGCCTCTCCTGGCTTGTGAGTTCTACCTCATTAATAATTGTTGACATCTTGACCATACTCTGATGTTGCTGGGCTACACGTGTCCCAGTTTTCATGTGTGAAATATTGGAGAGTATTCCCAGAGAGAAGGTGCTCACGAGAGGAGAATTTGTCAGGGCCCTACCAAAGCCATAGGCATAGGTATTTGGTCAGCCTCTGTGAGAAAGGGAATTCTGGGGCCCTTTCACACTACACAGTTCTAGCACCATGATTCCATTTTAATTGCTGCAGCTGCATCCTAGGAATCCTGGGATTCGTAGTTTGGTGAGGCACTAGATGAGTTCTCTGGCTAAGAATTCTAAATACCTCTTCCTAAACTGCAAATCCCAAGATGTCATAGATTGTTGCCATGGCAGTTAAAATGGAATCATAATGTTCTAGTTGTGCAGTGTGAAAGGGCCCCTGAACTCAGTAGGGATTCAAATCTTCAATGCTGCAGGGTTCTTATGTCTTTTTTCTAGCACTACAAATACCTGCAACACCTGTGTATATAAAGCTTGAAACAATTTCCAGAGTCACAGAAGAAGTGGGAGAAAATTGCTTAAAATATCTGATTGTTGTGAGGTAAGATGTTGGCATTGCATCCTTCCCTATGAAGTCCTGATGCAATACTGTAAACAAGTCCTGCACTGCTGGATGCATGAAGAACGCAGATGCATGTACAGCCAACTTGTCATATCTGTTTTGGTCCTGAGGATGAATGCTTTGGGCAGTGTTTCTCTCACATCTCCCTCACAGATCATGGAAAATCCAGCCACAATACCACCCTGCAGACAACTAGGAAAGAATGGCACCTGAAATGCTGGACAGCTGCTGCCAGGCACAGTTAGAAAACACTGAGCTAGATAGATCAATGTCATTAGGCCAGCTTCCTATTTAACTAGCTGTGTAAAGGCACCAGCAAGATGCCCGTTGGCTGCGGCTAGCCAACCAGATATTTGGGGATGAGCTTTCGTTAGGCCACTTTTTCTAGGCCCCTCTCCATATGGAGCAAGCAGTGCCCTTGTTGCCCACACAGAAGCAGCTCTGCAGCGCCTAACATCCTGCTTCGCAACAGCTGCAGAGCTGTTTGGGATGGAAGCCAACCTGAAGAAAACGGAAGTTCTTTACCAGCCTGCACCACAGGACGAACACCACCATTCCCACATTGCCGTCAGCAACTCTGTGCTTAAGTCCATTCAGCAGTTTACCTACCTGGGAAGCATCATGTCCTCAGATGCCAAGATTGACAAAGAGATCGATCACAGATTAGCAAAGGCACATAGCGCATTTGGAAGACTTTACAAAAGAGTCTGGAGTAATAAACACCTGAGGCAAAACACAAAAATCAGTGTGTATAGAGCCATTGTACTGTCTATTCTCCTTTATGGGTCTGAAACATGGGTCACCTATCGCCACCACTTACGACTCCTCGAACGCTTCCATCAGTGCTGTTTACACACAATCCTAAATATACACTGGACTGACTATGTGACAAATGTTGCTGTCCTTGAGCAAGCAGGGATCACCAGCATTGAGGCCATGATATTGAGAACACAGCTACGCTGCGCAGGGCATGTTTCTAGGATGGAGGACCATCGCCTCCCCAAAATAGTATTCTACAGTGAACTCGCCATGGGTCAGCGTAAGAGGGGCGCTCCAAAAAAGCGATACAAGGATTCCCTGAAACAACAAGTCAGGCTCGGCCAAATTGATCACCAAAACTGGTCCGCCCTGGCCTCACATTGGGAGGCATAGAGACACACTATCCACAATGCTGCAGCCTTATTTGAGAACTCACGCCGAACAAGTCTTGAAGAGAAATGACAATGCAGAAAAAATCACAACCCGGAAACATCACCCAAGGAAACTTACTGCTGTGCTTTCTGCAACTGGACTTGTTTATCTCCAATTGGCCTTTTTAGTCATCAGCGCGCTTGCAGAAAGCGCGGAATGAGTCCTTCCTGAATCTTCGTTTGCGAAGAGAAGCCAGAGAGAGAGAGAGAGAGTAAAGGCACCAGATCCTGTCTGATCTTGGAAACTAAGCAGTCAGCCCTTGGATGGGAGGCCATCGTTGAATACCAGGTGCTGTAGGCTGTGTTTCATAGGAGGGAACTGGCAAAACCACCTCTGAGTAATCCTTGCCTAAGAAAAGCCTATAAAATTCATGGAGTCACCATAAGTTGAAAGGCAACTGGAAGGCACATACACACAAAAGAATTTTTAAATTCTTAAATTCACCATATAAACCTGAACACACCCAATTTGGTTTGATTTTGGAAACTAAACAGGGTTGGATGTGGAGACCACCAGGAAATTCCTGGGATCTCCACGTGGGGCTAGGGGTGACTCCTGTAACCCAGGAGAGTCACTGCCAATCAGAGCTGATAGTACTGGGATAGACGGACCAATTGGTCTGGCTGAGTAGATAGGAGCTTCCTGTGTTTCTGTGTCAACATCCCAAAGCATATTTGCTCTCCCATGATGAAACTGGAGGGGAGTACTTTGCACATGTCATTTTGTCTCAAGAACATAGGATGGGGCCCTTCCAAGACTATGGTTCTACCTGTATCTCTTTTGAGAGGCAGATGAACCTGCATTCCCTGGTTGATCACTACTGTTTTATGTACCAAAGTAGAATTGAAGGTCTCCAGCCTATTGAACAGCTGGGTATTTTTTGGTCTGAAACAAGGATAAAAGGCTAGTCCTCTCCATTCATTTGGGTGTAGAAAGCAGCTTCCTCCCCCCCCCTTTTTTTTGGGGGGGGGACTAGAGCTGCCAGCATTTCCCAGTCAGTTAGGAAATGAGGCTGGGAGATTCAGGGAATTGAACTCTCTCCCAAAGTAACTTTTAAATTCTCTTCTTCAACATGGAAAACAGCTCATCTGCGTCCAATTTGATTCTGCGTGGATTGTGTGGAATTATTTTTAACTGGATGTGAATAATACAAAATTAAACAAAAGGATCCATCAGAAGCTGGATCATGAGCTAAAACAAAGGGCTAATTTAAGACCAAGGAAAGAGATGGAGCAAGACCCTGGAGGACACATTTTGTCATAGTAAACATCATCCCAAGACTCAAAAATGTAGAAGCACCTTCCCTCTAAGTAAATTCATCATATGTAAAAGCCTGAAAGAAGACAAAATCACTTTGGGGGAAGTTAAATTCACAGCATCTCTCCATATCAAACTGTGGTGTTTTTTTTTGTTTTTTTGGTTTTTTTTTTGGAAATGAATGCCTTATCCTCTCCAAAAAAACATTTTTTTAATAGATTAGGGAGACACTAAGGTGAAAAAATCATCCTCCATAAGTAAGCATGTCCCATGTTTTATGGAAATCTTTTGTTAAAAAATTGTACAGGTGCCTGTCATTGTTCTCCCAAAATTTGTTCATATTTCAATGGGGCAAAGAATGATGAAAAACAGCTACACCAACTTTTAACCCATCTTCATTCATAGTTTAATAGGCATGAGTATCACATGCCCTACAGTGCCTTCCAGATCCCCCATACTGCTTGCCCAAGGACATTTCTCCCTCATCCACACAGCTCCACATGTTATTTTTGTGTGGCCATGTCTTATTTAACTGGCCTAAATACCCTAAGGGCACCAAATCCTATCTGATCTTGGAAGCTAAGTAGTCAGCCCTGATTAGGGCTTGGATAGGAGATGACCAACAAATATCAGGTGCTATGGGCTATATTTCAGAGGAAGGAACTGGCAAAACCACCTCTGAATATTCCTTGGCTATGAAATTCATGGGGCCACCACAAGTTGACAGGCAACTTGAAGGAACACACACACATACAATTTATTTATTTCTCTCTCTCTGGTTTTTCTTCACAAATGAAGATTCAGGAAGGACTCATCCTGCGCTTTCTTCAAGTGCGCTGATGACTGAAAAGGCCAATCTGAGATAAACGTGTCTGGTTGCAGAAAGCACAGCAGAAGGTCTCCTTGAGTGATGATTCCGGGTTGTGATTCTTTCTGCATTGTCGATTCTCTTCATGACTTGTTCAGCATGAGTTCTCAAATAAGGCTGCAGCATTGTGGATAGTGCATCTCCATGCCTCCCAATGTGAGGCCAGGGCGGACCATTGTTGGTGATCACTTTGGCCAAACCTGAGATGTTGTTTCAGGGACTCCTTGTATAGCTTTTTTTGAGCGCCCCTCTTACGCTGACCCATGGCGAGTTCACTGTAGAGTACTATTTTTGGGAGGCGATGGTCCTCCACCCTAGAAACATGCCCTGCCCAGCGCAGCTGTGTTCTCAATATCATGGCCTCAATGCTGATGATCCCTGCTTGCTCAAGGACAGCAACATTCGTCACATAGTCAGTCCAGTGTATATTTAGGATTGTGCGTATTCAGCGCTAATGAAAGCATTCGAGGAGTCATAAGTGTTGGCAATAGGTGGCCCATGTTTCAGATCCATAAAGGAGAATAGATACTACAATGGCTCTATACACACTGATTTTTGTGCTTTGCCTCAGGTGTTTGTTACTCCAGACTCTTTGTAAAGTCTTCCAAATGCGCTATATGCCTTTGCTAATCTGTGATTGATCTCTTTGGGGTGCATCTCACGACAGTTGGCAGAAACATTTTTGCCTACAGTCTCAAGAATTTGATCAGGAGGGCTTTAAACTGAGTCATATGGGGAAGGGAGACAGTATTCTGTAAGGCAAAAGGGCTGGAGAAAATAGTCAGACGGTCATAGAGGGAAGAAGGCAAACAGTGCAAGGACCCAACAGTGGGAGGCAAAAAAACCCTTGCACCCAACAATATAACTCTGGATTTAATTGTTAAATTGGAATTTAAATAAGAAGAATACAGTGAACAATTGATCTGGGGAAGAACGGAATAGAGGGAAAATACAATAGATAATTTGAGGAATGGTGTAATCTGAATGAAATTTGAGGTTGAACATATTGTATCATTGAGCTCGCCCTATACATATTTAGTGCAATATTGCACTCTCTGTACATCAATATAATTCAATATAGAACTTAGCATAAAAGTATTTGTACAATATAGTTTGGAGAACAATATAGTTTGGAGAAGAAATTATGGCGTATAGTACAAGGAAAGCTACTGCTGGTCAGCAAACGCAACAAACTCTAGGAAGGAGAGGCTCACTGGAAACCCTGAAGATCCCTGAATTACATAACGTAATACTGGAAGAATTAAGATCAGAGCTAAAAAGTTTTAAGCAGGAAATTAGGAGTGAACTGAAAGACATAAGAAAAGAGATCAAACAGGACTTTAAAAAAGAAGCTGAATCACTTGGGAAAAAGATAGATAAAATTAATAAAGAAGTGGAAGAAATGAGAATGGAGATAGGGAATTTAAAAGAAAAATCAGATAGAGCAGAAGAAATGACTGTTAGATTGAAACAGCAACAAGACAAGGGTGAAGCTTTGGTGTGGAATCAAGAACTCAGATATCGAGATAAGTGTTTAAAGTTGAGAGGTCTAATGGAAAAGACAAATGAAAATCTATTTGAAAGATTAATCCCCCCATTAGCTAAATATGTAGATATGCCAGAAGAATACATTGAGGAGGAGACGGAAAAAATGTTTAGGGTTAACTCGAAAGTTGCGAAAGAAAGAAAACTACCGAGAGATATTGTTGTTGTGTTTAATAAAGGCAAAATAAGGGACAGAATTCTACATCAGAGTTATGAATCCACACTAATAGTAGAAAAGGAGGAATTAAGAATATTTAAGGATATTCCAGCAACGATCTTAAAAAAGCGACAAGACTATAAATTAATTACCCACCTGCTTATGAAAAATGGGATAAACTATAAATGGGAAAGGATAGAAGGGATCTCATTTACATATCATCAGAAAAGATATAAGATAGACTCAATTGAAAAAGCGAATGAGTTCTGTAAGAGTTTTGAGAGAGAGAAACACCAGAGAGAAGAGGTGCAAGGGGAAATAGATAAAGGAACTAAGGAGGGGGATCTGAAATCAGGAAGTGGAGTGGAGAAAAGACTAAAACAGACACAAAGGAATGGGAAACAAGGAGTTAAAGAAGTAATAGAGAAAGAAAGGGAAAACATAGGACCTGAGATAGAAGTAGAGGAATTAGAGATCGAAGAGCTTGAAGCAAAAGAAGGGGAGGAAGTACAGGAAGAGGAAAGGATAGAGGATATTAAAGATTCTGAGGATGATGCTTGACATAGTCTCGTGGAATATAAAAGGTTTAAATTCAGAATATAAAAGGAGACAGATCTTCCATTTTCTAGGGAAACTTAAGGGGGATATAGTTTGCCTCCAAGAAACCAAAATAAAAAAGGAAGATTTTAGATTTATGCAGAATAAGAAATTAGGACATTTATTTTATTCAGCGAATGAAAAAAAGAAAAGGGGAGTGGCTTTATACATAAATCCAAAATACGGTGTGAAAGAACTCTTTAAAGATGACAAAGGCTGGTAAATCTGGTAAATCTACCAGATTTAAGAACTTATTACGAATCGTCAGTACTTTTATGGATAGCCGACTGGATAAAACTAACAAATGGAAAAATACTTAACGTGGAAGGTCAGGGCTTACGGTTTGGTTGGCATGCATATTTGGTCTACAATAAGGATAAAGTAAATAGAGAATTCGGAAACCATTGTGTTAGGAAAGCCCTTTTAAGGGTTTGGCTGAAGATCAAGGAGAAATTCTACTTTAGAATCCCAATTTGGACATCAACACAAGAGGCCTTTCAGGCAAGGTGGAACGACTCTGAAATATGGTTGAGGTATTCAGAATTAACTAAGATAGGAAGAGAGGGAGATAGGATTCTAAAGGAAAAAGAACAATTACAGAAAGAATTTAGTCTGAATTGGTTCACAATACATCAACTAAAGGAGAGATATAAAGAAGATCGGGAGAAAGAGGGAATAGAATTAGAGTTAACTGAAATGGATAAACTGATATGGGTGGAGAATAAAAGAAAACTGATATCGAAATTGTATAAGTTGCTGTTAGCTAGGAAACTTGAGCAGGATTATATTAAGACCTATATGATAAAATGGGCGCAAGATCTAGGCCACACATTAAACGTTGAAGACTGGGAAATTGCGAGGAAGAGATCCTTAAAATTTACTGCCTCTCAAAACTTAAAAGAAAATTACATAAAAATTACACAAAGGTGGTACTATACGCCGGTGAGATTGAAAAAACCTGGGAAAGCAGCTAACGAGAATTGTTGGAAGTGTGGTACTGCACAAGGTTCTTTGATACATATGTGGTGGCATTGTGATAAAGTAAAAAAATTTTGGTTCAAAATCCACCAGATAATCAATCAAACATTTCAGATTAAACTGGAGTTTGCACCAGAACTCTATTTATTAAATATGATTAAAGGTATAGATAAAAAAGAAGAATCTAAATGTTGGAAAATTAAGTTATATATGATCACTGCAGCAAGAATAACGATAGCTAAAAAATGGAAAACAAGTGAAGAACCTAAAATTGAAGAATGGAATACAAAACTGTTAGACTTATTAGAAATGGACGAATTGACGAATAGAATAAGGAACAAATCAGAGAGTACAACTAGAAGGGAGTGGCTGCCGCTATTAGAATATTGGAGGAAGGAAGGAAATGAATATAGCAGAATTATAGAAGAATTAACAAATTAAAATGAATTGGAAATGAAAGGATCAGAAAGTAAGGACTAGCGTTAAATTTTTAAAGGGGATCAAATAAGGAAAGTAGAAGAAATAGCGGAAAAGAGGTGAATAATAAGACCAAGAATTTGTTTAAGTCAATAAAATCTTGAAGATGCTAAGGGAAACTCATAATTGATATGGAAGAAGAGGAAAATATACTGATATAGGGATTTTAGCAGATCTATTAATAAATCAGGAACATTGGTAACGCTCAGTATGAATATTATACTAGAGAAATATTGGGAAATTCAATTGGAGAAAACAATTCTATTCGAGGAATTTATAAAGGGAGTTAACGGTTGAAAATACACTATCGATGATAAAGATACATGATACGTATAGTAATATGTATTTGTATAGATTTGTAGGTAAGCGTTTATATATATCTATCTCTCTCTCTCTCTCTCTGGCTTTTCTTCGCAAACGAAGATTCAGGAAGGACTCATCCCGCGCCTTCTGCAAGCGCGCTGATGACTAAAAAGGCCAATCCGAGATAAACAAGTCCGGTTGCAAAAAGCGCAGCAGAAGGTCTCCTTGGGTGATGTTTTTGGGTTGTGATTCTTTCTGCGTTGTCGTTTCTCTTCAAGACTTGTTCGTCGTGAGTTCTCAAATAAGGCTGCAGCATTGTGGATATTGCGTCTCCATGCCTCCCGATGTGAGGCCAGGGCGGACCACTGTTGGTGATCAATTTGGCCAAGCCTGAGATGTTGTTTCAGGGAGTCTTTGTATCGCTTTTTTGGAGCGCCGCTCTTACGCTGACCCGTGGCGAGTTCACCGTAGAGTAGTATTTTTGGGAGGCGATGGTCCTCCATCCTAGAAACGTGCCCTGCCCAGCGCAGCTGTGTTCTCAATATCATGGCCTCAATGCTGGTGCTCCCTGGTAAGATACATAAGAAGAAAGACAGTAGAATGATAAGCCAAACTGGAATGTGTAAAGATTTGTATATACTTTATTATTGTCTGTTAATAAAAATAAAGTAAAAAAAAAAATAAAGATGACAAAGGCCAACTTATAGGGGTTGAGGTAACTATGTTAGATTTGAAAGTAGTAATTGTGGGAATCTATGCCCCAAATAAAAAACAAGAAAAATTTTATAAAAAACTACATAAACAACTTGAAAATTACGAAAATGGAAATGTGATTATAGTAGGTGATTTCAATGGGGTCATTGACCCCGTTCTGGATAGGTCTACGAAAAAGAGAAACAAATTCCACAGGAAACTTCCAAAGACCTTTTTTGAGATGAAGGAAGAATTAATATTAAAAGATGTTTGGTCATTAAAACATGGGAACCAGAAAAGGTATACTTTTCACTCTGAAAGTCATAAATCTATGTCACGTATCGATCTGGGTCTGGTCTCTAAAAACTTAGCAACACAAATTCAAGATATGGAAATATTAGCAAAAATAACGTCAGATCATTTTCCCATCAAAATATCATTGAATCGGAAAATAAGAAGAAACCCTAGTTGGAGATTAAATGAATCCCTGTTGAGGGATGAAGCCTTTGTGCAGGTGCTCAAAAAAGAAGTAAAGCAATATTTCAAGGAAAACGAAACACCAGAGTGTTTAGCAAAAACTATTTGGGATGCAGGGAAAGCAGTCTTCAGAGGGATACTAATAAAGAGAGGCGCTGAGAGGAAAAGACAAAACTCAGAGAGATATAATTTTTTAATTAATGAACTGAAGAAGAAGGAAGAGAAATTGAGAGTTAATCCAAAGAATGACACCATTATAAGACAAATAAAGCTAATTCAGAAACAAATTGATTGGGAAGCAATGACAGTGATTGAAAAACAGTTGAAGAGAACCCGCCAAACTAATTTTGAATTCGCAAATAAATCGGGTAAGTGGTTGGCGAGCAGATTAAGGAAAGAGAAGGGAAAGGCAGTAATCTCAGAAATAAAAAATAATAGCAATATAGTAACTAGTCAAGAGGAAATAATGAGAATCTTTAAAGAATTCTATACTAAACTATTTGATCAAAAAGAGAGGGGAGAGGAACATAAAAACAAAATGGAAGAATATTTAAATAAACAGAACATTCCTAAAGTAAATGACACTCAAAGAGGGATATTAAATGCTTCAATTACAATGATGGAGGTTGGGGAAGCAATTAGAGGACTTAAAAAGAATAAGGCACCAGGGCCGGATGGATATACAGCGCTCTTTTATAAGATACTGGAAAACGAATTGAGCTTGCCACTACAAAGAACCTTTAACGATATTGAAAAGAACGGTATACCAGGTTCCTGGTCAAATGCTAACATATCCCTCATTTTAAAAGAAGGGAAGGATGGGAGAGAAGTAAATAGTTATCGCCCGATATCCCTTCTTAATATAGACTACAAAATATATACATTAATTTTGGCACAAAGGCTGAAAAGAGTTTTGAAAGATATTATTCATGATGATCAGAACGGGTTCCTCCCCGGAAGACAGATAAATCAAAATACAAGATTAATATTGGATTTATTGGAATATTATGAAATTCATAATGAAAAAAAACTTGGATTAATGTTTGTTGACGCGGAAAAAGCGTTTGACAATGTAAATTGGGAATTCATGATGGCAATAATTGGTAGAATGGAGATGGGAGAGAAATTTAGTAAAAGAATACAACAAATATATAAGGAACAATTTGCACAACTCATTATAAATGGAGACAAAGCAGAGATTATAAAAATTAGAAAAGGAACCAGACAAGGCTGCCCTATTTCGCCACTGCTGTTTATTATAGTGATTGAGATATTAAATAATAGTATCAGATCTAATACGAAAATCACAGGATCTAAAATAAAAAAACATAGATATAAACTTAGAGCATTTGCAGATGACCTGGTGATTATTTTGGAAGACCCAGTAAACCAAATGGAAGAGACTTATGAGAACATTAGTTGAGTTTGGGACATTCTCAGGATTCAAAGTAAATAAAGATAAAACTAAAATTTTGACTAAAAATATGTCTATTATCGAAGAAGAAGAGTTAAGGAAAATATCAGGCTGCGAGATTACTAAAAAGGTTAAATATCTAGGTATTATCTTGACAAAGAGGAATGGAGACTTATTCGATAATAATTACAAAGCCCAGTGGATAAGCATCAAAAAAGATTTAGATAAATGGAGGAACTTAAACCTGTCATTACTAGGAAAGATCGCCATAATTAAGATGATGGTGCTGCCAAAATTAATGTTTCTTTTCCAGAATCTTCCAATAATTGCAAATGAGAAAGTGTTTGATACTTGGGATAAAGACCTAAAATTGTTCATATGGGATAAGAAAAAGCCCAGAATTAGATGGTACCATCTTATAGACGAAATCATGAAAGGAGGATGTGGCTTACCGGATTTAAGAACTTATTACGAATTGTCAGTACTTTCATGGATAGCCGACTGGATAAAACTAACAAATGGAAAAATACTTAATGTGGAAGGTCAGGGCTTACGGTTTGGTTGGCATGCATATTTGGTCTACAATAAGGATAAAGTAAATAGAGAATTCGGAAACCATTGTGTTAGGAAAGCCCTTTTAAGGGTTTGGCTGAAGATCAAGGAGAAATTCTACTTTAGAATTCCAATTTGGACATCAACACAAGAGGCCTTTCAGGCAAGGTGGAACGACTCTGAAATATGGTTGAGGTATTCAGAATTAACTAAGAAAGGAAGAGAGGGAGATAGGATTCTAAAGGAAAAAGAACAATTACAGAAAGAATTTAATCTGAATTGGTTTACAATACATCAATTAAAGGAGAGATATAAAGAAGATTGGGAGAAAGAGGGAATAGAATTAGAGTTAACTGAAATGGATAAACTGATATGGGCGGAGAACAAAAGAAAATTGATATCGAAATTGTATAAGTTGCTGCTAGCTAGGAAACTTGAGCAGGATTATATTAAGACCTATATGATAAAATGGGCGCAAGATCTAGGCCACACATTAAACGTTGAAGATTGGGAAATTGCGAGGAAGAGATCCTTAAAATTTACTGCCTCTCAAAACTTAAAAGAAAATTACATAAAAATTACGCAAAGGTGGTACTATACGCCGGTGAGATTGAATAAAACTGGGAAAGCAGTTAACAAGAATTGTTGGAAGTGTGGTACTGCACAAGGTTCTTTGATACATATGTGGTGGCATTGCGATAAAGTAAAAAAAATTTGGTTCAAAGTCCACCAGATAATCAATCAAACATTTCAGACTAAACTGGAGTTTGTACCAGAACTCTATTTATTAAATATGATTAAAGGTATAGATAAAAAAGAAGAATCTAAATGCTGGAAAATTATGTTATATATGATCACTGCGGCAAGAATAACGATAGCTAAAAAATGGAAAACAAGTGAAGAACCTAAAATTGAAGAATGGAATACAAAACTGTTAGACTTATTAGAAATGGACGAATTGGCGAATAGAATAAGGAACAAACCAGATAGCACAACTAGAAGGGAGTGGCTGCCGCTATTAGAATATTGGAGGAAGGAAGGAAATGAATATAGCAGAATTATAGAAGAATTAACAAATTAAAATGAATTGGAAACGAAAGGATCAGAAAGTAAGGACTAGCATTAATTTTTTAAAGGGGATCAAATAAGGAAAGTAGAAGAAATAGTGGAAAAGAGGTGAATAATAAGACCAAGAATTTTTAAGTCAATAAAATCTTGAAGATGCTAAGAAAAACTCATAATTGATATGGAAGAAGAGGAAAATATACTGATATAGGGTATTTAGTAGATCTATTAATAAATCAGGAACATTTGTAACGCTCAGTATGAATATTATACTAGAGAAATATTGGGAAATTCAATTGGAGAAAACAATTCTATTCGAGGAATTTATAAAGGGAGTTAACGGATGAAAATACACTATCGATGACAAAGATACATGATACGTATAGTAATATGTATTTGTATAGATTTGTATGTAAGCGTTTATATATATTTATAGGTAAGCTACATAAGAAGAAAGACAGTAGAATGATAAGCCAAACTGGAATGAGTAAAGATTTGTATATACTTTATTATTGTCTGTTAATAAAAATAAAGTTAAAAAAAAACCCTTGCACAGGCAGCAAGTAAAGGGAACACACGATCTTAGATGTCTCTACACGAATGCACAGAGCATGGGAAATAAGCAGGATGAACTCGAACTCCTAGCACTGCAAAACAAATATGATATAATAGACATTACTGAAACCTGGTGGGAAGAGTCGCATGATTGGAATGTAGGAATAGAGGGGTATAACCTTTATAAGAGAAACAGGCCAAACAGGAAAGGAGGAGGAATAGCATTATATGTCAGGGATATTTATACCACTGAAGAGATCCATGACATCAATACTGGAAGCCTGGTGGAAAGCATCTGGATAAAAATTAAAGGGGAGGGAAATAACAGGGATGTTATTGTGGGACTCTACTACAGACCCCCAAGTCAGACGGAGGAATTGGATGATGCCTTTCTAGAACAGATGAACACACACGCAGAAATAAGAGATGTAGTAGTGATGGGTGACTTCAACTATCCTGATATTTGCTGGCAATCTAACTCAACCAAAACTTCAAGGTCTAGCAAATTCCTTACATGCCTGGAAGACAATGTCATGGTCCAAAAGGTGGAAGAGGCAACAAGGGGGTCAGCTATTTTAGATCTGATCCTAACCAACAGGGATGACCTGGTTAATGGGGTGCAAGTGGTGGGATCCTTAGGTGAGACTGATCATGTTCTCTTGGAGTTTATTATACAATGGAAAGGAGAAGCCAGGCATAGGCACACATTCTCGACTTTAGGAGAGCTGATTTCAATAAACTCAGGGAAATACTGGGGGTGATCCCATGGTCAGGAATATTAAAAGAGAAGAGACCTCAGGACGGATGGGACTTTCTCAAAAGGGAGATACTGAAGGCACAATTTCAAACAGTACCATTGAGGAAGAAAAATGGGAGGTGTCTCAAAAACCAGGATGGATGACTAAAGAAATATCAACAGAGCTAAGTTTTAAACAGAACATGTATAGGAAATGGAAAAAGGGAGAAATCACCAAAGAAGAATTCAAACAGATAGCGAACACATGTAGGAGTATAGTCAGAAAATCTAAAGTGCAGAATGAGCTCAGGCTTGCTAGAAAGGTTAAGAACAATAAAAAGGGTTTTTTGGGGTATGTCCGCAGCAAAAGGAGGAAGAAGGAAATGATAGGGCCACTATGTGGAGAAGATGGCAAAATGCTAACAGGGGACAGAGAGAAGGCAGAATTACTCAACACCTTCTTTGCCTCAGTGTTTTCAGAAAAGGAAAAGGGTGACCCACCTGAGGATAAAGGAACAGAGGACACAATAGGGGAAATCCAGCACAGAATAAGCAAAGAGGTAGTAGAGGAGTACCGTCTTAATCTAAATGAATTTAAATCTCCAGGACCAGATGAACTACATCCAAGAGTATTAAAAGAGCTGGCAAATGTAATCTCAGAGCCATTGGCAATAATCTTTGAAAACTCTTGGAGAACAGGAGAAGTCCCAGCAGACTGGAGGAGGGCAAACATTGTTCCCATTTTTAAAAAGGGGGGAAAGCAGGATCTGAACAATTATCGTCCAGTTAGTCTGACAACAATACCAGGGAAGATTCTAGAGCAGATCATTAAACAAAGAGTCTGTGAACATTTAGAAGGCAATGCCATAATCACAAAAAGTCAACATGGGTTTCAGAGAAACAAGTCATGCCAGACTAATCTGATCTCTTTTTTTGATAAAATTACCAACTTGGTAGATGAAGGGAAAGGTGTGGATATCGCATACCTTGATTTCAGTAAGGCCTTTGACAAGGTTCCCCATGACATTCTTGCAAACAAGCTTGTAAAATGTGGGCTAGACAAGTTAACTGTTAAATGGATTTTTAACTGGTTGACCGGTCAAACCCAAAAGGTGCTCAGCAGTGGCTTCTCTTCGTCTTGGAAAGATGTGACCAGTGGGGTGCCACAGTGTTCTGTCCTGGGCCCAGTGCTATGCAACATCTTTATCAATGACTTGGATGAGGGAATTAGGGGCATACTTACCAAATTTGCAGATGACACCAAATTAGGAGGAGTAGCTAATACCCTAGAGGACAGGATCAAACTTCAAAATGACCTGGATAGACCTGGATAGATTGGAGAGCTGGGCCAAAGCTTACAAAATGAAATTCAATACGGAGAAATGTATGGTACTGCACTTAGGGTGAACAAATGAAATGCATAAATATAGGATGGGGGAGACCTGGCTGAATGAGACTACATGTGAAAGGGATCTAAGAGTCCTAGTAGACCACAAGCTGAACATGAGTCAACAGTATGATGCGGCAGCTAAAAAGGCCAATGCGATTTTGGGCTGCATCAATGAAAGTATACTGTCTAGATCAAGGGAAGTAATAGTGCTGCTCTATTCTGCCTTGGTCAGACCTCACCTAGAATACTGTGTCCAATTCTGGGCACCACAATTCAAAAAAGGATATTGACAAATTGGGGCGTATCCAGAGAAGGGCGACTGAAATGGTGAAAGGTCTGGAAATGATGCCTTATGAGGAGAGACTTAGGGAGCTGGGTATGTTTAGCCTGGAAAAAAGACAGTTAAGAGGTGATATGATAGCCCTGTTTATGTATTTGAAGGGGTGTCACATTAAGGATGGAGCAGACTTGTTTTCTGCTGCTTCAGAGACTGGAACACGGAGCAATGGATGCAAGCTCCAGGAACAGAGACTCCACCTCAACATTAGGAAGAACTTTTTGACAGTCAGAGCTGTTCGGCAGTGGAACGCACTCCCTCGGAGTGTGGTGGGGTCTCCTTCCTTGGAGGTCTTCAAACAGAGGCTGGATGGCCATCTGTCAGGGATGGCCTGGGAGGCTCTCTTGGCCACCTCTCTTTGGGGGACGTCAGGCAAAGGGTTGCCAGTGGCAACAATGGCAGCCGCGACTCCTTCTGCACCCCCTGCGACGATCACAGAGCGATCGGGGACAGGCATGGCACCCCCCTAGTCGCTCCAGAGCTCCCCACTGCCACTTGGAGTGGTTCCTGAATCGAAGGAACTGCTTCCATTGCTGCCAGAGCTGATCCGGAGAAGAGGAAGGAAGGGGGGTGTAGAGAGAGGAGCGGAGAAGCCGCAAGCAGGAAAGAGAAAGAGATTTTGGGTTTGTTTGTTTGTTTGTTTGTTTGTTTTGTAAGGTGGGAGATTTGAAAAGGGAAGGGAGGCAGGCAGGATAACCAGGCAGCTAAGACGCAAGGAAAAGAGGGGAAAAATTAGAAAAGGCAAACGAAAGGAACAGAGAAGGTGGAGGAGATTTCCCCACTACCGGCTGGGCGAAGCAGGAAGTTAAAACTGGCCTCATGGTCCCAGGATGGAGGAGATAAGTACAAAGAAATTTGAATATCAAGAGGCTTGATGTAACTTCCTGGGCGGTGACTGACGAAATCCACAGATGACGGATCCGTATCACCAATCCCTCAGAGAATACTCATGTTTTTATTGTCACCAGTTGCCACCACTAGACAGTATTTTTTAAAAGAAAAATGCAAATCCAAGGTGCAGAAGTATGATTGTTCACTTAAATAAACAGCAAAAATGAAGAAGAAAGGCTTTTTTGTCAACTCAGCACATGATCGATACAGTGAAAATTCAACATGGCAGCTCTGGGTGCTGGCTTGCTGCCAAGCTCCATCCCTTGTGCACATCTGACCAATAAGCTTTCCACTTCCACTGTTATCATAAAAGTACAGCAAAGTGAATTGGTTCTCAAAACATGTGGGAATGCGCATTTCTTTCTGAGGTTTTTTTTTTTTTAAGTCGGGAAAAGCCGCAAAGGCTTTTTGCACAAAGTATTTGGATTTTTTGCCCCCCCTTTCCAAATATGGTGAAATGATGTGGGATCCCATTGGGACAAAATATATTCTCCTTGAATTCTATGAGGAGTATTGTTGCCATGTAGACAAGCCCCCCAGTCTCCTGTTGTTTCCACCCTGCCTCCCCCCACATGTCTTTCCTTTTCCCTCAAATGAAAACTATGGGCTATAGGAAGGGAAATGAGCCTCACATAACACCAACTGTGGGTTTGATGCTGCCTCTTATTGTTCCCCAATGGTGGGCCAGTTGTCTTATTTCTGTAAGCCTAATAAGGAAACAGAGCAGCGCAGGTTACTGCAAGCAGGAACAAAGACAGGCCTGCTGAAATTCTTTCTGTTATCCAATTCCATATGACCATTCAGAGGGATATTTGGGGTGGGGAGACATTGTGGTGCTCCAGATGTTGTTGGACTGAAACTCCCACCAGTTCTGACCAGCATAGGCAATGATGAAGCATAATAGTAGTTGTAATTCAACAACATCTCCAGAGCCGCACATACTCACCCTTACTTTTAAAGCAGGGATGGAAATATGCAGCCTTCCAGATATATTGGACTGCAGTTCACAGCATTCTTCACCACTAGCTACACTCATTCAGTTTCTTGCAATTTGCAGACAAGCAACATTTAGAGGGCTGCATAATTCCCACCCCAGTTTTACATTTACATTTTGCTGTGCCTTTACATTTATGAACGTTTCCAGAAAAGCAATTTATGGAATCAAGAAAGCAATTTTCCCATCCAAATTTGAACTACTGTAGTTTATAAGGGAGTAATCCCTGCTGGGCTGCTGGTTAGTGCTGATCACAATCATAGTCCAACAACATCTGCAGGGCTGCATAATACCCATTCCTGATTTATTAGATGCCATCACTTGAGATGAGGTTTGGTTCTCTCTCTCTCTCTCTCTCTCTCTCTCTCTCTCTCTCTCTCTCTCTCACACACACACACACACACAGTGCCTCCTGCCTCCAGAGCACTGTGGATTCTCACTCAGCAGGAGTCTGCTGTTCTGGTCTCCTCCCTCCTCTGGGATTGCTGGCTTTGCTCTGATAAGAATTGTTTTCTCCTCAAACATTCCATGGGCTGCCACTGTGCTGCTATTGCCACCCACTCCCAGTTTTGATAACATGCCTTGATTTTCCAATTTTTCCCTCTCTCTCTTCCTCTTTTAAAGTTGTGGTCTCTTTAATTTTATCCCAGAGTTGCTCAAAAAGCATTGACATTGGTTGAGCATTGATTTTTGTGTTATTGTTTGACAAATCTTCTTTTTTTAAACGAGTTCAGGATCAATGTGCCTTTCTTAGAGAGTAACTGCATATAGACATTAAACCAGAAAGAATAATCTAAGCGTTAAGGTTTACTTATACTTTTATCAGCAGCCATGGCGTTCTCTGCTAAGAAAGTCAAGTAAATCAGTCATCCAAGGAAATCCACTGCTTGCCAAATGCATCTGATTCTATTGGCAATTAGTTGTTGCGTATTTCTGTTCAAATACGAATGTCCAGTGTTTCAATAGAAAAGGAGAAGTAGTTTCATTTAAAGTTAATTGTGGGGTAGTCATTCACAAAGATGTAAAGAGCAATCCACAAGCTGTAGTATGAATGATGTGAAAGTATTAAGCCCAGAGCTTGGACATATCAAGTTACAACTAACTTAGTTACCTATGAAGAGTTATTGTTCTCGGTTACAAAGGTACAATGAAGTTGCATTTCAAAACTAATTTTATGAGTAGAGTAAAGATATTGCACTGAGATAACAAGTAATAATTTTACCTATAGAGCATTTAAAAGTTTTCCCAGATGTAATAATAAGAGATCTTGAGAATTCAATGTTCTCTGCTTTATAAAAGAGCAGTAAGCCTTGCACAGGACAGAGATAGCCAGGATCTCAATAGAAATTACTTTGCTGTTGCTAATGGATTTGAAATTTTATTGCCCGTCTTTTACTGCCCTTTGTCCCTAGTCCCCACATAGACAAGAAGGGGAGTGGCCCCTGCCTGCATGGATATCCCTCCAGAACAGGTGTTCTTAAACTGTGGGGCACAACCTTCAGGGGGTGTGCAATAGTTGCTCAAGGGGGTTGCTTTGGGGCATTAAATTATTGCTGTCTCTTGGTCCAAGGGCAGCAGCAGAAATGGTGGCAAGCCCTGGACCTCAGGTGCCAGGCTTGCATTCTTGGGCACCTGGCAAGAGAAGAGAAAGACATGAGTCCGTATGGTGTAGAGCAGCAGTGACAGCAAGACAGGCACCAGGCACACCTTCTTCCTAATTCAACTGCAACACTTCCACTCTTTCTGTTTCAAAGGCGGAAGCTGCAGCTGGAGTGCTCCACGGACACAGTAGAGCAGGAAGAACGCATGCATGGTGCCCCGGGCTTCCTGTTGCCCTTGTCAAGGGGGTCACAGAGGTTAAAAAAAATTTGAGAACCACTGCTCCAGACCATCTTAACTGACAACAGAAATAAATCTGAGAAAAAAAATGTAGACCTGTGACTCAAACATCATCACTTTTCTTCTCCTGTATGATTTTTAACATCTTTGTCTGATGAAGGTGCTGATGAAGGTGCCTTTGAAAGCTTGCATGATGTATTTTGTGCTTTTTAGTTGGCACAATAAAGATATAACAGTTCTGTGGATATTGTTGTATTTTGCTGAATGACCAACATGGCTAGCCCTGCATAAGTAAGAGTTTGGTTATTTTTAAATGTCATTTTTAGGCGTTTTAGAGATATTTTGAGCAGAAGTTTCCAAATGTTATGCCATTCCCTTATAAATCCTAAGATATCTTTTTTAAAAAAAACACCTAAAAATAAAAGAAGAGTAGTGAGCAGAGAAATGAGTAATGGAATGAGTTGGTTTTTTAAAACATTGTTAAAGTAACTTTCCAAACTCTGATTAAGACTCTAAAATTGCTGTTCACAATGAGCACTCTGCCAATCTGCACAGGATTTCTACCTGAGAAACAGACCTACGGCTCAGCTAGAAGGGAGAAGTAATTGCAGAAAATAGCACATTAACTCACTATCGCAGAAGTGTTCATTTGTCCCCATGATCCATTCGCAAGATCACTGGCATGGAAGGCTATCTGAGTTTGAAGTTCACATGGAGCATGCCCACAAGAAAAGATGGTGGTCATGAGTGAATTACCTGCACTATTATTCCCCAAAATCTCCCTCTATTAACCCCTCTTCTTTTTCTTTTTCTTTTTTTCCTTTCTTAAATGAGAGATGCGGAAGAGCAATCTTATGCTTAATTTTTTTTAATTTTATTTTTTTTTTTATATATATATATATATATATATATATTGCTCTGTTGCTTGAAAATAGTGCATGATCATGAATAGTGAAAAACAACAATGGCGGCTCCAGCTGCTTCATCGCCAGCAAGCCCACTCCTGCGCAAATCCAACAAATCATGTCTTGACACCACAATTCAAAAAGGATATTGACAAATTGGAGCATGTCCAGAGGAGGGTGACTAAAATGGTGAAAGGTCTGGAAACTATGCCTTATGAGGAGAGACTTAGGGAGCTGGGTATGTTTAGCCTGGAAAAAAGACAGTTAAGGGGCGATATAATAGCCCTGTTTAAGTATTTGAAGGGGTGTCACATTAAGGATGGAGCAAGCTTGTTTTCTGCTGCTCCAGAGACTAGAACACGGAGCAATGGATGCAAGTTCGAGGAACAGAGATTCCACCTCAACATTAGGAGGAACTTTCTGACAGTATGAACTGTTCGGCAGTCGAACACATTCCCTCGGAGCGTGGTGGGGTCTCCGTCCTTGGAGGTCTTTAAACAGAGGCTGGATGGCCATCTGTCAGGGATACTTTGATCGTGATTTCCTGCGTGGCAGGGGTTGGACTGGATGGCCCTTGTGGTCTCTTCCAACTCTATAGTTCTATAATTCTATAACTTCCTGGATGTGCCCCAATTTGAATTGGTTGTTCAAATGGGCTGTAATGTGCATTTTCACGTATTTATTGAAAAAGACCATGAGAAACAGCGAAAGTTGTAATCACGAACTACAGTAGCACCCCTACATCCACTGATTTACCATCTGTGGATTCAATTATCTATATGGCAATGGTGAGGATTGTGGGAGGGGGAGGGAGGGAGGAGGCGAGCTCGCCTCCCCCCTCCCTTCCCCAGGAGGGTTCTGGCGTTGTGGCAGAGCTGGCGGGGGAGGGAGGGAGGAGACTACTAGTATCTGTGGATTTCAGTATCTGGGGCTGGGCCCAGAACCAATCCCCCATGGATATGGGAGTCCTACTATACTTGGAGTTTTCAGTCCCCCTCCTTCCGAATATAGCAAATCCCAGTGGGAGCTCATCTAGGCAAAATGTATTTGGCCCGCATTCCTTGAGGATTTTTCACCATCTAGGCAACAACACCCTGGTAAGTATTGGTGAGTAAAGTCCCAGGAAGGCTTCATCATTGTCATGGTCATTACAAAAGTGACAGTAACAAATTCCAAAGCCATATAATAGTGGAAAGAAGCATGGTAAATAGTAATTCCCCACAAAATATAACACAACCCATTTAAAAACTCATTTAGCCGACTCATTTAGCCTCTGTGAAAGCTCAGTTTTGATGTGGTACCTGAAGGCATACTGTCTTTGGACCAGGCAGGCATCCCCAGAGGAGAGAATTCCTCAGCTTTTGGAAAGAGCTTGTTATAGATAACTTGATACTTCTAATTAATTCTTTTCCCCAGGAACAAAAGTACAGTATAACTATGTTACATCTTGATAGTAAATGAATAAGGGATACCTTCATTCTTTTGTGGCATAATTTTAACTTTTAAATTGCATTGATAGTTACGGGGGTGTGGCTTTACTTAATGGTAGAGGTCCACCTGGTTCAAGCAATGGCTCATGCAGGTGACTCATGCTTTGTTTGGGGGACTGAAGCAACAATCAGGTAGACAGAAAAAGAATTTATTTCAACCAGTGGCTTGTACAATTAAGGTGATATTAATGTAACTTTAAAGTAATTATTTTGTTACATTCAAGAAACACAAAAGTAAATTGTAACTTTTAAAAACTAGAACCGTGACTAACTACTAACTTAGAACTATAAGTAATTGCTTTAAAATTCATATTAGAAACTCTGGGCATTCCACAGAGTTCATGCCACCGCTGAAAAAATCCTGTTCCTAGTAGACTCCCACCAAGCTTCTGTCAGCAACACGCAAGAAGTTGGTAGCATAAGCTTACATAGACTTAAGTCTACTTCCTCAGAAACATGGAGTGAAGTACCTATGGGCAGACTTCATGAGCAAGGCTGTATGTGTGAATAGCCATAGAAATGCAAAACTTGTGGGAATGAGGATGAGGTGAGAAGTTCAATTTTAATAATGATCGTTGAGGGACAAAACTGTTACCCAAATTACAGGGGGAATCTCACACATGTCCATATATTAATACAGGGAATTTTAATTAGCTCAATATGGCAGTGAGAGGTTGGGTAACGACAGGATCTTTTGACCTATGTATACCGGTACTAACTGACAAGACTCACAGCCAGGAGATAAAATATAAATGGTTTCTGTTGAAAAATAAACTTGGAAGCATTCACACCAACACTCAGGCTTCAAGCAATCACACAAGGCTAGCGAAGAATAGGAGGAAGTATTGGGATAGAGGAACAGTGTTCAGGATGATGGGCTATATTATACCTGTCTGAAGAGCAGAGCAGCCAGGACTCTGAGGCTGGCTCAGCCTCCTCGCCTTCTGAGTCCTCAGAGTCCTGGCTGACCATGACAAGTTTCGTGCAGAGAAGTACAGTGATGCGCACCGGGTGACACAACAAATCAACAGAGTGAAGGCCTCTGGGAAACTGAGAACACTTTAGCTTTATTTTGGGGTGATATTTATACTCAATATTCTCCTTGAAGGGGTGTTATGAGTGGAATACAATGTTTGCTGGAGTTTCCTATAGTTAGACAATGGAAGCTCTGGTTGTGTTAATAATCGTTAATGGCTGAGACATTAAGACTGATGGGTGCCAGGCAACCTTCAATTGTTTTAGGGGAGGTGGGTATGAAAACCAGTTTTTCAGGCCAAAGAGTGTCTGGCCACTTTGATTGAATTAGAGAATGACTCACTTCCAGATACATCCTGGAAAATTAGCACCTTTCCACCCTAACTACCCATCAAAGTGGGGGTCCACATAATTAGTACCCAGGCATACCTTCCAGAAATGTGGGATCGTCTTCTGAGCACAACTTGAACCCTTGTATTTGGGAGGCCCTGGTCTACTACCAACCACATGGAAGGCCATTAAATAAATCAATTTATTAAATATAGCCAATTTGATGAATTATTGAAAGGGAGGGGGCATCAGAGCAGATAACAAAGGCAGGAGGAAAGATGTTGCCTAAAGCCAGAATGGATTATGGGGGCAATTATTGAGTGTAGTGTGTTGCTGGCTAGGATCCAGAAAGGAGATATGTTAAGCAGCCAAGAGAGCCCTCATGAGGCTGGGTTGTTAACTGGTGTTGTAATATGTATAGTGTGCCAGAAAACCATTGTCTCTGTTTAATCCACTGTCAATGGACTGGAGTTTGTGGATATACTCCAATTCCGCTGTTTCTCTTTCCAATCTCCCTTTGTTTACTGATATTCCAGACTAACATGACTATGTCTTTGACTTCTACATCTAATACCTGATGGAGGATAATGGGCCCTCCAATAACACCCACCCCTATAAGCCAAATAACAGGGGGGAAATGTTCCCACCTTGGTTCCTCTCCTGGGACCCATCCTCCAAGAATGAGCAGAGCTACCCCCAAATCCATCAGTTTCAGAAGAGCCAAAAGGATACCATGGTTGGAAGCAATGAAGATCTAAGAGAGAGATCAAAGAAATGTACAGAGTTCTGCTCCCGTATTCTAGGGAACTATCCACACCACAACTGACTACCATCCGCTCAGGCAGAGATGTTCCCAGCATAAGGCACATACATTTGTGCTGAAACTGGGATAGGGTGCTTGAAAGGTAAGGGAGGATGCCATCACATCAGGTCTGAGATCATCCAGTCTTCCAGATGTTGTTGGACTGCAACTCCAAGCAG